>OY755247.1:78542991-79932991 GCA_963576725.1 Azorinus chamasolen
CCTTTAAGATAAGGCGACCACGTGCGATATTCAATGAGAAGTATGCATCAGTTTATGTAATAGATACAGTACGAGTCTTACTACCAAAGTGTCTTCTTACAACCGTTATCAGGACAGTTTGTTCGCATGACCGAAGACGTGTCCGAGGCGTAGCCGAGGACACTTGTCTGAGGTCATGCGAACAAACTGTCCTGATAACGGTTGTAAGAAGACACTTTGGTAGTAAGACGAGTACATGTATCTTACTTGTACGACAGTACGTTGTAGACTTTTAATTTTGATTAAAAATGAATATTTCACGAATGAGTACAAAATGTTTTCCCCTTGGTTCACCCAATTCAAATCCTAGGTAGATAGGTTTTAACCACAAGAATCACGTGCGTACAAAAGTGTCCACTTACAACCGTTATCAGGACACTTTTTCAATAGCTTTGCTGGGGGTCTGTCGTACAAGCTAAAATATCGCATAGTACATATATCTTAAGAATGAACCTTTTGCCGCCAAATTGATTTGATCTTCTTAGATTATCGTATTCTTCAGGTTTCTTCAAAGTGGATTGTAAAATTATATATACATGTATCAACAAAACATAATCCGGGTGTCAAATTGTTTGGATCCTGATGATATACAGAGTTACTCGGCGTCTCCTCTGGATCCAAACTGTATGTAAAGATAATCACCGATTCGCCTAAGTAGAAGTTAACCTATTTTTTCTACCGACGCTTTTTTGCTAATTTATTGAAACCATTGTGATAAATAGAGCATTTGCTCCTATGGAGCAAATGCTCTATTTATCACAATGGATTAAAACTATACAATGCTAAAATTCTCTTTGTATAGTTAATGTTCCTTTTCGGTAGACTAGTTCAAAGAGGCTGGGTCTAAAAATAGTCTAGGAGGGAAAAGTCAAACAGCCGCTCTGTGTTACCGTCTGACACAAATTGGTCTGTTATTATCATCACAGGGGACGTCCGCCCATTCGTAGTTCCAATCATGTACGTAAAATGCGCAGTTTTCGTCGTCAGTTTGAGAATCGGGCTCATTGTCGGCCCAGTTAAAATACGACGCAACCACCCCAGTGTCGTCGTTCACCCATGTTCCTTCATGAGCCGTGTCTGTAATGCCTACCCACCAATCGTCCTCTGCAGAAAGAAAGAATATAGAACAGGTTCAAATGTTATACTCTTTTTATTGTGACTGGATTCTTCTGACTGGACAGGTTTTGAGTTACAGTAAAACCTCTCTATAACGGCCACTAAATTACACCAAGTATTGTGTGTTAAAGACAGGTGACTGTTTAAAGCAAGGTGAAAGTAAAACAGAACGCTCCTATAGGAGCGTTCTGTTTTACTTTCACCTTGCTTTAAGCAGCCATCTTCCCTAAATTCCAACTAATTAACAAAATTTAGTGTCCGTTATAGAGAGGTTCTACTGTATATACAAACGCGACAATTCAGGTACTTGAAAAGGAAATCATACTCAAACTGAGAAGGTTTGTAAATTCGGCAGGCGCGGATATAGGGGGACGGAGCCGGCGTATCTTAGAGATGATTCTAAAGAGTGGTCACACCATAGGGTTTGGTAAGGAAACTTACATATTTTACGTTATTCAGATGTACATGATGGAGAGGGGAAGTGCCTAGGTATCCAAATACAAAAGATACGTAGTGTATTACTAAAATCGTCATTTCCCCATGTTTAGAACTCTCTTTAGAATCGTCACTTCGAGACGATTCTGAAAAGTCACAACATAGGGTTTGGTGGAGAAATGACGATTTAATATTTGAGTACGCACCTTTGTCTGTTGCTCTGTATAACTTATTGTAAGTTCTAACCTAAGATATCTTGACTAAACTTACCATTAGTTCTTGCACACGACGATCGCAACTTCCAGTTGCAATCGTCGTATGTTAGAATTAAATATACTTTATATAGTACGAAGTCAACCAAAATTGTAGCATGCTAGAATGTTTGATAACTTCGGCTATGTGAATAAAAAGTAAAGTACCTAGTTATAGTCTACTTTCAGTCCGAATGACTGTTCAGCCGACTGTACATTTACTCCCCTAGTTATTGTGTCATTCGCCTGCAATATTAAGCACTGCTAACATATGGCGCAATCATGCAGCCGCAGTACCGGCTAGTGACCTCACATATACACATTTTAACCCTTGGGTGGAGATGAGGTGCGGGTGGGAGACGCTGAAAACCGTCCCTGAATTTCCGGGAGGGACCGGGATTTGAACCCCGGACCTCCGGACAGGTAGTCAAACGCGTTACCACTAGACCACCACATACCACGAATAGTGATGATAATAGTAATATTTATGGAGGAAAGGGTTAACGATAAATAATCCACTGTCAATTTTGGTTTAATGTTTTTATGGTATAGTAAAACACTCTAAGCCTGACGTTCAATCAGTATACATACGGTATTTGCTTTGTTTGGCATGTGACAACATAATACATGTACTGAGCGAATGCCACGCAGAAAGCTCTAAAATGAGCTTTCTGCATGTATTTCACCATGCATTAAGCAACTGCCTGCATAAAACATATATTTTTTATTATTAACTTCTCGGCTGAGATGTGTTTTATTTTATCTAAACATTACACGTCGACCTTTTGTTTTCGTGTAGAATGAACAATTACCCCTTTAACTAAAATGAATGTATTGATATTCTAAACTGATTCTAGATAGAGTGAGACCATCAACTGCATTATATGTATGCCCTAAACTGTGCGTGCTATTCAAAATGAGTTTGAAATGATGATAAACATTACCTTTATAATCCTTCAGGACATCAACAAGAAAAGCGTTCTCCTCAGCATTGTGCGGATGCGCGACGACAGCTCCTTGCTTCTTGCAATAGTTCTGAAACACGTTCATAAACGGTTTGAAAAAAGACAACGAGAGAAATAAATTGACAGGGAATACAAAACAGAAGACGAATTAAAAAGGGGAATGATATGCATTTTGCAGAAAGAGACGCAAAAGAGGACAATGGTTGAAAGGTGAATGATATGCAGAAGAAATGGAGGGAAGGGTTTAGAAATTGCTTGTATCGGGGGTTCACGTTGCTTTAACCATTCCCTTCTGATAAACGTGTTTTCCCGCATTTGCAAACAGAGTCGACCCAGATCAGACGCCTCCTAGAGGAGCCATCTTATCAGGGTCTGCACTGTTTGCTAATGAAATTTGAAAAAATATGTGTCTTTACTTTCTAAAATGGATACAACGCCTACCATATTTCATTCTAACTATTTTCTGTATGAATATTCAATAGGTATTGAAATTTCGACTAAATATAGAACAGGGGAAAGGTAAACAGTACAATTTAAGTCACATCGTGACGTCAGCTAATTACAGATGGAATACATAGAGAGAGAGAGAGAAATCATGCAATCACTGCAGTGCATGCATATATAATATCAATAATGTTACAGAGCGAGATAAATAGAGACAAACAGAGAGCTATATAATAATTATGTGTCCAAATTTAATGGTACTTGGTAGGAATAATGGAATACAGTCCTCTAGTCATTAATTATGACTATCATACATTTGTTAAAAAAAGGAAAATTCTTCACTTTGAAACAATTAAAATTACTATGGCCCTCTTATCCTTATTTTCCGAAGGTGGTTGTGACTAGTTCATCCCGATATACGGCTTCATTTCGAGTGTGAGAGATATAGGACCATCATGACCCTCTTGTTTATAATGGTGCTTATTTCAACTTTACCCGCGCGTCAGGAAAGCGCATGCCATATGCTCCGAAAATATAACAGGACCCCTCAAATGCCATCCAGCCATCAGGACAATCTGTTGACCAAGCAATGCCTACAAACACATAATATTTTGTAATAGTATGTCCCATACAACAATCATATTGTCGTCTGCTCCAATCTATTGCATTTCTTAGCCTTCCGTTATAACGCTTACGCTCGCTAATGCGACCAAACACCTTATTTATATAGGAGTCTGTAAAAGCAGGTGGTTGCAGGAGAAAAGTAATACAGAAAACTAATACAGGAGATTTCTGCATACCTTCAGTCCTATATTAAGCGACCGCATGTTTTAAAAAGCCAGAATTATAATTCTTTTGAATGGACGTATTAAAGAGAATTTGCTACATTGCATTGTATTGCATTTAGTATCTAAGGCTGATAAACATTAAGATGGAAAAAAGTAGATACAGCGTGTCATTTGTTTATGTAATCGCAACGAATACTATTCGGAAATACTTAACATGTAATTTATGTATATTGGATATATAATAATGTACTATGGTACAAATCAAAATCATTTGTGTTCTGTTATATTCATATTCTTTTACAAAAAGGTAATACATAAATACTTAAACTGCTCTGATCTAATATTTCGACCACTAAGGGCCTTTGTCAAAGATTATCATGTCAAAATACACGTCACATTTTTGTTACATGCATTCAGCCATAAAATCAAAGAGAATAATGTTGATCCAGCGTCGTCATGGTGACATTGGGTTGTTTTTTAAAATGTCATGACGTCATCAAAAATGACGTCATCAAATGACGTCATGGGTGCAACGACGTCATGCATGCATTAGCGCATTATCCTCTTTGATGTTACAGCCAAATGGTCTGTAGGTTCTCAGCCTCCATATCCAATCAGTTTCATGGATCTGTCTTTCAGTTCTACATGCATGGAACATCCGTTTCAAAACTACAAATCTCACATCATCACTGCTATGACCACCGATTCCAAAATGTCTATTTATTGGCTTCTCTCTCTCTCATGCCTCACATCATTCAAATGTTCTTTCATTCTCTCCCGAATTTCTCTCTCAGTTTCACCGACATACACCATTATATCGCATTTACTGCATTTAATTGCATATACTACATTTCTTTCTCTACAGTTAATATTAGTTGACACATTGTAAACTGATTGCCTATTTGTGTCACTTATACTTGACATTTCAAGAATACTGCAAGTAGCACAACCCTGTGAACAGACTGTATTGCTTGGTCTAACAATCCTGTTAGTTTTTGAATGCACCAGTGTGTCACATAGATTTTTATCACGCCTGAATGCTACGATTGGCAGTTGTTGGAATACTTCTTTAAGCCGGTCTGATTGATGCAAAACTTTTGAATGTTTGTTTACAATGTAATGTATATTCGGTAGCAGATTTGAATACGTCAAAACTAAAGGGACCCTATTCATTTTCCTGTTAGATCTAACTGTTTGTTTCTTTACTAATGTGACAGATCTGTCAAGTTTATCCACCCTTACCAACTGATTTTCTATCATCCTACCACTATATCCTCTCTTCCTTAACTGACCCTTGAGTTTATTTCTTTCTCTAATATAGTCCGATTCTCTTTCACATATACGCTTAATTCTTAGTCCCAAACCATATGCTATGCTCCTTTTTGTACTAGGAGGATGGCAGGAAGAATTATTAAGGTACAGCTGTTTGTCTGTTGGTTTTACATAAAGATCTGTGTATATATGACCATTGTCTATTTTAACTAGAGTATCCAGAAATTCTATCTGATCCAAACCATATCTAAGCTCTATACTAATATTCGGGTGAATACTGTTTGCATGTTTCGCAAAATCTTCCAGTTCTTGAACTGTACCATCCCAGATCCCGAAACCATCATCAATGAATCTCTTGTAAAACATTGGCACTTTTTTGTGTGACATCAATTCTTCATCCCATTTCCTCACATATGAACAAGCAAAATTCTTTCCTAATTTTGAACCAATTGCCACCCCATCTTTTTGTATGAAAGTGCTATCTCCAAAAGAAAATGTGTTGTTGTCTAAAACTGTTTGAATCATCTTAAGAACATTTTCTGTATCAATCAACGGATCACTTCTGTTTGCAAGGCCTTCTATACATGCATCTAGTCCCTCTTTCTTTGGGACTGATGGATACAACTTTGCTACGTCAAAACAGAACAAAATGCAATTTTCTGAAAGTGGTTCATTAATCTCTTTTAATTTGTTAATAAAATCAGTTGTATCTCTGATGTAGCTGGGTGAAGTTTCAACAAATTCACTAAGTTCATGCTCAGCAACTTCAGCTAACCTCTCAGTGGCAGTACCCATGCCACTAACTATTGTTCTAAAAGGAGCAGTTGGTTTGTGGATTTTAGGGTTCCCTTTCAATTTACCTGGTCTGGAGTACTTTGGGATAAGATACTGTTTCATTTCTTTTGATATGGCACCTTCCCTAAACATTTTGTTTACTAGCTTTTTCACTTCTTTCAGGCTTATTTCAGTTCGGTTACTATTAGTTGCCTCATACGAATCACTTGTTAAAACCTCTTTTTTTATTGACTCTATGTATACTTCCTTATCTAAAACAACTATACCTGAACCCTTGTCTGCAGGTCTGATCACTATGTTTTCATTGTGCAAAAGTTCATAAAAAGCCTCTTTCTCATCTTTCGATATATTTAGCTGACTATTCTTTTTCAAACTATTGACTATGTCATTCTTAACCAGTTCTATATATAGGTCAAGATGCCTGTCCCTGCCTGAATTTGGTGTGAAGTTTCTATCTTTCTTCACTTTAAATTTATCACGAATATGATCATTATCGTCATCATGTAGATCTACACTATCATTTTCAAAGAAATACTCTTTCAGTCTCATTTGTCTTTCCCATTCAGAAAGATCTGATAACAGTTTTACCTTGTCTATTTTTGTCCTAGATGGTATAAATTTTAAACCCTTTTCTAACAGTAATTCTTGTGCATTAGTAAGTGGGTAGCTAGACATGTTAATAACTGATGTATCCTTATTTCTTTTATTTTCTGTAATGTTTTTGGTTGCGTAATCAGACTTAGAACGACTCTTGACACTAGAAAATTTCCTTTTGCCCAATCTTGTTTTTATTCTAGAAATTTCCGGTGGCATAGTGGTTTGGCTTTTTGTCTCCAATACATCATATCCTTTTCCTGCAAAAACTGAAATTTCTGAAGCTGTAGGATTTTCAAACCAATCTACTGAAATGTTGGGGTTGTTCCTTCCTGCAATTGGATTAACATTTGGCAAAGAACTATCGGTAACAACTAAACTAAAATGGTGATTTTCAAGAAGAAGACTTACCCCTCTGTTTCCACTCTCACACTTCTCACTTACAAACCTGTGCCAATTATTGTATTTCCTATCATATGTCACGATGATAGGTATGCAATATAAATCAGTAGCAGCGTGAAGTTCTGCCTCAGTAGCCCACGATGATACTCTGCCATCAGTAAATAACTGATTTCTGATATGAGTTTCAATATCATCGTCTACCAAGTGTCTGTATGACTGCTTATTCACATGCATGAAATTATTCAGTTCCTTTCTGATGGTCTCGTGTTGAAACTGAGTTCCATAGAAATACTGACTTAAACACCTATAAAAACAATTGCCATATAGGTGTTTAAGTCAGTATTTCTATGGAACTCAGTTTCAACACGAGACCATCAGAAAGGAACTGAATAATTTCATGCATGTGAATAAGCAGTCATACAGACACTTGGTAGACGATGATATTGAAACTCATATCAGAAATCAGTTATTTACTGATGGCAGAGTATCATCGTGGGCTACTGAGGCAGAACTTCACGCTGCTACTGATTTATATTGCATACCTATCATCGTGACATATGATAGGAAATACAATAATTGGCACAGGTTTGTAAGTGAGAAGTGTGAGAGTGGAAACAGAGGGGTAAGTCTTCTTCTTGAAAATCACCATTTTAGTTTAGTTGTTACCGATAGTTCTTTGCCAAATGTTAATCCAATTGCAGGAAGGAACAACCCCAACATTTCAGTAGATTGGTTTGAAAATCCTACAGCTTCAGAAATTTCAGTTTTTGCAGGAAAAGGATATGATGTATTGGAGACAAAAAGCCAAACCACTATGCCACCGGAAATTTCTAGAATAAAAACAAGATTGGGCAAAAGGAAATTTTCTAGTGTCAAGAGTCGTTCTAAGTCTGATTACGCAACCAAAAACATTACAGAAAATAAAAGAAATAAGGATACATCAGTTATTAACATGTCTAGCTACCCACTTACTAATGCACAAGAATTACTGTTAGAAAAGGGTTTAAAATTTATACCATCTAGGACAAAAATAGACAAGGTAAAACTGTTATCAGATCTTTCTGAATGGGAAAGACAAATGAGACTGAAAGAGTATTTCTTTGAAAATGATAGTGTAGATCTACATGATGACGATAATGATCATATTCGTGATAAATTTAAAGTGAAGAAAGATAGAAACTTCACACCAAATTCAGGCAGGGACAGGCATCTTGACCTATATATAGAACTGGTTAAGAATGACATAGTCAATAGTTTGAAAAAGAATAGTCAGCTAAATATATCGAAAGATGAGAAAGAGGCTTTTTATGAACTTTTGCACAATGAAAACATAGTGATCAGACCTGCAGACAAGGGTTCAGGTATAGTTGTTTTAGATAAGGAAGTATACATAGAGTCAATGAAAAAGAGGTTTTAACAAGTGATTCGTATGAGGCAACTAATAGTGACCGAACTGAAATAAGCCTGAAAGAAGTGAAAAAGCTAGTAAACAAAATGTTTAGGGAAGGTGCCATATCAAAAGAAATGAAACAGTATCTTATCCCAAAGTACTCCAGACCAGGTAAATTGAAAGGGAACCCTAAAATCCACAAACCAACTGCTCCTTTTAGAACAATAGTTAGTGGCATGGGTACTGCCACTGAGAGGTTAGCTGAAGTTGCTGAGCATGAACTTAGTGAATTTGTTGAAACTTCACCCAGCTACATCAGAGATACAACTGATTTAATTAACAAATTAAAAGAGATTAATGAACCACTTTCAGAAAATTGCATTTTGTTCTGTTTTGACGTAGCAAAGTTGTATCCATCAGTCCCAAAGAAAGAGGGACTAGATGCATGTATGGAAGGCCTTGCAAACAGAAGTGATCCGTTGATTGATACAGAAAATGTTCTTAAGATGATTCAAACAGTTTTAGACAACAACACATTTTCTTTTGGAGATAGCACTTTCATACAAAAAGATGGGGTGGCAATTGGTTCAAAATTAGGAAAGAATTTTGCTTGTTCATATATGAGGAAATGGGATGAAGAATTGATGTCACACAAAAAAGTGCCAATGTTTTACAAGAGATTCATTGATGATGGTTTCGGGATCTGGGATGGTACAGTTCAAGAACTGGAAGATTTTGCGAAACATGCAAACAGTATTCACCCGAATATTAGTATAGAGCTTAGATATGGTTTGGATCAGATAGAATTTCTGGATACTCTAGTTAAAATAGACAATGGTCATATATACACAGATCTTTATGTAAAACCAACAGACAAACAGCTGTACCTTAATAATTCTTCCTGCCATCCTCCTAGTACAAAAAGGAGCATAGCATATGGTTTGGGACTAAGAATTAAGCGTATATGTGAAAGAGAATCGGACTATATTAGAGAAAGAAATAAACTCAAGGGTCAGTTAAGGAAGAGAGGATATAGTGGTAGGATGATAGAAAATCAGTTGGTAAGGGTGGATAAACTTGACAGATCTGTCACATTAGTAAAGAAACAAACAGTTAGATCTAACAGGAAAATGAATAGGGTCCCTTTAGTTTTGACGTATTCAAATCTGCTACCGAATATACATTACATTGTAAACAAACATTCAAAAGTTTTGCATCAATCAGACCGGCTTAAAGAAGTATTCCAACAACTGCCAATCGTAGCATTCAGGCGTGATAAAAATCTATGTGACACACTGGTGCATTCAAAAACTAACAGGATTGTTAGACCAAGCAATACAGTCTGTTCACAGGGTTGTGCTACTTGCAGTATTCTTGAAATGTCAAGTATAAGTGACACAAATAGGCAATCAGTTTACAATGTGTCAACTAATATTAACTGTAGAGACAGAAATGTAGTATATGCAATTAAATGCAGTAAATGCGATATAATGGTGTATGTCGGTGAAACTGAGAGAGAAATTCGGGAGAGAATGAAAGAACATTTGAGTGATGTGAGGCATGAGAGAGAGAGAAGCCAATAAATAGACATTTTGGAATCGGTGGTCATAGCAGTGATGATGTGAGATTTGTAGTTTTGAAACGGATGTTCCATGCATGTAGAACTGAAAGACAGATCCATGAAACTGATTGGATATGGAGGCTGAGAACCTACAGACCATTTGGCTGTAACATCAAAGAGGATAATGCGCTAATGCATGCATGACGTCGTTGCACCCATGACGTCATTTGATGACGTCATTTTTGATGACGTCATGACATTTTAAAAAACAACCCAATGTCACCATGACGACGCTGGATCAACATTATTCTCTTTGATTTTATGGCTGAATACATGTAACAAAAATGTGACGTGTATTTTGACATGATAATCTTTGACAAAGGCCCTTAGTGGTCGAAATATTAGATCAGAGCAGTTTAAGTAGATCTATTTATGTATTATATTAATTCCCTATTTTGGAATATTTACTTCATTGTGAAAAAGGTAATATTTTCAGCTGATCTCCTCCAAGTGACCACTTAACTCATTCCATCATAGGCTATTTTTAGATCCAACCTCTTTGAATAAATCTACCGAAAATGAACATTTATTAGGGAAAAGGAAAATTTTAGAATTGAGTAGTTTTTAAGCCACTGTGAGAAATAGAGCATTTGCTCCATAGGAGCAAATGCTCTATTTGTCACAATGGTTTCTAAATGTGACTTTTACAGAGGCACCAACATACATCACTAGGAGGGAATGTGTTAATAAAATAAAACTGGATTTTTCGTCTGCATCATTGTTGTCTGCCAAATGCAAGTCACGCCTGGAAGGACATTTATACTGTCATGGTTATTGGATGCCAAACTGTATATATACATGTACTGTCCCTTAAACCGCGTCCACTAGGATCCAAGCTGTTTGACAAGTTTCTCAAAGATCAGAGTTTGAGTATAGGCGTTAGGCCTACATTTTTAGAACATTAACTCTTTCCTCGTGAATATTCGTGTAAGAGATGATGACATCATGAATATTTATTAGTTGAATATTTATAATGGCATATGGACACGGGATGGTTGGATATTGAAAGAAACTGAAGATTCGGATCTAATATAAGGTCCTACAGGAGCCGTCTGATCTAGATCTACTCTGTTTGCAAAGACATTAAAAGCGTTTATGTATGCGTAAAAGGGGCTAGATTGTGGTGTTTCATCAGTGTCTATGATCTGTATAGGGGCTAGATTACGGAGTCTCATCAGAGTCTATGATATGTATATTTAATTTTGCCACTATTCGTGTAAAGGTCAGGCTTTTAGCAAATGTAATGGAAATATAGAGTTTGAAATGCAGTTATTTTTAAATACTAGAACAAATTACTTACCACAGAAACAAAGCAAAACCACCAATGATTTGAGTAACGCCATTTTATTTAGTTCCAAACATCAGTGTAATCAATTCTGTGTATGAATCTAAATAGGTCAGTAACTTTTAACCTGTTTGGCAAAACCAACACAGTTTTTCACCTACAACATTTTCAAAATTCAAGCTATAATCAGTTTGTCTACCATAATGCAATGAAGGCGGCAAACAGTTTGGATCCTGATGAGAAGCAGAGTTACTCGGTGTATCATGGATTAAAACTGTTTACAACTTTACATAGGAAATCACTCATCCGCCCTCTGCAGGCTAAAGGTTAAACCCTTAACACTTTCCTCCATAGGCTGTTTTTAGACACAACCTCTTTGAATCAATCTACCTAAAAGCAGTATTAACTAGAGAAAAGGAAAATGTTAGAATTGTGTAGTATTGAAACCATTGTGATAAATAGAGCATTTGCTCCTATAGGAGCAAATGCTCTATTTATCACAATGGTTTCAAGACGTGACTATTACAGAGGCGTAGAAAGGCGTATTTATGGAGGAAAGGGTTAACTCGCTACTCGTGACTTGGCTCGCATTTGCAAACAGTTTGGATCCAAATGAGACGTCGAGAAATATGACGTCTCATCGAGATTCAAGCTGTTTGACACTCGGTCAAAAATTTCTCCAAACTTGGAGCGGGTTAAAGATTGAGCTGACATTAGTTGTTGACAGCGATGGTAAGGATTCATAATATGACCCATATTTAAACTGAAAATCTGCTCAAAGATGACTGCCCCAACTTTCGTAACCTTTTCGCCGCTGCATTTTTACTCTCTGCTGTGACTAACTCATGCATTGGACAGTGACAAACAGCAATACATCAGTAAAAAATAATCAGTTAAAATAATTGTTTCCAATTTTTGTATCTTTTGTTGAGAACATGTTTGATATCTGAATATTCTGTTTCGCTGGTTAAAGATAGCCAACGTCTAGATTGCCACAACCCTACAGTAATGCCTCTCTATAACGGCCGCTCACACATTCCTAATTCAGGGGCGTTAAGTGTATCTTAATGCTATATATCTGTATTACTCTCGTAATACAGGAAGCAACCACATACTTCAGTCGTTTTACTCATTGAATATTCATGAAAGAAATAATACTTATGAATATTAATTCGTTTTATAATGGCATATGCGCGTTTTGGCCATGCTAAAATCTATAGAACTAGATACATTATAACTCTATACGCAAACAATACCGACCCTGGTCAGACGGCTTGTGCATGAACCGTCTGATCTGGGTCTACTCCGTTTGCAAAGGCGTTAAAAGGCGTATGCATTAAGGGTTAAAAGACACCAGTGTTTCTGTATCACATGACCGCTCTAGGACAGTTTCACTGTAGTTGACTGATAACTAGTTGCCACCAGTTTTTGAACTTCTGTTAGTTAGAGCCATATAGGTCGTATTTATGTCCATCGTTAGTAATGTCAAACTAAACTGGCGTCTCATGGTGAATTTCAGGAAAACCTTCCTATAACGACCATTTAATGAATACACATTGCTGTCTATGAGAACCGATGGTTTCTTAATGCAGAACGAAAGTAGACCAGATCAGACGGCTCCTTTATGAACCCTCTTATCTGGGTCTGTTCTATGTATTTATATGTAATATATCCAACTCGACAGTTCCTACCAGGATTTGCCATTACAGAATAAAATCTAATTAATATTCGTTAAGCCATTATATCTTTCATGAATATTCATGGCATAAAGGGTTAATACAATAACTCTACCAGTTAGTAAACATTTTAGTCTCTTCTAAAGGTATGATATAACAGAAAATAAACTTTCAAGATTAGTTAACCATTTATTTCCAAATGACATCCATAACTATATTTATTACAGAGATTTAGGATGGATCTAGGATCCATCAACCGATGCTGACGACTGGAGCCCCACCTCTACAATGGAAATAAACGTCTTGTTCCAGTGTAGGAAGGAATTCGTATGTTTTTATGTTTCTGTTTTACTGAAGTACTTTTAAAAAACAGAAATCAGTTTTTGACTGAGCTTACGAAAAAAAATGACATGTGGACATTTGTGGGAACCAATGAGGTTAACTCTTTACCTGTTGAATATTCATGTAAGAAATAATGACCTCCATATCATTAATTACAATAATATTTATAATGTCATATGAACACACGACAATTTGGCTCACACGGAAACTGTAGAACCAGATTTATATAATACAATAGGCAAGTAGAACCGACTGTGATTCAACAGGAGCCGTCTGATCTGGATCTGGATCTTCTTGTTTTACAAAGTTTACAAAGACATGGAAAGGCGGATATATATGAGGGAAATGGTTAATCAGTTTCTCCTTAAATTCGCCTTTCTACGCCTTTACAAACATAGTAGACCCAGATCAGATGGTCCTGTTTGCTTCTGGCACAATACATGCATATATGATTCTACAGTTTCTGCTATGGCCTAAAATTCACGTGTCCATGTGCTGTTATAAAAATCTAATTAATATTCATAATGTTATTATTTCTTACATGTATATTCATGCAGTAAACAGAATCATACAACATGTACATCGTTATATTTCATTTGCCATTTTTGTCGTCTGTTTATATTTTTTATTCAAATTTTATTCATATCAATTTAACTTTATTTGCAGAATTAGTATGACTGTCAATTGCTTGGGTTACTCGGCGGGATCTGATCTAGATCCAATCTATTTGCATAGGTTATTGCAATTACGTGCTTCAGGCGTCTAAAAAGGCTTAGTACGCTAAGTAATATTTCGTCTGCAAAATATGTCGTCTGCTTAATCTTTAAACAAAATTTTCTTCTCCCATTTCCTTGCAAAAATATGGTCATAGTTTCAAACAGTCTGGATCCTGACGAGAAGCCGCATTATTCGGCGTCTCATCTGGATCCAAACTGTTTGTAAAGGTAATCATCGATTCGCCTAAGACGGCGAAAGAAGTTAAATAGCGCTTCTGTGTTACCGTCTGACACAGACTGGTCTGTAGTTGTGATAACAGGTGACGTCCGCCCATTGGTAGTTCCAACCATGCACGTAAAATGCACAGTTTTCGTCGGAATAGCGAGAGTCAGGTTCATTCCGGTACCAGTTAAAATACGACGCAGTCACTCCAGTGTCGTCGTTCACCCACTTCCCTTCCTGTCGCGTGTCTGTAATACCCACCCACCAATCGCCCTCTGAAGAGAGAAAGACGACAGAATAGGTTCAGAGGTTATACCAGATGTCCAGATAAGATGCATATTTTAAAACAGTTTCAAGAATAACTTCTTTATTTTTTCTACCGAACCCTATACTGTTACCACTCTTTAGACTCGTCTCGGAGGCTTTGGTGGAGAAATGACGATTTTAGTACTTGAGTACGCACGTTTAACCGTTGCTTTTATATACGCTCCTTACGTTCGTTTTCCAGTATCGGACATACAAACCAGAAAAGTCAGATACTTGAAAATGAAATCATACTCAAACTTGGAAGGTAATTTTGAAACCTATGGTTTCTGATCTGTTATTAAAATATTTCCGTTTCGTCCAAGCTTTACATAAACCATTGACTGAGTGTCAAATAGCTTATACACTAAGTAACTTGGTGTCTAATTTGGACCAAACTGTGTGCCAATGCCAGTCTGGTCGTGTCTGACACTGCTAGGGCTATAGAGTGGAATACAATTCCTTTTAATGGAATAGTAGCAAAGTTAAGCAGGCAAAGTTTGTAGATAGCATCCCCATACAAGTCTGGTTGAGAAATGCCTTGTTGCAGTAACGTCCGTAGATTGCAATTATATTTACTAATGAGTGGTAAATTTCGATAATAAAATTTAGAAAACGTTTTCCGGAGTTTGTGGTATCTGTAACCTTGCTTAAGAAGTTTATCAGTTATAACTAAATTACGACTGTTAAAATCTTCAAGCAAAGAACAGGCTCGGGCAAACCGAATAAGTTGAGAAATATAAACCCCATAAGATGTAGAACGGGGCTCATCTCCATCTAGAAAAGGATAATTAACAATTTTAAAATTAAATTCTTCTCTTTTATCGTATATTTTGGACGAAACTTTATCATTTGTAATTGAAAGATTCAAATCTAAAAATGAAGCTATAATGTCAGATTGATTCGCTTTGTTTAAAGACAGTTCTTTTGGGTAAATTGAAGAAATCATAGTTTCAAAATAAGGATTATCTAAATTCAAAATATCGTCTAAATACCTTGAAGTTTTATTAAAAGCATTAACAATATCGGTCTGTGTATCAGGTTTTAAGCTAAGCATAAAATCCCTCTCATAGCAATACAAAAACAAGAGGGGCACACTTTGTACCCATGGGTATACCAACAACCTGACGATATATGGTACCCCCATAACGCACAAATATAATTATTATCTAAAAGAAAGGTAAGAGATCTACAAACATCAAGGCAAGTTCACATTGTGTAATGTTCAACTTCTGAATTCGAAAAGAATGAACGTTGAACATTACAAGCAATGAACATTTTGTTTTCTCTTTTCTATTAATTTAATCAGTTTATCCTTTATAAGATGGTGAGGTAGAGTAGTATAGAGTGTAGAGAAATCATAAGAGCTCAATGAAGAAATGTTATACTGTTCATTTTCAAGTTTCGTTAAAACATCATTTGAATTTTTTATGAACCAAAAATATTAATACCAGAATTTTCATATATTTTATCACAGTAACGTTTTACATGTTCTTTGATCGTAGTAAGACAGGACGTCAACACTTTACGCGTTGTCCGTTTATTACAAATTCCAACAACTACTTAATATTCATAGCCATAATAGTTATAATGAAATATGGAACATTGTAGTCATTTCAGAAAGTAAAGAAACAGCTTTATCAAAATACATTAGTAAACAGAGCAGACCCTGATCAAACGGCTCCTATATGAGCCGTCTGATCTGGGTCTGCTCTATTTGCAAATGCCTGAAAACGCGTTTATATTAGGGAATATATTGCTAATGCGACAATGTCTCTGACCTTATACTAAGTATCGTTAACGGCAATTAATTCCCGTGTAATTATTGGTTCAACCCATTCCCTCATATTGACGACTTTTGACGACTCTGTAAAAGTCACTTTGTGAAACCATTGTGATAAATAGAGCATTTGCTCCTATAGGAGCAAATGCTCTATTTATCACAATGGTTTCAAACTACAGAATTCTAAAGTTTTCCATTTCTCTAGTTCATGCTCCTTTTCGATTTATTCAAAGAGGTTGTTCTAAAAATAGCCTATGAGGTAAAGGTTTAATGCTTCAATACAAAATGGTCTTGTATCAATCATGAATTGTTTTATGACAACACGTCGGCTTTTCTTTTCTTGTTCACTAATCATCGTCACAACCTGCGGTGGTCATTGGTACGCGATATTGAACTATTTTTCTAGACAGACCATGACTTGCATTATTGGTGTAAAGTTTGTAAATATGAAAATATAATTTTAAAGAAACTGTATGAACTGGGATTGGCGGATAGTCAATTCGGCTATAAAAACTAGGTTTCAAATGTTAAAAGGTTATTAGATGATTACAGCTTCTCCAACGTATTTGCAAATGTTGATATTATTAATGTGTCAAGATTTTACTTAGTTTTTAGACAAGGAGTTGTCGACTCTTTCATCCAAGAGTGGTCAGTGGCTATTGAGAGAGTCCTGTATTAGACGAATATAAACATTTCAAAGAACATTTTACATACGAAGTGTATTTAGATAAACTTCCGTATGAGTTACGTTTAATTATATCACGCTACAGGTTGTCTGCACATTCTTCAAGATATTGTTTATGTTGTAATATGCATGCTCTTGAAGACACATCATTTTATTTGTATTTGTCCTCTCTGTAAAGAAGTAAGAGAACAATATCTACAAAGGTGTTATTATGAAATACCACCTGTATTTAAATTTAACGGTTTAATGAAAACTGCAAATAATGATGTCTTGTGTAAATTAGCATTATATTTAAAGTGTGCAACAGACAAAAGAAATAAAAATCTTAATACTTTCGCGAACTAATTCTGAACAGGTCCAAGTCAGTTTCTTTCCATACACATATTAAACACAAATCTTATTTATCTGTACTCTTTACTCTCCTATCAATACAAAGAAGAAAGCCAAGTTCGAAGATTGCGTGTTTTTTGCAATCAAACTGTTTTGACAATGTAATGACGAAGTAATTTATACACGTCTTTAATAAATTATCTGTTCTGTTCAGTTCATTAATAGTGTATCCTAAATGAGTGTGAAAATATGAGAAAGTCACCATCAAACCTTACGTTTATAATCCTTCATGACATCAACAAGGAAGGCGTTCTCCTCAGCATTGAGCGGATGCGCGACGACAGCCCCTTGCTTTTTGCAAAAGTTCTGGAACATTTTGAAACAAAAAGACAACGAGAGAGATAAAATGACAGACAATATAAAAGAAAAGAGAATAAAGAGGGGGTACTATTATGTAGGGAACCAAACATGGGATGGAATGGTTTCTGGAACCAAATATGGAATAAAATCTCAAATTATGTGTAGAACAAAATATGAAATACGGTATCCAGTTATTTATGGAACCAAATATGAAATAAAATCTCAAGTTAAAGACAGTGTCGTAAATAAAGGATGAACATTTAATTCAAATACTAAAATCAATTTTCCACACAAAACTATGTTGTGGCCACTCTTTACAGTCGTCATTTCGAGTTGACTTTAAGGAGTGGTCGAAATTTTAGGTGGAGAAATAAAGCTGTCATTCTTGAAAGGAGAAATAAGAAAGAAAAAAAATCTTTTCATTAACACTTCTTATCTTTGCCTCTGTATAGAGCTGACTCCAAGTATACAGAAAACTGACCATTTCTCTTCATAACTATTCGCCTTTGTCTGTCATGAACAGTTGAATATTTCCTAAGCGGCAATTCATTCATTGAACACAGGAGTCTTAAAAACATATAGTTGCTTAATGCAGAGCAAAAGTAATGCGCGGAAAGCTCCTATAAATTATGTAGAGCATGGTCAGGCGTCATGGCTGTGTTCTCAGTGAGGCGATTGATCTTGTTTTGCATTGTTTTTCAATGACTAAAGGTTGGTTGTTTTTATAGTGATAATCATTTCAACTTTACCCGCGCGTCAGGAAAGTGCATGCCACGTGCCCCGAAAATGTAACATGATCCCTCAAATGCCATCCAGCCATCAGGACAATCTGTTGACCTTGCTATACCTACAATAACATAACATTATGATATTTCCATACACCAACCAGATTAAATTTTTACATTTCCTAGCACTCCATTACACGAATTAGGTTAAGAACTTCGTCTTATACTGTAATTTATCAACACAGGAGTCTGTAAAAAGCTTGTGGTTGCTTAATGCAGGACAACTGTAACGCAGAAAGCTCCTACAGGAGCCTTCTGCATACCGATAGTCCTGCATTGAGCAACCGCTTTGTTTGCAAAGACATATCTGTTGCAGTAAAGGGTTAAACCGAATGTAAATGAAAAAGCTTCAGATATGACTTTGAGTATAGGCGTTACCTTTGTTTCACATTTCCCCTTTCCCTATTGAATATTCACTTAAGAGATAATGCCATCATGAATATTCATTACTTGAAGTTTTATAATGACATGTGTACACAGAGTCAGATATTGCATAACGTTGTATGCAAACAAAGTAGACCCTGATCAGATGGTTCCTACAGGAGCGTATAATCTCTGCTTGCAAAAGTGAAAATCGTTAGTATTTGGTGAAAGGTTAAATATTGAATGCGGCATGGTGTCTCATCAGGTTATGTAGTTTCATTTTTGTCATAATTCTTGAAATATGCAGTTACCCGTTGTCACCCTTCCTTTGTTTGCCTTGCGTCTTTGTGCTTGTGATTTTGTTCATGTGTGGAGCGTTTGTCTCTGGTTTTTGTGTGTCTGTTGGTGTTTTCTGTGTTCATCTTGAGTGTGAGTGTGCGTTTGGGTGTGTGGTTGTGTGTGTATGTGTGTCATGCCGTCTATCGGTGTTTTGGTGGTGGTTGCGTCTTGTATGTGGCTTTGCCTGCTTGACTTTACTACTTTTCCAATTATTCATTTCGAAAATGCAATAAGTTTTAAGTACTAGAACAAATTACTTACTATAGCAGCAAAACAAAACCACCAATATAGGTTTGACGAAAGCCATCTTATTTAGTTCCAAGCGGCAGTCTAATCAGCTCTGTGTATAGCTATTACAATATCATTTAACCATTACTCTGCTATTGGCGCACTGACTCGCATTTGCACCAGTTTGGATCCAGGTGATACACCGTGTAACTCGGCGTCTCATCAGGATCCAAGCTGTTTAATGCTTGGTCAAACATTTCTCAAAACTTTGATCGAATCGGAATTTGTTACAATGGGACGGATTCAACATTATTTGTTTACAGCGAAGGAAATGTTTAATAATATGACCCATATTTAAACTGTATAAAAGTGCTGAAAGATAAATGCTTCATCCTTTCGTGACGTCTTTTACGCCATCGCTTTTTTACTCTCTGTTGTGACTAATTCATTCAATAATTGGTGCCAACTTTTCAGTAACGTTCTAAAATAGTTGTTTTACATAAAATATAAAAGTGTAAATTTTGTTTTGTTGAAAATATGTTTGATACCTGAATATTCTATTTCGCTGGTTAAAGATAGCCAACGATTAGATTGCCACAACCCTACATTAAAACCTGTCTATAACGACAACTAACAAATGCCTACTTCTATAATATCGTAAAGCAGGACAAACGTAAAATATACGAGTAGTCTGTCCGTTTATCAATCAACACCAAGCGTTGTACACATATCCACATCATTAAAATAATGCTTACGGATAAAATAGTAACGTTATCTGAATTGTGTTAAATCCTTATGAAACCGCCGACTTTTTAAAAGACGGAAACCTTCGTCGATTACACGGAAAGCAACAAACACGTTCTGTCAATCTCCAGTTTCACAACAAAAGCTGATGTGTCAAACGTGAACAGAGAATGTCTACCTTACTTACATGCACAGGGGTCATTACCGCTTCATGGGAGTCTATATATACTATATATAATAACAAGGGTTCCACTGGCAGAACGGACAACCGTGTACCACAAGTACAAATATGAATGTAACTCTTACAATTTCAGTGACAGTTTCGTAATTCTTTCGGCTATTTAAAGCCAATATATTTTACTATCAAAAATAAATACAATCTTCTGGCGATAACTTAGGCACAATTATCAATCCAATAATGATTTTCTCAACATTCCACGTGTTTTCTGGGTCATTGACAAACGTTCACTCAGGTTTCACTATATCACAGCAATAACCTGGCGATTTGCAGTTAAAAAGATGGCGTGGTTCAATAAAACAACTCAATTATCACCCATTGTCCTTTAAATAATAAGCAACTGGCAATAGTGGCATTTCCGTCTGTCGTTATGTTTCTATTTCGGATGGTGCCGTTTTGCAATAAATATGGATGGAGCCATTTCAATGAATGAGCGAAGGAAAACTTGGGGAATTCGTGACGTCGCATACAATGGCTCCTTCCTCGACGATTTGAAGCTAACTGACAAAACTCGCTAGTTTTACATCACCGTTTTGATGCTGGGGGTTATAAAGATGGAGATTGGTGATAGAATACTAAGAATAGAGTCGTTTTATTTTATAACGCCATCTTTTGAACTGCATCTGTTCAGGTTATCGCTATGATAAGGTGAGACTGGGGTGCACGAACGTTTGTCAATGGACTATAAAATTATTGTTGGATTTATAATAATGTATTTGATACCGTCAGAAGATTATACTTACTTGGTGATATATCTTAGCTTTTAGTAGCCGAAAGAATTACGAAATTATCATATAAATTGTAAGAGTTACAGTCTTGTTTGTACTTAAGGTGCACGGGTGTCCTTTCTGTCAGTTAGAATCCTTGTTTATTATATTGTATATATAGACTCCCCTGAAGCGGTATAGACAGACCCCCTGTGCTTACATGTACATTAGGTACTCCCAGTACATTTAACCATGTCCCTTACATAAACGCCTTTACATGCATTTGCAAACAGAGTAGACCAATATCAGACGGCTAGGATATAAATCTGATTTTACAGTTTTTGTCAAAGAAAAAGCATTCATTGAAAAGTCTACATTTTAAAAAATTATCTAATAGATATTCATTATTTCCTTATTTCTTACATGAGCATTGAAGGGGGAAAGGGATAATTGTTTTTTATCACAGCATGCGTGTCCCTGAGTATGATGGCAGTGGTAAATATAGCTGATCGTATGTGTCTATAGAAAGCATAAGCATACAATGCAAACGACGCTCATGGTCTATGTTTGCTTTATCACTATTATCATATCTACATTCCACCAGATGAGAATAAGGACGTCTTAAGTCTTTGGTTGCCAATATCGCATTTGTGATCACCTATGTATACAGTTTGGCGCCATTACATTTCACGATACTAATTATAGATTTACTCCATGGCAGCACTCGCACTATAAGTTTGCAGTACAGATTAAGTTGAATAAAAATAGACAAATGTATTTACCCTTTACTCCATGATGTTCATGTAAGAAACAATGTCATTATGAATATTAAGTAGGTTAATTATTACAATGGCTAATGCGTTTAAGATGAATCGTATAGGAATCGTCTAATCTGGGTCTATTTAAATGAATACCTTGTAAATTGGTACAGATACTTTGTGTACCGGCAAAATATTATCCAATTTGATAAACTCAGTCAGGATTTAGTAATTTGCTACACATTCTCTGAAAGTTACATATCAATTCTTAGTTCCTTTTAACAGATTAATGGATAGACGTTAAAATATTTAGGAATTTAAGATTATTGATCTAATACTATTATCAACATTCCACATTCACTTTCATGGCAATAATAGCTATTTGAATAGTGTTAAATGTTTATGCCCGCGTTAATCTAGTATAACTAAACACCTCTAAACCAGACGTTCAAGTTAGTATCACTGCTGGTCTGTAAGACAGGTAGTAGCTTAATGCAGAATTAAAGACACACAGACAGCTCCCAAAGGAGCTTTCTACACGACGTTCATCCTGCATGAAGCAGTCCCGTCTAAAATGATTTTACTGCACTGCCTATTTTCGAGTTCACATCATGTTAATTAATTCTTCAATACGAACTGAATGTAATGCAACCGCAGTCCACTTTTCGAGTCACTCGTTCGAGAAAATGAATGTCAATCATACTCCGCTTTTTCGGTTTGAAAAGTCACATGTTCGATCACCGATTGAACTGCACTATACATATAAACGTTAAAATGTAGTACTCTTTTCATTTACCTCTATGTACAGTAACATGGCGTAAGCATTGTGGTTGTAAGATTATGATGCATCCGTTAGTCCTCAAGCATTAAACATGCGAACATCAACTGATGCAATAACAGTAGCATGTCTTTCACGTGGCTTCAAAATTGCAAAACGCATTGGAGTCGACACACCATCAAGGATGTACTAAGACATTCGCGGGCATACACACGGAAGAATAAGTTGAACGTTTAAAATTGGAGAAACAGCATTAAAAGTCGATGCCTCCTCAGGGTAATGTCCCAGAAAATTCCTATACAAATGTTCAAAAGTTAGAATGCTGTGATTTTCAACACGTTTGAAATTTAGATAAAGAATAGATATGACAAGGTATTCGTTAAATTTCCAATGCAACTCGTACACTGGTGTTAAATCCTTTAATTGTTGCTTATAGTTTTCCACCATTATTTTAGTTTCTTTTGAAAATAAGCCCATTCATACGAGGCTTCGTTCCTTGAATCATGACCTCTTCTCAAAGAACATCTCTGATACTGCCTTATGTACATGTGGTCACGTTGAAAACGCATCGCACTTCTTCCTCAGTTGTTACAGATATAACGACCAATGAAAACAGCGTTTCGATGAAGTCGCCAGATTCACTACTCCGTCTCTTTCTGTTTTTCTCTTTGGTGATCCACTTTTGAATTATGACACAAACGTCAGATAGTTGAAGCTGTTGACCGGTTTATCCAAACCTCGAAACGGTTCTAAGAAATTTGGTAACACTCGCTTTCCTTTGAATGTGCTGGTTCTACTCGGAATCTTATACCTCTCTTCATATGTGTGTCAATCATTTGCTTATTTTTTTCTAAGTTAACATTTTTCTTAAATTATTTGTACAGTGGGATATTCTGCTGGACTAACTGGTTTGGTTATTCCATTGCAATTATTATAGTTTGATACTTTGCATTAAGTTCTGTATAAGGCGAGTGTAGATGATACGGTGTTGGGAAAGAAACACAATTAGCAGTTTTGCTTTCGTTTCCATCCTTTGTTTTGTTTTCCTTTGTGTTTGTACAATATTCATGCAAATATTTACAAATAAAATATGTTTAAACCAAATGCAACGTCTTACCAGCTTCTTCACTGTCTACTATTCATCAACACTTATTGTTGTAGATTTGTGAGTAAAAGAGTGTTAACCGGATCAGACGCCCCGCTTTGAAATTTGGTTCTAAAATGTTCGAGAAGCTTAAACATTTACTCCATAAATGCGCACTTCTACGTCTTTGCAAACAGAGTAGACCAAGACCAGACGGCTCCTGTAGGAGCCGTATGATCAGGGTCTGCTCTATTTGCTTATGAAATAATATACATGTAGATTTGATTCAACACCTGCTTCCATGGTCAAATATTATTGTGTGCATGTGCAGTTATAATACATACTCTTATTAATATTCATGATACCAACATTTATTACATGAATATTCATGAAGGTGGTTCCATATATCAGAATATCAGAACAATTATTTGTAGGTACTTACATGTTCATGCACGGTTCATTGTAGGGGCCCTGCTGGATCACTGTCCGCGGGAACCATATACGACAGGTTAAACAAACACATGGTGTTTGCAATCCTCACACTTTGCCTGGCATTATTCACGGTGGCTGCACCTTTTTGCTCTACATTTTACGCCATGGTGGTAATCCATATTTTGACCGGAGCATGTGCTGGCGGAATTGGCATTGGCACGTGTTTCAAGTACAATCGAACGTGTCTTAAGATGCCACTCATTTATTGAACATAAGAGTCTTATAAAACTGCTGGTTGCTGAATACAGGGCAAAATATACCTTTAACCTGAATTGAGCTACCACCTGCCTTACAGACCCATAATTAGACCTCTTTTTGATGGCCGCTTAAGACATATTCTTCTGTATTTCTATTGCTGTTGTATTTTTCCTCTCATTTTCTGTCTTGTAAAATTCTTTATTGTTTTGTTGATATACTGTATTAATATCTAATAAACGCCCTATGTGCCTAATATTTGCCTAATATTTTTAAAGAGCTACTTTCAGATTGTACACAGGTGGATCCATAATACCGAATGAATGTAATGCAGAAAGCCCAGGCGAACTTTCTGCACCCCTTTCAGTCTGCATTAAGCTATTACATGTATTTTGAAATACCCATATTTCTTCATTTAATGGTTATTATATAGGGGTTTTATTCTTTCATTCATCATTAGTTTCCCCCCAAGAACTAAGGACGCGTTTATTACAGTATGTCGTTATTAAAGAGAATCTTCATATTTGCTCTTTAATTAATTCATTATTTTACCAAAAACCAAAAGTGGAGAACTAGTCATACAGGGGACGTCACACATAAAATGGCACGGTACTAGACTATCATCCAACATAAAACAGCACGCTTACAAAGACAACACGCACAAAATGACTTACCTTTTTAGTTTAAATGTCTTCTTGATTTCGACGTATATTTCACTCTCAACATATTTGTTAATGCAGGTTTATGTTTTATCACACAATCGATATATGAAAGATAAACAATTCAGACAAGTGTAATATATTCAGATCTTACCTATTGAGCACTGACACATTTACAGTCTATAACGTTTTTCTTCATTTACTTCCACAGTTGTTTCAGCTGACGTTGTGCTGTTATGGGGAGATGAAAATGCACCTTTATCAGGCAGTTAACTTGGCCTTCAGCTTTCGAGCTATGCTTTCACCGTTGACGTCAGAACCATTTCTCGCAACTCGCCAGCCACAAGCTTCTAATGCTACAAACATGTCACATCTAACTACAGTCACACCTCAGTTTAATCAATATAACTTGAATAACACGATAACATTTGACACATTGTCGAATGATTTCCTCAATATTACAAATTCCTCTTATGGAAATAGTTACTTGCAACATATCGCTTACGGAACAACACGCGTACACTGGAGTTATAATCTGCGGTCGTAAGTGTAATGGCGTTCTTGAGTTTTGTTATTTGCCACTGCATCTTGGGAAATATTCATGTTTGTCAAGAGAACAAGCATGCAAATAATGACTCAAAGGATACTGTGGCGTTGAAGCAACCTCTGAGCTATAAGTGGTGAGTTGTGTTTGTTGTTGTTTTATCCATCATGTTGGCAACCTACATTATCCGTAAGAGAATATTCTATAGCTACCTTGTAACGTTTTTGATTGAAAAACTATTTTGAACTAAAGCAAAGGCGTCGAATGCAACCACCGTGTTTTGGACAGCATTTGCTATCTCAAGATTGATGTCTATGATTGTTGTAAAGTAGTAAAGCAGTTACTCTATGTCTTGAACTGTTCAATTAAATGTTTTTTGTTATACATGCACTTTACCACTGTATTTGCTGTCGCGGTTGTTGTAGATTAGTCGGAGAGGGGATACGTTTATTTACACTGTTTGTCTTTTAGGATGGGGATGGAATAAGGGTGAGGTTGGGCGCCCATAAACCGGTTTAAACCCCCGGTGACTTTTGTCACTGACCGTTCCAAGGCGGTACTTCCATCTTCCTCCTATTGCATGTTTGTTTTGTCTTTGTGCGTCTCTTGTTGTTTTTTCTACCTATGTACATTTGCTGTTTCCTTGTGTTGCTGTTCAGGCGAGTGTTTGTTCTGTATGTGGTGTTTCCTGCATGACTCATTTTTGTACTTTTGCTAGTGGCTGAACTCATATTGTTACTTGCTGTAAAGTTGAACGTTATTTTCATGCTTTCCGGTGGTTTACCAGGATATAACAGTGGATTATCACTTGATAAACTCACTGTTTTGAACAGTGAAATTATAAATTTGATAATTTCACTGTTACCGGACTACATCTACTTGTTCCGCCCGTGGGGGCTTTAACTTGCACTAAGCAGCGATATAGTTAGAAAACCAATAAAATTCTTCTTTTTGGGGGTCGTTTTGCAATGTTTTGTTATATATTTTTAAAAAACGGAATAAATTTGATAACAAATGACATAACAGCAGTACAAAATGAAATCCAAACTGGGACTCAGACCCAGATCTTCTGCCAATAAATGACAAGCCGTCCTGACATTAGACATTTGGACGAAATGTACTGCTATTTGCACTCGTAATCTAGTTTAAAATGATGAAATTGTCCACTAATCGATCTTACATTAAGATTTATAAATTCAACCAAACTTCTACCTGTATGGCACAAGTACTGAATCTACTCTACCAGCCTTCAAGTACAGCAAATACAAGCCGCTTACTCGATGTCATCATGAACTGACACTAGGCAGAACAAGCCAACCGTGATCATCTATTGGAGTGGCATAAATGAAGCGTAAAAACGTCCGACTCAAAAGCGTGTCCAACTCAGTATCACTTTACCCTATAGGATTCAATAGCGGATTTCAAGTCAGTGTCTTCCCTGGCTGGCATTTCCATGTTCATGTCACCTGTTACTAGATCTTTAACAAGTTATCAACACCGTTTCAGAAACGCACTCTTTCTAGTGTTGTGACGCGCATGCGCAGAGTATTGTTGTCATCCGGAGCACGCGATGGACATGCGCGCGTTTGACAGCTAAGCAGACAGGGCCGGACTGTGACAAGGACAAGCTTATTCTTTTGCTTCCGTGAGTTAGTTTATGTCCCTCTCGTTAGTCAGCATATTTAGAACGGCAAACAGTAAAAGATACTTTCCCTTTGCCGTTAGTTGAGGATTGTCTTGACACGATAGCAGATAACCTCTGGTTTTCTAAACTTGATGCTAACTCTGCATATTGGCAAGTCAGAGTCAAGGAAGAAGACCGAAAGAAAACAGATTTCCTGACACAGTTCGGTTTGTTCGAACATGTCCGAATGGGTTTCGGTTTATCTCACGCGCCATCAACATTTTCCAGGGTGGTTGGTTTGATTTTAAAGGGTCTGACCTGGAAAACTGTTTTAGCTTTTCTCGATGATGTGCTAGTTATGGGAAAGACTTTCGAGGACCACTTGAACAATCTTGGTGAAGTTCTAGAAAGGTTCAGAACTTATGACATGAAGCTTAAGCCAGGAAAGTGTCTTTTCTTCCAGGAAGAGGTAGAGTTTCTTGGGAGAAATGTCAATGGAAACTGTCTGTCCGTGGTTTCGAGGGATACTGAAACTGTGGCCAGTGCCAACTTCATCTAAGGATGTTGAAAGGTTTCTGGTTTAGCTAATTACCATGGATCTTTTGTGAAGGGCTTTGCTGAGCACAGCCGTTTTATAAGCTCACCGGCAAGAACCTATTCAAATGGGGTCCTTTAGAACATGAAGCATTTGAGGCTGTTAAGAAGTCATTTACTTCAGCCCCAGTGTTGGCTTTGCCAAATGGTAGAGATCCATTTATCTTGGATGTAGATGCCTCACATACAGATATCGGAGCGGAATTGATACAGGTGCAGGACGGAGTGGAAAGAGAGATTGCTTTCAACAGTCTCTCATTGACTCCGGAGCAGAAAAACTACTGTACAACCAGGAAAGAGCTTCTAGCTATAGTACAGTTTAGTTTCGGTATTATTTGCTTGGGAAAGTCTTTTCGGTCCGAGCGGATCATTCGAGCCTAACTTGGTTGTTACGGTTAAAAAACCCACAGGGGCAGCTAGCCCGATGGATGGAAGAATTGTCCCAGTACAATATGGTTGTGAAATATCGGGCTGGAGTAAAGCATAGAAACGCAGATCCGCTTTCAAGGATAACTGATCCTTTGACTGATCCTTTGACTTCATGCTCAGCATACAATGTTGAGGACGTAATAATTGCTCACGCGCTGACGCACAGTGGGCTAAGTTTACTGAGTATGTAGATGAGGCTTCCGACGTCTGTTGAAGCACAAGCGATTGAAGTGATCTCGTGTTCTGGAGTTATGGGACTTGCAGTTTCAAAAACTCGGAGCTCTTCAGGGGCTCAAAGCCTTCCAGACTGTTGCAGGAAGTGGTGTGTGTTCAGGTATCAGTCTTCCAGACACTGACACAGAACAAGACATTACGTTGCTCAATGAGGTTGTGTCTGTAGATGTTGTAGGTCTTAACGGGAGTGAGTCACATTTTGATATAGTTTCTCCCTCATCTGGGACTCCTTATATCAGTCTGTGCTCTGTCCACGAGGTGAAAGAATCCAGTACCGTTTCTTAAGAATATTTGGAGTTCACCTCGCAAGAACTTAAAGAGGCTCAAGGCAAAAATCAAGATTTGCTTATTCTTTTGGACTGGTTAAGAGATGGAACGGTTCCTGACGAAAGTATACTCTTTCTTTCTAGTCCAAATTCTATTGGATGAATAAAGAGCTCTTTGAATTAGTCAATGACGTGCTATTTTAAAGGGATGCTTCAGAAGAGAGTCAGGATCTCCGTTTGGTGATACCAAGAAGTTTAAAGGAGACCGTTCTTCTGCTGCACCATGATATTCCTACTTCAGGGCATCAGGGTGTTGCCAGAACTAGAACCAAGATTCAGGAGAAGTTCTTCTGGAAGCACTTAGGTAAGGATTTCGAGTCTAACGTTTTGATATGTGGCATCTGTAGTAAGAAAAAGAAAAAAATGCGCATCTGATTCCAGCAGAAGTTGGCCTTCGTCAAAACTCTTCTAGGCTTTTCAAATTCTCCGGTGTGCAGACTGTTCCAAAGAATTCCATTGTTTCCCGACAGTGACAGTGAATATTCAACTCGTGGCATTATCCATTCGTATTTCCTGATAATGTTGGCTCATTTAAAGCCCCCAACCTACATGTTTTCTGTTATAAAGTCTCAATGGAAAAGTAGTAAAGTCAAACAAGACGCAACCACCACCAAAACACCGATAGACAGCATGACACACACCCAAACGCACACTAACACATGAGATAACACAAAAAACATCAACAGACACACAAGAACTAGACAAACACTCCACACATGAACAAAATCACAAGCACAAAGATGTAAGGCAAACAAAAGGAAGGGTGACAAAGAGAGTACCGCCTTGGCACGATCAGTAGCAAAAACACCACTGAAGTTTAAACCGGTTTAGGGACGTCCTAACCTCACACTTCTCTCAAAGTCACCCTAGCTTTACAAATAGTGTAAAAAAAGGTATCCCCACCGGACTTACCCACAACATAGACGACGGTGAACACAGGATAACATGTAAAACATAGCATAATAACTGTGACAATCCGTCAAAAACATGTACTCAAGTTTCGTTCTTTGTTGGTTTCTCACCGCGTTTATTTTGGACAAGATGGCAGACGTCTGATTTATGACGCGCATATATGAATTATGACGTCAAAATGACGCGTAGAAAAATCAAAAGGTTTTCTTTAAGTTTTGTTGTTATATTATAGAAAATGACGTCATATATTCTGAAAATGGGTGATCCTTTGAAAGCAAAAGTAGAACTGCAAAATGAGAAAATTGCAGACTCGGTTTTATTGAGTCTGTTCATGAGTAGTAATTAAAAGTGCAACACTGCACATGCCCCCTGGCACCGTCTTAAGCAGTATTCATTTTTCAATAATAATAACATGAAAACTTATGATCCCAAAGGACCATACAATATAACCCCTCTGTGTTAATCACTTTGAACTTATAAAATATGTTTTTATGAATATTTTAAAATTTCTAAGACGATTATATAGAACTATAACTTCTGTCGTGAAGCGACATGTGAATTTCGGTCTTTCACCGGGGCTTCCCACGGGGAACGAATCGTACTTTTGATTTCGTTAGGACATACATCCGTTGAAAAAAGGATTATAAAGTTGAATAACAGCATGAAATAAATAGAATATTTGTTATTTTCGGTGGAAGATCGAACTTTATTTCATCTCGTGAACACCAGACAGTAATATTTATACCGTCTGTAATTCACTCGATGAAATAAATTTCGATCTTCCACCGTAATAACAAATATCCTCAATGCCTCCTATGACTGGTTCATGTAGTTTGAGTTCATACTGACTTGCTCTATGATTGGGTTTATTGCTTTTTCAGAAATCCTTTATCACGTCATAGCACAATGAATAAAGAGTCCCTGATTTTTCGATGTTTTAAACAAACTATAATTGCAAATATATTTATGTATCAAATTGTTTTGTTTTCATAATTATTATGATTTTGAATGTGAATGCCAATCGCTGCTTTTAAGTGCGACAAATGATGGCTCGTTGAAAAAAGATAATCGTTCAGATAGCTCAGTCATCTTTGCGCCATCATTCGCTTTCGAAGTGCGAGGATGCGAGTTTTACTCTCGACGGGGTCATACGACAAGTGACTCGATTATCGGTCAGGAGCTCATCATTACTATACCCCATGTCAATGTAACATATGCAGAGGGTGTGGGTTCCTAATATAAATGCTATACAAAGGTAACGTTGATACATTTGCCTGTAACTACAGTTATTGCTGATATACTTGATTTGTCAAAGACAGTGTCTTCGTGATGAACAAGTTGGTTTGGTTTTATCGGGTTTTACGTCGTTTTAACAGTATTTCAGTGATATCACGACGTCCAGCTGGTTACAGATGGAGGAAGACCCCAGAGGTTCTACTGTGTACGGAACAAATTGCATTGTTTCGTGTATAGGTACACATCAAGGTAGAACCACCGACCAAACACTAGCCAGCTGGAAGGTTTCCTCACATGAAAACCCCAAATGCAACATGCTAGACCCTAACTAGACTATCGGATTATCCCTTTACTCCATGAATACGCCTTTTTACGCATTTGCGAACAGAATAAACTCAGGTCAGACGGCTAACATAAGAGCCTTTTGATTTAGGGGCCACCCTGTTTGCTTATGTGATTATAGAGATAATGTATGATTATACTGTATTTCTGCTATATCCAACACTTCCTGTGTACATGTGTTAATATAAAAATTACACTAATTTGTATGCATGATGTAATTATTTTTACATGGAAATCAAAGTAGTAAATGTTTATCATCTTCTCATCTGGATCAAACGGGGTTTGTAGAGTAATCATTAATTGTTCCATATTGGTGTTCTGTATCCCTCGTCTGTGGCATTCATTATCCCTCAACTCCATGTAAAACTCACCATGTAACAAATGATAGCATTATGAATATCTTTATAATGGCATATGAACACAAACAGGTTTGACCATGGTAGAAACTGTAGAATTAGATCTATTTCATTCCATGTTTTGGCTCATATGAGGAACAGACGTTTCTGTAACGTTGAGGAAATGAAGGTTTACTTGGTTGGGCAATGCATATTGCATATACTGGTCAATTAAGGATTAATACTTCAGAAGTAATGAAATAAAGATAAGACATTTTTATATTATTGCATTAAAGGAATGGATACGTTATTGCTATCAATACCCAATCCTTTCAAATTCGCAGTGCAATAGTATTGCCATAAGTGTTTGTGAAAATATTTCAGTAAATGCACATTCCAATGTGTTTTTTTTTGTTTAATGCCGATTAAAAGCTAGTTTAGAAATCACGTATATTTGCTTTTTAATGATTGGCCCCTACAAATTACGGTATATACCTAAATGTTTTAGTTACTTATCGACTTGAAGTCAGTTACTAGATTGTCATTTCAACGGAACCGTCAACTTCGCCCATAGGTCACTCCGTAACAAGGAAATGGTTTTCTTTACAATTTCGAAACAGAAAGAATATGACTTGTTATTCAATACTTCATGCAATATGCATTTCAAACCAAACTGTGATCGATTTGTCCTTGTACGACTTGTAACAGATTTGATTGTGTTTATGGGTTTATTACATGAAGCAAAATAACAGCTGTTCAACTGTACTTTTTTATCGCTAGTTTATTGCAAAAATATAACCTCCATCATGCCTTATGAGTTTGGAGAAGAAGGGTAAAGTTTAAAAGATGTCCTACGCAAAATGTCAGAATATATACCTCCTTTCCAAGATGAATCCACACATGAACGTTTTCATATCTAAACAATATATTTAGGGAGCTATATACCAGACAGATATTTGCTAAATTTGAGGTCAAACGTCAGAGCGTCCAAAAAAACTCCATTCTAAAACAGTATTTTATATAAGCTATCTACGCACTAAATGTGGTAAATATATCAAACTGTAACTGAAGTTATCATCTGGAAAAAAACATTCGGCAATTTAATAACCAGTTGTGTTTGAAAAAAAAACCTGGTTAAAATTAGGATAATTGACACTTTTAATTTCTTTTTACAAACGAACATCTGCACCTTAATTAACTTAATTCGTTCTCAATATAAGAACAACAGAGGTCAGACAGGAACAAATACTGCAGAACAAAAATCATAAAAATATGGCTTCAGTAGCGAGGAGTCGAATTCACCCGGGCTCGAAGAAAAACAAGTTGACAGATTTTGACGAACCAGTCGGAGCTATTGCGAAACATATAATGAATATATGTTGTATAAAGACTTGAATAATGACGCAAAAATGAAGGGAATAAATAAAGTTTTAATAATGTGGCCTTTATCTCGATTAAAACAGACCCTTATAATTTAATTCATTCTGAATGCTATTCCATATCATTTTCATGCTGCTTTTATTTACTGATAATTAAATTTCAACTCCTAGAAATTGGAACCAAAACCAAATTCGACAAAACCTTAATCATTGACTAATCTGAATGGATTATTTTCAAACCATCTAAGTGATCTGGGCCAGATTAGTATTAGATATATAAATTATTATTTCACTTGTGAACAACTGAAATAACCAGACACAAGGCTTAGACAATACTTCTAAAGGTAACACAGATATCCTGTACATATTACATTTTAATGTTTTCATTCTCGATAATTATTCAGTAATAGGGGCCCTTTGATGCTTCGCATCAATAATTCTTGTACCTCCTGTAGATGCGTGCTCAATTTATAAACAGCCTGTAAATGTCACCATCATTTCTGTGTCACTCATGAGTCACGCCATGAAAAAGATGTTGAGTGTAAATCCAGAACCTCAGTCACATGCGCATATGATGTCATCACCAGGCTTAACTGTTGTTAAATCATTGATACACGTAAGCGCAGAAATCACAATTTCCTCAACCTTATCTTACTTATACATTGACTACTAGGTCAAGGTCAAGAACAGTACTAAATTGAACCGTTGTTGATAGCCGCCATACACACATACACATACGTATAGAAATGTGTGTATTTGTTTGAACCTATTTATGGAATCTTGTGAATACTCTGTTCCAGAAGCTGTATATTCGGTAACTTATATCACATAATTATTTTATTTATTTATTTGAATGTGGGACACGCATCCACCGACATTTGCAAACAATCTATATCCCGATCAGAGGTATCTTAGAAGACCTCTCTGACTAGGGTCTGCACTGTTTGTCATTTTGAATTCATCTATCAAGTTAAAGCATTTCACACTGAGTGTACTCTTTAGTCAAACCCAAAAAGGGTTATTCCACTCTGAAAACTCAGTATATATTTGAAGCGTGCTTTGAGAAAGGGTACCTAATCACTACAATACTCTGTATATATATTTGAAACGTGCTTTGAGAAAGGGTACCTCAATCACTACAAATCTCTGTATATGTATGTGAAACGTGCTTTGAGAAAGGGGTACCTTAATCACTACAGTACTCTGTATATGTATGTGAAACGTGCTTTGAGAAAGGGGTACCTTAATCACTTCAGTACTCTGTATATGTATGTGAAACGTGCTTTGAGAAAGGGGTACTTTAATCACTACAATACTCTGTATATGTATGTGAAACGTGCTTTGAGAAAGGGGTACCTTAATCACTACAGTACTCTGTATATGTATGTGAAACGTGCTTCGAGAAAGGGGTACTTTAATCACTACAATACTCTGTATATGTATGTGAAACGTGCTTTGAGAAAGGGTTACCTTAATCACTACAATATTCTGTATATGTATGTGAAACGTGTTTCGAGAAAGGGGTACCTTAATCACTACAATAATCTGTATATATATATTTGGAACATGCTTACTCTGTATTTGTCGTCTGCTACATACTAAATTTACTATTTCCTTGTAAAATACAAAAAAAGTGAATGAGCGTAAAACTGTTAAAAATGCCATCATGAATTTGTACATAATGTTGTAAGAGCTAAATCATTGGCTTTATAAACAATAACAGTGTCACATGTGCTCTACATTGGAATGCAATCGCCTTTGCTATACTAACAAAACAATTTGTGTTGAACCATAAACAATTGTGTTTCGTCATGATCTGGATCTACTATTCAAAACGCGCGAATGTGTTTGTGGTGGGTTGAGAGAGAACACGAGGCAGGGAAACTACATTACGGTTTGTCAATACAGATAGAAAGTAACTGTTATTTTCACTTTGTCTTTAGCTACTGCCTGTCTGAAATATAGAATTAGACATCTTTTGAAAGGTGGTTATGTGCGACCATTTACTGCACTTTAAATTTGCAGACAGACATTGATATCTGAATACGAACCAAAGAACAACAAACCAATCCAGCATCTCATGGGTGATTTAGCGATGGAAGATTTAGACTTTCTACCTTGTGAACAACTCCAAAAGACGGGCGATAGTTTTTGTAACAGAATCGTTACCGACCGAAGACTGCGTCACAAATATCTACATACAGCATGCGTGTGTCTGAGTATGATGGCAATGGTTAGTACAGCTTACCGTAAAGTGTCTATAGAAGACGTATATACAAAAATGAAAATGAATATCAAGGTCTGTAGTGTTTGTTTCACATTTGTAACTACGGTAAAATATCGATTATTCGAACACAAAAAATCGATTATTCGAACACGAAAATGCGTATTATTATCGATCTTTAACACAGGTGATAGCTAAATGCATGGTCATGAAAGTCATGCAGAGAGCTCCTCTGGCTGTGCCAAAAGGTCGTATGATAAAATACGGTGAGAGAAGTTTCATGCGTGCAGCTCCTAAACTTTGGAATGCTCTATCGTCAGGCACCATAGAGGCAGGGTCACTGGCATGTTTCAAAAGGTGTCTGAAAACGCATTCTTTTCAACATCTATTACTAGGACATTTTAGGAAACGACTTGTTGCATTATCTTTCATTGACCAGATAGACAATTATACGGTTTTTCTCGGTTAGTGTTTTCATATCTACTGTATATCTAAGCCACGTCTTCAGTACCAGTCGCAGATGACGGTACTGTTTTGCTGATTATTTTTGTGATAAATGTACTTGATTCAATCCAGTCCAGTGTTGGGGCTTGCACTTCGTGAGATTAACATGGCACATGTTCAAAACAGGGAGAATTTCATTCCCTATGCTCGACTTTTGACAGGAACATGTGTTCATGTTAGATGGGACCTTGATCCCAATTCTCTGGTTTATGAGTAGTCTTTCCGACCAACTTTGGATTGTGATGAGGCGTTATCGTCTTCAGATATTGCCATTGTTTACACTGAATTTATGTGGTCACTGTAGGGTGTTCATTCTTCACACTGAAGGTATGCACCATTCCGTAATTATATTTTCTCTATTTAGTGTATATAATGGCTATAGAGTGGTATTTGGGTTGGTTTAATTGGCCACCCATGGCCAATTATTTTTTTTATTTTTTTTGGAAGGGGGGGGGGTCTAGTCAGTTGGGCTTATTGTTTTCTCATAGGAATCCCCTTGCTATGTTCGTGCGGGTGTGGTGTCCGCAGGGTTGCCCTATCATATGCCAAGGGAGTTCTGTTATCTCGGGCATCTTGTTCGCATTGTGACCCGGTGTAACGAAGTAAAGTGACCCCCATAGAATACTGACCCCCCGGTCAGTATTTTTTAAAAAATAGTGACCCCCGGTCAAAGTATTTTGACCCCCCGGTCATAATATTACGTCTCTTGCACACGAAGAAAACTGACCCCTTACGAAGAATTGCGACCCCCATAGAATAGTGACTCCCTGTCTTTGTTTCAACAAAACATACGCCCGCACGCACGCATGCACACACTAACACAACACGCGTGTACATAAACAATTACACACACGAACGCAAGTACGCACACATACCGGTACACATATGAACGCACGCACGCACATATACCGATACTTACACATACACTTCGAAATACTCTCATACATGCAAGCACACAAACACTCACGCACACACTCACACGCACGTAGGAACACATGTATATATGAAGAGATCACTTAATGAATTGTAAAATGTTGTATTGACTTCTATCTGACACTTTACAAAACGTAAATAGCTGTTAAAATTTCAATAATCTTAGTTCTAACTTAAAATTTCATGGATGGAACATTGTGTCAGTCACTGTAAAACTAAACAAAACTTCATTTGGCAGTGGAATTTTGTATGGTCAATGCTGTGTGCAATGCCATATATCATATCCATATTTTGAATACATTTGTAATTTATCACCTATTGAAATTAATTGAAATAAGTCTCATCGAAGTGAGGCAACATAAGTGTTCGACATCATGCCTTTTGAATTATTTTAGCGAAGTGGGAAATAATTGGTTGTTGTTGTTGTTGTTGTGTTTGCTTCGTCTACCACCACCACCACCGTCACTACTACTACTACTACTACTACCACTATAATTACCGCTACCACTACTACTACTACCACTACTACAACTACTACTACTACTATTAATCCCACAACTACACATACTACTCCTCCTACTACGACTCCTATACCTCCTCCTATTACCAACCTACCTTCACACATACCCAATAAAAAACCCACCCACCCAAAACCCACCCACCCACTCAAGCACAAACCCAACCACCCACAAACCCATCCACCTACTGCTGCCGCTGCTGCTGCTACAACTGCTACTATTACTATTCCTACTTCCTAGTACTACTTCTGCTATTGCCTACTACATTCCACCTATACTATACTACTTCCACTACCTATACTACTGCTACTACTACCTACACTACTACTATTTTAAATACTACTATCTACCTACCTACCTACCCTTCCCTACCCTACCCTACCTACCTACCTAGTGACCGCACGGTCATAGCATTTTGCGCCCTTTTTATCACTGACCAATGTGCACAACGTTCATTAGAACAAATGTATTATTTAGAAAGGGGACTCTTTTACTGAAGAATATCGACCCTGGTCAATATTCTTAAAAAAGGGCAACCCCCGGTCATAGTGCTTTTTAATCTATCTCCAGTATAATTAAAGAAAGTTAAACTTTACTCGAAAAAATAACCTTGGTCATTATTATTATAGATGAAGTGACCCCCGGTCATGGCAATTTGAGCAGCGTTTATTATATCATGACTAAAGCGCGCACTGCTAATTGAACCCAAGTATTTTGTTCATAGGGGTCACATTTTCTGAAAGAATATCGACCCCCGGTCAGTATCTTATAAAAAAAATATCGACATCCGGTCATAGTGCTTTGACACACGTTCGTGATATGTTCATCAACTCCCGCGAACTTAATCTACCGCCAGTATAATTTAGGAAAGAGTTTAACTTTACTCGATTTTATATAACGTTGGTCATAATTCTTACAGATGTAGTGACCCCCGGTCATAGAAATTTCAGCCGTGTTTATACTGTAATGACTAAAGCGCAATCCTAATTGAACCCAAGTATTGTGTGCATAGGGAGTCACATTTTCTGAAGAATATCGACCCCCGGTCAGTATTTTTTAAAACATAGCGACCCCTGGTCATAGTACTTTGACACACGTTCATGATATGTTGAACAGTTCCCGCGACTTTAATCTACCTCCTGTATAATTTAAAGAAAGGGTTTAACTTTACTCGTAAACTATTTAACTTTGGTCATAAATACAGATGTCATGATCCCCGGTCAGAGCAATTTCAGCCGTGTTTGTCATATCATGGCTAATGCGCGCCTTGCTAACTGAACCCAAGTATTTTGTACACAGGGGGTCACATTTTCTGAAGAATATCGACCCCCGGTCAGTATTTTTTTTAAAAATAGCGACCCCCGGTCATAGTACTTTGACACACGTTCATGATATGTTGACCAACTCCTGCCAACTTAAGCTACCTCTGGTATAATTTCAGACAGAATTTAACTTTACTCGATTTTATTTAACCTGTGTCATAATTCTTACAGATGTAGTGACCCCGGTCATAGCAATTTCAGCCGTGTTTATCCTGTAATGACTAAAGCGCGCAATACTGATTGAACCCAAGTATTTTGTGCATAGGGGGTCACATTTTCTGAAGAATATCGACCCCCGGTCAGTATTTTTTTTAAAAATAGCAACCCCCGGTCATAGTGCTTTGACACACGTCCATGATATGTTGAACAGTTCCCGCGACTTTAATCTACCTCCTGTATAATTTAAGTTCAGCCGAATTCACCCTAACTTGACTAAAGCGCGCAATACTAATTGAACCCAAGTATTTTGTACACAGGGGGTCAAATTTTCTGAAGAATATCGACCCCCGGTCAGTATTTTTTAAAAAATAGCGAACCCGGTCATAGTACGTTGACACACGTTCATGATATGTTGACCAACTCCTGCCAACTTAATCTACCTCTGGTATAATTTAAGACAGAATTTAACTTTACATGATTTTATTTAACCTTTGTCATAATTCTTACAGATGTAGTGACCCCCGGTCATAGCAATTTCAGCCGTGTTTATCCTGTAATGACTAAAGCGCGCAATATTGATTGAACCCAAGTATTTTGTGCATAGGGGGTCACATTTTCTGAAGAATATCGACGGCCCGCTCAGTATTTTTTAAAACATAGCCACGCCCGGTCATAGTGCTTTGACACACGTTCATGATATGTTGAACAGTTACCTCGAACTTAATCTACTTCCAGTTTATTTTTAAGAAAGGGTTTAACTTTACTCGTAAATTATTTAACCATGGTCATAATTCTTACAGATGTAGTGACACCCGGTTATAGCAAGTTCAGCCGAATTTATCCTACCATGACGAAAGCGCGCAATACTAATTGAACCCAAGTATTTTGTACACAGGGGGTCACATTTTCTGAAGAATATCGACCCCCGGTCAGTCTTTTTTAAAAAATAGCGACCCCGGTCATAGTACGTTGACACACGTTCATGATATGTTGGCCAACTCCTGCAAACTTAATCTACCTCTGGTATAATTTAAGACAGAATTTAACTTTACTTGATTTTATTTAACCTTTGTCATAATTCTTACAGATGTAGTGACCCCCGGTCATAGCAATTTCAGCCGTGTTTATCCTGTAATGACTAAAGCGCGCAATAGTGATTGAACCCAAGTATTTTGTGCATAGGGGGTCACATTTTCTGAAGAATATCGACGGCCCGCTCAGTATTTTTTAAAACATAGCCACGCCCGGTCATAGTGCTTTGACACACGTTCATGATATGTTGAACAGTTACCTCGAACTTAATCTACTTCCAGTTTATGTTAAAGAAAGGGTTTAACTTTACTCGATGGTTTTTAACGATGGTCATAATTCTTACAGATGTAGTGACACCTGGTTATAGCAAGTTCAGCCGAATTTATCCTACCATGACTAAAGCGCGCAATACTAATTGAACCCAAGTATTTTGTACGTAGGGGGTCACATTTTCTGAAGAATATCGACTCCCGGTCAGTAGTTTTTAAAAATAGCGACCCTCGGTCATAGTGCTTTGACACATGTTTATGGTTAGTTGAACAGTTCCCGCGAACGTAATCTATCTCCAGTATGATTTAAAGAAAGTGCTTAACTTTACTCGTAAACTATATTTTGTATTGTGTACATAGGGGGTCACATTACCTGAAGAATATCGACCCCCGGTCAGTATTTTTTAAAAATAATTCGTTTAACTCCCCCCAACCCTAACACACACATACCCACCCACCCGATGCTGCAGCGACAGCAACAAAAACAAAGATGCAGCCACAGCAGTATTAGGTATTCAAGTATTTGCAATGGTTACTAATGTGTAAGTAATAGTTGGGGCGGGGGTCAATATTTTATAGATATCGCGGAGAGGGTCGCTATTTTTCAGAGAGGAGTCGATATTTTTCAGAAAGGGGGTCGATTTTTCTGAAGAATAGTGACCGGGGGTCAGTATTCTATGGGGGTCACTTTACTTCGTTACACCGGCCATGACTGGCGTCATGGATTCCATTTAAGGTAACCTGAGTTGACCGTTTTGGCCTTTCAGGGAACTGGATTATTTCATTTACCCATTTCCTCCTCCTTATTAAAGAGGGGAGGAATGTAATAAACCTGTTTTTACTGTGTCTATCGCCCATGCGCATGCGTCAACCAAAGGCTCAAGGGGTTTAAACACAGCTTTTATCAATCTAATTTTATTGTACAATCATGCGGTTCCTTCCGGTTAGTGATTTCATATTTATTGTATGTCTATTGCATATCTTTCATTGACCGGATGGACAAGCATTTTGTTCCTTCCGGCAAGTGATTTCATATAATTATAGTGTATATCTATTGTATATCTTTCATTGCCTGGATAGATAATTATGCGGTTCGTTCCGGTTAGTGATTTCTTCCATGTGAAACGTGTTTGAACGCACATATCCTGTGTGAAAAGAGCGCTATATAAATATGGTATAATAATAATAATATACGATGTACATGAAATTATAGTTTTTGCACAGAAACTAACTGGTCATACCTTTTTATGGAACTTTTTAATTGTTCAATATTAATTCAAGAAATAATTGTAATTGCATATTAATAAATTTGCTTAACTTTAATAATGGCATAATGAATAAAGGAATAGTTTGGTATTGGCAGACACTGTTGAATCAGATCTATATAATACAGTAAAACCCCTCTAATATGACCATCAAAAGGGGCATCATTCTGGGTGGAAGAGGCAGATAGTATATTAATGCAGGACGAATGTTATGCAGAAAGCTCCTATAGGAGCTTTCTGCATAACTTTCGTCTTGCATTAAGCAACCACCTGCTTTAAGCGACGTCAGTGGCTATTTATTAAGTGGTCGCATTAGCGGGGTTTTACTGTATAAGCTGACAGAGGAGATCCTGGTCAGATGGTTCATGTAGGCTACTCTGTTTGGAAAGGTATGAGTTAAGGGTCAAGAATAATCTGATCTTGCATTTTGACTATACTCGATTTTACCGACAATTGGTAGAGTTGGGACACGGCACGGTAAGGTTTTGGATTTATTATAATACGGTAAAATCTGGATTATACGAACACTCAAATACGTAGCACTATCGATCTTGAAGTTAGATGGTAGCTGAATGCAGGATGAAAGTCACGCAGAAAACTCCTCTAGGAATTATAGCAGGTGTGTATATGCGTACGACAGTGCATACCCAGCATGACGCGATGTGGTAGCGGGTTTGTCTAGATTCGTCAGACCTGTCTGAAAGCATCTTTTAACTCTTCGCTTGCTATTCACGTCAATATACATACCTGTAAATAGTGAAGACCCAGATGAGACAGCTCCTGCAGGAGTGTCTCATCAGGGTCTGCACTATTTACAAAATGATTGTGCAACCAGTGCAACCAGTGTACTCCACAGCAGTGATTACACAGCGATATACTTGTACACAGTGAAGATATATGTAATTATACAACAGGGCATGGGTAAAGAAGGAGAAATGTATTTTAAAATTCAGCAAGAGAAGGGTTAAGAAGTCGTTTTGTAGAGATATTGTTGTACATTACCCCCCCCCCCCTAAAGCAGAATCCTAGTAGAGCAGAATTTAGATGCTTTTAGACAGGTAGCTGCTTAATGCAGAGTGAACGCCATGCAGAAAACTCCTAGAGGAGCTTTCTGCATGCCTTTCACCCTGCAGTAAGCTGCCACCTGTCTCAAAGACTGATATTTATACTAAATTGTACGTTTGGCTTAGATGGGTTTACTGTTTTTTCAAAATTCCAATATTTTCTCGTAATATGATTTAGTTTTTAATCGCCGCTAGGTTACTCTTGAAGTGTTAAATTTGATTGAAGACATTTTATGAATGGTTTTTTGTTATGACATTTATCACTCAGTTACAGTTGGCATTAGCAACTATTTCGCATGCACTGATGTAAAATGAAATGATACAAATATACATATTTGTGTGTGTTCTATTTATTTCAGGGCTGGCGAATGAGCTTGACCGGACCCACCCTCCCTGATCTTAGACTGATTATAAATGAGGATCTTGCAAGAGCTTCCTGGATCATCAGCGCACTTGCATTTGGGTACAGTAGAAGCCTTTCATCTAAGTGAGCCATAATGCATATCGAAACAAGTGCAGAGGACTTCTGAATTGTTTAATTAAACACTCACTTGGAAATGCATTTGCTTATTTGTTTATACCGCATACTTGTCGCTCAAAGTTGGGAACTAATGGACCTATGAGTGTGGAATCTGATGTTGAAGAACCCCATTATCCACAGTATTACAAATTACATTGACGGACTGACTATTCAGGACATTCGTTTTTGCATTATGGTATATATCTTCACTTTCCAAATTATGCTAACAATGACCCATGCAGGGGCATAGCTAGGAATACACACTTACCCACATGCGTAACATCAATCTGAAAGGTGAAAACATTATCATGGCCAAAATGGAACAAACAACGAAGGCTAAAGGGGTAAACACTTATCAATATTCTGTCATGCAATGTATGCTTTAACCCATTCTCTATTGACGCTGTCATGTCATGTATGCTTTAACCCATTCTCTATTGACGCTGTCATGTCATGTATGCTTTAACCCATTCTCTATTGACGCCTTTTGACACCTTTGTAAATCACACATTTTGAAACCATTGTGATAAATAGAACATTTGCTCATATAGGAGCAAATGTTCTATTTATCACAATGATTTCAAAACTACACAATTTTACATATTCAATTATATTATCCACACTTTACCGGAATCAACCTTTGGACTACAAACAATGTAGTACCGGATCAACCACCGCGTTTCAAATACTGCGTCAGATCATGTTCTGTACAGTTTCTCACCGATTAGCGCAAATTAGATAGTACTAGCTTATTTGTTTGGAGTTTTATGTGACAAGCAGTGTAAAAACTTATTGTACCTGAGTTTGGTTCTAAACTGTTATATAATTTTACTTGCATTGTTAAGCATGGTGTATTGTAGGGGACTTGCTGGATCACTGATAATGGGAACCATATACGACAGGTTCAACAAGAACATGGTGTTTGCGACCCTCACACTTTGCCTGGCATTATTCACTGCGGCTACACCCTTCTGTTCTACCTTTGCTGCCATGGTGGCAATCCATGCCCTAAACGGAGCATGTGCAGGCGGAATCGACACTGGTAAGATTGGTTCTTTTTCATAAGGTTTGTTGCCACCTTAGTTCGACTTTTCAACTTATCTATCATTTAATGTCTCAACAGACTAAACAAGCTTACAAGACTCATGTATTGTCTTTTCTCTGTCGTGCCCTTAACGGTTTGCCTTCAGTTGCTTTGAATTCAGCAAAGCCATTGAGTATATTTTTGACTGACAGTCATTGTTAGTCTATGTTTTTCATTTTGTCCTGTGTTTACCGTCTTCTATGTTGTGCGGAAGTCAGGCGGGGGTACCTTTATTTACAATTTTTGTTAAACTAGGATGAATTTGAGATAATTGTGAGGTGGTCTTGTGTGTGGCTTTTCCTGCTTGACTCTACTACTTTTTATTTAAGTATTGCTCTTAAAAGTGTTATTGTATTACACCTGTTTAGTTCCCCTCTGCTTATTTCAGTGTTATTTCCCTCTATCCTACATCTACCTCTTGTATCTGAATATATATCTGTTAGTGCACGTTTATTACGTAATCATAATGCAATGCTCTTGAAACCATAATATATATGAGATATCAGATTAGTGCATGAACGCAATATGTTAAATACTCAAGTTTCATATCCTCCGTACTAAAACATCATTATGGGCCAGCTTGAAATAAAAAGTCAAATATGCTTTTCGTCATTACTTTCTGCAGTTGTTGCGGTTGATGTTGTGCTGTTGTGGGGAGATGAAAGCGCACCTTTTCTTCAGACAGTTAACCTGGCCTTCAGCATCGGCGCTATGATTTCACCGTTGACGTCAGAACCGTTTCTCGCCACTCGCCAGAAACAAGCTTCTGATGCTACAAACTTGTCGAATACAACTACAGCCATGTCTCTGTCTAATCAATTAACTACATCAACATATGACACAAACAATGTCCTGAATTTTACAACAAATGCGACCAATGGAAATGAGTACATTCACATGTTTGCCTATGGAACAACACGTGTTCACTGGAGCTATGTAATATCTGCGGTAGTAAGCGCTTTGGCATTTTTGAGTTTTGTTCTTGGCTATTGCCTTTTAGGAAACGTTCATGCTGATCAAGCAAACGTGCATGCTAGGCATGACACAAAAGGTACCGTGACTTTAAAACACCCTCTGAGTAATAAGTTGCGTGTTGTGTGTGTTGTTATATTAGCCATCATGTTGTCAACCTGTGTTATCAGTGAGCGAATATTCTATAGCTACCTTGCTACGTTTTTGATTGAAAAACTGTTTTGGACTAAAGCACAGGCGTCGAATGCAACAGCAGTGTTTTGGATAGCATTTGCTATCTCAAGATTGCTGTCTGTGATTGTGGTAAAGGTCCTGAAACTTGTTATAGTATTTGTACTTTGTCTTGGACTATTGCTAGTGGCGGAAATAATTTTGTTACTTGCTGTAAGGCTTGATATACCTGCATTGGTTTGGGTTTCGTGCGTGGTTTATGGAATGGGAATGTCAGCCTTGTTTGGAGGTATCATAACTTGGATATCTGCAAAAGTGTGTCCACTGACTGGTAAGGTTAGCAGTGCGGTATACACCATAACAATGACGGGTGTGATAGTTTTCCCTTTGATCGTAGGTGATGTTATGGGCACAATTTCCTATGACTGGTTCATATATATTGAGTTCATACTGACTTGCTCTATGATTATGTTTGTATTATTTTTGGAACTTCTTTATCACATGTTAACACGATAATACACGAGTCATATAGGAATTTAAACAAACCTTTACATATATACTCTTATGTCCCATGTTCGGCTGCTTGCATTTTTTTTCTCATGTAAATGCAACGTGGCAGCTTTATCATCACTGTGGTTAGAAATAAATGAACCCTTCATTTTTTATATGGTTATTCCTGTAATATGTTTGAACCCTTACAACGCTGACTTTTCAAATGGTCTATTCTAAAATTCAAACAGCTCAAGTTTATGGTGAATATTTAGGGATTTTTCTATAGAAAAGTGTAACATGACAAACAGTGCAGAACCTGATGAGAGGGCTCCTCTAGGAGTCCTCTCATCTTGCGCTACACTCTTTGCAAAGGACATAAGTGACTCATGTCCCGCTCAGTAAGTGAAAAAACACTTCGGGAATCACATTTAGTTGTATCTAAAGGGGACCAACCGTCAAAACTGCTCATTCGTTTGTGTATATATAATTATATATTTGTATATCCGCAACTTTCAGATATGTATATATAAATGCATATATATGTATGGGTGTACGTGTATATAAATATGTTTCAAAATTGTTTCAGCTTTTTATTATCAACATTAAGCTCGTAAAGACGAAGTCCCTTCAATGAACGCATATTTTCAAAAATGTCATTAAACTTAATATGTGTTATGTTCAATCATTATTATGAAGATTGTCAATTTGAACTTATGTCGAAAAATGCCCATGTGATATAAAATAAACAGTTTTCATCGACAATTATAACTTTTGTAGCACAACTAAATATTATCAACCTTGGTCGAACAGTTAACGAAACTAAAACTCGAGCCGAATAAATAGTAATACATTGCCGAATAACATATCAAACGTATGAAAGTTGTCTTCTTCGGGTTTCTTACGATATACTTCTTTTCAGCATATGAACAAATGAGTTTTGTATACTTTCGGCACATTTGAAACATGTCGAATGTAGGAACTTCCCCTTTAACCAATTTGACAAACATGGAAATGATGCAATTTTAGCACAGACCTGCGTAAGGCATGCCATTTTGCACTGTGCTTTCTAGAACTTAGGCTCCCGACACGCCAAGTGTATAATTTAGCTTGAAACATATGACCTCATTGGAGATTACAAGGCTTTACTAAGAACCTCGAATCTGGTTATTTATTGTGTTAATGACGAGAACCTAGGTTCTGAAACGAAATCAAAGGTTTAACATTACGATGTGTATCATTTGAGCCTGTAGGTTTATGTTGGTTGCACAGGTCAAACCGAATTGTTTGCATTTATCTAAACGATGGCTGCTGTTTGGAGACAGATAAACTAATTTTATTTAAATTAGGAAGATCATGATTATTACATGTAGATTAGTAAAAAAGGGATAGATTTTTGTTAACGTCGTATAAATTGTAGTTATAATTATATAGCGTATGTTTTAACTACATGCACAGCGATACGATAAATAATAATAAAACTGAACTATAGGTCTACAGAAAACTATAAATGAACTATAGGTCTACAGTAACCCCCTTTAAAGCGACCACCAAAACGGGGTTTAAATTTGGTTATTGAATGCAGATGGTAGCTTAATGGATGTGTTAACCCCTTCCCTCCTACTGACGCCTTCTGACCCTCTGTAAAATCATTTTTTAAACTATGGTGATAAATACAACGAACCGCAAACTAAACGCAACGGGAAACACATTGATTCGAAAATAAATAGTTCAAATGACGACTTACGACTTTATGTCACTGTATTGGTACTTTACCTACATACTGTGTAATTTTCATTAAAATATATCAATAAATAACGCCGATTTCATTATGTCAAAGTTCATGACCCTCTTTCCAATTTTCACATATTGTCAATATCTCGTTCGTGTATCCTCAATTGACCTGGGTACACGCAACGCATCTACGTCTCATGAAGTCAATTACAATCGCGGTATCATCGTGAGGAACATTGTTCAACTCTTGGATAAGAGCCTGACGTAGCTGTTTAACGTTGTTCCGTTATGGTTAAAGTGCAAACACGTGTGTTTATTCATCATTTCAACTGTTTATTTTCGAATTATATGGGTTACCCCAACCGTTGTTTATTTTGCGATTCGGTGTAGATCATTTCCTCGTATCACAATACTACACAATTCTATTGATTTTCTTTTCTCTAGTAAACGCTCCTTTTCGGTAGATTTATTCAAAGAGGTTTTGTCTAAAATAGTCTAGGAGGGAATGGGTTAAATGATAAAGGAATGTGTATGAGAGGATGAACTAGTTTGCCCAGCTAGTACCGTAAACCCTCTCTATAACGGCCACTAAATTACATCAAGTATTTTGTGTTAAAGGCAGGTGGCAGCTTAAAGCAAGGTGAAAGTAAAACAGAACGCTCTTATAGGAGCTTTAAGCAGCCACCTGCCCTAAATACCAACTAATTAATACAATTTAGTGGTCGTTATAGAGAGGTTTTACTGCATATGTTATATTTAAGCCGCTATCTGCGACCTGACTCGCATTTGCAAACAGCTTGGATACACATTAAACACCGAGTGACTCGGCATCTCATCAAGATCCACTCCGCTCGACACTTGGTCAATAGTTTTTCAAAATTTTGAACAAATTGGGAGTAGTCGAATTGTACACCGTCAATTTGAGCAGATACCTATATTTGTTCACAGCGGTTTAACCCTTTCACCGCTGATGTCGCATAAATGCACCACGACAAATTGTGCAGTCCCAGATCAGACGACTCTTTTTCAAGGCGGCGTCTGATCAGGGACTTCGCTATTTGTTTCAAATTCTACTTATATATATATATGTGCTTTGCTCCTATGAAAAATGCATTTATTTATCTCATTACTTGTTTAACCGAATGATTTAACAAAATTGGATTGCAGACGACAGTTAGAAATTTAGGTCAATGGTTCAGTTGTCTAGACAGATAACTGTGCATTTGCACACACCTTTCTTCCCACTATAGAGATGCAACAATTCATGATTATATATGAATGACATCGTCTAAAACGTAACTGGTGTGTCAAACAGTTAGGACCCTGATGATACGCCGAATTACTCGGCGTCTCATCTGGATCCAAACTGTTTGCAAGGGTAATAACATATTCGGTAATTGCAACAAGTCCCGCGAGTCGCTTTCTTATGCGACTTTGCGGGTGAAAGAGCCAACCTGTCTTATCTACTCACTCAGGGGTCAATCACGTGACCAAATTGAAACGTTGTAAATAGACGAGATGTTTGTTCTTGTTTCTCGTGTATTTTGAATGGTCCACTCCAGAATATATAGGTTTACTAAATATGTTCGTGCATTTGTCATCTGAAAACATATTTATTAGAAAGGACAGCATGCACTGGCTTACGCTAATGACTTGGATGATTTCAGAACTCAAACGTAAGTATCTTTTGACATAGGCCTCGAGAAATGGTAGTTTTACCATTGCAGCGCTAAATAACTTTATCAGTTATAGCTCGAACAATTTGACCTGGACCCTCACCTTTATAGAGAGATGACGCTGTATAAATAAAACCCCGCCAATAAATCGTGAAGTCTATTCTCGCTGAAATTAACCCGTGTATATGTAATAGTTACAGTACGAGTCTTACTACCAAAGTGTCTTCTTACAACCGTTATCAGGACAGTTTGTTCGCATGACCGAAGACGTGTCCGAGGCGTAGCCGAGTACATGTATCTTACTTGTACGACAGTACGTTGTAGACTTTTAATTTTGATTAAAAATGAATATTTCACAAATGAGTACAAAATGCTTTCCCCTTGGTTCACCCGATTCAAATCCTAGGTAGATAGGTTTTAACCACAAGAATCTCACGTGCGTGCAAAAGTGTCCACTTACAACCGTTATCAGGACGCTTTGCTGGGGGTCTGTCGTACAAGTAAACCATACAATCACGAGTGTGTCTATGCATAGTTGCTTACCGGGATACGTGCCGAGAATAAACCCGTGCAATGTTACGATTTTTTATTTATGCAAATTAGGTAGGTCAGGGTCCAGGTCAAACTGTTCGAGCTATATAATTCTACAAAACTGTCCGTTTTGAAAGTTTCTTAGTGTCATTGTTCAGATGTAAAGGTCATCTCAATGTCGTACATACAGTAAAACATCTCTAAAGCAAGCACTTTATAAATAAACATAGTATGACACCAACTTGCCACAATCACTGTAGTAATTAACACTCTCCTCCTTGACGTTTGCAGCGCTTAAACAACTTTCAGGCTGTATTGTCCACAGTATGAGCCGTAAAGCACATCGGACACCATTAAAGACACATAAATGAAACACTTATTATAGAATACAAGAAGCCTAGAAAATGGTATATATAAACTGAGACGAAGCTTTTGAATATGTAAATGTACATATACCTCGTTTCAGGTCATACTTTTTCGGGATCTGAAGTCCATTTATTAATATTTCATAGGCGTTGTCTCGGTGGATAAATGGTTATAATGAGCTTTACTGCACTGCCATTTATGTTTCAAAAGCCTCTTCTCAGTTCATGGACCTTTTGTCAAACAGCGTTGGTTCAAATCAGACCAGGACCCAAGCTGTTTGACACTCGGTCAATAGTTTTCAGAAGTAAGTAAAAACGCCACAGATCTGAAATGTGGCAGGCATATTTTTTTCGGAACGATAATGTTATAATGCAGAATGAAAGCAAAGCAGAAAACTGTTTCTAAATTTGCAGGAAGACATTGATATCCAAAGAGCACACACCCATCGGGAGACTAACCGGAGGATTTAGCAATGGAGGATACGGAATGTCTTCCATCTGGACAACCCATGAAGACGGTCGATAGTTTCTGTAATAAAATCGTCACTGACCAAAGATACCGTCACAAATATCTACATACAGCATGTCTGTGCCTGAGTAAGATGGCATTGGTAAGACAGGACAACAGAGTTACAGATAAGATGCGTAAATTGAAACAGTTTCAATAATAACATCTGTATTTCCTAACCAAACCCTATGTCGTGACGAGACGATTCCAAAGAGTAGTCACATAGGTTTTGGTGGAGAAATGACGTTTATATATTTTATCTGTTGCTCTGCAGAAGATAAGATACAGTAAGACAGCATAAGACAAGAACAGATAAAGTTGAGATATAGGTTTATTTAATTAGTTTAAACATATTTAATTTCATAATATCCAGAAATGGGTTGGGCAACAAGTTCTTCCAACTTAGAAAAAGCCCATCCCCTACAGTGAATGGAATAATATAGTACAAAGTAAAATGACAGTCACACAAACATAAGCATATAAATTCAAAGGACCAGAGTGAGAGAGAGAGCGAGTAGGTGAGGGAAAGATTGAAAACTTAAGAGCAATTGAGAAAGGGAGAGAGATGGAGAGAGAGAGAGATTCTCAGTCTGTAGGGTAAACAATGGGAAACAGGAAAATGAAGATGAAGGGGCCTTTTCACACAAATACTATCCCTTTTCTTCATTGGCTATGTTACAACCGGTAAAGTTTTACAGAGTCGACAAAAGGGAATTGATAAGTAGCCAGTTAATGTCAAAGTTTTAAAGGAACTGTAAAAATATAAATATATATTAGATTATCAGTAACTGAATCTTTTCGACCTCAGTATATAATGTTGAACTGCTTCAAATAAAACACAATTTTGCTCATAAGACAAGGCCTTATCACCAAAAAGCAGTAGATCAGTATTTAATGGATGTAGTGCCCTTGTTTCATGAACTAGTTGTATTTGTTGAGCAGTATAAAGTCTGCAATTAAAGAAATAATGAGATGCATTCTCTGGACTATTTTGACATGAGCAACATGGATCAAACCTAAGATGGTTGTGGTATAGAGCTTCACTTAGATCACTACAGTTGTTCCTAATTCTGGCATGCATGATTGATAAATATCTGTTAAGACTAAAATAGAAATAACGAGGAATAGTAGAACAGTCTGCAAATGATTTGACTGAGTTTTTAAAACTAGATATTGATGTGCTTTGTCTTATATCAGTATCTAAATTGTTCCACAATTTTACTGAGGATGGAATACATGATTTATTGAATATTGAGGTCCTGGTTTGGACAGATTCGAGATCGTTCCTGTTTCGAAGTTCATAATGTATAATGTCTCTTATTTGTGGTGGAATTATATCTCTTATATATGAAGGTACTGATTCTGTAAAAGCTTTGTACATGAAACAATATTTTTGTCTTTCCCGTCTTTTATGTAAAGACTCCCATCCGCATTCTCTATAGAGATTAGCTAGAAAAACAAATCTAGTTAGACCGGTAACTATTCGTGCAGCTTCATTCTGTATTTTTTCCAAGGACTCAGAGTCGTTTAGAGTACAGCCGTCCCAAACCATAGCAGCATTTTGCAATATTGGTCTAATATATGATAAAAATATTTGGTTTAAAGCGGCTCTTGAGAGGATAAATTTTAGTTTTCTCATGATGTTTAGAGTTTTAGAAGCGGTACTCAAAATATTTTCAATGTGGACTGACCACTGGCCATTATGTTTAAATGTTAACCCTAAATGTTTATGACAGTCTACAAAATTTATGTTAGTGTTCTCAAAAATCAGTCTGGGATTAATAGCATCCTTTTTTAGAGAGAATAGTATAGCTTCTGTTTTGTCAGGATTGAATTTGACAAGCCATTGCTTTGACCAAACAGAACTTTGCTGTAGGTCATGATTCAGCATCCCTTCAATATTTTGAACATTAGAAGCTGAACAAAAGAGGGAGATGTCATCCGCATACAGTCTTGTAAGACTTAGGAGTGAATCAGTTATATCATTGACGTAAATGAGAAAAAATAGCGGACCGAGAACAGAGCCCTGAGGCACACCAGCAGAAATAGACTGTAAAGTAGATGTTCCTGACTGAAGAACTACTTTCTGGTGTCTATTCTGCAAATAATTAGAAATCCAGTCAAGAAGTTTACCATCAATGCCATTTTCATAAAGCTTAAATATAAGGCCTTAGTGCCACACCCTGTCAAAAGCTTTAGAAATATCACAAAAAAAATACAAGAAAATTGGTTATTTTCAAACCCTTGACAGATATAGTGATAGATATCAATCAATTGGTATACAGTTGAATGATTTGGTAGAAAACCTGACTGGTATTTATATAAGACAATGTTATCAAGTAAGAAATTATAAATGTTTTTAAACACAAGTCTTTCAAACAGTTTGCCAACACAACTCAGTAGTGAAACAGGCCTATAATTAGAAGGTGTAGATTTGTCCCCTTTTTTAAAAATTGGAGCAATATGTGCAATTTTCCAGGTGTCAGGAAAAGTGCCTTCACTGAGTGATCTATTGAATAGTATAAGTAAAGGTACTGCAACTGCAGATGCACATCCCTTTAACAGTGTGCGAGTAATAAGATCTGGACCACATGCCTTGTTTACAGGTAGTAATTTGATTAATTCTTCAATTTCCTCTTTTGATATAGTGATCTCGGGTAATTTACTATGATTCTTAAAGGATACAGTAGGAAGCTGGGCATTAGTTTCGTCAATTCGTGAGATTGATGTAAAGTAATTGTTGAGGCAATTTGCCTTTTCTTCATCAGTGGTAAAAAAATGAATATGATTATCATCCTCATTAGAAAAGCATAAAGGTGGTATGCATGATGAATCAGCACTATTTACAAAGTGACGAATTATTTTCCAAAAACCTTTTTTGTCATTTGTTTCGAGATTGGTAAGATTAATTTCAAGTGAGTTATAAAACCGTTCCTTAGCATGTTTTTTAAGATTATTAACTTTGTTTCTAAGATTTCTGAATTTTAACCAGTCTTGGGGTTTGCCCGATTTTTTGGCAGTTGCCCTTAGGCGGTCTCGTTTCCTGGATACCTTTCTAATTTCACTATCATACCAGGGCTGGTCATCAGGTCTTATACGAACTTTTTTTGACGGTACGCAATTGCCAACTATTATTTAAAATGGAAAAGTAGTAAAGTCAAACAGGCAAAGCCACATGCAAGAAGCAACCACCACCAAAACACCGATAGACAGCATCACACACACACACACACACACACACACACAACCACACACCCAAACGCACACACACACACACACGAAATGAACACAGAAAACACCAAAAGAGACACAAGAACCAGGGACAAACGTTCCACAACATGAACAAACCACAAGCACAAAGACGCAAGGCAAACAAAAGGAAGGGTGACAAAGAGAGTACCGCCTTGGCACGGTCAGCAGCAAAAACACCAATGGGGGTTTAAACCGGTTTACGGACGTCCTAACCTCGCACTTCTCTCAAAGTCACCCTAGCTTTACAAATATTGTAAATAAAGGTATCCCCGCTGGACTTACCCACAACATAGACGACGGTGAACACAGGACAACATGTAAAACATAGCATAATAACTGTGACAATCCGTCAAATATGTACTCAATGACTTTGCTGAAGTCAGAGCACCTGCAGGTAAGCCGTTAAGGGCACGACAGGTTTTTAATCAGCTCTTTTATAATTCCAGACAGTTCTTTCAAAACTGTGGTTTAATTCATAAGGAAATGGTATAGATATATGTGTTGCATGATGGTCGCTAATTTTATTTGGAATATGGAGTACACCAGCATCAAAAAGTTGAATATCCAGTGATAAGGTAATAGGATCTAAAATGGCTTGTTGCCTCGTGGGTTCAAGTATAACATTCTGCCTAGAATTAGTAAGAATCAAGTTTTTTAAGTTATGAAAAGTTGGATTCAAAGATCTTCATTTAGGTCACCCAATACTATCTTGAGATCTCAAAGGCTTTTTCCAGGTTTCTGTCCAAATTTTCAACAAAAGGGTGTCTGCAGATTTGGGGCTATAAAATACACCTAAAAGGTATGATTCTGATTTTGTTTTAATCTTAACCAAAATTGCAAAATACCTCAAGTTCTTCAATTCTGGAATGCAAAATGTTTTCATTAAGGTACGCCAATATTCCCCTACCATTATTATTTCTGTCCTTTCGATACGGACTGCTAAATTTCGAGCTAAACTCAATAGTTGCATTAATGACAACTGAATCAAGATGTGTTTCAGTAAAGCATAAGATGTCAAAATCTAAAAAGTTATCTTTTAAGTACTCTAATTTATTCCGAATACTTCTAATGTTACAATGGAAAATAGATAGTGAGTTTAAGGTAGTAGCATGGCCTGGATTTGACTCAATGCCCCCAGCTTTAAGTAGTAGTAACAGTAGAACAGTTAAAATTTGAACAGACATGGTCTTGTTTGGAATAAAATTATCACAAAAGTAATCTTTCATGCCCAACAGTACCTTGACACTAAGATCAAATATAGTTGTGAATATATTTACCTTGGACTGGGCCCTTTTTCTGTAATTGTACCCTCTGCCATGATGGGTTCCAATGGCCGCCCTCCAAGAAGTCAAGTCGTTACCTATAAGGATACAGCTTAACGCCAGCTTGATGCTCAGCCACTGAAATCGCAACATGGCACAGCCAACAACCTGAAACACCTGAGACAAACGGACAGAAAGAGAAAAGGAAGAGGATAGATGAAAGATAAATAAGCAAAAGATATAGCAAGAAAAGAGACATCAGTAACGAGTAGTTTGGTAACAGTCAAAGGGAGGCAACTCAGGAAATTAAATATTTTCAAATACAATATGCTATTTAGAATTTTTTTTTATATAAATTTGACTAATTTTCCACAAATGCACCATTTTTTCTTTTAAATATAAATTTTAGAGAGGTACTTTAGCCATAAGGACTAGAGTCCGAAAAGTCATATTACATGTAGTATCAAAACAAAAACAAACTTTAGCTGTATAGTAATCTTAACCTTAAATTTGCTCCATGAATAATAACTTTCCATCAAATTGAGTATCAACAAGTACTTACAAGTACATGTACTTAACCATTTTCTCCATGAATACATTGAACAGTCATGCCAGAAATATTGATATCATGGATAACAATCAGTATAAATTATAAATTATAATATGTCAACTGAACACATGATATTTGAACAATGGTAGAGACTATAAACTCATATCTTTGTTACATCATTGGCAGACAATCGGCAGACCCTGATCAGTTTATTTAACCCTTACACAGCAGGGAAAATAAAAAATATAATAGTATCAGCTCAAAATTTAATCAGGTGTAAGTATATGAGTACTTTAAAATCGATAAAGCTTCTGATCAACTATTAACCGAGTGTCGTCAAACAGTGTGGATCCTGGTGAGATGCCGAGTAAATCGGTTTTTCTTATCTGGATCAAATATGTTTTCAACAACTGAATAGTGGTTCATTTAGAGCGCATGCGACTTCACATTGTATCAATTTATGTTTTAAAACGAAAAGGATTGCGACCCAACGATATTTGGACGTCGGCGGTGAAATATTGTAACGGGTTTTACGTATTCCAGTCATATCACGACGTACAGCTTATTAATTACAAATTGAGGAAGGCATCAGAAGGTTTTTCTTGCACGGAACAAATTGCATTGTTTCGTGCACAGAATAACATCCGGGTGGAAAGAACCACCGACCTGTCGCAAGCCAACTGGAGGGCTTTCTCACATAAAAAATCTGAATGCCCAGGCCGGGATCCGAACCACAGCGCTGACGAGCTAAGATGGTTGGTTCGGCGGTTAAAGAGTTGACCCGACACTATGACACTGTTCGCAACCCTTTCAGTATGCATCGTTGTTTATTGGTAGAGTGTACCTAGTATGAAAGGGAAAAGTTTTGCGAGAGGAGTTTGAATGACAATGTGCAGACTCGTTTTCAAAGGACTAAAGTGGACATTCATTAGGAATTATGCACATATTTCGTCTTTTCTTCGTGTATTGATGAACTGTTCTGCCACCCTCAACAATTCAAATGGACATGAGTTGACAGACAAGATAACGGTCTTGATGTTAGTTTATTCTCATCATACCACATCACCGTAAAGACTGAAAATAAAATATAAACTCACTAAGAACTAGTTTATATCCCTAGAATATGACTAGATACTTGCACAGTCATACTATAAGTAACCAAGGGACTAGAAAAGTCATTCAACAATAACCAGAGAAACTCTTTAAGAAAACAAAAGGTTACGTCTATTAACACGAAATACTAATAACGTCCAAGTGTTTACAAAAGATGGTTAGTATTTAATGAAGAACTCTTCTTAAAGGGTCTCTCCAAGAGGCGATTATCTAAAGTACGAAACATAATGAGTACGAAGCAATCACACAGTTTGCAACTTAAAAAACGCTATCTGCACTGAAGTTAATCAATAAATGTTTCTTAAAAATACTACGAATGTTTTATATAACTAATACATTATTCAAACTTACGCCTTGGAGCCTTGTAGAGGCGAAATTGAATCAATTGATTTATCGTGAAAAAGGAACCACGTTTTCTCATCAAAACTTCCGTTTTAGGTACAGTATAAAATGCGTACCGATAGCGCATTGAACACTGAAAAGCGGCGGCAGAACACTCCCCGCCTGATATTTATAATATCACACCCATTCTAGGCTTCAAGGTCAAGTTCAAATACATGTAAATGGATCACATGACTTATCATTGCTGAAGATGCAACTATGCGTATGAGATAACCATTAAATATAACTGCCTGTTATATATATCCAAACAATAGTAATCTTAATTATGATGCAATGTCTGTATGAACTCATTTCCGAGTTTTCAAATAACGGTATCTTGAGACAAAATGAAAGTTAAGACAAAAATCTTAAAACGAATCAAGTCTCAAGATAAAGTAGCTCTAGTACTTAAATGTGAAACTTAAGACATAACATTTACAGGCAATGTTACACTATAAACAGGATACTATACAAGCCTCAAGAATGCATCATAAGATAAAACTAAATCTAAGACTAAGTCTCAAACTATACGCCTAACACACTGTAGAAACTAGATCTATGATGTTTGTCGAAAACTTCACACTTTTAACACCTGTGATTTGAACACTTCAAACTTTTAACACTTGTAGTTTGCACTTCAAATTTTGAACACATGTAATTTTGAACACATGTAACACTTTTGGCCTTTTACATTTTATCGCTGGCTGATCTCCAACCAAGAGTCTCTATCTCAAAATTCACACTTGTGCTTCAAATCTGAACACATATAATTTGCACGTCATATTTTTATCGCTGGCTGATCTCTCACATTTTAAGAGTCTCTATCTCAAATTTCACTATTCGAAACTTTGGGTCTACACACTGTCCACTAAAGGAATCAGCTCAGCTACCGGTCTTACATAATTCACAGTTTTACCACCTTTCACTACGCGAATCTCTACGGTACGAATTTTTCCGTCACAATCACTTGGAAAGACCTTCTCTATTACTGCCATAGGCCAGTTGTTTCGGTGAAGCTCCTTGTCCCGCAGCATCACTATGTCACCGGTTTTCACATCAGGTTGCTGCGTCAACCACTTACGCCGCATTTGCAAAGATTGAAGATAACCATCTCTCCAACGCCTCCAAAAGGTGTTCGACAGACACTGGACGTATTTCCATTGCGACTTGTAGATGTCTTTGATATCGACGGATGTAGAAAGAGCTGGTAATGGCTCTTTCTTCTGGGTAAGTAGCATTGCAGGTGTGATGATCTCTGGGTTTTCTGGGTCATAAGAAATTGGCGCGATTGGTCGCGAGTTCATTATTGCACTCACTTCGGACATGAAAGTGCAAAGTACTTCATGAGTCAATTTTTGTGAATGACTGGTTAAGAGCATGGCATCAAGAATTCTTCTTGCAATACCTATGAGTCTTTCCCATGCTCCTCCCATATGTGACGAGTGAGGGGGGTTGAAAGTCCAAATTGTTTGCGTACTCTTTAGATGATCATGTACTGGTCCCTTCTCAACACAAACTCCCACAGCTTGGATGTGATCTAGTGCTCCAACGAAGTTCGAGCCACGGTCCGACCTAAATTCTTTAACAGGTCCCCTCAAGGCGACGAAGCGTCGTAGGGCATTAATGAAAGCGGAGGAGCTCATGTCTTCTACAACTTCAATGTGGGTGGCTCTAGTGGCTAAACATGTAAATAGAATAGCCCATCTCTTACTTTCCGCACAACCACCCCTGGTTTTCCGGGTGACCACTGACCACGGGCCAAAGGCGTCAATTCCAACTGCAGTAAATGGGGCTCCTGGCGTTACTCGATCTGCTGGAAGGTCCGCCATACGTTGAGTATGAAATTTTCCTCGAAGTTTGCGACAGGTAACACACTTATGCAACACTGATGAGACTAATCGTTTAGCACCAGTAATCCATATGCCACTAGTACGGATGGCTGATTCTGTCACAAGTCTCCCTTGATGCTGATTTTTTGAATGATAATGGGTCACCAGCAAACGAGCCAAATGAGATTTTCCTGAAATAATGATGGGATGTCGTTGGCCATAACTGGTTGGAAACTTGTTTATACGTCCTCCTACACGTAGGATGTTCAGCTCATCCATCACTGGAGACAGCAAAGCAATACTACTACTTGATGGTATGGCTGCATTCTTCTTCAAAATGTTAATCTCATTTCCAAAGGCATCCTTCTGAGCCGTCTGTATAAGAAAGTTCTTGGTATCTTCTGAATCCAGAACGTTGCTCTCGGAGATTGGTGTTTTCTTCTTATATGCTCTGCAAAACCTTTGTAAAAAGGAAAATGCTGAAACAAGGGACTTCCATGTTGAAAACTTTTCAAACCTCGAAGCTATACTTCTTGCTATTTTAGTAATCTTCACCTGAATCTCAGGCCGTAGTTCACGATCTTCTGTTTCGTCAACCAGGTTAAAGGTTAGGCTTTTTTCAGGATCCTTTGGCACAGATTCATCTTTCATGAAAGGCGGTCCGATAACCCAAATGCTATGCTGAAACTCTTCGGCTGGTGTATTACACCTGGTACCACAGTCTGCTGGATTGTTCTGTGATGCAACGTATCGCCATTGGCTTGCTTTCGAAGTTTTCAGAATGGCTTGCACCCGATTGGTCACATATGTGTAAAACCGTCTAGTGCGATTGTTCAAGTACCCGAGAACAACTTTGCTGTCGGAATGGTATATAAAATCCTTTGCAGACACATCAAGATGTTCCATGATAACATCTGCCATCTCTATGGCTAATAGAGCTGCACATAACTCTAGGCGTGGGATTGTGGTGCCTCCTGTTGGTGATAGCTTGGATTTTCCCATTAAAAATCCAACTTGGATATTGGACTGAAATGTTGCGCGAACATAAGCTACAGCTGATATTGCCTTTTCTGAAGCATCGGCAAAGACGAAGATATTCAAGGTATCGGCTTGACTCCATGACTTTTGCATGAACATTCTTGGGAAATGTAGGTTCTTGACCGTTTCCAAGGACTGCTTCCAGGTCTCCCATCTATTCTTCAAATCTTCAGGAAGGGGTTGATCCCATTCAAAATCACAAGCAGTGATCTCGCGAAGAAGCATTCGCCCACCGACAGTAATGGGGGCTAGGAAGCCTAGGGGGTCAAATATGCTGTTTATCGCTGAAAGTACTCCCCTTCTTGTATCTGGTGTTTCTGGAATATTGAGACTGAAGGAAAAGGCATCTCTGTTAAGATCCCAAACCAGGCCTAGACTTGCCTGTGTTGGAAGGTCATCAGAAAAGATGTCTATGGTTCTGAGATTCTTCTCTAAATCTTCAGGCAGGAAAGCATCCATCACTTCAGGGACATTAGATGCAATCTTGTGTAACCTAATCTTGGCATTCTCACACAAAACTTTCTGTGTTCTTTGTAAGAGGCTAATGGCATTTGCTACAGATGTACATGATGTTAGACCATCATCTACATAGAAGTCTCTCTCAACAAAGCGTTTCACATCTTCATCTGCATTGGTCACACTTCTACGTAATCCAAATGTGGCTACCGCCGGGGATGGCGTGTTGCCAAAGACATGTACTCTCATACGGTATTCTATCAAATTGTCCCTGGGGTCATTGTTCCTGAACCAAAAGAAGCGAAGGTAGTCCCGATATTCCTCACTCACCAAAAATGAATAAAACATCTGCTCTATATCCGACACCACAGCTACACAATCTCGGCGGAAGCGGAGCAGGACTCCCAGCAAGCTGTTTGTTAAATTTGGTCCTGTCAAAAGTTCGTTGTTGAGAGAACGTCCTTCGTATTCAACAGAAGAGTCGAAAACCCCTCTTATCTTTTCTGGCTTTCGAGGGTGGTATACCCCGAACAACGGCAAATACCAACATTCTTTTTCAGGTGACAGCGCAGGAGCAACTTCAGCAGCTCCGGATTCAAAAATCTGTTCCATGAAATCAAGCATATGTTGCTGCTTCGTTACATTCTTTTTCAAAGACGACTCAAAGGCGCATGCTCTTTTCAGTGCTACAGGTCTGTTATTCGGAAGGCGTATTCTCGGTTTTCTAAAGGGAAGTGGAGCCTTCAACTTGCCACCAGGGTCTTTAATCATCTTCTCTTCCATGATAGCAACAAATTCAAAGTCATCTTGGGACATGCCAACACGCTCATCACATTTCGATGTCTGGAACACATCTCCTTTGTACTGCTGGAAAAAATCTTCTTTCACTTGAAAACTTTTGTTACATGGACTGAAGACACTCGGTCGTTCTCCTTTGGTGAAGTGGGTCTTGAATGCATTTATGCTGTCTAGTTTGTGGAACTGTCCCAAACAAACTTCTCCTATTATTACCCAACCCAGAGGCAATTTCTGAGCAAATGGCGCTTTCCTCGGACCAATGATTTGCTGTTCCACATGGTGAGCCTCGACAACATCTCTTCCAATCAGAAGCCCAATTTCAGCGGCAGGATCCTCGTTAGGTATGCTGTCTACCAAAGATGCAAGATGTACAAACTGTTTAGCCACTTCAGGCGTAGGAATTTCTGACCTTTCATTTGGTAGTTCACATTCTATCAGATCTGGCAATGTCAATTCTCTGGAACCATCCACTGACTGCACAATTAAATTTGAAGCGTGCCTTGCACGAATCTTCGTAATACCCGCACATGATGACAAGGAGTATTGGCGTGTTTCTCCCTTTATGCAAAGACTGTCAAACAACACAGAGCTTCCCAGAGTCTTATTGCTTTGATCATCGTGAACAGCATATGTCATCACACTATGATCAGGCTTGCCTTTTGGAAATACTTTCACTAATATTGTTTTCGCGCAAGATCTTCCAGCAACTCTGTCACCGCATAACTGAGTACATTTGGTGGAAATGGCTGCACTGCCAGTTTGTGGTTCTACTGATTGTTTTTGCACTTGTCTCTCCCCGCCATAACTTCTCACACCATGGGTTTGAAACGGCCTATTCACATGCATTGCTGTAGGATGATTGGCACTATTGCATTCTTTGCACTTGACATCAGTCTTACAGTCGCGGAAAGTGTGAGCACTTGTTTCACAGCACCGATAACACAACTTATTGTCTTTCAAAATGCCTTTGCGTTCGTCTATAGTTTTTTGGCGAAAAGTTCTGCAGGCATTGAGTTGGTGACCTGCTCCATGCAAAGGGCAGAATGACGGTCCATTCGACTGTGACTGCTTTACATCTGTCTTGTAAGCGGACACTGTTTTCTTCAAAAGGAGCTTGTCTTTTGTCCGACTCATAAACTGGCAGTCCAATTGAGAAGCCTGGATCATTGCAACGAGTACACACTTCGCGAATGAATGATACAAATTCATTGAATGGAGGATATGGCACATGCTTCAAGTTTTTGTATTTGGAAGCTCGGTCAAACCATTTTTGCTGTACATTGTACGGTAGCTTAACTAACACTTTATTTACACCTACTGATGTATCGTATTGACTAAGTAAGGCACGGTACCGTTCATCTTCTTTCATTGATTCTATTTCATTCAAAGTGTCTAACAGTTCATAAAGGCGCGGAAAATCTTTCTGATTCACAATCTTTGGAAAACGCTCCAGCTTTGTCTTAAAAGAAGCATCTATCAGTTCTGGTCTTCCATATCGCTCTTCAAGTCTAGCCCAAATCTTTGAAATAGCTAGGTCGGGATTACTAGCATTCGCGTTTCGCAAACTCTTAGCTTGTTCCGATGATTTTGGACCAAGGAACTTAACCAACAAGTCCAATTGCTCTCTTGCACCTACTCCGAGTTCAGAAATTAAAGCTGTGAAGCTTTCTTTCCAGACAGAAAATGACTCTGCTTGGTCATTAAAGTTAATAAATCTTGTCATTAATAGTTCTTTTCTTATTAGGTACTTAGAGAACTCTTCAACAAAGTTGGTTTCATTCTGACACTGAGCATCATTTGGCCGTGTTTCTATTACTGTTGCCGGGGAAAGTGCATTTTGACTGCGCACTGTTGGAATAGTTGTTCTTATTGTTTCATGTTGTTCTTTAACATGTGGCCCTTCATTTGTAATTGCTGTAGAAATTTCTGGGATACTTGTAACCTCTGTTTTCTGAAGTGGCTGAGCTGTATCTGTAAAGGTCTCGGTTTGTTGACAACCGACATTTTCTGTCACATATGACTTCGTCCGTTCTTCACGCACACGACGCAAAGAAGCACTACTACTTGATCTCTCTGACTCATTGTCAATTTCTCCTTGAATATACACTTCATATTCTGCTTCAGCAACCGCAAAGTCTCTTTCACACTCTAAAAGTTCTTGTTCAGCTTTAAGTTCATTTTTTGTCCTTTCAATTTCAGCTTGTTTCTTTTTAAAGTTAGATGCTTTGAAAGCAAACTCATATTTGACTCTGGCTGCTTCCATCTTAGCCTTTTGTCTTGTGATACTGGATGCCACAGATGTACTTGAAAATCCGCTTTTCGTAGAATTTTCACTTCTCACAGTTTGTGACTTTTTCTCACTTCTCACAGTTTCTGACACGTTTTCACTCCTCACAGTTTGTGAATTGACATTATGCTCTGTACTCTTAAGTGTCTTAAGAACCTTATCTATCTGAGACATAACAGTGAACACTTTACTTCTAACTGCAGCTTCACTAGTTTGTAACGTGGATTTCTCACAATCAGAAATGTCACCAGGGTTCCTGTCCAGGAGTTCAATCAAATCACGTAAAAGTTCCTGATATTCATTGTAAAGTATTCTGACTTTATCACTTAAGTTCTGCATTGTTGATATATCTGTGCAAATATTAAAGTTCAAGATTTCTATGTCAATCCTTTCACTTATTCTTGAAAGCTTTTGAACGTAAGCACTAATCTTATCTTTTAGGTGCTCTCTCCCTCTTTCAGTAAGCTGCCTCTGTCGTTTATCTTCAGCTTCTGCCCCGAACACTGAAACGTTCTCCATGGATCTTGCTCGTTCCATCCCGAACTTTCTGGGTCCTCCGCAGATGTCGAAGCAAGGCTCTTTACTGTTCTGCCACCCTCAACAATTCAAATGGACATGAGTTGACAGACAAGATAACGGTCTTGATGTTAGTTTATTCTCATCATACCACATCACCGTAAAGACTGAAAATAAAATATAAACTCACTAAGAACTAGTTTATATCCCTAGAATATGACTAGATACTTGCACAGTCATACTATAAGTAACCAAGGGACTAGAAAAGTCATTCAACAATAACCAGAGAAACTCTTTAAGAAAACAAAAGGTTACGTCTATTAACACGAAATACTAATAACGTCCAAGTGTTTACAAAAGATGGTTAGTATTTAATGAAGAACTCTTCTTAAAGGGTCTCTCCAAGAGGCGATTATCTAAAGTACGAAACATAATGAGTACGAAGCAATCACACAGTTTGCAACTTAAAAAACGCTATCTGCACTGAAGTTAATCAATAAATGTTTCTTAAAAATACTACGAATGTTTTATATAACTAATACATTATTCAAACTTACGCCTTGGAGCCTTGTAGAGGCGAAATTGAATCAATTGATTTATCGTGAAAAAGGAACCACGTTTTCTCATCAAAACTTCCGTTTTAGGTACAGTATAAAATGCGTACCGATAGCGCATTGAACACTGAAAAGCGGCGGCAGAACAAAGTGTACTTTGTGTTCATTTATTTCAGGGCTGGCGATTGAGCTTGACAGGACCGACCCTCCCTGATCTAAGATTAATTATAAATGAGAATCTCGCAAGAGCTTCGTGGATTATCAGTGCACTTGCATTTGGGTACAGTACCTTAAGCTTTCTACAACAGTCATAAAGTAAACTAACTTGTGGGTGTTAAATACGAATAATGCATATGTACACAGGATGTTGTTGGTACAGGTAGAAACGGTAGAGACTGACCTACAATAATTTCGTAAGCAAACAGAGGAGACACTGATCATATGGCATTAAGCAGCCACCTGTCTTAACCCTTTCCTCCATAAATACGCCTGTCTATGCCTCTGTAAAAGTGACCTGTTGAAACCATTGTGATAAATATAGCATTTGCTCCTATAGGAGCAAATGTTCTATTTATCACAATGGTTTCAAATTACAAAATTCTAAAAAAAATCCTTTCCTTTAGTTAATGCTCATTTTCGGTAGATGCATCCAAAGAGATCGGATCTAAAAATAGCCTATGGAGGAAAGGGTTAAAGAACATACATTCTTCTTTATTAAAAGTTCGGTTTATATGGGTTTTCCTGTATCGGTTGGCATATCCAGGGTCTGTTTATATTGTAGAGGATTTGTTGGATCCCTGACCATGGGTGCCATATACGACAGGTTCAACAAGCACGTGGTATTTGCGACCCTCACACTTTGTCTGGCATTATTCACTGTGGTCACGCCTTGGTGTTCGACATTTGCTGCCATGGTGGTGATCCATGTCCTTAACGGAGCATGTACTGGTGGAATCGACTCTAGTATGCTTCCATTATTTTTATAACTTTGTTTGTTGTGACACTTGTCTTATGTTTGTCTTTTCTCCTCCATTGTGTTTTCCATATCCGAGTATCATTAATTGCAATTTATTTCCAGTTAGTGTTTGCTTTATCATTTAAGTTATCTGAAATCTGCAACCTGATCAGTTTAGGCGCCGAGTAACTCGGCTAGTGTCTGATCAGAATGCAACATGCTTGACACTCGATGAATAGTTTCTCAAAAGCTTGATTGAATCGGCAGTAGTCAAAATTGCACCAGATCTAGAATTGAACAAATGTTATGTTCACAGACCCTTCACAGAGTGTTAAGAACTAATCTTTCGTATCATTGTCTTTAGTTTATTAAACCTCTTCGACCTAAATCTGAATATATGTTAACCATTAACCAAATGCATATGCATGTAAGAAATATCAATTCATATCAAATGTCTGACCAGGATCTGCATTGTTTGCTTGTAAGAATATATATATATATATATATATATATATATATATATATATATATATGCAAGGACATAAATAGGAGTACATGTATCTATGAGGTAAAGGGCCAATGTTGATATATTTAGATATGCAATCACATTACAATGTTAATATTATATCCTTTAATGATATAGGAGATATAATATGTGTTAAGGATTCAACTTATTAAACGCGTTTGATAAAACTTTCAAACAATTCATATGTACATAGGAACGTTTGTTATTGGTAGAGACTGTACATTAAGATATACAGTAAAACCCCTCTGATGCCTCCACCAAATATGGGCATAATTCTTGGTGGCAGAGACAGGTGGTAGCTTAATGCAGGACGAAAGTTATGCAGCTTTCAGCATAACTTTCGTCCTGCATTAAGCAACCACCTGTTTTAAATGACACCAATGTCTGTTTATTAAGTGGTCGCATTAGCGGGGGCTTACTGTACATTGTTCCTGGGTAAGAGAGTACACATTGTTCAGACGGCTTCTGCAGGTCTACTCTATTTGCAAATGCGTGAAGAAAAAAGTTTCTGTCAAGGAAATGATAACTCCTTCGCTCCAAAGCACATATTGACGCATTTGCAAACACAGACAATGCCTGTAGATTTTGTCGGATCTGCTCTATTTGCTTGTGAAATAATATATATCCGATTCTGTAATTTCTATCATGATAAAATTCGCTTGTTCATATAACCATTTCAGTAAATTAATATTCATGATGTTATTATTTCTTACATGGATATTCATAGGATGAAGTGTTATTTACAGTTGTTTCAGCTGATGTTGTGATGTTGTGGGGAGATGAAAGCGCACCTTTTCTTCAGGCAGTCAACTTGGCCTTCAGCTTTGGAGCTATGATTTCACCGCTGACGTCAGAACCATTTCTTGCCACACGGAAGCAACAGTATTTCAATGTTACAAACGTTTCAAATGTATCTACAGTCACATCTAAGTTTAAGCAGTTGACTATGACTGACACGATAACATATGATACAAACAATGTCCTTAATCTTACGGCGAATGCTACCCTTGAAATCGAGTACTTGCAACATATGGTTTACGGAACAACAAGCGTACACTGGAGTTACGTTATTTCTGCGACAGTAAGCGTGCTTGCGTTTTTGAGTTTTGTTACTGGGTACTGCCTTTGGGAAAACGTGCATATTGGTGCAGTAAACACTCATTCTAGTCGTGACACAAAAGGTATCGTGATTGTAAAATACCCTCTTAGCAGAAACTGGCGATTTATGTTTGTTGTTGTGTTATCCGTCACATTGTCAACCTACATTATCAGTGAGAGAACTGTGTATAGCTACCTTGTAACATTTTTAATAGAAAGACTATTATGGACTAAAACTCAGGCGTCGACTGCAACCACTGTGTTTTGGATATCATTTACTATTTCAAGATTGGCGTCAGTGATTCTGGTAAAGGTATTTAAACCTGTTCTAGTATTTGTTCTTTGTCTTGGACTGTTGCTAGTAGCGGAAGTCTGTTTGTTACTTGCTGTAATGTTGAATTTACCTTCATTGGTATGGGTTTCATGTGTATTTTATGGAATGGGAATGTCAGCTATGTATGGAAATGTCATAAGCTGGATATCTACAAAAGTTTGTAAACTGACTGGTAAGGTTAGTAGTGTGGTATACACCATAACAATGACGGGTGTAATAGTTCTCCCTTTAATCATTGGGGATGTTATGAGTACAGTATCTTATGACTGGTTCATATACATTGAGTTCATACTGACTTGCACTATGATTGGGCTTTTTACATTTTCGGAAATTCTTTATCGATTGTTAACTCAATAAATATTGCAATTGTAAAAAAGAAGATTGTAAATATATGAAAATGTCCCTTTCTGCAGCAATCACTCTCTTTAAACCCTTTTAGTCACCCATCCAGTCAATAACCTCATATATTATTGGTCAGCTTTGCGACATATTAAAATTCTCTGGGATCTCGTTCCACCTGTACTTAGCTGTATGCCGTCATGTGACTGAAACAGTATTAAAGCGACGTGAAACCCCAATACAAACAAATAAAATCAAACATTTAAAAAATGTCGCCAAAGATCGAATTAGTGGCAAGGGGAGTTGTTGGTGCTGATATATCTAACGGGCTCACCATGACATTAATTACTCCACTGTGAAATCTCGGCCCGAGATTTGGCCTCGGAAATACCGGAAGGTAATTCCAGTCCAGCCATATGATTACCGTAATACAATTCTATTCGAGCCATATGATTACCGTAATACAATTCTAGTCGAGCCATATGATTACCGTAATACAATTCTATTCGAGCCATATGATCATCGTAAGGTAATTCCATTCCACCGTTGCCAACAATGGTAGCGTACACTCTCTGTAAACCGTCGTGGCCGACCCTCATCTCCGGTTGCTGAACTTCGCAATATTCTCCGTCTAGCGTCACCAAAGAGCAGTCTCGCTGTTACATTGCCAATGCAATAAACAGAGGCCATTACACAAGTGTTCATTTACTACTGATTTTGTTTATCAAACTCGTTGACTAAAATAAATATTGCATTCGACAAGCCTCGTGTCACAAGTTTACTTTATGCCAATCAGAGACATGCCTACGTCATTTGCGTGTTATATTACACTTGTGCAATATAAACAATACACAAACTCGTTATATTAACTTGGATACAAGCAGTGTCATGTAATAAAACAAATTTATGCTTGAACTTTAGGTTCGACGCGTGACTGTAATGTTGAAAATAATTGCATTATGGTGACATACGATATAACCCTTTGAACCCTTTCGGTGCCAAACTTCTAATTGTCGTCTGCAATCCAAATTTGTCAAATCGTTCGGTAGAATAAGGAAGTAAGATAGATGAATGCAAATTCCAAAGGAATAAAGCACAGATATAAAAAAGAGTTTGTGACAAAAAGTGAAGTCCCAGATCAGACGTCGCCTTGAAAAGGCGGCGTTTGATCTTGGACTGCACTATTTATCGTGGTGTATTTATGCGACATTGGCGGTGGAAGGGTTAAAGCGACAACTCAATAACTAAACATAGTGTCTTTAAAAGTAGTGAGCTGCTTAATACAGATTCTACATTATCTTTCTACATTATCTTTTATCCTACATTTAGCTACCTCCTGAATCTACGACTCAAACTTAGATGTTTATATAGCCCCGATAATCTACGACTCAAACTTAGATGTTTATATAGCCCCGATAATCTACGACTCAAACTTAGATGTTTATATAGCCCCGATAACCTATGACTCAAACTTAGATGTTTATATAGCCCCGATAATCTACGACTCAAACCTAGATGTTTATATAGCCCCGATAATATACAACTCAAAGTTAGATGTTTATATAGCCTCGATAATCTACGACTCAAAGTTAGATGTTTATATAGCCTCGATAATCTACGACTCAAAGTTAGATGTTTATATAGCCCCGATAATCTACGACTCAAACGTAGATGTTTATATAGCCCCGATAATCTACGACTCACACTTAGATGTTTATATAGCCCCGAAATCTAAGAAATAATGACATCATTAATATGTTTGCAAATGCATGAAAAGGCGTTTAAAGTAAGGGAAATAAGAGTTTATAGCGCTAATGATATACCCGAGGACAGCATTGTCGCTGCATTGTTAAGGCATAAATCTCTGTGTAACATTTCTACAATAAATAGTCAAAGATATTACACACACTGTTAGCGTTGTCTTAAAACCCATTCCCTCATATTGTCGGCTTTTGACGACTCTGTAAAAGTCACTTTGTGAAACCATTATGATAAATATAGGAGCAAATGCTCTATTTATCACAATGGTTTCAAATTACAAAATTCTAAAATGTTCCTTTTCTGTAGTTAATGCTCCTTTTCGGTAGATTTATTCAAAGAGGTTGTATCTAAATATAGCATATGAGGGAATGGGTTAATACATGTACACCCATTGCTTACCTTATTAATATACATACAGTAAAATCCCACAAATGCGACCACCAGAATAAGGTACAATTCTTGGTCATAGAGACAGGTGGTAGCTTAATGCAAGATGAAAGTAATGCAGAAAGCTCCTATAGGAACTTTCTACATTACTTTCTATCTGCATTAAGCAACCAGCTGCTGATAAAGACGGTCATGTTTGACTGTCACATAAAGTGGTCGCATTAGAGGGGTTCTTCTGTATAAGACGCCGCGAATATTTACTAGCAGACATTTTTATAATGGTATGCGAAAACATGAAGTTTTGGTTTTTGGTTGAAACCGTAAAATCATGCCTATATTGTTCCATTTCAAACAGAGCAGGTTCTGATCAGACAGCTCCTACAACAACCATCTTGTCTGTGTCTATCCTCTTTGGCAAGGCGAGGAAAAGTGTTTCTAACAGATATAAGATGAAATGAACTTTAGTTTTCATTGGCAAAACATGCTTTACCCTTACCCCGCTATGAAAAAATATCCGTTCAAAATTATACATCAACTTTACCTACCTACTTCCAATTCGATTAATTTAGGAACTGTCTGGTCTGGGTCTGCATTGTTTGCTTAAGAAACACTATATATATGATTTAGCAGTTTTTGCTTGTGGCTATGTGTAATTATAAAATATAATCTAATTACATGTAATAGTTTCATGCAGTCACCTGTTTATAGAATTAGATGGGAAATAATTGACGGGGAAATAAAATAGCAGTTTGTTTTGTTCGGAGACAAAATATAAGTCAACTATACAGCTGCAAATAACTAGTCGTTGAAAAGGAGTATCGTAGACTCACCTTCTATCGAACCCCGCCTGTTTATCGAACCTATCATTTTTTGTGTTTTTACGCATGTACATGTATTGGGGATTAATAGATGAGAATAAAATTACTTAATTGTTTCAAGGTATGTATAAAAGATTATTTTGAACTGCTGATTTATTTTTTCTTTCAATATTCACAGTAAACGTTTTCTGTTCCTGGTCAAAGGTTAAGAGGTTCGATAGACGGTGAGGCCATGCTATATCACCATAGGAGTTTTACGTGGAGATGTTTCCTAACATATATACATGCACTTCTTTACGCCACGTCTCGTGACTTTGTACCAGTCCCTGTAAACGAAATTACGCGAAAAATAATACATGCATAATTACCTCTTTACTTCATAAATAATCATGAAGTAAAGAAATAATTATGCATGTATTATTATGTGAGAAATTATAACTTTATTAATACGTATCAACTGTATTTTATTAAAGGTACAAGGGTGAAAGATCGACAGTGACATTTATATGAATGCTCAGGTTTTACTGTGTGTTGTGTATTTTAACGGTTTATACCGAGCAGCGTTTTTTTCTCGTCTTTGCACCCTTTCATAATTGTCGTCTGCAAAATATGTTCAAATTCTAGTCGTGAATTTTCTCCATTTATTGTTTTCCTCAGTGTCTCATCTGGAACCAAACTGTATTTCATGGGTCATCGCAAATCCGTTAGCGTGCAAAGGGTTCAGTTGAGCATTGCGCAGGGGATTTACTCCACAGATGTGGCATTTAACCCTTTCGCTGCCAAACTCTGTCGTCTGCTAACCTTATCGTCTGCTACAAATTTTCATTTTTTTCTACATTTTTGTTTCAAAAACATAGTGACAGTAACAAACAGTTTGGATCCTGATGAGACGCCGAGTTACTCGGCGTCTCATCTGGATCCAAACTGTTTGCATAGGTAATCACAGATCCGGCATTGGCAGCGAAAGTGTTAAAGCCTTTGCAAACAGAATAGACCCAGATCAGACGGCTCCAGTATGAACTGTCTGATTAGGATCTGATTAGTTTACTTATTGGCAGAACAAGAACAACATAGCGTGATCTAATATTGAAATCGTCATCTCTCCACCAAACCAAGACGATTCTAATCAGTGGTCACAACATAGTGTTTGGTGGGGAAATAAAGAAGCTATACTTGAAATTGTTTTAATGGTTCTGTGGTATGGAATTATGTTGATCTATCTGATTCTACAGTTTTTCATGTTCATAAGTTATTATAGATATTATAATAAAACATTTCTCTGTTGCATATTCATGTAAGAAATAATGACATGATTAACATGTATTAGCTGAATTTTTATAACGGAATATATACAGTAAAAAACCTCTAATTCGACTACCAAAAAGGGGCATAATTCTGGGTGCCAGGGGCAGGTGGTAGCTTAATGCAGGACGAAAGTTATGTAGGAGTTTTCTGCATAACTTTTGTCCTGCATTAAGCAACCACCTGCTTACAAAGACAGTCATGTTTATTCATTAAGTGGTCGCATTAGAGGGGTTTTGCTATATGCACAGAATTCATTGGTATGGGTAGAAACCGTAATCTGATCTATTAGAAACTTATAAGCAAACAGAGAAGACCCTGACCAGACGGCTGTTACTGGAGCCGTCTGATCTTGATCTAGTCTGTGTGCAAAAGCGTGAAAATATAAATGTTTATGCGAGGAAAAGGGTTAATAGTCGTAAATATATCATTTCTTACATGAATATTCATGGAATAAAGGTTTAATTCTATGCATTCTCATATGAAAAAAACAAAAACAATATGAGCTGTTAAAGTTATAGTTTTTATTGATCGGTTGCAAATACATTATAGTCACTCACACACACATTTCCCTGCTGATTATTATATATATAAATATGAAACTCTACCCATTCCTTCTTATTGACACCTTTGGAAACATCTTTAAAAGTCATTTTTGATACCATTGGGATAAATAGAATATTTGCTTCACAGGAGCAAAGGCTGTTTTTATCACAATGGATTAAAAACATAACGGTTGAAACCCTTTCTTACTGAATGGACTCTATCTCGTCTATCTCGTCCAGCTAACTGCGACGCCAAGTAACTCGGTGTTTCATTAGGATCCAAGCTGTTTGACTCTAGATCAAGAGTTTTTCAAAAGCTTGATTGTAGCGGAGGTAGAACAAATTGAGCAATGATAGACTGATCCACGTTGAAAGTTAAGTATTTAACCCTTTACTCCATAAATACACTTTTCTGCACCTTTGCAAACAGAGTAGACCCAGATCAGACGACTAATATAGGAGCCGTCTTATCAGGGTATGCTGTATTTGCCTATAATATGATGATGATGATGATGATGATATAAAAAAGATATGATTATACAGTTTCTGCCATTGCCAAATACAGTAAAACCTCTCTGTAACGACCACTAAATTGTTTTAATTAGTTGGTATTTAGAGCAGGTGGTTGCTTAAGGCAAGGTGAAAGAAAAACAGAACGCTCCTATAGGAGCGTTCTGTTTTACTTTCACCTTGCTTTAAGCAGTCACCTGCCTTTAACACAAATACTTGGTGTAGTTTAGTGGTTGTTATAGAGAGGTTTTACTGCATTATATTTCTGTATATACATGTAGTACTATAACAATTGGTTCAATGTATTAATGATGTAATTGTTTCATAAATCAATATTCATGGAGTAAGGGGTTACGGTGTTAAGATTCGGTAAATAATTTCAACGACGGTGTACAATACTATCAATACACATGTTAATATGATTTCAAGATAAACGAACCAGTCATAGGAGATTGCAGTCATCACGTTCCCAGTTATAAGAGGGAATATCATGGCTCCTGTGATTGTTATCGTGTTAACCACACTGCTAACTTTCCCAGTAAAAGAGCAAACCTTGGTGGAAATGAAAGTCAAAATATTAGCAAGCAACGCGGAGAGTCCTATTCCATAAACTACACAGGAAATCCACACTAAAAATGGAATGTTTAAACGAACGGCAAGTAACATTAACATCCCCGCTGCAAGTGTTATTGCAAGACATAATATAAAAACGAATATAATTCTTAAGACTTTCACCACAAAGACAGCAAGCAGTTTCGCTGTTGAGAAGGCGATCCAAAATGTTGTCGTTGCATTTGTTGCCTCAGTTTTACTCCAGTAAAGTCGTTCGATTAAAAACGTTGCTAAATAGTTGTAAAATGTTCTAACCACTACCAAATATAACGATAATAGAACTGATAATATCAACACGAATGTTATCCTCCAGTGTTTGGACAGAGGATACTTTATAGGCAATTGGTCATCAGTACCCGGGTCATTTGTTGCCCGGTATTTTAACGTATGAACATTTCCTACGAACATATGCTCTGTAATAAACGCTAAACAGGGCAACAGGCAAACTGATGCGGCTATGACGTAAGCCATGTGTATCCGTATCGGTCCGGGCATCACTTGGTAAATGTGATCGTTCTCATAAGTGAGGTTGGTCAAACTAGTGTTTAAGTAATCTTCGCCATATATGGTATTTTCAACTGGCTTCCGTTGACTGGTTGAGGTCGGGAACGCAGTTATATTCATCGTATATGTAGAATCTGGACTTTGAACTTGGCGGTTGGCAAGGAACGGTTCTGACGTCAGCGGTGAAATCATCGCACCTACACTGAAGGCCAAATTCATCGCTTGAAGGAATGGTGCACTTTTCTTCCCCCAAACTGCAACCATTTCAGCTGACACAACTGCATTGACAGCAAAGTACAGTAAAAGTATCTCATACGACAACAGAAAGAGGTATGAATATGAGTATTAACACTTTCGCTGCCAATGCCGGATCTGTGATTACCTTTGCAAACAGTTTGGATCCAGATGAGACGCCGAGTAACTCGGCGTCTCATCAGGATCCAAACTGTTTGTTACTGTTACGATTTTTGAAACAAAAATACGAAAAAATGAAAACTGAAAGTTGTAGTAGACGACAAAGTTGGCAGACGACAAAAGTTGGCAGCGAAAGAGTTAAAGGAAGGTGGTAGCCTAATGCAGGAAAATGTTACCTTTCTGCATTACTTTTGTCATGCAATAACCCTTTCAATGCTGAATTTTCAAGCGGACCATTCCCATATTCAAACAGGCCAAGCTTATCGTGTGTAAAATGTTTGCTCTCGGATATACATTTGGCAAAATATGATCTACCTGAACTTCATACATTTCTATTCTCACCTTATAAATTGCATTTATTTGACAAAATAAGATCAATCTGAACTTCATTCTTTCCTATATTTGAATTATAAAGTGCATTTAACAGTTCCTTATTTCCCAAAAGTTAAAACTGACAATGTGGAAACCTCTATGAGCAAGTTATATATAGTAAAAAAAAAAGCACTTTATGAGTAAACATAGATGATTTTCAAAGCAACCTTTCTCCTCATTAGTATTCATGTGAGATGTAATGAATGTAATAAATATTATTTGACTGAATTTCATAATAACATCTGGGATACGTTTTAATGTGACAGAATCTGTAGAATCAGATCTATATAAGTTCATAAAAAGCGGACCCAGATCAGATAGCTCCTACAAGAGACATCTGGGTCCAAAGTTATAAAACTTCTGAGTCTGAGATCATTCTCAAGTATCTGATTGGTCAGATTCTGAGCAAGCTCAGAATCTGACCAATCATACTCAGACTCAAGCAAAAAGCTTTATAACATCGGAGCCTGATCTGGGTCTATAGGAGTCGTCTGATCAGGGTCTACTCTGTTTGTTAATGGAATTTGATAGATGTGTTTCTTTAGTGTCTAAAATGGCTGTTATGTTCCACCCTCAGTACATCATTATAATTATTTTGGCCATGAATATTCAGTAGGTATTGAAATTTGGAATAAACATAGAACAGGGAAAGGGTTAAAGGATAAGTAAGAGTTTACTTGTGTCAATCCCTCCAGCACAGACACCAGTCAGTGTATGGATTGCCAGCATGGGTACAAACGAGGAACACCACGGTGTGACTGCAGTAAACACGGCGAAACAGAACGTCAGTACAACAAACACCAGGTACTTATTGAAGCGGTCATACATGACACCACTGCTCATCGACCCAACAAGCCCACTGAAGCAATATAAAAGGTTACTGTACCAGTACGAATAAAATAAAATCCCTCTTAGGCGAACAACAAATAATAAATCTAATACTGGGACAGGGAGTAGCTAAATACGGGACAACAGTTATACAGTAAACCCTCTCTATAACGACCACTAAGTTATGTTTATTGGTTGGTATATAGGGCAGGTGGCTGCTTAAAGCAAGGTGAAGGTAAAACAGAACGCTCCTATAGGAGCGTTCTGTTTTACTTTCACCTTGCTTTAAGCAGGCACCTGTCTTTAACACAAAATATTTTACGTAATTTAGTGACCGTTATAGAGAGGTTTTATGTACCGGTAAAGAACTCTCCCGTATTTGCTTTCTACATGACTTCCGTCGTGCATTAAGCAACTCATTGTGTGCTTATTTTAACCCCTCGCTTGCTGAATTTTAGAATACATTTCTCCTTCTTTACCAATGCCCTGTTGTATAATTACATATATATTTACTGTGTACAAGTATTTATCTGTGCAATCACTGCTATGGAGTGCACTGGTTGCACAATCATCCTGCAGGAGCTGTCTCATCTTGGTCTTCAATATTTACAGGTAGGTATATTGACGTGAATAGCAAGCGAAGGGTTAAGTCCATGTATATTCATATAGTGGTTATAGGGTTTTACTATACAGCTTTCAGTATTTGTAGGAAAAAACACCATTTCAGTGATTCAGATGTATGCTCCTGCATTTTCAATTTATCATTTCTAAATGTCACCATACCATTTGAATCAGGAACGAACGTTGGTTTAGCACATTATTATCTTTCACACCAATTAGACAAGGAACAAGAACACAGCAAATCATATCTAATGCGACCACTAAATTTATATATCTTGGTCGTAATTGCCTCGTGAATATTCTTGTGAGAAATAATGAAATCATGGATATTAATTAGGTTACTTTTGTATATGGCAAAGCCAGAAACTATGTTCATATCTATATCATTTTAGAATATGACCAATCCCTGCACTGTTTGGCACCGACCACATTGTTTGGCACTGACTACATTGTGATAGACAATGTAAAGCTCTACCATTGGATATTTTAACCTTTAGCCTGCTGTGGGCAGATGAGTGATTACCTATGGAAACAGTTTGTATCCAGATGAGACGCCGAGTAACTCGGCGTCTCATCAGGATCCAAACTGCTTGATACCCTGTTAGAATGTTTGGTAGACTAACTGATTATAGCTAGAATTTTGAACATGTAGAGGGTGAAAAGTTATGTAAATAAATTTGCTCAGCAAGCTAAAGGTTAAGGTGGCAGCTTGTCTACACTGTTTGCCGACACTACACGTTATGCGTTCTGTGTTTTGTATAGCAATGTTTATTTGGTAATGGAGTGAAAAGTTATGTAAATAAATTTGCTCAGCAAGCTAAAGGTTAAGGTGGCAGCTTGTCTACACTGTTTGCCGACACTACACGTTATGCGTTCTGTGTTTTATATAGCAATGTTACTCGTCTCTACTCATCTGGATCTAAACTGTTTGCAAATTCTAGTCTGTTCTCGAAAATCCGAATGAGATTAACCGTTTCCCTGTTCTGTGTTTATTTCAATTTTCAATTCCTACTCAATATTCATAGACAAAATAGTTATAATGAAATGTAGAAGGTAGACCATTATAGCCATTTTAGAAAGTCAAGAAACAGATCTATCAAATTCCATTAGCAAACAGAGCAGACCCTGATCAGACGGATCCTCTAGGAGCCGTCTGATCTGGGTCTTCTCTGTTTGTAAATGCGAGAAAACACGTTTATATGAGGGAAAGGGTTATGATAAATGGATAGAGAGCTCTCGATGCGCTCACTAAGGTAACTACCCGAAAGCAAGGGCGCTGATAAGCCAGGACGCATTGGCCAGATTCTCATTTAGGATTAATCTCAGGTCTGGCAGAGTGGGTCCAGTCATGCTCAGTCGCCAGCCCTGAAAGTAGAACAAACAGCATATTTATGCATCTAAAGGTTTCTCTATGAAATAAAAGATTATGAACAACAAAAAACCCCACAGTATCAGGCGGTTTGTATCATGATGAGACGCAGAATTATTCTGTAACTTCTGAACTGGGTGTTGATGAAGGTTATCACATCACTGGGTTTAGAAATAGGAATATTATAAAAACAAATATGTCAGAAATATGAGAAAAATAGTATACATGTATAACATGGTCTGGAACTTTATTTCACCCTGACTTCACAATAGCATACCAGTCTGTATTATCTGTTACTGTTTGACCTAAAGTGTTCTTTCTTAAATGCTCTCAAATTTCGTCAAGTTGAACTGCAACTGTGAAACATATGCCTATAATATAGACCAGAGATGGGTAAAATGTGTTTTCCTATAGGCCTCCATTATACATGTAATGTTCATGTTTGTACCGACTTCCCTCAATCTCATTGACAACTGAGATAGCCTTCATTTGAAAGTTGCATCCAAACGCGTTTTAACCCTTCGCTTGCTATTCACGTCAATATACAGGAGCTGTCTCATCAGGGTCTGCACTATTTACAAGTTGATTGTGCAACCAGTGCCCTCCACAGCAGTGATTGCACAGCGAAATATTTGTACACAGTGAAGATATATGTAATTATACAACAGGGCATGGGTAAGGAAGAGAAATGTATTTTAAAATTCAGAAAGCGAAGGGTTAAAACTGAACATAGTACACGGCTTACCCCCTTATGTGATTTGCTTCAGACTGTCAAACAGGGTAAACCCCATTTCGCATAAAATCACTTGCCAGTTGGCTGAAAATACCATTATCTCATCTTTTGCTGAATATAAATTTTTATAATGAATGTTGAGATATGAGGCAAATACGTGAAGCTTAAATCGTGATTTTCATTTTTCACTCCATACGTAACCAATCAGGGACTTGCAATATCTAAACATTAGCCACGATTGCCTTATACTGAATGTACTTTCCGTTTGACCAATCATAATCTGAATTTAGTACTGTCTGTCCGTTAATAGCACAATAGCAAACTATGCGCTAGATCAGATATGGCTAACGCCCGGATAACGTTCGCAACAATTTGCAACAACTTGCAATATATATTTCGTAAGCAAAATTATCAGACCCTGGTCAGACGGTTGCTACAGGTGCCGGTGTAATGAGGAAAAGTGACACCCGTAGTAGATCGACCGAGGGGTCGATTTATTATATATTACTATGACCCCGGTCTTTTTACTATATAGTACAGTGACTCCCTTGTCGTGTTATAATGACCCCCGTATAGTATTGTGACCCACTCTTTTTATCGTAGTAGGTCGACCACGAGGTTTATCTATTTTATATTACTAAGACCCCCGGTCATTTAACTATAAAACAGAGTGACTCCCTTGCCTAAATACCTCCACCAGGGTTGGGTGGGGGTCGATATATTATATAGTACTATGGCCCCTGTCATTTCACTATAAAATATAGTGACTCCCTTGCAAAAATACATCAACGATGGGGGTCGATATATTATATAGTACCATGACCCCATATCATTTTTCCTATAAAATATAGTGACTCCCTTACCAAAATACATCTATCAGGATGGGGTCGATATAGATACAGTACTACGACCCCCATGTCATTTTACTACAAACTATAGTGATTCCCTTGCCAAAATACATCCATCAGGGGAGTCGCTATATTATATAGTACTATGACCACCATGCCATTTTACTATAAAATATATTCTAATGCAACATTTTTGTAACACGCATTCTGATTGGTCCACGTGACAAAATTTGAAGCATATAAACCACCGATATACTGTCGGAAAAATGAATATACTGTCGGAAATCGAATCACTAGAAAATTTACTACGAAATATTCATACGCGCATTAATAGTAAAATTGAATGAATGGGTCTGAATGAACGAAGACACTGGATGAATGAAATGTCAAATGTTTTCATTTTGCTTGTTGTTTTTTTCAACACATTTTATGGTTGTAGTCAATGTGAGTCTGGCGATTCTATTCAAATATCTATCGCAAATTCCCACAAGTTGATACTGAGTCCATTTATTTCACATGTTGATCTAATTCACTGTCATTGAACAAACGTTTCTCTTCCTCTATTCTGTTTTGAGGTGTTTGTGGCACTTGCACCCTGTAAATATAAGATTTAAAGTATATAACTATGTAGCTGTGAGCTTTATATCCATGCTGAAACTATTTAAGAAGGACCTGACAAAACTTTAAAACATTACCAACCGATCACAGACAATGATCTGAAAACACTAAAAAACTCAGGTTTCCTCTCTGTCATAAATCACAAACCTTTCTAAGAAAAGTGGTTTGACATAACCTTGAATTTCGCTCTTCGTGGTATACATATAATAGAAAACCTAAGATCTCTGACAAAAGTACAATTTATGAGTCATGCTATCTATCTATCAATACTGCCCAACACCGCTTTCGCGTATTATTGGCAGGTGCGCGTCAGTGCTAGGATAAAAGTACGGTAATAAAAGTAGTGAATAGAAAGACTTCAAAGTGAGACAGTGAGAAGGAGAAAGTGAGATAGTATTAGAACAGGTGATTTTTAAAATCAGATAAAAACACTATTTCCCGGCTCTCAGGGACGGCTAAAAAGAGAGGGGTGCATGACACTCTTAAACCCCTCTAGGTCTGACTGTTGAACGGCATATGCAGGCAAGCTGTTCCACAAAACAACTGTATATGGGAAGAAAGAATATTTAAAATAGTTTGACGATGTGTGTATCTGCCTGTATGATAGTGGATGCATATGACGGGTCGTCCTCGTGGGCCTCTCTAGATATGTGGGTACCTGAACAGTAACATAACCATAGACAATTTTATAGAACATAGTCAGTCGTCCAATGTCTCGTCGATCGCGTAAAGTCTGCCAATTTAAATTTTCTAACATGGTGTTTACACTAGAGTAATAAGAATAATCAGAACTTACCCATCTCGCAGCTCGTCTCTGGACCTTTTCCACTTTGTTCATGTTTATTTGGGTATAAGGGCTCCAGACTGAAGACGCATACTCTACCTGTGGTCTTACTAAGGTTTTATATGCAACCTCTCTTATCTTGTCGTTTTTGGTACGAATGTTCCTGAAGAGAAAACTAAGAGTGTTATGCGCTGAAGATGTTATATTATCAACATGTTTATTCCAAGAGAGATCTTTGGATAAGGTTACGCCAAGGTACTTTGCACTGTCAACACTATCTAAAATTTGGCCATGTAAAGTGTAGTCAAAGTTGATCTTATCCTTGCTTTTAGAAATAGAAAGCACTACGCATTTGCTGGGGTTAAATTCCATATCCCAAGTTTCTTCCCATTTTACTAGAGTATCGAGATCATTCTGGAGAGTAGAGCAGTCTTGCGTGTTATTTATTGCAAGGTAAACAACAGTATCGTCAGCGAATAGTCTAACTTGAGATGTTATTTCGCCAGGAAGGTCATTTATGTAAAGAAGAAACAATAACGGACCGAGGACTGAGCCTTGGGGTACTCCAGAGGAAACAGGGACTTCTGATGAGCACTCACCTTCTAGGACAACCTTCTGTGTTCTCCCGATAAGAAAGTTTCTAATCCAGAGTACAATAGACTTATTGACACCATGAACATTTAACTTGTGAAGTAGTTTCAGATGGTTAACTTTATCAAAAGCTTTACTAAAATCTAGTAGAACTAAGTCAGTTTGATGTCCATTTTTCAGGTTTAAAGAAAGGTCATCAACAAGTTGTATGAGTTGCGTTTCGCATGACCGGCGCTGCCTAAATCCGTGCTGCAGTTCATATAAGATGTTGTGTTTATCGAAATGGTCTGAAATATTAGAGGCGACAATATGTTCCAGTACTTTACAAAGAATACAGGTCAAAGAAATAGGCCGATAATTTGCTGGATCCTCCTTGTTACCTTTCTTGAAGAGTGGTATCACATTTGCCGAGGTCCAGATTTTTGGAATTATGCCTGTATCAATTGATTTTTGAAAGAGAAGCTGAAGGATTGGAGAAATCTGATGGCTAAGGTTTTTAAGAATTAAGGGCTTGATGTTGTCTGGTCCGGCTGCCTTGTCTGGTTTCAAGTTAGACAGTTGTTTTTGCACTCCAGAGACACTGATAGATATATGTGGCATTTCCGGGTAACTTTTGCAGGATGGGTCAGTAGGGATATTGCAATTCCTGAGGGTATTTATACAAGATTGCGCCAAGGTTAAAGGTGAAATAGGGGTAAAAACTGACTGGAACTGCTTGTTTAGTATATTTGCTTTTTCCTGATTTCCAGTCTTAATGAAACCTGTGGTATTATCACGGAGAGGAGAGATGCCTGATGCATCACTTTTGGCATTTTTTATCAAGTTGAAAAGCTTTTTTGAATTAAACTGTGATGTATAATTTTCTGTTGTTCCATCTTCTTGAATTCCAAGTATATATTCTATGTATCTATTGTATGAAAGTTTAATTTGGGTCTTGATATGGTTTTTCAGCTTATTAAATGATGTTCTAGTAGTGTTGTTTCCTCCCTTTTTGCATTTTTGGTACAATTTGTCTCTTTTTCTAATTAATCTTTTAATTTGCTGAGTAATCCAGGGAAGAGAGCTCTTGCCACTAATTCTTTTGCTAGGTATGAATTTAGAAATGCCAGAAGTGATAGAGTCAGAGAATTTTTGCCAAATTTCTTCTACGGATTTATCTCTAAAATTTTCAAGGATATCAATTCTTACCTCCTCCATGTATTTTTCAAATCCCTCCCAGTTGGTTTTCCTGTACAGTGGCACAGTTCTGGGAGGTTGTCTATGCTCTTTTGGTTTTATATCTGCTGTAAAAGAAACAATGTCATGGTCTGCAATTCCTGGTATACAATTTACATGATTTACTAGGGTATGATTTGAGGTAAGGAAGAGATCTAAGGTATTTTCACCCCTAGTATTTTGGGTAACCATCTGAGTAAGATTAAAATCTGAAAGGATATCAATGAAGTTTTCATACAAATTGGTAAAATTGCAGCCTGGCTTTATAGTGGGTACATGATCATTTTCCCAGTGAAGTTTCGGGTAATTAAAGTCGCCTAAAATCCAGATATTTCCTTTTAAATTCCTAGTAAGTTCTAAAGACTTTTTCAGTTCTTCTGCACTGTGGGCATCCCCTTCTTTGGGTCTGTAATAGGCTGCAATATAAAGGGGTTTGCAGTGTAAAAGGTGAAGTTTTACCCACAGGATTTCGCAATCGGTTTTGAGCTGCAGGAAACATGTCATGTAAAATCTCTGAAAACATACCTGATAAAACTGCTCCCGTGATCGAACCATTTCATTCAGTAACCCAAAAACGTTCAGTCGATTATGAAGAATCATATACACATCCAGGCCTGTTGGTGAGCGTGTGCTGAACGAAATGATGAAAACAATTTCTGCTGAGGCTTGTTTCGTCAAAAGTTTTAAAACACAAGTCACTGTGTCCGAGAGACCGCAATCATGCACTAGCTGTTGGCCTATGCTGGTGTCAAAACCAGGGAAATAATGAATAAGTCCGGTCATCAGAATGAAGCCAGTGTCCGAAGCTATAATGCCGACTCGTCCGACAATCAGAAGCGGCAGTATTCTTCAATTCTTCAAGGACAGTCCCATAATGAGAATTCGCCCCACCCACTCAAGACCACTCGAGGGCTCTTTGCAAATTCCAAACATGCCTGTAGAGTGTCGCTCCTGATAATTTCCATTTGCACGTCCACTTGGCCTATCATCATTCTCATCAAATACACCAATCAGCCAAAGTATCTTGAATATGCAACCAGTTCCACATTGCAAACAATTTAAAAATAAATAATTCCACTGTCAATGTGCACAATCATTGTGGAATTTCGAGCAATGTCGAGGTCAAATTTGATTCATCTTTCGTTGTTTTGAAAGGGACCTACCGTCAGAAATTCAACGGACTATGACTTAACGGTTTTCATTTGTGAAAATCAAAGTATCAAGTGAAAACACCAGTTCTTGCTATATTAAATATAAGCATAATTGCTAGGTTCCGGGAGAACTATTTTCTATATGCGTAATGCGGAGATATGCGGTGTTTCATGACGTCATGCTATGACGACATAGAGAAAATATCAAAGGACTTAAAGTATTGTTTGTTTTTTACCATCTGGATCTATGGTTTCATTAGAATAGGGATAACCGTTGCGTATTTGAAGATTTGCAGCAGTATATCGGTGGTTTATATGTCGCAAATAATCGTTTTACATGCTCCGCTAACGCGTCGCATGTAAAACTAAATTTGCGACATATAAACCACCGATATACTGCTGCAAATCTTCAAATACGCAACGGTTATCCCCTAAGTGATTCCCTTGCCAAAATGTCATTATACTATAAAATATACCGACTCCCTTACCAAAATTCATCCACAATAGGGGTCGATATAATATATAATTCTATGACCCCGTGCCATTTTACTAGAAAATATAGTGACTCCCTTACCTAAATACCTCCACCAGTGGGGAGGGGGGGGGGGGGGTATAGTACTATATAATATATCGACTTTTTTCTTTTTTTGAAAGGGGGTCATATATGTTATAGTAAAATAGCATGGGGTCATAATACTATATATTTTATCGACACCCCCCGCCCTAATCGTGGATGTATTTTGGCAAGGGAGTCTGTATATTTTCACTTTGAGGTATATAAGTATATAACACATTTTAGAGCCAGTTAAACAAACATAACTTATCAGGGGCAATAATATTTTAGGAAATCAAAGGACATAAGTCACACAATTCAAATGATCATTATGTTAGCTTGACATAAACAAAATATTGAATTGACACAAATGAAACTATTTTAATGCATATTTTAACTGATCAAGGGCAATACCTTCAAAATAATAAGAGATAGGGAACTGAAATCACAAAGGTTGCTGGGCAACATTTCTGTGAAGTTTCAAGACTAGCCCTATTAGATTTATGTGTGGCTCAAAATTCGTTATAAACTACAACACATTCCAACTTGTCAGGGGCAACAATTCAAAATTAAAACCAGGGACAGGGAACAGAAATTATAAAGATGAAAAAACTCACACTGGGCAACGTGCCTGTGAATTTTCAAGACTCTAGCCACATTAGTTTCAAAGTTATGAGTGCTGCAAAGTTTATCATTAATGTATTCAGGAACAATACTCCGGGGAAGAAACTGAAAATATAAAGGTGCACAACAGCTCATGCTATGCAATATTCCTGTGAAGTTTCTAGACTCTGGTCAAATTAAATTCAGAGATATGTATGGCTCAAAGTTCGTAATAAACTATGACAAAGTCAAACTTAGCAGGGTCAATAACTCCAAAACTACAGAAAGAAGGAATTTAAAAAAAAATATGAGTTTTTATTAATGTAATTAATTAAATTACAATTACTTTACCAAATGTTAATTAATTACATCTTGAGCAATTACTTTCAAAAGGCTGGCAACAAGGAATGTTTTAGAAAACAAGTTCATTAAGTAACACAACTAGTACGTCACCCTTCCTTTTGTTTGCCTTGCGTCTTTGTGCTTGTGGTTTGTTCATGTTGTGGAACGTTTGTCCCTGTTTCTTGTGTGTCCTTTGGTGTTTTCTGTGTTCATTTCGTATGTGTGTGTGCGTGTGCGTTTGGGTGTGTGGTTGTGTGTGTGTGTGTGTCATGCTGTCTATCGGTGTTTTGGTGGTGGTTGCGTCTTGCATGTGGCTTTGCCTGCTTGACTTTACTACTTTTCCATGTACATATAAGTATGCATGTAAATGACCAGTAACATATTTACAGTCATTGAATTCTGTTCATGTATCCGAAGTATTTTTATAAACATTTGTAAGTGCTCACGTGATATACATGCCAATATACACAAGAGTAAATCTTCATCAGAAAGCTGTCATAAACATGTTATACACAGATCAGGGTCTACACTGATTCTAACCTTTCATACATAATCTGGAATACTGCAGATCTGCCATACCAGTAAATAGCAGGACTGGGGAAAAGCATCTTTATCCAATAAAACTGTCTTGCAACTTGTTAAGAGTTCAGACAAAAAACACATCATTTAATTATTTTGAAGCTCAAATTTACACATTTTAATACCTATTTACACAAGACACTGTAAGTTCAAACTTTCCCCATCTTTTGATTAATATGAAACAGTTGTAACAAAGGAGCAGACATAGAATTTAGCTGGCGTCATTTGATAGCAGGCAAAGGGTTATATATGATATACAATTTATGGTCACTGTTGGTCACTGCATTTTGCTTTCTATGGTCAGTCAGGTGTCACAGTGTCCATTGTCTACAGTCAATAGCATAATTATCACGGGTACATTTGTCAATGCAAACCGCTTTTGGCTGTACATGTAGGTATTCAATTGTCATTCTGGATACTTGTAGTCTGCTAAACTTTAAATAACTCTTCCAACACAATATACTTGTTTATAATGCACTGATGACACTTGAAAATAATATATACACATGTACCCAGATCAAAGCGCTGCGATAGGAGCCCTTTGAACAGAGTATTCACTGTTTGAAATATTACTCTAGGTTTTGTTCTGAGTCAAAAAATACAACACAATGAACACATTCCCATAAAATGCAGAAATTAAATGCAGATTATATCCGATTTGATATAGTTTTGATATGTTGTATGACAAAGTAAATTTAAGAAAACAATGTAGACTGAGACGAGATGCCTTCTGTATGAGCTGTCGCAGTAGGGTATGTACTGATAGCAATGTAGACTAAATAATGCCGGTAATGTCTGCTCTCTTTGCACAAAATGGAAGAATGAATATTACCATTTTACCATTTTCATGAGTTGTTAAATTATTAAGCGGGGTATAATTATAAAACCCTGATTGAAGCATATTAATAATTTGCAAAATATGTGATCTCATTCAATTGAATATATAAGTTATTTGAACTTGTCTGTGTACTAAATAATATAATACATGTACACTGAAATAACATTTGTTATTTACTCACTTTCTCCATGGATTCAATGTTTAAGAATTAAATATAATGTTCTGATTCAGTGTTTAAAAATTAAATCTATTAAAAACACTGAATGGCTATGCTTTATAGTGTAAATAACCAAAGTAATTGAGAAGTAATTGAAAAGTAATTGTCCATTACACCTATTTTTTTTTCACTGTAATCAATTACATTACAATTACATGTAATTAAAATAGCACTCAATTGCACATTACTTCAATTACATTAAAAACATGTAATTAATTGTAATTAATTACAATTACAATTTTAATTACCCCAGGTCTGCATAGTACTATATAGTAAGACGACCCCCGGTTATATATACTTTGTTATATGAGGGGTCAGAATTTTATTAGCTCACCTGAGCAAAGCTCAGGGTGAGCTTTTGGGTGACTTGAATGTCCCTCGTGCGTTGTGTGTCGTCAACAATTTGCTTGTGAACACTCTAGTGGTCACAATTGTAGTCCAATCTTCATGAAACTTAGTCAGAATGAATGTCTTGGTAAAATATCGGACAAGTTCGAAAGTACGTCAAGTGGGTTTAAAACCAGGTCATTAAGTCAAACAGTAGAAAAACCTTGTGAACACTCTAGTAGTCACAATGTTTGTCCAATCTTAATGAAACTTGGTCATAACGAATGTCGTGATAAAATCTCGGATGAGTTCGAAAGTGGGTCAAGTGGGGTTAAAAACTAGGTCACTAGGTCAGACAGTAGAAAAACATTGTGAACACTCTAGTGGTCACATTTTAAGCCCAATTTTAATGGAACTTAATCATAATGATTGTATTGATAAAATCTCGGAGGAGTTTAAAAGTGGGTTACATGGGTTAAAAACGAGGTCACTAGGTCAAACAGTAGAAAAACCTTGTGAACACTCTAGTGGTCACAATTTTAGTCCAATCTTAATGAAACTTGGTCAGAATGAATGTCTTGATAAAATCTCGAACGAGTTCGTAAGTGGATCAAATGGGGTTGAAAACTAGGTCACTAGGCCAGACAGTAGAAAAACCTTGTGAACACTAGTGGTCACATTTTTAACCCAATTTTCGTAAAACTTGGTCATAATGATTGTCTTGATAAAATCTCGGAGGAGTTTAAAAAGTGGGTTACGTGGGGTAAAAAAATAGGTCACTAGGTCAAACAGTAGAAAACCCTTGTGAACACTCTAGTGGTCACAATTTTAGTCCAATCTTAATGAAACTTGGTCAGAATGAATGTCTTGATAAAATCTCGGAAGTGTTTAAAAAGTGGGTTACATGGGGTAAAAAAGTGGGTCAAGTGGGGTTGAAAACTTGATAAAATCTCGGAAGTGTTTAAAAAGTGGGTTACATGGGGTACAAAAGTGGGTCAAGTGGGGTTGAAAACTAGGTCACAAGGACAGACAGTAGAAAAACCTTGTGAACACTCTAGTGGTCACATTTTTTGCCCAATTTTCATGAAACTTGGTCATAATAATTGCCTTGATAAAATCTCGGAAGTGTTTAAAAAGTGGGTTACATGGGGTAAAAAACTAGGTCACTAGGTCAAACAGTAGAAAAACCTTGTGAACACTCTGGTGGTCACAATTTTAGTCGAATCTTCATGAAACTTGGTCAGAAAGAATGTCTTGATAAAATCTCGGACGAGTTCGAAAGTGGGTCAAGTGGGGTTGAAAACTAGGTCACTAGGTCAGACAGTAGAAAAACCTTGTGAACACTCTAGTGGTCACATTTTTAACCCAATCTTCATGAAATTTGGTCATAATGATTGTCTTGATAAAATCTGAAAGAGTTTTAAAGTGGGTTATGTGTGGTTAAAAACTAGGTCATTAGATCAAATAGTAGGAAAACCTTGTGAACACTCTAGAGGTCATATTAATAGCCAAATCTTCATGAAAATTGGTCAGAATGATTGTTCTAATAAAATCTTGGACAAGATTGAAAGTGGGTTACGTGTGGTCAAAAAGTAGGTCTCTGGGTCATATCTTAGAAAAATCTTGTTTACACTCCAAATGCCACATTTTTAGCCCAATCTTCCTAAAACTCGCTCAGAGTGTTTGTCTTGGTGATTTCAAGGTTGAGTGTGATCATTGGTGGGGTGGGAATAAAAAGTAGGTCTCTGGATCAAATTTTAGAAAAAATACTCAAGAGGGGAAATTTTTAGCCCAGTCTTCATTGGTCAGACACATTGTCTTGATAAAGTCAATTTTCTAAATCTTTGAAAATCTTGTTCTATAGAAACACTGCTCATGGTCCACTATCAACATTGTTCAAATATTGTCTCTAATGTCAATATTGGCCCTTCCCATGGGCTACCCAGGAACAATATTAAATCTGTAGTAATCAGGTGAGCGATTAATGGCCCTCTTGGCCCTCTTGTGTGTATGGGGTTCATAGTACTACTACTCCCCCGGTTATAGTATTATGACCGGGGTCATAGTACTATATAGTAAATCGGCCCCTCGATCTACTACGGGGGTCACTTTTCCTCATTACACCGGCACGTCTGATCGTGGTATGCTATGTTTACAAATGCGTTAAAAGGCACATTTATGGAGTAACGGGTTAGTACTGTAAACCAACCGTGGGCTCAGACAATATATCTACATGTATAACCCATTCAACAATTTCTGACCTGACCAAACAATATTGTGTTCATGTATCATTATGAAAATTCAACTTCATGATGTCATTCATTCTTACATTAATATTCATGAAGTTACATGTTAACCCTTTACTTTCAACCTGCTTTAAGTGGTCACCTGTCTTCAAAACTAGAAATAGGCTATTGGGTAAAGGGTTAATTAATATTGTGAGCACTCACCACCGCCATCATGCTCAAACACAGGCAGGCTGTGTGCAGATATTTGTGGCGTTGTCTTCCATCGTTAATACGCAAACGTCCACAACAAGTGAGCTTCTGTTCCGTGGATTGCTCGGCATCCAAAAACTCAGATACTTCCTCTGCCTTTTCATTAGCTATGCGTTCGGTACCATTTTTGCGAGTAACTTTGTTCATAGGTACATCTAAACTATCCGAATTTGCGTTGCACTGTTCACTCATTTTGTTCTCCGTTGACATTGCTCCAGTTGTGCAAATAGGTGAGTGCGCCTGACACGTTAGAGTAGCATGTTCCGTAGATAACAAAATCCAATAGAGTGCAAAACTTGCATAAAAGTATGTATGTCAAGCCTGTTAACATTCCATTTTCACTACAGTATTATTCAGGGAGCCAGTAGTGCCTACCGTGCACCCCTAGACTTTTTTCATGGGTACCAAAATGTTCAGAAAAGTGTCCTGAATCAGAATCGCGAATGTACTTAAACTTAAATTCTTTTAGGCTATGTGTATTTTAACCGTTTCCATGGCAACCCCCCAGTTTTCGTAATGATGACCCATACCTACAAATTCGCCCATCTCACAGCCAGTTTTTGTCCTAAAACTATAAAACTGGTACCAAATGGAAGATAAGACATTGTGCGTTTATTTCTAACTTGTTTCTTTTAGATTACCTTTTTGCATACTCATGAATATTAATGAGGACATTAAAAATAGTAAAAAAAGTATAGAAATAACGTAAACCTTTCATTTTTTATCCTACAAATATTAGATAATAAACTTCAAATGCAGTTTAACATGATGAAAACACCCCCAGGAAACAAAATATCCAATTTGAGGACCATAGCATTAATTTTAAGCACCATTTTTACCGTTTCCATGGCAACACCCTAGTTTTCATAATGATGGTCCGTACCTGCAAAATCGTCCATATCACAGCCAGTTTTTGTCCAAAACCTATAAAACTGGTACCAAATAGGAGATAGGACATTGTGCTTTACTTCTAGTTTTTTTTAAATTACTTTATTTGCATACTCATGAATATTAAATAAACCTTAAAAATAGTAAAAACAATATAGAAATAACGTAAATAGTGTAAACTATTCACTTTCTATCCTACAAATATCCGAAAACAATTTCAAATGCAGTTTAACCTGATGAAAAAATCATCAGAAAACAAAATATCAAATTTGAGGACAAATTTTTTAACTCCAAGTAATTTTTAACTGTTTCCATAGTAACCATTCATTTCACTCTGTTCACACATTTTTGTTAGTCGACATCTACCTTCAATCATCTTCCATATCACAGGAAGTGTTTGTGCTAACTGTATAAAACTGGTACCGATATTGTGCTTTGATTTAAAGGCTATACTTAGGCAATGCCTTATTTGCATACACATGAATATTAATGAGAATAATTAAAAAAATAGCAAAAAAATACAGAAATAACGTAAACCTCTGAATTTTTATCCTACCATTATCAGAAAACAACTTCAAATGTAGTTTAAATTAATGACAAAATACTCAGAAAGCTAAGTATCTAAATTGATACCCAAACAATGAACTGTAAGTAACATTGTAACGGTTTCCATGGTAACCGATCCTTTCACAAATTTTGGAAATTTGACATCCAACTGTAATACTCCGCTAGATCTCAGTTATTTTTGATGAATCATGAAACCAATTGTTACAATTGCTTTAATAGTAAATATGTCTGTTCTGATATAAACTAATTTGCATATGTATGAATATTTATGAGAACAGTAATAGATGTTGAAATTTTCGACAGACACCAGTCTTTCTCTTATAAAGCAAACAAAAATGCAAAATTGCTTGCTAAAGTTTACTATGATCACTAAATATCACTAAGATTTTAAGATAAAATAAATTTTGGACAAATTATATAGTACTGATGGTGATATATCCGTTTCCTAGGCAACCATTCTAACCTCATTGTTCATATTACAATATTTTAAATACAATACCTGCAAGATACAAAGATATTGGGGCCTACTTACGCGATAATTATAAATGATATAAACATATACCCGGTAGTTGATGTATGACTCTTTATGTTTGGTTCACTTTATATGCAAATTACCGTATTGCATCCTCATGAATATTGATTAGTGATAAGAAAACAGAGAGAAACAATATTGAAAATAACATGCTTGGCAGTATGCCGAGCACAACATTACACCATGCTGCAAATATAGCTTGCAATGATAAATGTACCTTTTGGTGATGAATAAATAAATTTTATGTCTAAAACTGTTACCAAAATGACCATGCACTGCTTCCATGGTAACTGTTGAAAGCCAAGTACTTATGATACCCCAAACAATCTTCTGTTATTGTTTTTAAAGTGTCAGTGATTTTAAAGCCCATAAAGCCAGTGAGTGTGTTGAATTCAGGGTATCAAGACTATTTCGACTTTTGATATACTGTACCATCATCTGTCGAGGACTGATAAGCCTAAGTTGTGTTTTAAGACCCTTTGATTTGTCTGTCTTGCTAAGCCATCATCAGCCGTGCCAATACCGAAGGGAACTGGTGTCAGCAGATTCTGCATCAGCTCACCTATATCAATCTGCACATTGGGTGGTTGTGAACCACTAATAATTGCTACAATGGCTTGATTCCTTACGCTTAGAAGCTGAAATGTTTTTTCACATCTATGACGGTGAGCCTAACTAGTTCTCGCCAGATTATGATATATCAACAGTGAGAAACAGTCTTGATGTCCTGAATTCAACACAGGAAAAAACTGATACAAGGATCGTTCTTTACACCATGCATGCAAAAGAACAAGGCTACAAAACTGTTCATCTTCGAACTCCAGACAGTGATATAATCTTCATTCTTCTGTATTACCTTAACAGGTTTGAAAGTGTTACTGTCTTGTTTGATACTGGCTCAGGCAATCATCAAAAATAATAAACATGTCAGAAGTTGCCCAAGCATACACAGAAGATTACCGATCAGCACTTATGGATCTCCATTTGTACTGTTGCTGTGATTCTACAAGTGCATTCAATGGCTGAGAACATTTGACACCCACTAAGACCATTGAAAAGAAGCCAATGTTTATAAAGCCATTAGTAGGTTTGGGCAACTCTTGGGATGTGTCTGGAGATGCAAGACTTGGATGAATTTACGCGTGCAATGTATGGCAACCCTAGATTACACACTGTGAATGAATTGATATTGTTTAAGATTAAGGAGAAGTGTGAAGATAAGCCAACAGATGCACTTCGCAATGTTGATATGGGAACATTACCCCCTTGTAGGGCCTGCTTAATACAGCACATCTGAAGAGTTTAACTCTTCAGACCAGTTGATACTTTGGAAGAGATCTCTTTCTCGATCCAGACATTCCCCCTTATTTAGAGAAGAATGGTTGTCAACATGTAACTCTGACAGTCAATCAACATATATGATTAAATTGTGGCCTATAATAAGACTATGCTCCACAGACCTTCAACAGCAATGTTGTCATCTTGACCTAACTCTTATCAGAGTATTACCTGAGAAGATCCAATACAAACTGTTCCATTTTAGCCTCTAATTAAGGTATGCTCTGAGAGTTAGGCCGTCAATTTATAAATTAGCTGATAAATACCCATGATGTCATTATTTCTAACATGAAAATTCAGCTGGTAAAGGGTTAAGTGAGATATCACTTATCTATTTTTGTTGAGTCGGCATACTCAAAGAAGTTTTCTGTAAAGGTTTTTTAAAGCAGAGAGTGGGTTTAACCCTTTACTAGATGTATACATGCCCTTTAACATCTTTTAGACAGTTTTAGCATAAAAATTCATTTATTTAACACCAAAAGGTACATTTATCATTGCAAGCTATATTTGCAGAATGGTGTAATGTTGAACTCGGCATACTGCCAAACATGTTATTTTCAATATTGCTTCTCTTTGTTTCCTTATCACTAATTAATATTCATGAGGATGCAAATAAGGTAATTTGCATAAAGTGAACCAAACATTACGATTCATACATCAACTACCGGGTATATGTTTATATCATTTATAATTATCGCCAAAGAAGACAGCAATTATTATTATTATTATTATTATTATACCACATTTATATAGCGCTCTTTTCACACAGGATATGTGCGTTCAAAAGCGCTTCACATAGATACATTTTATATACAAAACAGGGTATATTCAATATGTAATTATAGAACATTTAAAATAAAATATATTTAATACAATATCTTTGTATGTTGCAGGTATTTAAACACTCTGTAATATGAACAACGAGGTTAGAGTGGTTGCCTAGGAAACAGATATATCACCATCAGTGCTATATAAATTATTTATCTAATAATATTGGTGATATTCAGTGATCACAGTAAACTTTAGCTAACCATTTTGCATATTTGTTTGCTTTAAAAGAGAAAGACTGGTGTATGTCGAAAATTTCAACATCTATTACTGTTCTCATAAATATTCATACATATGCAAATTAGTTTATATCAGAAAGGTAATATTCACTATTAAAGCAATGCCGCATATCTATGTTTGTAACAATTGATTTCATGATTCATCAAAAATAACTGAGATCTAGCGGAGTATTACAATTGGATGTCAAATTTCCAAAATTTGTGACAGGATCGGTTACCATGGAAACCGTTACAATGTTACTTACAGTTCATTGTTTGGGTATCAATTAGATGATTAGCTTTCTGAGTATTTTGTTATCAATTTAAACTACATTTGAAGTTGTTTTCTGATATTGGTAGGATAAAATTGAGAGGTTTACGTTATTTCTGTATTTTTTTGCTATTTTTTAATTATTCTCATTAATATTCATGTGTATGCAAATAAGGTAATGCCTAAGTATAGCCTTTAAACCAAAGCACAATATCTTAGTTTTAATTCGGTACCAGTTTTTTACAGTTAGCACAAAAACTTCCTTTGATATGGAAGATTTGTGTAGGTAGGTGTCGACTAACAAAACTGTGTGAACACAAATCCTCACAAATTATTGATTTTCTGAAAGTTCAAGTAAAACAATTAACAACTATTTACAAATCAGATACACTTTTGGTTCACATCAATTTCCAATGTGGACATAGAAATGCACCCTGCCTTCTCACAACTCTGTCTTCAGTACAGAAGGAAAGATGTACCCAATGTACACATTTGTCACATTGACCCCATGAAACTATTTTCAAGTATTGACATTTTTTCAGATCTGGAGGTGCTTATTAACTTGGATGCCACTGGTGGAAGGTTTGGGGCTGTTAACAGTTTGTTTATTGTTGGTATTTTCTGAAGCCTTCTTTGCTTTTTTGGGTTTTGGTTGTTTATTCAAATGATGCTCTGAAAGTTCTGAGTAAAACTTGTCACTGGTTATTTCTTGTCCAGAAGCATTGGGTATTAATCTTTTTTTGCTGATAGTATTTTCATATTTTTCACTTGTTGTTTTGTTGTTGTTCTTGAGATTCTGTTCTCTCTCCATGAGAATTTTTTCTACAGCTTCAGGGCCAACTTTAATAGCCTTTAGCTTTTCAATTGGTTTCTCTTCCCTGAAACTTTCACATGGAAACAGTTTTTCACAATCAATCACTGACTTGTCAAACGGGAAGATTCCAGTTTTTTTGAATGCAGACTGTATGTTCAAGGGACTGAATGCTTTCAAATAGGCATAAGACGCCAATGAGCACAGATCATATTTGGTTATTACTCGTCCCATGTGTTGGAAGAGGTATTTTGAGCATTCTGCATAATAGTGTTTTTGAACGGCCCAAACACAGCAACATCTAGTGGTTGCAGCAGATGTGAACTGTGAGCAGGTAGCACAAACAGAATGATTCCTCGCTCTCTCACCCATTTTATAGTCTCTTGACCCTTGTGTGATGAGTGTCCATCATACATCAAGAGGACAGGATCCTGTGTGTCAAGACTTGGCTTCACCAATGGCAGAAAATGTTTCTCCAAATACTCTCTAAATATGTCCCCATTTGACCAACCACTGTCCGACAAAGTACCTTGAGCCCCAACACAAGCACCCTTCATCAAGTCCGGGTTCCATCTCTTTCCCTTAAAAATGAAGAATGGAGGTAATGAATTAGCACATCCAATCACTGTTGTGGTTGTCGAACGGGTGATGTAATAGCTTGCACTTCTGTTTTGGGATTTCCAATAATATTTGGGGGTTTATGCTCTGGTTGTAATCCCGTTTCATCAAGATTGTAGATGCGGTGTGGTTTGTCTGTCAAGTTATTATCCTCCATGACGTGTTGTAGATTGTCAAAGTAAGTAGAGAAAGTCTCTGGAGTTGAATTTTTGGTCCTAGTACTCTCTAGCTGGCTGGGCTTCATTGACTTAATCTATGCACTCCACCTCCTAAGAAAAGCATACAACCATATGTTGCTTAATGGAGTGTTTTTCAATTCCTTTTTTAAATCAAAAGCCATTTCACCTGCGAGTCTTTGTGTATAGACATTTGACAATCCATAGCCTAGTGCTGCCCTCATTTGCAGGTGCTCTACAAGTTTTTTCTCTTCATCTCGTGTAAACAAAGTCTCATTACCAAAATGTTCAGGGTCTATTCTACCTTTTACTCTATCCCTCAATGTTGTGTTGGAAACTCCATACAGCCTTGCAGCTTTTTTAACACCTACACCCTTTTCTTTAACAAGCTTATAAGCAGACAAGCTTTTCTTCAGAATATTGGCGATATCTGCCATTGGTCTTGATTGGGTTTGTCTGAAAATAAATAGGAATCCTAATTAGCCAATTAGCAATGTTGTGGGGGTAAGAAAAATTAAGTACCCCTGCAATTATGAAACAGACTAGTTATATAATGCAGAAATTCCTTCGACGTCACTTCTGGCTGACAGCATTTGAAAGATTCTGAAACATCATGTCTGTCGAAACAAAATTGATCGATTTCTTGCGAATTTTTGGTGGAAATATGGTGTTTTTGTTTTTATATTACAGTTAAAATCATATTTACTTGCTTTTTCCGCATGGTTCTTTGAAGTAACGGTGAAATCAACGGAGTAAGTTTATCTCGACAATTATTCTTTCGTACCCATGGATGCCGCGTGAATAAATTCCGATTTTGCTAAGAGATCGAAGCCACAGGAAGGATCGAATTGACAAGGAGCAAGGCTATATGTGTATGCCTTTACGCGAACATGAAAAACATAAAATTAATTATATTGTTGATCAGTATACATATTGTTTTACATATTGCCGATCTCTTTCTATGGTGGCAGATTTTTGTCATCACTTATCCGCTCAGTTTTCACGAAGAACTTTGTTTAAACCGTTCATCCGCTAATCGTAACCTTACTCACATTAAAATTTTGCAAACACCTTAGACCCAGAAGAGACGCATTGTATGTCGTCGCCTCATCAGGATCCAAGCCATTTGTCACTCGGTCAATTGTTTCTCAAAAAAGTTTGCTCGAATCGGACGTTGTCAGACTTGCACTACTAATACACAATTGAGCAGACAGCTTTCCTATCGTTCTTATTTAACAGAGTATGAAAGGAGAATTAACTGCATATACGTCTCATAAATATCTAGCGAAAGAAAGCTTGTACAACATAGTTTGTGAGGTAGATCTATAGTGCATGTGTACTGACCCCACCTGGATGCAAGTTTTGTTCAGCCAATAGGAGGAAAACAGAAGGACGAAAAAGACATAGTTCATCATAAACATCAAAATTGACACATTTGCTCACCTTTGTCTCAACTATTTGTCCATTATAAAAGGAATAAATCAAGTTTGTTTATGCTGTAAAAGTCGATGACATCACTGCACGCCAATATGACGTCACATTTATCGCACTTGCATGTATTTTCATTCAGGGGACGGAACCGCTTTAGCAATCTTTCTTTTTCTTCATTTATTCCATTTTTCTTGGTGTTGCATGATAAAAGAATTACTATGCTAGTAGTTTTGAAGTTAAGCTGCTTTTTGGCTCGTCGGAAAATTAGTTAAATGCTCGCCAAGGCTCGCATTTAACAACTTTTCTAACTCGCCAAAATACAGCTGAACTTCAAAACTACTAGCATAGTAATTCTTGTATATTTTAGCATCACTGTTCCATGTGAAGAATTAAAAAAAAATAGTTGGATATGTCCGCAAAATGGTTTCAAATCACTATCAAGCAAGTCGGAATACTCGAAAAATGATTCATTTCGAAGAAATGAAGGTCCTGTTTGGATAGATTGTTCACTAAATGTAAGAGATGATTTTGATTTTAATATTGTAAATTTTCCTCATCTTGACGGGGATGTTCCCCGTGCTCCATCTTACGGGGTTTATATCTCAACTTATTTGTTTTGCTAGTGCTTGTTCATCTATTGACGATTTTAACAGTCGACATCTCATTTTAACTGAAAAACTGCTTAAGCAAGGATATAGATACCATAAACAAGGCTAAGAAAAACTTTCTCTAAATTTCACTATCGAAATCTCTCGCTTATTGGCAAGTACCAATGTAATCTCAAGGCGCTTCTGCGACACGGTATTTCACATCCCGAATTTTATGGTGATGTGATTTACAAACTTCGTAAAATTATTGGACATACGCGTTTTCTCACTTTGTTCATCAAATGTGTTAAAAAATTCATTAAAAAGGGATATGATCCTGTAGTACTACAGCATACTGCATGTTTGGTTGTGAACCCTTTTACAGTTGGCAATCACGCTGGCTTCTTTGCATGTACGCCGACAAAATATGTTTAGTACTCTATGCAGGCGACCTCTTAAATCCAGAAATGGAAGGAGAACGTCGGATATCTGTACTATTTCGTTTTTGTCGTACCCTTTATTACTTTTCTACAGTTACTCTGTTTGCAGCTCAATCATTGAGTACACTAGCGATAGGTGGATACAGTTTGTTCACTTTAATGTTTTCGCTATACATGCACTTTACCACTGTATTTGCCGTCGCGGTTGTTGTAGAATAGTCGGACTTTTGTCACTGACCGTTCCAAGGCGGTACTTCCATCTTCCCCCTATTGTATGTTTGTTTTGTCTTTGTGCGTCTCTTGATGTTTAAATGTACATTTGCTGTTTCCTTGTGTTGCTGTTCGGGCGACTGTTTGTTCTGTATGTGGTGTTTCCTGCATGACTCATTTTTGTACTTTTGTCACGTGACTGAATTAAACAAAAATGGCGACTAACGAGTAAAGAGTCGCGAATGTCTCGGCGGAGTGCGCATTCAAAGATGATATAAGATATGGGATAATATAAAAAAAAAAACAGACAGAGGCATCCGTCGTGTTAGATCGTTCGCTTAAAATCAAGAAGCGTTGGGAAATATTGAACCAGTTGCGTGTGTGTTATTTATTTTTTCATTTCTAGTTTTTCTGTTGCTGTTTGGTCGCACTAGTCACGTGAGTCACTGACGTCATATACGCGCTAAATTTAGATTTTTCTAGTTGTTCCGCGATATGATTTTCTATACAAACAATTCATTTATACATAGCCATTTGATCTAAAAAAATACTTTTTTTTATTGGGGGGGGGGGGGGGGGGGCGTTAATTTTGATGGGTCTTTAACTCTCGCCGCCATATAACGTCTGCAAACAGTATGGATATCCAGAGCAGACGCCGGTGAACTCGGTGCTTCCTTAGGCCTACTGTTTAACCCTCTACCTGATAGAAGCGGCTTTTAGCGTGTTTGATTTATTCCTCCGCTGAAGAAAATAGTTCAAATTCATACAGTCATGAACATATTGCTTAATAAATATTTTGTATATCCTAGTAGGTGGTAGCTTAAAGCAGGCTGAAAGTAAAGCAGAATGCGCCTTAAGGCGCATTCTGCTTTACTTTCAACCTGCTTTAAGTGGTCATATGTCTTCAAAACTAGAAACAGGCTATTGGGTAAAGGGTTAATACTGTTTTTGTAAAGAAATTAAGGGAAATTCCTCTTTGAAATCTGAAGTAAACGATAGTACTCTTAGCAGATACTTTAGTTTTGACACCGAAAGTGTTAACCCTTTACCCAATAGCCTGTTTCTAGTTTTGAAGACATATGACCACTTAAAGCAGGTTGAAAGTAAAGCAGAATGCGCCTTAAGGCGCATTCTGCTTTACTTCCAGCCTGCTTTAAGCTACCACCTACTAGGATATAGAAAATATTTATTATGCAATATGTTTATGACTGTATGAATTTGAACTATTTTCTTCAGCGGAGGAATAAATCAAACACGCTAAAAGCCGCTTCTATCAGGTAGAGAGTTAAAGTGCAGAACTATAGGACTACTACCATACTATTTCACTTTAGACATATTCATCTTTGTTATAAGAGTAAAACCTGTCCACTGCGGCCATTCATTTATTGAGCATGGGAGTCTTATAAAGTACAGTAAAACCTCTCTATAACGGTCACTAAATTACATCTAGTATTTGGTGCTAAAGGCAGGTAACTGCTTAAAGCAAGGTGAAAACAAAACAGAACGATCCTATAGGATCGTTCTGTTTTACTTTCACTTTGCTTTAAGCAACCACCTGCCCTTAATACCAACTAAAGAACACAATTTAGTGGCCGTTGTAGAGGGGTTTTACTGTAGGTGGCTGCTTAAAGCATGGTAAAAGTAATGCAGAAAGCTCCTACATGAACATTATACATTTGACCTGCGTTAAGCTATCACATACCTTACAAACCCGTACTTAGACCTCTATTTGATGACCGCTTAACCCTTCGCTTGCTATTCACGTCAATATACGTACCTGTAAATAGTGAAGACCCAGATCAGACAGCTCCTGCAGGAGCTGTCTCATCAGGGTCTGCACTATTTACAAGTGGATTGTGCATCCAGTGCACTCCACAGCAGTGATTGCACAGCGGAATACTTGTACACAGTGAAGATATATGTAATTATACAACAGGGCATGGGTAAAGAAGAAGAAATGTATTTTAAAATTCAGCAAGCGAAGGGTTAAGATAGGTTATACTGTTCATACACTCCCAAGTGTGCGTTGTACGTCACATTGTACATTTAACTATTTGCTGATAACGATTCATGCAAACCGCAGCTCGTTATGATTATTAACCCGTTCAACCTTGAACTATCAGAGTGGAATAGTCCATCAATGATTAACCAAAGAGTCCACTCAGTATGAAAGGGTAAACCTTAATCCATTCAACCCTGAATAATATGAGTGGAATAATCCAGCAGTGTTTAACTATAGAGTCCACTCAGTGTGGATGGTTTTAACTTGATAGAGGATTTCCAATGACAATCAGGGGTGTGTTTTATTATCAGAAATCTGAACCAGGATTACAGATCATGAGTGTGATTCGGTCGTTTTTTTATCGAATCACGAACATGTTCTCTAATCAGACTAATCAAGCTCTGACCTCGATTAAAATCTAATCATAATCAAAATGGCTGAACTTACACTAACAGAGGAGACACAACTTCAAACCATTCTAGAAATGATTATGGAAGGTAACAGTTGAAGTAACAGTTACATTTCTATTTGCTCTCGAAGTAAAATATGTTCCCAACATATTTTTAATTAATTTTATTAGATCTATTTATTATTATTTTATATTTTTTATATTTTTAGTTTTAGTTTTTGTTATTGTCGCTGTCTAATTATTCGACAAAAATATTAGCTGTTCGACTTTTGAACTCGAAGAATTGTCAGACACACCCAATGAGTATTTTTTTTGTGAGATGAACGTTTCAGTGGTCATATTTAATACAACTTGTCATATCAAATTGTTTTAATACCATAGCAATCGTGATTAAGATTGTGTGTATAATCAAAATCATTATTTAGGAAATAAAACACACCCCAGTACAGACCCTGTGTTCATATGCCATTATTAAGCCTTTCCCTCATATAAGCGCATTTTCACGGATTTGCAAACAGAGTAGACCCTGATCAGACGGCTCCTATAGGAGCCGTCTGATGAGGGTCTACTCTGTTTGCTATTAGAATTTGATAGTTTTGTTTCTTTAGTTTCTATATAAATGATCATGCTAGGCGTGACCAGACTCGCTGTGCAAACAGGTTGGATTCAGATGAGACGTCGAGTAACTTGGGCTTTTTGACACTCATTCAACAGTGTCTCAAACGCGTGTACGAATCAGAGGCAAGTCAAATGCAACAGATCAGAGTTTTAGCAGACACTTTTTTCAGCACGATATGGGTTAAAGTTTGGTAATTAATAATCATGAATATCCATGAAGTAAGTGGTTCAATTGTCATATAAATACACAGGAAACAACGACACCTGGGTGTACCCGTATTGGGTGCACAGTTAATCAGTGCGTATAATATTACTGCGCATATACATTGACCGTGTTTCCTAAAATAGAATTAAGTTTTCATTATGTGTTTTGTACCACAGGTTGGCGTATCAAATTGATGTGATCGAAAATATGTAGAGTATTCATATCTAGTTTGTTAACCGTTTAGTCTATACATTGTATGCAGTAAAGGCCCTTTAAATCGGACGGTAAAATTAGAATAAATGTCGGTATTGGAGACAGGTTGCAGCTTAATGCAGGGTGAAAGTAATACAGAAAGCTCCTCTAGGAGCTTTCTGCATGACTTTCACACTGCATTAAGCAGCCACCTGCTTAAAAAATATCTAAATTCTTGTCTACTAGAATTCCGGTTTAGCGGGGTTTTACTGTACACATTTCTACGCCTTTGCTGACAGAGCAGACCCATTGCAGATGACTCCTGTAGGAGCTGTTTTATCACGGTCTGCTCTGTTTTCCTATGAAATGATACAAATATTACTCTGCAGTGTATGTCCTGAAGTGAAGGGTTAAAAACCACTATTGTCCAAACATTAAGGTTAGAGCTAAGTGTATGTGAGATATCGAATAACAAGATTTTGAAACTGGTCCGATTAATTTCAGAGTATGAACGAAAATAAGGGTTAGCTTCAAGGGGGTGCTCTTTAAAGTAAATGCAAAGGCGTGAAATCAAGTTAGGGGCTGTAATGGAATGAATTTTCATTTCATTTCTATCAGTTATTTAGTGAACTCTCATAACGCTGTAAAAATAATATCTGCTGCAATTTGGATGAGTTGTAAATCGGATAACTTCCAATCGATCTCGCTTTCGAGAAACTACTGCTCGGTGTCAAATAGCTTAGATCCTGATGAGACGCCGAGTTATTCGGCGTGTCATCTGGATCCAAGCTGTTTGCAAATGTCACTCAGGACGAACTTGCGGACAAAGGGTGAAAAAAAGTAGAATTAGTGAACACTAAATGCACTTTAGATGTAACATGGTGAAAAGTTGTGCCTCAACCCTGAGTTCGAGCCCCAGTCGAGTCACAACGTTTACACCATGTTACATAAATACCTACCCATCGGATACCTGGAGAAACCTTGTCAGATACAGAGCAAATGTACCGGAGTTTTAAAACACCCCCTTTTTACGGACTTTTCGATGCAGTAGGACGATATGATTTTCCAGATTTAGTATAAATACAGTAAAATCTGTCTAAAGAGACCCCCTCTAAAAGAGGTCTAATTATGGATGAGTAAGGGAAGCGGTAGCTTAATGCAGATCAAAAGTAATGCATACATCTCCTATAGTTGATTTCTGCATTACTTTTACCCTGCAATAAGCAGTTATCAGCAAAGGGTTAAATGAAACAAAATATGACGTACAATTCACACTCGGGGGAGTATTAGGAAATAGCTACAGTGCTCCCTCCCTACAACGGCCCTCTCAATAACGATTCCCTCCATAAAACAACGCATGCCACTTTTTCCGAAACAACATGGCTCCAGAAACAACTTTTTTCCATCGTATTTTCTTTATGTCTCCATCAAACCCTATGTTGTGACAACAAAGTGACGATTCTAAAGAGTGGTCACAACATCATAGAGTTTGATTGAGGCATAGCGGTTTTAGTTCTCGAAATACACCTTATCTGGGGATCTGTAAACAAGCTAATTATGTTTGATTTTCCCTCCCTATAACAACTCCCTCTGAACAACACATACAATATTCTTATCCCAATGGGTGTCGTTGTAGAGAGGGAGCACTGTATTTAGAAAGGCGCCTGAGATTGATGTTCTTTGTTACTAACACACCCGACTGTGATAAGTCAGTACAGTAAGATCTCGAGTATTCGGAATTTAAGTATAGAAAAATATTGACCCTTTTAGGCACCTAAAGGAAACGCCGAACCTTTTATATACCAACGACTGATTCATTTCATTGTTGTTGATTTCTCTTGTCATTGTTGTTTTTCTTTTCTTTCCATGTACTATTCTTTTCAGGTCTATTTTATTGCTTTATGTTTGTCATTCAACATGTGATATAGTCTGTTTTATGCTTTATATAGATATGTGGTTAAATAGCTTTTATCGACTCTTATAATTATTTTAAGCATGGTTATGTACATTTGTATGTATGGTACATGTCGCGTTGTAAAATCCCTCTAAAGCGACAACTTAATGAATAGAAATCGGTGTCATTAGAAGTAATACAGAAAACTCTCATAAGCGTTTTCGTCCTGCATTCAGATTCCGACTGACCTTAAGACCCAAAATTATGTCTCTGTTAGATGGTCGCCTTTGAGGGATTTTACTGTATACAACATAAAATCAGTTTGATACCGCTTCCTGTGTCTCAAACATATCATATGCCAAATAGTTTGTCATGCGAAACAACGGGCTTCGGAGAAGGAATACGTAATTAACAGTGATGGCGGTCGCAGCAAAATGGCTGCTCGGTTTCCTTTGTCTGTTTACTTTAACGCAATCTGTGGTTGAGAGTTTGCCATTTCCAATTCACGCAAGCTGCAAAATTGAATGGTAAGTGTTTTGAAATGTTGAATATTTGTCATTGTGATATAATCGGCCCATTACCTTCTGTGTTGGTAAACTTATTTACCCGTACACCGTTGTTAAAATTGCGAAACGTTGGGGTTTTACTTCGCATTAGATATCACGACTTCTACAAATACAGTACAACCTCTCTATAACGGTCACTAAATTGTGTGAATTAACTGGTATTTAGGGCAGGTGGCTGCTAAAAGCAAGGTGAAAGTAAAACAGAACGCTCCTATAGGAGCGTTCTGTTTTACTTTCATCTTGCTTTAAGCAACCACCTGCCTTTTACTAAAATATCTTGTAATTTAGTGGCCGTTATAGAGAGGTTTTACTGTAAACAAAAATCACAGATGCTACAGGTTCACTTCTTTACGCTGATACAGTTTCTAAATTTTCAACATGCCTTACAAGTTTCTCAAAATTATATTTTTACAGTACTTCCTGATTGTGTGGCTATTTTCAGGACCACAACAAACTTTGTCGTTTTGTCTTTGTTGTGTTATTCTGTGTATATGACTTCATATCCCGAGGCAGTGGGTCAGGGGTGGGGACGAGTGGTTATACTCCTCGACTGACATTCACTTAGCCCCTTCCCGTAGTTGTTCGAATCCCAACCTGACCACTTGGAGTTTTCATATGAGGAAGCCTTCTAGCCGGGTTACTGTAGGTTGGTGTTTCTACCCACAATATCCCGGTGTTTAAATAACAAATACCATTATAAAAATACAGTCAGTTAATTAATATTCTTTATATCATTATTTCTCACATGAATATTCATCGGTAAAAGTCTATATGGGTTTGTTGTCACTAATTTTCTCAATATTACCACTCGACTATGACAGTGGCACCAGAGCTAAAGATAACAGAGCGTACTCAAATATTAATCCTTTCGCTGCCAATGCCGGATCTGTGATTACCTATGAAAACAGTTTGGATCCAGATGAGACGCCGAGTCACTCGGCGTCTCATCAGAATCCAAACTGTTTGTTACTGTTACTATGTTTTTGAAACAAATGAAGACAATCATAAAAATGAAAAATTGTAGCAGACGACAAAGTTAGCAGAGGACAGAGTTTGGCAGCGAAAGGGTTAAAGTCGCCATTTCTCCACCAAACCCTATGTCACAAAAGTTATACTTGAACATATTTTACTTTACTCATCTTATCTTGAACTCTGAATAACCATCGGTAAAGGGCTAAATGGGTTTGTTGTCACTAATTTTCTCAATATTACCACTCGAATATGACAGTAGCACTGTCGTGTATCAAGGTCCATATTACAAGAACTAAAATCATCATTTCTCGACCAAACCCTATATCTCCTCATAAAACTATTTTGGAGAAACGAAGCTTTCTTGTTGTTATGTAACCCTTTACTCTATATGAATATTTATGTAAGAAGTAATGACTGTTCCTGCATAGTTATGGCAGCTCTACGAGGCATTCACCGTTTGTATATCAGCACTGCTGGAAACCAACTCACCTTCGGTCACCGCTGGGTAGCTCGGCGTCTCATTAGGGTGCAAGCCGTTTTACGTTCTGTCAATAGTTTCTTAACCCTTCGCTTGCTATTCGCGTCAATATACCTACCTGTAAATAATGAAGACCCAGATGAGACAGCTCCTGCAGGAGCTGTCTCATCAGGGTCTGCACTATTTACAAGTTGATTGTGCAACCAGTACACTCCATAGCAGTGATTGCACAGCGAAATACTTGTACATAGTGAAGATATATGTAATTATACATCAGGGTATGGGTAAAGAAGGAGAGATGTATTTTAAAATTCAGCAAGAGAAGGGTTTAAACCTTGATCGAAGTAGTCAAAATTGACCAGATCCCAATTTGAGCAGACATTATTTGTTCACAGCGGGGAAAGGGTTAAACAACCATGGAACATCTAATACCCAAACCATCTGCGAAGTCATCATTCTCGCCATCGGCCTCCGTCTGTCCCTCTTAGTAGACGATAGGTTTGGCCTGGAAGAACTTGAGCTGGAGCAGTGTGTTCTGTGACTATAGAGGCAGTCACTACTGCAATCACCACAGACGAAATCCGAGCTGCTCAGTGAACTAAGTACATGTATGTCTCGTGCAAATACAAAGTCTCACATGCATGTTCAGATTCTTATGCTGCACTGACACTATTGATATACACGTACGTGTGTCTGTCTATCTTTTCTTGCAGGAATTTCTCAGTCCCCTGTGATCCCCTCTTGAACAGGGTTCTAATCATACTCAGAGCCTGGAGCGGTCCGAACAATTGCCAGAGTGGAGGAGAGAGATGTCTATATAATGTAAGAACCCTTTCCAAAGTATGGAGTACCCTTATTACCCTATGTATTCGGACACATAAATACCTTTAGAATTCGAATACCTACATACTACAAGTATTAAGACACATAACTACTCTAATTGCTCGGACACTTAATTCTCCCTCTTCATTGGTGTGTAATTCTAAACAAATCCCTTCTTTTTCTGGCAAATGCTCTTTTACAGTAGATTTATTCAAAGGGATTGGGTCTAAAAGAAGTCTAGGGGAACGTGTTAAATTGTTTAGGTTTAATACTAATAATGATATAAAAATATGTCTGTAAAATCCCCTGCTCTCTCCGGTGTTTTCCTACTTCCGCTTTGTCCAAGATGACTACTGACCGAGTGTCAAACAACTTGTATTCTGATGAGACGCCGAGATACTCGGTGCCTCGCCTAGATACACGTTGTTTTGTATTCTGATGAGACGCCGGGTTATTCGGTGCCTCGCCTGTATACAAGTTGTTTTGGATTCTGATGAGACGCCGAGTTACTCGGTGCCTCGCCTAGATACAAGTTGTTTGGAAATGCCGATCGGGCTTTAATTTTCAGTATAAGGGTAACCCCTTTCAAGACAGGAAATGAGTCTACATATAATGACAATCGCAAACAGTGTAAACCCAGATCAGAGGGTTCATAGAGGAGCCATCTAACCAGGACCTGCACTGTGTGTTACTCAACACCCTCAAGCAAATTAAGCCTTTGATACTGATTGGACAGTATGCTTAAACATTGATGCTTTGAATAGACATCTTTTAAAGGGTTAACCCAGAGCCCGCCAGTCACAACTATTGTTGCATTTGCAAACAGTGTAGACCCAGATGAGAGAGCTCCTATAGGAGCTCTCTCATCTGGGTCTGCACTGTTTGGCAAGGAAAAGCCATGCCTGCATGCTCTATCATTTTGCCAAGGAAATCATTTCAATACAACCGTGTATATTTTAGTAAAGATTTGCCTATTTAATATTCATAAAGGATAGAATGATAAAAAATATGTGGCAGGCTAAGGGTTAATCTGCCTTTATGTTAAGTGTTATTAGTTCAATCAATTCGTGAAAAAAATGAGTCTCATGAAAAATGTCTCTTTTGATTTACTGAACAATTATACCAGCTTTGATAGTTTCCCCTTTTATCAGTATTTTGACAAATTTGTTACGAATCAACTGTACTATATACATACATTTATATATTCTTGTTACAGATAACGTCGATGACTTCCTCAATGGTGACTGCTGTTCACGAGAGTCCAAGGCGGCACTGGAAAGATGATCTGAAGTTCACATTTGTCCCAAAGGAAAGAGGCTGCCTGGTCAAGGTATTCATTTACTGAAGTCAGCAGTTATCACAGCGAGTAATATGAAATTGTTGACTAGATAAATTATTACAGTACTAGAATAATTATGAGACAAGTGATGCAATAAGATTAATAACAATAAAAACATCCTCAGTCCTCATGTATAATTTGTAATAGTTTTTCTGGGTTCTGAAAAACGTATTGGCCAGAAACTTTGAAGTCTCGTCTGCATCGAAGCTGTTTCCTATGGAGCAAATGTTCTATTTATCACAATGGTTTTTAATATTACAGAATTCTATTGTTTTCCTTTTTTCAAGTAAATGCTCTTTTTCAGTAGATTAATTCAAATAGGTTGGGTTTAAAAATAAGCCCATGAGGTAGTGGGTTAACCTTTTAGTGCCAGCATTATCGTCTGCTGGACAATTTTTGGCTGCTTGGGAGTTTTAGAGATGGCGCTTCGTCCGTTGCTTTATAAAAAGATAAATATAATTTCAAACAGATTGGATCTTGATGAGATACCGAGTTACTCTATTTGGCGTCTAATCTGGATCCAAGCTGTTTGCATATGATATCACAGACCGACCTTCATGGCATTGAGGCGTTTAAAAGCAGGTTGCTCCTTAACCTTTACAGTGTGGTTAACGAGTTACTAATGCCCTTTACAAACAACGTAGACCCAAATGAGAGGGTTTCTAGGGGAGCCCCCTCATCAGGGCCTGCACTGTTTGTCATGTTACATTTTTCTTTAGAAAAATCCCCAAATATTCACCATAAGCTCGACCACTTTAAATTTTGGAACAGTCCATTTTGAAAATTCAGCAATGTAAGGTTTAATACAGGACTGAATTAATGCACAACGCTCCTTCTTTCTGCATTAAGCTACCGTCTGCCTATAAGCTATAGGACCTTTCTGCATTACGTTTCCCCTGCATTAAGCAGCTACCTGCTTTTAAGACTCCTGTGTTCAATAAATTACTAGTGACTTAGGACAGGTTCTATAAGAATAAATGTATTTCAGGGTTATTCATCATCCCGGGCTTGGTTCGCCATATTGGACCATGGAACCAACTACTGCAATCTGCATAACGTCATTATTGGTAAGTATTATAATTACTATAGAACCAACTGCTGTAATCTGCATAACGTCATTATTGGTAAGTATCCTAATTACTATGGGACCAACTACTGCAATATGGAAAAGTAGTAAAGTCAAGCAGGCAAAGCCACATACAAGACGCAACCACCACCAAAACACCGATAGACAGCATGACACACATACACACACACACACACACACACACACAACCACACACCCAAACGCACACTCACACACGAGATGAACACAGAAAACGCCAAGACACACAAGAACCAGAGACAAACGTTCCACACATGAACAAAATCACAAGCACAAAGACGTAAGGCAAACAGAAGGAAGGGTGACAAAGAGAGTACCGCCTTGGCACGGTCAGTAGCAAAAACAACACTAACGTCATTATTGGTAAGTATTATAATTACTATAGAACCAACTGCTGAAATCTGCATAACGTCATTATTTGTAAGTATCCTAATTACTATGGGACCAACTACTGCAATATGCATAACGTCATTATTGGTAAGTATTATAATTACTATAGAACCAACTGCTGCAATCTGCATAATGTCATTATTGGTAAGTATGCTAATTACTATGGGACCAACTACTGCAATATGCATAACGTCATTATTGGTAAGTATTATAATTACTATAGAACAAACTGCTGAAATCTGCATAATGTCATTATTGGTAAGTATCCTAATTACTAATGGAACCAACTACTGCAATCTGCATGGTGTCAAATTTAATTCTTCAACATTACAGTAGTCCTTAGCGGTCAATTATTCAACATCATAGTTTTAAATAGCATGCGATTGCTTTATGCAGGAAGCTCCTATAGGAGACACATATTTATACTTCTGTTTTATTCCCGCTTAAGATACAGACTGTTATTTAATGTTATTAAACTGTTATAAACATGTATGGTAATTAGGGTAGACGATGACTAATCATACTGAATATACAGGTATAAGGTCAACCCAAACTATGACCAGCTTAGCAGACAGCATGTTGATCAAGAATATAGGGCATTCTGCTATGATTACAGTAAAACCTCTCTAAAACGGCCTCTAAATTGTGTTAATAAGTTGATATTTAGGGCAGGTGGCTGCTTAAAGCAAGATGAAAGTAAACCAGAACGATCCTATAGGCGCGTTCTGTTTTACTTTCGCCTTGCTTTAAGCAGCCACCTGCCTTTAACACAAACTACTTTATGTAATTTAGTGGCCGTTATAGAGAGGTTTTACTGTATTTCATAGTGTTAAAACTTTCTTCGTGTCAAGTAAAATATCTTTAATTAGAACTCTATTGATGGCCACTTAAGAAGGTTCTACTGTACCTAATTCGTGCTCCTTATTTCGTGTTTTTTTTTATTTTCTTCAAAGGAACTGACTTGTATAAAGACCCTGCCTACGTGGAGTTTACTGACAAGTCCATCTGTACCCAGTATGAAACCGCCGACTGCGACATCGTCTAGAGAGGCTCAATGTCGACAATAATACGTCGTTAATCCCAACACTCAAATCTGTTATTTTCGATCTTTAATCATTTGCTCCAGGAACATTCATGTAAGAAATAAGGAAATCATGAATATTAATTAGATTATTTGTTATGATACCACATGCAACCCTGATGAAACGGCTGATCAAACGGCTCCTACAGGAACCGTCTGATCCGGGTCTACCCTGTTTGCAAAAGCGAATTTATAGAGTAAATGGTTAAGACAGGTGGCTGTTTAATGCAAAGTGAAAGCTCCTCTTATAGCTTTCTGTATGACTTTCACCCTGTATCAAGCAGTCACGTACCTAAAAGTTTTCCAATTGTACTTAATTAAAAGTTTGGGATTAGCGAGTGTGTACTGTACATACAGATTACATAAGATATAACCACTTATGAACTCAGAATAGTGATGCACAGAATACATATACAGTACAACCTTTCATAAGCGGACAATGATCTATTTTAACTTGAGAGTCTTAAAAAGCAGGTGGTTGCTTAATGCAGGACACACGTAATACAGGAGTTTTTTGCATTACTTTTGACCTGCATTAAGCTACCACAGGTCAACGATGATCGCTTAAGACATGTTCTACTGTATCTATGTCTCGTTGCTGAGTCATGACTCTTTCTCTCATAGGCAACAAAGACATAATGTGTTCTTCGTAATGTTTTATAAATGGTAATGTTTGTAAAGAGATTTTGTCACATGTTTTTGTGCCAGTAATAAAATGCAAAAATACAGTTAAACCTCTCTATACCGACCACAAGACTTAGACCTAATTATGAGTCTCAAAAGCAGGTGGTAAATGCATGCTGGACAAACGTTATGTAGAATGCTCCTGTGGGAGCTTTTTTGCGTTACTTCCTCCCTGCGTTAACCCATTCCCTCATATTGACTTTTGACAACTCTGTAATAGTCACTTTGTGAAACCATTGTGATAAAAAGAGCATTTGCTCCTATAGGAGCAAATGCTCTATTATCACAATGGTTTCAAACTACAAAATTCTAAAATTGTCCTTTCCTCTAGTTAATGCTCCTTTTCGGTAGATTAATTCAAAGAGGTTGTATCTAAAAATAGCCTATGAGGGAATGGGCTAAGAATGCAAATACTCTTAATCTCATCTACTCTAGTCTACCGGCGATTTTGTGGAAATATTTTCAAACCATTAGGATCCAAATGAGATGCCGAGTAACACCGTGTCTCATCGGAATCCAAACTCTGTTACTCTTACATTGTTTTTTGAAAAGAAATGGCAGAAAAATGTACTTTTAGAATTGAAGCAGACGGCAAAATTGTGCAGACGACAATTGATCAGAGTGTAGAAGGTAAACGACACGTTTGTTGATTCCTGAAGTGATCGCTTTAGAGGGGTTTTTCACTGTATTATCATTTAATTATATGACGAAATATACTTATTGTGAATACCCCCACATGCAAATGCATTACGATCTTGTTTTGAAGCTTTCGCTGGGTGTGTGCGAAAATGTGGAATTAGTTACATTTAGACATCAGCATAAAAACTAAAGAGCATATGCTTAAGAATTCAGCATAAAATTAAAACGAATGAATACGTGAGTATAAATTTGAATGCTTGTAATGGTATAATGAGTGAGTGAGTGAGTTGGGTTTTACGTCCGACCAGCAGTTTTTCAGTTATTTGCAGACGGCACCCGCATGGGACAAGTTATAGTGCTGCCTCACTGGAATGCCCCTGCCGCAGGCACATAGCAAGGGCATCCCACCCAGTCACACTATCCTGACACCGGGTCGACCAGTCCTAGAACTACCCCTTTAATGTCGAGCGTAGACAATGGAACTACTAGTACCAATTTTTAACGACTTCTGGTCTGTCGCGACCGGGGATCGAACCCAAGACCTTCCGTACCACAGGCGGACGCTCTACCACTGAGCCACGCCGTCCTATCAGGGTCTACTTGTAACCAGCTAATGGGGTCTCCAAAACCACAAAGCCAATTGTGAGTTCTATATATTATATTTCCAATATAAAATGGGCCTGCAAATATACACAAATAATACAGTCTAGGGCTGCATGTACAGTACAAATATCTTCAAGTATTTATCAAGTAGATAAACACTGTTCGGATATAATTATATTACAGATCCTCTACCGCTTGACATGGAAATAAATTCCTACCTTATATGTTTAACACAATCAAAAAACAATTATCATGAACCAAGTCATTCATATATTTTTCTTTATTTCTGTCTCATCAATGTACATCGAGTATACAATACATACATCTATGATAAAAAGTACATTGCCACTCTATTTAGAGTTATAGGAGACTGTTTGCTATCACATGAAAATTATTATTGCCCCACAGCCTCATGAGCACTCACAAAGAAGACCCCAAAACTCTTTGAACACATGTGTCCCCTGTTGGTGGGCATACGTGCGACATGGATTCATGAATAATTACCAGGTTGATGTACATGTACCCCCCCCCCCGCCGAATTATGTTCAATGAGCGACGGTAGCGGGCACTGGCGGGGCGGGAACTGTTGGAGTTGACGGTAGCGGGCACTGGCGGGGCGGGAACTGTTGGAGTTGACGGTAGCGGGCACTGGCGGGGCGGGAACTGTTGGAGTTGACGGTAGCGGGCACTGGCGGGGCGGGAACTGTTGGAGTTGACGGTAGCGGGCACTGGCGGGGCGGGAACTGTTGGAGTTGACGGTAGCGGGCACTGGCGGGGCGGGAACTGTTGGAGTTTGCAAAAGCGCGAATAGGCACATTTACCAGGTACAGGGATAAATAATGCCAGACATGCTACAATACTCCTGTACCATTTTTAGAAACATTCTCTTTGAATAAATCTACTGAAAAGGAGCATTTACTAGAAAAAAGGAATGTTTTAGAATTGCATACTTTTGAAACCATTGTGATAAACAAGATTTGCTCCTATGTAGCAAACGTGCTCTATTTATCACAATGGTTTAAAGAAATGATTTTTACAGAGACGTCCCAAGGCGTTAGTAGGAGGGAATGGGTTAAGCAAGCATGGTGAATGTAAATGTCGTACTAGGGTTTGTGAGGTTTGTTCACAGAGGGCTTTTGCCAGTGATTGTGTCCATCAACTGAGACATTTTTTAATGTGTTCCAAGTGATAAGTGGTGCACACATATCGTGTAACCGCCTTAAAAACTCTCAAACACTGCCAATGACAGTACAGTCTCGCCAATGCGACCATATAATTCATCAAACTAGTAGGCTGTATACACAGGTTGTTGCTGAACCCATTACCTCATACGCTATTTTAGGCCCCACCTCTTTGAATAAATCTACTGAAAAGAAGCATTAACTGCAGAAAAAGATAAATTCAGAATTGAGTAGTTTTGAAACCATTGTGATAAATAGAGCATTTGCTCCTTAGGAGCAAATGCTCTATTTATCACAATGGTTTCATAAAGTGACTTTTACAGAGACGTCAAAAGGTGTCAATATGAGGGAGTGTGTTTAATGCAAGACAAAAGTGATGCAAAAAGCTCTCATATGAGATTTACGCATGACTTTAGACCTGCATTAAGCTTCTACCTTTTTAAAATCCAGAACTGCGTTTGAGTGTTCGAATTTGAGAGACTTAAATGTATGATTTGTTATTTGAGAGTTATAGTGCAAATTAATTAGTTATTTAAGTTCGTCAGTATGGCTTCTTAAATGGTCAATTTATTTTTGTCAATAAAGTTTCAGACATTTTCAAAAAGAAGCAAAAGAAGGAAGAGTGTGTGTGTGTGTGTGTGTGTGTGTGTGTGTGTGCGTGCGTGCGTGCGTGCGTGCGTGCGTGCGTGCGTGCGTGCGTGCGTGCGTGCGTGCGTGCGTGCGTGCGTGCGTGCGTGCGTGCGCGCGCGCGCGCGCGCAGAGAGAGAGAGAGAGAGAGAGAGAGAGAGAATACAATGCAATACAATACAATACAATACGTACAATATAATACAATGCAATTTCTTTATTGCATAAAACATACATAATATGCTTATAGCAAAAGCAAATAAAATCATCATTACATACACATGGTACACAGACAGGAACGATAACTTATTTTTCATAATGGGTGAAGTATTGAGCATGAATATGCATGAGGTAAAGGGTTAATAAATGATATCCGGTCATTATTCCATATCAATTTGTTTAATGAGCTAATTAGCACATTCTGTTTGACAGGTAAAGAACAAGTTGTCTTGATTGAAAAGGAAGTTGGTATCACCATTAAGATGGCTCATTAGCACACTTCAAAGTTGATAATTGTTGATAAGATTGACAAAACTATAGCGAATAGTAAAACGTTTTACTTACTGTTGATTGGAATACATTTGTATTTGTATATATAAAACTGTCACTTTCTGCCTAGTATTAGTTTAAGCTAGATAACCATAGTGCATGTGGTTTAGGAGATACTTTCCTTGACAATCTGTATTACCAAAACTATTTTATGTTTTAATCCGTATATATAGTGACCTTTGAGATTGGAATATGTTAAAATTTATGTAAATAGTGACTTTGGGGACGCAGAGAAGTTTTATGTTCAACATCAATGTATACCGTGACTTTGAGAAGAGAGTTCCGTGGAAATAGTGAATTTGTTAAGAACCCGGTATTCTGTTAGGTATTGCATTATGAACTATTCAACGCTGTGCATAAAGTTTGGGTTTAAACTTCTAGATCGTGTAGATTAACGGCACCGTGACGGTTCACCTTATCATTTGGATATATTTGCTTGAATCAATCTGTTTTGGTCAGTAGTTAACTGTGTTTACTATATTCATCAGAAGCAATTATTGTGCTTTAATGACGTTCAACCTTACACAATGGGCGTGGTTCGTTAACTTTTATCAGACCATACAGTAGTTTAAATGCACAAGCCAGTTAAAACATATGTTCATTATGCAAAATCACATTAAAATAAAGAATAAGTGTTAGTTACTGCGAAATATGGGACGTCACAAAGACAAAGGAGAGACAACTTTCAGCTGTCATGTGTGTGGAAGGTCTTTTAATCATAAATCAAATTTACTCATTCATACGACGGTGCATACTGGGGAGAGACCTTATAAGTGTAATGTCTGTGAAAAATCATTTAAACAGCCAGCCGGTTTATTCAAACATAGGAGAACACATACTGGAGAGAGACCTTATAAGTGTAATGTGTGTGAAAAAGCATTTACTCGACAACCCAGTTTACTCCTGCATACGAGGATACATACAGGTGATAGACCTTACAAGTGTGATGTGTGTGTAAAGTCATTTACTCAGCAAGCTAATTTACTCACCCATACGAGAATAGATACTGGAGAGAGACCTTACAATTGTGATGTGTGTGAAGCTTCATTCACTCACAAAATAGGTTTAGTTATCCATACCAGGTTACATACTGGAGAGAGACCTTACAAGTGTGATATGTGTGAAAATTCATTCGCTCGCAAAGCACATTTAGTCAGCCATACCAGGATACATACAGGAGAATTTCGAGAAAGACCTTACAAGTGTGATGTGTGCGAAAAGTCTTTTATTACCAAATCATATTTACTCATTCATACGAGGGTGCATACTGGGGAGAGACCTTATAAGTGTGATATGTGTGAAAAGTCATTTAGTCAAACATCACAATTACACATTCATACGAGAATACATACTGGAGAGAGACCTTATAAGTGTAATGTTTGTGAAAAAGCATTTGCTCGGCACTCCGATTTACTCCTGCATACGAGGATACATACAGGCGAGAAACCTTACAAGTGTGACGTGTGTGAAAAGTCATTTAGGCAGAAAGCCAGTTTACACCATCATACGAGAATACACACTGGAGAGAGACCTTACAAGTGTGATGATTGTGCAAAGTCATTTACTTCCAAATCACATTTACTCATTCATACGAGAGTACATACTGGAGAGAGACCTTACAAGTGTGATGAGTGTGAAAAGTCATTTACTCAACAGGCGGGTTTACTGCAACATAAGAGGATACATGCTGGAGAAAGACCTTATAAGTGTGATGTTTGTGAACGGTCATTTGTTCACAGATGTCGTTTAATAATTCATTTCGAGGATACATACCGGAGAGAGGCCTTACAAATGTGATGTTTGTGAAACGTCATTTACTGGGCATTCGGATTTGCTCAAGCATACGAGGATACATACAGGAGAGAGGCTTTACAAATGTGATGTGTGTGGAAAGTCATTTGTTCGCAAATCTCATTTAACCAGTCATACTATGACACATACAGGAGAGAGACCTTACAAGTGTGATATGTGTGGAAAGTCATTTGCCCAAAAAGGTAACTTACGCAACCATACGAGGATACATACAGGGTAGAGACATCACAACCGTGATTTGTGTAAAAGCTCAGTTTGCCATCGAGCTAATTTGACGAGTCACATGATGATACATAATGGCGAGAGACCATATCTGTGTGATGTGTGTGAAAAGCCATTAACTCACAAAGCAAACTTACTCAAGCGTACAAAGATACATATTGGGGAGAGACCATGATGTGGTCACAGTGTAGGCTTTATTATACAGTCAAGTCAAGTAAATTTCATTTATATAGTCGGATGAATAAACAAATAACATAAACTCTAATGAGCTTTTTACACCGACTTAAGTTATACATCACATACATATAAACATAGATATATAAGAAAGAATATGAAATAAGAAAAAGCTAAGAATTTTAGTGGCAGTTAAGGAGTTGTTATATAGTAACTGTTTTAACAAAAATATGCAAAGTCTGATTATAACCTGCACGTTATTTAAAACAAGGAATACACGTATTATGTTTTATAAATTTGAGAAAAAATACGGTACAAAAAGGCATTTAGAAGCACACATATCTCAAACACAAAATAAAATCGTTTTTATCACACTATAGAAATAAATGAGCTATTGTTGAAAATGTTTCAACTTGCGCATCTTATCTGGACCTCTGCATAGCCGAGAGAGACGATGACGTGTGTCAAAGGTCATTTTCCTGGCATATCGCTATAACATTGGCATGCAAGAGAACAGTTAACCCTTTTAAACCGGGAGTTCAATTTAGTATAAATATCTGTCTTTTAAACAGATGGCCGCATAACGCTATATTCCGCAAGGCAAGAATACAGTAAAACCTATCTAGGCTGGAAGTTTAATAAGTATAAAAAACTGTCGTCGAGAAAGGTGGAAGTGTAACGTTATATTCCGTTACGCAACAATACAACAGAACCCCCTAAACATGGTGCACAATATAGTATAAGAATCTATCATGGAGCCAGACTGCAACTTAACCATTCTCTTGCTGAATTTTTAAAATACACGGATTTTAACAACTCTATAATTAGAGTAGACCCAGATCAGACCTCTCTTAACAGTTATACTATATCCCTCCATTAACGCTTTTGCAAACATAGTAGACCCAGATCAGACGGCTCCTGTAGGAATTTACACACTTGAGACATTTCTTACTATTTACATCATAACACTCCATTAACGCATTTGTAAACAGTGTAGACCCAGATCAGACGACCTCATGTCGGAACTTACACACTTGAGAATACTTTACTCCAACAATTCGCCCTTTAATGCATTTGCTAACAAGACAGACCTAGATGATAAGGTTTCGTGTAGAGACTTGTACACTCACGGTGACTGGAGACATACCGTACCTCTACTGTATGCATGTCGTGTAGAGATTTGTACACTCACGGTGACTGGAGACATACCGTACCTCTACTGTATACATGTCGTGTAGAGACTTGTACACTCACGGTGACTGGAGACACACCGTACCTCTACTGTATGCATGTCGTGTAGAGACTTGTACACTCACGGTGACTGGAGACACACCGTACCTCTACTGTATACATGTCGTGTAGAGACTTGTACACTCACGGTGACTGGAGACATACCGTACCTCTACTGTATGCATGTCGTGTAGAGACTTGTACACTCACGGTGACTGGAGACATACCGTACCTCTACTGTATGCATGTCGTGTAGAGACTTGTACACTCACGGTGACTGGAGACATACCGTACCTCTACTGTATGCATGTCGTGTAGAGACTTGTACACTCACGGTGACTAGAGACATACCGTACCTCTACTGTATGCATGTCGTGTAGAGACTTGTACACTCTCGGTGACTGGAGACATACCGTACCTCTACTGTATACATGTCGTGTAGAGACTTGTACACTCACGGTGACTGGAGACATACCGTACCTCTACTGTATGCATGTCGTGTAGAGACTTGTACACTCACGGTGACTGGAGACATACCGTACCTCTACTGTATGCATGTCGTGTAGAGACTTGTACACTCACGGTGACTGGAGACATACCGTACCTCTACTGTATACATGTCGTGTAGAGACTTGTACACTCTCGGTGACTGGAGACATACCGTACCTCTACTGTATGCATGTCGTGTAGAGACTTGTACACTCACGGTGACTGGAGACATACCGTACCTCTACTGTATACATGTCGTGTAGAGACTTGTACACTCACGGTGACTGGAGACATACCGTACCTCTACTGTATGCATGTCGTGTAGAGACTTGTACACTCTCGGTGACTGGAGACATACCGTACCTCTACTGTATGCATATACTACGCCTGTTTAACGTACAGTTCAACTTCGATATCTCGAACTTCTGTTCTGCCTTAAGTTAGAACACAGAACTATTCTAAAATGTATCACTACACATATCTAGGAACACACGTGACAGCCTATTGCAGCTCGAGAGTAATTCTGAAAGCTCCTCCAGCTTTCATCAATACTTTAGACCTGGATTAAGCTGTGAACTTCTAAGATTAAAATCGGATGGCTCGAAACTCTGTTATTTCGAAGTAATTTGAACAGTCCCTTGAAGTTCGAGGTATCGAAGTTCCACTGTAATTCAAACAGGGGAAACCCCTTATCAGACAACTTTTGTAGGAGGTGTCTGACCAGAGTGTGCTGTATTTCCTTATGGATAAAATAAATATAACGCCATAGTTAGTACCAGGACAAGGCTATATTCTCGATCATATGTCATTGTAAATATTAACCCATTCCCTCATATTGACGACATTTGACGACTGTGTAAAAGTCACTTTGTGAAACCATTGTGATAAATCGAGCATTTGCTCCTATAGGAGCAAATGCTCTATTTATCACAATGGTTTCAAACTACAAAATTCTAAAAAAATCCTTTTCTTTAGTAAATGCTCATTTTCGGTAGATTTATTCAAAGAAATTGTATCTAAAATTAGTCTATGAGGTAAAGGGTTAATTTGATATTGACACATATTATATGTCTTACATGAATATTCCTGATGTATCATTTCTAACCGGAATTTAGTAAAGACAAATTCAGATCTTTTTAAGCTGGTGGCTGCTTAACGCAGGATGAAAGTAATGCAGAAAGTTCCTCTCCATCTGATCTGGGTCTACTCTGCTTGTAAATGCGTGAAAATGTGTTTTTAAATATCAATAGAGTAAATGGCTGATGTACATGTATTATATGTGTAAACACATTTAACCAGCACTTACTTATTTATCTGATTGATACTCCTGCACATTAAATGTCTTACGTGAACAGTCATGGAGTACAATAAATCCCATCTAAACGGGAATTTTAGTGAAGAATAATAAAAATCTTTTTAACCTTTTCCCTCATCTAAACGTGTTTCACGCATTTGCATACAGAGAAGACCCAGAGTAGTAAGAGCGCCACTTGGGCCCCACGACGCCCCATGACACCCTCTGTCACGCCCCCCTTCGACTGGCGCCGTCTGACAGTAATCCTTACGTCATACCCCAGCCCCACCTCACAAACAAACACAAACACACACAGACAGATAGAAAGAGACAGACAGAGAGACAGACAAACACACACACACACACACACACACACACACACACACACACACACACACACACACACACACACACACACACACACACACACACACACACACACACACACACACACACACACACACACACACACACACACACACACACACACACACACACACACACACACACACACACACACACACACACACACACACACACTTCTTGTCAACGTCATCCCTACGTAATACAATATAGACCCAAGCGCGGATAGACCCAAACACAAATAGACTCATGCACGGATAGACCCAAGCTGTCAAAATACCTGTATCATGCATGAGGCAACAGATTGCGGCAAAAATGCGTATACCTCCGTCAACTGTCAACGCATCTCATAATCACTTAACATGTGTACTCTACAATATATTCAATCACTGTCTAAAAAGCCATGCCACATCATTCCAAAAATTACCTTTGAGCAAATGGCATTGGGTACAGAAGGGCACAATAAACACATTATGTTGAAACAGGTGTGTTAAAATGTAGACAACCAGAAATATAACAGCAGATGTGACCATTACGTCCAATGTATATAAACAACACTATGTACATGTATTCATCCTACATAACCAACGCCAATTGTAAGGACACCGATTTGACAACAACAACAACAACAAAAAATGGCAAACATCGCATCTTTCAAACCAGGTAAGTGTTTTTTATCTATTTCTTTAACTAGTAGTGATGGGAATCGGCTGGATTTTCATAATCGATAATCGGTTGATGCCAACCGGCTAAGCTTCGATTATAATCGGAATCGGTTACTGTGTAACAAGTGTAGAGTCTACTATGTAATACAGAAAAGTTTTGGGATAGAAGCGTTTAAAGATTAAATACTTGTCTTGTTCTAATGTTATTCAAATGTTTTACATGCTATTTTTATGTATAGTTTTGTTTGTGGAAGTTGCAAATAAAATGAATTTTATAAAACTCTGTTACCGGCCGTTTCTACCTGAATTAATGATTTTAGGTACAGATTACAGTTGGCTTCGTGCATTAAGGTTAAAAATATTTATTAAATGGCGATCTTTTATTGTTTCTCCATCATCTGTAATTTTCTTTTAAAGCCTTGGCTTGGTTTTACAAAACAAATCACTTATTTGTTTTGACATCGTCGTGTCTGGTTTACATCAGCTAAAATGGTCGCATACAGGTGCTAAAATACTGGTACCCCGTTTTGATATGTTATTTAATATATATAGCTAATAGGGCTCTTACCTCACTCACTCCGTTCGCGATGCAAGAGCCGCTCCGCTCCCTATTAGCTATATATATATAATTTTCCTAATTTTTCTAAATAAAAAAAGAGGTACAAAAGGAGGTACAGCAAACCTTTTTCATATGGTGGAAAAAAATAAAAAAAATTATACTCACAAATTAGGCAAATTGTGAAACCCGTTAAAATAGCTTAAAATAGCCTAAAATCCGTCAAAATAGCCTAAAATCACTAAAAAACAGTGAAAAAACAGTGAAAAAAGGGTTAAAAATAGGCTAAAATGGTTAAAATAGGACAAAATAGAGTAAAATAGAGAGAAAATGTTAAGAATATTTATAAATTTATTTTTTTATATTAAAAAAATGGAAGAAGGGAAAATCTGTGATTACTGCCTAGAATTTAAATCTTTTACTTTATTTAAAAAAGAAAATCGATGTAAAGACGGTTATAGAAGAAAATGTAAAGAATGTGAAAAACCAATAAAACACAAACATTATATGGAAAATAAAGAAAAATATAAAGAAGCGTTTGATTCATTTTTAGAAAGAAATCCAAATTACAGAAAAGAACACCCATCATATATAAAAAAAATAAAGAAAAAAATTTATGATTGAAATTTATTCCTAAGAAATGGTCGACACAAAATCTGAAAATAAAAGTGAATTAAAATTAGTAGATGAACCAAAATGTAATTACTTTAAAGTATATGAAATTGATGTTAGTAATTATAAAGATCCTTATATTTTATTTTCAGATAAAAGAAAAATTATAGTTGAGCAAGTTATAAAAGATTTAAAAGAATATAATGGTCTTAAATTTTCAGTAGGTCTCTCTCTTCAATTTAAAAAGGTTGAACAAAACGGCACTATAAAATATGTTAGTGCATCAAATCATGGACAACAAATTGCAGTATTATTTAATGAAAATATTGAAAAATATTATAATAGGCAAACTTCATATTTACAGGCATGGATTGAGAAATTTACAAATACAGCTTCTGGTTTAGAAATTGATCATTGTAAAATTTTATACTTAAACATTGCAAAATATGAACCATTTAAAGGTTCATCATATATGGACCTACCTGACTATTTTAAAAAAAAGAAAGCAATAATCAATGTAAAAAATAAAGATGATGCTTGTTTTTTCTGGTCAATAATTTCTGCTCTTCATCCAGTAACTAAAAATTCAGATAAGCCCTCATCATATCCCGATTATAAAAAAATTTTAAACATAAAAGATATTGAAACACCTGTAACAATAAACCAAATAAAAAAGTTTGAAAAACAAAATAATCTTGCAATAAATATATATGGTTACAAAGAGAAAATATTAAAAGATATTATAGAAAAAATGTTTGATAAAGTAATATTAAAATCTAATAAAATTCTTTTTTATCGTAAAGCTAACGAAGTTGAAAAACGAATAGAAGATGGTAAAATACAAGGGGATATTAAAACTTTAGCAATTAAATTCCTTCCTGTACTTAAGCAACTTATATCTGAAGGAGAACAAAAAAAATATACTGTAGTTCCTTATTTTATATCTAAACAACCAAAAGAAATTAAAAGAATAAACTTAATGTTAATTTCAAATGAAAATGATGGTGAAGATGTTGAAGCTGGCGATGAAGAATACCATTACTGTTGGATAAAAAATCTTAACAGGTTACTCTTCCACCAAAATAAGTATAAAGGTAAAACATATTTTTGTGAAAGATGTTTACATGGGTTTTCAAAAGAATATTTATTAACTAATCATAAAGAAGATTGTGAAGGAATAAATAAAGCATCTTTAAAAATTAATATGCCTCCAAAAGGTTCTATAATTAAATTTGAAAATTATAAAAATCAAATGCCTGTACCATTTACAATATATGCTGATTTAGAATGTATAATAAAACCTAAATTAATAAAAAAAGGTGAAAAAACAGAAATAACTAGTGAACATGAACCATGTGGATTTGGTTATACAGTTGTTAGATATGATGGAAAAACAAAAGAACCAGTAATATATAGAGGAGAAAATGCAGTAGAAAATTTCTTACATGCATAGAAGAAGAAAAAGAAAAGATTAATGAAATATTAAAATATCCAAAAACAATGATTATGACAAAACAAAATATAAGAGATTTTGAAAATGCTAGTTATTGTTGGGTATGCGAAGAAGAATTACTAGGTGATAAAGTAAGAGATCATTGCCATATAACAGGTGCTTACAGAGGAGCAGCGCATCAAGCATGTAACTTAAAATTAAAAATTAAACCATATTCAACAAAAATACCAGTAATATTTCATAATCTAAAAGGTTATGATTCTCATTTAATAATGCAAAAAATAGATCAATTACAAGGAAATATTTCTTGTATAGCTAATAATACAGAAAAATATATTTCTTTTTCTATTGGACAATTTAAATTCTTAGATAGTTTTCAATTCTTGCCAACATCTTTGGCAAACCTAGCAGAAGGAACAATTGGTTCAACTCCTGGATGTGATAAATGTGGTGGTAAAGAAAAAATAAACATTAATGAAAATTTTATGTTAAAAGCTGATTGTAAAAAATGTCATAATGTAAGATATAAACAATTAAATAAAGAAAATTTAGCAATAACAACAAAATATACAACTAATTCACATCTCCTTACTCGTAAAGGAGTTTATCCATATGAATACACAGATTCATTTGAAAGATTTGATGAAACAAAATTACCAAAAATAGAGAATTTTTATAGTTCTCTAACAAATGAAAATATTAGTGAAGAAGACTATGAGTATGCTCAAAATATATGGAAAACATTTAACTGTAAAACAATAGGTGATTACCATGATCTATATTTAAAAACAGATGTACTATTGTTAGCAGATGTATTTCAAAATTTCAGAAAAAATTGTATGAATGTTTATAAACTTGACCCTTTACATTATTATACAGCCCCAGGATTATCCTGGGATGCATTACTAAAAGAAACTAAACAAGAATTAGAATTAATAACAGATATTGACATGCATCTTTTCATTGAAAAAGGTATGAGAGGTGGAATAAGTATGGTTTCTAAAAGATATGCAAAAGCTAATAATCCATATGTAGAAGGTTATGATGAAAATAAAGAAAATAATTATTTATTGTATCTTGATGCAACTAATCTATATGGCCATGCAATGTCAAGATTACTTCCTGTTTCTGGTTTTAAATGGATTTATGAGAGAAAAAGAAAAGATAAAGTGAGCGTAGCGAACGAGTTGCTTCGACCAAAAGGTAAAGGATGGATTTTAGAAGTGGATTTAGAATATCCTAGGCATTTGCACAAAGATCATAATGATTATCCATTAGCACCAGAAAAACTTAAAATAAAAGAAGAATGGCTTTCTGATTATCAAACAAAATTATTAGATAATAAAAGTTTATTTAAAGTAGAAAAACTTGTTCCTAATCTTATGAATAAAGAAAAATATGTTATACATTATAAAAATCTTGAACTATATGAAAAATTAGGTTTAAAAGTAACAAAAATTCATAGAATTCTTGAATTCAATGAAAAAGCATGGATGAAACCGTATATACAACTTAATACTGAATTAAGAAAAAAAGCAAAAACAGAATTTGAAAAATTCTTTTTCAAATTAATGATTGTTTCAGTATTCGGTAAAACTATGGAAAATCTAAGAAAAAGAATAGATGTAAGATTAGTTAAAACAGAAGGAAGCCAAAATGAAAAACTTAGAAAACTAATAGCTAAACCAATTTTTAACAGACGTGTTAAATTTTCTGATGATTTATCAGCAATGCATATGAATAAAACAAGTTTAACATTAAACAAACCAATCTATGTTGGTTTCTCTATTTTAGAATTATCAAAAGAGTTAATGTTTGATTGGTATTATAATAAATTAAAAAAGAGGTATGGAGAAAACTGTACAATGTTATTAACAGATACAGATAGTTTGTTAGTAGATATAAAAACTAAAGACATTTATAAAGATATGTATGAGATGAAAGATGAATTTGATCTATCAGATTATCCAAAAGATCATTTCTTATATGATCCAACAAATAAAAAAGTACCAGGTAAACTTAAAGATGAATGTATGGGAATTCCTATAGCTGAATATGTTGGACTAAGGGCAAAACTATATACAATTAAATTGTCAAATGATGATGAAATAAAAAGGGCAAAAGGAACAAAGAAATATGTAACAAATGAACAAATACAATTTGAAAATTATAAGGATTCATTAGACAATAATAAAACATATACACATTCAATGAACATGTTAAGGTCTGTAGGTCATAATATATATGGATTAACAGTAGATAAAATTACACTATCACCTTTTGATGACAAAAGATATATACTAGAAGATGGAATTACGACATACGGGTATGGGTATCAGCAGGAACAATAAGAAGTTCTTCTTTAACGAAACCTCTCGTTGGTGCAGGAGATTTCAAATAATAAACTCTTATACCCTGTGTAATAATATGATAATCTATATTATGAATATCAACTGACCATATTGGGTCAGTAGCTCTTCTCTTACCACCTCCTTCTAATTCTCCAGGTTGATATAAATATCTAACACTCGCGAGTGGACATATTTCAGTATCAACTTTTCTCGTTATAATTGGAGAAGGTTTTTTTGTCTCATTATTTATTGCTTTAACAACATCTGGTAATCTCTTAACCCATTCTCTATTTCTTTTCTGTGTGTCAATCTCCTTAGCATACTGATAACCAAACAATCTTTCAGCCAAAGTTCTATTAAATCTCTCTACAATTCCTTGATCTCTATGTATCTCTCTTCTACCTCTTCTTATTTTAACATTATGTTTAGCTATTAGTTGAGAAACAACACCCATAAATTCTCTCCCCGGGTCAACTTGTAATAATTTGGGATAGTTCAAATGTCTTTTATAAATCTTCTCAAAAGCGGCGGCAACTTCTTTACTGTCTTTCGATGTCAATGGTGCAGCTTCTTTATATCTCGTTCCCGCATCTACTAATGTCAATGCATACTTATATGTTTTATTTTTAATTCTATCAAAAGGTAGGAACAACAAATCAGCTTGATGTACTTCATTTTTTGCAGACACATCAAATATTGGTCTGATTATTTTCTTTGGTGCAGGCAAATATATCTGCCACACTGCTTGTTTCTTTAGAAATTCTAATGCTTGTTTTTTATTAACTTTAGCTTCTTTTGCTAACTTACTAACAGCTGTCTTACCTTTCCAAAATCCTTTAGGGCTATAATATATTTTTTCCATTTTCATAGAAAAATTAAATCATAAGCGTGGTATTTATTCTTCTTGTTATTCTTACATGGTTTCAATCCAAGTGGTCTAACAAAAGATGGTGGTTCTTTATCCTCTATCTTAGTAGCAAGATGTGAAGGACACCAAACTTTTCCATCGTCTTTGAGAGTTAATATTGTACTTTCACCAATACTTGTTTCAACTGTTTTATAGTCAATGATTGTATAGATTTTATTTATTTTCAGACCATTTCTTTGTATTATTTTTATTTTGTTCTTTTAACATTTCTTCAAATTCTTCTTCTGTGATTTCTGTTTGCATTTGTGCTTTACTTTGCATTTGTGCCATCATCTTTTTTTCTACCTTGCTCATTTATTTAATATAGAAAATCAATTTGTAAAAAAAATAAAGTATCATCTACATTAATTTCCAAGCAACAAAACCAGTTAATGCCATACCACCAATAACAAAAGCAATCTCTCTATTTTTCTGGTCTTCCGATGGTGTATAAAAATCACTTAATTTAGGTTCTGGAGGATCGAGCGGAGCGAGTGCTCCGAAGCTCTCTATCTCAGTCTTGCCTCCAGCCGAATGTTGTAAACTCCCTCCGGAAAGCGAAGCGTCAGCTTCGGTCGCATAATAATACTCTTTCATAGCTTGGTCAACATCATCAAATGTTTTTTCAGCGTGATGTTCTTTTTTCATTTCTTTATTAATATAATCTAATCTTTGAGTTCTTTCTTTTTCCCAATCCGCTTTTGCTGCTTCTAATTGTTCCACAGCTTTATCATGTCTTTCTCTTTCTTTATCCGAATCTTTTCCTAAATGTGAAAATAAATAATTACCACCAGTAAAAGCTAATGCATTTGTAACTGCTCCCCCAATCATCATTATTACTGCACTTGCCATTTTTTAAATTAAAAAATAAAACTAGGATTCCCATTTACATTGAATTCTTAGGACATTCCTCTGCTGGAGGTGTAATCAACTTAATAATTCCCCAAACAGTTAACTCCGATACTATAAGAGCAGTGAAAATAAGTATAAAACTAGGATTATTTTCTTCAATAGGAACGTATTTTGAATAATCTTTTATAACTTCTTCAACATCATCATCTGGTTTTAAAAATAAATAATCATACTTATCACCCAACTTAATTGGAATTACTCTAGACATTTTTAAAAAAATAAAAATCACTTCATGATATCAGCTGGAATAATACCTTGTTTAACCAACATATCTTTTGTTGCCATTGCAAGTAATATATCAATAGATAACATACCAATATCCCCCATATTAAAATCTACTTTAGGTGGTGGTCTTTTTAATAGTTTTCTACCTATTTCCGCATATCCAATTGTTAATACAGTTTCTACTCCAGCATGATATAACATGTTTGCTATTTGTTTTCCATCTGTTGACATTTTTTAAGAAAAAATATTAGATAAAAGAAAATTATTTAAATTCAAACGCGTCATATTCTTCTTTCTTTATTTCATAAGATATATTTTCTTTTTCTTTTTTTTTACTTTTTACGAATAAATATAACCCTAATCCAGCAACTACGATTGATACATATAATGGTATGTAATTTTTGTTCTGTTCGAGTTTTGAATCTTTTGAAAGCTTCGAAGCGGAACGCCAAAGCGGAACGCTCCCTTCGGTCGCCCTTTCGGTCGAATTTTGAAAAGCATCATCATCTGAATCTTTTGTTATTTGTCTTGGTGTTTCGAAACTCCCTCCTGTCGAAATTTTTAGTTCCATATTTTCTTTCTTTAAAAGTTCTGCTTCTTTTCTTTTTAATTCTGCTTTTAATTTTCTTGCTTCTGCACCTTTCTTACCCGCAGCTACTCGTTTTGGATTTTTGGGTTTCGAGAGATTACTCCCCCCGGTCGAATCGGAACGCTCCCTTACGGTCGTTTTTTCTTCACTATTAATATTTTCTTCACTATTCATTTTTAATATCTTTTTTTGAGAATCATCTTCATTATTAGTAAAATTAACATGTTTTGCTGTTGTTAACATTGCGGTAAAGGGGGCAAGATACATTCCATATCTATAGTACAGTTCGCAACATGAACTAGTCAAAGCATGATTGATAAAAGGATCTTCCTCTAAGTCTTGTATTAGTTTGGGAGGGTTAACAACGTTAAAATACTTTGACACACCCATAACATATAAGTTAATAAAAGAATTACCTAATGTCTTAGTCATACTCGCTCCTAGTCTCGCTTCATATCTACAATATAGTTTTTTTATTTGATCGGAAGTCATTACGTCAATGTCTGAAAGTTGTAACTCTCTTCCGAGATATTGTTTACTACTACCACCAGCTACAATAGCTGATAATCGTTCACGGTTTTTTTCATCTATTTTTTCTTCAACATATTCTCCCGTTACTTCGGTTAATAATTCTTCAGCATTCATTTTATATAATTTATTTTTTAGTTTAAAAATAATTATAGTTTTTTGAAACCTTCAGTTCCATATTTTACAATAGCATTTTAATTAGTAATGCTTAAACAAAGCTTAAACAATGCTTAAACAATGCTTAAGCAATAGAGAGTTTCAAGTGGAACGGTCGACTAACCAATAGCCAGTAGGTTGATCCGTTCTCAATATCAATTTACGATGCTTCTTTTTTTTTAGTTCCTCTTTAATTCTTTGTCGTTCTTCCAAAGTAGGAATAACGTCATTTTCTCTTAGACAATTTTCAAAACTATCTCTGTCTTATGTGTAGAACATACATAACCATTTTGTTTGTTCTCTCAAATCTTTTAAAACAGAATTGTATCTCTGTGAAATAACCCACACTGATTGTTCAGCATGTCTCCCTGAAAAAGCTAATTCGGAAAGCATATCTCTTTTCTTTGTTAATTCTTTTGTAGCGCTACAATCATCAATAATGTATAACGTTGGATAACCAGCATATTTTTTAAAGAACATTCTTAATAATTCTTGTAGTTTCTCTTCTTCATTAATAATAGGATTAACAATTATTATATTTTTGTTTTTAGGTTTCCTGACATCCCCAATCCACTCACGATTTTTATAAGCCTTGTTCCATTGAATAGTGGGACACAATATAACTATATATTTGAATATTTTATAATATTGATTTTCTAAAAGGTCAAGTACAAACTCGGTCTTTCCACAACGTGTCTGTCCACATATAATAGCACAATGAGGATATTTTCGAAGCTCCATTTTTTAGACGAAATTAAAATTCCGGCGTTCCACTTTACGTTAGTTTTCAGTTCCTTTAATAAGCAACTTCTTTAAATCTACCATCTTCAAAATTAATTTGTGCGTCTTGTATAATAAATAGATAAACATTTATTGTTTCATCTTCTCCTCCTTCTTTCGTTATTTGAATTGTAATTCCTTCGGATCCATTCTCAATTCGTCTTCCCGAACCGTGTAGCGAGTTATCATCCATTGAGCGTAAATCAAGCCATAACGCGTAATTCTTCGTAAGATATTTTTCTAATGTTGTATTAGTGAAGACCGTATCTTTTAAAACGGAATTTGTTAATTTATTTCGTTTAGAATTCATAGCAAAAAATTTATTAATTTCATCCCATTGTTGATAAGCTTTCATTCCTTGACTGTATAATTGATTCGGAACTCCTTCTATCGTAATCTCTACTTTCGTTATTTTAGGATTGAAATAAGTTTCGGTGTTCGTTCTTTCGGGGTCTTCGAACAATATCAGAATTCCTTTCATACTTCTTGCTGGAACATTTAAATTTATATTCCATAGCGTATCAGATTTATTTTTCGTTATCTTCCTATGTCTTAATATTCGGTCATACAAAATAACCATTTTACCGGAAACTTGTTGTCTTATTTGTCTAGCTAATTCGGCGTCGGAAACCATATCAAATTCTAAACAAATATTACTTATTTTATAACTCGCATCTTTATCTGTTGAGTTAATAACTTTATTATAATCGTTGAAAGTAAGTTCGTATTCGAGTCTATCACCGAGACTGGACTGATAAAATGGCATATGCGTTTCTAATAGTTCGAAGTCTAACGGAATACAAAATCTATTTTTATACGCGTCAGCTATAGCTTCGTCTTCTTTGTCCGCACCAGCATTTCCCGCTCCAACTCTGTGTTTTAACATGTTTACGGTACCTAAACCTTGATAAGCCATGTTTGCGCGTTCGGTAGGTGTTTTCCATAAATCAACATAACAATGATAAATATCGCTATCATCAGTTGACATAACTTCCTATTGAATGTTTGTTTTGTCTTTGTGCGTCTCTTGTTGTTTTTTCTACCCATGTACATTTGCTGTTTCCTTGTGTTGCTGTTCGGGCGAGTGTTTGTTCTGTATGTGGTATTTCCTGCATGACTCATTTTTGTACTTTCATTTCCGCTTATACTAATTCTTGTTTTTTTAATTATTGATCTTCCTATGTTTTGATATATAGTTGAATTTACATCCTTAGATTTAAGTTCAATTTCAAATGCTAATCTAACTGTTCCAGGAACAATAACATCATTATCCCCTAGGTTAGGGAATCTCACTAATAACTGTTGATTCTGATCAATAGTTGAAGGATTATTAGTTATTACGACGCTCTGTCTAATTCCTTTTACACCTCTCGGTTCCCTTATTTTTCTGTAGGGGTTTAATTTTTCTCCGTAGGCCGACATTTTTAAGGCATTTTTTTAGTATGATAATTCAATTATCATTGACGCCACCGTATTAACGCACGTAGAATTATCGGTTTTACAAACAAAATTGATTACATCTAGAGGTTCAATCTTTAATGGTTTAGCGAAACGTGTCGCGGCGCTTGGAAAAATATCTAAAGACACACCATATTCCGGTTGTTCAATTCCATTAATAGATACCACAACAGCTACATTAGCATTGTCCGTTCTTTTACTTGATAATCCTAACCCCATTATCCAACCGGTCCTTCCCGTCACGTAACCGACCCCTTCTTCTCTACCAGCATTACCGAAACTAAATACTTTTCCATCCTTTAATGCACCCTTACTTTCGGCGCATATGCTTATTGTCTTCTTTGTACTAGTACTATCTAAATCTTCCCTCAATTTATTAATTTCTTCTTTCAACGCTAATTTATCAACATGTTGTCTATTAAACAACTGTGGAACTACGCCCCTAAATTTATTAATTTCTTCTTTCAGCGCTAAATTATCAACATGTTTTCTTTTAGTTCCAAATATACTCATTTTATTAGAGAGTTTTTTAACTCTAAAACGCAATTAACTGGTAGACGATTAACTATTTTTTTGTTATTTTCATCTCTGATTTCTAATTTTAATTCAGTTATAGTGCCATTAATTAACCGTTTGTATTCAGGATTCTCCAGTCTCATCGTTGTTATCTCACCAAATTCTTTATTCTCAACTGGAATAACCGATAACAAGGTACACGGCATACCATCAAGATAATTATGAGAAGTACTAACTTGTTCCAAATGTACATACAACGATTTATAGATAGCAAAATCTATACTTCTCTCACCAACGTGCATTTCATTAGCGGTAAATGTCAGTTTACCAAATCCTAATATAAAGCTCAAATCTTTACTTAATTTAAATTCATAGGTAGAAACTAAATATACAATACCATTCGTTTCGTTAACAGTTAATGTAATATTATAAGTTTTAAATAAATCCGATAATTGTTGAAAACTATAATAACCATCTGGAATTTGAATTTGTCTATCGCCCACCTTTTGTATACTTTCATTAACAATATTATACCAACCTACACCGTACGTAATACTTTTCAATCCAATATATTTATCCCCATTTCTATTATCAATATATTGTTGTAAGTAAATAGTTTTATCAATATTTGAAATTGTATGATGCATTTGTTTTAGTTTGCTTTTTTTAATGTTTTAAAATGTCAATCCAAAATCCCTTCAAGTACAATGATGAAGCTCAATATATCCATGGGGGTGTGTTCAATAAAAATACCGTCAACATTATAAAACAATCCATCGTTATTACATCAGATGGAAAAAGTTTCAATGCAAATTTCCTAGATTTATTTAAAAAATACAAATTACCGCACGTAGCATCAGATGTTATAGTACAACGATGGAACACAGACTGGTTTTTATTCTATCAAAATCAACTTAACTTTGCAATATGGTGCGCTACTACGGGTTGTGGCGTTGATTTCAACAATCACTTATCGACTCAAGACCCGACCAAAGGGAGTTTAAATCCGATGATTGGTTCTCTATTCTTTTTACCTATGTACATTTGCTGTTTCCTTGTGTTGCTGTTCGGGCGAGTGTTTGTTCAATATGTGGTGTTTCCTGCATGACTCATTTTTGTACTTTTATTATCAAACAAGACGGATACTCTTTGAATTAGGTATCGCTCTACCACAAGACAAAAGCTGGAATGCTTTTAACAATAGTTATGACCGTGAAGCGTATGAACGTATATGTAAAGAATTTAATGTAGATCCTAACGCAGACTGGCGACAAAAGTTATATCCAAATGGTGATGGTCTCGGAGATGTATATACTAGAGGTCATGTAGCTTGGACAAGAACAGATTTTAGACATGATAATTCAAGTAAACATACTACCAATAATAAAGTGGCTGTTCTTGATTTAACTAAGATGACATTCGGTCCCGAAGTACCGGGTGATAGACATTGCGGTGTTACATCATGTCATTATGACCCTCCTAAGAAAGTTCACATAGATTATCTTCAACAAGATGATGGTGTTAAAGATGTTTGGACTACTTTTATTCTTGATACATCAAAAGGTTTTACACAAGCGGGTGTTCAACGTATAAACGAGTCTATAAGAACCTATTGTTGGGCTATCCTAGGTTCTCAATCTCAAACGAGAACTAATATACTAGGAATAGGAACAGCTTTTGACGCTCAAAAACAATTTCTAGCAAATGTTGAGGATGCTATCAATGGTCCCCTCGATTTACCGAGTCAAATTACGAGATATCAAAAAACATTGAAATATGCTAAAAGTAAAGTTGATTTTGTATATGGAATAGACTTGTATATGTCTCCGAGTAATATGGAATTACGAATAGGAACAATTCAAGATTATAATAATGAAATTGTTGTTGCAACAGACCAACAAGAACTCGGTTTAAATAATGACGTTAATATTAAACCTATTCCACCGAGACAAAATGTAGAATTGAAAGGAACAACGACTAAACAGTCGACTGCTGTAAGCTCCCTCCGGTCGCAACCAGTTCAAGTTAATTCATATATCAAAAACATCGAGGCTAAAGCGGAACATGTTTCTAAATCATCAACTTCCAAAAATATTGAACATGTAGATAATAAAACAGCAATAATAGTAGGAAGTATAGCGGTAATTCTTACGTTTTTATTTTTTTATCGTTAAGATACTCTCTTGCCGCTGTAAATAATAATCCGATAACTAAAACTAATAAAACCCATAGATTATTAGCGAACCAATTAACGACTTTACCCGTTGCGGATAATAGCCATGATACAATAGTTCCTATTATACCCGGTAATGCCGCTGCTGCTTTACCAGCTAATTTAGCTAATAATTTTCCAATATTGCCTAATTGTTTTTTTATCCAATCTTTCACACCATCACCTTTTGGTGGAGGTTTTGGTGTTATAGATCCTCCACCGCTACTACTTGGAATAATAGTTTCAACAATAAGACCAATAATCATTCCAAAAGCGGTTAAAACACTAACAATTGTAATTCCTTGTTCTCTGAATAATGTTTTTATTCTTTCTCCTAATGTCGTGTCTTCTCTCAATATTTTATTGATGGTTTCTTTTATTCTATTTACTTGACTACGTATATTTTCTTTATTAATATTAATTGCTTCTAATCTAGCACTTCTCTCACCTTCCAATTCTCTTATTCGATTACTTATCCTTTCTATTTGAAATTCATTATTATCTTCTTTAGCCTGTTCTAATTTTTCTTTTTCTCTTGCTATATGTTTATTTGTTTCATTCAGTTTTGCTAATTGATTTGCAATCTCTTCTTTTGCTGTTATCATTGCTTTAATAATACCATCCACTTCTCTTTTTGTTATATCTGTTTGTACTTCTTTAGGTGCTGTTTCTATTTCTTCGACTACTTCTTTCAAAGCAGTTTCTGATCTATTTGTTGTTGTTAATAAATTTTGAACACATTGTTCTGAAGAAAGATCTTGGATTGGAATTTTCTTCGTCCTGAAATTTATTTATTTGTTTTTCAATTAGTTGTTTTAATTCCTTTCTACCCTTTCTAACTCTAGTACTATAAGGTTCATAATCTTCTACTCCTAAAACATTTCTAATAAAACCAACACCATATTTCCTTTGAAGTGTGTCAAATAAATAAAATTTCATTATAGCATCAGGGTTTTTACCATCGTAAAATGATAGGGGGTAATTTTTATTATTATCCTCCACACCAAACAAAGGTCTTCCATATTCATCACGTGTTATATATAATTTGTTCCTATTAATTCTTGGTGGTTCTTGATTTCTGTCAAAATTTTTATTTAAACATTTATTTTTCAAAGAATCTGTTTCTCTTTCCAAGTCTAGTCCTGATAGATTATCTAATGCATTATATTGAGTATTCAACATACTTTGAAATTGTCTTTCATCAGTAAAAGATGTTTCTTCTTCTTCATCATCATCATAATCATCTTTATTAAATTCAGGATTATTAAATTCCATTTCGCCTTCAGCCATTTTTATTCGGAATAAATTGGCGGATTTTCATATCTATAATTATTAGTAACATAATTATTATTAATTGTATAAATTATGCTGTTTTTAAACTGTTTAACATATCTTCTTTTACCTTCTCGATCAATTTTTTTTTTCATCCTCAGTTATTCCTGAACCTGATTTCCCTAGGTCTGATTTTTTTATTGATCTGATTTCTTCTTTAAGTTTAGAATATTTTTCCATTTCAGTTAAAACTAATTTAAATTCTTCAGGACTTATTTCTCCATCTTGAAGAGATTTAGAAATAATATCTCTAATACTATTTAATTTACTTTCTGCTATCATTTTAACATTACAATGTTTTTGTGCTTTTGTCATTAATTTTCTTCTTATTATTTTAACACATACTCCAATTCCTCCACATGCTACAGCCACTATTTGTAATGGTAACAGAATAGGAACTGCTACTCCAATTCCTGCTAAAATAATACTAGTTGATATTAATGTGGTATCAACCCCTTCAGTAATATTTATTCCTCGTTTATATTTTTTTCGTAATGATTTTCTTGTATCTCTTTCATTAATTAATATTCTTTCAATCTCTGATATTTTTTGTAATCTATAATTTTGTCCGTCCTCTACTGGTAATTCAGGATATAACGGTGCCGTTGGTTGCTTCATTTTTAAAGGATTTTTTTTTAATTTTTTTCTCGTGGTGGTGGAGGAAATTTTTTTTGTTGTGTCCTGAAGTAGTAACATATTATGTTTGCTTAAGTAATACTTAAGTAAAGCTTTAGTAATGCTTAAGTAAAGCTTTAGTAATGCTTAAGTAATGCTTAAGTAAAGCTTTAGTAATGCTTAAGTAAAGCTTTAGTAATGCTTAAGTAATGCTTAAGTAAAGTGAGGTTTTTATTTTCCCGTGGTGGGTAAGTTTTTTAATATCTACACCACCTTTAATTTATTTCATCTGTACCTCTTTTTTTTATTTTTTTCCACCATATGAAAAAGGTTTGCTGTACCTCCTTTTGTACCTCTTTTTTTTATTTAGAAAAATTAGGAAAATTATATATATATAGCTAATAGGGAGCGGAGCGGCTCTTGCATCGCGAACGGAGTGAGTGAGGTAAGAGCCCTATTAGCTATATATCATCTATCCATCATCTGTAATTTTCTTTTAAAGCCTTGGCTTGGTTTTACAAAACAAATCACTTATTTGTTTTGACATCGTCGTGTCTGGTTTACATCAGCTAAAATGGTCGCATACAGGTGCTAAAATACTGGTACCACGTTTTGATATGTTATTTATAATGTATACGCGAGCGCTTGGTTTGTGGCTGAGCTCGACTGATTTTCGATTATAATCGATTATCTGGACACCACTATTAAATAATAATGATTATCCAGATATATACCGCAGAGTTACTCCATGTACAATACAAGAGTTATATTTTATATTAACGAAAGAAAAACCACTGCTTTAACCCAAACAAAAAAAAGATGCTCCAAATATCTCTAAGTCAAGATTAGGAGATAAAGGGTTAATGTGTTTCTGATCAAAATTTGTTCATGCCCTATATATGTTTAGAATTAATTAATTTTGGCAAATATGTTTCAGTTAACCAAGGACCCTCTGAAGAGAGAAGAGAAACCGATCAAGATGCGGAAAGAATCATTATAAAGGTAAGAAAGACATTATTCACACAGGTGTATTAACCCTTATCCTGCGGCGAAAATGTCGTCTGCTAAATGTCTCATCTGCTACAATTTTCAAGGTGCTTCAAAGTCGTTCAAAGTTTGTGAAAATATTGTCCGAGTGTCAAACAACTTGGATCAGGGTGAGACGTAACACGACGTCTCACCCCGATCCAAGCTGTTTGCATATGATACCATGGTCGCGATCGGTAGGATAAGGGTTAAATAAAAGGTTTGTTACTACTGAATATAAAATTTAACGATTAGCGAACAGAGTAGACCTAGATCAAATAGAATCAATAATTAAATTCATACATTCATCTACAGAATATGAAGAACTGTTATCTACTCCACTTTTTTGAATACATGTCATACAGCTGAATATGGAATGCATAGAAACTTATAAAGCTTTGTTACATTTCAGACATTCCAGGATTTCGGGTTCCATAGACTCATCCCGAACACAGAAGGACATATTTGGGCCGATGTATACATGATGTTCCTCTTCTTAACAGCTATGGGCAGAGGTCGATTGTCTTTTGGCGACACGAGGGTTATATTCTACATCAATGAGAGAAGAACCGCTAGTTTAATACAAACAAAAACACGCGCAAAATCCCTATACCCTTTAAAGGGATAAAAGATCCGCTATGGTTTTGCGGATGAAACGGACTTTCAGTCCAGTGTATTTACAGAGGCCCAGGCATGCGCAATATTAGTAAAAATTATGCATACCATAAAACAGATATTATCACAAAGATCAACAAATGTAAAGAAACTGAAGATTAATTTAAGTAGGAATATGACAGCTTCAACTCTGGGCGAAACACTCTTTAGAGGTGAAGTTACAATAATAAATATTAATCTTCAAAAAATGAGATGCCTTGAGCAAATTGTCCTTACATTTTTGCATGAGGTCAGTCATTTTTTTAGAAGCTTTTGAAACTAATGAAGAACATCACATGATGTTCTACTCAATCAACATTGCCATATCAACCATTTTTCTGCACACTGTCAACATACCGCAATTAGACTTAGGTATTATAGAGAGAGCGAAGGTGTCGTGCTACCACATGTCACCAAAACAACCCAACAATGATGTGTCAGAAGCTATTGAGTTTGATTAACCATAGATAATTCTAAAAAAAATAGATCTCAAGTGTCGTCTGCTGTTGAAAACCGTGGAAATATGCATGCTTTTGACTGAGTGACAAACAAGCAGGAAATTACTAATACCAAGTCATACATTTCAGTTACCACTGACGAAAAGACCATCATTTCAGACCATGTCAAAAAGTGTGAACAATTTGGAACCGATATTAAAATTACACAACATAAACTTCCTACTATGTATTGGTTACCAAAACTACATAAAAAACCATATAAAGCGCGTTTCATTGCAAATTCTAGTTCATGTACAACTACTAAATTGTCTATACTTTTGACTTCTTGTTTAACGAAGGTAAAGGAACATGTAAAATTTTACTGTGATAAGACTTATGAAAATTCTGGAATAAATATCTTCTGGTCTATTAAGAACTCTTCAGAAGTCTTAAACAAACTTAAGAACAAAAGGTATCTTGCATCCACTGTAAGCACTTACGATTTTTCTACTCTGTACACAACTCTTCCTCATATTTTAATTAAGGATAAGCTTACTAGCTTGATCCAGAAAGTATTTGCCCGAGAAAAAACATCGTTCTTGGCATGTAATGCTGAAAAAGCTTTCTTTACTGACGAGCAAATGAAATATTACACCAATTGGACTTGCTCAGAAGTTTGCGAAGCACTAACCTTTCTTTTGGATAACATATTTGTACGTTATGGGAATGCTATATACCGTCAGGTAATTGGTATTCCCATGGGTACGAATTGTGCACCACTTGTCGCAGATTTGTTTTTGTACTGCTATGAGAGAGATTTCATGTTGAGTTTGAATCCTCAATCACAAGAAGATGTTATAAAAGCCTTCAATGATACTTGTCGATATTTGGATGATATTTTTAACTTAGATAACCCTTTCTTTAATGCTCTGATTCCTACAATTTATCCTAAAGAACTCAAATTGAATAAAGCTAACCCGTCCGACAATTATGCAGCGTTTCTTGACCTAGACCTTAAAATTAATAATGGAATGATTTCTTCTAAAATATATGACAAAAGAGATGATTTTGATTTTAATATTGTAAATTTTCCTCATCTTGACGGGGATGTTCCCCGTGCTCCATCTTACGGGGTTTATATATCTCAACTTATTCGTTTTGCTAGAGCTTGTTCATCTATTGACGATTTTAACAGTCGAAATCTCATTTTAACTGAAAAACTGCTTAAACAAGGATATAGATACCATAAACTAAGAAAAACTTTCTCTAAATTTTACTATCGAAATCTCTCGCTTATTGGCAAGTACAAATGTAATCTCAAGGTACTTTTGCGACACGGTATTTCACATCCTGAATTTTATGGTGATGTGATTTACAAACTTCGTAGAATTATTGGACATACCCATTTTCTCACTTTGTTCATCAAATATATAAAACAATTCATTAAAAAGGGATATGATCCTGTATTATTACAACATACTGCATGTTTGGTTGTGAACCCTTTTACAGTTGGCAATCACGCTGGCCTCTTTGCATGTACGCCGACAAGAAAGGTTTAGTACTCTATGAAGGCGACCTCTTAAATCCAGAAATGGAAGGAGAACGTCGGATATCTGTACTATTTCATTTTTGTCGTACCCTTTATTACTTTTCTACAGTTACTCTGTTTGCAGCTCAATCATTGAGTATACTAGCGATAGGTGGATACAGTATGTTCAATTAAATGTTTTTTTGTTATACATGCACTTTACCACTGTATTTGCTGTCGCGGTTGTTGTAGATTAGTCGGAGAGGGGATACGTTTATTTACACTGTTTGTCTTTTAGGATGGGGATGGAATAAGGGTGAGGTTGGGCGCCCATAAACCGGTTTAAACCCCCGGTGACTTTTGTCACTGACCGTTCCAAGGCGGTACTTCCATCTTCCTCCTATTGTATGTTTGTTTTGTCTTTGTGCGTCTCTTGTTGTTTTTTCTACCCATGTACATTTGCTGTTTCCTTGTGTTGCTGTTCGGGCGAGTGTTTGTTCTGTATGTGGTATTTCCTGCATGACTCATTTATGTACTTGGATCTCAGGATAGACATCGAGTAACTCGACGGCTGGTCTGGATCCAATCTGTTTGCATGCGTATATCTTCGTTTACCATACAGAAAGACACATACCCCTCTCTTTCTCTATACGAATTTTCTGGTTAAATTAAATCTTCATTTTTTTTTACATTTGTAAATTTTCTTATGTATGTCCTGGGTCTCTGTGAATACATTACACATTTCATGATTTAAGAAAACCGACATGGAAATAATCTATGTTCATGTATTTTGCAGTAAAACAAAAACTATGGGTGTACAAATCACATTGAAGGGAAAGCAACACTTCTCTTCTCTGTATAAATTGTTGTATGTATATCACAACTGATAAAATAAAGTATGAAACATTTCAGGGTTTTTCGTGTTCTCTTAAACACAGTTCATTATGCTTTAGTCTGCTGTAAAAATATATATATGCGCGACTTGTTTTGTCTGCTCTATTAAAATAAAGCCCTGATTTTTAAATAGATATTGACCGGTTTGTCAGTCGATCTATATCTATTAACATCAGTATCCGTTTAGAACAGACAAAAAAAGTTCGCACATACAAATCTTTTCATAGCAGTCAAAACTTAATATCCCCGAAATACAGACAGTTGATCTCTACTAAAACAGGTTCTATTGTACCATACCATGCATATTCAAAATGCTAACTTCTTATATCTCAACCAAATCCCTATGGCGTGACCCTCATTTAACCCTTATCCTGCCGTGAAAAAGTCGTCTGCTAAATGTTTCGTCTGCTACAATTTTCAAGGTACTTCAAAGTCGTTCAAAGTTGCAGAAAATATTGTGTGAGCGTCAAACGGCTTGGATTCTGGTGAGACGGCGAGTTACTCATCCGGATCCAAACTGTTTGCATATTGTATCACGGTCGCTATCGGTAGGTTAAGGGTTAATTCAAGCCACGCCATAAGTTTTGGTAAAGATATAAAGTTATGCTCAATAACTCTTTGCAGTTGACACACATGTAGTTTACACTTTTGCGATAATATATCAAAACCATAAACATGGAGACGTAACATGCACAATGAGCTACAGTAAAAACTGTCCCAGTGAAAGTGTGTCTAATCAATTATACAGGTCAAAAGGACAAAATTGACTAAAATCAACGAACTATGGCCAATCTTTATGGAACATATGTTGCACGGTCGTTTATCTGAGTGGTCAAGTGAGGTCATTTAGTCAGAAATTGACTAAAATGCACTATATCTATTAACATTCATGTCAAACATAGGGTCACATTTTTGCAACATATGGCATTTCGCTATGCTATGGACCTGTATAAAAAGGAACCAAATGTTTTATCCTGTGTTCATTGCGGGAGCGTATACCAGGCAGTTAGAACCGAAAGTAAGTACATACCATCTATTACCGTTACCGAGTTATAGTCTTTTCAAAATAATTCTATGACGTCATTTAGCTCATGAATATGCACGATTCAACTCTAAATTTTAACACCTTTAATTTTCGACCGATTTTAACGATGTTGGTGTCAATTCAGCCCTAAATTGTCTCCGGAATTCATTGGTAAAGTCAATTTAAGGCTGTCTTATAACATGAACAAAGTTTGATTTTTCACATACATTTTATTATGTATTATTATTATTATTTTTTTTTTTAAATCAACCAATTTTGATGATATTCGTGTCCATTTGGCTTGAAATTGTCTCAAGAATCCATTGGTGACAATGGCTTGTACGTCAGGTCAAGATGAAGACCAAAAGTGGTATCTATACTCTAATTTAATCTACTTGTTTATGATTCTCAAACGACAAAAACATATCCACATCTTCGCTGCACGCTGTCCAACTATGGAATGACAGCTTTGATGTGTCAATCTAACTGTAAAATAAGTCTACAGTGCTCTCACATTTATGTAAACATCGTTGATACATTCTAATTGGATTCAATCCATTGAGCCTTTTGCATGAACTAACATAAGAACACCTGACTTAAGATTCAATTCATCTGTCATCATGAATGCCGCATGTACAGTTTGTTCAAGACCCTGCTTTATAGAGTGCGGGAAATGTTTCGTTGTGTTAAACCATCTAGGAGAAAGGCACCATTGCCCTGATGATGACGAAGGCTTTTATGATATTTTTGAAGGATCGATATTACTTTGTCAAACATGTGCCGATATAAAGGAAGATGCAGTAAAGAAGGAGAAGACAAAAATGTCATAAATCCAATGTAGTGTACTTAAGTGGCAATGATTGTGTGACAGTAGCAACAGTGGTGGTGGTGGTGGTGGTGGTGGTGGTGGTGGTGGTGGTGGTGGTGGTGGTGGTGGTGGTGGTGGTGGAGGTGGTGGTGGTGGTGGTGGTGGTGGTGGTGGTGGTGGTGGTGGTGGTGGTGGTGGTGGTGGTGGTGGTGGAGGTGGTGGTGGTGGTGGTGGTGGTGGTGGTGGTGGTGGAGGTGGTGGTGGTGGTGGTGGTGGTGGTGGTGGTGGTGGTGGTGGTGGTGGAGGATGAGGTGGTGGTGGTGGTGGTGGTGGTGGTGGTGGTGGTGGTGGTGGTGGTGGTGGTGGAGGTGGTGGTGGTGGTGGTGGTGGTGGTGGTGGTGGTGGTGGTGGTGGTGGTGGTAGTGGTTTTGTTGGAACAACGTAAGAAGAGACTGATCACTTAAATTTCATTTAAGCTCACAATGAGTCTGTGTTCTATGTGTCAACATCCTTTTTCTAGACGTGACTCTATGCTGAGGCATCAACGTAATGTCCATGGTGAAATGAAAATGAAAAATAGGGCAGTATATTCGGAGATTCGAGGTGAACCTGGCACAGTATTTATTGTGCAACATCCTTTCACCATGATTGTTACCGGTCCTAGTGGAAGCGGAAAAACACATTGGACCAGACAGTTGTTGAATTCTTCCCTCATTCGGCCTTCTCCTCAAAGAATTATCTGGTGTTACGGACAATGGCAGCCTCTTTATGAACATTTACAACAGGAGTTACCTGATATTCAATTTGTCCTTGGAATTCCTGATCATCTCAACGACTCAGATTTTATTGATGGCACAAAACGTACAGTGATTGTGTTAGACGACTTGATGACAGAAGCTAAATGCGACCAACGCATCGCTGATCTCTTTACCAAAGGAAGTCATCATAGAAATCTTTCGGTGGTGTATTTGACCCAGAACCTGTTTCCTCAAGGTAAAGCGTGTCGAGATATCACCCTAAATACGCAATATCTTGTACTGTTCAACAACCCCATTGACAGACAGCAAGTGGCCACTTTGGCCAGACGTATTTATCCCAATACCAGTGGACTTTTTATGAAACGGTATGAGGAGGCAGTACGTAAACCTCGAGGTCATTTGGTGGTGGATTTGAAAGCTCAAACTCCGGAACATAATCGTTTGAACACAAACATATTTCAAAATAACTTGACTAACCAAGGGTCGTGTATGTCCAAACAGGTTGAGAATAATAAGCAAACAGTGTTTGCTTACGATGATGATGATGATGATGCTGATGCTGATGCTGCTGATGCTAATGATGATGATGATGGAACTGAAGATGGAAATGAAGATCATGATAAGAATGATGATGATAAGGGTGGTGATGATGATACTGGTGATGATGATGATGATGATGATGATGATGAAGAGGAGGATACAGTGACATTCAAAGATAAATCAAGAAAACGACACTATCAATCTGTATGTATGGAACCTCCGGGAAAATGCAGAAGGTGCGAGGTAGGCTATGCATGCCGTGATATATGGGGTAGACGTTTCCAAGACCCCATCAGACAGCAAAATGCAGAAAAGTTCAAAGCTGAATGTGATTGGTACTCAGAAAAAGGACTGTCTTCGGAGAAAGCATGTCTTCAGGCGGCTAATGATAGTTTACCTCAATTAAGAAAGAGGTTAAGACGAGACTATGGTCAGTTTCTGGTCGATTTTTATGCGCAAAAAGATCCATTACAACAACAAATTCTTCAGTCAGCTAAACACCTCAGATGGTTACACGGTATGAGCATGGCTGAATCAGTCAGACAGGGCATCAAACTCAGGAAAAATCTGTTTGAAGCGTTATGGCCTAATCATGACACCGAAGACGTGACACAGTGTATTGAAAAGTATTATGAAGATGTTGCAGAGGAAACCACGTAAGAAGGATAGCAGAAGAAACTACATAAGAAGGGTCAAAGCCAGTAAAGTTAACAAACATGGGTTCCATAGAAGTCTACGATTACCAACAAATGACATGGGTCCCTTATGTACCTGATCCTAACAAAGCTGAACGATTATATCAGGAATATAAAGCCAAATTAGAAGAAAAGAAGCATGGGCCAGGATACATGGAAAAACTGTTACAGGACAAAGATGAAAAATTGAAGGATACAGAACGGAAACTGAAGGAAGCGAACGCAAAATTAAAACATGGTCCCAATGTCAATTTAGTGACACCCGTGGCCCAAGGCATTGAAATGGCTCTGTCAGAAGTAAAACGAGCTGCAAAGCAAACAGAAAATGGCAGGGTGCAAGAGAATGATCAATCAAAGTTAGACTGGAGAAAATGGAAATACTAATAACTAAAACAGAACCATTCTGCAATTTTTAAATTGGAGAATGATGTATTGTTGTCTCATCAGAGACAAATTCAAGACCATCCGGTTATTTACCCCTACCTACGGACAGACATCAAGACCATCGCACTGGCTTCCGGACAATACGGTTATAGTGTGGACGATTTATTTTAAGGAGTGGTGCCTACTAAACTCATTGTGGGGTTGGTGTCCGTGAGGCCTACAGCGGGAGCTACAAGAAAAACCCATTTAACTTTCAACATTACGATTGCAGTTCATTGGGGTTTTACGTGGATGGACAGTCTTACCCCAGTCACCCTCTGCAACCTAACTTTGAGACGGGGCAATATACCGATTGCTAGAGAACGTTGACCCACTTTAGAGAAGATGTGAATATTACTCACGATGAGTACAAGAAGGGGTATTGTTTGTACGTGTTGGATATTGACCCCTACTACACGTTTAACACCAAACGAAGAGGACACTGTCGTTTAGAACTCAAGTTTGCCAAACCACTTCCGGAGAGTGTAACTTTGATCGTCTACGCGACTTTTCCGGAAGTCCTCAGCATTAACCAATCGAGAGCCATTTTCGTAAGGTGAAAAGGATGACTAAAAGGCTATATAATACGCAGCATTGACTATGCGGTGTCATAATGTTCGGACTGATTTTGACGTGCGTATCGCTGGTGGACGATTTATTGTGGCGGTGTACCTTATACCGACTACGTCAGGAAGCCAGAGAAGCTGCCGACCGACTCGTATGAATCATACAGTTACAACAGGACCAAGAGAGGACTCAGGGAGGATGAATACCTTAGAATTACAGCAACTTCTGAAAAGTAATCATGTTACTAAGCATCATGTTGACAGAGTGTGTGCCTTGGATCAACTACCAGAAAAGATTCAACATCGACCTCAATTGTTTGTTGTCAATAGTCACGAGAGCGGTCGACCGGGGAAACACTGGCTGTTGATTTACTTTCCTAAAAAAGGACCCGTCGAATTTTTCGATTCCTTGGGACATGGACCACGCTATTACAATAGGAAATTGGAGCGGTTTTTAAAAAGAGGAGATGGCTATTACATTCGAAATAAGAGACGGTATCAACAGGCGGGAACCAGGACTTGCGGACCATTTTGTTACTATTACGCCCATCAACGATGCAAAGGAAGACCCATGAGACAGATTGAACGAGATTTTGATGGAAAGAACCTGGATAACAACGAGACTCTAGTGACTGAGTTTATGGGGGACCAGGATCTAATGAATGAGATGAACTTATTGGTCTTGGACTAAAGAAATAAAAAACACACAAAAAGCATAAAACTGAAGAAAACAAAACACAAAAAAAATATATATAGATGTAAATAAACATGCCTGTGTGAGTGGGGGTGGGGGATGTTCCGAGATTTGACACTACCTTCCCGTGGTTCGGAGCGTAATTAACTTCGTCTTTAAATTCTGTAATAGAAGTTAAAGAAGGAGCGAAACTAAATGTGTCATGCACAGGTAATAGAACAGATCATAAACTAAATATAAGGTTTTTTTTATATTTATTTCAGTAAAAACATCACGATATACATCTCAACAAAGATACATTGGCATAAATGTACATACAGTTTAGAATAAATTAGACTTCGTACTAGGTCCAGCGATTCTTGTATTATAGTTGGTTCCGAATCTAAGTCCCTCGATGGATTTAGTAGTTGAGGCCTCTCCGAATCCTCTAGGTTTGACGGGCACATCGTCGTTCCACCCCACCATTTTCAGAAAGTCGCAGTTGGGGCTCCATTTGTAATGTTCTTTCCAGACGTCATCGGTTCTTTCCCAATGATTAAGCCCGACATCGCACATAAAGCATTTTACTTTATCTCCTCGACCCATGTATACGAACCCCGATTTGGCCATGGCGTTTTTGTCGGGGGTCATTTGTTTAGGCCAGTCCTCGAAGGTGTTTAGTCTTTGTTCGTAATACCTATGCTGCGTCGTGTCTCTGCAACTGTCTGCGCTGTCCATGGTGGTGTAAAGTCGAATGCTGACCTATACTAAGAAGTCTTTATATACGCGGTGGCTCCATCCGTGCGATCATTTCATTGGTTCACCAGTTCTGGTAGTCATTCGGATTACACTCGGAGCATTGTAACGCCCCTTGTTGATTAAGATGATCGCTCTGCAGGTAACATGGCACTACCTGGTCAAATTCGGGTAAGGCAGATCCAACCTCTGGGGCCACGATCTTCAAACGAGTATATTCGAAGGGTCGCAAACATAACCCTTTTTTAGTAGGCACTACCTCTTCCTCCGGTCTCCAGTACTGTCTAATGTCTACGCAAGGGTTGCTTTCCGTAACGCTGCAATACACGTTTCCGCCCAGATGAGTGTTATATGTCTGGTTGTTCTTGAGAGCCTGATCTGTAGAGTCCAAGGAATTTACTAAATTTTTCCATCTCATCAGAGTCAGACTGATTCCTTTCTTGGTGGGTATATCTTTTGACCATTCCCTCAGGTCGACGCATGATTCTCCTTTCCATTTGGTAATCATGATGTAGCGATCGTTGCCTAGATGAAACTTGAGAGCCATGTTTCTGCGTTGCAGGTGTACTGGTACAGTATGGATTTCTTTTCCGTTATATAGATGAAGAATCGTCCTCACGCATGCGCATGGTTCATTACGTAGGGATGACGTTGACAAGAAGTGTGTGTGTGTGTGTGAGTGTGTGTTTTTATCTGTCTGTCTGTCTGTCTCTTTCTATGTGTATGTGTTTGTTTGTGAGGTGGGACTGGGGTATGACGTAAGGATTACTGTCGGACGGCGCCAGTCGAAGGGGGCGTGACAGAGGGTGTCATGGGGCGTCGTGGGGCCCAAGTGGCGCTCTTACTACTACCCAGATCAGACGGCTCCTGTAGGAGCTGTCTGATCAGGGTCTGCTCTGTTTGCTAATGGAATTTGATAGACCTGTTTCTTTAGTTTCTAAAATGGCTACAACGCTGCACTTTCCACATTACATTATATCTACTTCATCTATGAATATTCAGTAGGTATTGAAATTTGGAATAAATATAGAACAGGGATTGGGTTAAGCAGGAGTGGTGGCTGTTTAATGCAGACTAGAAGTAATATAAAGAGTTTCTTTATGAGTTGCTATACTTAGTTCAATATTAGGTTCAGAGGTTTTTGTTTTGTTTAGGATAGATGTGTATTATATGTATAAACGCATTTATTTAGGACTTATGTATTAGTCTAATTGATATCCACATGTATTGTATTTCTTACATGAATATTCGAGAAATAAATGGTTAATTATTTTTCTGTTCTATATTTATTCCAACTGTCAATACCTACTGAAAATTCATGGACAAAAATGAAATTTGGAAGATGGAGCATGGTAGCCATTTCTGCAAGTAAAGAAACAGTTTTATCAAATTCGGTATTTCCATCAGCAAACACGAGCAGACACCGGGTCTACTATGTTTGCAGATGCGTAAATAAGGCGTTTATATAAAGGGAAGTGTCAGTGTGTATTTTATGTATAAACGCATTTAGGCATACCTTACGCCTAGTCAATCACGCATTGGCTGGTCCATGTCATTGTTTGTTTAAAAAGGTTTATTAACCCCAAATCGAAAGTAAAGCTAGGGTCCATGTTTATAAAACTGTTAGTTGAGTCTGAGTTCGTTCTCAAGTTTTTGATTGGTCAGAATTGAGCCTTTGATTCAAAAGCTTGAGAACGAACTTAGACTCAACTAAAAAGCTTTATAAGCATGGACCCTGGTCCTTCGTACTTATACCTTTCCGTAAAACAAACGATGGCTCACGCCTTAGCAAACAGAGTAGATTCATATCAGACGGCTCCTGTACGAACCGCCTGACCTGGGTCTGCTCTGTCTACTTACGGTCGTGTAACAGCGAGGCTGTATATTATTATGTATATTATCACTATAAACTCTCCTTACCATAGAACCATTTAAGTGCTGGGAAATGTTATACATAAAGTTGAGCAATGTTCTGTGCGGCCACTGGCTGGATAAGTGACGGCCGGGTATTACCCATGGTGAACGTTACAATCTTATGATATAATATTGTCTTCTGGTTCTAAATTTTTCTACCAATACAAACACTTCCTGTGTGCAGAATAATCCGTGTTAAACGGGCATCAAAAAGAGGTCTAAATGTGTAAGTCAGTTGGAAGCTTAATGCAGGTATATCAATATACATCAATAGGCGTATTCGACTGGCACATTTATTAAGTAATTTCCCTGTGTTGAGTAATTATTTCTATTCGACTGGCATCATGACGTAATGAATTAAGTATAGTGGCTGACGATACCTAACGCGTTTTAGCCAGCTGTTAGTAGAGTCACGTTGCTATAATTCGGGTTTTAAATGCAATCTAAGGCAATATTTCGAATATTTAAATATTTTTATTCATTTATTACAGTATAATATTACTATATATGGCTGTTTATATATGAATAATGCCCTAAAACGCTTTTAAGTTAGTTGTCTCTAGTTGTCTCTAATTGACACTTGTTGTCTCTGTTTAGTACCACCGGAGTCACCTGATTAAACCAAGATGGCGAAAGGTAAAATGATTTCTTATTATTCTGAATATTTGACTCTTTTCTCAACGAAATATCACATACAAACTGAAAATGTGAAGTTACATATTTCAAAACTATGTGATCTTTTCACAGACAGCCTTGGTATGTGGTAAATATAACGTATATCTACCGAAAATCAAGGCTGTACGTCGAAATTGCAAGTCAGATTTTTTTCCGTGAAAGTAATGAATAATTTCCGAACGAAATGTCCCGCCAGCTCTCTATCTCCTTTGTAAATAGAGTGTACCCAAGATCAGACAGCTCATGTAGGAATCGTTTGATCACGGTCTACTCAGTTTGCTTATCATGGTCACCAGGTGAAAAAATGGGACTCGAGCCCAGGGCCTTTGGCTTACAATGCCAATTTAAGGGTAGCCTAACTTTCACAAATCATAGGTGTTTGTCGTGTGCTACCCGGCCACCCCCCTCCCGTCTGCAACTACACAGAAACATATTGAATATTGGCCAAAACAATCTCAAAAAACGTCAAAACATTGTCAAAATACCATAAAATAACATTTAAAAGTGAAATAAAAAAATCTGAATTCCTTTGTTTCCAATATTTTCAATCCATCCACTGCCTCCCAGGACATGTCGATATGCAACCTCTAACACAGTGATCTCCCATATTATATCAGTGACAATGACCCTGATCAGACAGCTCCTATAAGAGTCGTCTGATCTGGGTCTTTTCTGTTTGCGAAGATATATATAATATTTATGGAGTAAATGATTAAATAGGGTTATAATTTTAAAAATAGAGTTGGAAAGATTTCTTTTCCTTGACTTTAACTTGCCTATTAGTCAGTATGTCAGCCTATAGGCTACGTATATCCTATAGACAATTATACAGATAGACATACAGACAGATGTAAGAGAAAAGAGACGTATACAGATAGGCATACAAACAGAGACAGACATATAAACTTGTTTTTGTCAATTGACCAGTCTGTCAAACTTAATTTATATAATACATGCTTTGGTCAAACTTAACTTATATAGCATTGAGACAATATATTAAGTTTGACGAAACCACTACCTGTTTTGTACTATGTAAAGTAAATTGACGAAACCACCGTAATCCATCATCTGACAATCATATGTATATGTATTCACCTTATAAGGTTATCATTTTAAACACAAACTCATATTGATTCTTTATTTGATCATTTATTCAACACTGTACCGACTGAATTCTCCCAATTTGACCTGAGACTTGATTAATCTTCGGCCTTTTTATCGGGATTGTATGTAATAATCTGTGGCAAAAATTAGCAAAACAAAAGCGAGTAATAATCATGTTCCACGAGTATTGTATTCTTGTGGCGAATTCATATACCTTCGTAAATGTATCCGGTGATTACCGACAATAATAAACGGAATATGCACCAGTCTCAGATCAAATTGGGAGATTAATACCAAGCTACCCAGTAAAGCCTATCAACTGTTTCAACACAATCTCTACCTTACTACACACACACCCTTTACACAAGTATTTGTCCCAAGTTCTTACTGAAATAACACTCCACAAGTTTCTTATTATTACAAATGAATTCAATAATCTTCATATAAATCACCCTGTGGGTTATTTACGTTGGATGCCAAATGTAACATGTTGAAAAAGTTGTGAATCGACTGGGAGTCCAACCCAAGGCTTTTTGCTTACCATGCCAACATTCTACTGACTGAGCTACTACGCCACACAGTAAAGCATATCAACTGTTTTACCACAATCTCTACCTGGCTACATGATTTAAATTATACAGATATGACCATACAGTTTTATCTCAGTCAAAATGTCTCTTGAAAATATTATAAAATAAATTATTGAATATACATGAAAAAAAGGAAAGGGTCAGGTTATCCCTTGACTTGAATGTCCACAATTAGATTTTGTTTAAGTGGCTTTTGTAGAGAAGCTTCACTGTATGATGAGTTTATATGTAAACAGAGATGGAGAAAAAAGTTGTGAGAGTAAATAATTATATGTTACTTAACCCTCTTAGAACCTCTTGAATGTAGGAACTCTTGACGAATAAAGACTCAGACAGTCAAGTTCAATTCAGTCAGTGTAGTTTAATGGTAGAACACCTTCTTGCCTAGACATGAGAAGGAAGTCTGGGTTCAAATCCCAGCACTGGCTATTGAAGAAGGTTTGAGATGAATTATTTATTATTTTATTTAATTAACCCTTTCCCTGTCCTATGTTTATGTCAAATTCAATACCTACTGAATATTCATGGACACAATAGTTGCAATGAAATATGGAAGGTGGAACATTGTAGCCATTTCAGAAAGTAAAGAAACAGATTTATCAAATTCCATCAGCAAACAGAGTAGTCTAGACCCCTCCGTCTGATCTGGTTCAACTCTATTTGCAAATGGGTGAAAACATGTTTGTATGAGGGAAAAAACTTACAGAATTGTAAGGAAATAACTTCATACTGTGCATATTGCTTAGTAAAACAAATTTAAGAACTTTGTTCTTTAACCCTTTACTCCATAAAGATGTCTTTCTAACCTTTGCAAATGGAGTAGACCCAGATCAAAAGCTCATGTAGGAGCCATCTGATCATGGTGTGCTGTTTATACTTATGACATAATACAGATATGATTCTACAGTTGCTGCCACGGCCAAAATTTCTTGTGTTCATGTGCCATTATAAAAATAATTCAAAATCCTGTCACTTTTCAACATGTCATTTTTTCTTACATGAATATTCCTGGCATAAAGGGTTGATAGCTTTTATTTCTAGAGAAAGAAGACTGGAAAGTAAAGAAATCCAAGGATTTTAGGTATACAAGCAGTACTAGAGGATCAGTTTCTGTATTTTCAGTGTAAAATAATGGCAAAGTGAAGTCTCTTGGCTTGAACCTGGAGGAATAATATTTTTAATACATGGCTATTTTGAGATAATGTGAAACAACTAAACCTGTACTATATGAATATTCATGAAGGCTTTGAGACTCTATGAATATAAAATAATTAAGCTCTCTTAAAGCTGCTTCAGATGAGTGATATCAGTTTTGAAAAGTGCCCAAAAGCTTTAAAATACTGATTGCCCTGAAAAGAATTGATGCATGAATTTATTTATTTCTAAATTCAAATATCTTAAATTATAAATATTTTTAGTCCTTATTTTTTTAATATGGAGAAATATGTAAAACATTAGCAGAACTTTGTTAATCATTAATAGATCCATAATCAATGTTTCAATAACAAGACATTATCAATTATCTTACTGAGGGTTGGGTTGAGAAATTTAAAAGCAACCAACTGCTAGTTCAAATTCTGTTTTAGAGTTTACAGTTTTAGCTCACCAGAGCACAAGGTGCCCAGGGTGAGCTTTTGTGATCACCTTATGTCCATTGGCATGCGTCGTCCTGTTGTCAACAATTTGAATCTTTAAAAATCTTCTCTTCTAAATCTACAGGGTTCTCAGCTTTCATCTTTGGCACATATCACCATCATTAGATTCACTAACACCAAATCTATCAGATATAGCTGAATACTTATATCTAGACTTGCCATGTGCCATAACTTGATAATAATATCAAAACCTGGTCTTCCAGAGGTATTTGGAAGTTTAACCAGTTCCTTGTCTACAGGCTATTCTAGAAACATGATCTTGCCAACGGATGTCACAAATCTTTTCCTGTATGTACTGAACACTAATTGTACTCAGTCTGAAAAACGTGTTGAACTCATCCAGTCTGAAGAGAGATGCGCTGTTTCTGATATGTAATTCTTCTGTCTATATCGAGATCTCCGTCTGGAAACAGAAAAAATATATAAGTACCCTTGAGAAAACAAACCCTTATCCGAGCTTCAGATAAGAGGAGTATTTTGAAAATAAAACACCTTTCCGTCGAAGTCAAAGTTGTAATCACTCTTTAAAAAGTGTCTGGTAAAGACAGTTCTGATGAATGGTTACAACAATAAGTGATGTTGGGAAATCTTGTATGGTACATGTTTAAGCAGGTTTTGGTCAGACCAAATTTTATATATTAATGGCTGCATTGTGAAATTCCAAGTAGTATATAGTGAGTTAAAATAGTCCCCAGCCACATAAATTAGCTACCACATTTTTTGGCGGTGGTAGTGTGTATCTCTCGACTGTCACCCGATTGTCATCGCTAAGCGTCTACAGGTAAATCGAGACAACCGATGGTACATTAAAGCTAAAAGGTCCTATCTAAGAGTTCTGATTTAAACCTGCGCAGCGACAATCGTACTAATTATTTTCGCCGAAAATTGGGAGGTTTTTGGTTTTTGCACCGACCTACATGCAAATGTATACATGCAGTTAAGCATACACCAGCGCGATTCAACATCCAGCAATCGACTTCTCAGAACAAATACGTAGTCAATAGTTAATGTACATTTTAAAAGTTAGACTTTCAACAGAATATTTACGCGTTTCGTAGCTTATTACTTTGACAATACATGTAGTATATAAAAACAAAAAAGATGAACAAATCCAACAAACTCTGGTTAACTTCGCCAGAGGAGGCTAATACTGAAGGGTTTTAACTGGCTATATTCACTCTACAACTTTTGTCCGTTCGTGCTATGAAATATCTCCTCCTATTGCTTATTATTTTCCATTAGTTTACCCTACCGCCACAACACAACTGCGTGTGAAAAATAAAAAAGTACACGTACATAGACCGTCAGTATCTTGTCTAGAGAGCTGGGAGAGGCATGTAGAAAACTAAGATTTTATAACTTCAAATCGCGACAGCGTTTCTGGTGAAAATTTACAGATATGTATGTATGCAAACATTATATCATACAAATATCTGTACATTTTCACCAGAAACGCTGTCGCGATTGAAGTAATAAATTCTTAGTTAAGTTTTCTACATGCCTCTCCCAGCTCTCTAGATAAGATACTGATAGTCTATGTACATGTACTATTTTCTTTTTTCCGCACGCAGTTGTGTTGTGGCGGTAGGGTAAACTAATCGAAAATAATAAGCAATGGGAGGAGATATTTCATAGCACCAGTGGACAAAATTCGAAAGTTGTAGAGTGAATATAGCGAGTTAAAACCCTTCAGTATTAGCCTCCTCTGGCGATTTTAACCAGAGTTTGATGGATTGTTTTTTAATGTATTTTGTTTTATACTAAATGTATTGTCAAAGTAATAAGCTACGAAATGCATAAATATTCTGTTGAAAGTTTAACTTTTAAATGTACATGAATTATTATCCTAAGTATTTGTTCTGTGAAGTCGATTGCTGGATGTTGAATCGCGCTGGAGTATGCTTAACTTCATGTATACATTTACATGTAGGTCGGTGCAAAAACCAAAAACCTCCCAATTTTCGGCGAAAATAATTAGTACGATTGTCGCTGCGCAGGTTTAAATCAGAACTCTTAGATAGGACCTTTTAGCTTTAATGTACACTAGGTTGTCTCGATTTACCTGTAGACCCTTAGCGGTGACAATCGGGTGACAGTCGAGAGATACACACTACCACCGCCAAAAAATGTGGTAGCTAATTTATGTGGCTGGGGACTATTTTAACTCACTATATACTACTTAGTAGGTGAAAACAATTGCCAAAAAGGTTGCTCAGCAGGCTAAAAGTTAAACTTGTCATGTCTACGTTCGGTTTGACGATGTCCGATTCTATCTCGGTATTCCGAGTCAGACGATCATTTTAAATGGAATAAGCGTTTTGAAGTTCTGTTATTTTAAAGTATTACCGAACATATCTCATGTCGTCAGCTTGGTTAATTAATTAACTAACTAATTAACAAGTTAATTTGCATTATACATATGCAGAACTGCCTCGCGCTAAGATGGTGATATACGAGCCCCGTTTTGAGATTCTATACCAAAAAGCAAAAATAGCGTAAACCCATATCAATAACAGCTTTGAAAAAGTTGCATGTGGTCAGGATCTGTACACTAGTGAGGTGTAAGAGTGAAGATCCTAATTGGATCACATTCGTGTACTCTAAATGGTGATATCGAGCTACTTTCGAATTTAATGATATTCCGGCAGATTAGACGGCAACCACCACAAAATTAACATCCTGTTTTACAATTCGTTGGTGACTAAAGCCTAATCTGCATACTCATTCCGAATGCGACAACAGATCTGAGTCTACACTGTTTGCAATGCGTTGTAGTGTGGAATAGTAGTATAGTATGGGTTAAAATAGTCCCCAGCCACATAAATTAGCTGCCACATTTTTTAGTTTTGGTGTGTATCTCTCGACTGTCACCCGATTGTCATCGCTAAGCGTCTACATGTAAATCGAGACAACCGATGGTACATTAGAGCTAAAAGGTCCTATCTAAGAGTTCTGATTTAAACCTGCGCAGCGACAATCGTACTAATTATTTTCGCCGAAAATTGGGAGGTTTTTGGTTTTTGCACCGACTTGCATGCAAATGTATACATGAAGTTAAGCATACTCCAGCGCGATTCAACATCCAGCAATCGACTTCTAAGAACAAATACGTAGTCAATAGTTCATGTACATTTAAAAGTTAGACTTTCAACAGAATATTTATGCATTTCGTAGCTTATTACTTTGACAATACATGTAGTATAAAACAAAATAGATTAAAAAATCCAACAAACTCTGGTTAACTTCGCCAGAGGAGGCTAATACTGAAGGATTTTAACTCGCTATATTCACTCTACAACTTTCGAATTTTGTCCGTTCGTGCTATGAAATATCTCCTCCCATTGTTTATTATTTTCGATTATTTTACCCTACCGCCACAACACAACTGCGTGTGAAAAAAGTACATGTACATAGACCATCAGTATCTTGTCTAGAGAGATGGGAGAGGCATGTAGAAAACTAAGAATTTATTACTTCAAATCGCGACAGCGTTTCTGGTGAAAATGTACAGATATTTTATGTATGCAAACATTATTAAAACTACATTTCCTAGACATATACCGTGTACCATGTCCAGTTTGCAAATAGTTTGTGTTAAAAGAGAATACACCAAGTGAGTTATGGCATATCAGTTATATACCCCGAGGCGTAATACAAAGCAGTTTTGTTGACAAGCTGACATCCACTTGTGTATCAATTCTCAAGTGTACTCTTAGCAATGTACAGTGTTACACATGCAATTCTACGTTTCGATCCTTAAAACAGTTTAAATATATATTTCTTAAAATGAAACATATTAGATGCAGTAAATGCTGTGATTTGGTTAGAGCATCGGACTATTGTGATCACTACAGGAACTGTGAGACAAGAAATGAGGTAAGCATATTGTTTCTTGCAGATCTGAGTTTTAATAGTTATGTGAAGTATCCGCTAATATTGATATTGGACAAATTTACATGTGCATGCAGTTTAAGATAATAATTTCAATGTTTTCATTTTAAATCTTAGGACAGTGACGTCCATGTACCCGAAGTGTGCGAAGACTCTGAAAGTACCTCAAAACGTCAGAAAATGTCAGGCACAATTACGGAAAGGTTAGTAATAAATTCTGTCTCTAAAATAAGAAATAATAAACAATTATCGCATACATGTACTTATAAACGTATTAAAAATCTAATAGTTTGCGGGTACTAAATTTTGCGTTTGACTGTTTTAAAGAGAATACACTATTTGTAAAACCATTGCACAAGTAATTTAATATATAGCTGTTAGATTTTATATTTTTCTGGCCTGCAATATTCATATACATATGAAAAGCTGTAGATAAAATTCCGTTGTATATTATTCTCATACACGGGCATGTTACAAGCAAGAAATATTTTATATGTAATTTTCAGAAAAGAGAATGCTGACAGTGACGAAGAGAACGGTTATACCATTTGCTCAAAATGTATGAAACGCTTTTCTACGAGTTGGTACTGCCGTCAACATGAAGCGTCTTGTAAGGGTCCCAAACTGAAGAAAACAGCAGTGACCACGTGCGGGAAATGTAGAAAACAGTTCTCTGATTACCACACGAGGATGCGTCATGAGAAGAATTGTGAGAGAACAAAAACTTGTAAAGTATCTAGTTTTCAGTGTACTTCGTGTAAAGAGAGGTTTCAAACTCTTAGTGAGTTAATGAAACATGAAAAACTTTCGTCTCATAACCAACCCGGTGGCAGTGGACTATCAACATTTAACAGTACCAGCAATAACAACAACAATGCCACCAGTTCTGAAACTAAGTCTCACCACCCATCTTGCCGGTCGTGTGGGGATCGTTTCGCGAACTACAGAGACCTTTATCACCATAGAATGATTAGGCACAAACAAACTGGATCTGAACATTCGCACAGCGATCCCTGGATGAACACCGGCGAGATTCCGCCATGGATAAATGAAGATGGGAGCGAGAATATGAATATGAAGAATGCGTATGATCAACACAAACATTTAATTTTGAGAGAGAGGGTAATGGATGGTCAGGTTAGAGATACATACAATTTCCCGGTCCCAAATTTATCAAACGTAGACCAGTTAATAAGTCATTTAGAATTTATTTTCGAAAGAAGTCAGCACGCTTTTAAAGTCAATTTGTCTTTCGGCATAATACTGCAAAATATCGATAACCACGGCTACAGATATTTCGCGCCGCATTATACTGACAGTTTCTTCTTATTTCCACAGCTTATTAGTAATAATCAAGATATAAACAGAATACGTTTACGTCTTGCAGAGCTGGATCTATCCACTTATTTTCAAAAACAAAAACCTAATTCTAAATGGAAGCCCGTTTTGATTACTAACGTGTTGTACGTTGTACACAAGACGAGTTTTCCTTTGGGTTTAGGTCGGCCGCTCCCTCAATATATAACAAACTCAAAAAGCATTATATCATTCGAAAAGAATCACAGCACTGGTAAAATGTATACGGATAATCGTTGTTTCTTTCGTTGCTTAGCGTATCATAAAAGTAAGCGGAACAAGTGCGAAAATTTAACAGCTGAACTTTATTCTCAGTGGTTAAATTTTCGCACTTGTTCCGCTTACTTTTATGATACGCTAAGCAACGAAAGAAACAACGATTATCCGTATACATTTTACCAGTGCTGTGATTCTTTTCGAATGATATAATGCTTTTTGAGTTTGTTATATATTGAGGGAGCGGCCGACCTAAACCCAAAGGAAAACTCGTCTTGTGTACAACGTACAACACGTTAGTAATCAAAACGGGCTTCCATTTAGAATTAGGTTTTTGTTTTTGAAAATAAGTGGATAGATCCAGCTCTGCAAGACGTAAACGTATTCTGTTTATATCTTGATTATTACTAATAAGCTGTGGAAATAAGAAGAAACTGTCAGTATAATGCGGCGCGAAATATCTGTAGCCGTGGTTATCGATATTTTGCAGTATTATGCCGAAAGACAAATTGACTTTAAAAGCGTGCTGACTTCTTTCGAAAATAAATTCTAAATGACTTATTAACTGGTCTACGTTTGATAAATTTGGGACCGGGAAATTGTATGTATCTCTAACCTGACCATCCATTACCCTCTCTCTCAAAATTAAATGTTTGTGTTGATCATACGCATTCTTCATATTCATATTCTCGCTCCCATCTTCATTTATCCATGGCGGAATCTCGCCGGTGTTCATCCAGGGATCGCTGTGCGAATGTTCAGATCCAGTTTGTTTGTGCCTAATCATTCTATGGTGATAAAGGTCTCTGTAGTTCGCGAAACGATCCCCACACGACCGGCAAGATGGGTGGTGAGACTTAGTTTCAGAACTGGTGGCATTGTTGTTGTTATTGCTGGTACTGTTAAATGTTGATAGTCCACTGCCACCGGGTTGGTTATGAGACGAAAGTTTTTCATGTTTCATTAACTCACTAAGAGTTTGAAACCTCTCTTTACACGAAGTACACTGAAAACTAGATACTTTACAAGTTTTTGTTCTCTCACAATTCTTCTCATGACGCATCCTCGTGTGGTAATCAGAGAACTGTTTTCTACATTTCCCGCACGTGGTCACTGCTGTTTTCTTCAGTTTGGGACCCTTACAAGACGCTTCATGTTGACGGCAGTACCAACTCGTAGAAAAGCGTTTCATACATTTTGAGCAAATGGTATAACCGTTCTCTTCGTCACTGTCAGCATTCTCTTTTCTGAAAATTACATATAAAATATTTCTTGCTTGTAACATGCCCGTGTATGAGAATAATATACAACGGAATTTTTTCTACAGCTTTTCATATGTATATGAATATTGCAGGCCAGAAAAATATAAAATCTAACAGCTATATATTAAATTACTTGTGCAATGGTTTTACAAATAGTGTATTCTCTTTAAAACAGTCAAACGCAAAATTTAGTACCCGCAAACTATTAGATTTTTAATACGTTTATAAGTACATGTATGCGATAATTGTTTATTATTTCTTATTTTAGAGACAGAATTTATTACTAACCTTTCCGTAATTGTGCCTGACATTTTCTGACGTTTTGAGGTACTTTCAGAGTCTTCGCACACTTCGGGTACATGGACGTCACTGTCCTAAGATTTAAAATGAAAACATTGAAATTATTATCTTAAACTGCATGCACATGTAAATTTGTCCAATATCAATATTAGCGGATACTTCACATAACTATTAAAACTCAGATCTGCAAGAAACAATATGCTTACCTCATTTCTTGTCTCACAGTTCCTGTAGTGATCACAATAGTCCGATGCTCTAACCAAATCACAGCATTTACTGCATCTAATATGTTTCATTTTAAGAAATATATATTTAAACTGTTTTAAGGATCGAAACGTAGAATTGCATGTGTAACACTGTACATTGCTAAGAGTACACTTGAGAATTGATACACAAGTGGATGTCAGCTTGTCAACAAAACTGCTTTGTATTACGCCTCGGGGTATATAACTGATATGCCATAACTCACTTGGTGTATTCTCTTTTAACACAAACTATTTGCAAACTGGACATGGTACACGGTATATGTCTAGGAAATGTAGTTTTAATAATGTTTGCATACATAAAATATCTGTACATTTTCACCAGAAACGCTGTCGCGATTTGAAGTAATAAATTCTTAGTTTTCTACATGCCTCTCCCATCTCTCTAGACAAGATACTGATGGTCTATGTACATGTACTTTTTTCACACGCAGTTGTGTTGTGGCGGTAGGGTAAAATAATCGAAAATAATAAACAATGGGAGGAGATATTTCATAGCACGAACGGACAAAATTCGAAAGTTGTAGAGTGAATATAGCGAGTTAAAATCCTTCAGTATTAGCCTCCTCTGGCGAAGTTAACCAGAGTTTGTTGGATTTTTTAATCTATTTTGTTTTATACTACATGTATTGTCAAAGTAATAAGCTACGAAATGCATAAATATTCTGTTGAAAGTCTAACTTTTAAATGTACATGAACTATTGACTACGTATTTGTTCTTAGAAGTCGATTGCTGGATGTTGAATCGCGCTGGAGTATGCTTAACTTCATGTATACATTTGCATGCAAGTCGGTGCAAAAACCAAAAACCTCCCAATTTTCGGCGAAAATAATTAGTACGATTGTCGCTGCGCAGGTTTAAATCAGAACTCTTAGATAGGACCTTTTAGATCTAATGTACCATCGGTTGTCTCGATTTACATGTAGACGCTTAGCGATGACAATCGGGTGACAGTCGAGAGATACACACCAAAACTAAAAAATGTGGCAGCTAATTTATGTGGCTGGGGACTATTTTAACCCATACTATACTACTCTACTAGATTTGAAATTCGAATATGTGTACCAAAATGCAATCAGGGTGTCAATCAGTTTGGATCCTGATGAGACGCCGAGCTCATCTGGATCCAAACTGTTTGCATAGGTATTCACTCACGCGCTCATATCAGGCTAAAGGTTAATAGATGTAGTGAATAGAGTACATGTAGATATAAAAAAAAGTTTATCCACCGTTTAGCCCTCAGCAGTAGGATTACCAAACCAACGATGTTATCATGTTAGTCGTTGGAATCGTTGTCAGAACTGCTGTCGTCCAGAAATAACAGCGCGTTTTCGCTTTGCCATTATGCTCTTATCAAATTCACAAGCGGCCAGCGATAAGTAATGAAATGAAAAAATCATTCGACTGGGCATCGAACTATACGTAATTACATGCCACTGCGCACGTGGGCGGAGCTAATATTAACTCAACAAAAAACCTCCAGTCGAATACGCCTATTTGACATGTCGGATGAGTAAACTGCCACGTAAATAGTGTCTATTACAGACGTTACGGTTTCTTCATGATACTGTCTATTATACTCCTTTCACCGTCAAATAAAATATATTCATTAAGATTAGTGTCTCCTATTGATCTTTAGCCATTTACTCCATGAATATTCATGTAAGAAATAACATTATGAATTTTAAATAGATGATTTTTTATAATGACACACAAAAAATCACGTTTTCGCCTTGTCAGAAACTGTACATTCTGATCTTTATAATTGCATGATCAAATGGAGCAGACCATTGGATCAGCCTGATCTGGATCTAGTCTGTCGGCAGAGGTGTTAAAAGCGTGTATATACAGTAAAACTTCAAAGTTGGAGTTCCACTAGTTTCTCTCAAACTATCATTTTGTCAAACAGTTATAGATATATTCTAATATTTACTCTGCTGTCATTTAGCAGGGCATTGTTTGCATTTACAAAAACTGTAAGATAATATCTACATAATTCCATAAACAAACAGGGCATTCTTATGCCTTTGCAAACAGAAACAGAGTAGACCTTGTAGAAATCTAATCCGTTTGCCATATTCATAAAGCTCTTTAGGACAAAATTAAGAAAAATCTTTAGTTTCTTAAGTATTCCGTAATCTAATAAAATTGATTCGAGTAGGGTTACATCTGGAATATAAAGCTTAATATAAAATATGTATTTAACATAATATTCCAATAGCCACTAAAAAAATATTTTACTCACTTGTCTTGCTACAGATTTAGAAAGAAATATTATCTTTCAGGGTAAAATACTCTTAATGAGCGTCGTGCATATTTGTGCTGCGTCTATGGTTTCTGGCATGGCGAAACATGTTCCTATTGTTCATGTGTCACAATAACAATTACACTAATTAATATTCATACATACATTATGTCTTGCATGGATTTCATTGAGTAACGATTTCGAGAAAACGTAAAAATTCAAAGTATTACCACGCAGATCGCCTCAGAGTTTCCTTTCAATTCTTCTTACCTCCCATAAACAAATACGACTGATATGCATAGCAACTTGCGCATGCGCAAACCTCTAGGAAGTTTAACCCTTACCTACTGAGAAAATGGCCCTCTGATCTGCTACGGGTTTTGCTTAGTTTCAATTCCTTTAATCCTATTACTCACATAAACACCTATTCGTGCATTTGCCAACAGAGTAGACCTAGATCAGACATTTCTATAGAAGCCGCCTGATCAGGTTCTGCTCTGTTTGATTTCTAATTGATATAGATCGGATTCTACAGTTTTTGTCAAAGCAAAACAATCTGTGAAAACTTGACATTATAGAAATTGGGCTAGTAGATGAATTATTATGTTGCATTATTTCTTACATGAATACACAACAGGGAAATGTCTGAACTTGGAGACTACTATTGTCCGAGTGTCATCTGGCTCTGGATCATGATGAGACGCGCAATTACAATGTATCTGCAAATGACAGTCAGGCAGCTCTTAACCCATAACCTCATAGGCTATTTTTAGATACAATCTCTTTGAATAAATCACCCGGGAAGGAGCATTAACTAGAGAAAAGGAACATTTAAGAATTTTGTAGTTATGGGAGCAAATGCTCTATTTATCACAATGGTTTCACAAAGTGACTTTTACAGAGTCGTCAAAAGCCGTCAACATGAGGGAATGGGTTAACAGGCGAATGGTTAAAATGGTGTGCACAAACTTTTGTATAAACCTTTTTCTCCAAGAATATTAATGTACGAAAACATGACATCATACATATTAACTAGATAAATAGCGCATGATTACGGGCAGTTTTGGCCATGGTAGGAACTGTAGAATCAGGTCCATATTATATCATAAGTGTAGACCCAAAGGTGCTCGACGCATACTTGGACTCACCCATGGACCCCCCCCCCCCCCCAAAAAAAAAAAAAAAAAAATAATTAAAAAAAAATAAATAAATAAATAAATAAAAAAAAAATTAAAAAATAAATAAAATAATAATAATAATTTTCTTTTTAAAAAAATGTGATCGAAGTATGTTAAACTAGCCTAAAACTATCTATTTGAACCTTAAACCACTCCGAAAAACAAGAAAAACACGACCCGGAAAAAAAATTCCTATCGGGTCTATATATGTATTGAAAGGTATCTTAACTACGACAGATCAGCTGCGGAACAACAGTCATGTTTTTCAAAGTCTTACAGCAAAGCCAATTCAACACCGATTTCAATCATTTTGGTCTTGATCCGTTCCAAATTCCATATGCTAAGCGGCACAATTAGTGCTTTCCTTAAATATGACTCCGTCTTGTCGCTGCAAGACCGCGAATTTCTTGAGATGCAACTGTTTCAAAGATATATATTTATACTAAATTGAACGTCCTGTTTAGAGGGGTTTTACTGTATTCTTGCATTGTAGAGTATAGCGATATGCCAAGTAAATGACCTTCTACACACATCATGGTCTCTCTCCTGTATGTATCACTGTATGCTTGAATACGTTTGCTTTTTGAATGAATGACTTTCCACACATATCACACTTATAAGGTCTAGTATGTATCCTTGTATGGGAGAGTAAATCTGGATCCATTCTTATAAAGCTTTTAGTTGAGTCTGAGTTTCGTTCTCAAGCTTTTGATTGGTCAGATTTGAGTTCTCAAGCTTTTGATTGGTCAGATTTGAGCCAAAGGCTCAAATCTGACCAATCAAAAGCTTGAGAACGATTGCGGAGTAAATGACTATTCATGCATCACATTTGTAAGGTCTCTTCGCAGTATGTATCCTCGTATGAGAGATTAAATGATGTTTGCGAACAAATGAATGTTCACACATATCACACTTGTAAGGTCTCTCTCCTGTATGTATCCTCGTGTGAATGGCTAAATCAACCTGTCGAGTAAATGACTTTTCGCACATATCACACTTGTAAGGTCTCTCTCCAGTATGTAACTTTGTATGAATGAGTAAATTTGATATGCAAGTAAATAACTTTTCACATACATTACACATGTATGGTCTCTCTCCTGTATGTATCCTCGAATGCATGAGTAAACCGGAATTTGTAGTAAATGATTTTTCACACACATCACACTTGTAAGGCCTCTCTCCAGTATGTATCCTCATGTGCATGAGAAAATGACCTTTGTGAGCAAGTGAATTTTCACACACATCACACTTGTATGGTCTCTCCCCTGTATGTATCATCATGTGAGTCATCAAATGTGCTCGCTGCGAAAATGAGCTTTTACACAAATCGCAGTCGTGATTTTTCTCTCCAGTATGTATTTTAGTATGCCTGAGTAAGCTTGCTTTGTGAGCAAATAACGTTTCACACACAGCACACTTATATCTGTCTCCAGTATGCATCCTTGTATGAGAGAGCAACTCGGATTGCCAAGTAAATGACTTTTCACAGACATCACACTTGTAAGGTCTCTCTCCAGTATGTATTCTCATATGAATGATTAAATAACCTTTGTGAGCAAATGACTTTTCACACATATCACACTTGTAAGGTATCTCTCCAGTATGTGTCCTCGTATGGCTAACTAAATGTGATCGCTGGGTAAATGACTTTCCACACACATTACACTTAAAGGGTTTGTCTCCAGTATGTATCCTCGTATGGCTAGTTAAATGTGATCGCTGGGTAAATGACTTTTCACACACATGACATTTGTAAGGTCTCTCTCCAGTTTGTACCATCGTATGAATAAGTAAATCGGACTGTCGAGTAAATGCCTTTCCAAACATAGCGCATTTATAAGGTATCTCCCCCGTATGCACATGTACCATCATGTGACTTACTAAATGCGATTTCTTAGAATAAGACTTCACATCCACCACAGTCGTAAGGACTCTCAAAACTTTCAATTGTATTTAATTTATAGTATGATCTGAGAATAGTCGATAATTACACGCATTGTGTATAGTTGAAATGTCACCTAAGGTTACACAATTCCTGCTACAAAATAACGGTATTTCAATATACTACTGACAAAACAAATGACGCAAATATTTGCAAATGATAAGGTCAAAAGTCACAGTGTCTATGATCTACAAGTTCGAGACGTTTAAACCCAAACGTTATGCTCATAATTGAATGGTGCAGAACGTAATGCTTAACAGGGAACCGCTGGTTGTTCACAAAGTCACAATACACATGGATGTTAAAGCGTAAAACCTGTTCAGTGTCTTCAAGTCACAAGTTTAATATAAAACATGTGTGTTCTCAAATTCACTATCTGCATGAATGTTTAACATAAAACACCTGTGTGTTCTCACATCCATCTACAACATGGATATATATCCACAGTCATAAATATTATCATCAATTATCATCTTTGAAGGATGCCAATGAGCCATCGTAATGGTGATACCAACTTCCTTCAATCAAGACAACTTGTTCTTTACCTGTCAAAGAGAATGTGCTAATTAGCTGTTTAAACAAGTATGTATGAAATCATGACCGGATATAATTTATTAACTCATTACCTGATGAATATTCGAATTCAATACGTCACCAATTGGGAGGATTAAGATATTGTTCTTGTATTAAATAACATTATCATGGCAAATAGATTATAAACTAGTATACGCCCATGTAAGATACTCTCTCTCTCTCTCTCTCTCTCTCTCTCTCTCTCTCTCTCTCTCTCTCTCTCTCTCTCTCTGCTTATGATAAAATTTAGATAAAATGTAGCTTTGATAGTTTCTGCCTGAACCAAAATGTCCTGTGTTCACATGCCGTTATAAAAACCATATCTAATTAAAATCCATGGTGTTACTATTTTCTTACACGAATATGCAACAGGGATAGCGTTGAACAGAAAATATATTTTGATGAATGCTGCATTTTCAGAGTGGAATGGTCCATTATTAACCCTTCGCTTGCTATTCGTGTCAAATTTACCTACCTGTAAATAGTGAAAACCCAGATGAGACAGCTCCTGCAGGACCTGTCTCATCAGGGTCTGCACTATTTACAAGTTGGATGTGCAACCAGTGCACTCCACAGCAGTGATTACATAGCGAAATATGTGTACACTGAAGATATATGTAATTAAACAACAGGGCATGGGTAAAGAATGAGAAATATGTTCAGCATGAGAAGGATTAATTACGGGTAGAGTGTACAAAATATGGAGAGGGTATACTTTGCAAGAGAGAAGATTTTGAATAACAAACAGTTCAAACCCTGAATAGCCTGTTACTATTATATCGATTGTCCATTCACTAAGAAAGATATATCCGCTAAGGGATTCCGAGTGGCAAACAGAGCAGGCCCTAATCAGAGGGTTTCTAGCTGTAGGTCTACACGTGTCCGTACAATTGTTTCTAGTTGTAAGTCTACACTTTATTCAAAATACCGTACAATTGTTTCTAGCTGTAGGTCTACACATGTCCGTACAATTGTTTCTAGCTGTAGGTCTACATTTCATGCAAATGTCTGTACACTTGTTTCTAGCTATAGGTCTACACTTAATGCACATGTCCGTACACTTGTTTCTAGCTGTAGGTCTACACTTTATTCAAAATACCGTACAATAGTTTCTAGCTGTAGGTTTACACATGTCCGTACAATTGTTTCTAGCTGTAGGTCTATATTTTATGCAAATGTCTGTACACTTGTTTCTAGCTATATGTCTACACTTAATGCACATGTCCGTACACTTGTTTCTAGCTGTAGGTCTACACTTTATGCAAAATACCGTACAATTGTTTCTAGCTGTAGGTCTACACATGTCCGTACAATTGTTTCTTGCTGTAGGTCTACACAGGTCCGTACACTTGTTTCTAGCTGTAGGTCTACACTTTATTCAAAATACCGTACAATTGTTTCTAGCTGTAGGTCTACACAGGTCCGTACAATTGTTTCTTGCTGTAGGTCTACATTTCATGCAAATGTCCGTACAATCGTTTCTAGCTATAGGTTTATACTTTATGCAAATATCCGTACAATTGTTAATAGCTGTCTGTCTCCACTTTATGCAAATGTTCGTACAGTTGTTTCTAGCAGTAGGTCTACACATGTCTGTACAATTATTTCTGGCTGTAGGTCTACATTTTATGCAAATGTGTGTACACTTGTTTCTAGCTGTAGGTCTACAATTTATGCAAATTCCCGTACCATATTTCTAGCTATAGGTCTACACTTTATGCAAATGTCCGTACAATTGTTTCTAGCTATAGGTCTACACTTAATGCACATGTCCGTACAATTGTTTCTAGCTATAGGTCTACACTTTATGCAAATTCCCGTACAATTGTTTCTAGCTATAGGTCTACACTTTATGCACATGTCCGTACAATTGTTTCTAGCTGTAGCTGTACACTTTATGCAAATGTCCGTACAATTGTTTTTAGCTGTATGTATCTACTTTATGCAAATTGTTGATAGTGGCCGTTATAGAGAGACTTTACTGTACTGTATTTCACTTATTAACTCTTTACTCCATAAATGTGCCCTTTTATACATTTGCAAACATAATGGAACAAATTCAGATAGTTCCCAGAAGAGCCGTCTGATCAGGATTTGCACCGTTTGCTTATAATATATCATAGATATGATTCAACAATTTCTACTTCAGCAAAAACGGCATGTGTTTATATGCCATTTTAAAGAATAATCCGATAATACATTGGTGAGAGATAACTTTGAACGCGCGAAGTAATGGCATGAACCACTATATGGGTGTGATTAACATTGGAATAAACAAGAGCAGTAGAGTATTTCCTATATATGTCCCTGTTAACTGCTCTGGGTCTACACTGTTTCCCATGTCCCTTTTAATTGCTCTGGGTCTACACTATTTCCCGTGTCCCTGTTAACTGATCTGGGCCTACACTGTCTCCCGTGTCCCAGTTAACTGATATGGGCCTACACTGCATCCCGTGTCTGTGTTAACTGATTTGGGTCTACACTCCTTCCCGTGTCCCTGTTAACTGATCTGGGCCTACACTGTCTCCCGTGTCTGTGTTAACTGATCTGGCCCTACACTATTTCCCGTGTCTGTGTTAAGTGATCTACACCTTCACTGTCTCCCGTGTCTGTGGAAACTGATCTTGGTCTACACTGCTTCCCGTGTGATTGGCGTTTGGACCCATATGAAACCGAGTAACTCGGCATTACATCATCAAGGTGCAAACTATTTGTAATTCTCGTTGTTTTATTTTTTAATTCACCCTTTCCTTCGTATAGACGTGTTTTCACGCATTTGTAAATAGAGAAGACCCAGATCGGATGGTTCCTATGGGAGCCGTTTGATCTGGGTCTACTCTGTTTGTTAATGTAATTTGATAGTTCTGTTTCTGTACTTTATAACATGGCTTCAGTGTTCCACCTTCCATATTTCAGTATTACTATTTTGTCCATGAATATTTAGTAGATATTGAAACTTGGATTAATAACAGACTAGGCGAATGGTTAAATCATTCGATCATCATCCTGAGCAACTCGGACATACACCAAGATTCAGACTATTTGGAACCAGGCGAGACGCAAAGTAGCTCGGTGTTACATCAAGACTGAAACTGTTTGGAAGCAGACAAGACGCTTAGTATCTTGCTGTACACGTCAATACATCTACCTGTAAATAGTGAAGACCCAGATGAGACAGCTCCTGCGGGAGCTATCTCATCAGGGTCTGCACTATTTACAAGTTGATTGTGCAACCGGTGCGCCCTACAGCAGTGATTGCACAGCGAAATATTTGCACACAGTGAAGATATATGTAATTATACCACAGGGCATGGGTAAAGAAGGAGAAATGTATTTTAAAACTCAGCAAGAGAAGGGTTAAGCGGCCATCAAAACACCGCCTCATTATACGTCACAGAGGCAGGTGGTAAAAGTAGTGCAGAAAGCTCCTATAGGATCGTGCTTTTAACCCATTCCCTCATAGACTATTTTTAGATACAACCTCTTTGAAAATAAATCTACCGAAAAGGAGCATTAATTAGACAAAAAAGATTTTTTTTTAGAAATTTGTAGTTTGAAACCATTGTGATAAATAGAGCATTTGCTCCTATAGAAGCAAATACTCTATTTATCACAATGGTTTCACTTTTACAGTCGTCAAAAGTGGTCAATATGAGGGAAAGGGTTTAGACTCCTGTGTTCAGTGAATGAATGACCGCTTGGGATCAAACTATCAAAATGGTGTCACATCAAATAGTTCACTCTTACAAACCGATAGACATAGTCGATAAGATATCCGAATAGTTTGGGTAATTTAGACTAAGGCGAATTATAACTAGTCCTAAACATTTCCATATTTTACTGGCAATGTGCCCAAATCTCAATTTGGACAACATCTCGTTTTATTTCCATCATTTCTAGACCAGGGGATATGATTCCGGGATTCATATTATAAACGATTACGATTAACGTCAACCGGAATATACGACAATAGCTACTAGCGCTACAATTCAAGCTAACTTCGTACGACAAGAAAACTGGATCTGGTAATCATCGCATATTAGAACTGACGACAGTCTTTTTCATAAAACGGGCTCAAGGGCTTTAAGATTATAAGACGAGTATTACAAAATGTTGTAAAACAAGATGTGTTTATGTAACACTTTGCCCCCGATATGACCTTTGACCTTGATGTATGACATTGACCTTAATAAGTCACTCGTAAAATTGTATCCATAAGTTGTACGCATTTCAAGTTTGAAGGATGTATGTTGAATGGCGACGAAATTATAGGAATCTAAATTTAACCCGTAATTTGACCTTAATATAATTTTAAAAAATTATAGGAATCTAAACTTGACCCATAATTTGACCTTGACCTTATTAAGTCACCCCTAAAATGTTCATCTCTAGAAGTGGCACACGCATCCCAAGTTTCAAGTATGTATTATGCAGTGGCTTCAAAATTATGAACAACGTTAAAGTTTGGGCCAAATCAACCAACCAACCAACCGACAGACAGACAGGGCAAAACAATAACACCCCCTTGATGGGGAGGGGGGGGGGGGGGGTTAAGGATTCAGTACCTATCCTGGTAGTATTCACAGAGCTACAGATAAAAGTGCCTACTCAAACACTAAAATTGTCATTTCTCCACCATTTCTACGAGACGATTCTAAACAGTGGTCACAACATAGGGTTTGGTGCAGAAATTATTCTTGAAAATATATTCATTTCACTTGTAAACATCACCAATGATATTCTAATAAGTATCAACAAGAACATGTATGAGAAATGAAAACAAATGACTGGATTATTATTCCTCTGATCCACAGCTTTGAGTTCCATTAACATTTGATATGAATATACATGTAAGAAAAAAATGACATCATGAATATTAATAAGTAATTTTGTTATAATTATTGTTTATGAATGATGATTAGGTGGTGGCAGAAAATAGAATCACATCAGCAAATTGAGTAGAGCACTTGGTTAAACATCTCCTGTGGGAACTGTCCGATCTGGGATTACTCTGCTTGCATTACAGTAAAACCTATCTATAACAGCCACTAAATCGTGTTAATTAGCTGGTATTTAGGACAGGTGACTGATTAAAGCAAGGTGAAAGTAAAACAGAACGCTTCTATAGGTTTTACTTCACCTTGCTTCAAGCAGCCACCAGCCTTTAACACAAAATACCTGATGCAAGTTAGTGGCCGTTATAGAGAGGGTTTATTGTAGTACCAAAATGTGTCCCAATGGAGTAAAAACTTGAGAACAGCCTTAACTAACAGTGTAAACCCAGATAAGACGGCTCCTGATGAAGTCCTCTGATTAGGGTCTGCACCGTTTGCCATTTTACAGTTTATTGGTAAAATACATCTCATGATAGACCCGAGCCAATCCAGTGTCAAATCAGGAAAGGCTCATTTGAAAACTCAGCGTTGTAAGGGTAAACCCTTTACTCAATAAATACACCTGTCTATGTCTTTGCAGAGTCTGATCAGGTTCTGCTCGTTTGTTTATGATATAATATAGATATGGTTTTACAGTTTATGCCATGGTCAAAAATTCCTGTGTCCATGTGTTAATATAACACTCCAATTAATATTCATGATGTCATTATTTCATACATGAATATTCATGGAGTAAAGGGTTGAACACAACAAATGGAGAGCTATATACAGAGCAAAATATTCTTTGTTATTAATACACTTTATTTCAGTATCAGATACAAACTCATACAGAACTAAGCCCATTTGCATCCAGTGGATTATTCCATGATTATATATTAGATTAGTCCATTTTTTATCTATGGGGTGCCTGGCCTAAATTGTCAATTTTGTTTTGTTTTATATTGAAATTCCAATCAGCAAACAGTGTAGACTCTGATCAGACGCCGCATTTTGCGGCGTCTGATCAGAGTCTACACTGTTTGTTTATGTCCCATATATGGGATCGTGGGAGCAAATGGGTTAATTCAACTAATGTCTATGAAACTATACAGTAGAACCTCTCCTATGTGGTCATTTATTTATTGATCTTTAACCCTTTCCTCCATAAATATCCCTTTCTATGCCGTTGTAAAAATCAGCCGCTGAAACCATTGTGATAAATAGAGCATATGCTCCTATAGGAGCAAATGCTCTATTTATCACAATGGTTTCAAACTACAATTTCTAAAATTTTCCTTTTCTCAAGTAAACACTCTTTTTCGGTAGATTCATTCAAAGAGGTTGGGTCTAAAATAGCCTATGGAGGAAATGGTTAAAAAGCAAAAGCAGGAGGTTGCATGATGCAGGGCAAGAGTAATGCAACAAGCTCCAGATGGAGATTTCTGCATTACTTTAAACCTGCTTTAAGCTACAACTTGCTTTTGAGACATCTTTGATGGTCGCTTAAGACGAGTTCTACTGAGAAACCCATTCCCTCATATAAACACACTTTCATGTCCTTGTAAACAGAGATGGCTCTTGTTGAATTTTTTTTAATCTTCATCAAAATGAAGAAAACACTGTCAAGCAGTCTGGATCCTGATGAGATGCCAAGTTATATGGTTTCTCATCTGGATCCTGACTGTTGGCATTGCTAGCACGCAGAGTTTACATTAATTGCCATCTATATAAAATTGTCACCTTCAATTATTACAGTACAATAAAACTACTTTAAACTGGAATTCTAGAAAGATGGCTGCTTATTGCAGGTTAGGTGTCATGCAGAAAGCTCCAAGAGAAACCTGCTTAAGCTGTCACCTGTCTCCAAGGCCGATATTTACACTAACTTGGATGTCCGGTTTAGATGGGTTTTACTGTACAAATTTCTTCACTTTCACACACTATGAAACAGGTTGGATTTTAATAACATTCAGTTACTAAGCCTAAGATAACACAACACAAGGTAACATAAGACAGGACAAGGTAACATAAGATAACATAGCCCTTTCCTCAATAGACTATTTTTAGACCCAACCTCTGAATGAATCTACCAAAAAGGAGCATTTATTTATTTATTTATCACAATGGTTTCAAGAATTGGTTATTAGAGATGCGTAGAACGGCGTATTTATGGAGGAAAGGATTCAAATTGTTGCTCAGCATGCCACGAGTTTATTATTTTAGTAACCCTTTCCTTTTTCAGTATCCATTACCCGGGTTTTTATAATGTGTAGCTTAGAATCAGATCTATATCATGCTAGAAGCAAACAGAGCAGACCCTGATCAGATGGCTCTAATAGGAGTTGTCTGATCTGTGTCTATATGTTTGCAAATGTGTGAAAAGGTGATTATATGAGGGAAAGGGTAATCTCTTGGCCTGCTATAAGAATTATGCCTGCTTAAACTCTAAATTATTACAATTTTTGATTTCTTTCAATTTATTCCATCAGCTTTTCAGAAACAACTGACCGAGTGCTAAACAGCTTGGATCCTGATTAGATGCCGAGTTATTCAGTTTCTTATCTTCATCCAAGCTGTTGGCAAATGTCAGTCAGTTGCACTTAGCATGCAAAGGGTTATTGTTAACCTATTACCTCGTAGGCTATTTTTACACCCAACTTCCTTGAATAAATCTACCGAAAAGGAGCATTTAGTACAAAAAAGGAAAATTTCCAAATTTTGTAGTTAACAAACCATTGTGACAAATAAGAGCATTTGCTCCTATGGAGCAAATGCTCTATTTATCACAATGGTTTAAAAAAGGGGCTTTTACAGATGCAAAGGATTATTGTTAATTGATTAATTGATTTTGTTTATTATACAGTCTATAACGGACACTAAATTGTGTTAATTAGTTGGTATATAGGGCAGGTGGCTGCTTAAAGCAAGGTGAATCTAAAACAGAAAGCTTCTCTAGGAGTGTCCTATTTTACTTTCACCTTGCTTTAAACAGTCACCTATAGGAGCATTCTATTTTACTTTCACCTTGCTTTAAGCAGCCCCGTGCCTTTTACTGAAGGATTTTATGGCTGAATGCGTGTAACAAAAATGTGACATTTAATTTGACATGAAAATCTTTGAAAAGGGCCCTTAGTGGTTGAAATATTAGATCAGAGCAATTCAAAAATTGGGCAAAAAAATTCATTCAGCTCACACAATATGTTTTAATCATAATGTACAATTCATCATTTATCCATATAAAATATTCATATTAACATTACACAATATCAACACTAACATCATACATTACACAATATCAATACTAACATAATACATCACACAATAGCAATACTAACATCATACATTACACAATATCAATACTAACATCATGCATTACACAATATCAATACTAACATCATACATTACACAATAGCAATACTAACATCATACACTATCAATACCAACATCATACATTACACAATATCAATACTAACATCATGCATTACACTATATCAATACTAACATCATACATTACACAATATCAATACTAACATCATACATTACACAATAGCAATACTAACACCATACAATATCAATACCAACATCATACATTATACAATATCAATACTAACATCATACATCACACAATATCAATACTAACATCATACTGTAATTTATTACAAGATTCATATTAACTCTTTCGCTGCCAAATATTATCGTCTGCATAATTTGACATCTACTCAATTTTCTGCTTTTTGTGCCAAATTTCTAATTGTCGTCTGCAATCCAAGTTTGTCAAATCATTCAGTAAAATAAGGAAATGATATAAATAAATGCAAACTTCAAAGGAATAAAGCACATATATAGAAATAGAGATTGAGACAAATAGTGAAGTCCCTGATCGGACGCCGCCTTGAAAAGGCGCCGTCTGATCTGGGACTGCACTATTTGTCATGGTGCATTTATGCAACTGCTGCGGTAAAAGAGTTAAATTTCTTCCATTTTGTTTCAAAAACATAATCATAACACCAAACAGTTTGGATCCTGATGAGAGGCAAAGTTACTTGGTGTCTCATCTGGATCCAAACTGTTTATATAGGTAATTACAAATGCAACATTGGCAGCAAAAAAGTTAATACCTCAATACAAACATCACACAATACTCAAATCAACATCACACAACATCATATTAATGTCACAAAATATTCATCTTTAACCCATATAAAATAGTTATATTAACATCACACAAATTCCATACTAACATCATACAAGATTTATATTAACACCACAATACTCATATGAACATCACATAACATTCAAATTAATATCACACAATATTTATGTTAACATCAGACATGAATAACAATTCACACAATATTCATACTAACATCACACAATATCCATATTAACATCCATTTGCAGGTGTGTATATAGGAGTATTTAGGGGAAAAAGGGTTTAGAACCTAAACCGTAAAATAATTTGACCTTTTAACTTGTTCCTTTTTTTCTCACAAGACAAACGACTAGTTTGCCTAATCTCTTATGGCCCTGTCACACTATAGGGTATAAGAGAAATGTATCGACTGCATATGAAAGTTTTAAACAAGAGGGCCAGAATGGCCCTGAAGCGCTCACCAGACAATAAGGAGAAGATTTTCAAAGTTTTCACTATATGTGTCTATAGAAAACTAGCCTGCCATGGGGTGGGAGCTAATCTTGACCTAAGAGGCACAATTTATATAACTTTTGTAGAGGACCTGAACATGATGCTATGTGCCAAATATGAAAGCTGAGAACTGTCCAGTTTCAGACGAGTAGATTTTCAAAGTTTTCACTATATGTTTCTATTGAAAACTGGCTACCCCTGGGGCGGGCCAATTTTCACTCCAGGGCCATAATTTATATAAAGTTTTTAGAAGACCGGAACATGATGCTATGTGCCAAATATGTAATCTGAGAACCTTCCAGTTTCAGGGAAGAAGATATTCAAAGATTTCACTATTTGTTTCTATTGAAAACTGACCATCCCTGGGGCGGGGCCAATTTTGACCCTAGGGCCAAAATTTATACAAATTTTGTAGAGGACCTGAACATAATGCTATGTGCCAAATATGAAAGCTGAAAACCTTCAAGTTTCAGGAGAATGTTTTTAAAGTTTTCACTACATATATTTGTTTCATATATTTACCATTGCTGAAACTGTAAAATCATATCTGTATTATAGGATAAGCAAAAAGCAGGCACTGTTAAGACAGCTCCTATAGGAGTTGTCTGATCTGGATCTACTCTGATGCAAAGGCGTTACTATAAGTGAATGGGTTAACTGAACAAAAGTTTACCATAACATGAGACTTTTTTTACCTATTTACTTCATCTTTACTTTCATTTAACATAGAACAAAATCTCCACCAGGTTATTTTTTCTAAAACTGACCTGATATGCTTAAACCCTTTCCCTGTTCAGTACTTAGGCAAAATTTCAATACCTACTGAATATGCATTAACAAATTAGTTATAATGAAATATGGAAGGTGAAACATTGCAGACATTATAGAAAGTAAAGAATCCCATCTATCAAATTCTATTAGCAAACAGAGCAGATCCTGATCAGACAGCTCCTCTAGGAGCCGTCTGATCTGGGTCTACTCTGTTGCAAATGCGTGCAAACACGTTTATATGAGGGAAAGGGTTTACCCTTTAATCCATGAATACTCATGTAAGAAATAACATCATGAATATTAATGAGATTAATTCTTATCATAGCATAATTTATTATCAACACAGGAGTTCTTGCCATCGCAGAAAACTGTAGTCATATCAAGGGTTGCCACACACCAGAGGAAACAAAATTCCCTGACAATTCCCTGACATTTCCCTGACGTAATTTCAAATTTCCCTGACACATATCATCCCGAAACTTTAGTCTTTGTCATAATTTATTTGATATGTTATGTATTTTTTAAAATATATAACATTCATTCTCATGTTTTCAAAATTCCCTGACAACTCCCTGACATTTGCCTATATTTTCAAAGTTCCCTGACATTTCTCAAAATTCCCTGACAATTCCCTGACCTTGAAATAAAATTAAATTTCCCTGACTTTTTCCTGACACGTGGCAACCCTGATTATTATTATCTGTACTATTTCATAAGCAAACAGAGCAGATCCAGATCAGACAGTTAATATAGGAGTTGACTGATCTTGGTTTACCTTGTTTATAATGGCATAGACATGCATATTTATGGAGTAAAGTCTTAACCCTTTCCTTTCCTGTAAAAACGCCTTTTTATGCCTCTGTTAAAGTCACTTACGGAAACCGTTGTGATAAACAGAGCATTTGCTCCTTAGGAAAGGGTTAAGAAACTTTGCTAGCTGGAGAAACACATTTTTTGCAGATCATCTGAGTATGAAATACAGTTTTGGATGCTGATGCTTTTAACCCTTTACTCTATGAATATTCATGTAAGAAATAATGACATCATACTAATTAGATCATTTTTACAATAGCTCATGCAGTGATGGACACAGTCAGTTTTGGCAATGGTAGAAACAGCAGCATCATATCTATATAACATCATAAGCAAAGAAAGCAGACACAATCAGATGGCTTGTACAGGAGCTGTCAGATCTCGGTCTACTCTGTTTGCAAAGGCATAGCAAGTAAAGGGTTAACCCATTTGCGCCAAGTGGATTCTTCCATGTTTATATATTGGATTAGTCCTTTTTTTATCGAAGGAATGCCTAGCCTAAATTTTCAATTTTGTTTTGTTTTATATTGAAATTCTTATCAGCAAACAATGTAGACTCTGATCTGAGTCTACACTGTTTGCCTACGTCCCATATATGGGATCGTGGGAGCAAATGGGTTAACCCATTTATCGGAACTAGTGGTTTCCAAACAGTATTGACTCAACTGAGCAAATATCATACATGATTTGTGTTTTTGATGAACATGAAGATATTTAATTAAGCATTTTATTTTTAGCCCTTATAAATCCTACGTTTAACCTTATCAAACTTGATGTATGCTCAAGGTCTGAACTAGAACAACTTCTACAAACATATACAGTAAAAACCCTCTACATCGGATGTTCAATTTCATATAAATAAGAGCCTTGGAGAGAGGTGGCAGCTTAATGCAGGGTGAAAGTCATGTAGAAAGCACATAGCACCACCTGCCTTAAAGTATTTTAATTCTTCTCTACTCAAATTCCGGTTTAGAGGGGTTTTACTTCCAATTATTTTTTCATTGGAACATTCCAGAACTTAGTGACGGAGCGTCAAACAGCAGGATCCTAATATGAGTTACTTGCCATCTCATATAAATCTAGGCTGTTTGTAAATGTAAATCTCAGTTAGGTCATGCTAAGCAGTAACTGCTCTGTTACAATAAAATCCCTCTAAACCACACATTCAATTAAGTATAAATATCGGTCTTGGAGGCAGCTTAATGTAGGGAAAAAGTCATCCAGAAAGCTCCTCAAGGACCTTTCTGGATGACTATCACCCTGCATTAAGCTGCCACTTGCTAAAACATATCTAAATTATTCTCTACTAGGATTCCCATTTAGAGGGGTTCTACTGTACAAGGCAGTAAAAGGAAAAACTAATTTTAAAAAAATTGCTTTAAACCTTTACTCCATGAATAATAATTATTAATAAATATCAATAAGCTGATTTTTATAATGGCACATGAACACAGTAAGTTTTTAACCATGGCAGAAACTTCTCAATCAGACCTATATTATTGCAAAAGCAAACAGAGCAGACCTCGGTCAGACAGCCCCTACAGGTCTACTCTATTTGCAAAGGCATTGAAAAGCATATCTCAGGAGTAAATGGATAAAACTCCATAAAGATCAAATATATATATATATCAAATATATAATATAGGCAGAATACATATCCAGACAGTTTTGGAACTGGCCCTTTCCCTGTTTCATATTTATTCAAAATGTCTTCACCTTACAAATATTCAGTAAAATTGATCATGGACAAGGGCTTTTTAATTTGTTGTGAAAACTGCATAACCAGATCTATAAATTTCCATAAGTAAACAGAGCAGACCCTGATCAGATGGCTTCTTTAGGAGTCATCTGATCTGGGTCTACTGTGTATGCAAATTCATGAAAAGATGTTTATACAAGGGACATCTGCAGACATTGTAGACTGGTACAATTATCCATCTCAATCTTGATGGCTCAGCACAAAACAGTATTTAGCATTTACAAAATGATTTGTTTTGATTAACCCTTCTCTTGCTGAATTTTAAAATACATTTCTCCTTCTTTACCCATGCCCTGTTGTATAATTGCATACATCTTCACTGTGTACAAGTATATCGCTGTGCAATCACTGCTGTGGAGTGTACTGATTACACAATCAACATGTAAATAGTGCAGACCCAGATGAGACAGCTCCTGCAGGAGCTGTCTCATCTGGGTCTTAACTATTTACAGGTACATATATATTGATGCAAATAGCAAGCAAAGGGTTAAAATTGCAAGACAATGTTTCTTTCATTTCTACTGGGTTTCCAATGTTTACCTAGCCACAAAGACATCAAGTATACATGTATATGTAAACTAAAACAATATAACATTACATGCCTTCTGTAAATCTAATTTATCAACATATCAAACATGTTTTGTCAGAACGGCTCATCAGTAATATATTTTTTTATATATATACATGTATATACAAATACATGTTTTTACCCCAAATCCGTAAACTTTTACAGCAGTAAAAATTACCCATTATACGGTATATAGACTTAACCTTCTGCACTCTGGGTAATATTCGTCTAAATATATAATTTTAACAAGAGGGCCTGAACGGCCCTGACATCGCTCACCAGACAATCAGAGGAGAAGATTTTCAAAGTTTTCAGTATGTGTTTCTATGGAAAACTAGCCAGCCCTGGCGAAGGCCAATTTTGACTCAAGGGGCATAATTTATGTAACTTTTGTAGAGGACCTCAAGTGAAGAAAATTTAGGAAAATGTAAATGAAAACATATAACAATGCAAATCTAAAGAAGGGCATGTACAAAAGTATGTATACCCTTTCCCTGGGCAAATTGGTTGAATTTTAGAAAGAATAAATTAATCTATACATGTACTTATAAATAATATCCAAAATTTCAGATATTTTCATTACACCTTCATGAGTTATTATTATTCATATCTTAATTTATTTTCAACCATTCCCCTGTTCTATGTTTATTCAAAATTTAAATACCTACTGAATATTCATAGACAAAATAGTCATAATGAAATATGGAAAGTGGGACAGTGTAGCCATTTTAGAAAGTAAAGAAACATCTTTCAAATTCCATTAACAAACAGAGCAAACCCTGGTCAGACAGCTGCTTTAGGAGCCGTCTGATCTGGGTCTGTTCTGTTTGCAAATGTGTGAAAAAAGTGTTAACATGAGGGAAAGGGTCAGCAAACATATTATAAGTATATTGTACACAAAATGAAAATAATGTAATGCACTTTGCACTATATTATATCATAAGCATACAGCAGACTGATCATATGTCTACTACATGAGCCATCTGATCTGGGTCTACTCTGTTTGCAAAGGTGTAGAAAGGCATATTTATGGAGTAAAGGGTTAATTATCTGATTTACTGTGCAAAAATTTTCATTGTTATAGTAGATCTGCAATATTTCTGCAGTTACTACCAACAAGGGAGACAATCCAGTTGTTATAAAAAAGGGGGCAAAGGGAGATTATCTCCCTTTAAATGTATGCTTAAAAATAGACACCAGCAAATGTTTATATATAGCTATATGTAAGTCAGCTTTGAAAACATTGCTACCCCTGGGGTGGGGCCAATTTTGACCCTGGTGGCATGATTTATATAACTTTTGTAGAAGACCTGAATATGATGCTATGTGCCAAATATGAAAGCTATGAAGCATTTCAGTTTCAAGGGAAGAAGATTTTCAAAGTTCACTATATGTTTCTATTGAAAACTCCCCACCCCTGGGGCGCGGCCAATTTTGACCCCAGGGCCATAATTTATATATCTTTTGTAGAGGACCTGAACATGATGTTATGTGCCAAATATGAAAGCTGTGAGCCTTTCAGTTTCAGAGAAGAAGATTTTCAAAGTTTTACTACATGTTTCTATTGTGAGCTGAGAACCCTGTAGATTCAGAGGAGAAGATTTTTAAAGGTTCAAATTGTTGACGACTGACGACGCACGACGACAGACATCAGGTGATCACAAAAGCTCACCCTGAGCATTTCATGCTCTGGTGAGCTAAAAATGCATGTTTCCTTTCCAAAAATAATTTCAGAGTGTCAAACAGTTTGGACCATGATGAGACCTCAAGTTATTTGGCATCTCAACAGGATTCAGACTATTTGCAAATGCTATCACATTGTTACCAGTAGTGTGTTGAAGACTAATGTTCCTCTAGATTGGCCTTACAATCAGATAATTCCAGCAAGTCTAGAGTTATGTCCCTTAACCATTTATTCCATGAATATTCATGTTAAAAATAATGACTATGAATATTAATGTTGAAATTTCGAAGTGGCATTATTAACCCTTCGCTTGCTGTTCATGTCAAAATACCTACCTGTAAATAGTGAAGACCCAGATGAGACAGCTCCTGCAGGAGCTGCCTCATCAGGGTCTGCACTATTTACAAGTTGATTGTGCAACCAGTGCACTCCACAACAGTGATTGCACAACGAAATACTTGTACACAGTGAATATATATGTAATTATACAACAGGGCATGGGTAAAGAAGGAGAAATGTATATAAAAATTCAGAAAGCGAAGGGTTAACAAAACAGAAACTGAAGAATTGGGTTTGTATCATTTCATAAGCCATCAGAGCAAAGTCTGATCAGATGAGCGGGCTCCTATAGAACCTGTCTGATCTGGGTCTACTCTATTTGCAAAGATGTCAAAAGGACTGTCTCCATCAGGAAAGGGTTAATCTGTTCAGAAATCCCAAATGAAAATTAAATATCTTCCATGTTGTAGATGATTAAGACCCTGATTTCCTTGGAAACCAAATAAAGAAAATATTCAACCCTTAACTTGGTGAATATCCATGTAAGAAATAATGACTTTGTAAATATATGATTAGAGTAAAATATGAATAAATTAACTCTTTACTCCATAAATACACATTTCTACTCCTTTGAAAATAGAGTAGACCTAGATCAGATGGCTCCTGTAGATATGCTTTTTCAGTTTGTCATTGTCAAACATTCCTGTGTCCAAGTGCTATTATGACAATTAATCTAATTAATATTTATGATGTCATTATAAATTTTCTTACATGAATATTCATGGTGTAAAGGGTTAAGCTGAATTCTGTGCTAGATAAGTCAGCTCGATGTAGTGAACATTTATGTCAAGTCATTTCAACATGGGGTGTGATGACAATTTGCCCCTATATAAGTACGAACGAAATGATTACCCTTAATCTTTCCTTCATATAAATGCTTTCCATATATTTACAAACAGAGTAGACACTGATCAGACGGTTCCTATAGGAGCCATCTGACCAGGGTCTGGTCTGTTTGCCTATGGTATAATATATATTGGATTCTACAGATTCTGCCCGAGTCAAAAAATCCTGTGTTCATATGCCATTTCTAATAAATATTCATGATGGCATGACTTCATTCATGAATATAGAGCAGGGAAAGGTTAATATTTGACAAATAGTGCAGTATTTGCACACTATATATTACTCCATTGGATTCATTTAACCTGTTACTCCAAGAATACGCCTTTCTTAGCCTTTGCAAGCAGAGTAGATCCAGATCAGATGGCTCCTTAAAATAGGAGCCGTCTGATCAGGGTCTGCTCTATTTGCTGATGAAATAATATAGATATGAGTCTACCGTTTCTACCATGGCCGTAAGTTTCTGTGTCTATGTAAAACTATTACAATTAAATTAATATTCATTATGTCATTTTCTACATAATTATTCATGGAGTAAAGGGTTTAAAAGTGTAACATAAACAGTGCTAACCCTGATAAACGGGCTCACCAACCCTTTATCTCATAGGATATTTTTAGATACCTCTTTGAATAAATCTACCGAAAAGGAGCATGAACTAGAGAAACGGAAAACTTTAGAAGTCTGTAGTTTGAAACCATCGTGATAATTAGAACATCTGCTCCTACTCACAGTGACTTTTACAGGGTCGTCAAAAAAGGAAAGGATTAAAGCCTTGTTTCCTGTATTGTACGAGTTAATCCATTCAGTCACAGGCTATTTTTAGATTCAACCTCTTTGAATAAATCTACCGAAAAGGAGCATTTACTAGAGAAAAGAAAAAATGTCAGAATTGCATAGTTTTGAAACCATTGTGATAAAAAGAGCATTTGCTCCATTTAAGCAAAAAGTGGCTTTACCAGAGGCGTCAAAAGGTGTCAATATGTGGGAATGAGATAACACTTCAATGCTGAATTTTCAATATGGAATGGTCCATAATCACTTATTGGTAGAAAGGTTAAAATTTGCCAGGAGTACAATGTATTTGAATGACTAACACTGTTGACTCCAATCAGAGAGAGAGAGAGCTCTTTAGGAGCATTCTGACCTAGGTCTACACCATCTGCAAATGATGGTGTACTCATTTCCCGCATTCAAAGGGTTTAATCGGTAAAATTTTATCTTGCACAATTACGAACATGACTTGCAGGTGAAGCAGATACGACAGAATGGTTGTAAACTTGCTATTTTTAAGAGATCAGCCCATCAAACATAAGCAACACTCTCCGCATTTTGTGTGAAAACACATTCTTTTTTTAATTCAAAATTGCACAGATATTCGTCTTCTGTGACTACTTTTACATGTATATTTCATTCACTTCAAAACCCTTGGACATTGGTTAGGCATACATGTGTTTTTAATTTTTAGCTCTTTGGCATTTATAAGTCACAAAATAATCAAAACTTGCGACTTAATTCATTGCTTCCCATGATTCAAAGTCAAAAGAATCATGTCTATGGCCAAAATCTCACTGCAGAAGATAGTAAAACACGGGGTTACATCTTACAACTTCAAACAGTGAACCTACTTTGCCTTTGGGTGGTCTCTAAGCCAAGTGCATAATTTACATGTATACAATAAACACACATATGAGACATTTTGGCACTTTAAATTCCCAATGTTCTCTAATTCAAAAGTGACCTAAATCACATGACAGATCTTACTAAATTATCATATTGCAACACGGCTTAGATTCCCAAAGTTTGCCACTGCAAAAGTATAATAAATAATTTGGGAGTTTTGCATACCAGTCCAGATGGGTTTGTTAACTCTAAAATAAAATTTGAATTGTCCAATATTTAAGCTTTCTTACATGTACACTTTTTGACTTCATGAATATTAATTTAAGAACTAGTGATATTAGTAAAATTGGATCTAGCAGTACCCTGTATATTAGTCTGTATACAAACAGAGCAGATCCTTATCAGATGGTTTAACCCTCAATAAATACACTTTTCTGAGCCTTTGCAAACAGTGTAGACCCAGATCAGACAGCTCCTATAGGAGCTGTCTGATCAGAATCTGCTCTGTTCGCTAATAGAAAGTGATAGTTCTGTTTCTTCACTTTCTAAAATGGCTACAATGTTCCACCTTCCATATTTTATTATAACTATTTTGTCCATGAATATTCAGTAGGTACTGAAATTAAGTATACATATAGGACAGGGTTAAGCTCATAGGAGATGTCTGATCTGTGTCTACCTTGTTTGCAAAAGTGTAAACAGAAATGATGGTGGACAGTGTGTGATGTTTGATGGGCAAAAGGCATAAAGTTTACAAGACTATTGCTAGTGAAGACACTTGTAGACTGTGTGTTTCTTTGATGAAACAGACAAGCTACCAATATAATTTTGTATAGGCAATGTTCTGTATGCAATAACCAAACATGCCCTCACTCTGTCTGCTTCAACTTTTAAAGTTGATTTTCCTTCCATTTCTCTTTCAAAACTGTGTGTCAAACAGTTTGAATCTTGACAAGATGCTGAGTTACTTGGCAATTCCTATTTTGTTTGTACTAAAACAGCACAAGATCTAATTGTAAAGGAATGTGTTACAGAATGCGCCCCCCCCCCCCCAACGAAATGGACAAAAGGCATTGATGAGCAATTTATCTAACTATTTACCAATCACAGGCCATCAGAATGTTACCATGGCAACCAACAATATTGAAACACCTAAGTTTGGAGTACCCATATAACGTACCCCTACTAACCAATTTTCGGCAAAATCTAATAATATCTTAATTTTAACCAATCAGAGGCCTGGCCACTCTGTTACCATGATAACCAACTCTTTTGAAACACCTACAATTGAGTTGGGTGACCTAAGTTCCAAATCATACCAATTTTCAGCGAATTCAGAGCCAATGCATGCAACCATTCGGTAACCACAGCAACATTTTACAAAACCAAAAGTTGAATGCACATCTGCACATAACCAGCAGTGATCATGTGAAGTTTTGTTAGGATCGGACTATTATTTACCAAGAAATGTGTTGGATAAGTTCACAACAGAATTATAAGAAAAAGAAGAATCGAAAGAAAGAACAATATAGTATAAGAAGAGGGAATGGAGTAAACACAATATGTCCCCTGATTTATCATTTGGGGGATAAAAATATATGAATAAATTATTATGTCTAAACTTTATGCACAAATGTTCACTACAATACATGTATTGTGGTAATTATTTCAACAGTATCATTTGAACTTTTATCACAGTCACATGAAAGACTTGCTGGAAATATTGTCCTAAGAAATCGACATGACATATAAAAAGAACCCTACGGTGTATAGTAGACCTCCTCTAAACTGGATGTTCAATTTAGTACAAGTATCAGTTTTGGAGACTTACTAAGGGTGAAAGAGACTTTTGGAGACTTACTGCAGGGTGAAAGTCATACAGAAAGCTCCTCTAGGAGCTTTCTGCATGACTTTCACCCTGCATTGAGCAGCCACTTCCCTAAAAGTATCTAAATTCTTTTCTACTAGCTAGAATTCACATTTAAAGGGGTTTTACTACAGTAAAATGGCGATAATCCGAGGACTGTCGGGAACTGAGAAAATGCTCGGATTACCGCTACCCTCGGATTATCCATGAATTCATACTTTGTGGATTCAACGTGTAAAATATATCGTACAGTGTATGCACATACATGTGTTGTTTGCCTACAGAATGCTTAAAAGATAAATTGATATGTTTGCGTATTTTTAGAAAAGTCTCGTTCAACCAAACGCTTATTACGAGAGTAAACACTCTTTATTGAGTATTTCAGACGAATAACACCGAGTGCTCCGATTATTAATTAATTCAACTCGCCCTGATTTTTCTTATCGTGAAACAGTACGGGAGCGAAGCGATATTGTTTTTAAATATCCAAAACTAAAATGAAATGTCGACGAATGGAAACTTAGGCAAACCAAAATCCATAAGTATGAGGTTAGAAGCTACGACTGTTCTATGTCTAATAGTTTGAAACCAAATTTGGGTTTATTGTGAAGGGTCCGTTGAACGGAGCAAACTACAGTGAAACTTCGGTCTCGGCTGTGAATGGTGTTTACCGATTTCACTTTTATATAAGTAAAGAATCGATGCATTATACACAATTATGCGCTCACAATTACTGCCAACATACGTGTATACTGCTGGACGCGGTGTTATTCACACATAGTATCAAACTAACACAGTGGCGCCTCTAATTGCTGGGGACACACGGAGTTGCGAGACATCAACAATGGAGGTGTGATAAATTTACTTCGAAGTGTCCGCGATGCATGCTCGGATTGGGCAGGTAAATTAATGAAGCAATTGATTGAAGGGACCGAGAAGCGTGCTCGAAAAATCGGATTATCGAGACTCGGATTACACGGTACATAGTTGTATTGAATTAATAGATTTCATGTCCGGACCATACAAATTCCCTCGGATTAGGCCATATATTCGGAAAATCGCTCCTCGGATTATCGCCGTTTTACTGTATATAAGAAAAACTGTACCTACATTTGAAGTCTATTTCAATTCTAACAACCAATCTAACTTTACACAAAGACTTCATTTCTATATAACAAAAAACAAATCATCTGTCATTATTGATGTTTACAAGATTTATCGCACATTCTATCAGTATTTACAGTAACACCTTTCCACAGCAACCACTCAAATCAAGTCATATTCCAGATCTTTCAGACAGGTGGTAGCTTCACCCTTTATTCCGTAGATATGCTTTTCTGTGCATTTGTAAACAGGGCAGACCAAAATCAGACCGATTAATGAAATAATATAGATATGATTCTACAGTTTTTACTATGGCAAAACATTCCTGTGCCCATGTGCCTGTATAAAAATTAGTATTAATTAATATTCAAGATGGCATCATTTCTTACATAGATATCTATGGAGTAAAGAATTAAAACAGGATGGAAGTTTGTCGGAGTTCCCAGGGGAGCTTTATGCATTACTTGTGTTTTTTTAACTAATTTCCTCATACTGATTACTTTTGGTGCCTCTGTAAAAGTCACTTTGTGAAACCATTGTGATAAATAGAGCATTTGCTCGTATAGGAGCAAATGCTCTATTTATCACAATGGTTTCAAACTACATATGTACAACATTTAAAAAATTTACTTTTCTGTAGTATATGCTCCTTTTCGGTAGATTTATTCAAAGTGGTAGTATCTAAAAATAGCCTATGAGTTTAAGAATACACATGATCATTCATTACATGGTAGCTATAGGGAGGTTCTACTGTATTTGACACTGGCGCAATGTTTAACATCTGTTATGCAGAACTTATATAAATGTGTATGGTCCCTAGAAGTTCGAGATATCGACGTTCAACTGTATTAACAAACAGTGTAAATCCAGATCAGAGGGCTTCTAGCGGAGCGAGGTGACCAGGGTACACACTGTTTGTAATTCAGAATCATCTCTCAAGTTTCAGCCTTTGAAGCACGAGTCACTAATGTCCTTTGCAAACAGTGTAGACTCCTAAAGGATCTGCACTGTTTGTCATAGTTATTTAATCCGTGGTCCAAGTGGTACCACTACGTATGACTACGGCTAAAATACGGAAAGCCACGGTATATACAAGTACTACTACGTATGACTATGGCTAAAATTTCATACAGAAAGCTATTGACTATTACAGATTGCCACTAATGATGCCGGATAGCATCTATAGTTAATCAGGTGTCAAATCCGTGAATGTGTGACCTAGGCATAATATTCACTATAAGCCTGACCTATTTGAATTTTTGAAAATTTGGCATTGTAAGGGTTAACACATTACCCCATAGTGAAGCATTTTTGTGCCTCTATAAAATTCACATTGTGAAAACATTGTGATAAATATCACAATGGTTTCAAACTACAAAATTCTTAAAATAAATTCCCTTTTTCTTAAGTTAATGCTCCTTTTAGGTAGATTGATTAAAAAAAGGTTGGGTCTAAAAATAGCATAGGAAAGAATAAGTTGAGATCCTAATGAGAAGTAATTTGGGTCCAAACTGTTTGCTGAGGCAGTCATGGATTCACCTTAACCTTTAGCCTGCTGAGCAAATTATATTACAGAATTTTTCACCTTATATATTTTCAAAATTCAAGCAATAATCGATTTTTCTATCAAAATGCTATCAGGGTGTCAAAAAGTTTGGATCCTGATGAGATGCCGAGTTACTCGGCATCTCATCTGGATCCAAACTGTTTGCATAGGTATTTTACTCATCCGCCAATAGCAGGCTAAAGGTTAAGCATACTTATGCAGAGCTACATATATGGGTACGTACTCAAATACTAAAATCGTTATTTCTCCACCAAACCCTAGTGGTCACAGTACATGTATAGTGTTTGGTGGAGCAATAAAGGAACTAGTCTTATAAATGTTTAAATTTATGCATCTTATCTGGACCAGCTAGGCCTCTGCTTCTGTATTAACCCTCACATCAAATAACAATGTTCTCAGTTTCTCCTCTGGATCCGAATTGTTTGAAATCACAACAATCTTCCCCTCCCTTAAATAACCCTTTACTCCATAAATACGCATTTCTACGCCTTTGCAAACAGAGAAGACACACATCAGACGGCTCCTGTAGAAGTTATCTAATCTCTGAATACTCCGTTTCCTTATGAAATAATATAGATACAATTCTACAGTTTCTGCCAAAATGAAAAATTCTTGTGTCTATGTGCTTTTGTAAAAAACAACCTATTTAACATTTATGATGTCATTATTTCTTACATGAATATTCATGGAGTAAAGGATTAACACTATTCTACTCCTATAAACAGTGGTAACACTCATATACAACTCTATAGGCCATTCTATTATAGTCCCACAAGATTCACCTGATGTTGGCCTTTATGCAAGAATAAATTAAAGTGAGATGACGCAGTATATATCAATATATGCGCCAGTACATCGTATATAATAAAATGCACGGGAGACACGATATAACCCATCTGAGGCACATTCTTGGCGATACATTTGTCAATGGTGAATGGTATTTAATCTGGTATACCTGGATATACCATATGCACTCTTGTATAAATAATTCACGGAGACTACCGAAGTTAAATATAGAAACCAAGCGTAGTGGGAAATTATGATAATAGAGGTCAGCAACGTCAGGTGAATCTTGCTGGACTATAAAATAGCTGCATAACTGAATTAGTATTATTATTATGTATTGAAGACTTTTACCCTTCTTTTACTCTTGCTTTTCATTACAATTCATTTTGGAAATTATACAATACTACACATCAGATGGTAGGCAAACATCTTGTATTTTTAGCTTCACACATCCATTTCCTTCTGTATACTGTAGCACTGAACAATTGTGCATATCAAAAGGCAGGCAAAAAGCCTGTACTCGAGAATCTTTTAGCTTTACACATCCAATTCCTTCTGTATATAAACACATGTGCATCAGACAGTACACAACAATCTTCTATTTTAGCTTCCCACATCCAATCCCTTGTATCTGAAGCTTCACACTGTCACATGCAATTCCTTCTGTATATTGGTGCAATATTATGCATACATATCAGAATTCAGGCAAAAAGCATGTATCTTTTGCTTAACACATCCAATCACTTTTGTATACTGGAACAAGGCATACATTGACACTGGGACAATAAATAGATTAATTTCTCACTGTGTAGACACTTCAATTCAATTCATTCCTTACAATATGCAAAGAATAAAAACATTTGATACAACTTGTTTGCAGAAACCCTGTAAAGCACCAAACATTCATCTCTGTTTTACAGTTCACTTTAGGCATTTGTCAAGGTGTAGATACAAGTCCTTTAAAATCTCTGAACAAGGACACTATGCATTTCTCAAGATGCAGCAATCTTTCATAGTCTGCTATATTCATAATTACTCCTTTACATCAGGACAATGGACCATAGCATGACTCCCTGAAACATAAGACAGACAGTACAGTACAGTTGAGCTTAAATATCTCAAACTCAGATAACTCGAACTTTGGGATAACTCGAACAAAAAGTCCAGAGTTTTCAAAACTTACAATACAGAATTGATCTAAAATCTATCTCTACAGATATCTAGAAACACATGTGACAGCTTAATACAGGTCTACAGTAATGCTGAAAGCAAGCTCCTACAGGAGCTTTCAGCATTACTTTAGACCTGTATTAAGCTGTGGTCTTGAGAAATTGTTCAGATTAGAAATCGGATGACTCAAACTTCTGTTATCTTGAACTAATTTGTGTGGTCCCTTGAAGTTCGAGTTATCCAAGCATTTTGTTTTCCAGGTTAGGAGTGGACTGAGCATAAACTGAATTTGCAGGAAAACCACTCTAATGCCACCATGAAGAAGAGGTCCAATTCTTTACTTAGTACCCTCTCCCTGTTCCATATTTAGTCAAAATTTCAATACCTGTATATTTATAGACAATAATTAAATATGGAAGGTGGAACATTTTTAGCCATTTTAGAAACTAAAGAAACAGTCCTATCAAATTCCATCAGCAAATAGAGCACATCCTGGTCAGACGGCTCTGATCTGGGTCTACTCTCTTTGCAGACGTTTTAAGACCCAACCTCTTGAATAAATCTACTGAAAAGGAGCATTTACTAGGGAAAAGGAAAATGTATGAATTGTGTAGTTTAGAAACAATTGTGATAAATAGAGCATTTGCTCTTATGGAGTAAATGCTCTATTTATCACAATGGTTTCAAAAAATGACGTCTACAGAGGCGTAAAAAGTCAAATTTATGGAGGAAAGGGTTAAAATGGCATCGATTCAGAAAAAAATGTTATGCTGTATGGAAATGGTTTCTGTTGATGGCAGCTCAAACAATACACCTCACAGCTATAAACAGTTAAAAATACCTTTATTTTGTTAATTGTCAATGCCTAGGTCTACATCTGCCCTTTCCAGAGTTCAGTAGATATCTGTACAATAGCTTATGGACATGGCTGCTATATTCCCTGCATACTCAACAAAGATGAACCAGCTGCATGGTGTGTTCCCTGGGGCTGCATCCTTAACACTTTCCCAATGCATATGTTACATTCATGCCAGACTCTTTCTACAACAGAAAAAAATCAGTTATTATTATAAACCTCTAATTGTATTTACCATAATCTTGCTAAACATATCTTTGGCAAATAGCTTTAATCTCAATCAGATGCCGTGTAAGTTGGTCAGGATTGTTGCCAAATGACATTGGGCCAGTAGTTTCTTAAGCCTTTCCATCATATACGCACACTTTCATGCATTTGCAAACAGTGGACCCAGATCAGACGGCTCTTATAGGAGCCATCTGATCAGGGTCTGCTCTGTTTGTTATTGGAATTTGATAGATCCTAAAATGGCTACAACGTTCCATCTTCCATATTTCCTTTTAACTATTTTGTCCATGAATATTGAGTAGGTATTGAAATTTGGAATAAACACAGAACAGGGAAAGGGTTAAATAATTTGACAATGTAAACAGTTTCTGAAGATGACACTTCTTTACTGTAGGATAAAAGTCATTTTATACTTCATGAATATTCAGGTATGAAATAATGACATCATGAATAATTAATTAGTTTATCTTTATAAATGAAACATGAACACATGCAAATCATTTTGGTAACAGCAGAAGCGTTAGAATCAGATTTATATTATTTCATAAGCAAAGAGTGCAGGTCCTGGTAAGAGTGCAGGTCCTGGTAAGGCAGTTCCTATAGGAGCCGTCTGAGATGAGTCTACTCTGTTTACTGAGGCATTATAGAAATGGAGTAAAGGGTTAACTCTTTTGCTGCCAACTTTTGTTAACTAGAAACTGTTGTCTGCTACTATTTTCATTATTTTTATTATACTGAAGTGCTGTAAAAAAATGCATTCACGGTAACGGAACAACCAGTTTAGGTCCTTTTGAGAAGCCGAATTACTATGTGTCTCATCTGGATCCAAACTAAATATATTTGCATTTGTGATCATGGATGTGACATTGGCAGTGAAAGAGTCGGTTCAAATCCTAGCCTATATAAACACATTTTCATGCACTTGCAAACAGTAGACCCAGGAGCCGTCTCAAGCCTTTGATTAGTCAAATTTGAGTTCTCAAGCTTTTGATTTCAATCAAACACTTGAGAACGAACTCAGACTCAACTAAAAGTTTTATAAGCATGGACCCAGATCTTTTTGCTAATGGAATTTGATGGATCCGTTCTTAAGTTTCTAAATTGACTACAATGTCCCACCTTCCAACCATTTTAATGTAACAATTTTGTTCATGAATATTCTAACCCATTTGCTCACAGTGGATTCTTCCATGTTTATATATTGGATTAGTCCATTTTTTTTTATCTAAGGGGTGTCTGGCCTAAATTTTCAATTTCCTTTTGTTTTATATTGAAATTCCTATCAGCAATTGCTGCAAACAGTGAAGCCTCTAATCAGATGCCGCATTATGCGGCGTCTGATCACAGTATATACCGTTAACGCTTAATGGGTTAAGCAGAAAATAAAATACTGAACTGGGAAAGATATTATGTTTAGTCTGAGTAGCTTAACCATTTACCTAATGGATACATCGATCATTTAATGCTTTTTCAAATGGAGTAGACCCAGACCCGATAGTTCCTATCAGAGATGTTTGATCAGATTCCGCCCCATCTTCTTAACCCTTTCCTCCAATAATATAGGCTAGTTTTAGACCCAACCTCTTTGAATAAATCTACCCAAAAGGAGCATTTACTAGAGAAAAGTAAAATTGAAAAGTGTTGTAGTTTGAAACCATTGTGATAAATACAACATTTGCTCCCATATATATGCTCTATTTATCACAATGGTTTCAAGAAGTGGTTATTACAGGGGCGTAGAAAGGTATATTTATGGAGGAAAGGGTTAAACTAATAGTAACCCTTACAACACTGAAATTTTCAAATGGACTATTCAAAAATTCAAACAGGTCAAACTTATGAATATTTAGGAATTTATATAAAGAAAAGTGCAACATGACAAACAATGCAGACCCTGGTGAGATGGCTCCTCCAGGAGTCCTCTCATCTGGATCTACACTGTTTGCAAAGGACATGAAGTGACTCGTGTCCTACACTCCAAGGGTCAAGGTTTATTTTTTGATATGGAACAAAAGTTCATTTGCTTGTATTCCACAATGCAGTAAATGACTATATATTCAATGTATAATATGAAAACAAAAATTAGATTCTTGAATAATTATTCAAGAAGTAAATTGTTACCTTTTGAATGCTAATTTAGTGATTGTCATCTGTCACACAGACTGTGAATAATGTCTTCTGCTAAAACCACTAAACTTTCACGTTATTCCATTTCTCTTAACCCTTTACTCTATAAGTACACCTTTCTATGCCTTTGCAAACTGTGTAGACCGAGATCAGATGGCTCCTGTAGGAGCCGTCTGATCAGGGTCTGCTCTGTTTGCTAAAAATACGGAATAATATAATAATCTACAGTATTCCATGAGTTAATATTTATTTTGAAAACGGTTCTATTTGATATTCATGACATCATTATTTCTTTCATGAATATTCATGAAGTAAATGGTGCAAAGAAATGCAATCAGCACCAAACAGTTTGAATCCTATTGAGATACCAACCTGTTTGTTAATGTACAGTAAAACCTTTCTGTAACGGCCACTAAATTGTGTTATAATTAGTTGGTATTTAGGGCAGGTGACTGCTTAAAGCAAGGTGAAAGTAAAACAGAACGCTGCTATAGGAGTGTTCTGTTTTACTTTCACCTTGTTTTAAGCAGCCACCTGCCTTTAACACAAAATACTTGATTTAATTTAGTGGATGTTATAGAGAGGTTTTACTGTAATTACAAATCTGTCACTAGCATTGACCCTGTTGCTAAATATTCAGATGATATCCATTGACTACTACAGACCTTTCTCTTATTAACTGAATTTGACCAATGGAATATTCTGACATGTTGGAAAAAAGAATATCATAATCTTGCAAAATATTTCAATGTTACATGCACCCTGTGTAACTTCTACTTATATACAGCAAGGGTGTTGGAGAAAAAAAATCATTATTTTTCAGTTGGTTATGTTTTAGATACTTATGTCATGAGATTAAAAATAATGTATTTGTAATGGAGTTGTTGTTGTTGTTGAGCATGTGTGGACATCTCCTCAGGATCCAAATCATTTGACATTGGTGGTGTTTTGTTTAAAGAAATCGAAGAAAACAGCGCATTGAAACCTGAATCAGGCGATCTAATGTTAGCAGATGAAATTTATTTGACACTGAAAATGTTAATTATGGAAACCAATGCTTGTGTTCGTTTCAATTATAACCAGTGGGTCAGGCTTCTTTCGGCCTGATCGATATTACTGTTACAAGACAGATAGGTTGCATACCTTGACCACAGGGGTCTGGACCGCTTCATGGGGGTCTACAAGTACTATAAAATTAACGTGTTTGTCAATGACCCAGAAAACACGTGATTTTTTAGAAAATCGTTGTTGGATCGATAATTGCGGGTAAGTTACCGTGAGAAGATTACAGTTTGAATCCTATTGAGATACCAACCTGTTTGTTAATGTACAGTAAAACCTTTCTGTAACGGCCACTAAATTGTGTTATAATTAGTTGGTATTTAGGGCAGGTGACTGCTTAAAGCAAGGTGAAAGTAAAACAGAATGCTGCTATAGGAGTGTTCTGTTTTACTTTCACCTTGTTTTAAGCAGCCACCTGCCTTTAACACAAAATACTTGATTTAATTTAGTGGATGTTATAGAGAGGTTTTACTGTAATTATAAATCTGTCACTAGCATTGACCCTGTTGCTAAATATTCAGATGATATCCATTGACTACTACAGACCTTTCTCTTATTAACTGAATTTGACCAATGGAATATTCTGACATGTTGGAAAAAAGAATATCATAATCTTGCAAAATATTTCAATGTTACATGCACCCTGTGTAACTTCTACTTATATACAGCAAGGGTGTTGGAGAAAAAAAATCATTATTTTTCAGTTGGTTATGTTTTAGATACTTATGTCATGAGTTTAAAAACAATGTATTTGTAATGGAGTTGTTGTTGTTGTTGTTGAGCACGTGTGGACATCTCCTCATGATCCAAATCATTTGACATTGGTGGTGTTTTGTTTAAAGAAATCGAAGAAAACAGCGCATTGAAACCTGAATCAGGCGATCTAATGTTAGCAGATGAAATTTATTTGACACTGAAAATGTTAATTATGGAAACCAATGCTTGTGTTCGTTTCAATTATAACCAGTGGGTCAGGCTTCTTTCGGCCTGATCGATATTACTGTTACAAGACAGATAGGTTGCATACCTTGACCACAGGGGTCTGGACCGCTTCATGGGGGTCTACATGTACTATAAAATTAACGTGTTTGTCAATGACCCAGAAAACACGTGATTTTTTAAGTTACCGTTATATTTATTTGATAGTAAAATAGATCTATATTGGCTTTCAATAGCCGAAAGAGTTACAAAATTATCATTGAAATTGCAAGAGTTACATTCATATTTGTACTTGTGGTATACGGATGTCCGTTCTGCTAGTTGGAACCCTTGTTATTATATAGTACATGTAGACCCCCATGAAGCGGTCCAGACCCCTGTGACCTTGACAACGATCTCAACTTAAATTAAATATACCTTTCTTTCTCTTGCCATGCGAACATGTAGAGTTAGATAAAACAATTAAACAGAAAAAAACATAAATGGCCTTACCTTAGTTCCATTTCTTTACTGCTTTGCTCGTTCCACCTCCAAAGAAGAACTGTAACCTGCACAATTTTGAAATGCAACACGTTACACAGATATGTACACATCTTTGTTCCCGCTCTTTCAGTATGTACATGTCCTCTACCAGATATGGTATAAGGTCACGTGATATACCCAACGACAGGCAAACAATGCTATTATAGGATTATTTCGTTTGTGATTTGTTGTCACTGGACAAAACATAGACCCTGTAGGCAGTATTCGAACACTCATGCTGTTGACTGTTTAATTCTACACGTTTTAACCCTTTCCCTCATATAAACGTGTTTTCACGCATTTGCAAACAGAGTAGACCCAGATCAGACGGCTCCTAGCGGAGCCGTCTGATCAGGGTCTGCTCTGTTTGTTAATAGAATTTGATAGATCTATTTCTTTGCCTTCTGAAATGGCTACAATGTTCCACCTTCAACATTTCATTATAAATATTTTTCCAGGAATTAACACTAGGTATTAAAATTTGAAATAAACACAGAACAGGGAAAGGGTTAACCAATTGAAAAACAGAGTGGACTTTGATCATACGGTCAATGTAGGAGAAGTCTGGTCAGGATATGCTCTCTTTGCTTATAAATGATAAAGATTGGATCATATAGGTTTTATATAGGTAAAAAACACCCATTGTTAACCCATTACTCCCAACGCCTTTGCCAGTTCACCCTTTCCCTCATATCAACGTGTTTTCACTTCTTTGCAAACAGAGTAGATCCAGATAAGACATTCGCCTAGAATATTGAGCAGTCGTGCAGCAACAGTACCGGCTAATGACCCTCCCGGATACCGATTGTAACCCCTGGGTGAGAGGACGTGCCGATGGGAGACACTGAAAACCGTCTCCGAAATTTCAGGGAGGGACCGGGATTTGAACCCCGGACCTCCGGATTGGTAGTCAAGCGTGTTACCACTAGACCACCGCACATCACATATTGTCATTATTTCTTAAGGGGTGAATTTGGTATTTTATCCATTTTCCCAAAGAACATCTATGTGTGAACTGGTCAGTTCATGAATATGCATTAACATAATTTTGATATTATACATTGCTTTTACAAAATGTGCAGAATAAGATCGATAACATGACATGAGCAAACAGAGCATACCCTTGTCAAAAGATCTGGATCTACTCAGTTTTCAATGTCGTGAAAAGCGTTAAGGGAATGGTATATTAACCCTTTCCTTCATGTCTAAACGTGTTTTCACGCATTTACAGAGCAGACTCAGATCAGGGTCTGCTCTGTTGATAATTGATTTTGATATATTTGTTTCTTTAGTTTCTAAAACGGCTACAATGTTACACCTTCCCTATTCCGTTATAACTATCTTCCCCATGAACATTTAGTAGGCATCGAAATTTGGAATAAACACAGAACAGGGACAGGTTAAAGCTTACTTGGTATTCATAGGAATCAGAGCTCCAGATAAGACGCGTACATTTAAACATTTCCACCAAAGCCTATACTGTGACCACTCTTTAGAATCGTCTCTTCGAGACGGTATTAAAGTGTGGTCACAGTATAGGGTTTAGTGGAGAAATGACGATTTTAGTATCTGGGTATCTGTAGCTCCGGGGACTTTATCATTGCATTTAGTTGTCACTTGTCACCTTTTCTTCATATAAACGCATTTTCACGCATTTCAAACAGAGTAGACCCAGATCAGAGGAGTCGTCTCATCAGTGTCTGCTATGTTTGCTTATGAAAAACCAATAGACCTGACTCTACAGCTTATGAAAACACCAATACAATTTTCATGTGTACGTATGCTACGATTAAAGTTCAGCTAATAGATATCCATGATGTAATTCTTTCTCACATAAATATTAACCAGGGAAAGGGTTAAAGACCGACAATGATAATTCATTATTTCAGAGTACGGATTTCAACACTGAAAGGGTCTGTTCTATTTACTTATGGTATAAAATATATTTTATTTCTACAGTTTTTGCCATTATAGAAAATAACCTAGATTCATTTCTTTCTTTCCCAGAACTTGTACAGAGGTTGCGATAAGACGCGTAAATTAAACATGTTAAAGAATAATACTTTATTTCTCCTTCAAACCCTATGGTGTGACCACTCGTGGTCACAACATAGAGTTTGGTGGAGAAAATACGATATTTGTATATTGATATACGATATTTGTGTTTTAGTACGAATCTTTATATTTTGCAGATCATAATAAAATCGTGGTATTGTTTGCAAGGGCAGACTCGTCTGTATGGGTATTATTTCCGACTAGTTTCCGTGCTGAAATAAGCCAATTGGCAATACAGTAGAACCCCTCTAATGCGACCACTTAATGAATAAACATGAGTATTTTTTTATAAACAGTTGGTTGTTTTGTGCAAAGCTCATCTGGGAGCTTTCGGCATATTTTTGCCCTGCATTCAGCTACCACTGCCTATACCACCCAGAATTATTCTTCTTTTAGGTGGTCGTATTAGAAGGGTTTTACTGTATTTGTATAGCAACCTGTAAAGATCGTTGCATGCCGCGTACATCTCCGGGCAGTAATGTCAATAAAAATGCCTTTTTTGATGTTATTAGTTTTGAAAATTGAAAACTGCTTAAGCCGGTGCTAGGGGGCGTGAGTAGTGTTGCACTTTTGATTACTACTCATGAACAGATTCAATAAAACCGAGTCTGCAATTTTCTCTTTTTGCATTTCTACTTTTGCTTTCGAAGGATCACCCATTTTTAGAATTAATGTTTACAATCACACCTTTTAACTTCGAAAGTAACTCCGAGTGGTCAGTTTCATATGCATAGCGAAAACGGCCGAAATATCAGCTGCAAATGAATCACTCACAAGAAGGAGTGTTAGATTTAACACTTTCTCTTCTAGACTCGCTACTTTATGGCAACTATCAGGAATTTGAATTTCAAAACATTGTTCCCGTGCAAAGAATACCGCAGCGTTTGCAACGCTTTGATTAAATCAAGAATTAGACCTATTTTTGTCGTATTATTAGCGAAATTTTACTGCGACAAGGCATTTCTCAACCAGAATTTTATGGGGATGTTATCTACAAACTTAGGAAAATTCGGGGTCATATCCATTTTCATGATTTGTTTATAAAACGCATTAAAACATTTAAAAAGAAAGGTTATGATCCTATTATATTGCAACACACTGCATGTTTGGTTATCGACCCTTTTACAGTCGGTAGCTACGCTTCCCTCTTTGCTTGCGCGATGACAGGCCGAGGGTAGTACTCTATGATGGTATACTCTTAAACTTGGATACAGGAGGAGCTTACCAGACTCATGTATTATTTTTTCCCTGTCGTGCCCTTAACGGCTTACCTGCAGGTGCTCTGACTTCAGCAAAGTCATTGAGTACATATTTGACGAATTGTCACAGTTATTATGCTATGTTTTACATGTTGTCCTGTGTTCACCGTCGTCTATGTTGTGGGTAAGTCCAGCGGGGATACCTTTATTTACAATATTTGTAAAGCTAGGGTGACTTTGAGAGAAGTGCGAGGTTAGGACGTCCGTAAACCGGTTTAAACCCCCAGTGGTGTTTTTGCTGCTGACCGTGCCAAGGCGGTACTCTCTTTGTCACCCTTCCTTTTGTTTGCCTTGCGTCTTTGTGCTTTGTTCATGTTGTGGAACGTTTGTCCCTGGTTCTTGTGTCTCTTTTGGTGTTTTCTGTGTTCATTTCGTGTGTGTGTGTGCGTTTGGGTGTCTGGTTGTGTGTGTGTGTGTGTGTCATGCTCTCTATCGGTGTTTTGGTGGTGGTTGCATCTTGCATGTGGCTTTGCCTGCTTGACTTTACTACTTTTCCATTTATAAGCACAATAGTGTTGTTTGTGCAGTGTGGCGGCGGTGAAACGTCTCCCCGTACATCCAATCAATATTGTTTTCTTCCTCTTGCAGGGATTGCTCTACATTCAATGTGTTTCCTCATACCTTTACACCGTACTTTGCACTTCATGGTGGCTTCCGTACTCACCGACATATTGTGTGACTATTTTAATTTCCCTTTTAAGATTTGTGCCCTTTGCGTTTTCTCTAGTGTGACTTTACCTTATTTGTGTTTCTTCTTACTTTTTACCCATTCAATGTTTCACTATTCAATGTTTCATTCATATTCTTAGTCTTCTTTATTTTTGTCATAACCTGTGGTATGTTTTATATTATTTTACACCACTTTTCGTTACATAGTCTTCTTTATTTTTGTCATAACCTGTGGTATGTTTTATATTATTTTACACCACTTTTCGTTACATACGTATGTCGCTTTTTACAGAAGGGTGCTACAATTACTACACAAAATATGAATAGTCTCCCTAAACTCAAAATTAATAACTTAAACTTACACTCTGTGTCTTCCGTTCAGATTCCTCATAACCTGGCTAATTTCCAATCACTACAGCCGTCGGTTTGTATTAAACCTCTAAAATTGTCTTCTGCTTCATCTTTTCATGTTCCCTCTTCGGCTATTAGTAACATTTTTCATAATGGACCTAAAATCGTTTTGTCTTCTTTAAAACAATCTATCATTCGTTATGGTAAAGTCCATCTAAATTCACATTATTTGAACAAAAGACATAGGGTGTATCCAATAATTACTAAGTGCAATAGTAAGAGGTGTATGTGTTGCAATTTCATTTCTACTAGATCAACAATTAAATCCCTTGTTAATGGTAGAGTGTTTAGTGTGAAGATTAATTCTGATTTAGACTGAAACTCATCTAATATTATATATGTTCTTACATGAAATGCGCCACGTTGTGGCATTCAATATGTAGGTCAGACAGGACGTTCTTTAAAAACTAGGTTTCGTGAACACAGTTACCATTGCCGGATCAAAAAAGTACGCAATTTTCTTTACCAGCATTTTCGTCATACAGGACATTCTTTCAAATATGTTTCGGTTCAACCAGTAGAACAAATTTATTATGATTCTAAAACTACTGGTAGTTTAAAATCTAAAGCTCGTTTTATCACAGAGCTAGACTGGATAAAGAAATTACAAACACCTTTTCCTTTAGGCCTTAATGATAACATTTTCCAAAGCGGCAACATTTCTAAAGATCCAAGTATCGATATTTTCTCTATATTTTCTATTCGAAAACGTAAAAGTAGATCACATGGCAGACGTAGAAATGGTAATATTAAGCGTAAATTACGTCGTAATATGTCTATTCATGATTTACATACTATTCTAAAACAAACTGGTAAACATTCTATGTTATCTTGTTTATCGTCTTTACCCTTTTCCTGTCTTAAGTCAATAGACGAAGAGGCTGATAAAATCTATATGCGTACAGATCCGTTAATTAATACTGCCTCACTTATACAAAGTTACACACAGCATGTTCTTCGTCCACGTATTGATAAAGAATCTGAACATAAAAGACATTTTCTGAAACTTCAGTTCCTAAATAAAGGTATCGATTTTATTGATATTCAAAGTATATTTCGTGATAAGAATGTAATCGATGCTATTCCCAAATATTTCATCAACTCTGAATCACCTATCATCTGTTATAAATATAATAAACCTATTAGAAATGTTATTTTGAACTACAATAAAATTGTCTCTGACTTAAATATTGATGTTAATACCCCTATTTCTTGAGATTGTAGCATTTCTAGCTTTTGCTATAAACCAGTTGGTCATGTCATTACTGGTAATTTTGATATCATTAAGGATAAACGTCTCAGGACCCTCCTAACTAAAGGACCTAAATATAGATTACCTTCCCTTATTGATTTTGACGCTTGTCGAACTCATATTGCGGAAGCTATTCAAGAATTCTGCATCAAATGGTGTCGACGAGAACATGCTGATGTTAATGCCCTTTCGGATTGGAAGAAATGTATTTTCGATATTATTGATGCACGAATAACTTTTTACAAATCAAATAACCATCTTTTACCACCTCGACCTAGAGTTACATTTCGCTACTTGAAGAAAAATATGTCTAATTTTCATTCAGATTATGTTCTTGTTCCTGCTGACAAGGCATCAAACAATGTAATCATTATTTGAAGATTGTATTATGTTGATGTTTTAAAGAAGGAGCTAACTGATTCAAAAACTTATATAACAGTTCAAACACCTGAAAAAGATATAGTCTCGGAACATGTAAAAATGTGCAATGATTTTAAGTCTGGTCCTAACATAAAACAACATAAACTTTCTACTTTGTACTGGATTCCGAAACTACATAAAAACCCTTATAAGTCGCGTTTTATTGCCAACTCTAGCTGTTGTACCACTACTAAATTATCTATACTTTTGACGTCCTGTCTTACTACGATCAAAGAACATGTTAAACGCTACTGTGATAAAATATATGAAAATTCTGGTATTAATGTTTTTTGGTCCATAAAAAATTCAAATGATGTTTTAACAAAACTTGAAAATGAACAGTATAACATTTCTTTACTGAGCTCTTATGATTTCTCTACACTCTATAATACTCTACCTCACCATCTTATAAAGGATATTAAATTAATAGAAAAAACCTTTGCCAGAGAAAACAAAATGTTCATTGCTTGTAATGTTCAACGTTCATTCTTTTCGAATTCAGAAGTTGAACATTACACAATGTGGACTTGCCTTGATGTTTGTAGATCTCTTACCTTTCTTTTAGATAATATATTTGTGCGTTATGGAGATACCATATATCGTCAAGTTGTTGGTATACCCATGGGTACAAATTGTGCCCTCTTGTTGCAGATTTGTTTTTGTATTGCTACGAGAGGGATTTTATGCTTAGCTTAAAACCTGATACACAGACCGATATTGTTAATGCTTTTAATAAAACTTCAAGGTATTTAGACGATATTTTGAATTTAGATAATCCTTATTTTGATACTATGGTTTCTTCAATCTACCCAAAAGAACTTTCTTTAAACAAAGCTAATCAATCTGACATTAATGCTTCATTTTTAGATTTGAATCTTTCAATTACAAATGATAAAGTTTCGTCCAAAGTATACGATAAAAGAGAAGATTTTAATTTTAAAATTGTTAATTATCCTTTTCTAGATGGGGATGTGCCACGTTCTACATCTTATGGTGTTTATATTTCTCAACTTATTAGGTTTGCCCGAGCCTGTTCTTTGCTTGAAGATTTTAACAGACGTAATTTAGTTATAACTGATAAACTTCTTAAGCAAGGTTACAGATATCACAAACTTCGGAAAACCTTTTCTAAATTTTATTATCGAAATTTACCTCTCATTAGTAAATATAATTGCAATCTACGGACGTTACTGCGACAAGGCATTTCTCAACCAGAATTTTATGGGGATGTTATCTACAAACTTAGGAAAATTCGGGGTCATATCCATTTTCATGATTTGTTTATAAAACGCATTAAAACATTTAAAAAGAAAGGTTATGATCCTATTATATTGCAACACACTGCATGTTTGGTTATCGACCCTTTTACAGTCGGTAGCTACGCTTCCCTCTTTGCTTGCGCGATGACAGGCCGAGGGTAGTACTCTATGATGGTATACTCTTAAACTTGGATACAGGAGGAGCTTACCAGACTCATGTATTATTTTTTCCCTGTCGTGCCCTTAACGGCTTACCTGCAGGTGCTCTGACTTCAGCAAAGTCATTGAGTACATATTTGACGGATTGTCACAGTTATTATGCTATGTTTTACATGTTGTCCTGTGTTCACCGTCGTCTATGTTGTGGGTAAGTCCAGCGGGGATACCTTTATTTACAATATTTGTAAAGCTAGGGTGACTTTGAGAGAAGTGCGAGGTTAGGACGTCCGTAAACCGGTTTAAACCCCCAGTGGTGTTTTTGCTGCTGACCGTGCCAAGGCGGTACTCTCTTTGTCACCCTTCCTTTTGTTTGCCTTGCGTCTTTGTGCTTTGTTCATGTTGTGGAACGTTTGTCCCTGGTTCTTGTGTCTCTTTTGGTGTTTTCTGTGTTCATTTCGTGTGTGTGTGTGCGTTTGGGTGTCTGGTTGTGTGTGTGTGTGTGTCATGCTCTCTATCGGTGTTTTGGTGGTGGTTGCGTCTTGCATGTGGCTTTGCCTGCTTGACTTTACTACTTTTCCATTTACGGTAGCCTATATTTCCACCAGTATACACACTGAAGCATAAAATCGGCAATATCCAATATTTTATAACTGCCACGTATTGAATAAACATATTGTTGATAATGATTCTGAATGAGATTGACAATATCATTGACAATTGTTCTGAATGAGGTTGACAATACCACTGACAACTATGTACAGTCGGCTGAGCGGTCATTCGGACTGAAAGTAGGCTATAACTTGGTACTTTACTTTTACAACGATTCTCACCATTGGCAATACTTCTAAATGAGGTTGACAATACCAATGACAATGGTTCTGAAAGAGGTTGAACATACCATTGGCAATACATTTGAATGAGCTTGACACTTCCATTGACGATGGCTTTGAATGAGGTTGACATTGTCATTGGCAATGGTTCTGAATTAGGCTGACAAGACCATTTAGCGTGGTAAAGTATAGGATCTGACAATGCTTCTGAATGAGATTGACAATATCATAGACAATGAGTCTGAATGAGGTTGGCAATACCACTAACAATGAATAAGGCTGAAAATACCATTGATGGTTGACAGTACCAATGACAATGGTTCTGAATGAGGTTGAACATACCATTGACAGTACCTTTGAATGAGCTTGACACTTCCATTGACAATGGCTTTGAATGAGGTTGACATTGCCGTTGCCAAAGGTTCTGAATTAGGTTGGCATTTACCATGGTATAGTATGAGACCAGCCGCCTGATTTCTGACACATACCTGGTTACTGTATGTGCACTGACTGTATTGTGTATGTTAGAATATTTGTGTTGATGAGTATCAACCACGTAGATCCTGATCGGTAATTTATCTCTGGAAATATCCGAAAACCAATTTTCTGCAACACTTGTGTAGGAACTGAAAATGGCCCAGCTGAAAATGGCTCTTAATAAAAATTAAGCATTGACCATTCTGCACACCAATGAGATTTTGTTAAAATCCGTTTGAAAGTATATCAGTTGTAGTTGAATTCAGCTTGCATGACGCATAGAGCGTTGTAATATTGATAGAGTTGAGATTCTATTCATATTCGCTTGATAGCTTATTTGTATTAATAGAATATTTCCCTCATATAAACGTGCTTTCACGCATCTGCAAATAGAGAAAGTCCTATAGGAGCCGTCTGATCAGGGTTCGTTCTGTTTGAGAATGGAATTTGAATGATCTGTTTCTTTAGCTTCTAAAATAACTACAACGTTCCAACTTCCATATTTCATTATAACTTTTTTTAAGAATATTCAGTAGGTATTGAAATTTGGAATGAACATAAATACATAATATAAATACATAATAATATAAAATTTATAAATACATGTACATAAATCTACAACATTGGTTGCATGGCACCTAATATATTGCATTACAGTGTTGAAATCAACCTAACGGTCTAACCAAGCCATTAGTCGAGCATTTCAACATTGAAAATATGTGCCATGGACTAAACTATTCAGAATTCAATTCATGAGTGTCTGTATCTTTACTGACACTTCTTTGTTAATTATATGATTAGATGTAAGAATGAAATAGTTGAAATGTACGTTGTACTGTGTTATAGTCGACGTTTATGTTACACTGTGTTATAGTTACTGTTGTATGGTGTACTGTTATATAGTAGTATGTTGTACTACATGTATGTTGTACTGTGTTATAGTTCATGTCTATGTTGTACTGTGTTATAGTTGACATGTATGTGTTATAGTTGACGTGTATTATATAAATTTATAGTTTACTTGTGTTATAGTTGACGTGTATGTTGTACAGTGTTAAAGTTTACTTGTGTTATAGTTGACGTGTATGTTGTACTGTGTAATACATGTAGTTGGCGCGTATGTTGTACAGTGTTATAGTTGACGTGTATCTTGTACTGTGTTATAGTTGACGTGTATGTTGTACTGTGTTATAGTTGACGTGTATGTTGTACTGTGTTATAATTGACGTGTAACTGTTGCAAGTTGTATTATTATAGTAGTATATGTTATAGTTGACGTGTAAGTGTTGTAGTTGACGTGTATGTTTTACTGTGTTATAGATGATGTGTATGTTGTACTGTGTTATAGTTGACGTGTATGTTGTGCTGTGTTATAGTTGACGTGCATGTTGTACTGTGTTATAGTTGACGTGTATGTTGTACTGTGTTATAGTTGACGTGTATGTTGTACTATGTTATAATTGACGTGTAACTGTTGCATGTTGTATTATTATAGTAGTATAATTATGTTATAGTTGACGTGTAAGTGTTGTAGTTGACGTGTATGTTGTACTGTGTTATAGATGATGTGTATGTTGTACTGTGTTATAGTTGATGTGTATGTTGTACTGTGTTATTGTTGATGTGTATGTTGTACTGTGTGATAGTGTACGTGTATGTTGTGCAGTGTTATAGTTTACTTGCGTTATAGTTGACGTGTATGTTGAACTGTATTATAGTTGACGTGCATGTTGTACTGTGTTATAGTTGACGTGTATGCTGTGCTGTGTTATAGTTGACGTGTATGTTGTACAGTGTTATGGTTGACGTGTTTGTTGTACTGTGTTATAGTTGACGTTTATGTTGTACTGTGTTAAAGTTGACGTGTATGTGTTATAATTGACCTGTATGTTGTACTGTGTTATAGTTGGTGTCTATGTTGTACTGTGTTATAGTTGGCGTGTATGTGTTATAATTGACGTGTATGTTGTACTGTGCTATAGTTGGTATCTATGCTGTACTGTGTTATAGTTGACATGTATGTGTAATAGCTGACGTGTATTATATAACTTGTGTTATAGTTGACGTGTATGTTGTACAGTGTTATAGTTTACTTGTGTTATAGTTGACGTTTATGTTGTACTGTGTTATAGTTTACTTGTGTTAAAGTTGACGTGTATGTTGTACTGTGTTATAGTTGACGCGTATGTTGTACAGTGTTATAGTTGACGTGTATGTTGTACTGTGTTATAAATGACGTGTTACTGTTGCATGTTGTATTGTTATAGTAGTATATGTACTGTGTTATACTTGACGTGTTAGTGTTGTAGTTGACGTGTATGTTGTACTGTGTTATAGATGATGTGTATGTTGTACAGTATTATAGTTGACGTGCATGTTTTACTGTGTTACAGTTGGCATGTATGCTGTACTGTGTTATAGTTGACGTGTATGTTGTACAGTGATATAGTTGACGTGTTTGTTGTACTGCGTTATAGTTGACGTGTATGTTGTACTGTGTTATAGTTGACGTGTATGTTGTACTGTGTTATAATTGACGTGTAACTAGTATACGTACTGTGTTATAGTTGACGTGTAAGTGTTGTAGTTGACGTGTGTGCTGTACTGTGTTATAGATGATGTGAAAGTTGTACTGTGTTATAGTTGACGTGTATGTTGTACATTGTTATTGTTTACTTGTGTTATAGTTGACGTGTATGTTGTACTGTGTTATAGTCGATGTGTATTTTGTACTGTGTTATAGTTGACGTGTATGCTGTTCTGTGTTATAGGTGACGTGTATGTTGTACTGTGTTATAGTTATAGTTGACGTGTATTATATAAATATCACATCCTATGGAGAGAGACAGCACGTACTGTCAACCCGAGGTTGGTTATGTCCACCGACTCCGAGGCGTTAGCCGAGGTGGACATTACCATACCGAGGGTTGACAATACGTGCTTTCTCTCTCCATAGGATGTGATATTTATTTTATTATACCGAACAGCACAATCAATTTCGTCAGCAAAAAATATTTATTCAATGATAACAATAAAACAGTCTTAAACAAAAGTTATAGTAATTGTTTCCCGCTGGGCCTGACAGTATTTCTATGTCACGATGACCTATGGGAAATTAACATTGTAAATGAAATTGAGGTATATTTAAGTTGTACTGTGTTATAGTTGACGTGTATTTTATACAGTGTTATAGTTGACGTGACAGGCGTTCGGCTCATGAAATATGTCTAAAATAAGTTAAAATGTCCCTACATGTAAATTGACGTTTTGTAACATTTCGGCCGAAAAATTCATGCTTGGGGCGTTTAGAGACAAAGCTGAAATTTCGTATATTCTATATAAGAGAAAGGCAAATAACTCTCGGGCCATCCGATCCACGGGTGCTCCGCTTCAACTGCAATTATTTTCGGCCGGAGGGGAATTTTCCCACAAAACAAAAATTATATAGAAAGAAAAATGTTTTATCTAGACGCTGGTACCAAATACCCCATACTTGTTCTCCGTCTTAGCGAGTACGAGGGGCAAATACCTTCAGAAAACAGTGTTTTTTGTTTACTAGGAAACGATATAGTTGACGAACAAGTGCTCGATGTCACTAAAATCCCTATTCGGAAGCGAAGCTTACGCTTCTTTCTGGTATCTACTAATGAGAAATGATGAAATATTTTCAAAAGGAACTTTACATACCGATGACATCGCATTTTATTGCCACAGATCTGATTAAATCTTTTCGGACAATTCCGAGGACCAGAAACGGCTACTTTCATTTTTAACGCGTCAAGCGTCAAGTGTTGGAAAAGATATAATCGGATCTGTGGCAGTAGAATGCATTGTCACCGGTATGTGAAATTCTTTTTGAATATGTTTCATCATTTCTCATCAGGATCTATCAAAAAAGAGCGTCAGATTCGCTCTCGAATACGGAATAAGTAAAACCGAGCACTTTGTCGCCAACTATATCGTTTCCGAGTAAATAAATCAAAGTACTGACAGTACTGAAGGTTTCGGAGATAATATATATTTATTATATTGATTGTTTGCTTTGGATTATTCTGAAAATAATGTCAGTAAATTGGAAGACATTTAAAGAATTGTTTTATGAACATGTCACACACAGGGCGATTCCAATTGCTCAACTTGCCACTTTGTGCCAATAGAGCCAAAATCGATGTTTAATGCAGTATAGAGCCATCACTCCATTATTTGAGAGTAAGGGTCATACTTCTGCTACTATCTGGTGAACCATAACAGTAATTAGCACGCATCATTCACTTATCAATATATACACTTCTACCAATTTTAGACATATTCCTTATGATTCTAAATACCCTACAAATAATTGCCAAATATACTGTGGGGTGGTATTAATAATATGACAAATTTAAAGTAACAAATATATTTCAACTTAGCATGGCAGGATACAACAGGGAAAATAAAATTAACTAGAAAATCGTTTCCAAGACACTGATGCACCCTCCTCACAACAGTAGTGTCTCCATATCAAACACCTTTGACTATGTGTTATACAGTGAAGAAAATTTCAGAGTCCCATAACTCTGGTAAAATGGTCAGAGCAATAATTACATTCTTTAAGAAAATCTTCACATCAAGATTGATAGCTTATCATGGGTGAAAATTTGAAGTAAAACCTCCCATTGGTATATGGGTTGTTAGACACATAATTGTTTGACTTTATATCATATAATGAAGACGATTTCAGAGTTCCATATCGAGTACAATTGGTCTGAGCAAAAATAAGCCTTTCTATGCTTTTGCAAACAGAAAAGACCCTGGAGTTCATAGAATAGTTTATCCATGCCTATACGTTGTCTTTTTGTGTGATTGCGTTGTATTTTATTCCTTTTTTCTGAGGAGAATGCGAGTGTGAATCTGTTCAGGGCCAATTTGTGAGTCTGTGCTGCAAACAATACATACCCCGATCAGTTACCACAACTGGCCAGGGTGATATAATTAAAAATAAATTATAGTCATACATGCAAATTAGAGTTAGTGCTTTAGTAAACACTACAGACCCTGATCAGTAACCGGCGTCATAGAAATAAATGATATGAATTAGAAATAAACTAGAGGTTTTTGTCACAAAAACGGATGTCTCCCCTCTAATAAAAACAATATGTAAAGGGAAATCACGAAAAATGTTATGGACTTGATGATTGATACTTCCCCTCATTATGCGCTTTCCACACCACATTTTTCAAGAAGAAAATGATAACAGCTAATAACTCTAAAAAACGGATGTCTCCCCTCTAATAAAAACAATATGTAAAGGGAAATCACGAAAAATGTTATGGACTTGATGATTGATACTTCCCCTCATTATGCGCTTTCCACACCACATTTTTCAAGAAGAAAATGATAACAGCTAATAACTCTAAAAATATTGACACCAGAGTTATGGCCCTTGTGCATGACACTTACTTTCATCATTCCCTTTCCATAAATGAAATGTCATTCGAATAGCATTAGTCGTACACAAAATGTAACAAAGGGCAATAACTCCAAAAGTATTGAAGCCGGAGTTATGGCCCTTGTTCATGACACTTTCTCTCATCATGCTCTTTCCATGTATGAAGTTTCAATACAATGGCAAGAGCCATGCAGGGCAAGAAAGCGTTAAACAAATGTACAAGGGGCAATAACTCTCAATTTATTGAAGCCAGAGTTACGGACCTTATGCATGACACTCTCTTATCATGATCTTTCCATGTATAAAGTTTCAATCCAATGGCATGTGCCATTTAAGAGTTATCATCCTGACAAAAAAATTGTGATTTTTTAACAAAGGGCAATAACTCCAATATTGAAACAAGAGTTATGGACCTTAAGCATGACACTTTTTCTTATCATGATCTTTCCATGTATGAAGTTTTAATTCAATGGCATGAGCCATATAGGAGTTATCGTCCGGACAAAAAATTATGAAAAACATAACAAGGGCAATAACTCCATTATTAGTGAAGCCAGAGTTATGGACCTTGTGTATGACACTTCCTCTTGTCATGATCTGTCCATATCTGAATTTTCAATCCAATGGCATGAGCCATATAGGAGTTATCGTCCGGACAAAAATTGTGTGTTTTTTACAAGGGACAATAACTTCTATATTAGTGAAGCCAGAGTTATGGACCTTGTGCATGACACTTCCTCTCATTATGCTCTTTCCATATATGAAGTTTCAATCAACTGGCATCAGGCATATTGAAGTTATCGTCCGGACAAAAAATGTGATGGACAGACAGACGGACAGACGGACGGACGGACAGACAGACAGACAACTCTCACGAAAACAATATGTCTCCCCCATATAAATATGGGGGAAGACATAATTACATACATTACTATAAGATACTATAAGACACTATAAGATACTATAAGCCTGACACGTAAATCAATAAATGATGAAATGTGTATAAATTAAAAGATAAGAAAGTGCTTTGTCTCATTTTGTTTGCCTTTCTCCTTTTTTCTTTTAATGATTTTTTTAATAATATAAAGGATACAAAAACCCTTGTTTCCTTTTAATAGTACATGTTATTGTAAATACTGCCATCCAATCTACTTAAACAAGAAAATCATTGATGCACAACATCAAAATGCGCGTATTACTGAATAATACTGAAACCTATTTTACATGTATATAATATTTAAGGAATGTCAACAAAATGTCTAAATGTTTTAGATCTACTTATTAGTAACGCAATGATAGATTCTTCCGTTTCATCACAAAGGGCCTTTGAAACGGTAGCCATTTTATTCGGGTGGCCCTTGTTATACAATACCCCTTTCAGTCTCACACTGGACCCCTTATCCCCTTTCAGGTTAAATATACATGTAATAAATTATGATATCGTGAATATTTATCAGTCCACTTTTTATAATGGCATAAACACACATATATCCAATTTCTAATCTGAACAATTTCTTAAGTTCAAAGCTTATTGCAGGCCTAAAGTAATGCTGAAAACTCCTGTAGGTATTTTAGACACGATATTTTTTTTATTAACAACTCCGTACTGTATATTGTCCAATTCGAGATATCAACTGTATGTTTAAAGAGGAGGTCCCTACAATGATCGCATATTTTCAATAATATCATAAAACTTGGTATTTGTTATGCTGTATCATTATTATGAAAATTCCCAATTTGTACTTATATCGAAAATACCCATGTGATACAAATAAACCGATTTCATCAATCACTGATAATTTTTGTTCTACAACACAATATTATCGACCTTTTACGTAAATTCTTCCGCGTTTTGCCGATGATCACCCGATCTCTCCATTGTTTACGTAATAGCTTTCTCGGAAGTGGTCGGATAATCGCGAATAGGGCGAACAGTTACGAAACTAAAACTCAAACCGAATAAAACTGAAACATCGGGGAGTAAAGCCGGGATCAGCGATATCAAACACATGGATGTTTTGTCATTATAAACGGTAATTGGATGGGGCTCTTTGTGATATACTACTTTTCAGCAAATAAACAAGTGAGTTTTGTATATTTTAAGTTTTATGAAACGCGTCAAATGTAGGGATGTCCCCTTTAAATAAAATGCCAAAGAGTATCATATGTAACTGTAGCCTTGACACTTTGAATCTAGAGTAACTGGCCTTCTCATTAAGATCCAAATTGGTTGACGTACAGTAACAGTAATTTTTCATGTATGTGACATTATGACGATAAATTAGTGGCGTTTTCATAATGAAATTTGAAAACTGGAAGCTTTCACTATGGCAGAAACTTTTGCATCAGATCTATATTAGTTCATAAGTAAACAGAGCAGATTCAGCAGGAGCCATCTATATTGAGTCTACTCTAGGTTTACCCTGTTTGCAAAGCTGTATCTATGAAGTAAAATATTATGCCTGGGTCTTAAATTATGCTCTAGCATAAAAAAAGAATGTATATATTAATTAAAAACACTAATGACTACATATTATTAATAAACCGCAGTTCTGCATTCAATTACATTACCCAAGAGCACATTTCGCGGGTTTAAGTACTGTGGAGAAAGCAGCAAGTAAATGTCATAAATATGTTAATGCTTGTTCATATTTTCAGGTTTACATCTGTATATTTATGCCAAATATATTTAAAATATATATTCATATCATTTATAATAACTAATCAGTAGCCGTTATTAATTTTTAATCCTCCTTTCGCCAAATATCCTCCTTCAGTGATTTAGTCATACTCGGTTTCTCTCCATCTTAGATATTTCCTCGGTGGTTATCGTTAATGATCTTGCCAGTGCGGTATTATACTTTGTATTAGCCCCGACAAAGGAGAAATAATTTTCTAATATTTTCATTTCCAAAATACAAACAAGCATACAGTTTAAACAGATCAGTCGACCTGTTTCCAACTATATAGAATGTAATATTCAAAGCATACTGTTTTTACACTCATAAACCACGAATTACAGTTCCACCGTATTCTCAACAGTATTGATAAATCAGCCCTCCTACCACTGAAATTCCAGCGAGAGAGTTCCATATAGTCCTCGCACCAACAATAAAGGTTGGCAAAGTGGAACACCCTGTTTGGATTCAGATCTAATACCAAGTAACTGTCTGACCAAAATCTTAACTGTTTACAACTTGTGACAATTTTGTCTTAGGTCAAAATGCCTAAAACTTATCTTTTAGAAATTCAAATGATTACAAACCTGAAGCAGACGATATTACAGATCTCTACAGCTTGGTTAATCCTTACAATGCTGAGTGATGTTTCGTTCGCAACAATTGCCGTCTGCTTCAATTCTTCAATAAACTTTCTTTCATTTTATGCAAAAATATGGTCAAGATGACAAACAGTTTGGATCCGGATGAGACGCAGAATTATGTGGCCTCTCATCTGGATCCAAACTGCTTGCATGGGTAATCACAGTTTCGTCGCTAGCGTGCAAAGAGTTTTAAGAGTATGACCTCTAGAGAGCATGATGCAACAGTTGCCCTGCACTACTAGCCATCAGTGCTGTAACCTTTATACTGTAGTTTCTGATGTGAAGAACAGAAGAAGTCTATTTAACCCTTAATGTCCCTATATAAACTTGTTTTCATGCATCTGCAAACAGATTCGACCCAGATAAGACAGCTCGCTCCCATAGGATCAGGGTCTGCTCTGTTTGCTAATTGATCCACCTTCACAATATTTCATTATAAATATTTTGTAAGATTTCGGAACCGGATTGTAAGCCAAGCACTGCACATGCGCGTATTCTCTTAGGGGGGTTCCCGCTAGGTAGAGCTCGTGCAATAGGATTTTCCGAGAAAGTTTGAGTCGCAATCCAATTTGTTAAGGATTTTGGCAAAGCCGAAACCCTAAAAACACGGTTTTCTGAAGGCATTTGTCCCTCGTACTCGCTAAAACGGAGACAAAGTATGGGGTATTTGGTACCAGCGTGTAGATAAAACACTTTTCTTTCTATATAATCTTTGTTTTGTGGGAAAATCCCCCTCCGGTCGAAAATAATTGCAGTTGAAGCGGAGCACCCGTGGATCGGATGGCCCGAGAGTTATTTGCCTTTCTCTTATATAGAATATACGAAATTTCTGCTTTGTCTCAAAACGCCCCAGGCATTATTTTTTCAGCCCCAAATGTTACAAAACGTCAATTTAGGAACATTTTAACTTATTTTAGACATATTTCATGAGCCGAACGCCTTAGGTTGACGTGTGTTATAGTTGACGTGTATGTTGTAAGTGTGTTATAGTTGACGTGTGTTATAGTTGATGTCTATGTTGTACTGTGTTATAGTTGATGTCTATGATGTTCTGTGTTATAGTTGACGTGTATGTTGTACTGTTTTGTAGTTGACGTGTATGTTGTACAGTGTTATAGTTGACGTGTATGTTGTACAGTGTTATAGTTGACGTGTATGTTGTACAGTGTTATAGTTGACTTATATGTTGTACAGCGTTATAGTTGACATGTGTTATAGTTGATGTCTATGTTGTACAGTGTTATAGTTGAAGTGTATGTTGTACAGTGTTATAGTTGATTTGTGTTATAGTTGATGTGTATGTTGTACAGTGTTATAGTTGGCGTGTATGTTGTACTGTGTTATAGTTGACGTGTATGTTGTTCAGTGTTATAGTTGACGTGTATGTTGTACAGTGTTATAGTTGACGTGTATGTTGTACTGTGTTATAGTCGACGTGTATCTTGTACTGTGTTAAAGATAATGTGAATGTTGTACTGTGTTATAGTTGAAGTGTATGTTGTACAGTGTTATAGATGCGTATGTTGTACAGTGCTATAGTTGATGTGTATGTTTTAATGTGTTATAGTTGACGTGTATGTTGTACTGTGTTATTGTTGACGTGTTATAGATGACGTGTATGTTGTGCAGTGTTAAAGTTGACGTGTATGTTGTACTCTGTTATAGTTGATGTGTATGTTGTACAGTGTTATAGTTGACGTGTGTTATAGTTGACGTGTATGGTGTACTGTGTTATAGTTGATTTGTATGTTGTACAGTGTTATAGTTGATGTGTGTTATAGTTGACGTGTATGTTGTACTATGTTATAGATGACGTGTATGTTGTACTGTTTTATCGTTCGTAGAACGTTGGTAATTATGCAAATGAGGCTGACCAGATCATTGTATCTAGGGAAGAGGAGGTAATATATAGCACAACAAACATCTCTTGATGTGACCTTAAGCTTTGCACCGACAGGGTTTGTTGTTGCTGGTTCTCTCGGTTTGCATGTTACAAATGGTGACAGCGGTGGGATAAAGACAACTGCCAGACCGGAGTTGCCTTACCCATGGGTCTCCCAGGTTCCAAGTCTCGGGACGAGACTTCTCGGAGGGGAGAGTAATGTAACGTTCGTAGAACGTTAGTAATTATGCAAATGAGGCTGACCAGATCATTGTATCTTGGGAAGTGGAGGTAATATATAGTACAACAAACATGTCTTGATATGAGCTTAAGCTTTGCACCGACAGGGTTTGTTGTTTCTGGGTCTCTCGGTTTGCACGTTACACTGTGTTATAGTTGACTAGTATGTTGTACTGTGCTATAGTTGACTAGTATGTTGTATTGTGTTATAGTTGACGTGTATGTTGTACAGTGTTATAGTTGACTTGTGTTATAGTTGACGTGTGTTATAGTTGACGTGTATATTGTACAGTGTTATAGTTGACGTTTATGTTGTACTGTGTTATAGTTGACGTGTATGTTGAACAATGTTATAGTTGACTTGTGTTATAGTTGACGTGTATGTTGTACAGTGTTATAGTTGACGTGTGTTATAGTTGACGTGTATGTTGTACAGTGTTATAGTTGACGTGTGTTATAGTTGACGTGTATGTTGTACAGTGTTATAGTTGACGTGTATGTTGTACAGTGTCATGGTTGGCGTGTATGTTGTACTGTGTTATAGTTGACTTGTATGCTGTACTGTGTTATAGTTGACGTGTATTTTGTACTGTGTTATAGTTGACTTATATGTTGTACCGTGTTATAGTTGACGTGTATGTTGTAGTGTGATATAGTTGTTGTAATTTACGCGTATTTAGTACTTTTGAATATCGATTTGAGTATGTCTGGTACAAATTATTTATTTTACGACAAATTTTGGTGAATGGCGTGTGCCTTCCGTTGGTTTCTTTGGCAATCAAAGTTTCTCATTTTTAAGATAGATACAAACAATTGTTTTCTTATAATATTATTTAGCACTAAGATAATACCAGGTCACGTAGATACCAATTCTTAAGTAATTATGCAAATTCGGCGAAAGTATCCCTTTCCTCCATAAATACGCCTTTCTACGCCACTGTAAAAGTCTCGTTATGAAACCATTTAGGATAAATAGAGCATCTACTCCTACAGGAGCAAAATTTAATGCACTATTTATCACATTCGTTTCAAACTACAAAATACTAAAACAACTTTTTCTCTTGTTAATGCTGCTTTTCGGTAGATTTATTAAAAGATGTTGGAGAACTGTCCACCCCAGTTAAAATGGAATATAGCGTGCCACAGGGTTCTGTCCTAGGACCAAAACACTACATCATGTACACGAAACCAGTCGGCTCAATCTGCAGAAATCATGGGCTTAATCACCATTTGATTTTCCATGCCGATGACTCACAGTTATACCTGTCATTTAAGCCCAAGGGCATATCCTGTCAACTGGAGGCTTTATCGCGAGTTGAGGACTGTCTCAAAGAAGTAGTCTCTTGGATGCATCAGAACATGCTGAAGGTCAATACTGACAAAACTGAGGTCATTCTGTTTCATACAAAAAACACAGAAGTACCTGCAGAGGTTAGTGTGGAAGTAGGACCCTCTAAAATAAGGCCATCTTTGTGTATAAAGAATCTCGGTGCATGGCTCGATTCACAAACGGACATGACATCACATGTCAATTCCGTGTGTAGGTCTAGTTATGCACAGCTCCGACAAATAGGCCATATTAGAAAGTACCTCTCACCTGATGCTACCAAGACTTTGGTAAACTCTCTTGTTACATCAAAAATAGACTACTGCAATTCACTGCTGTATGGGATTTCAAACAACTCACTGCGAAAATTTCAAAGGGTGCAATACACAGCAACCCGAATCATTACCAGAACTTCTCGGTATAATCATATCACGCCGGTTCTGAAGGAACTTCACTGGCTTCCGGTTCAACATCGGATTGAATTCAAAATCCTGACTCTTACGTATAAAGCCATGCACACATGCACACATGTCGACATGCTTGACGTATACAGGCCGCGCAGAGAGTTAAGGTCAGCAAGCAAGATCATTGTCGTTGGTTGTGCCAAAAAGTCGTACCGTAAAATTCGGTGAGAGAAGTTTCATGCATGCAGCTTCGAAACTTTGGAATGCTCTACCTTCCGGCATTAGAGACGCCAGGTCACTAGCATGTTTCAAAAAGGTGATTGAAAACGTACTTTTTCAACATTTGTTACTATGACAGTTTTGTTCAGAGTAGGAATGGCTTTCAGTCAACCTATTAAGCTAGCAGATTACCCAATAGTCATGTACAGTGGCAACTAAGCTTAGGATAGGAATGGCTTTCAGCCAACCTATTAAGCTAACAGTTGACCCAGTAGTCATGTACATTGGCAACTGAGTTCAGGATAGGAATGGCTTTCAGCCAACCTATCAAGCTAACAGTTGACACAATAGTCATATAAATGGAATGTTTTTCAGTCAGCCCATTTATTCTAATTTATGATATTGATGAGCATGGCTTTCAGTCAACTTGTCTGTATCAAGTTTTGTTAATACAGATTATTCTAATTTGTGATATTGATGAGCATGGCTTTCAGTCAACTTGTCTGTATCAAGTTTGTTTATATAGTTTATTCTAGTTTGTGATATTGATGAGCATGGCATTCAGTCAACTCGTCTGTATCAAGTTTGTTAATACAGTTTATGATATTCCTTGCGGATAGTGATTTTATATATATATTGTATATATTTTGCATATCTTTTATTGACCGGGTGGAAAATCATGTAGTTCCTTCCGGCTAGCGATTTCATATATATTGTACATCTTTCATTGTCTGGATAGATAATCATGCTGATCGTTCCGGTTGGTGATTTTTATCCATGTGAAGCGCTTTTGAACGCACATATCCTGTGTGAAAAGAGCGCTATATAAATGTGGTATAATAATAATAATAATAATAATAAGAAGAAGAAGAAGAATTAAAAAAATAGCCTATGAGGTAATGGGTTAAGAACAGAATACCAGAGCAACAAATAATATTGCGTATTCAAATATTAAAACCGTCATTTCTCCTCGTAACCATTTGTTGTGATCGTCTCGAAGGGAAGATTCCAACTAGTGATTGCAAAATAGTGACTGGCATTTACAGCGTAACATTAAACTCCACGAAAATATAGAAGCTAGGTAATGTTGAAATCATTTCATAGTAACAAACTGGTAGGTTTTTAGTAATGAGAAAAAATACTGATCAGTAAAATGTGTGTGTGGGGGTGGGGGGGGGGGGGGGCGTGTGTGTGTGTCTCTCTCTCGCTCTTTCTCTCTCCCATTCTCTCTGTCTATGTCTCTCTCTCTCTCTTTGTATCTCTCTCTGTCCCTCTCTGTCTGTCTCTGTCTGTCTGTCTCTGTCTGTCTGTCTGTCTCTGTCTGTCTGTCTGTCTGTCTCTGTCTGTCTGCCTCTTTCCCTCTCTCTCTCTCTCTCTCTGTCTGACTGTCTTTCTCTGTGTCTGTCTGTCTCTCTGTCTGTCTCTCTCTCTGTCTGTCTCTCTCTCTCTCTGCATTTCACAAAGGCAAAAGCAAACATCTAAATGGATGCAGTCATCAAGTTTACCTTTGATTGTAATTAGCTTGATCGTTCATCATCATTCTATTCAGGCAACTGAACACATACTAATAATTATATTCCATAAAAATGTATTGTAAATTGTGTTAATGAAACAATCGTGGTGTAATGGAAGCTAGAGTGGTCAACAGATGGTAATGATCATGTAAATACAAGAGAGTATGTATGTATGTATGTGTGTATGTATGTATGTACGTATGTACGTATGTATGCATGTATGTACATACGGAACTACGGTTAGGACGGCTTACAGAGGGGCGGATAGAAACACCAGTAGCCTACATATTTACATTTGCAATAATTCAAGGCTCAAGCAGGAAGGCGATTTTGGAGAAAATGTCCCTCTGACCATGCTGACTTCTCCCTGTTTTGAGCTGAGAGGGCTGTTTTAATACATATAGAATGTATAAGGGGGGAATACAAAATCAGTACCAAAACTTCTCCCTCGATACCACTAAACTTCTCTCCGATGGATATCTCCAGCGCGTCACATTTTTTAAACAACTTGCTAAACAAGTGTGAAACACGTGAACGCTGGCAAAAGGAACTCCGCTCACATGACATTGTACCGTTACCCATTGAAAGGTGCGAAATGACGTAGGTTGAATTTGGATGTGTGCTCAAAGGTCTTTCGTTGGTAAAATCGCAACACATTTTGATCGGATAGCATTAACAAAGAATATTAATATTTACCATTAGAAAAGCCAGTGTGTAAGGTAAGGATCTACTATCATAATTGATAAAGCTGCTGTAACATTTTGATAATACCATATGGCTATTATAAGTTTGCATGGGATCAAAACCGTACGTGGCAGCGGCCAGAATGGGTGGGGCGATGTTAGTACTTTCGATTATAGATATTATCCACAGGACATACACGTGCACGACATATTTTCTTAACCATTTACCTCTTTTAAACGCATTTTCATACTTTTGAATTACAGAGTAGACCCAGATCAGACTGTCGGGTTCCATAGGAACTGTGTTCGCCCTGTGTTTGCTTATGAAACCATAGGCCTATAGGCCTGATTCTACATTTTCTACTATTAGGCAATACCAAATACTGGTAAATCCCGCATTTATATGCCACTATAAAATAAAGCTAGCCTAATAAATATTCATGTCATTTTGATTCTTTTGTTACATGTTTACAAAACATGACCAGTCCTGTGGCATTCAGTTGTGTGTTGAACGTGGAATGTCTTAGTATTAGGTGATGTAACAGTCTAATTCCAAATTGCACACAACATTAACCCTTTCCCTGTTCTGTGTTTATTACAAATTTCAATACCTATTGCATGAATATTCATGGCCAAAAAGGTTATAATGAAATATTGAAGGTGGAGAATTGTAGCCATTTTAGAAAGTTATGATACAGATCTTTGAAATTCTATTAGCAAACAGAGTAGACCTTGATCAGACGGCTTCTCTAGGAGCCGTCTGATCTTGGTCTACTCTGTTTGCAGATGCGTGAAAATATGTTTATATGAGGGAAAGGTTTAACCCTTTTCCTCATATAAACCTTTTCACGCATTTGCAAACAGAGTAGATCCAGATCAGAGTCTGCTCTGTTTGCTAATGGAATTTGATAGATCTGTTTCTTTAGTTTCTAAAATGGCCACAACTCTGCACCTTCCACATTTCATTATATCTACCTTGTCTATGAATTTTCAGTAGGTATTGAAATTTGGAATAAACATAGAACAGGGAAAGTATTAATGCTTTACTTTACCCTTTCAACCCTGAATTGCCAGTGTGGAATAGCCCATTAACTTTTAACTATATACGGTCTAATAATTCCTCCATAGGTTATTTTTAGATCTAACCACTTTGGATAAATCTATCCAAAAGAAGCATTAACTTGAGAAAAGGAAAAATTTAGAATTTTGTGGTTTGAAACCATTGTGATAAATAGAGCATTAATTTTGCTCCTATAGGAGCAAATGCTCTATTTATCACAACAGTTTCACCAGGTGATGTTTACAGAGGCCTAGAAAGGCGTATTTATGGAGGAAAGGGTTAAATTAACTATATACGGTCCACTCAGTATGATGGGTCAAGACTTGCTGATGAATTTTGATGACAAACATCAGAGACCTTGATCAAAGGGTTCCTTTAGGAATCCTCTGATCAGGGTCTATACTATTTGCAAATTACAGTGTATGCATGTCCCAGGAGGATGAAAGGGTTAATGAATATTCATGTAAGAAATAATGACATAATGACTATTTATAATGGCATATATCACAGGCATTTTCAAAGCTCTATGATAACATCATGGGTCTTTGGCATTTTTGGCCATGGCAGAAAGTAGAATCAGATCTATATTATTCCACAAGCAAAAAGTCCATAAATATTCATGCAGTAATACATTCTTGAATAAATACTTATGGAAGAAAGGGTTAACACATAATCCCCTAGTGACACATTTTTGCGCATCTATAAAAGTCACTTTATTTATTACAATGTAACTAGAGCATTTGCACCTTAAGGAGCAAATGCTCTATAATTTATCACAAAGGTTTCAAACTACAAAATTCTAAAATTTTCCTTTTCTCTAGTTAATGCTCCTTTTCGGCAGATTAATACAAAAAGGATAGGTCTAAAAATAGCGTAGGAGAGAATGAGTTAAGTGGCACTATGACAACCACTGTTAAGACATAATCATTCTTGTTTGACAGTCAAAATATCTAACATTATTAAACCATGTTTAATTACTGTATGATCAACAGTTGGTGTCAAACATATTTGAATATAGTTCAATATAGACAACTCAAAATTCTGGATTTTAAAACTTTAGATAGCAGCTTAACCCTTTCCTCCATAAATTCACCTTTCTAAGTCTCTGTAATAGTCACTCCTTGAAACCGATGTGAGCAAATGCTCTATTTATCACACTGGTTTCAAACTGCAAAATTCTAATTTTTTACTTTTCTCTAGTAAATGCTCCTTTTGGGTAGATTCATTTAAAGAGGTTGGGTTTAAAAATAGCCTATGGAGGAAAGGGTTAAAGCAGGACAACAGCTCCTATAGCATTACTTTTTGCCCTCAATTAAGCAACCACCTGTCCTGTTTTTACTGAATCCTATGTGAATAAATCATGTGGTTGCATTAGCGACACTTTGTTAGTACAGTAAAACTTCGATTATCCGAACACTAAACTACATATTATTATCGATCTTTAAGACAGGTGGCAGCTTAATGCATGGTGAAAGTCATGCAGAAAGCTCCTCTAGGAGCTTTCTGCATGACTTTCACCATGCATTAAGCAGCCACCTGCCTAAAAGGGTCTAAATTCTTCTATACCGAAAATTCGAATAATCAAGGTTTTACTGTAGAATTGAGTCGTCTGTTTCGTGTTTGGTTGAATATTATGTCATATTATAGCATATGTCACAATTTCATAAGCTATCTTGTATAGAAACAAGAATAGTTTATATATCGTGCATACTGTATCTTAATAAGAAAGTTCTGAGCAGTGAAACACCTTTAAAGTCGTGGTCATGCTTTAACTCATTTCCCTGTTGAATATTCATGATTGGAATAATGATATTATGACTATTTTTTGGCAAATTTATGTGCACATGATTTTATGGTATTGTAGATTTCATAACCAAACAGAGCAGACCCATCATGAATTTTCTGATCTAGGTCCACTCCAGGGCTCTAGAAATCCGGAAAATCGCCGGTCTGGACCGATTTTTGCATTTGAGACCGGTTTGTATTTCAGAATCTGAAAAAAAATCGGTCCGAAAATCTTAAGCAGACAACGTTTGTAATCAAAATCACTGTTTTCATTTGACCCCAGCATTAACGTGTCAAGAGATTAAAGGCTAGAGGCCCCGGGCAGTCAGTCCAGTTCCACTTGGTCTCTTCTCAGCTAGCCAATCAACCATGGTAGTAATATTGATAAGACATTTATCTCTTATGACACAAATCGAAACATTACCTACCTTGTACCTGTTAACAAACACGTTACAGTCCATAGATTTAGGCTACTGTAATTACTGAAAGGTCACTGAGAAATAACATCTTTGCATCGGGTAATCAGTTTTTTAAGAGCAAATACTCTCTTGATATCCATCAGCAACACAATTAACTTTGAACAATCATAACAAAAAGTCAACAACATGTCCGCTTGTTTCAAGGTAAAGATTGACCTATTTTTGAGACTCCTCATTAAAGAGCTCCTTAGGTAGATCCACAGGGGTCTGAAGTGTGCCTGGACCCAAAAATGGCACACCTGTGTAAAAAATCCATTCTGGGTCGAAGTCATTGATTACACATATATATACATAAGAATGTATATATATATGTAATCAATGACTTCGACCCAGAATGGATTTTTTTTACACAGGTGCGTCATTTTGGGGTCCAGGCAAACTTCAGATCCCTGTGGGTAGATCTACATTTATCTGCCAAAAATATGCTGCAGTGAACAGAAAAACAATGTTGGCTTGTTGCTTTCGTTTATCTGATGAGAAATAAGTATGCATCATAAACTAAATGATAATAACTAATCATGTAAGATTTTAAATACAAACTAGTTTTCTTGCTTCTCTGTCAAAGTCTTCAAAACTGCCATTCATGCAAACTTGAAATGTCATTAGTTTTCGCGAATGTCAAATGGTGTTAAAAAATTTCGATATTTCATGCTATCATATTATTATATACAAACTATAAGTTGGCAATAGCCCCTCATAAACATATTACCGGGTGGCTTATGTCCGCATATCACAAGAAGACAAGGGGGCTAATGTCCGCTCATCAAGAAATAGGTGGCAAATGTCCGGGAAAGGGGGGGGGGGGGGGGGGTTGCTAATGTTCGTTTACCGGCTGGACCGGTTGGGATTTGAAAATTTCTAGAGCCCTGGTCCACTCTGTCTGCAAAAGGTGTCAAAAGACATCGCTTTCAGGTGAAGCATTAAAAGAACCAACAGTTTTTATGAGATTTAAACTATCTGTGTCTAGATAACACAATCTTTGACGTTTTTCAGAGAGTTTGCCAAAGAAAGAGAGCGAGTAGAAAACCGCCAAGCCTTTTTCAAGTTGCGGCGCCGACAACAGCTGGAAAGGGAGCTAAACGGATACTTAGAGTGGATCATTAAGGCCGGTACGTGTCAATGAAAAAGTCATGTCGCAACATCAGGCACTGTTTCTGGGTTTTTTTTTTCAGGGCGTAAGGGGGAGGGGACTCACAGTATACTGTATTGGGGATGTATTTGTCCTTATAACACCCTTCTCCTAGTAAAATTAATGTCTGCTCTGGTGCATTGTTAACTACTGTTGAACTTCGATACCTCAAACTCAGATAACTCAAACTTTGGAATAACTCAAACAAAAAGTTCAGTCCTTCCAAAACTTACAATACAGAATTGCTCAAATAATGTATCTCTACAGATATCTAGAAACACATGTGAGGGCTTGATACAGGTCTGAAGTAATGCTTAAAGCTCATACAGGAGCTTTCAGCATTACTTTAGACCTTTATTAAGCTGTGACCCTGAGAAATTGTTCAGATTAGAAATTGGATGACTCGAACTTCTGTTATCTCCAACTAATTTGTATGGTCCCTTGAAGTTATCGAAGTTCAACAGTACTTTTGAAAAACTAATGAACAAGTATTAAACATCTTGGATCCTGATGAGACGGCGAGTTACTCGGTGTCTTATCAGGATCCAAGCTGATTGCTCAGAGTCTATCACAATGAGTGGGCTGAGGGTTATTACGAATTTAATGTATCGTTTTATTCACTGTTCAAGCAATCTCACAAGTGTTCACAGATAAGATGCGTAAATTTTAAAGAATGGCTCCGTTGTTTCTCCACCAAACCCTATACCGTGACAACTTTTTTCTAACCACGGTTCTAAAAAGTGCTCACAGAAAAGGGTTTTGTGGAGAAATGGCAATTTTAGTGTTTGGATATGCACCTTTATCTGTAGCTTTGGTTCATATACTTCCAGGTTTTTTTTTTATAATGTTAGTATTTAACTCTTTCAAAGTGACAACTATTCAAATTTAATAGGGTGTTTCGAGGGTGAGACTTTGTCTGTATGCTAGAGGTTACATATAATAATAAAACCTGTCTATAACGGGCACTAAATTGTGTTGATAAGTTGGTATTGAGGGCAGGTGAATGCTTAAAACAATGTGAAAGTAAAACAGAACGCTGCTACAGGAGCGTTCTGTTTTACTTTCACCTTACTTTAAGCAGCCATCTGCCTTTAACACAAAATACTTGTAAAGCAACAAAATACTTGTAAAGCAGCCACCTGCCTTTAACATAAAATACTTGATGTAATTTAATGGCCATTCATAATAGAGAGGTTTTACTGCATTGTTTGATTATTGCAGAGGAGGTCATACTCAACGAGGAGAAGACAACAGACGAGGAAAAGATCAAAATTATAGAAGGTATGTAAACAGCAATAAGGAGATATGGGTACAGTTATTGTACTGTACTCTTAACATTAATAGGGAGATATCTATTCAGTCACAGTTGAACTTCTATATCTTGAACTCAGATAACTCGAATTTCGGATTAACTCTAAGTACAAGTTCAATCCTTCCAAAATTTACAATACAGTTCTCCCTCTCTACAACGACACCTTTGGGGTACGAATATTGTATGTGTTGTTCAGAGGGAGTTGTTATAGGGAGGGAAAATCAAACATAATTAGCTTGTTTACAGATTCCCAGATAAGGTGTATTTCGATTACCAAAACTGTTATGCCTCTATCAAACCCTATGTTGTGACCACTCTTTAGAATCGTCACTTTGTGATGATTCTAAAGAGTAGTCACAACATAAGGTTTGATGGAGGCAGAAAGAAAATACGATGGAAAAAAGTTGTTTCTGGAGCATTGTTTGGGAAACAGCGACATGCGTTGTTGTAAGGAGGGAATCGTTATTGAGAGGGCCGTTGTAGGGAGGGAGCACTGTACAGAATTGTTCTAAAATGTATAATGTTCACATATCTAGAATCACATGTGACAGCTTAATGCAGGTTTAAATGGAAAAGTAGTAAAGTAATGCTGCGAGCAGTCCTACAGGAGCTTTCGATCAGCATTACTTTAGACCTGCATTAAGCTGTGAACTTGAGAAATGGGATGATTTCAACCTCTATTATCTAAAAGCAATTTGTATGCATGTCCCTCGATGTTCGAGATATGGAAGTTCAACTGTACTTATGACCAGTAGTGATATGTGAATACAATTGTCGTACTATAAGTTATATAATTATTGCAATAGAAAAGTTAGTGTGCAAAGAGTTAAGCTGCAACAATCTAAACAACCTTGTAAACATGTAAATAGTTTAGAAAACCTTCAATATAGTCTCATGTAATATTTTCAATTCTTAACCCTTTCGTGGGCACTGTGAATATTCATGAAAGAAATAATGACATCATGAGTATTAGTTAGGTTAATGTTATAATAGCACATAAACACATTAGTTAGATTAATGTTATAATAGCACATAAACACATGAAGTGTTGGCCTTGGCAGAAACTGTAAACTCATATCTATATTAAACTTAAGCAAACAGTGCAGACCCAGATTAGATGGCTTCTAATGGAGCCGTTTAATCTGGGTCTTCTCTGTTTGCAATGGCGTAAAAAGGCTTATTTATGGAGGAAAGGGTTAAGTGCTGGTAGCAAAGGACAGGAAATAAAATGTTCTTATTCATTGCAGTAATGCAAAGAGGTTGGGTTTAAAAATAGCCTATGGAGGAAAGGGTTAAAGCAGGACAACAGCTCCTATAGCATTACTTTTTGCCCTCAATTAAGCAACCACCTGTCCTGTTTTTAGCTCACCTGAGCCAAAGGCTCAGGATGAGCTATTGTGACCGCTATTTGTCCGTCGTCCGGCATCCGGCGTCCGTCGTCCGTCCTCCGTCCACATTTTCAAACGACATCTCCTCTGAAACTGCTGACCCGATTTTAACCAAATTTTGTCAGAAGCATCAGTGGCTAGGGGGAACGAAACGCTATTTACATTATGACCCCCGGGCCAAAAATGGCCCCGCCCAAGGGCTTATCAGTTTTTCATAGGAAAATCTTTAAAAATCTTCTTCTCTGAAACTGTAAGGCCTAGACCTTTGATATTTGGCATGTAGCATGATCTAATGGTCCTCTACAAAAATTGTTCAAATTATGACCCCGGGCCAAAATGGCCCCGCCCAAGGGCTTAACAGTTTTTCATAGGAAAATCTTTAAAAATCTTCTTCTCTGAAACTGTAAGGCCTAGATCTTTGATATTTGGCATGTAGCATGATCTAATGGTTCTCTACAAATATTGTTCAAATTATGACCCCCGGGCCAAAAATGGCCCCGCCCAAGGGCTTATCATTTTTTCATTGGAAAATCTTTAAAAATCTTCTTCTCTGGAACTGTAAGGCCTAGACCTTTGATATTTGGCATGTAGCATAATCTAATGGTCCTCTACAAAGATTGTTCAAATTATGACCCCCGGGCCAAAAATGGCCCGCCCAAGGGCTTATCAGTTTTTCATTGGAAAATCTTTAAAAATCTTCTGCTCTGAAACTGTAAGGCCTAGACCTTTGATATTTGGCATGTGGCATGATCCGGTGGTCCTCTACAAAGACTGTTCAAATTATGACCCCAGGGCCAAAAATGGCCCCGCCCAAGGGCTTATCAGTTTTTCATAGGAACATCTTTAAAAATCTTCTTCTCTGAAACTGTAAGGCCTAGACCTTTGATATTTGGCATGTAGCATGATCTAATTGTCCTCTACAAATATTGTTCAAATTATGACCCCCCGGGCCAAAAATGGCCCCGCCCAAGGGCTTATCAGTTTTTCATAGGAAACTCTTTTACATTCTTCTTCTCTGAAACTGTAAGGCCTAGACCTTTGATAGTTGGTATGTAGCATGATCTAATGGTCCTCTACAAAGACTGTTCATATTATGACCACGTGCCAAAAATGGCCCCGCCCAAGGGCTTGTCAGTTTTCATAGGAAAATCTTTAAAAATCTTCTTCTCTGAAACTGTAAGGCCTAGACCTTTGATATTTGGCATGTAGCTTTGGCTTGTGGTCCTCTGCCAAGATTGTTCAACTTACGACCATGACCTCTGGGCGAAACTTGGCCCTGGCTTATCAGTTTTCAGGGGAAAACTATATCATTTTTCTCTGAAACCATAAGGCTTAGACCTTTAATTAATGGCATACTGCTTTGCCTTGTGGTTCTCTACCAAGGTTGTACAAATGATGGCCCCGTCCCTGGGGTATCTCAGGTGAGCGCTTCAGGGCCTCATGGCCCACTTGTTACTGAATCCTATGTGAATAAATCATGTGGTTGCATTAGCGACACTTTGTTAGTACAGAAAAACTTCAATACAGGGGTTTTTCACCTTCTATAACAGAGGCCTGTAAAAGGCCCCTTCCCAATTGAAAATTTCTTTAAAATCATGCAGTTTTCCCAAAAATCCAAACTTACACCAGCATTTTTGTTTCCCAAATCAGCAATTTTAGCGATAATTCTTCCCAAAATCAGCAGGCTAAGGCCCATTCCCAATTAAGAGAGAAAAAGCCCTGGATTATCCGAACACTAAACTACATATTATTATCGATCTTTAAGACAGGTGGTATGGTGAAAGTCATGCAGAAAGCTCCTCTAGGAGCTTTCTGCATGACTTTCACCATGCATTAAGCAGCCACCTGCCTAAAAGGGTCTAAATTCTTCTATACCGAAAATCCGAATAATCATGGTTTTACTGTATAATTGAGTCGTCTGTTTCGTGTTTGGTTGAATATTATGTCATATTATAGCATATATCACAATTTCATAAGCTGTCTTGTATAGAAACAAGAATAGTTTATATATCGTGCATACTGTATCTTAATAAGAAGTTCTGAGCAGTGAAACACCTTTAAAGTCGTGGTCATGCTTTAACTCATTTCCCTGTTGAATATTCATGATTGGAATAATGATATTATGACTATTTTTTGGCAAAATTATGTGCACATGATTTTATGGTATTGTAGATTTCATAACCAAACAGAGCAGACCCATCATGAATTTTCTGATCTAGGTCTACTCTGTCTGCAAAAGGTGTCAAAAGACATCGCTTTCAGGTGAAGCATTAAAAGAACCAACAGTTTTTATATGAGATTTAAACTATCTGTGTCTAGATAACACAATCTTTGACGTTTTTCAGAGAGTTTGCCAAAGAAAGAGAGCGAGTAGAAAACCGCCGAGCCTTTTTCAAGTTGCGGCGCCGACAACAGCTGGAAAGGGAGCTAAACGGATACTTAGAGTGGATCATTAAGGCCGGTACGTGTCAATGAAAAAGTCATGTCGCAACATCAGGCACTGTTTCTGGGTTGTTTTTTTCAGGGCGTAAGGGGGAGGGGACTCACAGTATACTGTATTGGGGATGTATTTGTCCTTATAACATCCTTCTCCTAGTAAAATTAATGTCTGCTCTGGTGCATTGTTAACTACTGTTGAACTTCGATACCTCGAACTCAGATAACTCGAACTTTGGAATAACTCAAACAAAAAGTTCAGTCCTTCCAAAACTTACAATACAGAATTGCTCAAATAATGTATCTCTACAGATATCTAGAAACACATGTGAGGGCTTAATACAGGTCTGAAGTAATGCTTAAAGCTCATACAGGAGCTTTCAGCATTACTTTAGACCTGTATTAAGCTGTGACCCTGAGAAATTGTTCAGATTAGAAATCGGATGACTTGAACTTCTGTTATCTCCAACTAATTTGTATGGTCCCTTGAAGTTCGAGTTATCGAAGTTCAACTGTACTTTTGAAAAACTAATGAACAAGTATTAAACATCTTGGATCCTGATGAGACGGCGAGTTACTCGGTGTCTTATCAGGATCCAAGCTGATTGCTCAGAGTCTATCACAATGAGTGGGCTGAGGGTTATTACGAATTTAATGTATCGTTTTATTCACTGTTCAAGCAATCTCACAAGTGTTCACAGATAAGATGCGTAAATTTTAAAGAATGGCTCCGTTGTTTCTCCACCAAACCCTATACCGTGACAACTTTTTTCTAACCACGGTTCTAAAAAGTGCTCACAGAAAAGGGTTTTGTGGAGAAATGGCAATTTTAGTGTTTGGATATGCACCTTTATCTGTAGCTTTGGTTCATATACTTCCAGGTTTTTTTTTATAATTTTAGTATTTAACACTTTCAAAGTGACAACTATTCAAATTTAATAGAGTGTTTCGAGGGTGAGACTTTGTCTGTATGCTAGAGGTTACATATAATAATAAAACCTGTCTAAAACGGGCACTAAATTGTGTTGATAAGTTGGTATTGAGGGCAGGTGAATGCTTAAAACAATGTGAAAGTAAAACAGAACGCTGCTACAGGAGCGTTCTGTTTTACTTTCACCTTACTTTAAGCAGCCATCTGCCTTTAACACAACGCCACGTTAGTGGTAAAAGGTCGTATGTGCAGTTTTCAAACTTTCGAGAAAATTGAGTTTAAAGGTTTGGTTGCTTATGAAAAATCAGGGATGAAAGTCTTTCAAATGACATTTTAACTATTAGTGTGTAATGTTGAAAACTCAATATTGATAATACTTTCAACACCAAAAATTGATTACGTCATTAATTATAATTAAATTTGTAGATACGACCTTTTACCACATACATCTTTTCATGATATTAGAAAATGAAAAGGTCTTATCTGTCAAATACGGCCTTTTACCACAAACACATTTCAACGATTTCATCGATTTGTAGTTAGTAAAAGGACGTATTTGGCAAATACGACCTTTTTCCATTACAATTTAATGTCAAATGAATGTAAATAAATAGCATATAAAAGTCTTTTCTAAGCAAAACTGAACCGGATACTTTTAAGTTTTCACTGATATGTCAGAAATAAACAAGACTTATGAAAAATATTGAATTATGTCCCTGTTCCTGTGTTATTCTAAATATCTGTGTGGCATTTGTATTTAAATAATGGATTCAGATGTACAACGGATCTTGAAATTTACTTTTAGCCTAAAACATTTATATAAAGTGACCACCAAATTGTTTTAAAAGAAAACAATTATGCCCATTCACACTGCCAAATAATACATAATATAGTCTAAATTTAAAATAAATGCTGTATTCAAAACGGAATATGCATTTGTTACACAAATGTAAATACATTATTGTGAATTTTAGCCGATTTTGGGTGTGTAGTTTGGTTTTACGGCACTAGGACACTGAATAGGTCATATAGCGCTAATAAATGATGAGATGACATGATCATGAGGGATGATTTCAGGAGGATGAACTTTTTGAACTATCAGTACCTATCAACAATAATAATTAAAAAACCTACCTGTTCAAACAAAATATTGATCTTTGATTGAACCTGATTATACATTCTATAATGCCTGACTGAGACAAAAAGTCTAAATTATTATCATTGTGTAATGAGTTTGTCAGAAGGGTATAGTCACACAAAACACCGTTAAAAAAGATATAACAATTATTAGTCTACTATTTTTGCCAGCCAACATGTGCCTTAATACATATACATGTAACTCGAAACATGATTTGAAAGCAACAACTATCACTCGTTTTTGCTTAACCCTTTCCCTGATATAAACGTGTTTTCACGCGTTTGCAAACAGAGTAGACCTAGGGTCTGTTCTGTTTGTTAATGGAATTCGAAAAGATCTGTTTCTTTACTTTCTAAAACGACTGCAATGTTCTACCTTCCATATTTCCTTATAACCATTTTTCCATGAATATTCAGTAGGTACCGAAATTTGGAATAAACACAGAATAGGGAAAAGGTTAACATAGATCGTAAGCAGGCTTTGTGAGTCAACTAATGTGCGTTAATTACTGTCAATGTCTTCAAACTCTGAATTTTCTGGTATTCCGCTTATTGTTTTGTCAGGTGACAAATTTGCGAAGTACAAGCTAAAACAATGCGGTATGATTTCCTTGTAACAAATGTGTACCATATCTGCCTTCTTTTGGTTCGATATTGGAAAGCGAGATAGGTAATACATGTCCGAGTCTTTATTGGGCCACACCTATGGATGACCTTGGTTGCGTTTTGACACTTTCTGTAATGTGTCAACAGTGATGAACTGACTCTCGTCAAATGTATTATCAACGTCTGCCTTTATCGTATCTATGACAGTTCCGGCTTTCCTATGCCTCTCATACTTGGCACACAAGGAACATTGGTTGTTTGAGGCTTGAAAAAAGATAAGCTGAATTTCTCGCAGAATATTTGTCTGCACATCGTTTGCTTAACTGGTGTATGGCCTTTTGATTTATACCAGTCTGTATATCGGGTGTATATCTTTTTTAATATTCAAGTCGTGATACAGGTATTGTTTTTCTGTCTCTTTCCTCATGTAATGCGAGTCCATTCTGTTGAAATGTTTGCATACTAGGTCTATTCTGTCACTGCTTATTTTTGTTGACGGGACCGCTCATCCTCTACCTTGAAATACACCTTTGTGTTTTCTATCCAACGTGTCCAGCGTGTCTATCCAGTTTTCTTTTCCTTTTCGACTTGCCATGGGTTTTGTTTTCGAAGTTACAAATAAAACCGCTGCCGTTCGTAGATTGGAAGTGCATAATACATGTAAAATAACTCACTAACTCTAGTGAAACATCTGAATCTACAATGCTCGCAGACTTGTTATTGTACACTAAGTCTTCTTTCCTTGACCGATTTACCAGTCTTTGATAAATACATGTAGGACTTGCATTGGCATCTCTGTCGTTTATGCGCTGATGCTTTCCACAGAGTTTCATTTCGTTTACGTTTTCGGCTTGAGAGTTTCTTTTTCGGGCTCTCCTAATTGGATCGTTTATGAGGCGTTGCTTGGTTAAAGTCAGAGCATGATGCATTTGTCTGCGGATTTGAGGTATCACTTTGTAGGGACACATTTGTCACAGGTGTATCTGCATCATAATGTTCAACCTGTCAAATTGCAATGTATACCCACTCAACAAATTCATAGGAACTGCCCTCTTCCCAACCAGACGGTTTAACACTGATTACTAGGGTCGAAATCAAACAAGAATAAATTGCTAGTAAACTGCTAAAGGCAAGCATCAGCAATACTTGCCTTCCAGTGTCCACTTTGTCAAAATTTGATCACTTCTTCAAAACAAACTTTTATTTGTTCCTGTGTTTCAACTTCCAAGTGTCACAAATGGCAAGTATAGTGGTCATAATAGTCACCAATTGACTTTCTTAAATTTGAAACGAAAGAAATGGCAATTTTGAGTTCTTAACCCTTTCCCTCATATAAACGTGTGTTCACGCATTTGCAAACAGAGTAGACCCTGAGCAGATGGCTCCTCTAGGAGCCGTCTGATCTGGGTCTACTCTGTTTGCTAATAGATTGTGAAAGATCTGTCTTTACATTCTAAAATGGCTACAATGTTCCACCTTCCACATTTCATTATAGCTATTTTGGCCATGAATATGCAGTGAGTACTGAAAAATGAAATAAACATAGAACAGGGAAAGGGTTAATACTTTTATTCATGACCAGTTATGAACCACTCTGTTTTGCTAAATGACCGATAAAAGCATTGTTGGAACACCAATCTAGCGTTATCAAAACAGAGCCTTCATAAATAATTACTTCAGCGATAATCCAACAAAAACAGGCATCAACACACACACAGTTCTCTAATTACAAGCTTGATGACAAGGTTGCGTATATTACATTATGCAAAACCATTTAGAGGTATAAGGTCTTATCTGTCATGTATGACCTTTTCATTCTAAACTGTAAGGATTTTTAATAAATTCATTAGAAGAAAAAGGTCGTATTTGGCAAATGCGACCTTTTACCACAAACTTTACATCAAATACGACTTTTTACCACGAAGTATTTTTCATATTTGCAGATACGACCTTTGATTTTTTATCAATATCTCAAAAAGTATTTTGAATATAAGTTAGATATTTTAACAGAAGTTGCTACAGATAAATTAGATTTGAAAAATGAAAAAAAGTCATTTTCTGAAAAAATGTCAGATACGACCTTTTACCACTAATGTGGCGACAAAATACTTGTAAAGCAACAAAATACTTGTAAAGCAGCCACCTGCCTTTAACATAAAATACTTAATGTAATTTAATGGCCATTCATAATATAGAGGTTTTACTGCATTGTTTGATTATTGCAGAGGAGGTCATACTCAACGAGGAGAAGACAACAGACGAGGAAAAGATCAAAATTATAGAAGGTATGTAAACAGCAATAAGGAGATATGGGTACAGTTATTGTACTGTACTCTTAACATTAATAGGGAGATATCTATTCAGTCACAGTTGAACTTCTATATCTTGAACTCAGATAACTCGAATTTCGGATTAACTCTAAGTACAAGTTCAATCCTTCCAAAATTTACAATACAGTTCTCCCTCTCTACAATGACACCTTTGGGGTACGAATATTGTATGTGTTGTTCAGAGGGAGTTGTTATAGGGAGGGAAAAATCAAACATAATTAGCTTGTTTACAGATTCCCAGATAAGGTGTATTTCGATTACCAAAACTGTTATGCCAGTCTATCAAACCCTATGTTGTGACCACTCTTTAGAATCGTCACTTTGTGACGATTCTAAAGAGTAGTCACAACATAGGGTTTGATGGAGGCAGAAAGAAAATACGATGGAAAAAAGTTGGAGCATTGTTTGGGAAACAGCGACATGCGTTGTTGTAAGGAGGGAATCGTTATTGAGAGGGCCGTTGTAGGGAGGGAGCACTGTACAGAATTGTTCTAAAATCAGAGCTACAGATAACGATGCGTACTCAAATACTAAAATCGTCATTTCTCCACCAAAACCTATGTTGTGACCACTCTTTAGAATCGTCTCTTCGAGACGATTCTAAAGAGTGGTCACAGCATAGGTTTTAGTGGAGAAATAAAGAAGTTATACTTGAAAATATTTCAATTTACGCATCTTATCTGGAGCTCTGAAAATGTATAATGTTCACATATCTAGAATCACATGTGACAGCTTAATGCAGGTTTAAATGGAAAAGTAGTAAAGTAATGCTGCGAGCAGTCCTACAGGAGCTTTCGATCAGCATTACTTTAGACCTGCATTAAGCTGTGAACTTGAGAAATGGGATGATTTCAACCTCTATTATCTAAAAGCAATTTGTATGCATGTCCCTCGATGTTCGAGATATGGAAGTTCAACTGTACTTATGACCAGTAGTGATATGTGGATACAATTGTCGTACTATAAGTTATATAATTATTGATATAGAAAAGTTAGTGTGCAAAGAGTTAAGCTGCAACAATCTAAACAACCTTGTAAACATGTAAATAGTTTAGAAAACCTTCAATATAGTCTCATGTAATATTTTCAATTCTTAACCCTTTCGTGGGCACTGTGAATATTCATGAAAGAAATAATGACATCATGAGTATTAGTTAGGTTAATGTTATAATAGCACATAAACACATTAGTTAGATTAATGTTATAATAGCACATAAACACATTAGTTAGATTAATGTTATAATAGCACATAAACACATGAAGTGTTGGCCTTGGCAGAAACTGTAAACTCATATCTATATTAAACATAAGCAAACAGAGCAGACCCAGATTAGATGGCTTCTAATGGAGCCGTTTAATCTGGGTCTTCTCTGTTTGCAATGGCGTAAAAAGGCTTATTTATGGAGGAAAGGGTTAAGTGCTGGTAGCAAAGGACAGGAAATAAAATGTTCTTATTCATTGCAGTAATGATAATGAGTGCTCTGATATTGAAGAAAATATTGTGATCCATGCAGAGACTTTGTACGTACTGCACAGTACAGTTCGGAGTGATGTTGAATCACAATGTTCATGTACCAGGTTAACAGTTACCGGTAAATATTTGCACCACTAGAAACTAGCAGTATTCCTTAGTTGATGACTTGCATTTGTAGTTGACATAGAATAGTCTTCACATTTATGTCAACATGAATATTAATAAGATAAATTTTCTTCATAGTATCAGGGTTGGAACTTAACTATTTTTTCTCCACTGCAATGTTTCACCAAAACCCAAATTTGCTGCTGTCATAATCAATTTATGACAATTTTATAAATTTATAAATTTCAAAACCAATTTTGAGAATATAGCAGACCCTCTCAGTTGAGGCCACTCGTTAAACATTAATGGAATATTGTAAAGGCATGTAATTGCTTAATGTAGGTTGAATGTAATGTAGAAAGCTCCCAAATTAACTTTCTGCATTGCCTAGCCTTGATTAAGCAACCACCTGCCCTTACAGCAAGCTTCAATCTATTTAAGATTGACCGCTGTTGGCAGGTTTGACTGTACATGTATTTGCACCCTGTTATGACATTTCCAACAAGCATGTCTGTGTATGCATTGACAGCTGTATTACTTATACAAGTCGGATTGGATCAGTCTACATTGACTATAAGAAAGTATCATTACTAGTCAAGAATCAAATCTATTCATTATGATGATCCAATGTGGAGAGTTTGAAATAGATCTACTTTCGTTTTCAATGTAGCAGCTGTCTTGATCTTATCAGGGTTAGCATTGTATGCATTTAAAACCCCATTGCAGGGCTCATTTATATAATCCAAAATATGTAATCGCATATTTTTTCATGTGCCTAAAATTTCAACTCGCTATTTCCATACTTCACTTGCATTTTGCTAGTTTTCAAGAGCTAATTAAGTTCGAACCCTGGAATGTATATGTACATAAACAAAATGAATTTTGGCTTTGATCGACCTTTAGAATTCCATAAAAAAACATAGCAAACCCCCATCAGATTGCTCCTGCAGGTAGAGCCATTTGATCTTGGTCTACTCTGTTTGTAAAGGTGTTAAAATGGGGGTATCTGTAAGGTAAAGAGTTACAAGCTCACCATGCAGCAAAATAGTATAAAATATGGGTTTGTTTCATTGTTGTTTTTTTTCTCAAATTTATGATCTAACAGTGTTGATCTGAAAGAAACCTGGAGTAATATTTATGTCAAGCTGGTGTTGGACCTCAGAAGTTTTAAATATTTCAAATGTAAGCATCATAATGATAATATATTTATGTCGAGCTTGTTACATCTCAAAAGTATTAAATATCTCAAATGTAAGCAGCATAATGATCATATATTTATCTCAAGCTTGTTGGATCTCAGAAGTTTTAAATATCTCAAATGTAAGCAGCTTGTTGGATCTCAGAAGTTTTAAATATCTCAAATGTAAGCATCATAATGATCATATATTTATGTCAAGCTTGTTGGATCTCAAAAGTTTTAAATATCTCAAATGTAAACATAGCCGGGTAGAGAATATGGTGAATTAAGTTGATAGGCTTTACTGTGTTGCTTGGTAGTTCAGTCGGTAGAGTGTTGGCATGGTAAGCCAGAGGCCCTGGGTTCGAGTCCCAGTCACGTCACAACTTTCACCATGTTACCATTGGCGCCCATTGTAAATAACCAATATGAAGATTATATGAAGAGAATTTGTAATAATAAGAAACTGGTGGAATGTTCTTTGAGTAAGAATTTGGGACAAATTCTTGTGTAGAGGGAGTGTGTCATTATAGCCGGGGTAGAGATGATGGTGAAATAAGTTGATACTAGGCTTTTCTGTGTGGCTTGGTAGCTCAGATGGTAGAGTGTTGGCATGGTAAGCTAGTGGCCATGGGTTCGAGTCACAGTCGAGTCATAACTTTTTCACCATGTTACATAATCATCATAATAATCATTATATTTATGTCAAGCTTGTTGGATCTCAGAAGTTTAAATATCTCATATGTAAGCATCATAATGATCATATATCTATGTCAAGCTTGATAGTCATCTCAAAAGTTTTAATATCTCAAATGTAAGCTCAATAATGATCATTATATTTATGTCAAGCTTGTTTGATCTCAAAAGTTTAAATATCTCCTTAATGTAAGCTCAATAATGATCATTATATTTATGTCAAGCTTGTTAGATCTCATAGGTTTTAAATAACTCAAGTATATAAGCATCATAATGATCATATATTTATGCCAAGCTTGTTGGATCTCAAAAGTTTTAAATAACTCCAATGTAAGCATCATAATGATCGTATATTTATGTCGGCCTTGATGTTGAACCCTCTGCCTGATGTAAACCCTTTCCTCCATACATATACTTATTGATGCCTTTGCAAACAAGTTAGACCCAGGTCAGACAGTTTCTGCAGGAGTCACCTGGGTCTGCTCTGTTTGCATATGGAATTAGAGATCTGATTCTACAGTTTCTTCCATGGAAAAAAACCTGTGTTCATAAACCACTGTTAATATTCAGCTAATGAATATTCATGATGTCATTATTTCCTATATGAATATTCATTAGGTTAAGGGTTAACTCTTTGCACACTAAATAAATTATATCTACAATTTCACTGTTGTATTTAACCTTTTCCCTGTTCTGCGTTTATTCCAAATTTCAGTATTTACTGAATATTCATGGACACAAAAGTTAAAATGACATATGGAAGGTGGAATATTGTAGGCATTGTAGAAAGTAAAGAAACAGATATTTCCAATTTCATTAGCAAACAGAACAGACCCAGATCAGATAACTCCTACAGGAGCCATCTGATCTGGGTTTACTCTGTCTGCAAATGTGTGAAAACATATTTATATGAAGGAAAGGGTTAAAAACACATGACATAAGTATCAATCAGTCTGGATCCTGGCAAGACACCAAGTGACTCTGCTTTTCACCTGGAACCAAATCATTTTCATGGAATTAACCAATTTTGCTCCCACGATCCCATATATGGGACGTAGGCAAACAGTGTAGACTCTGATCAGACCCCATATAATGTGGCATCTGATCAATTCTACACTGTTTGCTGACAGGAGTTTCAATATAAAACAAAACAAAATTGAAAATTTAGGCCAGGCACCGCTTTGATAAAAAATCAAAGCGTTGTAGACGCTGCAGTATTCTTTGCATGGTATCAATCTGATATCGAATAAGTTCGCTTTGGCATGGAATTGTGTATCTATAAGGGAAGGCATTAACACTCTATCCAGTTGATGATACAGTTGCAGCTGTCACTGCAACCGTTTCCCGCTATGCTTATTATCACACTGACCACTCGCAGTTATGGGCGTGATTACCTAATCGCTTGCATAAGGTCATCCGACTCGCACTTCTTTTTTATTCATTGAGTATTTTCATTCATGGTATGATCACGTGATTTCTTCATGTGACTGATATTTGTATATCTGTGGGCCCTTCTTACACATTGCTATATTTTGTCGTTTTTTTTTTATTTTTGCACATACTAAGCCGAAGCTTATGTTACGAAGCTTTTTCATGTCAGATATAGTACACCACGATTGGTTCCGGATGCCATGTTATTAAACACCCTTTGTATCTATCGAATGCAGGCCAGTAATTTGCACTATTTTGTCAGGCCGACGAGGGTACCATGGTTTGGCTGTGGAACGCCACCTTTGTATTCTATTGCTTCGCAAAGAATACAAAAATGGACTAATCCAATATAAACATGGAAGAATCTACTGGACGCAAATGGGTTAATTGAGCATACAAACTTGCTGAAATAATCAGCTGCTACAATTTTCATCTTACCTTTAAATATACAGTCAGAGTGTCTAAACATTAGGATGCTGATAAGATGTCACTCATGGTCTCACAGAGTAATAGACCATCATGTCTATTCAAGACTGAATTACAAACATTACAGGAATTTTAACCCATTTGCTCCCAGTGGATTCTTCCATGTTTATATATTGGATAAGTCTGATTTTAGCTCCACTTTTTATACGCCCACCTAATAAAGGTGGTCGTATATTGTCGTGGCCCCGTTCGTTCGTTCGTTTGTTCGTTTGTTTGTTCGTTCGTTCGTCCGTCAACATTTTGTTTGTCCGCTGGGAAAACTATTTGACAGATATTAATGAAACTTCCCACAATTGTTTAATGCATCAAGATCTGAAGCTGAGTCGATTCTGAAGTTCATTTGATTTTTCATTTCAGAGTTATGGCCCTTGTCCTTAAAAAATAATGCAAATAGTTTGTCCGCTGTTTTCTGGGAAAACTATTTGACAGATGTTAATGAAACTTCACACAAATGTTTAATGCATCAAGATCTGAAGCTGAGTTGATTCTGAGGTTCATTTGATTTTTCATTTCAGAGTTATGGCCCTTGTCCTTAAAAATATGCAAATAGTTTATCCGCTGTTTTCTGGGAAAACTATTTGAGAGATATTAATGAAACTTCACACAAATGTTTAATGCATAAAGATCTGAAGCTGAGTTGATTCTGAGGTTCATTTGATTTGTCGTTACAGAGTTATGGCCCATTTACTTAAAAAATAATGCAAATACATGCAAATAGTTTGTCCGCTGTTTTCTGGGAAAACTGTTTGACAGATATTAATGAAACTTCACAAAAATGTTTAATGCATCAAGATCTTAAACTGAATTGATTCTGAGGATCATTTAATTTTTCGCTTCAGAGTTATGGCCCTTGTCCTTAAAAAAATAATGCAAATAGTTTGTCCACTGTTTTCTGGGAAAACTATTTGACAGATATTAATGAAACTTCACAAAAATGTTTAATGCATCAAGATCTGATGCTGAGTCGATTTTGAGGTTTATTTGATTTTTCGTTTCGGAGTTATTGCCCTTTTACTTAAAAAATAATGCAAATATATGCATATAGTTTGTCCGCTGTTTCCTGGCAAAACTGTTTGACAGATATTAATGAAACTTCATACACATGTTTAATGCATCAAGACCTGAAGCTAAGTTGATTCTGAGGATCATTTGATTTGTTGTTTCGGAGTTATGACCCTTGCACTTAAAAAAAATAATGTAAATCTATGCAAATATGAGGATGGCCATAACTTTTTCATTTGAAATGATATATACTTCAATTTTTTTATATGGTTTAAACTTAATGTGAATTTTCACATGTATTGCGGGGGTTTTGATATGTCATTTTATTCTAAAGTTATGGTCCTTGAACTTCGTGTGTTCGTTGCTTTGTTAGTCGGTCAACTTTTAGTTTGTCTGTTGTTTTCTGGGAAAACTATTAAAATGATATGAATGAAACTTAACACAAATGTTTTAAGCAACAAAATTTGAAGCTGAGTTTATTTTGAGGTTCATTCAGTTTGTCTTTACAGAGTTATGGCCATTGCACTGCAAAAATGAGGATTAGCTTTAACTTTTTTATTTAATAAGATATCACTTCATTTTTTAAAAAAATAGTATCACATTAATATGGAAATCAAGATCTGAAGCACAGATTAGAAAATGTCAACACTTATAAGGCATATTGAATCAGAGAAAGTTTGCAAGTGGGCGTATTATGTACCGTATGCGGTACTCTTGTTAAAAAAGTGGAGCTATTGTCATGACCCTCTTGGCGGCGTCGGCGTTGGTTAACTTTTTTGTTAAGGACCTTTTTCTGAGAAACTATCAAAGATATTTGGTTCATATTTGGTATGTAAGTTTACTATAACAAGGGGAACCATAGTTATGCCCCTTTTTTGACTTAGAATTTTCATTGTTGGTTAAGTTTTATGTTCAGGTCCATGTCTCAGAAATTGTCCAAGATATTTGGTTCAACTTTGGTATACATGTTACCTATTAAAAGGGGGACCCATTTCACAAGGGCAGTTAACCATAAAATTAATTTTTCTGTTGTTATCTCCCCTTTCTGACTTAGACTTCCACTACACTATCCAGCACTAAAGAAAGTGGAGCGTGCTGTCTGCGGTCAGTTCTTGTTTATCTAATGGGTGCCTAGTCTAAATTTTCAATTTCGCTTTGTTATATTGAAATTCCTATCAACAAACAGTGTAGACTCTGATCAGATGCCACATTATGCGGTGCTGATCAGAGTCTACACTGTTTGCCTACATCCCATATATTGGATCATGGGAGCAAATAGGTAAATAAAGAATAAATCAGGCCTTTTGAGGCAGGTGGTTGCTTAATGCAGGGTGAAAGTCATGCAGAAAGCTCGTTTTGGAGCTTTCTGCATGACTTTTAACCTGCATTTAGTTGCCACTTGTCTGAACCACTGGTAAGTTTATTAATTTTAACATCTGATTTAGAGGGCGTTTAATGTATTGTGATCACTTTTTAAAGATGATTCTAAAGAGTGGTCACAACATACAGTTTGGTGGAGATATAATGGAGCTATTTGAGAAAATGTTTTAATTTACATATATCCTATCTGGGCATCTGGTCTCACCTGGATCCAATAACAGATTCGCCACTAATGTACAAAGACATCAAGGTTATACATGCAGCGGAGTAGCTGGAACCATATGTAATGTACGCAATATAGGGCCCGAGCTAGGACATGGCCTTGGGAACATAAAGAATTGTATAGTTTTGAAACTGTTGTGATAAATAGAGCATTTGCATAGGAGCAAAATTAATGCTTTATTTATAATCAAAGTACTGAAAGTACTGAAAGTGAGCGTTTTTTGAATGGGTCAGAAAGTAGTAGATGTACATGTACACGAAGTTTATTAACAACATAATTAATATCTCTTGATGGGAGAAAGAATATCAATATTTTCTAACAATCCTTTTTACTATTTCTCTATCAAATACTAGATCTACATTGTGACTATTCATTACATAGTCTGATGAGAAGGCACACAGTAGGAATTGGTTGAGAAATAAGCAATTGGAGAAGAGATAATCCCTGAAGTTAAGAGCCCTGATAATATGTTCCTTGTAAGGAACAAAAGGGATACATGGCATTGAAACAGTGTAGACCTAGTACATGTGTATCACATTTTTATTGATCAGACTCAAGAAAGAGTTTGAGAAATTTAACATGCCTTTTCTGTATTAACTATTTGCAAACAGAGTAGACCTGATCAGATGACACCTATAGTCGTCTGATCAATGGCTGTTCTGTTTGCTTATGGTAGAGTACATGTAAAGATATGATTCTATAGTTTCTGCCTGAGCAAAAACATCCTGTCTACATACACCATCATAAAATTCAGTTAATAAATATTCATGATGGCATTACTTCTTACAGAAGTATAGAATAGAGAAAGAGTTAAGGTGCCAAGAGTAAACAAGTTCATATTTTATATTTGATTTGTCTTCATAGATTGGCAATACAATGCTACAATTGTAATATGCAATTACAACTGTAATATGATGACACCGAACCTAACCCTAACAATGCCACAACTGAGATTCAATGTCATTTGCAAACAGTGTAAACCAAGATGAGATGGCTCTAGAATCCCTCTCATAAGGGTCTGATGTGTTTGTCATAAATTATTTTGATAAAAAAAAACCACCCAAAATATTGCCAATACAAACTCATCATTTTTAGTAAATAATAAAAGATTCCAAATGGAAATTCAGTATTGAAAGTGTAAATTTTACCTGTTACAAATGTACATGTTAAAAGACTGCATGCTCCTGTCATCTGTGATAACCCTTTACTCCATTAATAAGAGGTTAAAATATGGCCTAGGTGTGCCTTCTGGTCATAATGGCACACCTGGTGCTATTGTGACACCAGGTGTGCCATTATGACCAGAAGGCACACACAGGCCATAATTTGACCTTTTTATTGAATATCTTACAATTTTTACTAGATCTATATCTATATGCCACCTATCATTTCAATACAATCTAGATCTAGATCCCAACAAACCACAGAAATAGATATAGATCTGTACTTTAAAATAGTGAGGAAGGAATAGTTATATGCCTTCATGGGGATTCGAATCCCCCCCGAAAAATATGTAGTCCGACATAATAACCACTAACACTAACGATTAACCTTTATATTGTTTTAACTTATAAAAATTTGTTTGAGAACTTCCGATGGATGACGTGAAATTATGACGTTACAACTGTCATTTTTGAATAACATAAACACAGTTAGGTAGTACCGATCGATACAAACAAAGCAATTGATTTTAATAGAATTTTACGATTGTAGATCTATACTATAAACTTTACAGATTTCCAGATCTAGAATACGATTTTACAACGACGTCAAACACCTTTCTCCGGCCATGTTTGAATAGGTCTAGATCTAGAGCTATGTTGCTAACATCAACGCATTGCATGTGAAAAAGATCGTGGGCCGATTATGGATAATCGGCCCACCGGGCCATTATGGATCGGTCACATGACTCCGTAATGACAGTTTTCTACGGCAATTTTGTTACTATTTATAGTAAGGGTATTCAATAATACTTTTTTTAACACATTTTCAAACCATAGACCCAGATAAGACAGCTTCTATAGGAACCGTCTGGTCTGGGTATGCTCGCTTTACTTGTAAAATGATAATTATAGACCTGATTCTAGTCATTCTACAATCGTAAAGTTCTTGTGTTAATGTAAATTTCATATCGAAGAAGAAATGTGTCCATTGGACACTCATGCCCCAACTTCAGATTTTTTTTGTCACAGAGAGTAAGTGCCATAATAATAATAAAATTGATTATATATGCTTATAAACATGTAAAGTATGCAATGACTGAAGCGATTTACATGGCTATCGAACTTGACCAAGATATAATGGCCACAAACATGTGTGAATTTTGGTGAGGATTGGACAAATACTTTCCAAGAAAAAGTCCGGACAAGATATTTTCAAAGTCATCTTTTGAAGAAAAAAAGGGCCGTAATTCCTAAACGACTACAGCGATTTACACTGCTATAAAATCTGACCAAGATATAATGGCCATAAACATGTAAAGTTTGGTGTAGACGGGACAAATACTTTCCAAGAAAGAGTCCGGACAAAATATTTTTAAAATCATTTTTGCAAATAAAGGGTCGCAACTCCTAAATGACTGAAGCGATTTACATGGTTATCAACCATGACCAAGACATAATGGCAACAGACATGTGTGTAAAGTTTGATGAGAATTGGACAAATACTTTCAAGAAAGAGTCTGGACAAGATATTTAATAATTTTAAAGTCATTCTTGCAAATAAAGGGTTGCAACTCATAAACCACTGAAGCAATTTACATGGCTATAGAACTTGACCAAGACATAATGGTCACAAACATGTGTGTAAAGTTTAGTGTGGATTTGACAAATACTTTCCAAGAAAGAGCCCCGACAAATTCTTCAAGATGTGCATACGGAACAACAGACAGACAAGAGCAAACCCTATATGCCACCACACTGTGGCGGCATAATAAATAATAGTGATGTCATTATTTCTTACATGAATATTCATGGAGAAAAGGGTTAAACTTATCTATCATTCATAAATAATATTTATTCATACATTGTATAATATACAGTATCCAAACACTTTCAGTCAAATCAATTCTAGTATACCAGAGGAAAAAAATATAAGTAGTGTTTTGGGTAACAAGAGGTGTTCACAGAACACATGTGTCATCTGCCAATGAGGCTGACCTAAACTCTGAACCTTGCAATTTGTGACGGGTAGACAGACTGACAGACAGACGATGGAAAAATCATCCCTATCTGGCAAACTGCTTCTCAGCAGATGACACAAAAACCAATAGGAAATTATTTATGTAGATACTATATTCATTTGAGGTAAATGTATTAAATGACAATTAGGAATAGTTCATTTGATCTAAAACGTCCAATTACCTTAGACCAGGTGCATGTACCCAATTTGTTTTGTTTGATGCTAAATTACTTTTGAAAGTGAGAATTACTCAAACTATAGTTCTTATCTGCTCCTCTTGTACACTGTACAACATAAAACAGTCAAGTCAACAACAACTAATTGACAGCTTAACCCTTTCCCTGTTCTATATTTATTCCAAATTTCAATACCTATTGAATATTCATGGCCGATACAGTTGTAATGAAATATGGAAGGTTGAACATCACAGCCATTTAGAAACTGAAGAAACAGATCTGTCAAATTTCATTAGCAAACAGAGTAGACCCTGATCAGACGGCTCCTATACGTCTGATCTCGGTCTATTCTGTTTGCAAATGCGAGAAAACATGCATATGAAGGAAAGGGTTAAAGTATGTGAGACATGAACACACTGTGAAAATTTGCTTCATCAAATCCTGCATATTTAAATTCATGATTTGCTCCAGGTGGAAGTCTATTCATTGACTTATTCCATCAATGTGTACACTGGCTTTGGAAATGTTCACATCTTTCTTTTTAAGGTCACTTGTTATATTGAATCCACATACAGCTATTACAGTCTGACCTGTCCATACATGAAAAATTCACCCTGTAAAGTGTTGTGCTTGACAAAAGATCTGCCTCCCCACGATTTGGATGCATAACTAACGGCCAGTGTCATAGTATTTATAATTGGATTTTTTCCATGGGTCCAACTTAGATGCTCATGGAACCATTCAAGTTCTGTGCGGTCAATCACAGAAAGTACTGGACTGCTGGATTTTACATAATCATGATCAGTTGTTTGGCAAACTACATCTATAATTTGTAGTGTCCGCTGCACTTTGGGTAAACCAGGTTGATCACTTGAATCGGACTCCTTTCTTTTGTTGGGTTGTGATAGAGTCTCAGGCATTACAACTAGAAAAAAACAACAGTGGCTTTAACATAATGCTATGTGCCAAAGATAAAAGCTGAGAACCTTGTAGATTCAGAGGAGAAGATTTAAGGTTTAAATTATTGACAACTGACCACACACGATGCACGCAGACAGACATCAGGCGAACACAAAAGCTCACTCCGAGCACTTTGTGGTTTGGTGAGCTAAAAATATAAAAGCCTTTTAAACAAAGGCATAAAACACTTGAAAATGAAGTATAAGTGTATTTCACTTCTAGTTTGTAAGTTCTGGCACCAATGTAGCAATTCCTCATTTCGGAGAGCTCTGTCATGTCTGTTGTCTACACTAGCTGTTTACAAAATAACAAACAAAAGAATTTTCCTGGAAGATCTCTGCAATGTTATACCTATTAGGATCAGTCACATTGGTTTAACATTTTGAGTTTTTAAGGATAAGATTCCAGTTTACCTAGGAACCTGCTAATATTATACTATGGGAGGTAGTGGTCTGAGAATCAACATTAACCCTTTCTCTCAATCAGTTTATAAACATGTTTTCACACATTTGCAAACAGAGTAGACCCAGATCAGATGGCTCCTATAGGAGCTGTCTGATCAGGGTCTGGTCTGTTTGCAAATGGAAATTGATAGATCTCTATTTCTTTACTTTCTGAAAAACATGTAGCTACAGTGTTGCACCTTCCATATTCAATTATAACTACAAGTATTTTGTCCATGAATATTCAGCAGGAAATGAAATTTGGACTAAATATAGAACAGGGAAAGAGATTAACTGGTTTTTAAAATATCAATTTGATTTTTTACAATTTTGATATTTATAGGGTTATTTGGCGACTATTCCTACCAAATGTCATTCAAATTGGTTCACCGGTTTTGGAGAGAAAAAATGTTTAAATATTTTTCTTTCGGAAGCCATATATGATAGCACGAAGTAAATACAGATTTACTTCGTGATGATAGTAACCCATTCTACATCATCATGGATACAGATTCTTTTAGAAATTTGATATCTAGCATGATAAAACCATTTCTGTAGCAAAGAAATCATTTGTTGATATGCCATTTTAAAAATTACCCATAATCAAATAAAATTAATATTCATGATATCATAATTTTTTACATAAATATTCATGAGGTAAAGGGTAACACAAACGTTTTTGTATTTCTCCTCCTAACATATAAATACTTGCCATTTGAGATTTTCTTGGTGCTGTTCCCTGGGAAGATATTTGGTACACAGGCTTCACTGAGGACTGCTTGATCTAGATCCTGAAATTTACAGAATTAAGTACTCAGATGATAAACTAGACAAAACGTATGCACATGTATCTCAGTAAATTAGGAACCAATTTAGATGTGTCACAGTGTGTCGGTTTATCATCACTTGTACGGCCTTCCGCGTACAAGTGCGCTTTTATGGCCACATGCTGGAGTGTATGACTGCGAACCTGGCGACCTGGGTTCAATCCAGGGTCTGAGCGGGTATGTTTCTTTATAGGAACACCCTGTTACATTTGGCACCCAACGTGGGCTGTGACTGTATGAGCTCCGAGTTTGATTCCCAATTGTTCTCATACACATAGCTTGGAATCATAGGAGAACTGATAAATATGGGGGTATAGACATAATGATACCAAATCAGTACCGAAATTGTTAACTTTAACACTTTACTCCATAGATTCTTATCCCTTTGTAAACAGAGTAGATCCAGATCAGATTCATGTAGTTCATGTCGTTCATGTAGATTCGAGAGCAGATGCACCAGTGTTGCATAAGCTTTGCAGCTTCTTCGGCCCATTTGTATTTCGAGGGCTTGGTGCAAAACTATTCTAACTCCTTCACTAAAGTGAAGGAGTTAGAATAGTTTTCCACCAAGCCCTCGATTTGTTCTCTTCAGTTGAATTTTTATACATCGGTTCCAGTATTGTTCTTTATGGGTCACTTCACTTGCATGAATACCGTTATATAGTTCATTTTGTGTTAAAAAAAAACAACTACACTGTCAGTTCACTAGGAGTGAACGTTGATTTTCACTTTCATTTCATATACACACATACTAGTCACAGTTCTATACAGTTCTATACTGCTTTACTGTCTTTTGTCAATGTCGACACGTACTTCAATTATATGGGTAACAGCACTTGGCATCAAACTTGTTAGCTTTATTAGTGACCCCCAGTGCCCATTCAGCTTTGTTTTAAATGCATTTAGTGTGGGTACCTGAACTACACTGTTAGGGAGAGAGTTCCAGAGGTCTATTACTCTATGGCTAAAATAGATGCGATATCGTAGCTGTAAGACTGATAATGACTAGCTCTATTTAGGAATAGAGCTACGTTATCCTATCTATGGCTAAAAGTACCCTTTCTCTGTTCAGTTCTAGCCCTTGGCTTACAGAGTTTCATATTGTTACCCCTTGTTCTGCAGTCATCTTTTAAATTACTATTAGCCAAAGACCTATGATAAGTCTTATCATAGGTCTTTGTATTAGCAGAGTGGCAGATGTGTTGTCCAAACCTTTTAGAATATGACTGATCATGCTTTGTTTTCTTTTGGCCTGGTGTACAAAAGCATTTTCAAAAACAATAAAATTGTACATGTTTTCTCCAAGGAATCAATTCACAGGAGAAAAGAAAAAAATATTTTTCTATCTTATTCTATCAACAATTCTGAAGATAATTTCTGTCCTACAAAACCATTTTCAAGAACAATAAAATTGTACATGTTTTCTCTACGGAATCAATTCACAGGAGAAAAGAAAACAATATTTTTTCTATCTATCAACAATTCTGAAGATAATTTCTGTCCCTTCTCTTTATGTTTCATTTGCAAATTTCATTTATATGCTATTGATCACACTAAGTAATTTGCGCTTGATCTGGATCTTGTATCATCAATGAGATGATTAGATATCAAAACCGAAAGTAGCTTTTAAGAATACTATTTAAGAATGCATGCATGGACTGGATATAACTCAATATCCTTATTGAATCCTGCTTAGTATCACTATGCATAAATTGCATAAATGTCACGTACGAAATTAAATGTAGTTTATTTATAACGTTGCGCATAGTTTAAGGTATATTAAAACCTTAAAAAATTACCCCACCCAAGTTTCATGATTGGTGGAGTTTCGGTCTCCAGGACCACACTGTTATAAAACGCTCTGAAATCATAACTTATCAACTTACCTTAATCCAGTTTATTTTCAATGCTCTCTTGATAGCCACCATTTACTCAAATAGCATTTCCAATCATAACAAATTCAACATGTAGGGTGGCCTAGTTTCGTACTTCATATAAGAGAGGGTATCTGTGGTCAACTCGTCACCTTGCCATTTCGTAACCATTTCGTAACCGGAAAAATTGTTAGTAAAACTGTAAATTCAGTGAAATTTTAAAAGAGTCTCTGGTAAAAATGAAGCCAGTAATTTGTCGATTCGTATTGCAATTGATTTATTGTTCGTCGACAATGACCGCATGTATACCGGAATTATCACTCGCAAAGCCCGATAGTCCAGATTTATGAATGGACCCGTGACGTCATAAGACTGCGTATGCGTTTATCATCGGTGAACTGGGTTTTTTTCGCCGACCAAACCTTGTTTTTTGCATGCGTTTTATACGGAATCGAACCTCAAATTGATGATTATATAACGCTGAAATTGTAGTACGTTTATCAAAAATGTATTCCGTTTTTCATTTGCAAAAATCTGAACCGGGTTTCAGGTCCGCTGACGATGCACTACATCTCTGCAGTGGATGATTACTAGGAATCCTTAGGTAACAACATCCGAACGAAATCCCTCTGAAATGCGGTTTGGTAAATATAGTGAGCGTTCGACGAACGCTCACTAAAAATGGTTTCTAAAGAATACTTTTACAAAGGCGTCAAAAGGCGTCAATAAGAGGGAATGGGTTAAAGCTTACATGAAAAGACAGAGCATTTATCGAAGTCTACCCCCTAAGCCTTCAATGTTTGTCCTATTTTGACCATAATAATGTTTTTAAATTGATGTTACGCACACGCGTAAGTGCGTATCACTAGCTACCTGCCTGGCATGAAACTTGTTCATAAATGTTACCATTTCCACTTATGGGTTACTTATTTTACCCTAGTAGAAAAATTATGGTGACCTTTGCTTGCAGTTTGGACTCAGATGAGCAAGTGGCACTACATTCACATGCAATGAGATGCTTAACAAGTTGCACTACATCCACATGCAATGAGATGCTGAGCAAGTGGCACTACATTCACGTGCAATGAGATGCTGAGCAAGTGGCACTACGTTCATGTGCAATGAAATGCTGAGCAAGTGGCACTACATTCACATACAATGAGATGCTTAACAAGTTGCACTACATCCACATGCAATGAGATGCTGAGTAAGTGGCACTACCTTCATGTGCAATGAGATGCTGAGCAAGTGGCACTACCTTCACGTGCAATGAGATGCTTAACAAGTTGCACTACATTCACATGCAATGAGATGCTGAGCAAGTGGCACTACGTTCATGTGCAATGAGATGTTGAGCAAGTGGCACTACATTCACATGCAATGAGATGCTGCCACAAGTGGCACTACATTCACGTGCAATGAGATGCTGAGCAAGTGGCACTACGTTCAGGTGCAATGAAATGCTGAGCAAGTGGCACTACACTCATGTGCAATGAGATGCTGAACAAGTTGCACTTCATCCACTTGCAATGAGATGCTAAGCAAGTGGCACTATGTTCAGGTGCAATGAAATGCTGAGCAAGTGGTACTACACTCATGTGCAATGAGATGCTGAGCAAGTGGCACTACATTCACGTGCAATGAGATGCTGAGCAAGTGGTACTACATTCATGTGCAATGAAATGCTGAGCAAGTGGTACTACACTAATGTGCAATGAAATGCTGAGCAAGTGGCACTAACTTCACATGCAATGAGATGCTGAGCAAGTGGCACTACATTCATATGCAAAAGCAAGTTTTTTTTTTACATTGAAATACATGTAGTATTTTTATACTGACTGAAAAATTGGCTGAATATAGATGCAACTCTTGCAAAGGGCAGAGGGCGTATTGTATGATACATGGACTGATTAATTGGCATCATCGCATCAGAAATTAAAGCTGACTTGATTGTATGGGGACATTCCACGTCCATATTGTACTATTGCCTGATGGGTTTCATAATCTCTCTTTAAAAAGGGAGGAATCAGCACCAAAGATGAAGCTCATTCTGGGTACCCTCTCACTGTTGTGTCTGACAAAGAGACAGATGATATGAAAGCCAGAGATACAGATAAAGGTGCCGACCCAGATACTAAAATCATCATTTCTCCATGAAACCATAAACTGTGACCACTCTTTGGAATTGTCTCTTTGAGATGATTCTAAAGAGTGGTCGCATTATAGGTTTTGGTGAAGAAATAGAGGAGCTACTCTTGAAAATGATTGAATTTACGCAGCAAGTCTGGAACTCTGGAAAGCAATACTCATGCAAGATGCTAAGTCAAGCAGATAGGTGAAATATCAGGCCTTAATTCATCAGCTTTTTTTCTGAAAGAAAAGCTAAACTTACGTAAGGTTTGTGCCCACTGAATACCATATTTATTGAACTGCTGAGCAAAAGGTCAGCATAGCAAAAGCTTCAGCCCTGCTCACCAAATCACTCACTTATTCACTCAACCCTGCTTGTCAAATATAAAAAACATGGACCCTATACGTATCATAGAATTTGTAACAGGTGATGAGACATGGCTGTACTTTTTTAGCCTGACAATAAAGAAAATAGTTAAATGGAGGGTAAAAATAATGACAAGCCCGTTTATGCTTGGCAGAGTAGAAGTGTCAGGCAGGTTATGTATGCCCTGTTCTTTGAATCAGATGGAATTGTGGCTCAAGTCCCTGTCTCTGAACACATCAGTGTTACTCGTACATACTCTCAGCTGTTCTGGATCACTATACAGTTAAATGCCCAATATAGGGGCGTGGGGCATCAAGCTACTACATGACAATGCACCAGTCCATGGTTCAGCCTTAGTATAAGAATATCTTAAATTCTGAAAATGGGTGATCCTTTGAAAGCAAATTAGAAATGCAAAATGAGAAAATTGCAGACTCGGTTTTATTGAATCTGTTCATTAGTAGTAATTAAAAGTGAAACACTACTCACACCCCCTAGCACCGGCTTAAGCAGTATTCAAATTTCAAAAAAATAACATGAAAACTTATGATCCCAAATGACCAGAAAATATAACAACACTGAGAATGAAGTATGGGGCGAATTTTTACGGCCGCCACACAAGCACTTAACACGTCCTTTTACCACACCTATCATATAGCCCTGATCTCTCCTCTTGTACCCATGGTTAAAACCATACATTAAATTATGCTTAACCCTTTCCTCCATAAATAAGCCGTTCTATGCCTCTGTAATAATTTATTCTTGAAACCATTGTGATAAATAGAGTATTTGCTCCTATATATAGGAGCAAGTGCTCTATTTATCACAATGGTTTCAAACTACAAAATTCAAAATTTTCCTTTTCTTTATTTAATGTTCTTTTTCAGTAGATTCATTCAAATAGGTTGGATCTAAAAATAGCCTATGGAGGAAAGGGTTAAGAGGGCACCACTTTGAAGTACGCAGCTCAATTCAGAGTGCTCTATACCGGTGTGTAAAGAGTATACCTAAAGAAGCATTTTCTTAGTGACTTTTGTGCCTTAGGAAAACTGTGAGTCAGGCCATTTCTTGGAAACTAAGCAAGAATTTGAAAAGCCACCACTTTTGCCAGGACTTTTCATAAGCAAACAAAGCATACCCTGATCAGGAGATATCTGATCTGGGTCTACTGTGTTTACAAAGGAGTTAAAAAGTGTTTGTGTTAACCGATTCCCTCATATTGATGTTTTTTGATACCACTGTAAAGGTTACGTTTTGAAAACATTGTGATAAATAGAGCATTTTCTTCTTAGGAGTAAATGCTCTATTTATCACAATGGTTTCTAAACTACACAATTCTAAAATTTCCCTTTTATCTAGTAAATGTGCTTTTTCAGTAGATTAATTGAAAGAGGCCAGGTCGAAAAAAAAATAGCCTATGAGGTAATGGGTTAAGGAATGAGTTAAGCATGACCCCACTGACTTTTGCAAACAGCTTTAATTCAGGTTAGATACTGAGCATCTTGCCATCTAAACAGGACAATTATCAACAAATTGAAATTTAACACTGTGAATGCACGAAATTAACAATTTGAATGCAGGAATTTAACATTATCTGAAGCGGGGAAACAAGTGTACTTGGCATTTACAAATATGTAGACTCAGATCAGATGGCTTATGGATGAGCTGTCTTATCAGAATCTGCACTGTTTGTCATTCAAAAGTCTCTAGCAAATTTAAAGCTTTCAATATACTAAATGGACTTTAACAGTGCAGAGACTCAGTTTGATTCATTGAGAGAGTTAACCCTTTCCTCCATAAATACGCCTTTCTACGCTGCTGTAATAACCACTTCTTGAAACTATTATGATAAATAGAGCATTTGCTCCTATAGGAGCAAATGCTCTATTTATCACAATGGTTCAACCTACGAAATTCTAAAATTTTACTCTTCTAGTAAATGCTCCCTTTGGGTAGATTCATTCAAAGAGGTTGGGTCTAAAAATAGCCTATGTAGGAAAGGGTTAAACAGTGATGGACCAGTCCAGTTTGATTCGTTGAGAGAGTTAAACAGTGATGGACCAGTCCGGTTTTATTCAGCACAAGGATTATAACCCTTTACTCCATGAATATGCCTTTCTATCCCTTTACAAACCAGGTAGACCCAGATCAGATGGTTCTTATACCTGGAGCCAATTTTCTAATCAGGGTTTGCTCGACTTTTTGCTTTTGTAAGAGTACAGATATGGTTCTACAGTTTCTGCCATAGGCCCATGGCTGAAAATTAATGTGTCCATTACTGGAATAACAATTAATCTAATTAATATTCATGATGTTATAATTTCTTTCATGAATATTCATGGAGTAAAGGGTTAAGCAGACATTGTTTTTTTACAGTAGTAGAAGAGTTTACAAGTATGCTGTTGTTTAATCCTTTCCTCCATAGGCTATTTTTAGACACAACTTCTTCGAATTAATCTACAGAAAAGGAGCATTAACTAGAGAAAATGAAAATATTATAATTGTGTAATATAGAAACCAATTTAATAAATAGAATGTTAGAATTGCATTATAAGAATTGAAACCATTGTGATAAATAGATAATTTTGCTCCTACAGAGCAAATGCTCTATTTATCACAATGGTTTCAAGAAGTGACTATTACTGAGGCGTAGAAAGGCTTATATGGAGTAAAGTGTTAATAGCAATTTTGTTCTGACATTACAATTGTTTTTCTTCTGATTTTCAGATGGTGAATTTTCCTAGGCTTGTGAGGAGTAAGTATTTGTTTCTTCATTGTTTCATTTTTTTTCATTAGTGTTACAAATTTTAACTCTTTGCACACAAAGGCCAGTTTAAGATTATCTAAGCAAACAGTTTGGATCCAAATGAGCTGTGGAGTTGCATCTGGATGATATATACTCATACTGTACTATTTGTGATGGATCCCTTTATAGTGTCCATTGTTCCTCTAAGCCATAGAGACACCTCTGATAATGTACATCCCTCTTGTCCATAGAGACACCTCTGATAATCTCCATTATCCCTCTAGCCCATAGAGACACCTCTGATAATGTCCATTATCCCTCTTGTCCATAGAGACATCCCTAATAATGTCCATTATCCCTCTAGTCCATAGAGACACATCTCATAGTATCCATTATCCCTCTTGTCCATAGAGACACCCTTTATAGTGTCCATTGTTCCTCTAAGCCATAGAGACACCTCTGATAATGTACATCCCTCTTGTCCATAGAGACACCTCTGATAATCTCCATTATCCCTCTAGCCCATAGAGACACCTCTGATAATGTCCATTATCCCTCTTGTCCATAGAGACATCCCTAATAATGTCCATTATCCCTCTAGTCCATAGAGACACCTCTCATAATATCCATTATCCCTCTTGTCCATAGAGACACCCTTTATAGTGTCCATTGTTCCTCTAAGCCATAGAGACACCTCTGATAATGTACATCCCTCTTGTCCATAGAGACACCTCTGATAATCTCCATTATCCCTCTAGCCCATAGAGACACCTCTGATAATGTCCATTATCCCTCTTGTCCATAGAGACATCCCTAATAATGTCCATTATCCCTCTAGTCCATAGAGACACCTCTCATAATATCCATTATCCCTCTTGTCCATAGAGACACCCTTCATAATGTCCATTATCGCTCTAGTCCATAGAGACACCTATCATAATGTACATTATCCCTCTTGTCCAATAGATACACCTCTGATAATGTCTATTATCCCCCTAGTCCCTTGAGACACCTCTCATAATGTACAGTATCCCTCTTGTCCATAGAGACACCTCTGATAACGTCCATTATCCCTCTAGTCCATAGAGATGGCACTCATAATCTCCATTATCCCTCTGGTCCATAGAGACACCTGATAATGTCCATTAACACTCTAGTCCATAGAGACACGTCTCATAATGTACATTCCTCTTGTCCATAGCGACGCCTCTCATAATGTACATCATCCCTCTAGTCCATAGAGATGCCTCTCATTATATACATTCCTCTAGTCCATAAAGATGCCTCTCATAATGTCCATTACCCCTCTAGTCTATAGAGACACCTCCCATAATATCTATTATCTCTCTAGTCCATAGAGACACCTCTGATAACGTTCATAATCCCTCTAGTCCATAGAGACACCTCCCATTATATCTATCATTATATCTTGTCAATAGAGACACCTCTGATAACATTCATAATCTATGTAGTCAATAGAGACCCCTCTCATAATGTCCATTATTCCTCTTATCTACAGAGATACCTCTCATAATGTCCATTATCCTTCCATTCCATGAAGACATCTTTTGACACAGAGGTCTGTAACAAATAAACAACCAGAGAAGACTGATTGGACAGCAACTCCTCCATAGACTAATTTTAGACCCAACTTTTTTGAATGAATCTACCCAAAAGGAGCATTTACTTGAGAAAAGAAAATTTTAGATTTTTGTAGTTTGAAACCATTCTGATAAATAGAGCATTAAAATTGTGCTCCTATAGATGCAAATGCTCTATTTATCACAATGGTTTCATTAACTCATTCCTGCATATTGATGCCTCTTGACACTTCTGTAAAAGTCACTTTGTGAAAACATTGTGATAACCATTTATCACAATGGTTTATATACAACACAATCATAACATTTTCCTTTTCTCTAGTTAACGCTGACCTTTTTGGTAGATTCATTCAAAGAGGTTGGGTCAAAACATAGTCTATGGAGGAAAGGGTTAAGTGACTTTTTCAAAGGCATAGAAAGGGGTATTTATGGAGGAAAGGGTTAAAAAGGTGGGATTATCAAGTTAGCAAGTAAAGAGTTCAAATAACCATTAACTTCATAGAGATACCTTTTCAAGTTTTGCAAACAGAAGAAACCCAGATCAGATGGCTCTTATAGGAGCTGCTCTGTTTGCTTATGAAATAATATTTCTGATTGAGCAATCCTTACACTGTCCACAATGAAGGGAGACTTAAACTGCCCTTATAGTAAAGTGATCCTAATACTGTTCATATACTACCCATATTGAGGGGTAACTTGATGTCAATATAATACAGTGAATTACCTTATGTAGTTTATAATGAAGTGAGCCTTACACTACCCATAATAAAGTGTTGTTTTTTCCCATTTAAGGTGTGTGGGAGCGGATGAGAGACTCATGGAGGAGGATGGGACAATCAGGTACGAATGTGCAGAGGGAAGAGAGGAGGAGAGCAACTATAGAGCGTCAGAGGGAGAGGAGGTCAGAGACTATGGAGCGTGGCAGGGGAGCCTCCAGAGTGACAACAGCTTTGCACCCTAGCTGGTGAGTAGTTTTAAATAGAAAAACTCTGCAATGATCACATGCAATATTACTGGGGGTTTGGACAGCTCGTAGTTTAACCCTTTATTTCCATAAATATGTCTTTCTACGCCTTTGCAAACAGAGAAGACCCAGATAAGATAGTTCCAACAGGAGCCTTCTGATCAGGTTTTCCTGTTTGCTTATAAAAAATATAGATATCATTTTACAGTTTTTGCCTTGGCCCAACATGCCTGTGTCCATGACTGCTATTATGTAAAAAATAGTCTAATTAATATTCATTGTATCATTATTTCTTACATTAATATTCATGGAGCAAAGGGTTAATACAGGGTGAAAATCATGCAGTAAGCTCATTAAGAAACTGTCTCATTACTTTAGTTCTGAATTAAGACGCCACCCTTATAGATTTTCCTTTTAACACCTTTGCAAACAGAATACACCAAGATCAGATAGCTCCTATTGGTAATGTCCTATTAGGGTCTGCTCTGTTTGCTTATGAAATAATATAGATCTGATTCTATAATTACTCTTATGGCCAAAACTTCCAGTGTTCATAATTGAAAGAATTAAACCTTGTTCGGGTCATTATTTCTTACATATATATTAACCCACTTCCTCCAACTGACGCCATTTCATGCATCTTAAGTCATTTTCAAAATCATTGTGATAAATAGGGCATTCGCTCCATAGACACAAATGCTCTGTTTATCACAGTGGTTTCAAAACTACATACTTCTGAAATTTTCCTTTTCTCTAGTAAATGCTCCTCTTTTGTAGATTTATTCAAAGAGGTTGGGTCTAAGTATAGTCTAGTAGGAAATGAGTTAAGCTGAAGGGTTAAGTGGCCGTGATAGAGAAGTTTTTTTTGTACTGTAAAACCTCTCTATAATGACCACTAAATTACATCATGTATTTTGTGTTAAAAGCAGGTGGATGCTTAAAGCAAGGTGAAAGTAAAACAGAACGCTCCTATAGGAGTGTTCTGTTTTACTTTCACATTGCTTTAAGCAACCATCTGCCCAAAATACCAACTAATCAACACAATTTAGTGGTTGTTATAGAGAGGTTTTATTGTAGTTGTTTCACCACTGTGACAAATATGATGTCTGCTCAAAGGTGGTTCTGGTGTAACTTTTAACTTTAATTTGTTGTTGTTTTTCATGTATGAACAAGCGTTTAACTCTACTCTTGCTGAATTTTAAGGTACATTTCTTCTTTTTTACTCATGCCCTGATGTATAATTACACATAGCTTCACTGTGTACAAGTATTTTGCTGTGCAATCACTGCTGTGGAGTGCACTGGTTGTACAATCAACTTGTAAATAGTGCAGACCCTCATGAGACAGCTCCTACAGGAGCTGTCTCATCTGGGTCTTCACTATTTACAGGTAGGTATATTGACACGAATAGCAAGCGAAGGGTTAAAAAACTGTTGACAGAGTGTCAGCCAACTTGGATAATCTAACATCTCATCTGGATCTAACTATCATCTAAGTTGTTTGTAAATTCAACTTAGATTGTGGATAGTTTGTGTTTGCAAGGGTACTGAAAGGCGTATTCACAGAGTAAAGGGTTAATATTACCTCAAATGATTCTAACGAGTACAAAAAAAAAACTGAGTACAAACAAGAAATGAGTACAAACAAGATGGGTTTGATAGAGAAATATAGAATTTCTTAAACCTTTCCCTCATGAATATTTATTTAACCCTTTCCTCCATACATACGCCTTTCTATGCCTCTGTAATAGTCACTTCTTGAAACCATTGTGAGAAATAGAACATTTGCTCCATTATGAGAGGTTTCAATACTATACAATTCTGACATTTTCCTTTTCTCTAGTAAATGCTTCTTTTCGGTAGATTTATTTAAGGAGGTTGGGCCTAAAATGAGCCCATGAGGGAATGGGTTAACAAATAATGACATCATAAATATTTATTTGCTGATTAGGCAGAAATTGTAGAATCAAACCATAAGCAATTTGAGCAGACCCTGATAGAGGTGTCTGATCTAGGTCTAACTCTGTGAAATGGCCTTTATATGAAGGAAAGGGTTAAATAATTTTCTGACAGGTAATCTTTAAAAAAAAGTTTAGAACCAGACATTCAGACATCATTTGTCACTCTATATAATAATAAGACACGAGCTGCTTTCTAGTCTTGAAACATTTTTTTATGATTAAAAGGGAGAAGTGTGTACCTTAAATCAGATTTTTACTGATGTGAATGAAACTTCTAAAGGTTGACAGCACTGTCCTTGTACTCTTCTCAAAAGCATTCCATCATTTATCCTTTATTTATTTATTTTGTTAATCGCAGTGGGCAGAAGTCTCAGGTCCAGATAGGATACATAAATTTAAACATTTTCAAGAATAGCTCTTTTATTTATCCACCAAATATTTCCAAAACGTGCTGACCCAGATCACAGGGCTTCTAGGAGCCCTGAGTGAATCTGATCAGGGTCTGCACTATTTGTCATTTAAAATCCTCTTGCAAGTTTAACCCATGCTTGGATAGGTTAAATAATTAATATTCATGGTATCATTATTTCTTATATGAATATTCATAGAGTAAACAGGGTTAACTCTTCTCATAAAGTTCTGCTGAGTTCCAGCTGAGCTGCCGAGTTACTCAGAATCTAAGCTGTTCACCACTCATCCAGTAGTCTCTCAAAATTTCAGCCAGCTGGACATCATTTTACAAAATTTAATGAATGCATTTAAACTTCAGCTAACATCAGTATTTGTTTAACCCATTCCCTCATAGGCTATTTTTGGATCCTACCTCTTTGAATAAATCTACTGAAAAGGAGCATTAAACAGAGAAAAGGAAAATGTTGTAGTTTTTGTGTATTTTTTTCAAGTTTTGAAACCATTTTGATAAATAGAGCATTTGCTCACAATGGTTTTAGAAAGTGACTTTTACATTGGCGTCAATAGGCACATAAATGAATAAATGAATGGGTTAACATGAGATGTGTTAAATAAAACAACAAACATAAGTAGCTTATAATGTAAACCATGATCAACTTGTCCATTAGGAGTTTTTATTTTGCACTTTATCACCTAATTTGTTAGGTGAGCTATCTAAAACAGTAAAAAAGCCTGTCTTAACCCTTTCACCGCCGAAACAACATAAATGCACCACGGCAAATAGTGCAGTCCCAGTACAGGCGTCTGATCAGGGACTTCACTTTTTGTCTCCTTCTCTATTTCTATAAATGTGCTTTATTCTTTTGAAATTTGCATTTATTTATCTCATTTCCTTATTGTACTGAATGTTTTAACAAAATTTGGATTGCAGACGACAATTAGAAATTTGGCGCTGAATAGGGTTAAGCAGCTGTTTAAAAGCTACTAACTCTGGATTTGGATCAAGTGGTAGCTTTTTGCCTGTCAAAAGTAATGCAGAAAGTTCCTGTTACATTTGCAGACCACCAACAATATAAACTGAGGTATTTTATTTTGTCTATTTTTAGGTACCGTCCTGAGACCTGGCATCCATCCTTTAGACCCGACCCTTCTCTTTTTGTTTTTCAAAGGTCGCATTTGGCAAGGCGACCACTTCATACAGTAAATGAAGCTGGAGGAAGTTCTAGTCAAAACCTCCATGATAATGCCCCTTGTAGGATTGATAGAGACAATCAGCCCGTTGTACCTCAACCTCTAGAGATGGGAAATTCCCAACTCATCCAGACTCCCCCCAACCCTGCAGGACATGGTTACAGTAGTCCTAGCGGCTTACCTCAACCAACGGATGGAGAGATGGTTGGAGAGACACCTGCACCTCCTCCAGTGAGACCTCCTGTTTTTTCCAGGTCTCTCTTTGGGAGTTCGGATCCAGTTTTTGATCAGTCTGTTGATCAAAGACTGGAGATGATGGACTCCCAAGGAGAGGTGGAGGTGCCATTGGAAGAGAATGTAGTTGTTATGCCAGAGGAGACAGAGGTGGTGCGTGCGGAATCGATGGAGGCTGAGGATATAGAAGGTTCACCTTCTGTCTTATTACCCACATCACCTTGCCTTCCAACTTCTCCTCATTCTTCCCTGGTGTCAGAGGATAAAGAGATGGAGGAGAACCATGAAGCCATGCAGGTTGATGAGGAGGAAGATTTTTCTTCCTACCCATCTCCTCCATTGCCTCATGATTCTTCCCCTACTCTTCTTTCCTCGGCTTCAGTGGATGATGAGGAGGAGGAGGACCGCGGGGTTGTTGTGGTGAATGAGAGGGAAGGTTCACCTTCTGTGTCCTCAGCTCCATCTTCTGCATCTCCTCCTCGTCCTGCTCTGGCATGGACTCCAGCCATCGCTCTACCTCGGCGGAAGAGGGGCCGCTCACCTGAGCCTTCTACCTCTGAGCCCCCTAGTAAACGCCGGCGTCTCGACAACCAGCAGCCTCAGCCAGCTGAGCCGGATGACAGAAATGATGGTGAACCCCCAGTTCAGCGGGTTCCTGGTTATTCTCAGTATGGCAGGAAGTACAAACCAGTGAACCCGCTGAACTACGTAGTTTTGGGTAAGTAATATTCTTACCTTCTTACTGTGTTTCATACAGACCTGTAAAGAAAAAGTATACAATTTGCCCATCCAAATCATCTCCAAATGTTAAGTCAATTAAGTACCAAAATGTGATATTTGGTTGAAAAATACGGAAAATGTTTGTTTAAATATGCTTCTTACCTGGGGTTCAACTTAACAATTTCAATCTGGAACATGCAGGCACTGTGTTTTGCAAATGGTGTAGACCCATAATTGGTGGCTCGTAATGGGGACCTCTGATCATGGTCTGCACTAGTATTTCATTCAAAACTCCCTGGCAAGTTTAAGCCATTCATACTGTGTGAACTCAGTTAAACACAGATGGTCAACTGCACTAAGACTGATTGTTCATGGTTGAAAGGGTTAACCCTTTCCCTGTTCTATACTTATTCCAAATTTCAATAACTACTGAATATTCAGACAAAATGGTTATAATCTGCAATGTGGAAGAGTGTAACCATATTAGAAACTAAAGAAACAGATCTGTCAAATTCCTTTAGCAAACAGAGCAGACGCTGATCAGATGAAGATGATACCTATAGAAGCCATCTGTTTAGTAGCCATCTAATCTCGGTCTATTCTGTTTGCAAATACATGAAACGGTGTTTGCATGAAGGAAAGGGTAGTGTATATATATACACTACTTGCAAATATTTAAAGGATCTGCACTTGATATTTTTCCACAGCGTTTTGAGCAGTATCCGTTATTGATTGGTGACTTATTATTTCTTTAAAAGCATTCTCATAGGTTCCATTTCCAATTCAATATGTTCTGACAGCCTTCCAACTGCCTTGCAGTTAGTCAGTAGACCCCTTGGTACTTAGTAACTGGGATGTTCTACTGACACATTGTACGAAATAATGCAATTTGTTCAGTTCACTGGAAAAATCCTAGGGGTCTTCCATAATTTGTAATTAGCTGGACATTGTGATATATGACTGATATTCTCTTTAACCAATTCCCTCACAGAGGCTATTTTTAGACCCAACCTCTTTGAATAAATCTACCAAACAGGAGCATTAACTAGCGAAATAGAAAATTTTAGAATTTTGTAACTTGAAACAATTGTGATAAATAGAGCAATTGGGTTAACTGGGATTCAAGCCTTTGAGAAACTACTGCCCTTGTCAAACAGATTGGATCTTGATGTGACGCCCAGAATCCAAGCGTCTCATCTGGATCCAAGCTGATCGCAAATGCCAGGGAGGTCATGCTTAGCATGAGAAGGGTAAACCCTTTCCTACATAGTATTATGCTATATTTAGATCCAACCACTTTGAATAAATCTACTGAAAAGGAGCATTAACTAGAGAAAAGGAAAATTTTAGAATTTTGTAGTTTGAAACCATTGTGATGAATAGAACATTTGCTCCTATAGGAGCAAATGCTCTATTTATCACAATGGTTTCAACAGGTGACTTTTATAGTGGCGTAGAAAGGCATATTTATGAAGGAAAGGGTTAAGTGACCTAAAACCCCAATACAAACAAACAGACGAACAAACAAACTGACAGCAATATGTGCATTCATTAAACTCATATGTGACTCTGTAAATTGTAAAATTTAAAAAAAAGTAAATTTTCAATTCTCATTCCCAAAAATGTCCCTTGCTTATAATGCCAAGTTCTAAAATGTCATCTGATATACGTACAGTCATTATTTCTGACATGAATATTGAATTTTTGCAAGTCATTATTAGTGTACAAAGAATTGCTTTTGTTGGTATCTTTTGATCTAGACCAGCCACTTTGTAACTCATTATCTTATTTGGATCATAACTAATTGATGCAGGATCAGTGCTCAAAGAGGAAATTAACCCATTCCTCCATAGTCTATTTTTAGACCCAACCTCTTTGAATGAATCTACCCAAAAGAAGCCTTTTCTAGAGAAAAGTGAAATTTTAGAATTTTGTTGTTTGAAACCATTGTGATAAATAGAGCATTTGCTTCTTATGTGGAGCAAATGCTCTGAAAGTTTATCAAAATGGTTTCATTAAGTGACTTTTACAAAGGCGTAGAAAGGCGTATTTATGGTGGAAAGGGTTCATTCTTTGCACGCTAAGTAATTTTCATCTGTAACAATTGTCATCTGCTTCAATTCTTAAAATAAATTTCCTCACATTTCTATGCAAAAATATGGTCATAGTGTCAAACAGTTTGGATCCTGTTGGGACACTGCAACAAATATAACTGTTTACGCCCGTAATCACAAATTTACACCCAGCATGCAAAGAGTTAAACTGAACTGATTTGTTGCAGGAAATTATTTTCATTTCTTGTCGTTAATTGATTGTGTTTCATTATTGCAGGGGGTACATCATCAAATCAAAGGAAATAGTGCTAGATGCATTCTTCCCGGTCATCTGGATCAGCTGGTTGAGGTAGGGTCTCATACAGATATAAACATTAAAAGTACAAGCTTCACAGAATACAGGGGAAGTTATACAAGGATCTTGACAGTAAAATGAAATGCCAAAAGTATTCAGACAGACAAAACGTAAGCAAATAGTGCAGAACCAGGTCAAACGATTCCTGAAAGAGTGGTTTGATCTGAGCCTACACTATTTGCTACTATATCTGTCTAATTTAGATTTTATTTCTTAGTGGGATAGGGGCATGTATTGTTTAGGCATATTTTTCCCTGGATTGTTAGTCTGTATTGTCAGAGCACTGTTTACCCTACTGCTCAAACACTACAAGCTGGATTTCAATGAAACTCTTAGATGAAGAAGTGTATATACATTAGGACTGGACATTTCATGATGGTTGTTAACCCTTTACTCCATAAATATGCCTTTCTACACCTTTGCAAACAGAATAGACCCAGATCAGATGGCTTCTATAGGAGCCATCTGGTCAGGGTCTGCTCTGTTTTTTTATGGAATGATATAGATCTGACTCTACAATTTGTACCATGGCAAGATTTCATATGCCAATATGCCATTTTAAAAGTTAATCTAATTAATTCTCATGATATGTCATCATTTCTAACAGGAATATTCATGGAGTAAAGGGTTAATTGATTCATGGCCCTTAATGTTGATTTAAACTCCATTGTTTATGTCTTTGTTCATGACCTAACTTGCATTTGCAAACAGTTTGGATCCAAATGAGACCCTGAGTAATTTGGCATCTTATCTGCATCCAAGAAGTTGACACTTTGTCAGACATTTGTCATGACAAACAGCGCAGACCCGGATGAGAGGGTTTCTCTAGGACATCAGACATTAGTGGCTCATTTCACTCACTAAAATGGTTAAATTTCATTTATCAGTAAATACAGCCATCATCAGTTTTCATGCCAAAATGTCTTATGAATTTCATTTCAAAACCATGGTCAGGACATTTATGTAGTTTGGATCTTGATGGGATGATAATTTACTTTGCATCACATTTCGTAACTCAGTGTCAAACATAAGGGGCTTATTAAGTAGTACACGGCATTACCATAAGAAACCTAGATTTTCTTTATCTTCAGTTCCACTCGGAGTGTTCTTACTACTGAGCTTCAACATAAGAAATCTGTATTTTCTGTATCACCAGTGCCACACACAGTGGTATTATTAATTGGTTATGCCACACTGAGTGGTTTTACTAAATAGTTCCTACTCAGCACCACCATAAGAAACTTTATCCTCAGTACATGTACCACAGAAAGTAGTCTATCTGGTTATTACTGAGCATCACCGTAATAAATATACCGATATATTTTCTGTATCCTCCGTGCCGCACAGAATGATCTATTAGTTACTAAGTGGTTATGCCACACACAGGGATCTTACTAAGGGATTATGCTGCATAGTGTGGTCCGATAATAAGGCCCACAGAGTGGTTCTACTAAGTTGTTATAAGAGTGGTCCAAGTAGATACGCCACACAGAGTGGTCTTACTAAGTGATTACATTGCAAAGATGATCTTACCAAGTAGTTTTGCCACACAGAGTAGTCTAAGTAGTTGCACAACACAGAGTGGTCTTACTAAGGGATTTCACCGCACATAGTGGTCTAAGTAATTACACTGCAGAGAGTGATCTTACTAAGTGGTTATACCACAGAGTGATCTTACTAAATGGTTCTGCCACAGTCTCAGTGGTCCAAGTAGATAACACCACACAGAGTGGTCTTACTAAGGGGTTATACCACAGAGTGATCTTACTAAGTGGTTATACCACAGAGTGATCTTACTAAGTGGTTCTGCCACAGTCTCAGTGGTCCAAGTAGATAACACCACACAGAGTGGTCTTACTAAGTGGTTATACCACAGAGTGGTCTTACTAAGGGGTTATACCACAGAGTGATCTTACTAAGTGGTTATACCACAGAGTGATCTTACTAAGTGGTTCTGCCACAGTCTCAGTGGTCCAAGTAGATAACACCACACAGAGTGGTCTTACTAAGGGGTTATGCTGCACAAAGTGGTTTCAGTAGTTATGCCACACAGAGTAGTCTTACTAAGTGGTCACACCGTACAGAGTGGTCTAAGTAGTTATGCCAGCAGAGAAGTCTAAGCAGTTATGCCACACAGAGTGGTCTAAGTAGTTACGCCACGCAGAGTGGTCTAAGTAGATATGCCACACAGAGTGGTCTAAGCAGACACGCCACACAGAGTGGTCTAAGCAGTTACGCTACACGGAGTGGTCTAAGTAATTACGCCACACAGAGTCTTCTAAGTAGATACGCCACACAGAGTGGTCTAAGTAGTTACACCACACAGAGTCTTCTAAGTAGATATGCCACACAGAGTGGTCTAAGTTGATACGCCACACAGAGTTGTCTAAGCAGTTATGCCACACACAGTGGTCTAATTAGTTACGCCACACAGAGTGGTCTTGGTAGTTACCCCATGCAGAGTGGTCTAGGTAGTTACTCCACATAGAGTGGTCTAAGCAGCTATGCCAAAATAGTGGCTTAGGTAGTTACGCCACACAGAGTGGTTTAAGTTGTTAAGCCACACAGAGTGGTCTAAGCAGTTATGCCACACAGAATGGTATAAGATGTTACGCCATTTAGAGTTGTCTAAGCAGTTACGCCACACCGAATGGTCTTAAGTAGATACGCCACACAGAATGGTCTTACAAGGGGTTATGCTGCACAAGGTGGTTTCAGTAGTTATGCCACACAGAGTAGTCTTACTAAGTGGTTATACCACACAAAGTCGTCTAAGTAGATACATCACACAGAGTGGTCTAAGCAGTTACGCCACACAATGTGGTTTAAGCAGTTACGCCACACAGAGTGGTCTTATTACTAAGAGGTTATGCAGCACAAGGAAGTTTAAGCAGTTACGCCACACAGAGTGGCCTTACTAAGATGTTACGCCGCACAAAGTGCTTTCAATAGTTATGCCACACCACACAGAGTGAACCAAGATCTGATGGCTCCTGTAGGAACAGTCTACTGTGTTTCACTCACTCACTCACTATCCGGTTTATTTGTTTGCACAAACATCCCTTGAAATTAAGTTCATGGCGGTTCATGAAGTGATCAATTCATACATAAACATTCATTAAGGAATGGGTTAAATAAATATTACAGATATTTAATTGCATGCCAGTATGCCTGCTACAGAAACAGAGGAGGGGAGCGAGAGAGAGAGAGAGAGATAGAGAGAGAGAGAGAGAGAGAGAGAGAGAGAGAGAGAGAGAGATGATTAACTTAATCAGTAAACAAATTAATAATAATAATAATGTAATGATAGCTATTGATAATAATAATGATAATAATAATAATGATAATAATAATGATGATAATAATAATAATAATAATAATAATAATAATAACAATTCTTTTGACTGGGTAAAAGTGACCTTGTCTGGCTTGAAATACAGGCACTTGTATTGCAATTATTTGTCTGTGTGGCCTGAATTTATGTGCTCAGTACAAATTCTATGCAGGATGGTGGATCAGACAACTGGGTGTGATACAGGGACCTATCTCTATGGCTGGGTACACAGGCTCATTTTTACCCAGTCTGTCTTTATTTCTGTCTATGTCTTTCGTCTTGTCTTTCCACACTAACGGGGTACTCTTTACTAACATTCAAACTGAGTGGAAGAATGGGTTGCACCACTTTTCCAGCCAGTTTTACCTTTACCTGGAATCTGTCTTCCTAATTATAGTCTGTATTAAAATGTTAAAAGGCTTTACTTCTCATATAAGTGATTATTCATCAAAGTTTCTCTTTGAAATACATGTAGTCTCTTCAGTCTGTCTTTATGAAGATAAGAATAAAAACCATGATAATCTGAAGGAGAATGTAAATAATACTAAATTATTCTGTCTTTATGAAGATAAGAATAAAAATGATAATAATCTTAAGGAGAATGATATTAATAATAATAAGTTATGACGAAAGCTACATATATGTTAACAATAATATTAATAATAAACTCTAAAACCTCACTAATCTGAACCCTCAGATAAATATCATTATCAGCCATTCAGACAAGTGGGAGCTTAATGCAGGGTGACAATCATACAGAAAGCTCCAATGGGACACTGAGTTACTAATCTGGATCCAAACTGTTTGTATATAGTATCACATTCTCACGCGAGCATGCAAAGAATCAACAAAGAACTCAAGTGGCCAGGGTAGACATGGCGAGAAAATAATAGAATGTGTCCAGTTGTGATGAAGTACATATCAGTACCTCTGGTTAATTACTGTTTATGGTCATTATTAACCCTTTACGCCATGAATATGCATGGAAGAACTAATGTATGTATGAAGGTTGATCAGCTTAATATTTGTTACAGCATAAGATCTAGAAAAGCTTTGATCCTGGTAAAAATGTAGAATTAGATCAACATTATTTCATCAGCAAACAGAACAGACCCTGATTAGAGGGCTTCTACAGGAGCCGTCTGATTTGGGCCTTAGTAACTCGGTTTGAACAGGCGTTGAAAGGCATATTTATGAAGTAAAGGGTTAACCCTTTACCTGATAGAGATGCCTTTTAGCACTTTTGTAAACTGAGTAGACAGATGTTAGATGACTCCAGTAAGAGCTGTCTTATCATGATCTGCTGTTTGCTTTTGGAACTATATGCATGGCTTTAACCCTTTCCTCCATAGATACGCCTTTCTACGCCTTTGTAATAGTCACTTTTTGAAACCATTGTGATAAATAGAACATTTGCTCCTTAGGAGCAAATGCTCTATTTATCACAATGGTTTCAAAACTACAAAATCTGAAATTTTCCTTTTCTCTAGTTAATGCTCCTTTTCGGTAGATTTATTGAAAGAGGTTGGATCTAAAATTAGACTATGGAGGAAAGAGTTAAGTTCCCTTGTTTAGGTATTGTTATAAAAAGTCAGTCACTGTATTTTCACGTGTTGATAGATTTTTATGTGACTATTCATGATGTAAAGGGTTGATATAAAATGTGCCCATCTGCAATTGTTGTGGATTATCCAACAGCCAATTTTGGAGTTACTGCCCTTTTTGCTGTTTGTTGCATATGAAGATGGGAATTGGGGATTTGTTAGCTTTTGGCTTTTAGTTAGCTTTATTATAAATATTGATTTCTGTGAAATGTGAAGCTTGTATTTTATATGTTTATTGGTGTTTCGTAAAATCTGATACCATTTATTGTTTAAAAGTACTGCCTTGTAATACTTGTATAATTTTAAAATGTTTAAGATTCCATGCCTTTTGATTATTTGTTCTATTTAGGTCAGGCAATAAATTAAATACAAGTATTACAGTTATTAGTCCCCCACCGGTTACCGGTTGGGGGACTATAGGTTTGCTCGATTCCGTCTGTCTGTCCGTCTGTCCGTCCGTCTGTCCGTCCGTCTGTCCGCACTCACCAAAGGGTAGTTGTGTGACTTTTTCTAACTAGTCGCACAAGTAAAATCATTAACCTGGCCATCTCTTGTGACATTAACCTGGCCATTTCTTGTGACATTAACTTGGCCAGTTGTGGGACATAGGGTTAGGGTTAGGGTTAGCTTCCAGATCATTCTTTTCCAAAGTTAGAGCCAAAAATAGTTTTTCTTGTGGGACTAGTCCCACAAGAAAAGATCAAAGGAAAAAGTCACACAACTACCCATTTGTTAGTATGTCCGTCCGTCTGTCCGTCTGTCCGTCTGTCACGCTTCTTGTCCGGGCCATATCTCCTACAAAGTTATGCCAAATTCATTATAACTTCACACATCGAAGAAGCATGATGAGGGCTAGTGTCATGCACAAGGGTCATAACTCTAGCATCAATATTTTTGGAGTTATTCCCCTTTTACATATTTTTTTGTCCGGACCATAACTCTTTATCTACTGGTTCAATTGATTTGAAACTTCACATATGGAACAATCATGATAAGGGGTAGTGTCATACACAAGGGCCATAACTCTAGCATCAAAATTTTTGGAGTTATTCCCCTTTTTCATATTTTCTTGTAAGTCCGTCTGTCACACTTTGTGTCCGGGCAATATCTCCTACAAAGTCAGGCCAAATTCATTATAACTTCACACATTGAAGAAGCATGATGAGGGCTAGTGTCATGCACAAGGGTCATAACTCTAGCATCAATATTTTTGGAGTTATTCCCCTTTTACATATTTTTTTGTCCGGACCATAACTCTTTATCTACTGGTTCAATTGATTTGAAACTTCACATATGGAACAATCATGATAAGGGGTAGTGTCATACACAAGGGCCATAACTCTAGCATCAAAATTTTTGGAGTTATTCCCCTTTTTCACATTTTCTTGTCAGTCCGTCTGTCACACTTCGTGTCCAGGCAATATCTCCTACAAAGTTAGGCCAAATTCATTATAACTTCACACATTGAAGAAGCATGATCAGGAGTAGTGTCATGCACAAGGGCCATAATTATAGCATCAATATTTTTGGAGTTATTCCCCTTTTTCATATTTTTTTGTCCGGACAATAACTCTTTATCTACTGGTTCAATTGATTTGAAACTTCACATATGGAACACGCATGATGAGGGGTAGTGTCATGCACAAGGGCAATAACTCTAGCATCAATATTTTTGGAGTTACTCCCCTTTTTCATATTTTCTTGTCGGGACAATAACTTTTTATTTACTGATTCAATGTATGAAAGTAGGTACTAATACCATTCAGGTGGTCATGTATATACCATGGTCAACCACACCATGGGTGGGTGGGGTGGGGAGAGTGGATGTTTTTTTCAGTCCGGTGGGGGACTTATGTCTTGCATAGCAATACAACATGCCCTTGTTTAGAGTAAAAGCTGTTTTATTGATAATGAAATTTGCAAGTGGTATCGGATGTTATGGGTCACCTTGAGTCTGTATGAGTTAAAGCTGTTGCACTCGGAGGTTGTATGTTAGTTGTATGTATGTATTGTTGTATGTATGTATTGTATGTATGTATTGTTGTATGAGTCATTTTTATCCAACTGAAATCCTACCCTTATCCTACTGTTTAAATTACTGTCTGCTAAATCTCCTTTCTGCTGCACATCTATTTTTTATATAATTTATTTTTTGAAACTTTTGGATGACTGGCAACAGCTTGGATCCAGATGAGAGGCTGAGTTACTGAACATTACATCTTGATCCAAGCTGGTGTTAGATGAAATGTAATTCTTTGCACACTAAAGTAATATTTTATCTGCAGTGGTTGTTGTCTGCTTCATTTTTTATAATAACTTTTCTTCTCATTGTTTGCAAAAATACGGTCAAACGGTTTGAATTGGATGATGAGACACAGCATAAGGTGGTGTCTCACCCTGGTCCAAACTGTTTGCATAGGTTTTGTCACTAGCGTGCAAAGAGTTAGTCATAAATGGTAGGATAAGGGTAAACCAAAAAAAAAGGAAAAATCAAAACTCAAATAAAAAGTAATATAATTGAAAAACACAAAAAAATAAATATTAAAAAAACAAATAAAAAGTAGTAAAATAGGAAAACACACAAAAAAACTATTAAAACATAAACCCAAATAAATATCAATCATTTTTATTTCTTTCATTTTGAAGCTCATAGTACATTGTATATCATTATTCCCTTTATCATCGAAGTTAATGCCACTTTAAGTCACTCCTCTATCAGCTCCATCTTAATATATATAACTTGACAATGTTTCAGTATAATGTAGGTACTAATAAGCTAATTTTAGTGTTCTTAGTGTAACATAAAGGGTTTCATGCATAATTTCTGGCCATAACTTCAAATTTAGAGTTAGACTCGTCAAACGTCTTATATAATATACACATGTATTTATCATAAGCTAATTATTCGGCATAACTTCAAAATTAGAGCTAGATTCATCAAACTTCAAATGCTCCAGTTAAGCATCACAAAGGTCATATTCTGGTTACTCAGACCCCTTTTTTATGAGTGAAATTTTGAAACTTTTTCTGATAGAGGAGCTCTTCATGTTTGTAATTCTGTAAACATATATCCTCATTCATCATCTTCATGTTTTTAATCTTATAAATGCATATCCTCATTCATATAATCATGTTTGTATGGTATTAAGTTTGCCAAATACATGTATGTCAGCCAAAAATGTCAACTGCTTTATCTGCAATCTCATATCGCTAATTTCATGTACTATGCCACTCAGGGAACATCACACAGGAGTTAGCCTCATCAAACTTCTCATGCCATATGCCAATATCACAAGGATCCAATTATTATTGGCCCTTAATTAAACTTTAGAGCTAAACCTAATCAAACTTCTTGTGCCACATGTCACCATCACAAGGATCCATTTATTACTGCCCATTACTTTAGCTTTAGAGTTAGCCCCATCAAACTACTCACACCTTATGTCACCATCACAAGGATCTATTCATTACTGCCCATTACTTTAGCTTTAGAGTTGGCCCCATCAAACTTCTAACACCTTATGTCACCATCACAGGATCTATTTATTACCGTCCATTACTTCAGCTCTAGAGCAAGTTCCATCAAACTTCTCTTGCTACATGTCACCGGTATAAAGATCTAATTATTATTTGCCAATACTTCAACTTTTGAGATAGTTGCATCAAACTTCTTCATGCCTTATGTCACCATCACAAGGATACAGTTAATGGTTATTAGCCATTTCCTCAGCAGTTGACATTTTTGGTGGATAGTACATACATATACTTAGCATGGTTAAAAAGTATTTGTGGTTGCTCAAGGTCTTTTATTCATACACATGTAGTGTACATATCATCATCAATCATAAACATGTTATTTCAATTTCATCTTAGCATGTTAAACCTTTCCTCCATAAATACGCCTTTCTATGCCTCTTTATAGTCACTGTATGGAACTTTTGTGATAAATAGAGCATTTACTCCTATAGGAGCATATGTTCTATTCATCACAATGGTTTTAAACTACAAAATTCTAAAACATTTCCTTTTCTCTAGTTAATGCTCCTTTTTAGTAGATTTATTCAAAGTGGTTGGATCTAAATATAGCATAATACTATGTAGGAAAGGGTTCACCCTTCTCATGCTAAGCATGACCTCCCTGGCATTTGCTAACAGCTTGGGTCCAGATGAGACACTTGGATACTCGGCGTCACATCAAGATCCAATCTGCTTGACTTGGGCAGTAGTTTCTCAAAGGCTTGAATCCCAGTTAACCCATTCCCTCATATTGACGACTTTTGACGACTCTTTTAAAGTAACTTTGTGAAACCATTGTGATAAATAGAGTATTTGCTCCTATAGGAGCAAATGCTCTATTTATCACAATAGTTTCAAACTACAAAATTCTAAAAAAAATCCTTTTTTCTGGTTAATGCTCCTTTTTGGTAGATGTAAACAAAGAGGTTGTATCTAAAAATAGCCTATGGGTTAACAGCTCAGTCGATCAGATATTGAGCAGGCATTATATTTTTTCAACATGAGAAAGGTTAAGTATTTATCACCAAATTGTGGTCTGCTTCATTAACTTTTTCACCCTAAGTAATTGTCGTCTGCAAAATCTGCTACTATTCCAGAGATCTATTTTTCTCTATTTCTTTTTCAAATAAACTTAGTATCGAGCACTTTCAATCCTGATGAGATACAGAGTTGACTCATTGTCTCATCTGGGTACAAATCATTTGTAGTTTCTCACAATTTTGCTGCTGGCTTCCAAAGAGCTACTGACGAGTGTCCTCCCCATTGCTGTGTAAAGAGTTAATGACAAGTGCCCTCCCCATTGCTGTGTAAAGAGTAAATGACGAGTGCCCTCCCCATTGCTGTGTAAAGAGTAAATGACGAGTGCCCTCCCCATTGCTGTGTAAAGAGTTAATGATGAGTGCCCTCCCCATTGCTGTGTAAAGAGTTAATGACGAGTGTCCTCCCCATTGCGGTGTAAAGAGTTAATGATGAGTGCCCTCCCCATTGCTGTGTAAAACGAGTGCCCTCCCCATTGCTGTGTAAAGAGTTAATGATGAGTGCCCTCCCCATTGCTGTGTAAAATGAGTGCCCTCCCCATTGCTGTGTAAAGAGTTAATGATGAGTGCCCTCCCCATTGCTGTGTAAAGAGTTAATGACGAGTGTCCTCCCCATTGCTGTGTAAAGAGTTAATGATGAGTGCCCTCCCCATTGCTGTGTAAAACGAGTGCCCTCCCCATTGCTGTGTAAAGAGTTAATGATGAGTGCTGTCCCCATTGCTGAGTAAAGCACTTTACTAAAAGCACCTAGATCCAGTCTGTTTGCACAGGCTATCAGGTCTTTGTCACTATAGTACAAGTAATATCAATGACAAAATGGTTGTACTGGAATGAGACTATTTGTTAGCTAGTAGGCAAGATATTGCTTCCTCTTATAGCAGTACCAGTGTGCTGGATTTTCTGGTTTTGTCCTTTAAGCCTATATATCCTGCTTACTGGTCATTAAACCATTACTCTATAGGCCCAGATCAGACCTCATCTTCCATACTAGTAGGGTTGGACAATGTTTCATTCAGTCCTCATCCTATGTACTAGTATTGTTACAGAATGTTTCATTCAGACCTCATTCTCTGCACTAGAGTTGTCTTTCAGTCTGTATCCTTCATACTAGTATTGTCATTCAGTCGACATCCTTCATACTAGTATTGTCATTCAGTCGATGTCCTACAAACAGTCGATGTCCTTCATACTAGTATTGTCATTCAGTCGACATCCTTCGTACTAGTATTGTCATTCAGTCGATGTCCTTCATACTAGTATTGTCATTCAGTCCACATCCTTTATACTAGTAGTGTCATTCAGTCAACGTTCTTCATACTAGTATTGTCATTCAGTCAAAATCCTTCATACTAGTATTGCCAGTCGTTTGACGTCCTTCATACTAGTATTGTCATTCAGTCGATGTCCTTCATACTAGTATTGTCATTCAGTCCACATCCTTTATACTAGTAGTGTCTTTCAGTCAACGTCCTTCATACTAGTATTGTCATTCAGTCAACATCCTTCATACTAGTATTGCCAGTCGTTTGACGTCCTTCATACTGGTATTGTCATTCAGTCCTCATCCTCCATACTACTGTTGTTGGAGAATGGTTCATTCAGTCCTCATCCTCTGTACTAGTTTTGTTAGAGAATGTTCTATTCGGTCGTCATTCTCCGCACTACTGCTGTCTTTCAGTCCACATCCTCTGTACTAGTAATGCTGTAGCATAGTCCATTCAGTCATTATTGTACAATGGTCCATTCAGTCGTCATTAAATTTCCTCATATTTTAGTATGAATTGTCCTGTTAGTCTTTATATCATCCATTTGACTGTTGTTGTGACATCACATTCAGGAAATGTGAAAATGCAACCGTTTAAACCATTCCTCCATATGCTTTTTTTAGACCCAGCCTCTTAGAATGAATCTACCCAAAAGGAGCATTTACTAGAGAAAAGTAAAATTTTTAAAATTATGTAGTTTGAAACCATGATGATAAATAGAGCATTTGCTCCTATTGGAGCAAATGCTCTATTTATCACAATGGTTTCAACAGATGATTTGTACAGAGGCATAGAAAGGCGTATTTATGGAGGAAAGGGTTAAAGTAGGATGCTCCATCATTCCTGTAAAACAGAGTTCATTCAGAATGAAAAGGTATAAGGTGCAAGACGATTTGAATGGCATACAGTGCTGATCTCAACCAGGTCTACATTGTTTGTCAGTACACACATCCCACATCAAAGGTCAAAGCAGTCCTAGATAATTTGTTCCCTCTGTTTTAAGTGCCACACAGTATTGACTCGTTGCATCAGTATATAGAGTGGTCTGCAACAATTAACCCTTTATTCCACAGAGACACCTTTTGGTACCTTTGCACACAGGAGTAGACCCATATCAGACAGCTCCTGTAGGAACTGTCTGATCAGGTTCTGTTCTGTTTGTTAACATACATCTATTTTTACAGTTTCTTCCATTCTAATCAATTCCCTCCTGACATGTTTCCATTATAAACAATATTCATACAATCATTATTTCTGACATGATTATTCATGGAGCAAAGGGTTAAGGACGCCTAGATTCACTGTGTCCTATTGTATCATCAACAGATTGTGTTTTTTTATTCCCAAGATTTCTATTTTCAGGCTCTTCTACAGCTGTTGTCATGATGAATGATCAGTGTCATAGGTAATTGAGCATTCAGTTGTTAATAAACAGTGAAGACATTAATCAGCTGCCACACATGGTGTCTGATTAGTAGCTAAACTGTTTGTTACCATGAGGACCATCTGTATTTTGGTACTTACAGCCACCAACAGCAGGTCCAAGTGTTCATCAGTCATATGTAGCCATATGCCCAGCTAAGGTTTTGGCTACTGAAGAATTTCTGATTTCTGCTATCAGTCTGAATCCATACGAGACACGGAGTAATTGTACTTTTCATCTCATCAGGATCCAAACTGGTTCATTATTCTTAAACTGAAATAAAGTTAAAATTCACACTCACATTTAAAGCTGAAGACAAATTTTGCAGATGACATTTACCTGACATTTCTGACTCCAAGGTTACAAAAGCTCCTGAGTCTGAGTTGAGTTTGTTCTCAAGTTTATGATTGGTCAGCCTTTGAGCATGCTTAAACCATCCTGACCTATCAGATTCAATCAACCTCTTTTGGGCTGAGTGGTTGTGACCATCAACCACTGATAAATGACTTGATCTTTGACAGACTTTGTACATCATGAACTTGTATTTGCAATTTTGCAAACAGTGTAGATCCAGACCAGGGGGCTCAAAGATGAGCCCTCTGATCAGGGTCTGTACTGTTTGCCATGGTATATGCAAAAAGTGTGGACCAAGATCAGAGGGCTCCTTAATGAGCTCTCTGATCAGGGTCTGCACTGTTTGCCATGGTATTTGCAAACAGTGTGGACTCAGATCAGGGGGGCTCAAAGATGAGCCCTCTGATCAGGGTCTGTACTGTTTGCCATGGTATATGCAAACAGTGTGGACCAAGATCGGAGGGCTCCTTAATGAGCTCTCTGATCAGCGTCTGCACTGTTTGCCATGGTATTTGCAAACAGTGTGGACTCAGATCAGAGGGCTTCTAGATGAGCTCTCTGGTCAGAGTATGCACTGTTTGCCATGGTAGGGGGAAGGGTGGGGAGGGTGGGGAGGGGGAGGGGGTCTGGAGGGGGAGGGTAGGGGTGGAATATTGTGGTGTAATATAGTGGTAGTAATAGTGTTGCAGTAGTAGCAATAGTAGTAGTTGTAGCAATAGTAGTAGTAGCAATAGTAGTAGTTGTAGCAATAGTTGTTGTAGAAATAGTAGTTGTTGTAGCAATAGTAGTAGTTGTAGCAATAGTAGTTGTAGAAATAGTAGTAGTTGCAATAGTAGTAGTAGCAATAGTAGTAGTAGCAATAGTAGTTGTAGCAATAGTAGTAGTAGCAATAGTAGTTGTTGCAATAGTAGTAGTTGCAATAGTAGTAGGAGCAATAGTAGTAGTTGTAGCAATAGTAATAGTAGCATTAGTAGTAGTAGCAATAGTAGTTGTAGCAATAGTAGTAGTAGCAATAGTAGTTGTTGCAATAGTAGTAGTTGCAATAGTAGTAGGAGCAATAGTAGTAGTTGTAGCAATAGTAGTAGTAGCATTAGTAGTAGTAACAATAGTAGTAGTAGCAATAGTAGTTGTAGTAGGAATAATAATAGTGCTACAGTAAACACCCTCTAACATGAATTCTAAATTCCTATTAGAGAAGAAATTAGGTACTTTTATGCAGGTGGCTGCTTAACGCAGGCTGAAAGTCATGTATGACTTTCACACTGCACTAACCTGCAACCTGTCTCCAAGACCAATATCTGTACTGAATGTATTGTCTGGTTAAGAGGGGTTTAATGTATTAGTAGCAGTAGTAGTGGTAGGTGCAGTAGTAGTAGCAATAGTAGTAGTACACACAGTAGTTGTAGCAATAGAAGTAGTAGGTGCAGTAGTAGTAGCAATAGTAGTAGTAGGTGCAGTAGTAGTAGTAATAGTAGTAGTAGATGCAGTAGTAGTAGCAATAGTAGTAGTAGGTGCAGTAGTAGTAGCAATAGTAGTAGTAGGTGCAGTAGTAGTAGCAATAGTAGTAGTATGTGCAGTAGTAGTAGCAATAGTAGTAGTAGGTGCAGTAGTAGTAGCAATAGTAGTAGTATGTGCAGTAGTAGTAGCAATAGTAGTAGTAGGTGCAGTAGTAGTAGTAATAGTAGTAGTAGATGCAGTAGTAGTAGCAATAGTAGTAGTAGGTGCAGTAGTAGTAGCAATAGTAGTAGTATGTGCAGTTTTAGTAGCAATAGTAGTTGCAGTACAAATAGTATAAGTAGTACAGTAAAACCCCTCTGGACTGGAATTCTGAATTTCGAATAGAGAATATGTTAGATACTTTTAGGCAGGTGGCTACTTAATGTAGGGTGGAAGTCATGCGAAAAAGCTCCTTGGGGGGCTTTCTGATGACTTTTACCCTGCATTAAGCTGCCACCTGACTCAATGACCAATATTTATAATCAATTGAAGGTCAGGTTTAAAGGCGTTTTACTGTATTAGTAGCAAGAGTAGTAGTACTACTACTAGTAGCAGCAGCAGCAGTAGTAGTATTAGTTGTAGAATAGGTAGTAGTATCAGTACTAGGGGTAATTATAGAAGTAGTAGTGGTAGTAATAGTTGTAGTAGAAGAAGTAGTAGTAATAGTATCAGTAGTAGGGGTAATTATAGTAGTAGTAGTAGTTAGTAGTAGTAGTAGTAGTAGTAGTAGTGAGTAGTAGTAGTAGTAGTCTTAGTAGTAGTTAGTAGTAGTAGTAGCAGTAGTAGTAGTTAGTAGTAGTATTAGTAGGGGTAATATTAGTAGTAATAGTTAGAGCCGTAGTAGTGGTAGTAGAAAAGTAGTAGTAGTAGTAGTAGTGGTTAGTAGCAGTATTAGTAGGGGGTATATTAGTAGTAATAGTTAGAGCAGTTGTAGTGGTGGTGGTAATAGACATAGTACTTGCAGACATAGTAGTAACAGAGGAAGTAGTAGTAGTAATTAGTTGTAGTAGTAGTACTTGATCTTTAATAGACTTTGTAAATCATGCAACTGGTTTTGCAAATGGTGTGGACCCTGTTCTGGGGGATCAAAGATGAGCCCGCTGATCAGGGTCTGCACTGTTTGCCATGGTTTATGCAAACAATGTGGACCAAGATCAGAGGGCTCCTTGATGAGCTTTCTGATCAGTGTCTGCACTGTTTGCCATGGTATATGCAAACAGTGTGGACCAAGATCAAAGGGCTCCTTGATGAGCTCTCTGATCAGGGTCTGCACTGTTTGCCATGGTATTTGCAAACAGTGTGGACTCAGATCAGAGGGCTTCTAGATGAGCTCTCTGGTCAGAGTATGCACTGTTTGCCATGTTAGAGGGAAGGGTGGGGAGGGGGTCTGAAGGGGGAGGGTAGGGGTGGAATATTGTGGTGTAATATAGTGATAGTAATAGTGTTGCAGTAGTAGTAATAGTAGCAATAGTAGTAGTAGCAATAGTAGTAGTAACAATAGTAGTAGTAGCAATAGTAGTGGTAGCAATAGTAGTAGTAGCAATAGTAGTCGTTGTAGCAATAGTAGTAGTAGCAATAGTAGTAGTAGCAATAGTTGTAGTAGCAATAGTAGTAGTAATAGTAGTAGTAACAATAGTAGTTGTAACAATAGTAGTAGTAACAATAGTAGTAGTAGCAAAAGTAGTTGTAGCAATAGTAGTAGTAGCAATAGTAGTAGTAGCAATAGTAGAAGTAGCAATAGTAGTAGTAGCAATAGTAGTAGTAGCAATAGTAGTAGTAGCAATAGTAGTTGTAGCAATAGTAGAAGTAGCAATAGTAGTAGTAGCAATAGTAGTAGGAGTAATAGTAGTAGTAGCAATAGTGGTAGTTGTAGCAATAGTAGTAGTAGCATTAGTAGTAGTTGTAGCAATAGTAGTAGTAGCAATAGCAGTAGTAGCAATAGTAGTAGTTGCAATAGTAGTAGGAGCAATAGTAGTAGTTGTAGCAATAGTAGTAGTAGCATTAGTAGTAGTTGTAGTAGGAATAATAATAGTGCTACAGTAAACACCCTCTATCAGGAATTCTAAATTTCTATTAGAGAAGAAATTAGGTACTTTTAGGCAGGTGGCTGCTTAATGCAGGCTGAAAGTCATGTATGACTTTCACCCTGCACTAACCTGCAACCTGTCTCCAAGACCAATATCTATATTAAATTTATTTTCCGGTTAAGAGGGGTTTTACTGTATTAGTAGCAGTAGAAGTGGTAGGCGCAGTAGTAGTAGCACTAGTAGTAGTAGGTGCAGTAGTAGTAGCAATAGTAGTTGCAGTACAAATAGTATTAGTAGTACAGTAAAACCCCTCTGGACTTGAATTCTGACTTTCTAATAGAGAATATGTTAGATACTTTTAGGCAAGTGGCTGGTTAATGTAGGGTGGAAGACATGTGAAAAGCTCCTTGGGGGCTTTCTGTATGACTTTTACCCTGCATTAAGCTGCCATCTGACTCGATGACCAATATTTATAATCAATTGAATGTCAGGTTTAAAGGCGTTTTATACTATATTAGTAGCAAGAGTAGTAGTACTACTACTAGTAGCAGCAGCAGCAGTAGTAGTATTAGTTGTAGAATAGGTAGTAGTAGTAGTATCAGTAGTAGGGGTAATTATAGTAGTAGAAGAAGTAGTTATAGTTGTAGTAGAAGAAGTAATAGTAATAGTATCAGTAGTAGGGGTAATTATAGTAGTAGAAGTAGTAGTAGTAGTAGTTAGTAGTAGTATTAGTAGGGGTAATATTAGTAGTAATAGTTAGAGCAGTAGTAGTGGTAGTAGAAAAGTAGTAGTAGTAGTAGTAGTAGTTAGTAGTAGTATTAGTAGGGGGTATATTAGTAGTAATAGTTAGAGCAGTAGTAGTGGTGGTGGTAATAGACATAGTACTTGTAGACATAGTAGTAACAGAGGAAGTAGTAGTAGTAATTAGTTGTAGTAGTAGTACTTGATCTTTAATAGACTTTGTAAATCATGCAACTGGTTTTGCAAATGGTGTGGACCCTGTTCTGGGGGCTCAAAGATGAGCCTGCTGATCAGGGTCTGCACTGTTTGCCATGGTTTATGCAAACAATGTGGACCAAGATCAGAGGGCTCCTTGATGAGCTCTCTGATCAGTGTCTGCACTGTTTGCCATAGTATTTGCAAACAGTGTGGACTCTGATCAGAGGGCTTCTAGATGAGCTCTCTGATCAGAGTATGCACTGTTTGCCATGTTAGAGGGAAGGGTGGGGAGGATTGGGAGGGGGAAGGGATCTGGAGGGGGAGGGTAGGGGTGGAATATTGTGGTGTAATATAGTGGTAGTAATAGTGTTGCAGTAGTAGTAATAGTAGCAGTAGTAGTAGTAGTAGCAATAGTAGAAGTAGCAATAGTAGTAGTAGCAATAGTAGTAGTAGCAATAGTAGTAGTAACAATAGTAGTAGAAGCAATAGTAGTCGTAGCAATAGTAGTAGTAGCAATAGTAGTAGTAACAATAGTAGTAGAAGCAATAGTAGTAGTAGCAATAGTAGTAGTAGCAATAGTAGTAGTAACAATAGTAGTAGAAGCAATAGTAGTAGTAGCAATAGTAGTAAGAGCAATAGTAGTAGTAGCAATAGTAGTCGTTGTAGCAATAGTAGTAGTAGCAATAGTAGTAGTAGTAATAGTAGTAGTAGCAATAGTAGTAGTAACAATAGTAGTAGTAGCAATAGTTGTAGTAGCAATAGTAGTAGTAGCAATAGTAGTAGTAACAATAGTAGTAGTAGAAATAGTAGTTGTTGTAGCAATAGTAGTAGTTGTAGCAATAGTAGTTGTAGAAATAGTAGTAGTTGCAATAGTAGTAGTAGCAATAGTAGTAGTAGCAATAGTAGTTGTAGCAATAGTAGTAGTAACAATAGTAGTAGTAGCAATAGTAGTAGTTGCAATAGTAGTAGGAGCAATAGTAGTAGTTGTAGCAATAGTAATAGTAGCAATAGTAGTTGTAGTAGGAATAATAATAGTGCTACAGTAAACACCCTCTATCAGGAATTCTAAATTTCTATTAGAGAAGAAATAAGGTACTTTTAGGCAGGTGGCTGCTTAATGCAGGCTGAAAGTCATGTATGACTTTCACCCTGCACTAACCTGCAACCTGTCTCCAAGACCAATATCTGTACTAAATTTATTGTCCGGTTAAGAGGGGTTTTACTGTATAAGTAGCAGTTACGTAGTGGTAGGTGCAGTAGTAGTAGCAATAGTAGTAGTGGGTGCAGTAGTAGTAGCAATAGTAGTAGTAGGTGCAGTAGTAGTAGCAATAGTAGTAGTAGGTGCAGTAGTAGTAGCAATAGAAGTAGTAAGTGCAGTTTTAGTAGCAATAGTAGTTGCAGTAGAAATAGTATTAGTAGTACAGTAAAACCCCTCTGGACTGGAATTCTGAATTTCTAATAGAGAATATGTTAGATACTTTTAGGCAGGTGGCTGCTTAATGTAGGGTGGAAGTCATGCAAAAAGCTCCTTGGGGGCTTTCTGTATGACTTTTACCCTGCATTAAGCTGCCACCTGACTCGATGACCACTATTTATAATCAATTGAATGTCAGGTTTAAAGGCGTTTTACTGTATTAGTAGCAAGAGTAGTAGTACTACTACTAGTAGCAGTAGCAGTAGTAGTAGTAGTAATATTTGTAGTAGAAGAAGTAGGAGTAATAGTATCAGTAGTAGGGGTAATTATAGTAGTAGTAGTAGTATTACTAGGGGTTATACTAGTAGTAATAGTTAGAGCAGTAGTAGTGGTGGTGGTAACAGACATAATAGTTGTAGACATAGTAGTAACAGAGGAAGTAGTAGTAGTAATTAGTTGTAGTAGTAGTACTTGATCTTTAATAGACTTTTTAAATTATGCAATTAGTTTTGCAAATGGTGTGGACCCAGTTCTGGGAGCTCAAAGATGAGCATTCTGATCAGGGTATGCACTGTTTGCCATGGTATATGCAAACAGTGTAAACCGAGATCAGAGGGCTCCTTAATGAACTATCTGATCAGGGTCTGCACTGTTTGCCATAATATTTGCAAACAGTAAGGACCCAGATCAGAGGACTCCTAGATGAGCTCTCTGATCAGGGTCTGCCCTGTTTGCCATGGTAAGGCAAATAAGTAACAACAAAAATTATTATAATTTTAATTATTTTATTTATTATATTATATTATATACAACAAAATACTTATTAACACAAGATGAGTATGATCTAAACTGTTTGGTAATTTTGTTTATAATTATAAATTATTGTATTATATTGTATATAATACCACTATTATAGTGGTAGTAATAGGTTTTGTATTAGTAGTATTGTTAGTAGTAGTAGTAGTAGTACTAATAGTAGTAGTAGTAGTAGTAGTAGTAGTAGTAGTAGACACAGTAGTTGTAGCAATAGTAGTTGTATTAGAAATAGTATTACCAGTTAAAAACCTCTAAACTGGAATTCTAATTTTCTAATAAAGAATAATTTACAGTAAAACCTCTCTATAACGACCACTAAAATTGTGTTAATTATGTCTCCCCCCATATTTGTATGGGAGCGACATATTGTTTTTGTGAGAGTTGTCTATCTGTCTGTCTGTTCGTCCGTTCATCCGTCCAGCTGTCTGTCTGTCCGTCACACTTTTTGTCCGGACGATAACTTAATATGCCTGATGCCAGTTGATTGAAACTACAATATATGGAAAGAGCATGATGAGAGGAAGTGTCATGCACAATGTCCATAACTCTGGCTTCACTAATTTAAGAATTATTGCCCCTTTTAAAAAAATCACACTTTTTTGTCCGGACGATAACTCCAATATGGCTCATGCCATTGGATTGAAACTTCATATATGGAAAGAGCATGATGAAAGGAAGTGTCAAAGTGATATTGCCCTTTGTAAAAAAATATCACAATTTATTTTCCGGACAATAATTTCAATATGCCTGATGCCAGTTGATTGAAACTTCATTATATGGAAAGAGCATAATAAGAGGAAGTGTCATGCAGAAGGTATATAACTCTGGCTTCACTAATATAGGAGTTATTACCCTTTGTAAAAAAAATTCACACTTTTTTGTCTGGACGATAACTTCTATATGGCTCATGCCATTGGATTGAAACTTCATATATGGAAAGATCATAACGAGAGGAAGTGTCATGCACAAAGTCCATAACTCTGGCTTCACTAATATTGGAGTTATTGCCCTTTGTAAAAAAATCACAGTTTTTTTGTCTTGATGATTACTCCTATGTGACACATGCCATTGGAGTGAAACTTCATACATGGAACGATCATGATGGGAGAAAGTGTCATGCATAAGATCCTTTAATTCTTTCTTGTCCGAACGATAACTCCTACATGGCTCTGGCCATCGTATTGAAACATCATACATGGAAAGAGCATGATGAGAAAGTGTCATGAACAAGGACCATAATTCTGGCTTCAATACTTTTGGAGTTGTTGCCCTTTGTTACATTTTTTGGCCGATCAATAACTCCTGTTGGACTGATGCTATTGGAATGACATTTTATTTTTGGAAAGAGCATGATTTAAGTAAGTAAGTAAGTGTCATGCACAAGGGCCATAAATCTGGTATCAGCGCATAATGAGGGGAAGTATCATTCATCAAGACCATAACATTTTTTGTGATTTCCCTTTACATATTGTTTTTATTAGAGGGGAGACATCCGTTTTTGTGACAAAAACCTCTAGTTAGTTGTTATTTTGGGCAGGTGGCTGCTAAAAGCAGGGTGAGAGTAAAACAGAACGCTCCCATAGGAGCGTTCTGTTTTACTTTCACCTTGCTTTAACCCTTTCCCTCATATAAACGTGTTTTAACGCATTTGAGAACAGAGTAGACCCAGATCAGATGGCTCCTAGAGGAGCTCTCTGATCAGGGTCTGCTCTGTTTGCTAACACAATTTGATAGATCTGTTTCTTTATTTCTAAAATGTCTAGAATGTTCCACCTTCCATGTTTCTTCATAACTATTTTGTTAATGAACATTCAGTAGGTATTGAAATTTGGTCTAAATACAGAACAGGAAAAGGGTTAAACACCCACCTGCCTTTAACACAAACTACTTGATGTAATTTAGTGGTTGTTTTAGTGGTTGGTATAACCTTGTTATGAGAGGTTTTACTATAGATACTTTTAGGCATGTGGCTGCTTAATGCAGGTTGAAAGTCATAAAGAAAGCTCCTTGAGGGGCTTTTTGTATGACTTTTACCCTGCATGAAGCTGCCACCTGTCTCCAAGACCAATATTTATACAAAATTTAATGTCCAGTTTAAAGGGGTTTTACTGTATTACTAGCAGCAGTAGTTCTACTATTAGTAGAAGCAGTAGCAGCAGCAGCAGTAGTAGTAGTAGTAGTAATAATAGTTGTAGTAGATGAATTAGTAGTAGTAATAGTAGTAGTGGTGGATGTATCAGTAGTAGGGGTAATAATAGTAATAGTAGTAGTTAGTAGTAATAGTAGTTGTACATGTAAGTAGTAATAATAGTAGTTGTAGTAAAAAATTAGTAGTAGTAATAATGGTAGTGGTGGTAGTATCAGTAATAGGGTTAAAATAGTAGTAGTAAGTAGTAGTAGTAGTAGTAAGGGTAATAGTAGTATTACTAGTAAGAGCAGTAGTAGTGGTGGTGGCAATATACATAGTAGTAGACATAGTAGTAAGAGAGGAAGTTGTAGTAATAATTAGTTGTAGTACTTGTACATGAATTTAGATAGAATTTGTAAATCATGCAACTTTTTTTGCAAACAGTGTCATAGTAGTAATAGCAGTAGTAATATTAGTTGTAGTTGTTGTAGTAGTAATAGTATTTTGATTGGTAGTATTGTTAGTAGTAGTGGTAATAGTAGTAGTGGTGGTAGTATCAGTAGTAGGGTTAATAATAGTAATAGTAGTAGTCAGTAGTAGTAGTAGTAGTTATAATAGTAGTTGTAGTAGAAAAATTAGTTGTAGTAATAGTGGTAGTGGTGGTAGTATCAGTAATAGGAGTAATAATAGTAATAGTAGTAGTAGTAGGGGTAATAGTAGTATTACTAGTAAGAGCAGTAGTAGTGGTGGTGGCAATAGTTGTAGTACTTGTACATGAATTTTGATAGACTTTGTAAATCATGCAACTGTTTTTGCAAACAGTGTAGACCCAAACCAGGAGACTCAAAGATGAGCCCTCTGATCAGGGTCTGCACAGTTTGCCATTGTATATACAAACAGTGTGGACCTATATCAGAGGGCTCCTTGATGAGCTCTCTGATCTGGGTCTGCACTGTTTGCCATAATATTTGAAAACAGTGTGAACCCAGATCAGAGGGCTCCTAGATGAGCTCTCTAATCAGGGCCTGCACTGTTTGCCATGGTAGGGGAGGGGGAGGGGTGGGATAGGTTTGGGATTTGGGATTGCCGAGTGTTATGGTAGTAATAGTGTAGCAGTAGTAGTTATAGAAGTTATAGTAGAGGTAGTAGCAATAGTAGTAGCAGAAGTTACAGTAGTAGTAATAGTGGCATAGTAGTAATAACAGTAGTAATTTTAGTTGTAGTTGTTGTAGTAGTAATAGTATTTTGATTGGTAGTATTGTTAGTAGTAGCAGTAGTAGTAGTAGTGAGTAGTAGTATTAGTAATGGATATAGTAGTGGTAGTAATAGACATAGTAATAGTAGAGATAGTAGTAGTAGTTAGTAATTTATAGTAATAGTAGTAGTAGTATCAGCAGCAGTAGTAGTAGTATCAGCCATAGAAGTAGTAGTAACATTAGTCACAGTAGTAGTAGTAGTAGTAATAGTAGTAACAGTAGTAGTAGTAGTACTTGTGGGAGTGGTGTAGTAGTAGCAGGGATAGTAGATGTATTTGCAGTGGTATGAGTGCTGGCAGTTTGCTTATGGCTGCAGATCCGAATTCCTTACTGCCATAGCATTTTATTTTTTAGTATCACTACTAAATACTATGGCACTAAGGAATTCAGATCTGCATCATGTAAGCAAACAGATCAGACCATAATCTGACATCTCTTGTAGGAGCTATCTGATCCAGATCGACTCTATTTTCAAAGGCATTCAACTTTAGCCAGTTGAGCAAATAATTTTACAGATTTTTTCACCTACTACATTTTCAAAATTCAAGCTATTATCAATTTGTCTACCAAAATGTAATCATGGTGTCAAACGTTTTGGATCCTGGTGGGTCACTCGGCGTCTCATCTGGATCCAAACTGTTTGCATAGGTATTCACTCATCCGCCCATAGCAGGCTAAAGATTGAAGGAAAGGGTTATTTAAAGTGCGACTGATCAAGTTCTTTACTATTTTGCACTTACCACAGTCTATTCTGATTTAATGCTGTATGTGACAGTGTTGTATCTGATCAGACCCTTTGTAGATATGCCTTTGAATACCTTTGCAAACAAAGTAGACTGCTCCTGGAAGAATTGCCTGATTAGGGTCTGTTCTGTATGGGACTGTCAGAAAGCGTAGAATCAGATCTGTAATATGTTTTAACTCTTTCCTTCATATAAACGTGTTTTCAGGCATTTGCAAACAGAGTAGACCCAGATCAGATGACTCCTATAGGAGTCTTCTGATCAGGGTCTGCTCTGTTTGCTTATGACATGGTATTGATCTGATTCTACGGTTCTAGTTAGTGCATAAAATCCTTCAACAATTTTACATTATGAAAATTCGGTTAATGAATTTTCATGATGTCACAGTCTTTTGTATATATTACTGCCTTTTTAACCCTTTACCTCATACAAATACTTTCTCATGCTTTCTTACATAGAAATGATTTTACAAACACAGCAGACACTGGTCAGACGACTCTTACAGTAACCACCTGATCTGGGTCTACTATGATGATGTAATAATTTCTTTCAGTATGCAATAAAACCTCTCTATAACGGCCACTAAATTACATCAAGTATTTTGTGTTAAAGACATGTGGCTACTTAAAGTAAGGTGAAAGTAAAACGGAACGCTCCTATAGGAGTGTTCTGTTTTACTTTCATCTTGCTTTAAGCATCCACCTGCACTAAATACCAATTAATGAACACAATATAGTGGCCGTTATAGAGAGGTTTTATTGTAGTCATAAGGTATATGTGTGTTAATGGACATGCTCCTGTATCATATAAGCGAACACAGAGCTAGATGAGCTGTCTGATCAGGGTCTACTCTATTGCAAATGCATGCATGGAAAAAGGGGGAGGGTTATCAAGGAGATCTGTTTAAATGGCTGTTGCAATTCTAAATTATTCTGGTATGTTTCATGTAAATAGTTTGAATGAATGACAAACAGTTCTGATCTTAATCATTTTTAAATCAGTTTGGAGCATTATGATCATTTTCCATGAAACTGTTTAGATCATATTAGAATAAGACGAATAATTGAACGACGAAAAGTTGATCTAGTGGTCAAAAATGGCGCTTGAATGTCAAACAGTTTGGATCCTATTGATATTGTACGAATAAAGCGTGGTTGAATGGATAACAGTTTGGCTTCTATTGATATAGTGGGCAAAATGGCGCTTTCAAGAATGTCAAACAGTTTGGATCCTATTGACAATGTATAAATAAAGCGTGCTTGAATGGCGAACAGTTCGGATCCTATTGATATTGTGTGAATAAAGCGTGCTTGAATGGCAAACAGTTTGGATCCTATTGATCTAGTGTGTAAAATGGCGTTTGAATATAAAAGAGTTGATTTTATTGATATTGTGTGAATAAAGCGCGATTGAATGTCAAACAGTTTGGATCCTATTTATTTTGCATGAATAAAGCGTGATTGATTTGAAAACAGTTCGGATCCTATTGATCTAGTGAGCTAAAAGGCGCTTGAATGTCAAACAGTTTGGATCCTATTACTGTTGTGTGAATAAAGCGTGCTTGAAAGGCAAACAGTTTGGATTGTACTGATTCAGTGAGTAAAAGGTGCTTATATGTCAAACAGTTTGGATCCTATTTATATTGTGTGAATAAAGCGTGCTTAAATGGCAAACAGTTTGGATCCTATTGATATTGTGTGAATAAAGCGTGCTTAAATGGCAAACAGTTTGGATCCTATTGATATTGTGAGGATAAAGCGTGTTTAAATGTCAAACAGTTTTGATCCTCTTTATATTGTGTGAATAAAGCGTGCTTGACTGGAAACCGTTTGGACCCTTTTGATCTAGTGGGAAATGTCGCTTGAATGTCAAACAGTTTGGATCCTATTGATATATTGGGCAAATGTCGCTTGAATGGCAGTCAGTTTTGATCCTATTGATCTAGTAGGAAAATGTCGCTTGAATGTACAACAGTTTGGATCCTATTGATATAGTTGGCAAATGGCACTTGAATGACAAACAGTTTGGATCCTATTCATCTAGTGGGCAAAATTTCGCTTGAATGTCAAACAGTTTGGAACCTTTTGATATTGTATGAATAAAGCGTGCTTGAATGGCAAACATTTTGGATCCTATTCATCTAGTATTGATATTGTGTGATTAAAGCGTGTTTTAATGGCAAACAGTTTGGATCCTATTGATCTATTGGGCAAAATGGTTCTTGAATGTCTAAGAGTTTGGATCCTATTTATATAGAAGTGAATAAAGCAATCTTCAATAGCAAACTGTTTGGATCCTATTCATTTTGTGGGCAAAATGGCGCTTGAATGTCAAACGGTTTGGATCCTGTTGATATTGTGTGAATAAAGAGTGCTTGAATGTCAAACAGTTTGGAACCTTTTGATATTGTATGAATTGAATTGAAGCATTTTGGATTGATCAAGTGGCAAAATGATGCTTGAATGTCAAACAGTTTGGATCGAATTGGTATTGTTGGAATAAAGCGTGCTTGAATGGCAGACAGTTTGGATCCTATATGTCTAGTGGGCTTGACGTGCTGGAATGGCAGTTCGATCCAATTGATATAGTGGGCAAATTGGCGCTTGAATGTCAAACAGTTTGGATCCTATTTGATATCGTATGAATAGAGCGTGCTTGATTGGAAACAGTTTGGATCCTATTTATCTAGTGGGAAAATGTCGCTTGAATGTCAAACAGTTTCGATCCTATTGATATATTTGGCAAATGGCGCTTGAATGTCAAAAAGTTTGGATCCTATTGATATTGTGTGAATAAATCGTGCTTGAATGGCAAACAAATTGGATCCTATTCATACTGTTTGCATGAAGCGTGCTTAAATGGCAAACAGTTTGGATCCTATCCATTTTGTGGGCAAAATGACGCTCGAATGTCAGAGTTTGTATCCTATTCATCTAGTAAGCTAAATGGCGCTAAAATGTCGAACAAGTTGGATCCTATTGATATTGTGTGAATTAATCGTGCTTGAATGGCAAACAGTTTGGATCCTATTTATATTGTGTGAATAAAGCAATCTTCAATGGAAAACAGTTTGGATCCTATTCATTATGTGGGTAAAATGGCGCTTGGATGTCAGACAGTTTGACATTCAAGCACTCTTTATTCACACAATATCAACAGGATCCAAACCGTTTGGAATCTTTTAATATTGTATGAATAAAGCGTGCTTGAATGTCAAACATTTTGGATCCTATTCATCTAGTGAGCTAAATGGCACTTAAATGTCGAACAAGTTGGATCCTATTGATATTATGTGAATAAAGCGCGCTTGAATGTCAAACAGTTTGGATCCTATTGATATTGTGTGAATAATGAATGCTTGAATGGCAAACGATTTGGATCCAATTGATATCATCTGAATAAAGGGTGCTTGGATGTCAAACAGTTTGGATCCTATTGACATTGTGTGAATGAATCGTGCTTGAATGGCATAGTTTGGATCTTATTGATGTAGTGGATAAAATGGCACTTGAATGTAAAACAGTTTGGATCGTATTGAGAATGTGTGAATAAAGCGTTCTTGAATGGCAGACAGTTTGGATCCTATTTATCAAGTGGGCTAAATGACGCTTGAATGTCAAACAGTTTGGATCCTATTGATATCGTATGAATAAAGCGTGCTTGATTGGAAACAGTTTGGACCTTATTGATCTAGTGGGAAATGTCGCTTAAATGTAAAACAGTTTGGATCCTATTGATATAGTGGGCAAATGCCGCTTGAATGGCAGTCAGTTTGGATCCTATTGATCTAATTGGAAAATGTCGCTTGAATGACAAACAGTTTGGATCCTATTGATATAGTTAGCAAATGGCGCTTGAATGTCAAACAGTTTGGAACCTTTTGATATTGTATGAATAAAGCGTGCTTGAATGGCAAACATTTTGGATCCTATGCATCTAGTAAGCTAAATGGCCCTAAAATGTCGAACAAGTTGGATTCTTTTGATATTGTGTGATTAAAGCGTGTTTTAATGGCAAACAGTTTGGATCCTATTGATCTATTGGGCAAAATGGCTCTTGAATGTCTAAGAGTTTGGATCCTATTTATATAGAAGTGAATAAAGCAATCTTCAATAGCAAACTGTTTGGATCCTATTCATTTTGTGGGCAAAATGGCGCTTGAATGTCAAACGGTTTGGATCCTGTTGATATTGTGTGAATAAAGAGTGCTTGAATGTCAAACAGTTTGGAACCTTTTGATATTGTATGAATTGAATAGAAACATTTTGGATTGATCAAGTGGCAAAATGATGCTTGAATGTCAAACAGTTTGGATCGTATTGATATTGTTGGGATAAAGCGTGCTTGAATGGCAGACAGTTTGGATCCTATATGTCTAGTGGGCTTGACGTGCTTAGATGGCAGTTTCGATCCAATTGATATAGTGGGCAAATTGGCGCTTGAATGTCAAACAGTTTGGATCCTATTTGATATCGTATGAATAGAGCGTGCTTGATTGGAAACAGTTTGGATCCTATTTATCTAGTGGGAAAATGTCGCTTGAATGTCAAACAGTTTCGATCCTATTGATATATTTGGCAAATTGCGCTTGAATGTCAAAAAGTTTGGATCCTATTGATATTGTGTGAATAAATCGTGCTTGAATGGCAAACAAATTGGATCCTATTCATACTGTTTGAATGAAGCGTGCTTAAATGGCAAACAGTTTGGATCCTATCCATTTTGTGGGCAAAATGACGCTCGAATGTCAAAGAGTTTGTATCTTATTCATCTAGTAAGCTAAATGGCGCTAAAATGTCGAACAAGTTGGATCCTATTGATATTGTGTGAATTAATCGTGCTTGAATGGCAAACAGTTTGGATCCTATTTATATTGTGTGAATAAAGCAATCTTCAATGGAAAACAGTTTGGATCCTATTCATTATGTGGGTAAAATGGCGCTTGGATGTCAGACAGTTTGACATTCAAGCACTCTTTATTCACACAATATCAACAGGATCCAAACCGTTTGGAATCTTTTAATATTGTATGAATAAAGCGTGCTTGAATGTCAAACATTTTGGATCCTATTCATCTAGTGAGCTAAATGGCACTTAAATGTCGAACAAGTTGGATCCTATTGATATTATGTGAATAAAGCGCGCTTGAATGTCAAACAGTTTGGATCCTATTGATATTGTGTGAATAATGAATGCTTGAATGGCAAACGATTTGGATTCAATTGATATTATCTGAATAAAGGGTGCTTGGATGTCAAACAGTTTGGATCCTATTGACATTGTGTGAATGAATCGTGCTTGAATGGCATAGTTTGGATCTTATTGATGTAGTGGATAAAATGGCACTTGAATGTAAAACAGTTTGGATCGTATTGAGAATGTGTGAATAAAGCGTTCTTGAATGGCAGACAGTTTGGATCCTATTGATCAAGTGGGCTAAATGACGCTTGAATGTCAAACAGTTTGGATCCTATTGATATCGTATGAATAAAGCGTGCTTGATTGGAAACAGTTTGGACCTTATTGATCTAGTGGGAAATGTCGCTTAAATGTAAAACAGTTTGGATCCTATTGATATAGTGGGCAAATGTCGCTTGAATGGCAGTCAGTTTGGATCCTATTGATCTAATTTGAAAATGTCGCTTGAATGACAAACAGTTTGGATCCTATTGATATAGTTAGCAAATGGCGCTTGAATGTCAAACAGTTTGGATCCTATTGATATTGTGTGAATAAATCGTGCTTGAATGGCAACCAGTTTGGATCCAATTCATCTAGGTGGCAAAATGGCTCTTGAATATCAAACAGTTTGGAACCTTTTGATATTGCATAAATAAAGCGTGCTTGAATGACAAACATTTTGGATCCTATTCACCTAGTAAGCTAAATGGCACTAAAATGTCGAACAAGTCGGATCCTATTGATAAAGTGGGCAAATGGCGCTTGAATGTCAAACAGTTTGGATCCTATTGATATTGTATGAATAAAGCGTGCTTGAATGACAAAGTTTGGATCTTATTGATCTAGTGGATAAAATGGCACTTAAATGTAAAACAGTTTGGATTGTATTGATTATGTGTGAATAAAGCGTTCTTGAATGGCAGGCAGTTTGGATCCTATTGATCAAGTCGGCTAAATGGCGCATGAATGTCAAAGAGTTTGGATCCTGTTGATATTGTGTGAATAAAGCCTGCTTAAATGGCACAAAGTTTGGATCCTATTTATATATTACGCAACATGGCGCTTGAATGTCAAACAGTTTGGATCCTATTCATCTAGTAAGCTAAATGGCGCTTAAATGTCGAACAAGTTGGATCCTATTGTTTGTCATTCAAGCACGCTTTATTCACACACTGACACACAATTTGGATCCTATTGATATTTTCTAAATTAAGGGTGCTTGGATGTCAAACAGTTTGGATCCTATTGATATTGTGTGAATAAATAGTGCTTGAATGGCAAAGTTTGGATCTTATTGATCCACTAATGGCACTTGAATGTAAAACAGTTTGGACCGTATTGATAATGCGTGAATTAAGCGTTCTTGAATGGCAGACAGTTTGGATCCTATTGATCAAGTGGGCTAAATGGCGCATGAATGTCAAAGAGTTTAGATCCTGTTGATACTTTGTGAATAAAGGGTGCTTAAATGGCAAACAGTTTGGATTCTATTGATATAGTGGGCAAAATGGCGCTTGAATGTCAAACAGTTGAGATCCTATTGATATCGTATGAATAAAGCGTGCTTGATTGGAAACAGTTTGGATCCTATTTATCTATTAGGAAATGTCGCTTAAATGTCAAACAGATCCTATTGATAAAGTGGGCAAATGTTGCTTGAATGGCAGTCAGTTTGGATCCTATTGATCTAGTGGGAAAATGTCGCTTGAATGTCAAAAAGTTTGGATCCTATTGAAAATAGTTGGCAAATGGCGCTTCAATGTCAAACAGTTTGGATCCTATTGATATTGTGAATAAAGCGTGCTTGATATTGTGGGAAAAACAATTTGGATCGTATTGATAATCTGTGAATAAAGCGTGCTTAAATGACAGAAAGTTTTGATTGATATAGTGGGCAAAATGGCACTTGAATGTCAAACAGTTTGGATCCTATTGATATCGTATGAATAAAGCTTGCTTGATTGGAAACAGTTTGGATCCTATTGATATAGTGGGCAAATGTCGCCTGAATGGCAGTCAGTTTGAATCCTATTGATCTAGTGGGAAAATGTCACTTGAATGTCAAACAGTTTGGATCCTATTGATATAGTTCGCAAATGGCGCTTGAATGTCAAACAGTTTGGATCCTATTGATATTGTCAATTTGCCATTTGCCAACTAAATAAATGGGATCAAAACCGTTTCCAATCAAGCACGATTTATTCAAACAATATCAAAAGAAGCCAAACTGTTTGACATTCGAGCGCCATTTTGCCCACTATATCAATTGGATCGAAACTGTTTGCCATTCAAGCACGCTTTATTCATACAAAAAAACAGGATCTAAAATGTTTGACATTCATGCGCCATTAAGCCCACTTGAAAAATAGGATCCAAACTGTCTGCCATTCAACCACGCTTTATTCACACAAATATCAGTACGATCCAAACTGTATCAATATCACACAATATCAATATGATCCAACTTGTTCGACATTTTAGCGCCATTTAGCTTACTAGATGAATAGGATCCAAAATGTTTTGATCCTATTCATCTAGTGGGCAAAATTGCGCTTAAGTGTCAAGCAGTTTGGAACCTTTTGATATTGCATGAATAAAGCGTGCTTGAACGGCAAACTGGTTGCCATTCAAGCACGCTTTATTTACACAATATCAATAGGATCCAAAATGTATGCCATTCAAGCACGCTTTATTCATGCAATATCAAAAAGTTCCGAACTGCTTGACATTCAAGCGCAATTTTGCCAATTAGATGAATAGGATCCAAACTGGTTGCCATTCAAGCACGCTTTATTCACACAATATCAATAGGATCCAAACTGTTTAACATTCAAGCGACATTTTCCCATTAGATCAATAGGATTCAAATAGTGCCATTTTATTCACTAGATCAATAAGATCAAAACTTTGCTATTCAAGCACGCTTTATTCACACGATATCAATAGGAATCAAACTGTTTGACATCCAAGCACCCTTTATTCATAAAATATAAATAGGATCCAAACTGGTTGCCATTCAAACACGTTTTATTTACACAATATCAATAGGATCCAAACTGTTTGACATTCAAGCGCCATTTGCCCACTATATCAATAGGATCCTACTTGTTCGACATTTTAGCGCCATTTAGCTTACTAGATGAAAAGGATCCAAAATATTTGTCATTCAAGCACGCTTTATTCATGCAATATCAAAAGATTCAAAACTGACATTCAAGCGCAATTTTGCCCACTAGATGAATAGGATCCAAACTGGTTGCCATTCAAGCACGCTTTATTCACACAATATCAATAGGATCCAAACTGTTTGACATTCAAGTGCCATATGCCAACTATATCAAAATCATCCAAACTGTTTGACATTTTAGCGCCATTTAGCTTACTAGATGAATAGGATCCAAAATGTTTGTCATTCAAGCACGCTTTATTCATGCAATATCAAAAGGTTCCAAACTGTTTGACATTCAAGCGCAATTTTGCCCACTAGATGAATAGGATCCAAAATGGTTGCCATTCAAGCACGCTTTATTCACACAATATCAATAGGATCCAAACTGTTTGACATTCAAGTGCCATATGCCAACTATAACAAAAGGATCCAAACTGTTTGACATTTTAGCGCCATTTAGCTTACAAGATGAATAGGATCCAATCTGGTTGCCATTCAAGCACGCTTGATTCACACAATGTCAATAGGATCCAAACTGTTTGACATGCAAGCACCCATATTTCAGAAAATATCAACAGTATCCAAACTGTTTGACATTCAAGCGCCAATTTTTCCCGCAAGGTCAATAGGATCTGAACTGTTCGCCATTCAAGCACGCTTAATTCACACAATATCAATAGGATCCAACTTGTTCGACATTTAAGCGCCATTGAGCTTACTAGATGAATAGGATCCAAACTGATTGCTATTCTAGCACGCTTTATTCATACAATATCAAAAGGTTCCAAACTGTTTGACATTCAAGCACTCTTTATTCACACAATAACAACAGGATAAAAACAGTTTGACATTCAAGCGCCATTTTACCCACAAAATGAATAGGATCCAAACTGTTTGCCATTGAAGCACGCTTTATTCAAGCAATATTAATAGGATACAAACTGTTTGACATTCAAGCACGCTTTATTCACAAAATATCAATAGGATCCAAAATATTTGACATTCAAGCGCCATTTGCCAATAATATCAATATGATCCAAACTGTTTGATATTAAAGCGACATTTCCCACTAGATCAATAGGATCCAAACTGTTTCCAATCAAGCACGCTTTATTTATACGATATCAATAGGATCCAAACTGTTTGACATTCAAGCGCCATTTTCCCACAAGATCAATAGGATCCAAATAGTTTGACATTCAAGCACGCTTTATTCACAAAATATCAATAGGATACAAACTGACATTCATGCGCCATTTAGCCCACTAGATAAATGGGATCCAAACTATCTGCCATTCAAGCACGCTTTATTCACACAATATCAATACGATCCAAACTGTTTGACATTCAACCGCCATTTTGCCCACTGTATCTATTGGACCCAACCTATTTGCCATTCAAGCACGTTTTTATACACACAATATCAACAGGATCCAAACTGTTTGACATTCAAGCGCCATTTTGCCAACAAGATTAATAGGAACCAAACTGTTTGCCATTCAAGCACGCTTTATTCACACACTTTACATAGGATCCAAACTGTTTTGACATTCAAGCGCCATTTTGATCAATAGGACATTTTGATCAATAGGATCCAAACTGTTTGTCATTCAATCACGCTTTATTCACACAATATCAATAGGATCAAACTTGTTCGACATTTTTGCGCCATTTAGCTTACTAGATGAATAGGATCCAAAATGTTTGCCATTCAAGCACGCTTTATTCACACAATATCAATAGTTTGACATTCAAGCACCATTTACCAACTATATCAATAGGATCTAAACTTTTTGACATTCAAGCGCCATTTTGCCCAGAAAATGCATAGGATCAAAACTGTTTGCCATTCAAGCACGCTTTATTCAAACAATATAAATAGGACCCAAACTGTTTGACATTCAAGCACGCTTTATTCACACAATATCAATAGGATCCAAACTATTTGACATTCAAGCGTCATTTGCCAACTATATCAATAGGATCCAAACTGTTTGACATTCATGCGCCATTTAGCCCACTTGATCAATGGGAACCAAACTGTGCCTTTCAAGCACGCTTTATTCACAATACGATCCAAACTGTTTTTACTTTCAAGCGCCATTTCACGCACTAGATCAATAAGATCCAAACTTTGCCAATCAAGCACGCTTTATTCACACAATATCAATAGGATCCAAACATTTTGGATCCTTTTGATCTAGTGGCAAAATGATACTTGAATATCAGTCATTCACGCACGCTTTATTCATACAATATCAAAAGGTTCCAAACTAATGGATTTTCAAGCGCCATTTTGCCCACTGTATCAATTGGACCCAAACTGTTTGCCATTCAAGCACGTTTTATACACACAATACCAACAGGATCCAAACTGTTTGACATTCAAGCGCCATTTTGCCCACAAGATCAATAGGATCGAGACTGTTTGACATTCAGCGCCATTTTGATCAATAGGATCAAAACTGTTTGTCATTCAATCACGCTTTATTCACACAATATCAATAGGATCCAACTTGTTCGACATTTAAGCTCACTAGATGAATAGGATCCAAAATGTTTGCCATTCAAGCACGCTCTATTCATACAATATCAAAAGGTTCCAAACTGTTTGACATTCAAGCACTCTTTATTCACACAATAACAACAGGATCCAAACTGTTTGACATTAAAGCGCCATTTTACCCACTATATCAATTGGATCGAAACTGTTTGACATTCAAGCACGCTTTATTCACACAATATCAACAGGATCCAAACTGTTTGACATTCAAGCACGCTTTATTCACACAATATCAACAGGTTCCAAACTGTTTGACATTCATGCGCCATTAAGCCCACTTGATAAATAGGATCAAAACTATCTGCCATCCAAGCACCTTTTATTCAGAAAATATCAATAGGATCCAAACTGTTTGCCATTCAAGCACGCTTTATTCACACAATATCAATAGGATCCGAACTGTTTGACATTCATGCGCCATTTTGATCAATAGGATCCAAACTGTTTGTCATTCAATCACGCTTTATTCACACAATATCAATAGGATCAAACTTGTTCGACATTTTTGCGCCATTTAGCTTACTAGATGAATAGGATCCAAAATGTTTGCCATTCAAGCACGCTTTATTCACACAATATCAATAGTTTGACATTCAAGCACCATTTACCAACTATATCAATAGGATCTAAACTTTTTGACATTCAAGCGCCATTTTGCCCAGAAAATGCATAGGATCAAAACTGTTTGCCATTCAAGCACGCTTTATTCAAACAATATAAATAGGACCCAAACTGTTTGACATTCAAGCACGCTTTATTCACACAATATCAATAGGATCCAAACTATTTGATATTCAAGCGTCATTTGCCAACTATATCAATAGGATCCAAACTGTTTGACATTCATGCGCCATTTAGCCCACTTGATCAATGGGAACCAAACTGTCTGCCTTTCAAGCACGCTTTATTCACAATACGATCCAAACTGTTTTTACTTTCAAGCGCCATTTCACGCACTAGATCAATAAGATCCAAACTTTGCCAATCAAGCACGCTTTATTCACACAATATCAATAGGATCCAAACTGTTTGATATTCAAGTATCATTTTGCCACTAGATCAAAAGGATCCAAAATGTTTGTCATTCACGCATGCTTTATTCATACAATATCAAAAGGTTCCAAACTAATGGATTTTCAAGCGCCATTTTGCCCACTGTATCAATTGGACCCAAACTGTTTGCCATTCAAGCACGTTTTATACACACAATATCAACAGGATCCAAACTGTTTGACATTCAAGCGCCATTTTGCCCACAAGATCAATAGGATCGAGACTGTTTGACATTCAGCGCCATTTTGATCAATAGGATCAAAACTGTTTGTCATTCAATCACGCTTTATTCACACAATATCAATAGGATCCAACTTGTTCGACATTTAAGCTCACTAGATGAATAGGATCCAAAATGTTTGCCATTCAAGCACGCTCTATTCATACAATATCAAAAGGTTCCAAACTGTTTGACATTCAAGCACTCTTTATTCACACAATAACAACAGGATCCAAACTGTTTGACATTAAAGCGCCATTTTACCCACTATATCAATTGGATCGAAACTGTTTGACATTCAAGCACGCTTTATTCACACAATATCAACAGGATCCAAACTGTTTGACATTCAAGCACGCTTTATTCACACAATATCAACAGGTTCCAAACTGTTTGACATTCATGCGCCATTAAGCCCACTTGATAAATAGGATCAAAACTATCTGCCATCCAAGCACCTTTTATTCAGAAAATATCAATAGGATCCAAACTGTTTGCCATTCAAGCACGCTTTATTCACACAATATCAATAGGATCCGAACTGTTTGACATTCATGCGCCATTTTGATCAATAGGATCCAAACTGTTTGTCATTCAATCACGCTTTATTCACACAATATCAATAGGATCAAACTTGTTCGACATTTTTGCGCCATTTAGCTTACTAGATGAATAGGATCCAAAATGTTTGCCATTCAAGCACGCTTTATTCACACAATATCAATAGTTTGACATTCAAGCACCATTTACCAACTATATCAATAGGATCTAAACTTTTTGACATTCAAGCGCCATTTTGCCCAGAAAATGCATAGGATCAAAACTGTTTGCCATTCAAGCACGCTTTATTCAAACAATATAAATAGGACCCAAACTGTTTGACATTCAAGCACGCTTTATTCACACAATATCAATAGGATCCAAACTATTTGACATTCAAGCGTCATTTGCCAACTATATCAATAGGATCCAAACTGTTTGACATTCATGCGCCATTTAGCCCACTTGATCAATGGGAACCAAACTGTCTGCCTTTCAAGCACGCTTTATTCACAATACGATCCAAACTGTTTTTACTTTCAAGCGCCATTTCACGCACTAGATCAATAAGATCCAAACTTTGCCAATCAAGCACGCTTTATTCACACAATATCAATAGGATCCAAACTGTTTGATATTCAAGTATCATTTTGCCACTAGATCAAAAGGATCCAAAATGTTTGTCATTCACGCATGCTTTATTCATACAATATCAAAAGGTTCCAAACTAATGGATTTTCAAGCGCCATTTTGCCCACTGTATCAATTGGACCCAAACTGTTTGCCATTCAAGCACGTTTTATACACACAATATCAACAGGATCCAAACTGTTTGACATTCAAGCGCCATTTTGCCCACAAGATCAATAGGATCGAGACTGTTTGACATTCAGCGCCATTTTGATCAATAGGATCAAAACTGTTTGTCATTCAATCACGCTTTATTCACACAATATCAATAGGATCCAACTTGTTCGACATTTAAGCTCATTAGATGAATAGGATCCAAAATGTTTGCCATTCAAGCACGCTCTATTCATACAATATCAAAAGGTTCCAAACTGTTTGACATTCAAGCACTCTTTATTCACACAATAACAACAGGATCCAAACTGTTTGACATTAAAGCGCCATTTTACCCACTATATCAATTGGATCGAAACTGTTTGACATTCAAGCACGCTTTATTCACACAATATCAACAGGATCCAAACTGTTTGACATTCAAGCACGCTTTATTCACACAATATCAACAGGTTCCAAACTGTTTGACATTCATGCGCCATTAAGCCCACTTGATGAATAGGATCAAAACTATCTGCCATCCAAGCACCTTTTATTCAGAAAATATCAATAGGATCCAAACTGTTTGCCATTCAAGCACGCTTTATTCACACAATATCAATAGGATCCGAACTGTTTGACATTCATGCGCCATTTTGATCAATAGGATCCAAACTGTTTGTCATTCAATCACGCTTTATTCACACAATATCAATAGGATCCAACTTGTTCGACATTTTCGCGCCATTTAGCTTACTAGATGAATAGGATCCAAAATATTTGCCATTCAAGCACGCTTTATTCACACAATATCAAAAGGTTCAAAACTGTTTGACATTCAAGCACCATTTGCCAACTATATCAATAGGATCCAAACATTTTGACATTCAAGCGCCATTTTGCCCAGAAAATGCATAGCATCAAAACTGTTTACCATTCAAGCACGCTTTATTCAAACAATATAAATAGGACCCAAACTGTTTGACATTCAAGCACGCTTTATTTACACAATATCAATAGGATCCAAACTATTTGACATTCAAGCGTCATTTGCCAACTATATCAATAGGATCCAAACTGTTTGACATTCATGCGCCATTTAGCCCACTTGATCAATGGGAACCAAACAGTCTGCCTTTCATGCACGCTTTATTCACAATACGATCCAAACTGTTTTTACATTCAAGCGCCATTTCACGCACTAGATCAATAAGATCCAAACTGTTTGCCATTCAAGCACGCTTTATTCACACAATATCAATAGGATCCAAACTGTTTGATATTCAAGTATCATTTTGCCACTAGATCAAAAGGATCCAAAATGTTTGCCATTCAAGCACGCTTTATTCATACAATATCAAAAGGTTCCAAACTGTTTGATATTCAAGCGCCATTTTGCCCACTGTATCAATTGGACCCAAACTGTTTGCCATTCAAGCACGTTGTATACACACAATATCAACAGGATCCAAACTGTTTGACATTCAAGCGCCATTTTGCCCACAAGATCAATAGGATCCAGACTGTTTAACATTCAGCGCCATTTTGATCAATAGGATCAAAACTGTTTGCCATTCAAGTACGCTTTATTCACACAATATCAATAGGATCCAACTTGTTCGACATTTAAGCTCACTAGATGAATAGGATCCAAAATGTTTGCCATTCAAGCACGCTTTATTCATACAATATCAAAAGGTTCCAAACTGTTTGACATTCATGCACCATTTAGCCCACTAGACAAATAGGATCCAAATTATCTGCCATTCAAGCACGCTTTATTCAAACAATATCAATACGATCCAAACTGTTAGACATTCAAGCATCATTTTGCCACTAGATCAATAGGATCCAAAATGTTTGTCATTCAAGCACACTTTATTCACACAATATCAATAGGATCCAACTTGTTCGACATTTTAGCGCCATTTAGTTTACTAGATGAATAGGATCCAAAATGTTTGCCATTCAAGCACGCTTTATTCATACAATATCAAAAGGTTCCAAACTGTTTGACATTCAAGCACTCTTTATTCACACTATATCAACAGGATCCAAACTGTTTGACATTAAAGCGTCATTTGCCAACTATATCAATAGGATCCAAACTGTCTGCCATTCAAGCACGCTTTATTCACACATTATTGATAATGTGTGAATAAAGCGAGTTTGAATCGCAAACAGTTTGTATCCTGATGATATAGTGGGCAAAATGGCGCTTGAATGTCAAACAGTTTTGATCCTATTGATATTTCAAAACTATGACAGATTATCTCGAATTTGTTTTCAGTAAATGTCTTGCATGGGGCTTTTGTTTGTTTTCAGTAATTGTCATGCACGGGGGTTTGTTTTATCTGCAGTTTATAGCATTGTCTTGAACATGCCTAAATGGCAGATTTGCATTTTTTGCCCAACTCACTCACTCACTCACCTGTTAGTACTAGTTAAAAACTGGTCAAAAAGTTCCTTTCATATTTAAACTCGTTATAACGGCAACCTCGTTATATCAACACAATGTCTGGAAACAGACACTTACGTTGTAATGAGAGTTCATTGTATTTACTTTACCTCATTTACATGCATGCATGCATATGAAACAGCTAGTGTTTTTATAGTGAATTTATGAACAAAGGGTTTTTACCATTGCAGAAAATGTAGAATCGGATATAATCTAGATCTATGTAAATTCTTAAGCACACACTATAGATCCTGATATTTTGCGTAGACAAACACTGTAGAAGCAGATCTATATCATTTCAAAAGCAAACAGAATATACCCTGATCAAACGGCTCCTGTTGGAGAGAGATGTATGATCTGGGTCTATTCTGTTTGCAAAGACGTGAAAATGTGTTTATAAACAGGTAAGGATGTCATCGTTCGCTGCAAATATTACATTTGTGATTAACTAGTTTGGATCAACATGAAACACAGAGTAACTCCAAGTCTCATCAGGGTTCGAACTGTCGGTTACTGTGTTTTACTAGTTTTGACAGAAAATTGGAGAAAAACAATGGAAACTATAGCAGGTGGCAAATTATGTTGATGACAATATTTGGCAGCGAAAATGTTAACTATTTAGAGAAGACTAGACCAAACGGCTCTCACAGGGTCTGTTCTGTTTGCTTATGAAATAATATACAGTGAATCCTCATTACAACTGAGGTGTTTGTTTCCAGACATTATGCCGGCATAAAGAGTTTAAATATAAAAGAAACAATATGGCGAGTTTTAAAATAGTACCACCAGGTGATCGCTTAATCCAGACCACAAGAAGTGCAAAAAGCTCTGCTATAGGCATTGCACCTATCTATTCAGTGGTTGTTTGAAAGAGTTCAAGGTGATGTTGTTTCAATGCATAGTGCCTGTATAACGAGGGTGCCATTGTAACGAATGCTTGTATAACGAGGATTCACTGTAGGTATGATTCTACAGCTTCTAAAAACTATTTTTTCACAGTGGCATTATAAACATTCAGTTAGAAATATTCATATCACGATTATTTTTTACATGCATATTGATATATTAAAGGATTAACTTGAATGGCACAACAGCATGCTAAATGTTATTCTTGCACGAAACGTGCTATTGTGGTCGCGCTAGACCATGTATTAACAAGGCGATTCTCGTGCTCACGAGCTGTTGTTGACAATGGACAATGGACGCCAACGCTAAAGCGTTTTGGCCTAAGCTAGATGAACGGTGCGAGTATTTCAAGGGCACCGACAATGAACTGCTTTTAGTGATAGATATATTGAATGAAATCCCGTGTAAACGGTATTTGATACACTCGTGGAATGACGTCAGAAAGAAAAGAGTGGCCCGGAATCTGCATAAATCTAACGAACGGAAGTGTCAAAGAAGTGTATTGTTTTGCTTGTACATGTATTTGGAAGAAATAAATTGATGCAGGAAAGGAGACAATGGGTTTATGCAAGAATAGCGTTAATACACGTTTGTTTTCGGGCAATAACATCTGCAGTGTCTCTTGGGGATGTTATTGCCCTCGCCCTTCGGACTCTGGCCAACAACAGCCCCTCGGGACACTGCAGATGTTATTGCCCGAAAAAACGTGTATTAACCCTCTATTGTAAAACTCCTTATTCGACTGGGTTCATTCGAAGTCGATTATATGTATTGAACGCGGTAAGATCTTTCAAATAACATGCAATTATTATATTTTAACTAACCTTTAGTCTGTTAAACTCGACAATATTGGCATTTGATAAAAAGACTGAATGCAGATGGTTTCTCAATATATTTAACGAATCGAATGTAAGTAGCATATCGGAGTTAAAGTTGGTGCCTTCTTTTTGAGCAGTGTAAGGGGTAACTGACAAAAATATAATGATTATCAAACCTGTCTTATTTAACACGTAAATGTAGATTGATCAAACATGCGGATAATGACTTAAACAAAAATATAGATATGCAAAGGGACATGTACATGGATATGGACATGAACGTGGATGTGGGCACAGACAAAGACATATGCCTAGACATGGGCATGGTCAGGTTCAGGGACACAAACATGACCATACATACAGCCATACATATAGGCAAAGACATAAACATAGACATAAACATAGATATAGAAATAGACATGAACAGAGACATAGCCATAGATATAGACATACACATAAACAGAGACATAGACAGAGATATAAACAACTGGTTTTTCTTTCAGTGTCATGTTTTATCCACTTCTATGACAGTATATAGTTTACACATGCATAAAAACTGAAAGATGACGTTGAACAAAAACTTTTCAGAAAGAGAATTGGTACATTCGTTATATATTTAGCACTAGCTATTTAGACATGTATATAGGCATAGACATTGACTTGGTATTTACTCTGAGAGACATGGACATAGACATATACATAAAATGAAAGTGACAAGAATTTTGACACATGCCGAGTACAACATACATGTATCACAAACTTCGGAAAACCTTTTCTAAATTTTATTATCGAAATTTACCACTAATTAGTAAATATAATTGCAATCTACGGACGTTACTGCAACAAGGCATTTCTCAACCAGACTTTTATGGGGATGTTATCTACAAACTTAGGAAAATTCGGGGTCATATCCATTTTCATGATTTGTTTATTAAACGCATTAAAACATTTAAAAAGATGATCCTATTATATTGCAACGCACTGCATGTTTGGTTATCGACCCTTTTACAGTCGGTAGCTACGCTTCCCTCTTTGCTTGCGCGATGACAGGCGGAAGGTAGTACTCTATGATGGTATACTCTTAAACTTGGATACAGGATGAGCTTACCAGACCCATGTATTACTTTTTCCCTGTCGTGCCCTTAACGGCTTTACTGCAGGTGCTCTGACTTCAGCAAAGTCATTGAGTACATATTTGACGGATTATCACAGTTATTATGCTATGTTTTACATGTTGTCCTGTGTTCACCGTCGTCTATGTTGTGGGTAAGTCCAGCGGGGATACCTTTATTTACACTATTTGTAAAGCTAGGGTGACTTTTAGAGAGGTTTGAGGTTAGGACGTCCGTAAACCGGTTTAAACCCCCAGTGGTGGTTTTGCTACTGACCGTGCCAAGGCGGTACTCTCTTTGTCCTCCTTCCTTTTGTTTGTCTTGCGTCTTTGTGCTTGTGATTTTGTTCATGTGTGGAACGTTTGTCTCTGGTTCTTGTGTGTGCTCCTAAGGAGCAAATGCTCTATTTATCACAATGTTTTCAGAACTACAAAATTCTAAAACTTTCCTTTTCTCTAGTGCATGCTCCATTTCGGTAGATCTATTCAAAGAGGTTGGATCTAAAAATAGCCTATGAAGGAATGGGCTAAGAATGTATTTAATCACTTTTTAAAGCCACGTATATCAACTCTTTTGGCGCCAAGTAGTTTTCGCTTGTAAAAAATGTCGTCTGCTTTAAGTTACAGAGCCAACTACCATTAAGTTTCTTGTCTAAAACGTTAGTAGCGTATCAAACAGTTTGGATCCTGTTGAGATGCCGAGAAACTCGGCGGTTCATCTGGATCTAAACTGTTTGCAAATATAATAACAATTTCGTTCATTGCAGCAAGCCCTGTCGGTCGGTATCCGGCGATGTCGTCGGCGAAAGAGTTAATGATCAATGAGCCGCGAAATATTACAACTTGTATTTGTTTACATGTTGCCTGGCGCTTTATGCAAACTTTCTTGTTTTAAAACGCAATTAACGGATTAAATTACTAATTAGTTAAAGTACTAGCACACCGATATACTTACAAGGGAGTTAAAGACTGTTTATTGCGACACTCCGGATAAGGTGCGCATTACATCAGTTCATTTATTGGAAGCATAATACAGAAGGTACATGTATATCCCATTTCATTAACATAATTCGTTTAAATATGTTAATTGGATGACTTTTTGCCTTTAGCTGACAGCACAAGTGATTCTGTTTGATTGTTATTTGTTTTTAATTTAGTCACTATTTATTCTTGTTTCTGTTGATCGACTCTTTTTTCATAAGTCTGTGCAGTGACGTCCGGGTATGCCGAGTGTAAAAAACATGAGAGCCTTTATGTCATGGATATTTTTGTGAGAAATAATGACGTCATGAGTAATTAGATTAGATTAATATAAATTGAAACATAAACAAAGAAAAATGGACATGGCAGAGGCTAAAGAATCAGATCTATATAATGTTATAAACAAACATAGCAGACCCTGTTCAGACGGCTTATATAGGAGCCGTCTGATCTGTGTCTACTCTGCTTGCAAAGGTCTACTCTGTTTGCAAATCCATTTCAGGATATATGTTTGTAAATAAGCCTTTCGTTCAATGGGAGAACTTACCATATATGAAATCGATTTGTTGAGTTCCAGACAAGATTGTTTGATATCTTTTGGCGCCAAATAATTTTCGTCAGCAGGTGATGCTGTCTGCTTTAAGCTTCAGAGTGGACCTTCCTTCAGTTCTTCTGTAACACGTAAGTGGTGTGTGCTTAACAGTTTGAATCCTGGGTCCCTGCTTATAAAAGTTTTAGTTGAGTCTGAGTACGTTCTCAAGCTTTTGATTGGTCAGATTTGAGCCTTTGGCTCAAATCTGACCAATCAAAAGCTTGAGCACTCAAATCTGACCAATCAAAAGCTTGAGAACGAAACTCAGACTAAACTAAAAGCTTTATAAGCATGGACCCTGTTCACCCACTGCAGCACGCCCTGTGAGTCGCTTTCCGGCGATGTTCGGTAGGGAAAGGGTTAACCCTTTTAGCTCTATACATGATCAAAACGCATGTAACACTCCGTATTTTCGTATTCAAAATATGAAATAAGGAAATTTATTGCAAATGCAAAATATACATAATCATATCTTCAGAGTCTATTCTGTTTTCAAAGTCGTAAAAAGTCGGGGTGTTTTATCATGTAAAGGGTTAACTCTCAATTTCAAAGGTTCAACCCTTTCATTTGCCAAATGGTCTATCCAAAAATAAAAAGAACCAAGCTTACAGTTAATAATAGTCAGGGATACTTCAAAAGCAAAGAGTAACATGGCGAAAAACAGCGCAACCCCTAATGAGATGGCTCAGTTTAGGAGCCCTCTACATCTGAGTCTACACTGTTTACAAAGAACAGTAGTGAATCGTGTCCCTCATTTAAACTAAATTTCCTATAAAAATGATGTCTGCTCATTCTCTATTCTGAAGCATTTTACATAAATCCGATTTGTTCAAAGTTTTGAGAAACTACTGAGTGAATGTCAAACAGGCGTCGAGACGTCAACTTACTTGAAGTCTCATCTGGATCAAGGCAAACCATGTCGCGTGAGCAGGACAAAGATCAACTCTTAGCCTGCCACATATGTTGATCACCCTGCTCTCTTAATACTGATTAGGCAAATCTTTGCAAAAATATATAGGATATGTCGAAATTATTTTCCTAGGCAAACGCATAGAGCATACAGGCATGGATTTTCAATGGCAAACAATGCAGACTCTGATGAAAGAACTCCTATAGGAGTTCTCTCATCTGGGTCTACACTGTTTTCGAATGCAGCTATAGTTGTGACTGTCGGGTTATGGATTAACTGTTTTCATGTGAATGTACTCAATGGTGCAGTCCTATGATTATACTTTCAACACTTGAGTAAGTTTTGTCAGAGAAATTGTCGTCTGCTTCAGTTCTAAATTTATTATTGTCCTTAGTTAGTAAAACTATCCAGAGTGTCAGACAGTTAGGCTACTAATGATTTATCATAAAATGTTCCACAGTGTTGAAAGAGTTATACGTATAAACACAGGATCAGCTCACTCCTATCCTTCTGATCTTTATTACATATATATGTATTCAAAATGATTCATTTTCGGTCGCAAATATCTTTCACATGTTTGCGGATTAACCATTTCCACCATAATACTCATTTTAAAGACTTTGGGAACAGAGTAGGCCCAGATTAGACGGCTCCTGTAGGAACCGTCTGTTCAGGGTCTTCTTTGTTTGTTTATGCACTAATATCGATTAGATAGTCCAACCGTTTATTGTTCAAGTGCCATTATGAATATTATGTTAACCCTTCTCTTGCTGAATTTTAAAATACATTTCTCCTTCTTTACCCATCCCTGTTGTATAATTACACATATCTTCACTGTGTACACATATTTCGCTGTGCAATCACTGCTGTGGAGTGCACTGGTTGCACAATCAACTTGTAAATAGTGCAGACCCTGATGAGACAGCTCCTGCAGGAGCTGTCTCATCTGGGTCTTCACTATTTACAGGTAGGTATATTGACGTGAATAGCAAGCGAAGGGTTAATTAATGTCGATACAGCCATTATTCCTTACATGAATATTCATAGTATTAAGGGTTAGATGATATTCAATCTTTAGTGTGTTATGATTTTATTTCATACTTGGCTCAGATCGTCTTTATACAGACAGACTGTCCTATCAAATGTCCAAGAAGACATTTTGAGCCATTAACTATGTGCTAATAACCCAATCCAAACCGGATCTTTATTAACGAAGAATATTTATGTTTGAGGTAGGTGACTGCTTAATGCAGCATGAAAGGCATGCATAAACTTCTTTTTGGGATCTTTCTTCATGATTTCCAACCCGCATTAAGCTACCATTGGTTCTGACGCTATTCAACATAAAACTGGTTGTCCCTTGGGAAGTTTACACATGATTTCCATTCTACATTAAACTGCCATCTGTCTTTTGCTGACTCCATTCAACTCAAAACTGGCTGTCTCTTAGGACGTTTGCACATGACTTTCATCCTGCATTAAGATGCAATCTGTCTTATGCTGATGTTATTCAATACGGATCTGTGGGTTCCTTTGGGAGCTTACTACATGACTTCCACCCTGCATTAAGCTGTCATGCGTTTTATGATGCCATGGTTCAACACGAAACTGGTTATTCTATGGGAGCTTTCTGCATGACTTTCGCTCGGCATTAAGCTACTAACTGTCTTGTTATTTAGTGTGAAATTGACTGTCCACTGACAGCTTTCTGCGTGACTCTCAACCTGCATAAAACTGCAACCCATCTTAAAGACATGTGTAAATAGTCATACTAATTCTAAATACAGTAGAACCTCTTTAATGCAACCACTTAATGAATAGACACGCGCATCTTTATAAGCAGGTGGTTGCTTAATGTATGACAAAAGTAATGCAGAAAGCTCCTCTGGGAGCTTTCTGCATTACTTTTGTCCTGCATTAACCTACTACCTGCCTCTGCAACCCGGAATTATACCTCTTTTAGGTGGTCGCATTAGAGGGGTTTTATTGTACTAAATGCCCGCCGTTTTAGAGAAGATTTACTCTATGCCTTACCGTGCCAAGCATCAGTTAGCTTCTGATCAAGATCAAAATGAATGTATACAAGTTGCTTTGAACAGATTGTAACGGAATGTGAATAATAAATCAACGACATTACTCACATTTGCAAATAGCTGGTTCTGATAAGATGCCGAGGAACTCGGTGTCTCACCAGGATCCGGGCTCTTTGACACTCGGTAAATAAATTCTCATAAACCTTCTCCGTTGTATACAAACATATCATTGAAGAAAATGAATTGTATTCGTATGACAGACAGTGCAGATCCTGATCAAAGGGCTCTCCTAGGATCCCTTTTATCTGAGCCTACACTGTTTGCAAAGCTTATAATTTTATTTATTCGTTTCCTGCATATTAAGAGTTAATGTCAGATTGTAAATTCCAATTAAGAAAGCTATCAATTTGTATTACACATGCAGCCCTTGTATTACTCAGAAAATGGGTTGCGGCGCATCTGCCCCTAAGCCACAAAACACTGTATACAACAACCAGAGTGATTGGACCAGGAAAGATGGAGGTCCTCGTCAACGTGAGCCAACTCCACCACCGCGTACTTTCATCCCTCCAGGTAGTTACCCAACCCCACCCCCACAACCAGATCCGCCGACTCCACGTGGACCGAATCCACCCCAGCCTCAGCAGCAGCAGCAGCACCGACCACAGGTTCAAGAACAAGGATACGTGTTAGATGAATATGGCTTACACCATGCACAGTACGACTTCCGAAGAAACCCGACAGACTTTAATAGAGAATTTGGAGATCCCCCTACAAGTTTACCATTTACGGACCCGGAATTTGGCCTAAGCCAAGCCCTACCAGGTGTTTCAGGCATCGAGTTTAAACGTCCAGGGGTAAGAAATAGGTTCACGAAGCTACCTTTAGATTCCACTGATTTGTTGTGACCAAACTGTTTGACAGTTTGGTATTATTTTTGAAAAATAAAACAACTAGAATCAAAAGTGAAAACGACGTCTTACCCATTTTCTCAATGAATATGTATGTGAAAAATACTGACATCATGGATATAAGATATAGAGTTTTGTTATAATATCACACGAACTGACGAATTTTTGGCCACGGCAGAAACTGTAGAATTATATCTATAATACATCAGAAGCAAACAGAGCAGACCCTGATCAGACGGCCCCTACAGGAGCCATCTGATCTGGGTCTACTCTGTTTGCAAAGGCGTATTTATGGAGTAACGGGTTAATGGTATACAGGGCATACTTTTTACATTTTTTACATATGATTTATCTCCCGTTTCTTTTAACACTTTACTCCATACATAAACATTTTACGACTTTGCAAACAGAGTAGACCTAGATCAAACGGCTCCTTTAGGAGCTTTCTGATCAGCGTTTGCTCTGTTTACTTTTGATATAATATAAATTTAATTATACAGTTTGACAGAAACTATAGAATCTTTATATTATATCAAAAGTAAACAGATCAAACGCTGACCATGCAGAAAGCTCCACTAGGAGCCGTTTGATGGAAACAGTTTGTTCATAGTGTCATTATGAAAATTCACGTGAATTAATATTCATGATGTCATTGTTTCTTGCCTAAATATTCATGGTGTAAATGGTTAAACACGACAGACTGTCGAACAGGTTGGACCCTGATTAGCAGGTACAGTAAACATCTTCTAAATCTTCGAAATCTAAAGCACTTTATCTGTGTTATGATAATGTCACTAAGCCTCTGCCAAACCATATATGTATTGTAACTAATCATTAGCAGGAGTGGTCTCTTCGAGACAATTCTTATGAATGGCCACAGAATGGCTGACGCAAAAGCTTAAGCATTTTAATTATACCCCATAGGATGAGTTCTGTTTAAGATAATCGATCGATTATTAATCGATAGTCAGTCGGTTGCATCAAATCAATAATAGATAGTAATGAACTGTGCGATTCTCAGCACTAACTCTAACTACATATAATATTAAAATGTTCAGTCCCATATAAGTGTTTAACCCTTTACTCCATACAGAAATGCCTAGCACCGGCATAAACGGCATTCAAACTAAAAGCATTGGAACCCATTTTCTCAGAGAACATCCCAAATAGAAGATATAGTAAACCCCTTCTAAACCTGACATTCATTTTAATATAAATATCGGCCTTGGGGACAGGTGGCAGCTTAATGCAGGGTGAAAGTCATGCAGAAAGCTCCTCTAGGAACTTTCTGCATGACTTTCACCCTGCATTATGCAGCCACCTGCCTAAAAGTATCTAAATTCTTCTTCTACTAGAATTCCGGTTTAGAGGGTTTTTCACTGTTTATCTACTACTCGTATTGAACAGGCAGTGTTTTTCCATATCTTGTTTAAGGTTTCTTACTATGACTAGAATGAATTTTAGGAGTTTTGCGATGCCCCGGTGTTGATTTCTGAAGGTACCACTCGGTATGACGTTGGCCAAGGCTCTGCGGGCACATGTTGGTTCCTGTCCATTGTGGCAGTGCTGGCTGAGAGACCCAAGCTTTTCCGCAAGGTAAGCTTTGAATGGTTACGGATGGATATATAAGATGTATAAATTTAAAATGGTTACGTATACTACATATACACTGAATAACTTTAAAACTTAACCCATGTTTTATGCCAAAATTACAAAAAAATAATCAAGGGGAGATAATTCTGCAATGCGCAGCTCTAAACACATGAAATTTACGTCTTGCACATGTACTATTCATGGTTATTATGTATACCAAATATAAATGCAATAACTTTTTAATTGAAGGAGGAGTTTGCCACACCAACTTCCCATGTTTCATGCAAAAATGAAAAAAATACTCAAAGTTCAAGAGGAGATAATTTTGCGACACCAACTACCCATGATTTATTCCAAAATGACAAAAACAAACCACTAAAAGTTCAAGGGGAAATAATTCCGCAATGCCCAGCGCTAAACACATGAAAATTACGTATTGCACATTTACCATTCGTGGTTATTATGGTATACCAAATATAAATTCAATAACATTAAAATTGAAGGAGGAGTTTGCGACACCAACTAGCCATGATTTATTCCAGAATGACAAAAACACTAAAAGTTCAAGTGGAGATATTTCTGCAATGCCCACCGCTAAACACATGAGATTTACGCACCAACTAGCCATGATTTATTCCAAACTGACACAAACTTAAAGTTCAAGGGGAGATACTTATGCAATGCCCAGTCCTCAACACATGAAAATTGCGTTTTGCACATCTACCATTCGTGATTATTATGTATACCATATATAAATTCAATAACTTTAAGACTGAGAGAGGAGTTTGCGACAGCAGCTACTCATGTACAAATGCGGATGGACCGACCGACCGCCCGACGACCGGCCGGTCGCCGGACAGGGTGATTCCAGTATACCCCCTTCAAACAAGTTTGCGGGAGTATAACAACATGTAGTACAAACCGAATTATGGTTCTTTACTTAATCAATATTAAGGTTGGGTCTACAAATTGTTTAGGAGGGAATTGGTTGAAGGCAGACATAATTAGCTCTTGAATTCATAACAGGCACAAACTTTTAAAGAATCAAACATTACTAGTTATGCCGTGCTTAGTGTCCCTAATATGGAATAAACACTGCTAGCAAATGAATATTTGCTGGTAGTGTATATTCCATATTAGGGACACTAAGCACTGCATAACGAATTTATCTTACCGACCACCTTAAATTTCAAGCATATACACGCACGATGGCATCATAGGGCTACATGTATGACCTTGAGCGGTCGTATTTCCGAGGAGTACTAAGGGAATTAACTCTTGCGACTTTGATATGACAATAAGCATAATTATTTTCTTGTAAATAATTATCTCACTTTAATAGAAAAAGAAGAAAATAAGTGTTTGTTTTTTTACTCAAACGTCGTTTACATATTTTGGGTTTTTTGCCATTAAAGCATAAATTATATGTATGCATTTTTAAAAAGTATGTTAGGATAAACATGAATGGTTATTATAAGTTGGAGAGCACATGACTGTAAAGCAAGGGGATTAATTTTTGTAAAGACATAATATGGATTTTAGGAACCCCATATGGGTTTTATCGGGTTTTCACGTGACCTCAATTAACCAATGGAATGACTAGAATTTAGTAGGATGTAAGATAATGACTTATACATCTGTATAAAACCTTAAGTTGATCATAACAATTATCGTGGTTATAGTAATTATTTAGCATTCTAATGTGTTCCGTGAATGTACAGTAAAACCACTCTAAACCGGAATTCTGATAGAGAAGAATTTAAATACTTTTAGGCCGGTGGCTGCATAATGCAGGGTGAACATCATGCAGAAAGTTCCCAGGGGAGTTTTCTGAATTACTTTCACCCTGTATTAAGCTGCCACCTGTATCCAAGACCGATATTCATACTTAATCGAATGTCCGATGATTTATAGAGGTTTTACTATATTTTGAAAACAAATCAAGCTCTGGTGTCTTGTTTAACCCCCATGTTGACGCATTTCGACACCTCTGTAAATGTTATGTTTTGGAGACCATTGTGACGAATGGAGCATTTACTCTACAGTTGCAAATGTTCTATTTATCAGAATGGTTTTTAAAACCACACAATTCTAAAAATTCCTTTATTGTAGTAACAGCTCCTTTTCAGTAGCTTTATTCAAAGAGGCTGGGTCTGAAAATAACACATGAGGCAATGGATTAAGAATGAAATCAAACTCAAGGGACCTGTATTCTTACTTCAGGTTATTCCAGCAGATGCATGGAATAAGGAAGGTGGATATTTCCACTGTTGTTTCTGGAGGTAATTTTATCTTACATTATTTGTATGGTAGAATTGAGGTGTTATATTATACTAAAGGGGCTTCACAATTCTATCTATTTTTTTTATTTATTTATTTTTATATATATAAAAAATCGTATTCTATTTATATTACGTATTGACAAACACATCCTGGATGATTTATTTGTTTGATTTTGTAGATATATGTGTTTTCAGTTATGCTCTTATGTTAGCTCGCATTTGCAAACAGTTTGGATCCGGATGAGATGCCGAGTAACTCGGCCTCTCTTCAGGATCCAGACAGCTTGAACAAATCGGAAGTAAATATTACGTTAGATCCGCATTTGAGCAGAAGTGTTTTTTTCCACAGCGAGGTATGATGGTTGTGTTAAATCACACCAGTATGCCTGGAGTTACATGTGACCCAGAGGTCCAGATAAGATGCGTAAATGAAAATATTTTCAAATATAACTTCCTTATTTCTCCACCAAACCCTATATCTTCGAGACAATTCTAAAGAGTGGTCATACCATAGGGTTTGGTAAGGGAAATGGTGATTTTAGTAATTGAGTACTCAGGATCTGTGGGATCTCAGAATAGGAGGGGCGTAGATTTCATTTGGAAGGGGTGGGGCGTAAGTAAGGAATAATGCCTGTCTGAATAATAATTAGCTGAATATTTACAATGGCCGTAAACATCACAGCATAGGATTTGGAGCCGTCTGATCTGGGTCTACTCTGTTTGCGAATGCTTGAAAAGGCGTTTATATGAAGGAAATAGTTATAGCAGGATTTCTCGCATGCTTTAGGTTTGGAGAATGGGAAGATGTTTATATCGATGACTACATTCCTGTTGCTTTCAATAACGTCCGCTTTGTGCCCTGGGGAGCCAGATCTAAAGAAAATCCCAATGAGTTGTGGCCATCCTTACTTGAGAAAGCCTTTGCACGGTTCCATGGCGACTATAAGGCTGTATACGGCGGACAACCAGGGGACGCTTTCTTGACCCTGACAGGCGGCTCATCCGAGCAGATAATGTTTGACCAGGAACTTGTATCAGACGCAGAAGGAAGTAGGGAACAGAAGATAATTGCATTACACAGTCGCGTAAAGAATGCCATTAACAGCAAGGCATTGGTGACGACAGATGTCCCGGTATGAAACATTTTCTGCATTGAAAAATAGGATGGAACTTTGCAAGATTTGACCATTTGTTTGTTTGTATAGGGATTTTGCGTTGCTTTAGCCATTACAACGCTGAATTTTCAAAGAGACTGTTACGAATTTCAAACAGGTCAAGTTTATGGTGAATATATAGGAATATTTTCTAAGGAAAAGGTTAACATGACAAACAGTGCAGACCCTGATGAGAGGGCTCCTCTATGCGCCCTCTCATCTGGGTCTACACTGTTTGCAAATGACATAAGTGACTCATGTCCCGCACTGTAAGGGTTAACAGTATTTCTGTCGTGTCGCAACGCCCAGCTCATTTCAGGTGGAGGAAGTCCCAAGATGTTTTTTATGTTTTGTTCTGTGCAAGGAACAAATTGCATTGTTTCATACAGAGAAAAACACACAGGTATAACCATATTTACCTCACCCGGACAGAACCACTGACCTAGCCAGATGGAAGTAGACCAACTGGAGCTGCAATGATACATTTAAACACTTGTATACAGCGCATGTCTACTGATCAACCATGTATTATATATAAGAAAGTGTACTTAATGTTAATGATATTTGCCATTAGTGCTCGGGGATGAGGGTCCATATTTATACCGACAGTGCCATATCTAAGGGTTTACCGTACTATTTACTGACTGTGCTATCTCCCGGAGTTTTTCCACCCTTCTTACTGACAATGCTATATCCAACGGTTTGTCCGTACTTGTGATTGACATTGCTATATCCAGGGATTGTTTGTACTTATTACTGACAGTGCTATCTCCGGGTGGGGGGTCCGTACTTTTTACTGGCAGTACTCTTTCCAACGATTTTGACGTACGTGTGACTGACAGTGCAATTTTGTACTTATTAATGACAGTGCTATTTCTAGGCGGTTGTCCGTACTTGTGCCGTACAATTGTATTTCGAACGATTTGTCCCCAATTGTTGCTTACAGCGATATCCAAGGGTTGTCCGTACTTAAGACTGACTGCTATCTTTGACGGGTTGTCCGTACTTAAGACTGACTGTGCTATCTCTGGCGGGTTGTCCGTACTCAAGACTTACTGTGCTATATCCGGCGGGTTGTCCGTACTTAAGGCTGACTGTGCTACATATATCTCCAGGATATTTCGTACTAATTACTGACAGTGCTATCTCCAGTCGTTTTTTCCGTACTTCGGTTGGAATAATTCGACATCGAATCAAAACGAGTGTTGTTTGATACTCGGCCAACAGTTTCTCAAAAGTTTCAGTAAATCAAAACTACATGTAAGTTAAAAATGTAGCAGAACAGAGTATGATTGGACATCAATTGTACTGGCTAATGGCTAATACAGATACCCAGATAAGATGCGTAAATTCAAACATTTTCAAGAATAACTCAATAATTTCTACTCCAAATCCTATACTGTGACTACTCTTTAGAATCGTCTCGAATAGGGTTTGGTGGAGAAATTAAGGTTTTATTATTTGGGAATGCACGTTTATCTGTAGCCCTGCAAGTTATTTTTTGTTTGGTGATTCATAGTTCGGTTTTTATTCTGCAACTGGTTCCATCTACTACTGCAGAAAAAGTTTAGCGGTCACATGGATTTGGTTGGAGGCCACGCCTACTCATTGATGGGGGCGGTGACAATACAGGACATGTCGGGCAATGCAGTGCACTTAATCCGGATTAGGAATCCCTGGGGTCATAAAGAGTGGTCGGGGGCGTGGTCAGATGGGTGAGTGTTTGCATAGAAAATCTTTCGGCATCAAATGACGTTTAGTTCGTCTGCTCTCTTTGTCTGCTTTAACCCTTTTAGTGCCAGCATATTCCATCTGCTGGACACATTTTCATCTGTTGGACACAGTTTCGTCTGCTTCAAGTTTTACAGTTCGCGCTCGTTCCATTTCTTCATAAAAAGACAGACAGAAGGTCAAACAATTTGTATCCCGATGAGACTCCGAGTTACTCGGCGTCTCAACTGGATCCAGACTATTTGCTTAAGATAGCCCTGACCCATCCTCATGTCACTGAAAAGGGTTGTCAGAACGGAAAACTCTTCAATCTCTTCTTTGAACATAAGTTTTGTGTCAGACAGGTGGGATTCTGGCGACACATTGACTCACTGACTCATTGATTCATTGACACATTGACACATTGACTCATTGACTCATTGACTCATTGACACATTGACTCATTGATCCACTCAGCGACTCATCAGGATCTAAACTGTTCACAAAGGTAATCACAGATTCGCTCACTGCAACAAGCGACATGCTGTGAAAATACAGTTGAACTTCGATATCTCGAACTCGGATAACTCGAACTTCGGGATAACACGAACAAAAAGTTCAGTCCTTCCAAAACTTATAAAACAGAATTGATAACTAAAAGGTATCGCTACAGATATCTAGAAACACATGTTACAGCTTAATACAGGTCTAAAGTAATGCTGAAAGCTCCTATAGGAGCTTTCAGCATTACTTTAGATCTGTATTAAGCTGTGTCCTTGAGAAATTGTTCATTTCAGAAATCGGATGACTCGAACTTCTGTTATCTCGAACTAATGTGTATGGTCCCTTGAAGTTCGAGTTATCGAAGTTCAACTGTACAGTAAAACATCTCTAAACCGGAAGTTCAATTTAGTATAAATATCGGTCTTGTAGACAGGTGGTAGATAAATGCAGGGTGAACGTCATTCGCCCTGCTTTATAAGCTGCCGCCTACCTAAATTATCTTTTAGACATCCGGTTTAGATGGCTCCACTGTACGTATAGGTCCTACAGTTAAACCTCTCTATAACGGTCACTAAATTGTGTTAATTAGATGGTATTTAGGGCAGGTGGTTGCTTAAAGTAAGGTGAAAGTAAAACAGAACGCCCCTTTCTTTAAGCTGCCACTTGCCTTCAACACAAAATACTTGATGTAATTTAGTGGCCGTTATAGGGAGGTTTTACTGTATTAATGTGTTTTCTCTGGTGTTATCGTTGATATATTTGCACGGTATTCGTAAATTTGACTTTAAATATCTCGTATAACATGTATCAAATAAATATGTTGTTTACTTCCTTTCTTTGGCAACAATACTATCAAATTGTTTAATGTTTAAAGCTTAACCCTTTTCTGCACATATACCCCTTTTATTGCCTATGTAAACATAGAAGATCCAGAACAGACGACCCCTGTAGGAACCGTCTGATCATGGTTTAATCTGTTTGCTTAAAGAATAATATAAATTGATTGGACAGTTTCTGTCATGATTATAAATACCCGTTCATAGTTTCGTATAAAAAATCATGTAATTAATATGCATGATGGCAATTGTTTTACATTAATATTCATGGAGTAAATGGCTAACAAAAGAATCACTTCTTCCCGTATCAGATAGGCTGACCACAACAACGGGATCCAGTGTTTATTTACACAGGTGGCGGTGGTCTAGTGGTAATGCGCTTGACTATCAGTCCGGAGGTCCGGGGTTCAAATCCCGGTTCCACACGGAAATTTCAGAGACGCTTTTCCGTGTCTCCCACCAGCACATCCTCTCCACCAGGGGTTAAAATGGGTACCTGTGAGGGTCACTCGCCGGTACTGCGGCTGCATGATTGCGCCATATGTTAGCAGTGCTCAATATTGTAGGCCAATGACTCAATGACTACCAGGGGAGTAAATGTACAGTCGGCTGAGCGGTCCTTCGAACTGAAAGTAGACTATAACTAGGTACTTTACTTTACTTACACTCAAAAGTTAGCTTTGATCGCTTCATTGATCTAAGTGTACACTGTGTTGTGTTTTTCCAGTTCATGTGAGTGGCAGACTGTCAGTCCAGATACACTTAGCAATATCAAGAAAGATGATGGAGAGTTCTGGATAAACGTGATTGACTTTACCACGTACTTCGCATGTGTAACCATTTGCGCATTGACACCTGATTTTGACGAAGATGGGACATCAGACACACTCAGTATGTATCATTCACCTACAAGTCGAATACAGTTGTTATAACGTGTGCCCAAATTGACAGCACACAGCGTAACAAATTTAATTAAACGCTCTGCACCATAATTACTTGAGCTTGAGTGACTTTTCTCGAGTGTAACCATTTGCTCAGTGACACCTGACTTTGACAAGGATGGGAAATCGGACACACTCAGTGGCTATAAATCACCCATAAGTCGAAGACAGTTGTTATAACGTATGCCAAAATTGACAGCACACCGCGTAAAGCAACTCTAATTAAGGCTCTAAACCATAATTACTTGTTCGCTTCAATTCTGAAAAATAAGTTTGAACAAATGCAATCTAGGTGTAAAATGATTTGGATCGTGATGAGATGCCTAATTAGTCCGTGTCTCATATAGATCTAGACTGTTTGCATACGTTTTCTAAATATTGCTGTCAGTGTGCAGAGTAAATAAAGTATAACTTCCTCATAGGCTATTTTTAGATCCACCCAACCTCTTTGAATAAATCTACCGAAAAACTTTTACTAAAGAAAACGAAACTTTTAGAACGTTTTAGTATTGAAACCATTGTGACATATTAAGTATTTGCTCCTATAGGAGCAAATACTCTATTTATCACAATGGTTTCCAAAAGTGATTTTCACATAGCCGTCAATGGGGGTCAATATGAGGGAATGGGTTAACCCTTCGCTTGCTATTCACGTCAATATACCTACCTGTAAATAGTGAAGACCCAGATGAGACAGCTCCTGCAGGAGCTGTCTCATCAGGGTCTGCACTATTTACAAGTTGATTCTGCAACCAGTGCACTCCACAGCAGTGATTTCACAGCGAAATACGTGTACACAGTGAAGATATATGTAATTATACAACAGGGCATGGGTAAAGAAGGGGAAATGTATTTTAAAATTCAGCAAGAGAAGGGTTAATAAAGTCTAACTAGCCCAGAAGCAGATACAGGGTCAGGTCTCTGTATGGAAGTGAACTTTGTCCGATAATGCCGTAGTATTCAACAATATAGGTGGATACCTTATCACATACAATGGCGTCTTAATCCTGTATGTGTTGTCTGATCAGGGCCTGCTCTATATGATTATGAAATTACATGTATATAGACTTGATCGCAACATTTCAGTCTTAAAATTTGCAAACATTTGCATAAAACTGTAACGTTTACAGTTTATTGAACGCAGGTCTAATGTCTGACATTTGAAATCGTTTTTTAATTATCGCCCTTGTCTGATTATGGCGCACTATGTCATTTTTTATCACAAGCAGATCGCCCGTGGCTTGCTTATTTATTGCACGTGTAACTTGCTTAAATGCCTTGGATTTCATTGTTCTTTGAACACATCTTTATCACTAGTAGATCGTGCGCCACGTACTGTCGTTTGATTAGCTCCCTGATTTGATTTCCTTTGTTATTATATAATCTGTCTAAGCTAGGGTTAAATATTATTATTATTTCCAGTTATTACTTAACTTTAAAAATATAATCAAGATAATATTTGATTCATTCATCTGAACCATGTCCCAGTTAAATATTCATATAAGATATACAGACATTATAAGTATTCATTCGCTGTTTTTATAATGACAAAGCTTGTTTGGTGTTGGTAGAAATTGCAGAGTCATTATTATAAGTTCATTAGCAAACAGAGCAAATCCTAACCAGACCCTACGATTTCTTTTGATATTCATCAGTTCTTCTAGTTATCTAATCATTGAAATACAGTAAAACCTCTCTATAACGGCCACTAAAGTAAATCAATTATTTTATGTTGAAGGCAGGTGGCTGCTTAAAGCAAGGTGAAAGTAAAACAGAACGCTCCTATAGGAGCGTTCTGTTTTACTTTCACCTTGTTTTAACCCTTTCCCTGTTCTATGTTTATTCCAAACTTCAATACCTACTGAATATTCATTCACAAAATAGTTATAAAGAAATATGGAAGGTGGGACACTGTAGACATTTTAGAAAGCCAAGAAAAAGATCTATCAAATTCTGTAAGCAAACAGAGCAGACCCTGATCAGACGGCTCCTCTAGGAGCCGTCTGATCTGGGTATTCTCTGTTTGCAAATGCGTGAAAACACGTTTATATGAGGGAAAGGGTTAAGCAGCCACCTGCCCTAAATACCAACTAATTAACACAATTTAGCGGCCGTTATAGAGAGGTTTTACTGTACCTAACTGTAGAAATAGAGTGACGATAATGTTTAATTAACCCATTCCCACATATTGACACTGTTTGAAGCATCTGTATAGTCACTTTTTGAAACCATTGTGATAAATAGAGTATTTGCTCCATAGGAGCAAGTGATCTATTTATCATAATGGTTTCAGAATTACACAAATCTAAACATTACCTTTTCTCTAGCTAGTAAATGCTCTTGTTCGGTAAATGTTTTCAAAGAGGTTTGGTTTAAAATAGCCTAAACGAGAATGGGTAAATTCATTTTTAAACATGTCACTGTTGAATATTGATGCAAGAAATAATGACAGCTTGTAAAATAAGCTGTTTTATTATTGCAAATGTACACATGATTGCTTGATATTAGTGGAAGCTGCATTAGTCAGATCTCTAAAAGTTCCATAAGCAAACGGATCGATCAGACCCTGATCAGACCATACAGTAGCCCTCGGAGTCTTACCCTGCTTACAAAGGCCTGAAAAGGCGTTTAGATTTATTTATCTTATTTGCTTATTTTACCGAATGATTTGACAAAACTGGTTCGCAGACGACAATTAGAAAGTTTGCACCGAAAGAGTTCAGGAAATCTGCTATTTGTTTTGGTGGTTTTTATGCTTAACTAGATTGGCAGAGACCTCTGATATATAGGTCTATACTGTTTGTCTATGCCAGAGTTCTACTGTTTGTCTACGTCAGAGACCTCTGATAAAGGTATAATTATACTGTGTGTCTGTGCCAGAGACCTCTGGTATAGGTCTATACTGTTTGTCTGTGTCAGAGACCTCTGATATAGGTCTATACTGTTTGTCAACGCCAGAGACATCTGATAGAGTATATACTGTTTGTCTGTGTCAGAGACCTCTGATATAGGTCTATACTGTCTGTTTGTCTATGCCAGAGACCTCTGATAAAGGTATATACTGTTTGTCTTGGTCAGAGACCTCTGATATAGGTCTATAGTGTTTGTCAACCCCAGAGACATCTGATAGAGTATATACTGTTTGTCTGTGTCAGAGAACTCTGATAAAGGTATATACTGCTTGTCTTGGTCAGAGACCTCTGCAGGACTGTTTTTCTTAGTCAGAGGTCTACTGTTTGTCTTGGTCAGAGATCTCTGATATAGATATATACTGTTTGTCTATATAATATACTTTGATCTAGATATACGTCGTATAGTATTTATTTTTAGATCGATGCACCACAATACTTGGTGACTGGATTAGCTCGGATGCCTTTGGATTCCAGAAACGCCTACACAATCCAAAATATATATTCTGTGTGGGTTATTCAGGTAAGTTACCTGGCAACAAATCTTATGCAGTTAACCAGATCAACGCTAAATAACTTCTGCATTTAGGGGCTTTTGCTGGACAAAAGTGATGCAGAAAAACATTGCAGTAGGTTTCTGCACGTCCTCTCTATCTTACAAAGACAAAACAACAGACAACTGTTGTGCAAGCAGCGAGTAGCATTTATAGAACTAACCCTTTCCCTGTTCTACATTTATTACACATTTCAATACCTACTGAATATTCATGGACAAAATAGTTATAATGAAATACGGAAGGTGGAACATTGTAGCCATTTCAGAAAGCAAAGAAACATATCTATCAAATTCATTAGCAAATAGAGCAGACCCTGATCAGACGGCTCCTATAGGAGCCGTCTGATCTGGGTCTACTCTGTTAGCAGATGCGTGAATACAAGTTTATATGAGGGAAAGGGTTAAGCTACCTCCTGCATATAAGATCCAGAATTAGATATATCGCGTCAAGGGAGTTACGTGTGTATAAATGATGTGTATGTGTAATAGTGTAATAGTGTTAGAGATTTTTGTATAATCATTTCCATCAAAATATCAATTGCCGTCGATTCTATCACTGGTACAATTTACCATATCAATTGTGGAAAATAATGCAGACCCGAATCCAACTGTTCCTGAAGGCGCAGTTCAGCCAGTATTTATGTTATTTGCTATTTCATCAGGGAAGTTTGGCTGTTAAATCCAACTGTTCTAGAAGGCGCAGTTCAGCCAGTATTTATGTTATTTGCTAGTTCATAAGGGAAGCTTGGCTGATGTCTGTCATTTACAGTGTAGAACCAGATCAGAGGACTGGAAGTGGGCCCACCCCCTGATCTGGAACTGCTTGTCATTCAAATTCCTCTCACAAATTATACTTTCATTCTTAATGAACACTACCTTTTGACAGTGATGATGCACTTTCCCAGCATTGAAAGGAATTGAACGTTTGAAAACGGCATTTACAGTAGAACCAGTACTGAGCGGCCATTTATTGAGCATAAGAGTATTAAAAAAGATAGGTGCTTAATGCAGAGCAAAAGTCATTCAAAAAGCTCATATAGGAGCTTTTTGTATCATGTTGTGTCATGCATTAAGTTACCACCTACATTACAGACCCATAATAACAGCTCTTTTTGATTACCGCTTAAGACAGGTGGTACTTTACTTTACCTTTGGACGAGACTATAAACCGAGGTCCGATGTATCAGTGCTTTACACTGGCATCTAAAAGAACTAGTCGATAATAAGAGTAGGGCATCGCGCCCGAGTTTCTCTGTATCCTCTCCCCTCTCTTCGGGCCGTCCAATTAGCCCATAGTGAGCAGAAACGGACGTAAATCAACACATACAAACAAACAAACTTTACTAATTTAGCTTTACAAACTGGAGGTGTCAGAGTATAGAGAGTTCAATATCTAAGGTATATACGGTTAGTCTCTGCCATCTTTTACAAGTTCACTTTAACCCATTCACTCATATTTAACCCATACCCATTACCTAATATTGGCGTCTTTTGACACCTCTGTAAAAGTCACCTATTGAAACCATTGTGATAAATAGAGCTGCTTCAAAAGAGCAAATGCTGTATTTAATCACAATGGTTTAAAAACTACATAATTCTAAAATGTACCTTTTTGCTGATAAATGCTCCTTTTCGGTACATTTGTTCAAAGAGGATGGATGTAAAAATAGCCTATGAAGTAATGGGTTAAAGTGTTAAATAATGCAATTTGTTCCGTGCACAAAAAACATGAGAGGTATTCTATCACGATATAACTGAAATATTAGTAAAGCGTCGTAAAGCCCCGATACAAATAAACAAACAAACAAACAAACAAATAAACAAACAGACAAACATTTCTCCACCAAATCTGACTTATTGACAAATCATTAGAATCGTCTCGTATACGAAACATAGGGTTTATTGAAGAAATAAAGGGTTTATTATTTAAACAAGGTTTAACTCATTCCACCCTAGACTGTTTTTAGACCCAACCTCTTTGAAGTAATCTACCGAAAAGGAGCATACACTATAGAAAAGGGAATCCTAGAATTGCATAGTTTTGAAACCATTGTGATAAATAGAGCATTTGTTCCTATGGAGCAAACGCTCTTTTTTCACAATTGTTTCAAATAATGAGTTTTATAGAGCCGCAAAAAGGCATCAGAATGAAAGAATGGGTTAATTTACTCATCATATCTCTTTCTCTAATTTTAACCCTTTCCCTGATTAATATTCATACAAGGAATAATGACATCATGAAAATTTATTAGCTGTTTTTTTTATGATCACAAATGTGAAACGGGTGTTTTGGCTCAGACAGAAGCTGTAAAATCAGATCTATATAATTATTACCATAAGCAAACAGAACAGGTCCTGATCAGATATCTCCTATAGGAACCGTCAGATCTGGGTCTACTCTGTTTGTAATGTGTAAAACATGAGGGAAAGTGTTAAACAGATTAACTAATTCCTTCATCTTGACGACTTTTGATGACTCTGTAAAAATCCCTTTGTGAAACCATTGTGATAAATAGAGCATTTGCTCCTATGGAGCAAATTCTCTATTTATCACAGTGGTTTCAAAACTACACAATTATAAAATGTTCCTTTTCTCTAGTTAATGCTCATTTTCGGTAGATTTATTCAAAGCGGTTGGATCTAAATATAGTCTATGATGTAATGGGTTAACTATAAAACCATGACAATTTTACAATCAATACAGGGGCTGGTACTATTGATATTGACGGCCGGGTACCATTAGTTATACAACTCGTTGTCAAGAAACAAGACAGGAAAGAACAGAACATTTCAACCAGAGTGGACTTATTCAAGGTACATGTGTTATGACAAGAAATTTCTCTTTAAATCATAAACTGAGTTTTGGGGGAATATCAACTCAAGTGGATAGAGCAACTCAATACGAAGAATCAAAGTTTCTGATGATATTTAATCAACAACTGTTTCGGTAGTCCAGAAACAGATATACACGTATAACAATCAAAATTCAGTTCTCAACACTAAAGTCACTGCTAAGGCAAATCCTTCAAACAGTTAAAGTTCACAGTGTGGATTCCATAGACTTCACAGTAAGCTGGTATCCAGTCTTACAAGAAATATATATACATGTATCTTAGGTCTTAATACTTCGGGGTCCGAATAGTAACTGTCTGTCTTTTTGAAAACAGACAGTGTTTATACAATACAACCTGGAAATTCTCTAAAGTGTCTCAAAGATATTGAATCCACATAGCTTGTGCAATTAGTAAGTTGTCACCTTATCATTATGCTTTTACAGTTGAAGGTAAAATAATAATCATGCCACCTTGACTTGATTGTAAGGTTGAAGAGTTATTACAAAAGTATTAAATAACTGAGATGCCACATGGGCTATTCAACACTTACTGAGGAAGTCACAAACATTCTCAATCACGAATGATGATTGCTAACAAAACCCTCCAAGTCAAAAACATGTGTACCTTTTGTACCGTAATCAAAACTAATCAGGTGAAACAACATTTTGCACAAACAATCTGGGCTTGGGCCTTTTGGCACTTAATCTATATTAATTAGGCAGCCATCTACTTATTAAGCTGTTTGACTAACAAATGCATAATCCTATGTGATAATGATAATATGAATGGGGTCTAAGGGGTTCTCAAAGTTTTGCAAACGGTGTAAAACGATGCAATAATCATAGAAATTGAAAACTATAAACAAAATATGACACAATATTTAAAAATCCATCAATTACTGTTATGCAATGAAATTTGCATATTTTACTTTCTAACAACACCCCCTTGGCCGGACAACTTTGGACCCCAAAGTTCAAATTGAACAATTCAATCACTTTTACCTTCAAATATTAAGCTGTTGAAATTATACCAATAATTTCCATTATGTTTGAAATTTGTCAAACCCGAGGTATCGGACTTATAATAGTACTAAACAGACTCTATTGCGTAAATTTCTCATATACAACGTAAACTGTAATACAAAGTTCCCAAACTGTTTAAAGAGATAATAAAATTATAGTTATTAAAGTTACAATAGAGTATTGAATTATCTATGGAATCATTTCACGGGGCTTTTAAATCAAATAGCATTTTTCTGTTTCAATTTTGAAATTTCAAGTTTACATGTCAGACTCAATTTCTTCCATCAGTGCGATTTCAGATGGAGTTGCACCATCTTCTACCAGACTTTTTGATTTGCACAAAGCCGTGAAATGATTCATTTTCTGACAGTTCTTGCATTTATTGAATTTAGCTATACAGTCTTCAGGATGGTGGCTGTTCTGGCTTCCACAGTTCTGGCATGGTTTCTTCCTCATAGGTGCATAGTGGTTGCTGCCACCGTATAAGGCATTTGTAACATATTGGAATTCTTCCTGCAGAGCGTCAATTTTGTCATATGCTGCAGCTTCAAGATTTTCCAACTTGCTGACTAACATATAAAGTTCATTTCTCTGCCTTAGTATATGATCAGATTTGGCACTTAATTTGCATATCTCACTGTTTCGTTCTCTTACTTCTTTCCACAAATCACTTATCTGATTATTGAGATTTGAAATTTCTGCATGTCTAACTTCTAGGACTTCATTCTGCCTTTCACTACACTTATCTGCCACTACTTTCACTTCACTTTCTGCACTAATTCTTCTCTCTGTTTCAATTTCTAAATACTTCACAATTCTATTATTCTCAGATCTTAACCTAGCGTTTTCTTCCTGCAATTCTGAGATTTTGCGCGTAGATGAAGACACACAATTCTTTAGGCAGTTGAGTTCAGCAGATATGGAGGAATATTTTGATGGCATCAGTTCTTTCAGCTCATTGTCACTGACATAGAAAAATGGCATACCTGCACATAGCGTCTTCTTCTCAAAGAATTCCTGAAGCCGAGCTGCATCACGTTGCTGTTTCTTTGATGATCTCAAAGCAGTTGATGTCTGTTGTGCAGTTCTCACGTGCTGGGTTCCAGGCTGGTGAGAAGTTTTGTTCCTACAAAACTTAGCATAATGTCCATAATTCTGGCAGTTGAAGCATTTCCTATGGGCTGCTTTGCACAATGTCCTATGGCCGGGTGAAAAGTTTTCTCCACATCTGTAGCACTGGTTAGTAGTTTTCCGTTGGTAAAATCTTCTTTGATTCATCATGGCTTGGCTGTGATAGGAGCGCGAGATCTACCCGGATTCTCCACCAATTGTTATGACAAGAAATTTCTCTTTAAATCATAAACTGAGTTTTGGGGGAATATCAACTCAAGTGGATAGAGCAACTCAATACGAAGAATCAAAGTTTCTGAGTTTTGGGGGAATATCAACTCAAGTGGATAGAGCAACTCAATACGAAGAATCAAAGTTTCTGAAGATATTGAATCCACATAGCTTGTGCAATTAGTAAGTTGTCACCTTATCATTATGTTTTTACAGTTGAAGGTAAAATAATAATCATGCCACCTTGACTTGATTGTAAGGTTGAAGAGTTATTACAAAAGTATTAAATAACTGAGATGCCACATGGGCTATTCAACACTTACTGAGGAAGTCACAAACATTCTCAATCACGAATGATGATTGCTAACAAAACCCTCCAAGTCAAAAACATGTGTACCTTTTGTACCGTAATCAAAACTAATCAGGTGAAACAACATTTTGCACAAACAATCTGGGCTTGGGCCTTTTGGCACTTAATCTATATTAATTAGGCAGCCATCTACTTATTAAGCTGTTTGACTAACAAATGCATAATCCTATGTGATAATGATAATATGAATGGGGTCTAAGGGGTTCTCAAAGTTTTGCAAACGGTGTAAAACGATGCAATAATCATAGAAATTGAAAACTATAAACAAAATATGACACAATATTTAAAAATCCATCAATTACTGTTATGCAATGAAATTTGCATATTTTACTTTCTAACACATGTATCAGCTAATTACTTTCTTGAACCCTTAATGTGCTGGACACGAGTCACTAATGTCCTTTTCAAACAGTTTGGATCCAAATGAGTGGACTCCTTGAGGAGTATTAACTAATGGATATTAATTAGATTAATTGTTATAATAGCACATGGACACAGGTCATTTTGACCAAGGCAGAAACTGTAGAATATAATATTATAAGCATACAGAGCAGACCCTGATCAGACCGTTCCAACAGGAGTCGTCAAACAGGGTTTTCTCTGTTTGCAAATGAGTAGAAATGGGTATAAATGGGTATTGATGGAGGAAAGGGTTAACCCTATAAAGTAAAGAAAATAGTGTACTTGTATTTGCTGACAGTTTAGACCCAAATCAGAAGACATTTTCAAAACCCTTTCACAAATTGTACACCGCCATACTGAATGTAATCTATTGTGAAACACTGATGGACAAGTTCGCATTCAACTTGTTAAGACGCATTGCTACACTTTATCATATACAGTTGAACTTCGATATCTCGAACTTCAAAGGACCATATAAAGGACCATACAAATAAGATAACAGAAGTTCGAGTTATCCAATTTCCGATATTGGCAATTTCTCAGCTTAATGCAGGTCTAAAGTAATGCTGAAAGCTCCTGTATGAATATTCATGGAGTAAAGGATTAACACTAGTTTGATCTGGGTCTGCACTATTTATTTGAAAGTGTATGACTATAATACGGCGAGTTCTCAAACAATGTATAACCTAATCATTAATCAAGTTCCCGACGTTGCATCTGATATGGACTTCCAATATTTGTATGGTCTATACCAACAGTGCGTTAACCCTTCACTTGCTATTCACGTCAATATACCTACCATATACCTACCTGTAAATAGTGAAGACCCAGATGAGACAGCTCCTGCAGGAGCTGTCTCATCTGGGTCTGCACTATTTACAAGTTGATTGTGCAACCAGTGCACTCCACAGCAGTGATTGCACAGCGAAATACTTGCACACAGTGAAGATATATGTAATTATACAACAGGGCATGGGTAAAGAAGGAGAAATGTATTTTAAAATTCAGCAAGAGAAAGGTTAAAATTGATTCAGTTGACTTTAACCCATTACCTGTCAAGTGCGACCTGTCTCGCATTTGCAAACAGTTTGGATCCAGATGAGACGCCAAGTAACTCGGCGTTTCATCAGGATCCAATCTGTTTGACTCTCTTGGCTATAGAGTCCACCCGGTATGAAAGGCTTAAACCTACAAGAGGGTTTTTAATGACAAACAGTGCAGTTCCTGATCAGAATGATCCCCTAGGAGCCCTCTGATCTGGGTCTACACTATATGTAAATGCAGTAAAACCTCTCTATAACGGCCACTAAAGTGTGTTAATTAGGTGGTATTTAGGACAGGTGGCTGCTTAAAGCAAGGTGAAAGTTAAACAGAACGTTCGTATAGGAGTGTTCTGTTTTACTGTCACCTTGCTTTAAGCAAACACCTGCATTTAACAAAAACTACTTGATGTAATTTAGTGACCGTTATAGAGGGGTTTTACTGTGACAGTGCATGTGTGCCGTGGTTAATCTTTACATGTACACTTACAAGCAGATACTTGCTATAACACTGCCAAAAATTGGCGTCTACAAAATGTGTCGTCTGCTACAAGTTCTCCCATTTTCTTTAAAACACATTGGTACAGTTACAAAAACTTTGGATTAGAACTGTTAACATAGGTAATCAAATATGCCACACTGGAAGTGAAAGAGTTATCATTCTTCTTTTGTGATATAGATGTATTGTCAAAGGTTGCCATATATATAATAATTTTACTGTGAGTGTATGATACATTATACTTGAATAAAAACTATATTGACATGGTCTGTTTCAGGTGAGGGATGGACAGACCTCTCCATCCAAATCTGCCCTCAAGATACTTGGGGTGGCCACCAATCGCTATAAGCATGGCGTCCAAATCAGTTTCAGGCACAAGTATGTGTTCGCATACTACTGTAAACTCGTGTGTCAACCCTTTACCTAAAGCCCCCCCCCCCCGCATTTTTACGTCTTTGCAAACCGAGTAGACCAAGTTCAGAAGGTTCCTGCCATAGACAATAAACATGTTCTGCCATGGTAAACACTTCTCTTGTCCATAGCGCTATTATATCCTAAGCCATGTGTCATGTGATCAGTATGGAAAGGTTGCCATAGACAATGTCTTAAACGTGGATATTACATCCTATTAAACTTGATTATTACATCCAAGGTCATGTGATCAATATGGAAAGGTTGCCATAGACAATGTCTTAAACGTGGATATTTCATCCTATTAAACTTGGATATTACATCCTAGGTCATGTGCTCAATATGGAAAGGTTGCCATAGACAATGTCTTAAACGTGGATATTACATCCTATTAAACTTGGATATTACATCCAAGGTCATGTGATCAATATGGAAAGGTTGCCATAGACAATGTCTTAAACGTGGATATTACATCCTATTAAACTTGGATATTACATCCTAGGTCATGTGCTCAATATGGAAAGGTTGCCATAGACCATGTCTTAAACGTGGATATTACATCCTATTAAACTTGGATATTACATCCAAGGTCATGTGATCAATATCGAAAGGTCGCCATAGACAATATCTTAAACGTGGATATTACATCCTATTAAACTTGGATATAACATCCAAGGTCATGTGATCAATATGGAAAGGTTGCCATAGACAATGTCTTAAACGTGGATATTACATCCTATTAAACTTGGATATTACATCCTAGGCCATGTGCTCAATATGGAAAGGTTGCCATAGACAATGTCTTAAACGTGGATATTACATCCTATTAAACTTGGATATTACATCCAAGGTCATGTGATCAATATGGAAAGGTTGCCATAGACAATGTCTTAAACGTGGATATTACATCCTATTAAACTTGGATATTACATCCTAGGTCATGTGCTCAATATGGAAAGGTTGCCATAGACAATGTCTTAAACGTGGATATTACATCCTATTAAACTTGGATATTACATCCTAGGTCATGTGCTCAATATGGAAAGGTTGCCATAGAATATGTCTTAACCCTTTCCTCCATGAATAATCATGTAAGAAATAATAATGTCATAGATATTAATTACAAAACAGCACATGGACACAGGAATTTTTAGCCATTGCTGAAATTGTAGAATCATATCTATATTATATCATAAGCAAAAAGAACAGACCCTGAACAGGATCCGTCTGATCTGGGTGTACTCTGTTTTCAAAGTCGTAGAAAGGCTTATTCATGGATGAATTTTATCCCAGGTCATGTGATCAATATTGGAAGATAGCCATAGACTATGTCTTAATCTTGGATATTACATCCTAGGTGACATGTGATACAAGTGAAATGGTTGCATAAATAGTCATAGAGTGAAAGGTGAAGTCAAATATTCTACTTCCTTTGATGATTTGCAAACTTTGTCAATGGTTCCTCTAAAGTGTATATCTAGACACCTGGTCAATGGTTTATCAAATGCTTTATAGAATTAAATTTGGTCAAAATTGCACCAGATCCAAATTTGAGCGGACATTATTTTTACAGCGGGGAACAGATTAAACAACAACAAACTTGAGTGAAATATCTCCAGTTAAAATTCCTGGGAAATACATATGTCCACTCTTGAAAATAACTTACACTATCTCTTGACTTTCGACAATCCTGTTATATACTATTATTTTGTTTCAAGTTCTAATGTAAACATTTTTTTGTTTCATCTTGTTATGCACAGCGTTCAATATTTGTTTTGTTGCGTTTTGTTAAACAATATTTGTTTTGTTTTATTTTTATATTGGGTAGAATCCGTGTTTTATGCATATTTGTTTTGTTTCATTTTCTCTTATCGGGTAGAGTATTTTATTTATTTCATATTTCTTTTGTTTCATTTTCTTAAAGGGTGGAACCTGGGTATTATGTGGCGATACCATCTACAATAAATGGAGGAATCGAGAAAGAGTTCCTGATTAGAGTCTTTTCACCAAGTGGTCTAACTGATGTCAGGTAGGACTACATCTTTGACTAGTATTCAGAATGTTTGTCAGACAGCTCCAAGAACAGTTGTCTGTTTCAGACCCTGGTCAGGCGATTCCTACAGGAACCGTCTTATCTGACTCTGCTCTGTTTGCAAAGGCATAGAAAGGCGTATTTATGGAGTAAATGGTTAAAACAAATTCTCATAGAATACAGTAAATCTGAATTCTAAAAAAGAACAAATTCTCTATTCATCACAATCATTTCTAAACTACACAATTCTAAAGATTTCCATTTTGCTAGTAAATGTAGTAGATTTATTCAAAGAGGTTGAATCTAAAAATAGCCTATGAAGGAATGGGTTAAGCTGCCACCTACATCAAACACCGATATTGATACTTATTTAAACGTCCGCTTTAGAGGGGGTATACTGGTATACTGTACATACATGTATACACTGGGGGCCAACTACGTATTATTATCAAAATGTTTTGCTACGACAATTTATATGAGTATTATAATAGATTTGTTTTCCTACGAAGGCATCTTTGTTTTCGTAGGGAAACATTTCCCAATTGATACACTGGCTTCGTAGGAAAACAAATATATTATAATACCCATATAAATTGTCGTAGCAAAACATTTGATAATAATACGTAGTTGGCCCCCAGTGGTATATCTATGTTTTTAATTAGTTTGTATATTCAAATTAAATAAAAAGATTTAATATTTTGACAGGGCACACAGCTTCTAGTAATCCTGGTTTTCGACTAGAACAACCAACGGATGGTGTGGCAAGATTCATTTGACAAGTCTACTATTGATGATATAGCAACCATTTATGTAATAACCCAAAACAAACTGTTACCAACTGAACTCTTTACATGAGAAGTGGTGTCTTCTGATCAACTACCGTCTGCTGCTCAATTGTCGCCTGCAATATTTTCAAAACTTATTTGATTTTCTTTCTTATTTTTTTTTGTTTCCAGACTTTGAGGATGCATATGACTTATAGTTTGAAACTGAGATCAGGGAGGCCTGATCTGGATCTAAACTGTTGCACAAATCTTAATAAGCAGGAACATCCTACGCTAGCATGCACAGAAGTATTAGTGTTAAACACTAAGCAACCTTTGCCAGCATAACTTGATATAAATTTTAAAAGTACATGTACATTCACATTTACTTCAATTACAGTTGAACTTCGACATCTCGAACTAGGATAACTCGAACTTCGGGATAACTCGAACTAAACGTTCGGTCCTTCCAAAATTTACAATACAGAATTGCTCTAAGTGTATCACTACACATATCTAGAAATACATGTGACAGCTTAATGCATAACTTTAGACCTGCATTAAGCTGCGAACTTGAGATATTGGTCAGATTACAAACCGGATGACTCGAACCTCTGTTATCTCGAACTAATTTGTATGGTCCCATGAAGTTCGAGATATCGGAGTTCAACTGTACATGCCCCTTTACTTCAATTTCTTGCCAAAAATAATGTCAACAGTTTGGCGTCTTATAAGACGTTCAATATGGATCCAAACTGTTTGAAAGATCATCTTGTTGTGTAGTATTGATCGAGTTAAGCATGTAATTCCATGTTAATGCGAAACTTTTACTTTATCCAGATGATTTTGGAATAATGGCTTCAGACAGGAATAAGTTAATCATCGAGAAAAAGCTGACTGAGGATCCTGGGTTGTTTAACCCTTTCACCGCCAATTTAGCAAAAATGCACAATGACAAATAGTTCAGTCTCAGATCAGACGCTGCCTTTTCAAAGGCGGCGTCTGATCAGGGACTTCACCTTTTGTCTCAATCTATGTTTCTTTATATGTGCTTTATTCGTTTGAAATTTGCACTGATTTATCTCATTTCCTTATTGTACCGAATGATTTAACAAAATTGGACTGCAGACAACAATTAGAAATTTGGCGCCGAAAGGGTTAATCAATGGTTGATTGATAACAAATTATAATTATATCTTGGAAAAACAGAATCTATAGTGTTTGGATCCAAGCCAAAAATAAAGGCAATCAATGATCTTCATATTACTTGTAGTGGACAGGATACTAGGTCTACTTCAACATTCAAGTACTTAGGTGCAACATTGGATCAAAATCTTACAGGTGAATCATAGCTAGTTCTATAATTTTATATTATAAATATAATGCCAGGTTAAAGTTTCTGTACAGAAAACAACATTATTTCACAGATTATAATAAAGGACTCTTGGTTTCATCTCTTATTCAATGCCATCTTGATTATGCGTGTTCCCTCTGGTATAATGGTCTGACCAAAATTTGGAAAGGCAAGCTGCATATTACTCGGAATGAATTGGTCAGATTTGTATTCAATGCAGAGAAAATGTCACATATTGAGCATGTACATTTTTATTTCCCTTAATTGGTTTCCAGTTCGCAAAAAAGTGGAACAGATTACTCAGTCGTTTTTTAATCATAGTGGTCAATCTCCTGAATATATGGGTCAACATTTTGTATCTCAGGATTATATTCATTTTTATAGAACTACATGTAGATCCAGAGAAAGCGGGTCTTTTATTCTTCCTAAAGTCATAGGTTTTGGTCTAGAATCATTCTCATTCCAGAGGTGTACGCTGTAGAACTTACTACCTTCTCAAAATGGGAAACGTACCGGCCTTATCAAACTTAAAAGTATTATTAAAGATCTGATCTAAAAGGTTAGATGCCACTTTGTATTTTTAATTCTATTTGTAATTTACAAAATCTCTGAACTAAAGTATTAAAATTCATTTTATTTTAGATAATTTTCATGTCTCTCTATGCCAGATCATAACTATCAAGACTGCAATGAAAATAAGGGATCGTCTTCCCTCCTTTGTGTTATCTTTGATATTGATGTGACTGACATGGTTCATTAAATACTTCATGTTGTTTATATATGCATGGCTTTAATTATCACTATATTGATAAAAGAAATTCAATCCGTTGTTACTGTAACCATGTTACTTGCACACAATATATATACCTATCTACTTATCTATCTATATTCGTCACAGGTTGTCGAGTTAAACTGACTTGGGAAATGTATGCGTTGGAAAACCATACTACATGTATACTCTATTGACCCCATTAGACATGCCCTTTAATGCCTTTGCACGCAGTGTAGAGCCAGAACAGACTGTATGATCAGGGTCTGCTCTGTTTGCTGATGGAATTATACAGATCTGATTCTATATATTTTACCCGGGTCGAAACGTTCTTATTCACAAGGTTAAGCTCAATCAAGTGCTGAACTTGCTTTGCATGTATACAATAAAGCCCCTCTTAACCGGAATTCTAGTAGAGAATAATTTATATATACTTTTAGGTAGGTGGCTGCTTAATGCAGGGTGAAAGTTATGCAAATAGCTCGTATATAAGCTTTCTATACTTTCACCCTATGCATGACCTTCACCCTGCATTAAACTGCCACCTGTCTCCAAGACCCATGTTTGTACTAGATTTAACGTCCGGTCTGGGGAGGTATTACTGTGCACACGTAATACTTCGATAGTCCACAAGGTATGTATACCTATTACCTAGTGTCTATGTTACTTCACTTTCGTCGCCTAATTTTCAGATTCGAATAGTCCATCAATATGTATTGGTAGAGTCTATATATTATGAAAGGGTGAACGTTGTGAGGAAGATTTTAACGCTTTCCCTGTTCTAGGTTTATTCCAAATTGCTACACCTTTATTAATGGACAAAACAGTTGTAATGAAATATGGAAGGTGGAACAATGCAGCTATTTTAGAAAGTAAAGAAACAATCCTTTCAAATTCCATTAGCAAATAGAGCAGACACTGATCAGAGGGCTTCTATAGGAGGCGTCTGATCTGGATCTACTCTGTTTGCAAATGCGTGAAAAGGCGTTTATATGAAGAAAATGGTTAAATTACTTACAGTGCAGGCCTTGATCAGATGGTTTCTCTAGGAGTCCTCCGATCTGGATCTACATTGTTTGAAAATGGCACTGCCGCATTTAACTGGTTGATAAATGATTTCTTTTAAAAATGAGTTTTATAAAAAGAAATACGCAAATTAATTGATACGTTTTAATCATTTCTATTATCAGTTGAGTATCATTAAACAAAATAACTTACAAAATATTAATGTAGTAAGTCGTTGACTGATATTGAATGAGCAATCATTTTAGCTTGTTCATGAAACTGGCAAGTGTCCGACAGTGGCGGCGCTGAGCAGTCGTCGTATCCTTGGCTCTATGTTAAAATGCAATAAAAACACTTTTCAGAACATGACTCATTTATGATATTTACCCCTTAATAAATATTAAAAGACTACCCATATTAACTTATACTACAGACTATCCTAATTACCCTCTATCAAAGGACTACCCTATTTATTAACCCTTCCCCTTTTTAGCTCGCCTGAGCCGAAGGCTCAGGATGAGCTATTGTGACCGCGATCCGTCCGTGTAACGAAGTAAAGTGACCCCCATAGAATACTGACCCCCGGTCACTATTCTTCAGAAAAAGCGACCCCCTTTCTGAAAAATATCGACTCCCCTCTGAAAAATAGTGACCCCCTCCGCGATATATCTATAAAATATTGACCCCCGCCCCAATTATTACTAACAAATTAGTAACCATTGTAAATACTTGAATACCTAATATTGTTGCGGCTGCAGTTTTGTTTTTTTGTTGCTGCAGCATCGGGTGGGTGGGTATGTGTGGGTGTGTGGGTGTGGTAGCGCGCGCGTGTGTGTGTGTGTGTGTGTGTGTGGGGGGGGGGGGGTAAACGAAATTTAACGAAAACGCTTTATTATTTAGAAACTGTCAATATTTTGAAAAATGTTGACACTAGCAGATGAGTGACAGTGGGTGTGAAGTAGTAGTTGTATTAGTAGAAGTAGTGGTAATATAACTTATTTTAAGGGGACATTTACAATGCATTTTGAGTATAACAACCTTTTCTGTGCGATCTAATAAATGGTTCTATACTTCTAACAGCGACCGACCTTACTTGTCAAATCATGTTTTTAAATCTTTACAGTAAGTAAACTGTTCTTTTTATAAAGGCAAATACTACTACTTGTGTATTTTATTTTGTACCCTTGAGTAATAATTCCCAATGTAAACAAACACAAACGCAAATTAAGTTCAATTGAATATAAAAGGATAAAAGTTGACGATTAATCTCAGTCTGATTGGCAAACTGTTTTGAAACTCAACAGGTGCTGATACTTTCGATGTCATACATTTGACTTACTAGGCAGCCACAAATAGGTGACACACACACAAGGAAAACTATCTTCTCTAGGTTATGTTATGAATAGAATATAAGATTCGTGTTCGTGATTTATTGGATCTATTAAACTCGTCCTTTCAGACAAAAATAAACACGCAACAAATCTTTGCTGTGTGGTTTTCTACAAAGCTCGTTTAAAACAAAAGTAAAAACATTATGAACAACTAATCTAATGTTTATTATCTGCAGAGGACAATGGCCTGTTACAAATGTACACACTATATTGCTATGGTATATGTCACACGTGCTTGACCTTTTATATAAGGAAATCAACAGCATCTCTTCGACAATAATTGACACAATTCTCTATAAATTAAATTGTATTCCGATGTTGTGTAGGGGTGTGTGGGTGCGTGCGGAAGGGTGTTTATTTACTATAAGTGATTGTTACGTGCATGTGTGTGTGTGTACATGCGCGCGTGTGCGTGTGTGTGCTAGTCTGTACGAACAATGATTACAAGTCGTATTACTTGGCGTCCATTGTGCGCATTAGTCATGATATATTAAACGGGGCTCAAAATGATATTACTAGGGGTCACACATCTGTAACAATTATGACCAAGGTTAAATATTTTTTTCGAAATACGTGAAACCCTTTCTTTAAAGTATACTTGAGGCAAATTAAAGTTGCTGGTGTTGTTCAAAATATCACGAAGGTGGGCCAAAGCATTATTACCGGGGATCATTATTGTTTAAAAAATACTGACCGGGGTTCGATATTCTTCAGACAAAAATTACACCCATCCTTTCTACAACATACTTGAGTTCAATTAGCATTGGGCGCATTGGTCATTATATAATAAACGTGGCTAAAAATAATCTATGAAAGGGGGTCACTACATCTGTAAGAATTATAACCAAGGTTAAATATTTTTCGAGTAAAGTTAAACCCTTTCCTTAAATTATACTGGAGATAGATTAGAGTTTCAGGGATTTGTTCAACATATCATGAATTTGTGTCAAAGCAATATGACCGGGTGTCGCTATTTTTTAAAAAATACTGACCGGGGGTCAGTATTCTTCAGAAAATGTGACCCCCTATGTACAAAATGCTTGGGTTCAATTAATATTGTGCGTTGTTGCAACCTGAATTGTAATAACAACCGGAATTGTAATAAAATTTATTACAAAACTGGTTATGATGCGAAAACGTTATTACAATTGTTGGTCAACCTGAATTGTAATAACAACCTGAAGTGTAATAAAATTATATTTAGTCTGTATTTGTGTGTCTATGTGAGTATGAATGTGCGCACGTGCTAGTATGTTGATAGTATGTGTATGCGTGTAGTTTGTATGGGAGGGGCGCATGCGTGTGCGCGCATGTGTGCATGTATGAAGTAATACATAAGATATTCTAGATGATAGTACAACGACTTAGAAATTTTTATTACAAAACTGGTTATGATGCGAAAACATTATTACAATTGGTGGTCAACCTGAATTGTAATAACAACCTGAAGTGTAATAACATAATTTTGTGTCTGTATTTGTGTGTCTATGTGAATATGAATGTGCGCACGTGCTAGTATGTTGATAGTATGTGTATGCGTGTAGTTTGTATGGGAGGGGCGCATGCGTGTGCGCGCATGTGTACATGTATGAAGTAATACATCAGATATTCTAGAAGATAGTATACGACTTAGAAATTTTTATTACAAAACTGGTTATGATGCGAAAACATTATTACAATTGGTGGTCAACCTGAATTGTAATAACAACCTGAAGTGTAATAAAATAATTTTGTGTCTGTATTTGTGTGTCTATGTGAATATGAATGTGCGCACGTGCTAGTATGTTGATAGTATGTGTATGCGTGTAGATTGTATGGGAGGGGCGCATGCGTGTGCGCGCATGTGTACATGTATGAAGTAATACATAAGATATTCTAGATGATAGTACAACGACTTAGAAATTTTTATTACAAAACTGGTTATGATGCGAAAACATTATTACAATTGGTGGTCAACCTGAATTGTAATAACAACCTGAAGTGTAATAAAATAATTTTGTGTCTGTATTTGTGTGTCTATGTGAATATGAATGTGCGCACGTGCTAGTATGTTGATAGTATGTGTATGCGTGTAGTTTGTATGGGAGGGGCGCATGCGTGTGCGCGCATGTGTACATGTTTGAAGTAATACATCAGATATTCTAGAAGATAGTGCAACGACTTAGAAATTTTTATTACAAAACTGGTTATGATGCGAAAACATTATTACAATTGGTGGTCAACCTGAATTGTAATAACAACCTGAAGTGTAATAAAATTATATTTAGTCTGTATTTGTGTGTCTATGTGAGTATGAATGTGCGCACGTGCTAGTATGTTGATATTATGTGTATGCGTGTAGTTTGTATGGGAGGGGCGCATGCGTATGCGCGCATGTGTACATGTATGAAGTAATACATAAGATATTCTAGAAGATAGTACAACGACTTAGAATTTTTTATTACAAAACTGGTTATGATGCGAAAACATTATTACAATTGGTGGTCAACCTGAATTGTAATAACAACCTGAAGTGTAATAAAATAATTTTGTGTCTGTATTTGTGTGTCTATGTGAATATGAATGTGCGCACGTGCTAGTATGTTGATCGTATGTGTATGCGTGTAGTTTGTATGCGAGGGGCGCATGCGTATGCGCGCATGTGTACATGTATGAAGTAATACATCAGATGATGCGAAAACATTATTACAATTGGTGGTCAACCTGAATTGTAATAACAACCTGAAGTGTAATAAAATAATTTTGTGTCTGTATTTGTGTGTCTATGTGAATATGAATGTGCGCACGTGCTAGTATGTTGATAGTATGTGTATGCGTGTAGTTTGTATGGGAGGGGCGCATGCGTGTGCGCGCATGTGTACATGTATGAAGTAATACATCAGATATTCTAGAAGATAGTGCAACGACTTAGAAATTTTTATTACAAAACTGGTTATGATGCGAAAACATTATTACAATTGGTGGTCAACCTGAATTGTAATAATAACCTGAAGTGTAATAAAATAATTTTGTGTCTGTATTTGTGTGTCTATGTGAGTATGAATGTGCGCACGTGCTAGTATGTTGATAGTATGTGTATGCGTGTAGTTTGTATGGGAGGGGCGCATGCGTGTGCGCGCATGTGTACATGTATGAAGTAATACATCAGATATTCTAGAAGATAGTACAACGACTTAGAAATTTTTATTACAAAACTGGTTATGATGCGAAAACATTATTACAATTGGTGGTCAACCTGAATTGTAATAACAACCTGAAGTGTAATAAAATAATTTTGTGTCTGTATTTGTGTGTCTATGTGAGTATGAATGTGCGCATGTGCTAGTATGTTGATAGTATGTGTATGCGTGTAGTTTGTATGGGAGGGGCGCATGCGTGTGCGCGCATGTGTACATGTATGAAGTAATACATAAGATCTTTTAGATGATAGTACAACGACTTAGAAATTTTTATTACAAAACTGGTTATGATGCGAAAACATTATTACAATTGGTGGTCAACCTGAATTGTAATAACAACCTGAAGTGTAATAAAATTATATTTAGTCTGTATTTGTGTGTCTATGTGAGTATGAATGTGCGCACGTGCTAGTATGTTGATAGTATGTGTATGCGTGTAGTTTGTATGGGAGGGGCGCATGCGTATGCGCGCATGTGTACATGTATGAAGTAATACATCAGATATTCTAGAAGATAGTACAACGACTTAGAAATTTTTATTACAAAACTGGTTATGATGCGAAAACATTATTACAATTGGTGGTCAACCTGAATTGTAATAACAACCTGAAGTGTAATAAAATAATTTTGTGTCTGTATTTGTGTGTCTATGTGAATATGAATGTGCGCACGTGCTAGTATGTTGATCGTATGTGTATGCGTGTAGTTTGTATGGGAGGGGCGCATGCGTGTGCGCGCATGTGTACATGTATGAAGTAATACATCAGATATTCTAGAAGATAGTACAACGACTTAGAATTTTTTATTACAAAACTGGTTATGATGCGAAAACATTATTACAATTGGTGGTCAACCTGAATTGTAATAACAACCTGAAGTGTAATAAAATAATTTTGTTTCTGTATGTGTGTGTCTATGTGAGTATGAATGTGCGCACGTGCTAGTATGTTGATAGTATGTGTATGCGTGTAGTTTGTATGGGAGGGGCGCATGCGTATGCGCGCATGTGTACATGTATGAAGTAATACATAAGATATTCTAGAAGATAGTACAACGACTTAGAAATTTTTATTACAAAACTGGTTATGATGCGAAAACATTATTACAATTGGTGGTCAACCTGAATTGTAATAACATCCTGAAGTGTAATAAAATAATTTTGTGTCTGTATTTGTGTGTCTATGTGAATATGAATGTGCGCACGTGCTAGTATGTTGATAGTATGTGTATGCTTGTAGTTTGTATGGGAGGGGCGCATGCGTATGCGCGCATGTGTACATGTATGAAGTAATACATAAGATATTCTAGAAGATAGTACAACGACTTAGCAATTTTTATTACAAAACTGGTTATGATGCGAAAACATTATTGCGCGCTTTAGTCATTACAGGATAAACACGGCTGAAATTGCTATGACCGGGGGTCACTACATCTGTAAGAATTATGACACAGGTTTAATAAAATCGAGTAAAGTTAAATTCTGTCTTAAATTATACTAGAGGTAGATTAAGTTGGCAGGAGTTGGTCAACATATCATGAACTACTTGGGATCATGACATCTGTAATTATGACCAAAGTTATATAGTTTACGAGTAAAGTTAAACCCTTTCTTTAAATTATACAGGAGGTAGATTAACGTCGCGGGAACTGTTCAACATATCATGAACGTGTGTCAAAGTACTATGACCGGGGGTCGCTATATTTTAAAAAATACTGACCGGGGGTCGATATACTTCAGAAAATGTGACAAAATACTTGGGTTCAATCAGTATTGCGCGCTTTAGTCATTACAGGATAAACACGGCTGAAATTGCTATGACCGGGGGTCACTACATCTGTAAGAATTATGACACAGGTTAAATAAAATCGAGTAAAGTTAAATTCTGTCTTAAATTATACCAGAGGTAGATTAAGTTGGCAGGAGTTGGTCAACATATCATGAACGTGTGTCAAAGTACTATGACCGGGGTCGCTATTTTTTAAAAAATACTGAACGGGGGGTCGATATTCTTCAGAAAATGTGACCCCCTGTGTACAAAATACTTGGGTTCAGTTAGCAAGGCGCGCATCAGCCATGATATGACAAACAGGGCTGAAATTGCTCTGACCGGGGATCATGACATCTGTAATTATGACCAAAGTTATATAGTTTACGAGTAAAGTTAAACCCTTTCTTTAAATTATACAGGAGGTAGATTAAAGTCGCGGGAACTGTTCAACATATCATGAACGTGTGTCAAAGTACTATGACCGGGGGTCGCAATTTTTTAAAAGATACTGACCGGGGGTCGATATTCTTCAGAAAATGTAACCCCTATGCACAAAATACTTGGGTTCAATCAGTATTGCGCGCTTTAGTCATTACAGGATAAACACGGCTGAAATTGCTATGACCGGGGGTCACTACATCTGTAAGAATTATGACACAGGTTAAATAAAATCGAGTAAAGTTAAATTCTGTCTTAAATTATACCAGAGGTAGATTAAGTTGGCAGGAGTTGGTCAACATATCATGAACGTGTGTCAAAGTACTATGACCGGGGTCGCTATTTTTTTTAAAATACTGACCGGGGGTCGATATTCTTCAGAAAATGTGACCCCCTGTGTACAAAATACTTGGGTTCTGTTAGCAAGGCGCGCATTAGCCATGATATGACAAACAGGGCTGAAATTGCTCTGACCGGGGATCATGACATCTGTAATTATGACCAAAGTTAAATAGTTTACGAGTAAAGTTAAACCCTTTCTTTAAATTATACAGGAGGTAGATTAAAGTCGCGGGAACTGTTCAACATATCATGAACGTGTGTCAAAGTACTATGACCGGGGTCGCTATTTTTTAAAAAATACTGACCGGGGGTCGATATTCTTCAGAAAATGTGACCCCCTGTGTACAAAATACTTGGGTTCAGTTAGCAAGGCGCGCATTAGCCATGATATGACAAACAGGGCTGAAATTGCTCTGACCGGGGATCATGACATCTGTAATTATGACCAAAGTTATATAGTTTACGAGTAAAGTTAAACCCTTTCTTTAAATTATACAGGAGGTAGATTAAAGTCGCGGGAACTGTTCAACATATCATGAACGTGTGTCAAAGTACTATGACTGGGGGTCGCTATTTTTTTTTAAAATATTGACCGGGGGTCGATATTCTTCAGAAAATGTGACCCCCTATGCACAAAATACTTGGGTTCAATTAGGATTGCGCTTTAGTCATTACAGTATAAACTAGGCTGAAATTGCTATGACCGGAGGTCACTACATCTGTAAGAATTATGACCAACGTTAAATAAAATCGAGTAAAGTTAAACTCTTTCCTAAATTATACTGGCGGTAGATTAAGTTCGCGGGAGTTGTTCAACATATCACGAACGTGTGTCAAAGCACTATGACCGGGGGTCGATATTTTTTTATAAGATATTGACCGGGGGTCGATTTTCTTTCCGAAAATGTGACCCCTATGAACAAAATACTTGGGTTCAATTAGCAGTGCGCGCTTTAGTCATGATATAATAAACGCTGCTCAAATTGATATGACCGGGGGTCACTTCATCTATAATAATAATGACCAAGGTTAATTTTTTTCGAGTAAAGATTAACTTTCTTTAATTATACTGGAGATAGATTAAAAAGCACTATGACCGGGGGTTGCCCTTTTTTAAGAATATTGACCAGGGTCGATATTCTTCAGTAAAAGTGCCCCCTTTCTAAATAATACATTTGTTCTAATGAACGTTGTGCACATTGGTCAGTGATAAAAAGGGCTCAAAATGCTATGACCGTGCGGTCACTAGGTAGGTAGGTAGGGTAGGGTAGGGTAGGTAGGTAGGTAGGTAGATAGTAGTATTTAAAGTAGTAGTAGTATAGGTAGTAGTAGCAGTAGTATAGGTAGTGGAAGTAGTACAGGTGGAATGTAGTAGGCAATAGCAGAAGTAGTACTAGGAAGTAGGAATAGTAGTAGTAGCAGTTGTAGCAGCAGCAGCGGCAGTAGTAGGTGGATGGGTTTGTGGGTGGTTGGGTTTGTGCTTGAGTGGGTGGCTGGGTTTTGGGTGGGTGGGTTTTTTATTGGGTATGTGTGAAGGTAGGTAGGTAATAGGAGGAGGTATAGGAGTAGTAGTAGGAGGAGTAGTATGTGTAGTTGTGGGATTAATAGTAGTAGTAGTAGTTGTAGTAGTGGTAGTAGTAGTAGTAGTAGCGGTAATTATAGTAGTAGTAGTAGTAGTAGTAGTAGTAGTAGTAGTAGTGACGGTGGTGGTGGTGGTGGTAGACGAAGCAAACACAACAACAACAACAACAACAAAAATATTATTTCCCACTTCGCTAAAATAATTCAAAAGGCATGATGTCGAACACTTATGTTGCCTCACTTCGATGAGACTTATTTCAATTAATTTCAATAGGTGATAAATTACAAATGTATTCAAAATATGGATATAATATATGGCATTGAACACAGTATTGACCATACAAAAATCCACAGCCAAATGAAGTTTTGTTTAGTTTTACAGTGACTGACACAATGTTCCATCCATGAAATTTTAAGTTAGAACTTAGATTATTGAAATTTTAACAGCTATTTACGTTTTGTAAAGTGTCAGATAGAAGTCAATACAACATTTTACAATTCATTAAGTGATCTCTTCATATATACATGTGTTCCTACGTGCGTGTAAGTGTGTGCGTGAGTGTTTGTGTGCTTGCATGTATGAGAGTGTTTCGAAGTGTATGTGTAAGTATCGGTATATGTGCGTGCGTGCGTTCATATGTGTACCGGTATGTGTGCGTACATGCGTTCGTGTGTGTAATTGTGTATGTACATACGTGTTGTGTGTGTGTGTGTGCGTGCGTGCGTGCGGACGGGCGTATGTTTTGTTGAAACAAAGACAGGGAGTCACTATTCTATGGGGGGTCGCAATTCTTCGTAAGGGGTCAGTTTTCTTCGTGTGCAGGGGTCGTAATATTATGACCGGGGGGTCAAAATACTATGACCGGGGGGTCACTATTTTTTAAAAAATACTGACCGGGGGGTCAGTATTCTATGGGGGTCACTTTACTTCGTTACACCCGGCGTCCGTCCACATTTTCAAACGACATCTCCTCTGAAACCGCTGATCCGATTTTCAGAATTTTGTCAAAAGCATCAGTGGTTAGGGGGAACGAAATATTGTTCAAATTATGACCCTCGGACCAAAATTGGCCCCGCCCCGGGGCTTATCAGTTTTTCATAGGAAAATCTTTGAAATATTATTCTCTGAAACTTTAAGACCTAGACCTTTGGTATTTGGTATATAGCATGATCTAATGATCCTCTACAAAGATTGTTAAAAAAAATGGCCCCGCTCCGGGGCTTTTCAGATTTTAAATAGAAATTCGTTTTTATGTATTGATATATGAAAACACGAAATATTCACCATGGCGGAAACTGTAGAATAAGATCTATATCATAACCTTGAAGCAAACAGTGCAGACCATGATCAGACGGCACCTATAGGAGCCGTCTGACCTGGCTCTATTCTGTTTGTAAAGGTGTAGAAAGGCGTCTTTATGGAGTAAATGGTTAAGAATGTATAAGTGTAAACGTTCACGTTTTATAACGCCACGTATATCAACTCTTTTAGCGCCAAATAGTGTTCGTCTGCTAAAAACTGACGTCTGCTTTAAGTTCCTTCAAGTCTTCAATTTCTCCTCTAAAACGTTAGTGGCGTATAAATCAAGCCTTTGAGAAACGACTAACCAAGTTTTAAACAGTTTGGATCCTGATGAGACGTTGATTTACTCGGTGTTTCATCTTGAGCTTAACTTGAGTGGCTATTCGACGATGTCGTCGGTGAAAGAGTAATGCTCAATGAGCCAAGAATTATTACAATTGTTTGTTTGTTTGTTTGTTTGTTTACGTGTTGTCTGGTGCTTTATACAACTTGTCTTGTTTTGTGTGGGTTTTTTTTTTAAAAAAAACCCAGTTACATGCAGACATTTAAATACAGTAAAGCTCCACTAATGCGACCACTTAATAAACAGCCACTGGCGTCGTTTAAAGCAGGTGGTTGCTTAATGTAGGACGAAAGTTATGCAGAAAGCTCCTGCCTCTGTCATCCAGAATTATTCCCATGTTTGGTGGTCGTATTAGAGGGGTTTTCCTGTACTTGTGAATTAAATACCATCTGTGTTTTACAAAGTTCCGGACAAGTTACGTAATACATCAGCCCACTTGTGTGTATTGGAAGCATAAAAGGTATATCCCATTTTAGTAACATAATCAGTTTATATTTAAACCTTTAACCTTTCAAGTCGACAGCACACGCTTTAGTTTGAATTTTGTTGTTGTTTTATTACTGTGTCACTATTTATTTCTTTTTTCTGTTGGTCGACTCTCTGTGCAGTGACGTCCGATAATGCCAAATGAAAACAACAACAACAACAACAACAACATGAGAACCTTTATTTCATGAATATTAATGTAAGAAATAATGACGTAATAAGTATTAGTTGGATTATTGTTTTATAATGGAACACGAACAAAGGAAATGTTGACTATCGCAGGAACAAACGAATCAGATCTATATAATGCTATAAGCAAACCAGATAGCTCCTTTAGGAACTGTCTGATATAGGTCTACTCTGTTCGCAAAGGTATCAAAAGGCGTACTTATGGAGTTAATGCTTTTGCATTTGTTGACTGATGGACGCACTCCAAATTCTTTAAAATCAGATCGGGTTAGAAGGCGCTTTAAGTTTGGTAGTTGCTGTTTGCCTTTAATCACCCTAGTGCTGTTCATTATTCTTTTCATTGTTTCATCATTATTTAGAATCTCCATATTTTGTTTCAATACACCAAATATCTCTTTATTTTTTGGATTAAAAGTTGAAATAAACGGAATAATGTGCTCTTCTTTTCTTCTTTTAGCTGTAAGTAATTCCTTTCTTGGTATTTTAAAGGCTTTAATAATTCCTGTCTTAACTATTTCTGGTGGATAATTCAATTTTATACGATTAAATGCCAATTCTTCTAAACGTTTTAAAAGAATATCCGAATCACCTACAATTGAACAAATTCTGCGAGCCCCGTTTTGGACTTTGTGGCTGCATAGTGGAAGGTTCTTCCTTATGTTTAAATAACAAAGTATTCCATGTAATAGAAAATATGAACTATATACTCCGGTGCCCCATTCCCTCCGCCCTAAATAAAAATAATAATAGAACGTATTTTTGGAGTAAATATTTAAAGTATAAACTATTCGTATTCAAATTCATTGCCAAGGCAAACAAACAGGGAACAATAAGATCTAGGTCTATTCTGTTTGCAAAGAAGTAAAACGTCATTATTAGCAAGTAAAGGGATAACCCTTTCAACGTAAAGTTTTCAATAAAATGCAGTCAAACCTCTCTAAACCGGACGTTAAATTTGGTATAAATATCGGTTTTGGGGACAGGTGGCAGCTTAATGCAGGGCGAAAGTCATTAAAAAAGCTCCTCTAGGTTTTACAGATCTACTGACTGAATGTCAACCAGTTGATGAGATATCAAATTACCCGGAGTCACACCTAGGCCAAGGCAGCCTGCAGATGCAAACCATTTCGCGTTTAGCAGGACACATATTATCCATTTTTTATTTCAATGTACAGTAAAACCTCTCTATAACGGCCACTAAATTACATCAAGTATTTTGCGTTAAAGGCAGGTGTCTGCTTAAAGCAAGGTGAAAGTAGAACAGAACGCTCCTATAGGAGCGTTCTGTTTTACTTTCACCTTGCTTTAAGCAACCACCTGCTCTATATACCAACTAATTAACATAATTCAGTGGCCGTTATAGAGAGAGTTGACTGTACTCAATGGTGCAATCATATGGTTGTGCCTTTCAACACTTGAGTAAGTTTTGTCAGAGAAATGGTCGTCTGCTTCAATTCTGAAAGTACTATTGTCCTTGGAAACAGAGTAGGCCCAGATCAGATGGCTCCTGTAGGAGCCGTCTGAGCAGAATCTTCTTTGTTTACTTATGCACTAATATCGATAAGATTCTACTGGACTAAACCGTGTATTGCTCAAATGCCATTATGAATATTATGTTAATTAATGTTGATACAATCATTATTCCTTACATGAATATTCATAGCATAATGGGTTAGATGGTATTCAATCTTTAGTGTGTTATGATTTACTTTCATAGTTAGCTCAGATCGTATTTATCCTTTTCACCGTCACAGTCGCATAAATGCACCGCTACAAATAGTGCAGTCCCGGATCAGACGCCGCCTTTTCAAGGCGATGACTGATCAGGGACTTCACTATTTGTCCCAATCTCTATTTCTATACATGTGCTTTATTCCTTTGAAATTTGCATCTATTTATCTCATTTCCTTATTTTACTGAATGATTTAACAAACTTGGATTGCAGACGACAATTTTTAGAAATTTGGCGCCGAAAGGATTAAACAGACAGACTGTCCTAGTAAATGTCCAAGAAGACATTTTGAGCCATTACTATGTGCTACTTATTTATACAGTAAATTCCAATCCAAACCGGATCTCTAGTAACGAAGATGTGTATCTGTTTAGTCAGGTGACTGCTTACTGCTGGATGAAAGGCATGCAGAATGCTCCCAAAGGGATTTTAATCCTGCATCCTGCATTAAGCTTCCACCTGTATTGTGCTGACATTATAGAACACTAAACTGGTTGTCCCTTGGGAGATTTCTACACGATTTTCGCCCTGCATTAAGCTACCACCTGTCTTATGCGGACATTATTCAGAACAAAACTGGCTGTCCTTTGACAGCTTTCTGCATAAACTCCCAAACGGCGTTAAACTGCAACCTGTTTTAAAGACCGGCTTTAATAGTAATACTTATTATAAATACTAAATAACCGCCTTTGAGAGCGGATTTACTCTATACCTTATACCGTGCCAAGCATTAGTTAACTTTTGTTCAATATCAAATTGAACGTGTACAAGTTGCTTTGGACGGATTATAACGTGGTGTGAATAATAAATCTGCGACATTACTTGTATTTGCAAATAGCTGAATCAGATGAGACGCCGAGTAACTCTGAATCTCACCAGAATCCAAGCTGTTTGACACTCGGTCAATGGTTTCTCATAAACCTGTTCCGTTGTTTAAAAACTTATCACTGAAGAAAATGATTGTACTCGTATGACACAGGCAGTACATATCCTAATCAAAGGGTTCCCCCAGGAGCCCTTTGATCTGAGCCTTTACTGTTTGTAAAGGTTATATATATTCGGTTCCTACATATTAAGAGTTAATGTCAGATAGATTGTAAATTCCAATTAACAGAGCTATCAATGTGTATTACACATACACTCCTTGTATAACTCAGAAAATGGGTTGCAGTGCATCTGCCCCTAAGCCACAAAACTTTATATACAACAACCAGAGTGATTTCACCAGGAGAGACGGAGGTTTTCGTCAACGTGAGCCAGCTCCACCGCCGCGTACTTTCATCCTGCCAGGTAGTTACCCACCTCCACCACCACCACCAGGTCCGCCGATTCCACGTGGACCGAATCCGCCCCCGCCCCCACCTCCGCCTCAGCATCAGCGGCAGCATCGGCCACAGATTCAAGAACAAGGATACGTGTTAGATGACTATGGCTTACAACATGCACAGTATGACTTCCGAAGAAATCCGACTGACCTTGATCGAGATTTCGGAGATCCCCCTACAAGTTTTCCATTTACTGACTCGGACTTTGGCCTAAGCCAAGCCCTACCAGGTGTTTCAGGCATCGAGTGGAAACGTCCAGGGGTAAGACAATACTTCACGAAACCATTTTTAGATCATGCTGGGAAAACTTTTGCTGGGTCCAAACTGTTTGACAGTTTGGTCATATTTTTGAAAACAACTAGAAGATAAATCAAAAGTAAAAACGGACATAGAGTTCATTAATAGTCATGTAAGAAATACTGACATAATGGCTTTAGATAAGTACATTAATGGTTATAATAGCACATGGACTGGGGAAATTTTGGCCATGACAGAAAATCTAGAATCATATCTATATTACACCAGATGCAAATAGAGCAGATTCTAATCAGACGGCTCCTCACACAGGAACCGGCTGGTCTGAGTCTACTGTGTTTGATAAAGCATAGAAAGGCGTATTTATGGAGTAAATGGTTAACGGTTTACATAATACAATACGTCGTCTGCCTTTAACATTTTTGTACATCCATTTTATTCCATCTTTTCTATAGAGGATCTTACATTAGTGTTCGTTACATTTTGTTTTCATGAAACTCATTTACTATAATGAATATGACACTCACTAAAGCTCGGGTCATATTATTATAGTAAACTCGTTTCATAAAAACAATTTGTAACGAACACGAATGTAAGATTCTTTTTATCACATAAGCCTTAAAAGGCTACAGAAAATGAAACAGGCCATAGCTGACGGCTGTTTCGGCCATTGCTTACTAACAGCATAGTAATACAAGGGACGACGCACATGGATCGCTACTATTGGCTAACGCTTAAATTAGCGCTAAGATTGGCTAACGATTGTTAATTTGCTTAGAAAATGCTCTAGTGCATTTTGCGGTTTACGGCACTCTGTTACGGCACTCCCACAGGGCAGATTATGTGATAAAAGCCTTTACTCCACACATAAGCATTTTACGCATTTGCAAACAGAGTAGACCCAGATCAGAGGTTTCAGAGGAACCATCTGATCAGAGTCTCCTCTGTTTGCTTTTGATGTAATATAGATTTGATTATACAGTTTCTGTCACAATAAAAGTTATTTGTTCATAGTGCCATTCTGAAATTTCAAGCGACTCAATATTCACGATGTCATTATTTCATAGTGTAAATGGTCAAATACGGTAGACTGTTCAACAGTTTTGATCCTGATGAGACGCATTAAGAATGCAATTCTAGTTATACTTACTTTTTTACAGAAATATGACACGTTGTGTCCATAAAACATGATTAAAATAGAACCCCTCTAAACCGGAATTTATATTCAAGAACAATTTGGGTCAATTATAGGCAGGGGGTTGCTTGATTCAGGATGACAGTCATGCAGGAAACTCCTAAGGGAGTTTTCTGCATGACTACATTAAGCTGCCATCCGCCTGAAAGATCGGGTTTGATACAGATTTTAACGTCCGGTTTAGAGTTTTACTACATACATACCTTGACTTATTAAACACGGCAACGTTGGTACACCTGTATCTTACGGGTATAATTCTAGTTCTCAATCAGAGTAGCAGGTACAGTAAAAACCTTCTAAACCCTCTAAATCTATAGTCCGTTATCTGTATATTCACGATAATGTCAATAAGCCTCTGCCAAACTGTAGGCTATTTTGTGATTATTCATCAGATCTAACGAATGGTCACAGCATACCGTTTGTTTGACACGAAATTTTAAACGTTTTAAATATATCTCAAATAATGAGTTCTGTTTAAAATAATCGATCAATTTTTAATCGATAATCAGTCAGTTATCGCATCAATAATCGATAATAAAACATTGTTTGATTTCCAACATCCTCTGGTAATTTATTCTCCATCGTTCCATACAGTGCAAACCTGACCAGATACCTCATATCAGATGTGATACCTGATCTTGTTCTACACTGATTCCAACCAAGTTAGGTCCAAATTATGGCAGTAGAAGATCCTTCGTAAAACCCCTCTAAACCGGACGTTCAATTTAGTAGAAATATCGGTCTTGGAGACAGGTGGCAGCTTAATGCAGGGTGAAAGTCATGCAGAAAGCTCCTCTTAAAGACCAGTTATATCATAATTCTTCTCTACTAGAATTCCGGTTTAGGCGACTACGCGTATTGAACAGGCAGTGTTTTTTCCGCATCATGTTTAAGTTTCCTACTATGACTGGAATGTATTTCAGGAGTTTTGCGATGCCCCGGTGCTGATTTCTGGAGGTACCACTCGGTATGACGTTGGTCAAGGTTCTGCGGGCACATGCTGGTTCCTGTCCATTGTGGCAGTGCTGGCTGAGAGACCCAAGCTTTTCCGCAAGGTAAGCTTTGAATTGTAACAGTTGGTATATACAAGATGCGTCAATTAAATCTTTTTTAACCATGCATATTCATGTAACAGATAATGGCATCGCGTATGTTAAATAGCCCTTTCCCTGTTCTGTATGTAGGCCAAATTTCAATACCTACTGAATATTCATTACCAAAATAGCTATAAAGAAATATTGAAAGTGGAACATTGTATACATTTTTGAAAGCAAAGAAACAGATCTATCAAATTCCATTAGCAAACGGAGCAGACCCTGATCAGACGGCTCCTCGAGGAGCCGTCTGATCTGGGTATACTATATTAAAATATATATATAGAAATAGAGATTGAGACAAATAGTGAAGTCCCGTCTGATCTGGGACTGCACTATTTGTCCTGGTGCATTTATGCGACTGCGGCGGTGAAAGGGTTAAAGTTTAATATTTAGTACAGTAAAACCGCGAATATCTCAAATACTCAAATACGTATAAATGTCGATCTTTAACCCATTCCTTATATTGACGACTTTTGACGACTCTGTAGAAGTGACTTTGTGAAGCCATTGTGATAAATAGAGCATTTGCTCCTATAGGAGCAAATGCTCTATTTATCACAATGGTTTCAAACTACAAAATTCTATAATTTTCCTTTTCTCTAGTTACTTCTCCTTTTCGGTAGATTTATTCAAATAGGTCGTATCTAAAAATAGCCTATGAGGTAATGAGTTAAGACACGTGGCTGCTTTCTGCATAACTCTCACCATTCATTAAGCAGCCACCTACCTAAACGGGTCTAAATTCTTTTATACTATTATGATAAATAGAGCATTTCACAACGGTTTTAAAACTACATAATTCTAAATGTTTCCTTTATCCTTTTTGGTAGATTTGTTAAAATAAATTGAGTCTAAAAAGGCTAGGAGGAAATGGGTTAAAGGCAGACATCGACATGTTGCAAGATTACTCATGAAATGCACAAGCATGCTAAAACATGACTATTACAATACAACCTTAAATTTGATTATAAAATATGACTTTAGGATTATCTACATACTCGTGTAATTTTTTTATCTCGGCCAAAATTTCAATCGCGGGATAATCTGGCGCGAAACTAATGCAGTACCTATATATTAATATATAATCTTTATTAACCCCTTTCCCTAATATAAACGTGTTTTCACGCATTTGCAAACAGAGTAGACCCGGATCAGACGGCTCCTAGAGGAGCCGTCTCATCAGGGCCTGCTCTGTTTGCTAATATAATTTGAAAGATATGTTTCTTTACTTTCTAAAAATGTCTACAATGGTCCACCTTGCATATTTCTTTATAACTATTTTGTTAATGAATATTCACTAGGTATTGAAATCTGAAATAAACATAGAACAGAGAAAGGGTTAAAGTCTCATCATGGTAACAATCATACAAAGAAATATATCTATAAATAAACCATGCCATTCATATTTGAATTACAAGAGACTGTACATACTATTTCATACTTATTGCACTACATGCATATCTGTACAACGGTTAAAGAGTATATGAGCTGTGAGATTCTCGCCAGCTTTTCTCGCGCTTGAATTCATAACAGAAACAAACATTTAAAAATTTACATTGATGTGTATATCTGTATAAAACCTTAACTTTTATAATTCTCGTGGTAATAGTAATGATTTGGCAGGCTTATGTGTTTCGCGAATGTGATCTGATAAGTACTTTTGCAAAATAAGACCCCGAAGTCTGCCTATTCATTCCATTCCCCCATATTGACGCATTTTGACGGCTCTCTAAAAGTCATTTTTTAAAACCATTGTGACAAATAGAGCATTCGCTCCCTAGGAGCAAATGCACTATTTTTCACAATAGCGTCAAAACCACACAATTATAGATTGTTTCCTTTTCTCTAGTAAATGCTCCTTTTCGGTAGATTTATTCAAAGAGGTTGGGTCTAAAATAACATATGAGGTAATGGATTATACATGAATGAAATCAAACTCAAGGGGCCTGTATTCTTACTTCAGGTTGTTCCAGCAGATGCATGGAATAAGCAAGGTGGATTTTTCCACTGTTGTCTATGGAGGTAATTCTATGTTACATGTCGTTATGGTAGAATTGAAGTCTTACATCCTAATAAAGAGGCTTCACAATTTCATTTATTTGTTGTTTAAAAATCCGTGTTCTGTTTATACAACGTCTTATCAAACATATCTTGGATGATACAGATCAACATTGTAAGTTTACTAGTAATGTATAGATGGATCACATTTGTTTTAGACAAACATTATCTTGCTGACTTGAGTTATATGCCCTTGTGTTTTCAATTATGCTCTCATGTTAGCTCGCATTTGCAAACAGTTTGGATCTAGATGAGACGTCGAGCTGCTTGATCGAATCTGAAGTGGGAAATATTGTATAAGTTCAAAATTTTAGCAACTATTTTTTTTCACAGCGAGGTATGTGTTAAATCATATCAGTATGCTAGTTTTATATACCGGTATATGTCCTTGGTTTCCATGTTTCATGTTTATGCCATAGCTCCACACTTTCATCATGTGTGTTTATCAGATTCAAATATGATATGTATTACCATAAAGACTTGATCAAATTCAGTTATTGACTAAATCTGAAAATTACATGCAGTGTTTTACATGTATGTACCTTTTATGCTAATACGATCTCCACCAGTAAATGCAAAGTTATATGCATATATAGGCCTACCCTAATTTTTAAAATCCTTTACCTGATGAATATTCAAAGAAGGAATAATGACTGTATAAATAATGATTAGCTGGGTCTACTCTGTTCACAAATGCGTGAAAAGGCGTTTAGATATGAAGGAAATAGTTATAGCAGGATTTCTCTCATGCTTTAGGTTTGGTGAATGGGAAGATGTTTACATCGATGACTACATTCCTGTTCGTTTCAATAACGTCCGCTTTGTGCCCTGGGGAGCCAGATCTAAGGAAAACCCCAATGAGTTGTGGCCATCCTTACTTGAGAAAGCTTTTGCACGGTTCCATGGCGACTATAAGGCTGTGTACGGCGGACAGCCGGGTGACGCTTTCTTGACACTGACTGGCGGCTCATCCGAACAGATAATGTTTGACAAGGAACTTGTATCAGACGCAGAAGGAAGTAGGGAACAGAAGATAATTGCAATACACAGTCGCCTAAAGAATGCCATTAACAGCAAAGCCTTGGTGGCGACCGACGTCCCGGTATAAAATAGTTTCTGGATTGAAAATGGGGTTGGAACTTTGCAAGATTTAACCATTTGCTTGTTTGTTTGTAGTTTTATTTGTATCGGAGTTTTACGTCGCTTGAACCCATTACCTCATAAGCTATTTTAGACACAACCTCTTTGAGCAAATCTACCATCGAAAAGGAGTATTTACTACAGAAAACGATGTTTTTGAGAATTGCATAGGTTTGAAATCATTGTGATAAATAGATCATTTGCTCCTATGGAACAAATGCTCTTTTTATCACAATGGTTTTCATAAAGTAACTTTAACAGAGGCGCCAAAAGGCGTCAATATCCGGGAATATTTACGCCTTGAATTTTTATGAAATAAATAATGACATTATAAATATTGATTAGATTATTTTCATAATGGCACATATAATTTATATACACACATGAAATTTGGGGCATGACATACGATGTAGAATTATATCTACATGTATATTATTTCTTGAGCAAAGAGAGCAGATTCTAATCAGACAGCTCCTAAAGTAGCCGTCTGATCTGACACTACCCTGTTCGAAAATGCGTAGAACGGCGTATTTATGAAGCAATGCCAGGAGTCCACTGGGCCGGCGCCAGTTGGTGCCAGTTTGCGCCAATACAATTTACTGTGGCGCCTAGTGTCGCCAATAAGGTGCCTAGTGGCGTGTAGTGGCTCGAACTGCCTCCCAGCTGGTTCGTGGTGGCCCGTAACGGCACCAAATTTGACTTTGGCGTCAAGAAAATTTCAAAATGTTTGAAATTTTCGTCGCGCCACTTGCATTGTGCAATCAGCGCCAAGTGTCCACCAAGTGGCACCAAATGGCGCGAACATATCACCCTTTGGCGCAAACAATCCGCCTATTGGAATCCACTGGAATGTAATGTAGCGCGCCAAGTGACATTTGAAAGTTTCGTTGATAGGCAGTGGCCACCTCAGTATCTCTCATCATCTTCTGATGGAGCATCATCATCACTCCAACATTATCAAAAGCCTCAGACATATAAAAATTGTAAATATTTAGTAGAGATGTTGTTCATACAGCAGCTGTAAAGGGTCTGAACCAGGTAGCCGATAGCGGATATTTATATAGTCGGCAAGTAGCGCCAAGTGGCGGCAAGTTGAAACCAATTTGGCGACCTTTGGCACAAACTAATCACCAAGTGGCGCAAAGTAGCCGTCTATCGGCGCGAATGGCGCCAACAGGGTGAATTTTGGAATCAAATGGCCGTGTAATGGCGCGAACTGGCGCAAACTAGCGCAATATTTTGGAGCAAGCCAGGCGGCATTTGGCGCACGCCATATGACACCCAGTTTATTCCACTTTGCGACACATGCCGAGCGGACATTACTTCGGCGCTACAACGAGCCACTACGCGCCAATCACATACTCTTTGGCGCAAACTGGCACCAACTGGCGTCGACCCAGTGGTCTCCTAGCATAAGGAATTAACAGTAATTCGGTCATATCGCGAATAAATTGCATTGTTTCGTACACAGAACAACCCCTGGGTAGAACCACCGACCTATCACAAGCCAACTGGAAGTAGACCATTTGAAGATACACTGTCACAACGATTTGTCCGTATCTGTGACTGACAGTGCTATATCCAGGGGTTTGTCCGTACTTGTGACTCACAATGCTATCTCCAGGGATATGTCTGTACCTATTATTGACAGTTCTATCTCCGGCGATGTGTCCGTCCTTGTGACTGATAGTGCTTTATCCGAGGGTTTGTCCGTACTTGAGGCAGACCGTAATATCCAGAGTTTTGTCCGTACTTGTTACGGTTTTGCCGTCCATATTTGTGACTCTTGTGCTATCTCCGGGGGTGGGGTCCGTATTTGTTATTGACTGTGTTATCGCCAGGGGGTTGTCCGTACTTGTCCGTACTTGTGACATACACTCTTATCTCCAAGGGAGTGTCTGTACTTGTTATTGACAGTGGTATCTCCAGTGACATTTCCATACTTGTGACTGACAGTGGTATATCCAGGGGTTTGTCCGTACTTGTGACTGTTAGTGCTATTTCCCAGGGGTCTTCGTACTTATTACTGGCAATGCTACCTCCGGGGGTTTGTCCGTATTTGTTATTGACAGTTCAGTCTCCATTCGGTTGTCCGTTTGAGTAACTCCGTCAATAGTTTCTCAACAGTTTTAGCAAATCGAAATTTAGAAAAACATATACATGTAGCAGAATAGAGCTTGAATAAACAATATTTGTACTTGGTTTAAGGTTAATAGATTTCTTTGTGATTCTGTTTTCGATGTTTCATACAACTGGTTCCATCTACTACTTCAGAGTAAGTTTAGCGGTCATATGGATTTGGTTGGAGGCCACGCCTACTCATTGACGGGGGCGGTGACAATACAGGACACGTCGGGCAATACAGTACACCTGCTCCGGATCAGGAATCCCTGGGGTAGAAAAGAGTGGAAGGGGGCGTGGTCAGATGGGTAAGTGCATGCATAGTAAATCTTTCGGTGACAAGTAATCTTCGTCTGCATTCTTTGTCTGCTTTAACTTTTCCCTTTTCTGTATTTATTCCAAAGTTCGATACCTACCGAATACTCATGGTCAAAATTCATGGGTAATATGTTTAAAGTGTAACCCGTTTCTCCATATATACGCCTTTTAAGGACGTTGTAATCATAGTTAACCCAGATCAGACGCCTCCTGTAGGAGCCGTCTGATCAGGGTCTACTTTATTTGCTTAAGGTTTGGTTATGCTGTTGTTTCTACCATGGCCATAAATACCTGTGTTCATAGGCCGGTATAATAAATCATCTAATTATTATTCATAAATATTCATGGAATAAAGGGTTAGGAAAGGAGATCCCACTTCCAGTCTTAGATCGGCTGACAACCATCTCAAACACCTCATTGAAATAATAGAGCAATCCAAATGAAAAGATCTATTCCTAATATTGTATACATTTATGGTTCTAATTTTCAAAGCAGGTAATGTGCATCCCAACATTATCACCTATCTTTTTCCTACAATAGTCAACGTTTGTTTTTCTTGCATATTTAACCCATTCCCTCATAGGCTATTGTTCTCTACCCAACCTCTTTGAATAAATCTACCGAAAAGGAGCATTTACTAGAACATGGGAAATTTTAGAAATGTATGGCTTTGAAATCATTGTGATAAATACAGCATTTGCTCCATAGGAGCAAATGCTGCATTTATCACAATGATTTCAAAACGTTTACAGACGTCAATATGGGGGAACGAGTTAATAAAAAGATGTCAGAATGTCAAAGCATGGAGTCTGAGGTTAAACCGAGTTACTTGGTGTATTATTTGGATCCAAACTGTTTTCAAAGTTCAACACTAGTTCACCTCATAGATTGTAGTTACGAGAAATTGTTTCCAGATGTGACGAATGTACACCCAATCACATACAGTAAAGCGACTACTTTAGTAATAAACATAAATGTCTTTAAAACAAGTGGTTGCTTAATGCAGGACGAGCGTATTGCAGAAAGCTCTTGCGTTAAGCTATCACCAGACTTTAACGCCTTCTCTTTTTAAAATACGTGTAATAAATAATGACATCATGAATATTTATCAGCTGAATTTTTGTAATGAGTTATGAATTATATGCTATTGGCAGAAAATGGAGAATCAGATCTATTTAATTTCATAAGTAGACAAAGCAGACCCTGATCAGATGGCTCTTACATGACCCATCTGATCTTGGTCAACTCTGTTTGCAAATGCTTAAAAAGGCGATTATATGAGGGAAAGGGTTCAGATACAGAATGAAACCTCTTATTGAGCTACAGATAAAGGTGCGTACCACAGTACTGAGATCGTCATTTCTCCACCAAACCCTATACTGTGACCACTCTGTAAGGTTTTATGGAGAAATAAAGGAGCCAGTCTTGAACATGTTTAATGTACGCCTCGTATCTCGACCTCTGGCCGGTATGAATGAACACTGGTTTTATAATCATGGTATTCAGTGCACAGGGGGGCATTTCGTGGGTCTAGATGGTCTGAAAAGTCAAAAAACATGATGGGTCGATTTAGTGTTACATGTACATGTATATTAATATAACACTAAATCGACCCAATCAATCTTTTTGACTTTTTAGACCATCTAGACCCACGAAATGCTCCCCTGTGATTCAGTGTTTATTCTCCGGTCTGTGCAGTGTTTATTCTCCGGTCTGTGTCTACACTCAAAAGTTAGTTTTGCACCCTTTATCGATCTAAGACTACAATCGGAAGTTTTGATAATGTTTTATTTTATAAACATGATCATATTGCATTGTTTCTACTTACAAGGCTAAATGGACCAGCTTTATATTACACTCTGACAGCGAAAATTTTGAATTTTGTAAACGTGACCTGGTTAAGTCGACTGTCAATAATAGGATAAGCAAGGTTGCTGTTGTATGACTTTTTGGAGGAATTCAGATCAAGACATGTACTTATATACAGTAGAACCTGTCTAAGCGGTCATTCATTTATTGAACACATGAGTCTTAAAAAACGGGTGATTGTTGATTCCTATAGGAGCTTTCTGCATTACTTTTGACTTGCATTAAGCTAGCACCTGCCTTACAGACCCATAATTAGACCTTTCTGAATGCCGATTAGACATGTTACACTGCAGTCATATGTTTTATCACATTCCTATAGTGGCTCATTCCATTATTTCACGCGCTCAGAGTTATCTCTATTTATAGTTTTGCACGCTGTGTCGTGCTTTTCCAGTTCACGTGAGTGGCAGACTGTCAGTCCAGGTACACTTAAAAATATCTCGAAAGATGATGGAGAATTCTGGATAAACTTGACCGACTTTACCACGTATTTCTCGTGTGTAACTATTTGTGCAATGACACCCGATTTTGACGAGGATGGGAAATCGGACACACTCAGTATGTATCATTCACCTATAAGTCGAAGACAGTTGTTATAACGTTTGCCCAAATTGACAACACATGACGTAACAGATTTAACCCTTTCCCTGATGAATATTCATGTAGGAAATAATGACGTGATGGATATTAATAAGATTATTTTTTTATAATGGCATATGAACACAGGGCATTTTGGCTCAGACAGAAGCTATAGAATCAGAGCTATATTACACAATAAGCAAACAGAGCAGATCCTGAAGAAATGGCTCCTATAGGAGCAATCTCATCTTGGTCTACTCTGTTTGCAGATGCGTCAACATGGATTTACATAATGGAAAGGGTTAATTAACGCTCTGCACCATAATTACTTGAGCTTGGGTAACTTTTCTAAGTTTTTCTCGTGTGTACCCATTTACTCTATGACTCCCGACGTTAACCAGGATGGGAAATCGGACACATTCAGTGAGTATCATTCAGCTATAAGTCGAAGACAGTTGTTATAACTTGTTCCCAAATCAACAACACACGCTTCAATTCTGAAAGTTAAGTTCTTCTTTAAGACTGTTTGAAAAGTGCAAAGTGTCAAACAGTTTGGATCCTGATGAGACTCCGAGTTATCCCGTGTCTCATCTACATCTAGACTGTTTGCATAAGTTTTCTTAATATCGCTTGCAGTGTGCGGTGTAAACTCATTACATCATAGGCTATTTTTAGATCCAACGTCTTTGAATACATCTACCGAAAAGGAACATTAACTAGAGAAAAGGGAACTTTAGAATAGTGTAGTTTTGAAACCATTGTGATAAATAGAGCATTTGCTCAATAGGAGCAAATGTTCTATTTATCACAATGGTTTCTAAAACGACACTAACAGAGGTGTTATGAGGGAATGGGTTAATTAAGTCAAACTAACTCAGATACAGGGTCAGGTCTCTGGAAGTAAGTAAATTGTGTTCAATAAGGTTGTAATATTCAACAAGATAGATGGATACTTTACCTAATACAAACGCGTATTTACACCTTTGAAAACGTATTATAACCTGATCAGACAGCTCCTGTAGGAGCTGTCTGATCAGGGTCTGCTCTCTGAACTTATGAAATAATATAGATCTAATCGCTACATTTCGGTCCTTCAATCTAGGTATGTACTGCTTGTATATGACAGAGAATTAGTATAGAGGTATATACTATTTATTAGACATGTCTTATCTAAGTCTATATACACTATTTATCTATTTCAGATACCCCTGCTTTAGGTCTATACCGTTTGTCTTTTTAAGAGACCTCGTATCTAGGTCTATACCGTTTGTCCATGTCAGAAACCTCTGCTTTAGATCTGTACTGCATCTCTCTATCATATACTTTTATCTAGGTACATGTATATAGCTTTTGATTTTTAGATCGATGCACCACACTCCTTGGTGACTGGGTTGGCCCGGATGCCGCTGGGTTCCAGAACCGTCTAAACAACCCAAAATATATATTCTGCGTGAAGCCTTTAGGTAAGTTACCGGGCAACAAATATTATGAAGTTAACCATACATGTATCATCAACACTGTATAACTTTCATCTATAAATAGTTTCGACTGCAACACTTCTAAAAATGCATGATGCCTTTATTCGTGTTATCCTTTCCATTGTCATGAATACTGATATGTGCTCTATCATATACCGACAGTTTGGATTCAGATGATACGCCGAGTAACTCGGCGTCTCACCAGGATCCAAGCTATTTGGCACTCTGTTTATAGTTTGATAAAGGTGTTGAAGAAATACTTACTTCAGTAAAACCTCTCTAAACCGGAATTCTAGTAAAGAGGAATTTAGATACTTTTATGCAGGTGGCTAATTAATGCAGGGTGAAAGTCATTCAGAAAGCTCCTAGAGGAGCTTTCTGAATGACTTCCACCTTGCATTAAGCTTCCACCTGCCCCCAAGAACAATATTTATACTAAATTTTATATTCGGTTTAGATGGGTTTTACTGTACTATATTCGTAAATCCTCAAACGATGAAAATGTGTACAACAGACGACAATGTTTGCACTGAAATTAAGAAATTATATATAAGTGATCCAGATAGTCACCAGGTAACTGGATAAGTGTCTCATCTGGAACAAAACTTCCGGTAATTTTCGTTACAAATATGTTCATTTTATTGGACAGATGAACGTAAATCTAGTAACACTTCTCGGCCAAAGCGGTCACATTAAAAATAAATAAAGATGCCTTTTAAAGTAAGCGGTTCTTTAACCCTTTCCCTTGTGCGAACGCTTTTCATGCCTTTGCTAACAGAAGACCCAGATCAGACGGCTCATGTAGGAGCAGTCTCGTCACTGCCTGCTCTATTTGCTTATGAAAATATAACAGATCTGACTCAACAGTTTCTACCAGCACCAAAACATCCTGAAATATATATGCCATTATATCAATTCAGCAAATAAATATTCATGATGTCATTGTTTCTTAAGAGCATATGCAACAGGGAACGGGTTTTTACGGAACCAAAGTAATGCAGAAAAATCCTGCAGTAGATTTGTACATATCTTTCGTCCTGCATTTATTTACTTATATATTAAACAAATACATGTTACATACATGTATATTGTGTATTCAATCAAGGCGTTTCAAAACCATTTATCTTAACCCTTCGGCGCCAAATTTCTAATTGTCGTTTGCAATCTAAGTTTTGTTAAATCATTTGGTACAATAAGGAACTGAGATAAATAAATGCAAATTTCAATGGAATAAAGCACATATGTAGAAATAGAGATTGAGACAAAAAGTGAAGTCCCTGATCAGACGCCGCATTGGAAACTTTTCTCTACCAAATGGTAGGTCGGTGGTTCTACCGGGGTGTTCTTCAGTGCACGAAACAATGCAGTTTGTTCCGTTCATGGAAAACCATTAGGGGTATTCCTCCAACTTCATATTAGCTGGACCTCGTTATATGACTATTGTTAACCCATTCACCGCCAATTTCGCAAGAATGCACTACCACAAATAGTGCAGACCCAGATCAGGGACTTCACTTTTTGTCTCAAACTTTGTTTCCTTATCTGTGCTTTATTCCTTTGAAATTTACATTTGTTTATCTCACTTCCGTTTATTACCAAATGATTTAATAAAAGTGGTTTGCAGAAGACAATTAAGAAATTTGATGCCGAAAATATTAAACCGGCGTAAAACCCGATACAAACAAACACACATTCAAACAAACATTTCTCCACCAAATTGAAGGTATTAAAACTCATTAGAATCGTCTCGTAGAATAAACATAGGGTTTGATGGAGAAATAAAGGGTTTATTCTTGAAACACAGTTTAATTTACTGGCCCTATCTCTGTCTCTGATTTTAACCATAAAACATTGTATTTTGCCAATCAATACAGGTACTGATACGACTAATAGTGGCGGCCGGGTACCATTAGTTATACAAATCGTTCAGAAGAACAAACACAGGAAAGTTAAAAAAGCTTCCATCAGAGTGGACTTATTCAAGGTAACAGCAAATTACTTTTTTAAAAACCCTTCTCTCATAGGCTTTTTTAGACCCAACCCCTTTGAATGCATCTACTGAAAAGGAGCATTTACTAGAAGGAAAGGAAAATGTAATAATTGTGTAGTAAAAAGGAAAATGTTATAATTGTATAGTATAGAAACCATAGTGATAAATAAACTATTTGATCCTATGGAGAAAGTGCTCCATTTATTACAATGGTTTCAAAAAGTGACTATTGACATTGAGTCGAAAAGCTTGGACCCTGATGAGATGTCGAGTTACTCGGCGTCTCATCTGAATTCCAACTGTTTGCATATACGAGACAGGTCGTGGATATCGGCAGAAATGTTGATGAAAAACTATTTTCAGTGGAACTTGTCTTAAGTTGCCAGTCATTTATTAACCATAGAAGTACTGTTGGCCTGCATTAAGCTACCATCTGCCTTATAGACGCATAATTTGACCTCTTTTTGGTGGTCTTTTAAGACAGTTTACTCATTAACGTGCAGCGCCATTTGGAGTAGAAGTAGAAGAGATTTGCTATATTGTAGAGGAGATTTACTGAATGATGAAAACAAATGCATATTTAAATTTTATGATTTGAAGGGATTTTTATGTCAGCAATATAGCATGTTGTCAAGAAATTGGTTATTAGAAATGTTATGTCATTGTCAATTTACTCCATTAATACGCCTTTCTATGCCTACGCAAACAGAGTAGACTCCCATCAGACAGGGTCTGCTCTGTTTGCTCATGATATAATATAGATATCATCCTACAGTTTCCGCTAAAGCCAATAAATACATTATCCATGTGCTGTTGTAACAATTAAGCTAATTACTATTCATGATGTCACTATTTCTTCCATGAATATTCAAAGAATCAAGGGTTTAAAATACTTAATTACACAATTGAAGTGACTTATACGAAATGAATCTCCAATGGAGGCATAGAAAGCACAATTATTAATTAAAACAAAACTACGTGCATCTACATTTTGTCCCTTTATCCCTTTCTCTGTTCATTATTCATGTAAGGAATAATGACATCATGTATATTTATTAGCTGAATTTCTATGATGGCATAGGTGCACAGGGTGTTTTGGCTCAGGCAGAATCTGTAGAATCAAATCTATAATAAACCATAAGCAAACAGAGCAGACCCTGATCAGACGGCTCCTATGCGTGACAAGACGTTTATATGAAGGAAATAGTTAAATGCGAGAAACAAATGTACTGATATTTGCATTAGACCAAAATAAGAAGAGTCTTGTCATTAAAAAGCCACTAATGAATTTTATATACATTATAGTATTTCATTGAACAGAATCAAATCAAATCAGTGTTAAACTGGTCAAGACTTATTGCTAAACTTTGTCATATATTCCAGTAGAATATGACCTATTTTTTGAGAATATTAACTATGGCATAAAATGTGGATTTGATCGTTTTCAGACAATAGATATAGACCAGGCACTCTGTCAGAGTTACATTGTCAATATATCTTACATGAATATTTATAGAGTACAGGATTAAGAATAGTTTGGTCTTGGATTGCACTATTTACCTAGGTGTGTATGGCCACAATAAATACGGTAAGACCTTACAGGCGTTTGTGGATGGGTTAACAATATATACTCTGATCACATGCTAAGTTCCCGACATAGGATCTGATATGGACTTCCAATGATTGTATGGTTTATACCAACAGTGCGTCCAATTTGATTTATTCGACCTTAACCCATTACCTCATAGGCTATATTTAGTTCAAACCTGTTTGAATTAATCTACCGAAAAGGAGCATTTACTAAAGAAAAGGAAACGTTTAGAATTGTGTAGTTTTGAAACCATTGTGATAAATAGAGCATTTGCTCCTACGGAGCAAATGCTCTATTTGTCACAATGGTTTCAAAAAGTGGCTTCTACAGAGGCGTCAAAAAGCGTCAATATGAGGCAAAGGGTTAACTGTCCCATCAGTGTTACAATATAGAGTCAACTCAGTATGAAAGGTTTAAACCTACAAGAGGATTTTCAATGACAAACAATACAGTCCTGATGAGAAGGCTCTTCTAGGAGCCCTCTGATCTTGGTCTACACTGTTTGCAAATGAAAGTGCATGTGTGTCGTAGCCTGAAATGGTTAATCTTGACAAAGGAAATTTACAAAGAGATACTTTGCTTAATGTTTTTTCGCTGCCATTATATTGTTGTCTACAAAATGTGTCCTCTGCTACAATTTCTCCCAATCTTCTTTAAAATACATAAGAACAGTAACACCACTTTGGATTAAAACTGCTTGCATAGGTAAACAAAGATGCAACACTGACAGTGAAATAATTATCATGTTTTGTGATATACAGTAAAATCCCGCTAATGCGACCACCTTAAATACGTATAATTATGGGTGCTAGATGCAGGTGGTAGCTTAATGCAGGACAAAAGTAATGAAGAAAGCTCCTAGAGGAGCTTTCTGCATTACTTTCGTCCTGCATTGAACAACCACCTGCTTATAGAGACAGCTATGGTTATTCTTTAAGCGGTCGCATTAGAGGTGTTCTTAAGCGGTCGCATTAGAGGTGTTCTTAAGCGGTCGCATTAGAGGGGTTCTACTGTATTGCCAACGGTTGCCATACATATTAGTTAAATACATAATACTTGAATATAGAACATACTGACATTGTCTGTTTCAGGTGAAGGGTGGACAGACCTCTCCATCCAAGTCTGCCATGAAGATACTAGGGGAGGCCACCAATCACTTTAAGCAAGCCACCCAGCTCAGTTTCAGACATAAGTAGGTTTTCACATCAGTACATTAAACTCTTTCTTGTTTTAACCCTTTACCTAACAGCCCCGCATTTTCCCACCTTTGCAAACGGAGTAGACTAAGATCAGAAGGCCCCTGTCAAATACAATAAAGAGAACACAGTTTCTGCCATGGTAAACAGTACTCTTGTCCATAATGTTATTATAAAAAACAGCTACTTGACCCATTCTCTCCTAGACTACTTGTAGACCAACCTCTTAGAGTAAATCTGCTAAACAATAGCATTTAATAGAAAGATGAGCAATGACGCGTTAAACCTGTTCCCAAATAGTTTATTTTTAGGCCCAATCTCTTTAGATAAATGTACCGAAAAGGAGCACTCATTCGAAAAAAGTAAACTATTAGAATTGTGTAGTTTGAAAGTCAAACCACTGTGAAAGATAGATGAGAAAATGCTCTATTTATCACCGTGGTTTAAATATGACTTCAACCCTTTCCCTCATATAAACGTGTTTTTACGCATCTGCAAACAGAGTAGATCCAGATCAGACGGCTCCTAGAGGAGCCGTCTGATCAGGGTCTACTCTGTTTGTTAATATAATTTCAAAAATATATGCCTTTACTTTCTAAAATGGCTACAATGCTCCACCTTCCATATTTCATTATAACTTTTTGTCCATGAATATTCAGTAGGTATTGAAATTTGTAATAAACACAGAACAGGGGAAGGGTTTACAGAGGCATGAAAGGGTGCCAATAGGGGGGAATAGGTTAACAGAGGCATCAAAGGGTGCCAATAGGAGGGAATAGGTTAACAGAGGCATCAAAGGGTGCCAATAGGAGGGAATAGGTTAACAGAGGCATGAAAGGGTGCCAATAGGAGGGAATAGGTTAACGGAGGCATCAAAGGGTGTCGATAGGGGGGAATATGTTAACAGAGGCATCAAAGGGTGTCGATAGGAGGGAATGGGTTAACAGAGGCATGAAAGGGTGCCAATAGGGGGGAATATGTTAACAGAGGCATCAAAGGGTGTCGATAGGAGGGAATGGATTAACAGAGGCATCAAAGGGTGCCAATAGGAGGGAATGGGTTAACAGAGGCATGAAAGGGTACCAATAGGAGGGAATGGGTTAACAGAGGCATGGAAGGGTGCCAATAGGAGGGAATGGATTAACAGAGGCATCAAAGGGTGTCAATAGGAGGGAATAGGTTAACAGAGACATCAAAGGGTGACAATAGGAGGGAATAGGTTAACAGAGGCATCAAAGGGTGCCAATAGGAGGGAATAGGTTAACAGAGGCTGTTTGACCCTTGGCTCAATGGTTTCTCAAAAGCTTGAATCATGACACTTGGTCAAAGATTTATCAAACGAGTTTTTACAGATGTAGCCAAATTGTACGAGAGCCAATTTGAGCAGAAATTATTTTTCACAGTGAGGAACGGGTTAAACATTTTACAATAATCAGTCAAATAGCTCCAGTAATTCCTTGGAGAGACATCTGTTCCCTCTTGAAATATCTTTTTGTCACAATTTCTCGACTCTCCACATTTCTGTTATATGCTATTACTTTGTTTCATCTGTAACATGATAGAATATTGTTTTGTTTCATTTTGTTATAAGATAGACTATTTAATTTGTTTCATATTTGATTTTCATTTTTGTTTTGTTTCATTTTGTTATAGGGTAGAATGTTTGTTTTGCTTAAGATTTGTTTTGTTTCATATTTGTATGTTTCATTTTGATATTAAGGGTAAAGCCTGGATACTATGTGGTGATACCATGCACAATAGATGCAGGTATCGAGAAAGAATTCCTGATTCGGATCTTTTCACCCAGTGGTTTAACTGATGTCAGGTAGGACACATCTTTGATTAGAACTCAGAATGTATGTCGATAATTGAATGTAAACTTGCTGCAACAAACACCACCTACTAAGGAAAGAGAGCAGACCATGATCAGACAGCTCCAAGAGGAACTGTCGGATTTAGTTATACTCTACTCACAAATGCGTAAAATGAGTATACAGTAAAACCTCTCTACAACGGCCACTAAATTGTGCTAATTATTTGGTATTTAGGGCAGGTGGCTGCTTAAAGCAAAGTGAAAGTAAAACAGAACGCTCCTGTAGGAGCGTTCTGTTTTACTTTCACCTTGCTTTAAGCAACCACCTGCCTTTAACACAAAATACTTGATGTAATTTAGTAACCGTTATAGAGAGGGTTTACTGATATCTTGTCCAATGTACTAACACTGCAAACCGTGTAGAAACTTCTCCGTCGAGAAAGACTGTTCTGAGTCTACACCATTTGTAGAACCTATTGTACCTCATACAGTAAAACCTCTCTATAACGGCCACTAAATTGTGTTAATTGGTTGGTATTTAGGGCAGGTGGCTGCTTAAAGCAAGGTGAAAGTAAAACAGAACGCTCCTATACGAACGTTCTGTTTTACTTTCACCTTGCTTTAAGCAACCACCTGCCTTTAACACAAAATACTTGATGTAATTTAGTGACCGTTATAGAGAGGTTTTACTGTATATGAAGTAAAGGGTCACACAACAACTACAAGCAACGAACTGTAAAGCAATGGTAACCCCTTGACAAAGGCATGTACATGTTTTTTACATGAGGAAAGGGTTAAGATGTAAATTGTTCATTTTTGACGTTTTGCAGACTAGCAGCAATGTGTTATTACACATGCAAACAATTTGAATAAAGCCAAGCATTCATCGGTTTTACTGATATCTTGTCCAATGTACTAACACTGCAAACCGTGTAGAAACTTCTCCGTCGAGAAAGACTGTTCTGAGTCTACACCATTTGTAGAACCTATTGTACCTCATACAGTAAAACCTCTCTATAACGGCCACTAAATTGTGTTAATTGGTTGGTATTTAGGGCAGGTGGCTGCTTAAAGCAAGGTGAAAGTAAAACAGAACGCTCCTATACGAACGTTCTGTTTTACTTTCACCTTGCTTTAAGCATCCACCTGCCTTTAACACAAAATACTTGATGTAATTAAGTGGCATTATAGAGAGGTTTTACTGTATTTAAATGTTTTGTGTTACATATCACCGGCTAGCTCTAACCGTTTACTCCACAATCATTAGTGTTATAATGGCATAATTGTTGTACAATGTAATAGCACATCAATTTTGGTCATGGCAGGAACTGAAGAATCATTTCTATATGATATGTAAGCAACCAGAGCCGTCTGATCTGCAAATTCATAGAAAGGCGTATAAATATATGGAGTAAAGGGTTAATACAAATTTTCATAGAACACAGTAAATGAGAATGTTAATAATTCCAGGTCCTTTTGGACAGATGGACGATAAATGAAAGGTGAAAGTCACTTTCACCCTTCATGAACCCATTCCCTCGTATTAATGCCTTTCGACGCATCGAAAAAGTCACTTTTTTAGAAACCATTTTGAAATAGAGGATCTGTCGCGAGTTGTCTTATTATAAGATCACATGTTCCTAAACGAGCCGTAGAAAATGTTTTTGGCGAGCTTAATAACATTTTCTTGGTGAGTTTAGGAACATGTGATCTTAAACGACAACAAGCATCATATTCGTTTTCTCACATAACCAAACAGTGTAGATCTAGATCTATTTTCGCCCTTTTAATGATATGTAAACATTGGTTTTCCTCCAGTTTGACGTCATGCGAGTATATGGTGTATGACGTTATACATATTCTAAAGTGTTCTTACACATGTTCATGATAAGAAAATCTTAACCCGTTGTTCTAAACCGGAGATAATGGAAGTATGTGAGAAAAATAGAGCATATTTATCACAATGGTTTCTAAACTACATTAGAACTACTAATTCTAGCTGCCACCTATATCAAAGACCGACAGTTATACTAATTTGAACGTTCGCTTTAGAGAGGGTAATATACTGTGCACAAATACACGCTTTTATTCTTTTAAAAATGATTAAATACTTTTGCAGGACACACAGCTTCTAGTACATGTAATCCTGGGTATCAACTCGAACAACCGACGGACGGTGTGGCAAGATCCATTTGACAAGTCTACAACTGAAGATATAGCAACCATTTATGCAACAGCCAAAACTACTGTAACCAATTTAACACTATGTATGGGAAATGTTGTCGTCTGCTCGATGTCTGCAACATTTCAAAACTTAAAAGTTTCTTTCTGATTGTTTTTGTTTCCAGAAGTTGAGCCTGAATGACAAGCAGTTTGAATCTCAGATCAGTTAAGGGACCTGGTCCGGATCCAAACTGTCTGCACAAGTCTTAATCCTTTCCCTGTTTATACTTAGACCAAATTTCAATACCTACTGAATATTCATACACAAAATTGTCATAATTAATGAAATATTGAAACTGGAACATTATAGCCATTTTGGAATGTAAACAATCATATCTTTCAAATTCCATTGGCAGATAGAGCAGACCCTGACCTATAGGAGCCGTCTGACCTTGGTCTACCCTGTTTGCAAATGCGTGAAAACTTGGTGTTGAGGCTGTTTGACACTCGGTCAATAGCTTCTAAAGGATCCATGGAATCGGAAGTAGTTCAAATTGCCAAAGATCCATATTTGAGCAAATATTAGTATACTCTGTAAGACATAGGGCAATTTGCAGTGTATCTATTATACCCAAACAAAAATGTGGATGAAAGTCCAGAAATGACTACTTTTAATGACATTGAAACAAAGGCTACAAAGGAATTATTTTAATGAAGATGAAACAAAGACTGCAAGTATGGTCACATACAGTTCTGCATCTCACATGGAGAGTGTTATCCTAACTCTAAAACAACAGTGTTCCTTTCATTAAAATTATCTCCTCAATTTGTGCGATGTTGCGATGGGGTATGCTGTGAAACCGGAATTCTAGCATCAAAGCAGGTGGCTGCTTAATGCATGGTTATTTTAAGTCATACAGAACTTTCGGCGTGACACTCACCATACATTAAGCTGCCACCTTTCTCCAAGACCATTATTTATACTAAATTGAACGTCCGGCTTAGAGAGGTTTTTTTCTTGTATTTATGGAAATCTGCGTCTCTTTAATGACAGAATCCAAATATCAGTGAACATGCTTAGCCGTCAGTATAATGAAGACTTTTAGTGACGTTGAAGACTACAGACATGGCTATATACAGTTCGGCGTCTAAAAGGTCTCAACTTGAAAGAAGAAACACGTTTATGTGAGATATGGACACACATTTAAACTGTCAAGGGCAACAGTATTGTCCTAACTCTATTCTCGTCACATGTTGTCGAGTCAAACTGACTTTGAAATTGTATATATGTGGAAACTCATACTAGACTATGTTGACCCTCATTAGCACGCCCTTTACTTCTTTTGCAGACAGTGTAGACACAGAACACTGTCTGATCAGGGTCTGCTCTGTTTGCTTATGGGATTATACAGGTCTGAGTCTAGTTTTTACCATTGTCGAAACCTTTCTTGTTAACGTGTTATTATGTATAACTATCAAGCTGATATCAATTATGTCATAATATCTTAAATGAACATTCATAGAACAAACAGTTAAGGATGCATCACATTTTTGAGTGACTGTTGGAAAACGTAAATACTTGAATAGCTCTGATCTAATATTTCGACCTCTATGGGTAGTTTTCAAAGATTATCATGTCAAAATGCACGTCACGTGTTTTACATGCATTCAGTCAAAAAATCAAAGAGAACAATGGTTTTATGACTGAATGCATGTAACAAACATGTGACATGTATTTTGACATGGTAATCTTTGAAACAGCCCTTAGTGGTCGAACTATTAGATCAGAGCTATTCAAGTATTTATGTATTATAGTAATTCCCTTTTTGGAATAGTTTCTTTATGTTGGAAAACGGTTCTTTATTTGAAAATGTACTTGCAAACAGTGTGCATGTAGATCAAGATCAACATAAGAAACTTGATACGTCTGGTCACAGTTTCACGAACGAGCTTAAGTTTAATCTCAATAAAGTGCTGAACTTGTTTTGTATGTATACACTAACCCCCTCTAGGCTAGAATCCTAGTAGAGAAGAATCTAGATAATTTTAAGCATGTGACTGCTTAATGCAGAGTGAAAGTCATGCAGGAAGCTCCTCTAGGAGCTTTCTGCGTGACTTTCACCGTGCATTAAGCTACCACCTGCCACCAAGCTCGATATTTGTACTAAAGTTAAGGTCCGGGTTAGAGATGTTTTACTGTATACTCATTATACCTCAACAGTCCTTAATATATGTATACATAGTGTCTATCTTACCCCACTTTCAACGTTAAATTTTCAGATTGGAATAGTCCATCATTGTTTATTGGTAAAGTCTATACAGTATTACAGGGTTTAAGGATTTTGAATGACTAACAATGCAGACACTGATCAAAGGGCTCCTCTAGGAATCCTCCGATCTGAATCTACAATATTGGCAAATGGCACTGCCGCATTCAAATGGTTAATATGTTGATAAAAGAATTGTATTTTTTAAAAAGAGGGTTTTAAATTAAAAAAGAAATACTCAAAATCATTGAACGGGTTCATAATGAGTTTTAATTATTACTAATTTCAGTTGAGTATTATTAAACAAAATAACTTACAAAATATTAATGTAGCAAGCCATTGAATGATATTTGAAGTAAAACAAAACCAGTTAAATATACATTGTATTGATATTTAACAATTGTACAATTTTAAATGAGCACTCATTTTAGCTTGTTCGTGAAACTGGCACGTTTACGACAGTGACGATCCAGATCAGTCGTTGCATCCTTGGTTCTATGTTAAAATGCAATAAAATACCACTTTTCAGAACATGACTCATTATAATATTTATACCTAATAAACATTAAAATACTATCCTAATTACCCTGTATTAACCCTTCTCTTGCTGAATTTTAAAATACATTTCTCCTTCTTTACCCATGCCCTGTTGTATAATTACATATATCTTCACTGTGTACAAGTATTTCGCTGTGCAATCACTGCTGTGGAGTGCACTGGTTGCACAATCAACTTGTAAATAGTGCAGACCCTGATGAGACAGCTCCTGCAGGAGCTGTCTCATCTGGGTCTTCACTATTTACAGGTATGTATATTGACGCGAATAGCAAGCGAAGGTTTAAAAGACTATCCTATTTACCCTGTATTAAAAGACTTTCCTATTTACCCTTTCCCTGTTTAATATTCGTGTACGGAATAATGCCATCATGAATATATATTAGCTGATTTTTTATGATGGCATATGTACACAGAATGTCTTGGCTCAGGCAGAACATTTAGAATCATATCTATATTAAACCATAAGCAAACAGAGCAGACCCTGATCAGATGGCTTCTAGAGGAGCGGTCTGATCTGGACATACTATGTTTTCATATGTATGAAAAGGTCTTTATATGAAGATATGGGTTAAAAGAATATCCTATTTACCCTGTATTAAAAAACTACAATAAAACCTATCAATAACGGTCACTAAATTCTGTTAATTAGTTGGTATTTAGGGCAAGTGGCTGCTTAAAGCAAGGTGAACGTAAAACAGAACGCCCCTATTCTGTTTTACTTTTACCTTGCTTTAAGCAGCCACCTGCATTTAACACAAAATACTTGATGTAATTTTGTGACCGTTATAGAGAGATTTTACTGTATCATACTTACCTTAACTAAAACATAATGCGTATTCGGACAGGAAATCAAAGGCAAATAGTGCAGACTCATCTAACGGCTCTCGAAGGATCAGGGTCGGTACTATTTGCTCTCGAAGGACCAGGTTCCGTACTATTTGTTCTCGAAGGATCAGGGTCTGTACTATTTGGTCCCTATTTCAAGTTATAAGAAGTGTGCTTTGTTGAATTATTCAATGTTATCACATGACACAACTTGAAACGATGCGAATGTAACGAGTTCGTATCTTTATACGCACATGTGTGATATAACACGCACATGGCTTAAGCAAGTCGGTCTGAATGACATCTGCCATTATTGAAACATTAAAAGCGAAAAGCACATGTTTTCTGTGTTTTATGCCATATGCTGAAAAGAATATTGAAAGCATGTTCATTTACTATTGATGTTTACACAGCTAATTGATTGAAACCAACATGTCACTCGGCAAGAGTTTAGTAAACTAATTTGATAAAATCAATAGTACAGTATAACCTCTCTTAACCGGAATTCTACTAGATAAGAATTTAGATACTTTTAGGCAGGTGGCTGCTTAATGCAGGGTGAAAGTCATGCAGAAAGCTCCTCTAGGAGCTTTTCTGCGTGACTTTCACCCTGCATTAAGCTGCCACCTGTCTCCAAGACCGATATTCATACTAAATGTAACGGCCGGTTAAGAGAGGTTTTACTGTAAATGAATATTTATGTAATATCCTCGATTTACAAACCGATGAAGAGAAGGGGTTGTACATGTATGTCCGAATACTTAGGAGCTTTTGGGTAAGCGCCAATGCACAAGCACTAAACACTCAACAAAAAGCCGTGTCCATGCATACACTTAACCCACTGAATGTGGGACAGAAGCGTAATGGCCTTTTCAAACAGTGATGGCACAGATCAGAGGGCTCCTAGAAGAACCCTCTGATCAGGTTCTGCACTGTTTATCATTGAAACCCCTCTGACACATTAAACACATTCACTCTGAATGGACTGTGCCGTTAATAAATAATGAACTATTCCACTTTGAAAAGTCGGCATTTAGAGGGTTATGATATCATGCGCTGACTCATGTCACAATGTAACCTATATACGAAATAATTTTATTAGTAACATTAGAATAAGGTGCGCAGTAATTTATTCATTAGTTGTTAACATAAAGGATATTAAAGAACAGACTATAAGGTAACAATTTGCAGATTTATAGATTGAAACCACGTTTGATAGGGTCTTAATAATGTAACACAAAACAAAACGCACCGCTAGCAGTGTTTTGTCATTAGGAAGTCGTAGTGCTTCTGTTAAAACATCAACAATGTAAAAATCAACAATGTAAAACAAAACTCCGACAATGTTTAAAAGTACTGTAATCAATCTTACGTGCACCATCATTTTGCTATTAATTCATGCATTTCCCCTGAATCTGTTTTTTTTCGTTAGTTTTCTATTCCTTTATGGTTCTGCATTTGCAACACAGTGTCTGTGTTACTTTCAGCCTACGCTCATTAAGAACTCACCTGCCTGAAATCTTTTGGCAACTGTATGCATGTCACTTACCCAGAATCAAGCAGTCACCGGCCTAATAAGATCTTAATTATTCATAATAACAGTTCCGATCCAGAGGGCTTTTACTGTGTAGCATTCGAATATTAAAGCGTTGCTTGAACACATCAACATAATTCATAAGTAGATATGGACAGAAATGGAAGTGATTCTGAATACAGAAATATCTTGGGCCAAGATAATGACCATCCTGAAGGGATACCCCGAAACAATGAAGCAGCCGATCTGACAGAAAGTAAGTAACATGTTCAGTCATTTATTTCGTATATACTACCATCTAGCCTTGATAATGACCCTGTCCTGATAGTTGTGCAGTATAAAAACAAATATCAGGTAGTTGCATACTTGTAATATAAAATGAACTAACACAAAACCAAAAATTCGAACATGTAAACTCACATAACATACGTCGGTGTAACATTAAATTCTGACCCAGCTAGTAAATGATCACTGTGTGATTTTTAACAGATAATCGATCCATGTTTAACGTTTAAAAATAACTCCTACGAGTGATGATATGGCACGTTAAACGCTGATCAAATATCGTGTCTCTGTTAACACGGACATGATTTTTTACTCAAACTTCGCACTAACTTCAATCTAATTCCATTCTGAATGTTGTCTTTGGCTCTGATCTAATGATGTCATTAGGTGTTTTAAAAACATTTATCTAAAACACCATGTATGTATTGCTTAGTTGTTGCTTTAGACATTGATTTGTTTCAGAGAGCCAGTCTGTTTCACTAGGTGCCAGGGTTCGAGCCTACGTGTACGCCAGCCATTTCTTGTCCGCATGGGTAATTAATCAGTACAAAGAGTATACATGTAATGCATTCGAGTTGAAATTACATTTCTATGATGGTTTATTATTCGGTGTCTGAGTGCCTTGACACTATCTTACCTCAGAGAAAAATTCAGCCATCAAAGATTGAGCAGGCATTGTGTTTTACGAGGGTTAATATAATTCCAAAGCAATAGGAACGAGGTTATGAGTTGGCTTGAAAAATCATGTCTCTGAAAGCATTATGAGAGCTAAGATTTACCATTTAGTAAGAATAAATTGGTAATTCTCTGGGATGATGGGGTTTACTGCTTTGCACACAGTGTATATACATTTCGGAGATCAAATCATTGGTCATGTCGTCGAATAGAAAGATAGACAATAAGTTATAACACAGTCTGGGGAGTATTAAACATTACAGACCCTGATAAGTCGCGTTTCAGATAAAATAAAAACAATGTACTAATGCCGTTTCTCAGAGAACTGCTCAATTGTAATAAATTATCCTATTTTAGGGAGACCGGATGTGGCAGTTTGGGGTTGGTATGTTCATGGTGATTATTGCCCCGGATTCCCTACGACTGACTGCCACTTATGGCCTCTCCATGGGTACCGCCATCTTGATTTTCGGGGCCCACGTGGGAAACATGGTGGACCGAGTACCCAGAATGTCAGGTAGCATATCCTTGAATTTAAATAACAGAACTCACCACATGTGAAAAGTGAACCCTTGTGGTCCATGTGAAAAGAGAATGATTTACGAGTATCCACATTCTGCCCATTGGTTTTTAATAATACGAGTACATGTGTAAGATAAGACTAGTTGGAGCTCAGAATTTTAATCCTTTGTCTTCTGAATGTATCTTCTAAGTCCGATCTGCTACACTATTCTGAAAATGGGTAATCCTTCGAAAGCAAAAGTGGAAATGCAAAAAGAGAAAATTGCAGACTCGGTTTTATTGAATCTGTTCATGAGTAATTAAAAGTGCAACACTAATCACACCCCTTAGCACCGGCTTAAGCAGTATTCAATTTTCAAAACTAATAGCATGAAAACTAATGATCCCGAAGGACCAGAAAATATAACAACAAGTTTCATTTTCTTTCAGGGTTCATGGTTATAAAGCTTTTGAATCTGAGTCTGAGATCATTCTCAAGTATCTGATTGGTCAGATTCTGAATAAAGCTCAGAATCTGACCAATCAGATGCTTGAGAATGATCTCAGACTCAAGCAAAAAGCTTTATAACCTCGGAGCAAGTTTTTGAACCTAATGTGAATACGAGTTGCTCGACGTCTGATCTGCATCCAAGCTGTTTGCAAAGGCCAGTCAGATGGTGCTTAGCAGGCTGAATCAGTCCACGTCTATTATCCAGACATGCTACTCGCTTAATACCAGTTTGGCTATGGCTTGGGCAGTTTGTGGGGCATTGGTGTAGTCCGCCATCAGGACTATGCATTTTCACCGGGCAATCCACGTGCATAAAATAGCCACAAACAGTATCGGTTGTGCCTACGAATGATTTAGTACATGTTACATGTTATCTGAGAGTGAGCCCTTTGCGCCTTTGTAAATCGAGTATACACATATCAGATTGCTTCTATCTTTAAGACGAATAAAAGCAACACACAAGTTGGTCTGATGATAGTCTATTCGCAAGCTCCTATGGGAGCTTTCTGTACTACTGTCGTTTTATATCAGGCAAGTGCCTGCTTTTTTAAACTTTCTCTCGTTCTGCAAGCTGTCTGGCATTTGCGAATAGCTTGGATCCAGGTGAGACGCCGAGGATCCAGTCCATTTGACACTCTGTGAATAGTTTGTCAAAAGATTGTTCGAATTGAAAGTAATGAACACTTAAAAGATTCAAATATGAACAGCATATTTTTTTCATTTCACAGCGGGGTAAGGATTACATATACAATAGAACCCCTCTAATACGACCACTTAATGAATAAACATGGATGTCTTTATGAGCAGGTGGTCGCTTAATGCAGGACAAAAGTAATGCAGAAAGCTCCTCTAGGAGCTTTCTGCATTACTGTGTCCAGCATTAAGCTACCACCTGCATCTAGCACATATAATTATACCTCTTTGAGGTGGTCGTATTAGCGGGTTTTTACTGTACATGTATTTACATTTACAGCCGCACGGTGGACTCTCATCATCTCAAACTTAAGCATAGCCGTGTGTGCTGTCATCATATATTTCGTGATCATCTACAAGCCAGAGATCCAGGCCATGTGGGCGGACGATGGGCTACTGACGCTCTGCTATGCGGGTATAATTCTAGTGGCTGTTGTATCCAGTCTGGCGAGCACTGGCAATACCATTGCCGTAGAAAGGGACTGGGTCGCTGAAATATGCGGTAAAGATGAGGACATGCTCGCGGGTAAATTAGCAATTCATGCAATTGTTAAATCATTTTTCTAATGAATATTTACGTGAGAAATATTGACATCATGAATATCAATAATATGGTTTTTATAATGACATATGAACACACAACGTGTTAGCTGTGACAGAAACAGTAGAATAATGTCTATATTTTATATTGTTCCATAAGCAGACACAGCAGACCCTGTTCATACGGTATCTAGACCTACTCGTTTGAATAACATTCTGTAACATACATTTGTCAAGCTTTATTACAGAGAATGATTTTGCATAGCATGGTTAGAAGTTACATGTGACTATGTAAGGTACATGTATACCAACACGCAGACCAAATCCTGGGACCATCTCTGCTTGCGAAAGATGTTAGTAGGTATACTGTAAAACCTGTCTTAAGTGGCAATAAAAACATGTCTAATCATGGGTCTGTAAGGAAGATGGTAGCTTAATGCAGGTAAAATTACAAGAAGCTTCTACAGGAGCTTTCTGTATTAGTTTTACCTGCATTAAAGTAACAACCTGCTGTTTAAGACTTTTATCTTATAATAAATGACTGATCGCTTAAGACGGATTCTACTCTCCATGGAAGCAGAATGAGCATTGGTCCCTTCTCTTTATTCGAAGATATTAAAAGGTATAAATACCACATAGAATGTGACAGAAGTTTTGTTGTATCTATAGCGATGAGTGCAACTTTGAAAGGCATCGATCTCACCACCAATATTGTGGCGCCCATTGCAACAGGGCAGATAATGGCGTATGCCGGGGTGGACATCGGGGCCATATTTATAGGAGCATGGAACATTGTATCCGTGTTCGTCGAGTACTATCTGCTGTGGAAGGTCTACAATATAGTGCCTGCCCTCAGAGCGAAGAAAGACATCAGTAAACGAGACGAAATGTGTAAGTAATTAATTTTGAATTACAGTTAAACCTCTCCAAGAAACAACTTTGATAAAGAATTTTTTTGTGGTTTTTGGCAGATGGTTGCTTCATGCAGGGTGAAGGTCATGCAGAAAGCTCCCGAATGGGCTTTCATTATGCCTTCAACCTGCATTAAGTTGCCAGCGTAAGTTGCCAGCGTTTAGTAAAGAAGAAGTTGAAAAGTGTGCTTAATGCAGGGCGAAAGTCGTGCGAAAAAAAAGCTTGCATGGGCGTCTTCTACATGACTTTCATCCTGCAATATGATGCTACATACCTTAAGGACCGACAATGATATTTATATAAATAATAAAGTCATACAGACAGCTCTCCTGAGCAAGCATCTGCTTTTAAAGACTCATATGTAAATAAATTATGTGATCGATTCGGCGGCCTTTCTTTATTACGCACAGAATACAGTAAAATCTTTCTAAACCGGACGTTAAATTTAGTATAAATATCGGTCTTGATGCAGCTTAATGCAGGATGAAAGTCACACAGAAAGCTCCACGAGGAGCTTTCTGCATAACTTTCACCCTGCATTAGGCAGCCACATTCCTTAAAGTACATGTATCTAAATTCTTCTGTACTGGAATTCCGGTTTAGAGGTGTTTTACTGTATACCAATAAAGAGTAAATGTCAAAGAAACAATAAAAATCAAACACTCGAATAAAGGAAACGAGTGTATTGGCATTCGTGAACAGTGAAGTCCAAAAGCGGGTGACTTCTAGAGGAGTCATTTGATCAGTGTTTGCACTGTTTGTAATCTAAGATTATCTCGCTTTTTATTATCTTCCATACTGAATGGGCTTACAGCTAAAGGGCAATAGTTCGATAGAAGCAAATGCGCTATTTATCACAGTTCTTCAAACCCACACAGTTCTAAATATTTTTAGAATATAATGTTGCTCCTTTTCAGTATATGTATTCACAGAGGCTGTGTCTGAAAATAGCCGAAGACGTAATAGGTCTAAAATAATTTATGAGGTAATGTGTTAGCAATTCAGCACCAAATGTAAACTTATCGCTATAACGAATGTTGATTGATAATTGACCGTGAAGATAATGATTCCTGGTTTTGATGTTCATTTCAGCCCAGACTATTTCAGTTCCCGAGACGTACTCTGACACACCATCGGCCGTGCTGGCGAATTCTCTCAAGATTACTCACAGCTCTGATCTAGACAGCAGTTCTCCTCTGTCCAAAGACCGCACCGCGTCTTCAGCAACCAGCCCTGGAGGAAACACGTGTATGTCGTGTCTACGCGGCATGTTTACCGGCGTCACGATACTAATCAGAGGCTGGCGAACCTTTATGAAATATGACGTTGCTTTTGCTGGTCTGGCACTGTCAACACTCTATATGACCGTGTTAGGCTTTGACAATGTGACTGTCGGTACGTAAAGCAAATGATTACGATAGCCTAGACCTGGGCCCATATTCATAAAGCTCCTTAGGAATATTCAACCTTAGGACAACTTATGGAAAATATTTGTCTGCGTCTGTAGCACAACTATAGAGTAGATTTTCATTTCATGACTTCTAGAATATTTGGTTAAATATATATTTGATATATAGCTTTATTTTTCTGAAATATCTTTACTTGTTTTCATTTCATAAGACTATTGAATATTCAAAGATACTAAGGGATCCCCGTAGGAGCTTTAGAAATATGGGCCCTGCATAATATGGTCGTGGGCTTACTCTCAAGCCGCTTCCCGTGACCTGACCCACATTTGCAAACAGCTTTGATCCAGATGAGACACCAAGTAACCCGGGGTCTCATAAGAATCTAAGCTAATTGAAAATCGTGAGAAGTTTCAAAAGCTTGATCGAATCGGAAGTAGTCAAAATTACAATAGATCGGGATTTGAGCAGGCATTATTTTTTCCATAGCGGGTTGATTGGTAATACATGTAGATGTTCCAAAAGGGTGTACTCTGATAAAGAAGAGCACTCTCTGGATTCTATAGCTCCCTTGTTAGCCCTGTGTGGAGCAGGGATATAGAGAATGTTTTTTGAAGACTGGTTCGAGTCGAAATTGAACAATGATACCATATATATTTATCAGCTGATATTTTACATGGACACAGGGTACTTTTGGTAACGGCAGGAAATTTAGAATAAGATTTGTATAATTCCATAATCAAACAAAGCAGAACCTGATTAGAAAACTTCCACAGGAGCCATCTGATCTGGGTCAACTTTGTTTGCGAATGTGATGAACGGCGCCTCTGTCACGCATGGGTTAAACACGGTATACTAATCAGAAATGATGTGTGTATGAATATTAATTGGCTTAATATTCATAAAAGCATATTAACTAGGATAGTGTTGGTCCTGGTAAAAACAGTGTAGTCAGACCTAAGTTATTCCATAACTTTGAACACACACTCCACACAAAGGCCAACAAAAGTACCACATAATCCAAAACACGTTCTTCTTTATCCGAGTACACCCTCTTACATTAGCCACAGGGCCCGTAATCATAAAGCTCCTAAGGAGAAACTTAAAAGAAAATTCATCAGTTTCTATGAATACTCCCTATTCTTATAAAATGAATACAAGTAAAAATAGTTCAGAAAAATTAAGCTGTATATCAAATATATATTTAGCCAAATATTCTAGAATGGAACAGTAGTAAAGTCAAGCAGGCAAAGCCACATGCAAGACGCAACCACCACCAAAAACATTGAATGTAGAGCAATTCCTGCAAGAAGAAGAAAACAATATTGAGAAGTCTGAATGAAATTTTACTCTATAGTTCTGCTACATATGCAGGCAGCAATATTTTCCTTTAGTTTTCCTAATTCTGAAAATGGGTGATCCTTCGAAAGCAAAAGTAGAAATGCAAAAAGAGAAAATTGCAGAGTCGGTTTTATTGAGTCTGTTCATGAGTAGTAATTAAAAGTGCAACACTACTCACGCCCCCTAGCACCAGCCTAAGCAATATTCAATTTTCAAAACGATTAACATCAAAACTAATGATCCCGAAGGACCAGAAAATATAACAACACCGAGAATGAAGTTTAAAATATTCCTAAGGAGCTTTATGAATATGGGCCCCGCAGATTGATATTATACAGAACAAAATGTATCTGGACCTCTGTGTTATACCTACAAAGGAATATATGTAATAAAATTTCCATAATAATTATAAGTATTCAGACATCCTGTCTCTTCTTGCCATGAGTGTTGAAAAGTCAATTTGGCACCATTCTGACAACTTTGAATTAGACTAACATAACAGCAAATAGTAGGCCCTGAAGGATCGGTTTGGTAAGGGTTTCTCACAAGTTTCCTAAGTATGTCTGTCCAAATACTAGACAATTAGAGCGCTGTTACACCTTTTAGCATAGGCACTTTATTGTAATGTGTTGTACAGTTGTACTTTTTTCTGGTGCTTTCTGTAAGATATCTTCGAGACGATTCTAAAGAATGGTCACAACATAGGGTTTAGTGGAGAAATAAAAACGTTATTGTTGAAATTGTTTTAATTCATTCTCTACTACTGACGCCTTATTGCGCCTATGTAAAAGTCATTTTTGAAACCATTGTGATAAATAGAGCATTTGCTCCATACTAGAATTTATGACAATGGTTTCAAAACTACACACTTCTAAAATTCTCCTTTTCTATAGTTAATGCTCCTTTTCGGTATATTTATTCAAAGAGGTTGGGTCTAAAAATAGTCGGAGAGGGAATGGGTTAATCCATGCATCTTATCTGGACCTCCTATTACAGAATACGATTGCCCATGAGTCGATATTCTCTATTCGCAGGTTACGCCTATACGCAAGGTGTCAATGAATCCATAATGGGAGTTCTGATGGCTGCTGGAGCTGCGGTTGGCATTTTGGGAACCATTATTTTCCCACGCTTGCGCAAACGAATTGGTCTCGTTCGGACCGGTTTATTCGGCCTATTTCTTCAAATAACTGTGTTAACATTATGTGTTGTGTCGATCTGGGCTCCGGGTTCGCCTTTCGATCCTCTTTTTCAAAATAACAAACAACTTGAAAACAGTTCCAGAACCGTGGAAATCAGTGGTTCATTTGACGATAATAATACCACAAATACGTATACCAGTACTAGTACAATTCCTACAAGTGGAGATTTATTTCCAAATAGCACCACTATTGGGCCTGATTTCCCAGGAGCCAATTCGATGGTTTCTATCATTTTAATGTTAACTGGAATCGTCGGGGCAAGATGCGGTAAGTATTTCAATATCTCATATAAATTTTTAAAAGTTTAGTATGTGAAGATGCCGTTCATGTTTTTGATTTAAGCAGGTATGTGTTTATGTAAAGATGCAATTTTCGTACAAACAATGAAGAAATGTTTTTGCTCAAACATGTCTATGTACTGTGCAATTCATGCTTTTCGTTTAAATATGTATATGTGTGTATAAAGGGGCAATTCATGTTAATGTTATTTTCGTTTAAGCATGTACTTGTTTGTGTAAAGATGCATTCGTGATTTTCGTTCAAACATGTACTCATTTGTGTAAATATGCAAATCATGTTTTATGTTCAAGCATGTGTATGTTTGTGTAATTATGCAATTCGTGTTTTCCATTCAAGTATGTATATGTCTGTATAAATATGCAATTCAGGTATTACGTTCAAACACGTATACATTTGTGTAAATATGCAAATCACATTTTACGTTCAAGCATGTGTAAATACATATTTTCACTCAAGTATGTCTATGATTGTGTAACGATGCAATTCATAATTTCGTTCAAGCATCTGTTTGTGTAAATATGCAATTCATGATTTCGCTCAAACATGTATACATGTACATATGTTGAAAGACGCATTTTATGTTTTACGCCAAACATGTACATGGCTGTGTAAAGATGCTATTCATATGTTTTACTCAAGTATATATAACTTGTATACTGCCCATCAGCCTCACAACGTTGTTTCACCATTGAATAGTAAGCTTGTATAGCCATTATCGTACTAGTCTAGCCGCGACTTGGCTCGTATTTGCAGACAGCTTGGATCCAGATGAGACGCCAAGTCACTAGGCCTCTCGTAAAGATTTAACCCTTAAATAGTAGAATCATATTTATATTATTATGAAAGGAAACAGAGCAGACCCTGATCGGACGGCTCCTACAAAAGTCGTCTAATCTGGGCCTACTCTGTTTGCAAAGGTGTTAATATGCGTTTTTATGTGGTAAAGAGTTGTGTAGAATTTGGTTCAAAAGAAACAGGGCCACGACAATGTATTAGTCTGGTAAAGAGTCACCCTTTTACTGCCATCAGAATTTGGAGCGTCAAGTGTTCTGGGTTTTTTCTAGATTTAAAACGTAATAGTCATGGTAAACGCGACCTGGCTCGCATTTGCAAACAGCATATGTCCAGATGAGACGAGACGCTGAGTAACTCGGCATCTCATCAGGAACCAAGCTGTTTGGCATTCGGTCAAAAGTTTCTCAAACGCTTGTACGAATTAGAAGTAAGTGAAAAATGCAACAGATCAGAGTTTTGTGAGACAAAAGTATTCTAGCATGATAAGGTTTAACCCTTTCCTTCATATAAACGCTTGATCAGGGTATGTTCTGTTTGCTTGTAGTATAATATAGATCTGATTCTACAGTTTCTGTTTGACCAAAAACATAATGTGCATATATGCCATCAGCAAAAACATAGCTTATAAATATTTATGATGTTATTATTCCTGAATATCAAACACGGAAAAGGTTAAAGAACTATGGGCGTTTTTATTTATCTCGTTTGCAGGTTTATGGATGACAGACCTGACTATTACACAACTTTTCCTGCTGAGAGTACAGGACTCGGAGAGAGGAATTGTTCTCGGTGTCCAGACATCTCTTAATCAGCTCATGGACATGCTGAAATTCGTCATGGTTATTATCGCACCGGAACCGCAAGTGTTTGGAATTCTGGTCCTCATTTCCTTCGGATTCGTTTGTTCTGGGTGGTTGCTGTATGCCAAGTATGCTAGAAGTGTGAGGGGGCACTTGTTTCATTTTAATAAATTATTGGTTGCGTGCGGGAATGAATATGAGAAAATACCTGACAAACTAGGTGCTCCAGTCATCGTAAGGTAACAATCTACAGCAACAGAAAAAACAGCAACACTCTGACGTTTAAAATATTAAGAGCAGTACAATTTTGGTTTGTATTGGTAACACTGTCCTCCATGAATACGCATTTCTACCCCTTTCAAACAAAAAGCAGACCCAGATCAGACGGCTCCTATAGGAGCCTTGTGATCAGCGTCTGCTCTGTTTGCTTATGATATATAGATATGATTCTACAGTTTCTGCCATGACCAAAAATTCCCGTGTCCATGTGATATTATAACAAAACGATCTAGTTAATATACATGACGTCATTATTTCTTACATAATTATTCATGAAGGAAAGGGTTATGTGCCTTTACAAAAACATGCTATGCTTTGGAATCAGATACATGTTTAAATCGTATTGTACTGACTAATTATAAAAGTCCAGAGCTAGAAATACAAAAAATGCCTTGATCGAAAGCTGCATGGGTGCATGTTGCAAAAATCCATTTTCTTCAAAACTTTATATTTAACAACGCCAATATATTCAAGATGACGGCCAATATGGAAGCCAGGTTTTTAAAGAAAGACTACTGTGAAAAACTATGCGAACATTTGATAACATTTTACGTATTCTACGTATTGTTTTATTTTTTTGTAGTGTATTTATAAAACAACAAATAATTTCATTTACCATCTTCAATCTCTTTTAATAACATTGATATAATAAGTACTGAAATAAATAAATAAATATTGTTTAGTTTCAATCACACTGCCCTAATATTCATTGACAGTAATGTTGCGTTTCCCCGTGTGCTCTCTTCTTGTATTGCAAGCGATAAGATCTTGAGCATAATTCAAACATTGTCCGCAGTGTGAACTGTTTACTCATATGCATACACGTAGAGCAAGGCTGTTCCACATTTAGTTATCGTGTGTTATGGTGCAGTTCCCATAAACTGATCTTTTAACAATATTGTTCACATGTATTTACTGTATGTAAACTGTGACGGAAATAAAATATAACTATTGTCTGTATGTTCTGAACTGAGTGTATAACAATATCATCTGCTCTATATAAGGTACCTTGTTCTCCATGCAACGTCCATTTCCATAACCAGTGTTCTCAGATAACGAGCAGGTTGTACTATGTTTCTGGAATAGTTGGATCTATTCATGGCGGCTTCATTGGAGAAAAACATGTACATTGCTATATCTTAACCGCATTTTGCGTTGGTCAAAATATAGAGGTTTTGTTTCCAGTTTTATTGTTATCAATAAAGCTTAGATACACAACTATACACAGACAGCAGAATACATTTATGGTAGTTTCGTAGACATTTATGGTATTTTGAAAGCACATAAGCTTGCAGATATGTATGTCACCAACAGACTCCAATACCCGAGATAAACTGGGTTTAACCATTTACTTCCTGAATAGTACTTAACCCTTTCCTCGAAAGGCTATTTTAGATCCAACCTCTTTGAATTAATCTACCCAAAAGAAGCATTTACTAGAGAAAAGGAAAATGTTAGAATTGTATAGTATTGAAACCAGTGTGATACATTGAGCATTTGCTCCTATGGAGCAAATGCTCTATTTATCACAATGGTTTCAAGATGTTTCATAAATATTAATTAAATTGATGTTTATAATGTCATTTTGAACAAGGGAATGATTTACCTTGGAAGAAAATGTAGAAGCATGTCTATATTGATCTATAAGAAAACAGAATAGCCCCAGACCAGACGGCTCCTGCAGGAGCCATCTGATCTGGGACTACTCTGTTTACAAAGAAGTGTCTTTGAAGTAGAGGGTTAAATGAAATATTCTATATAGAAGGGAAATTGCAAGCATAGTATAGTCTCAGACCACCTGAGTATGTAATGACAAGTGCCAAACAGTCTAAGCAAACTGTTGTAATTATACGGACGATATGTAGCAATGCAGATTCTGCCATACTGGAATGTAAATATAATACAACAGAAAATGTCCGGTGTTTTAAATCAAATCTTAAAACAACCTAGCATTGAATATCACATTAATATCCAATATATCCAACATTTAATATTGGAAACTGAAACACAAACACAATACTTATGGTTTTATTTAGTCCTTTAATATATAAAAACAAAACTATACAGTAACAATTCAATATAGTTGTTGTATCACAGACTGATTCAGATTGAGGACGGAATATTTATACAGCATAACCTGTCCTAAGCGGCCATGCATTTATTGAGCATATTGGTTTTAAAAAGCAGATGGTTGCTTTATGCAGGGCAAACGTAATACAGAAAGCTTATATAGGAGCTTTCTGCATTACTATAGACCTGCACTAAGCTACCACCTGTCTTACATGCCCACAATAAGGCCTCTTTCTGATGACCGCTTAAGACAGGTTTTACTGTATATACAAATGTATATACATAAAAATAAAAGTATTGCATGTGTGATTGCCCTGTATCTGGTTAACGAAGCTGCTGAAAGGTGAACGACCTGTAAACTCTTTACGCCCTGAATATTCATTCATAAATAATGAATGTATGAATATTACATTATTTGTATTTTTATAATTACATTATAAACAAGGGATGTACCAATTCAGATCTATATTAGTTCATAAGCACAGCAGACCCTGGTTAGACGGTTCCTAAAGGAATTACTCTGATATGGGTCTACTCTGCAAAGGCATAAAAGTTGTATCTACGGAGTAGAGTCTTAATTATAAATGTAATGTCTTCTAAATTGTATATTTTGAAGTTTGATTCAGATATGTACTCTAGCTGTTAGGGTCCGTCTAAACAATTTCATGCAGTCTGCTATGTGTTTGCCATCTTGCAATGCACTTTGAAACAATTTTACCCTGAGCTGATTAGTAATGACACAGGTACTTAAAATGAACGCTTAACCCTTTCTACGTTTTTGCGAATGGTAGACCAAGATCAAACAGCTTATGTAGGAGCTGTCAGATCAGGATCTGCTACGTTTCCTTATGGACTTATATAGATACCGTGCGTTTTACACGTATGTGTTTACATACCATTATAAAGATTCAGCTAAATAGATAGTACTCTAGTCATGGTGTCAATATTTCTTACAGGAATATTCATCAGGCAAAGGGTTAATCACAACATATGAAAGGTGCATAATGGAACAAGAAAATCATAAAAGACTGATGGATGCTGCCTGAACCAAAACATTCTGATAATATTCCATCTATTATAACAATTAAAATTGTATTATAAAGTCCAGCCATTTGTCCCTCCTGTAAAACTAAAGTAGACAAGATTGTGCTGTTGCCACTGGCTACAATATCCATCATACATACATATCAATAAATAAATACTTCGTAATGAAAAGGTCCTTAATGAAAAGGGTTGCCATTCGGCTAGCGTTATTTATCCATTTGTCTGATGTTAAGTAACACTATCGTGATAAAAAGACAAAACCAGTCAATTGATTTATTGAATACATGAGTGTTAAAAAGCAGATGGATGCTTAATGCATTGCAAAAGTAATGCAGAAAGCTCCTATAGGAGGTGGCTGTATTACTTTTGTTCTTCATATAGCTACCGCCTGTCTTACAGACCTATAATTAGACCTCTTTTAATGGCCACTGAAGACAGGTTCTACTGTATAATCCCCTCTTAGCCCTTGTTCTGTAAATCGCAAATCGTGATCAACCGTGCAAGTATTTTAGATCAAGATGAGACTCGGAGTGTCACGGCGTCTCACCAAGATCCAAATTGTTTGCATAGGTGAGTATTTGTTTATTAGATAAAATTGAAAAACTTAAACTTTGTAATTAAAACGGACTACACATTACGGCAGTGAAAGGCTTAGTAGGGGAGTTTGTAATACAGCCATATAGCCAATACTTTTTGAAAAATAGAACTACAATGCAGTAGATTTGCTCTAATGCTATCACTTAATGAATAAACACGGGTGTCTTTATAAGCAGGTGGTTGCTTAATGCAGGAAAAAAGTCATACAGAAAGTTCCTCTATGAGCTTTCTGTGTTACTTTTATCCTGCATTAAGCTACCACCTGCATCTAGCACCCAAATTATACCTCTTTAAGGTGGTCGCATTAGCGGGATTTTACTGTAGAACAAAAATAGGAAAATGACAGACAGCCAGTGGGACATTAACCAACAACTATGATAATGTGTTCCCCTGGAATTTCAAATGTCAGTCACAGATTTTACCAGTCAACAATGGACAATAATAAATAATAATAATAATAATATAGCTAATGTATACGTTCAAATAACAGGTTTGTTTAAAGCACAATACCCTCTATACAAAATTATAATATCAAATGATTATATTAGATAACCTCATTATAAACGAACTGTAGATAAGACATGTAATTAACCCATTCCCTCCTAGACAATTTTAAGACCCATCCGCATTGAATAAATCTGCTGAAAACCCTTCGCTTGCTTTTCACGCCAATATACCTACCAGTAAATAGTGAAGACCCAGGTGAGACAGCTCCTGCAGGAGCTGTCTCATCAGGGTCTGCACTATTTACAAGTTGATTGTGCAACCAGTGCACTCCTAAGCAGTGATTGCACAGCGAAATACATGTACACAGTGAGCATATATGTAATTATACAACAGGGCATGGGTAAAGAAGGAGAAATGTATTTTTAAAAATTCAGCAAGAGAAGGGTTAAATAATGATTTACTGACATATCACAACCATTATAAATACTCATTACTGATTTTACGAACGACACTGCTCGATTGTCAGTCTGAGTGATTAGTAGAGTATATTTAAAGCAAAATGCCTCCTATACACAAGTAAAATAAGATAATTATCACCTACAGTATATTAGATATTCCCTTTATATAAACTTTACCTAAAGAATATTAATATATTAGAAATAATGACAATGAATGCTAACTGAATTAATGCTTATAACTGCGAATTTTGGACCATTTCATGAACTGTAAAGTTAGATGAGTGTTATTTCATAAGCAAACACGGCACACCCTGATCAGATCGCTCTTATAGGGGCCATTTGATCTGGATCTTCTCTGATTGCAAATGCGTCAAAAAGCATATGTAGGTATTGGGTAAGCTAATGATGCACAGTCATCTCGCAATCATTATGCAATAAATAAGGAGATTTTTCACATCAATGTATAAATATAGGAATCATACAGAGGTCCAGATCAGATGTGTAAGTTAAAACATCTTCAAGAGTACTTCCTTTATATCTCCACCAAACCCTATACTGTAACCACTCTTCGAGACGGTTCTAACGAGTGGTCACAGTATAGGGTTTGGTGGAGGAAAGACGATTTTAGTATTTGTTTCAATCAGTTTAATTGGCAAACAATTTTACTGACCTAATTCTTAAAACAAATCAGAATTATACCTCTTTTTAGTGCTTGTGTTACCACGAATTTACTGTCCTTCTTTTATTCATTACTTAGAATAGCAAGGAACTGTATATGACAATGGTTGTAGTTTTTGTCAGTCTCATGAGAGCAGTCTTAATCCTGTTCACCAAAAGTCGGTAGGGGCATTAAAGAGAATCTGCAAATTGTCTTGTTTATCCCATTTTAAATGTACATAGCAAATCTCTGGCATATTAACACTGTGTCCTGCGTCTCATCTCGGGACGTTGGCAAACACGGTGTGACCTAGATAAGAATGTCCTTTCAGTAATTTGCATTAGTTGCTTCATCAAACACCTATAAATGACCTATAACAAATGACCTATATACGGGTTAAAGTATGTAGTTATTGCATTACTATATTATCAATAGTAGACGTCAACTTGATATTGCCACATTATCCTTCGGGATAGCCATGGTTGTTCGATTCGATATCCAGGATTACACGAAGTTGTGTTTTCTGCAATAAAAAGTGAACCAATATGTTACAATTTGAATGTAATTGACAGTTTTTATAACTTAAAGGCGTAGACATATATATCTTATAAGAATGTTTTAATTCTTAAAGTCAAACTGTAAAGTCAAACGTAGGTACATGTACATTGTAGCTTAAATAAAGCTCAAAAAGTCCTCTTTCTGATAAAAGGATCAACCGTTTTCCTGATAGAGGCATATTGTTCCACGTTTACCAGCAGAGTAGACCCACATCGGGCAGCTCCTGTCAGAGCTTTCTACCAGAGTATGAAATGATATGGCCCTGGTTATGCAATGGAAAATATAATATATTGTTCACATTCCCATTGTATCATTTAACCAATTCAGTGTGGGAAACTAATATCCTTTGCCGACAGTGTAGATCCAGATCTGCACTGTTGAAATATTACACTTTTCTTTTGATACTATGATGCTATAGTTTCTATCATGGTCAAACATTCCTGTGGCCATATGTTCTTATCATAACAATAATTCTAATGAACATCCATGATATCATTTTTCTTACATGAATATTCATGGAGTAAAGGGTTAAACCATCTAGTATTACAACTACAGTAAACCCCCTCTAAACCGGACGTTCAATTTAGTATATATAACGGCCTTGGAGACAGGTGGCATCTTAATGCAGGGTGTAAATCTTGCTCCTCTAGGAGCTTTCTGCATGACTATCACTCTGCATTAAGCAGCCACCTGCCTAAATATATATAAAAAAATCTCCATTAAAAGTCCGGTTTAGAGAGGTCTTACTGTATTCAACATTCATTGGGTTAAAGTATAATACTTACATAGGTTCTAGGTGGCATGATGCCTTTACGATGAGGCCAAACCTTTTGTGTACCGGTTGGTCCGTGTGTAGAATCACGAAATAACGCCCCGGGCGTAACCTGTGGACTATGGAAGCGCTAGAACCTGTAGAACCAAAGGAAAACAATAACTCTGACAGCGCTTTAAAAATAATGTCTGTTCAAATTTGGATCTAATGAAATTTTGACTACTTCCGATTCGATTATATATTTCTTGAGAAACTATGGATATATACAGCTTTGATCTTAATGAAATGCCGATGTACATGATGTCTCTCTTATGAAACCTTTTGTGATATTATACAAATCTATGTTTGATGCCCGCCCATCATTTAAAGATCTCGAAAATCTAGTAGGAAACGCATGGTTGACTGCAGTAAAGTATCGATTATTCGAACACGAAAATACGTATTATTATCGATAATTAAGACAGATGACATGTTAAGCAGCTATCTGCAGCCATCTGCCTAAAAGGGTCTAAATTATTCTATACAAAAAAATCGAATAATCGAGATTTTACTATATTTAAGTCATAAGTTAGCTTCTTGGCAGATTTCCCCGCCATGAAGTTTTGACTTTACAAGAATATTGATATATAGAATAATTGAATCAAATTTAGCATTATATGATCACATTCAAGGTGATTATGATTAAGTTTTAGCATACTTATTCTTCTGCGAAAGTAATTTATAAGTCATTGTGCAACATTAACTCTCATTTATAATAAGAGAGATAAGACAGACAGACAACAGACAGAAAGACAGACAGACAGATAGACAGATAGATAGAAAGATAGATAGATAGATAGATAGATAGATAGATAGATAGATAGATAGATAGATAGATAGATAGATAGATAGATTGATAGATTGATAGATAGATAGATAGATAGATAGATAGATAGATAGATAGATAGATAGATAGATTAATTAAATGAAACATGTCAGTCACATCAATATCAAGGATAACACAAAAAGAGAATATGATCTCTTATTTCCATTGCGGTCCTAATAAACAAATAATAATAATAACAGGAAAAAAAGATAAAATATATAAATAAATTTCATTAATTTCGAATAAACCAGTATACATAATGAATACATTTTCCTATCATGTCCATATTAGGCAGACGTCGTCGTCTAGGAGGGCGCCACTAATATTTTAAATACAAGCATGACGAAATTACATAGCTACGTTACCCATTATAAAAACGCCTCTTTTTCCGTCCACGGTTGTCGGGCCACTGTCTGCATGGTCATAAATGTAGTACAGATGATTTTGATCCCTTGTGATATTATATCCTGGTTCAAGCTGGAAAACAAATCAACACTTCGAATTCACCAGTAGACTACAGGGGAAGGATTTTATACAATCAACGCGCTGAAATCGTTGAAAGAGTGGCGGGAAAGTAGCTCCGTCCCTGGCAGTCATGTTTTTTGAGATATCAACATCATTTAAGACATTTTGGCAGAAGTTTGGCAGAGGACTATTTCTGTCCAGTATCATTCAAATCTGAGCCCTAGGTATGGAGAAGATTACTTAAGATTTTTCTTCTTCATGGATCCGGATTCTTTTAGCAATTCTGATGGAGCTTAATACCAAGATCATTTATCTGAAGTTTGGTTACATGTACATTCTACCATGCGGTTTCAGAGGCGATGACATTTAAAGCAATTGCCGACGAATGGATGGACAGACAGACGGATGGACGGACTGACTCTCTTGGAAACATCGGTGATAATTGAGATAATATGGAAATAAAAATATATTTTTCTATTCAACTGTAAATTACAACATCAGAATGACAACTGCACCACATTTCATGCCACAAATTGCCATAAAATTGAACAGAAAAAGAAGTATGTAATGCAACCGTGAAAGTTACTGGCCCTTACATGTACTTATATTTATCTGGAAATATCTGCAACCAAATGAAAGATTTAAAAAAAACACACATGAAAACTGATTTCAGAGTAACACAGACAATACACGTCAGTAAATGCAACAGAGCAATACTGAAAGTTGGGTCAGCCTTATGCCGTATTTCACATCACAATTGTAAAGAACCACCCTCTTGAAACACGACAAATCTACTGATGACAGTATTTGCAAACGTAGAAATAATAAGACGGCACTTAAAACGACACTTAAAGACTTAAAAATTGTATCAATACGACAAAATACTTCCTTGTTTTGTATGAAAGGGCTGTCAATTCAAGCCCGTGTGAAACGTTCTGAAAACGATTCGATCATGCCATTCACGTGACCGCTTCAATCCTATAATTTTGCTCCTTTTCTTTTCCCATTTTGGTAATGGTTTTAGTTTACTTTTGCTGCCCAAAATACATGTATATAGGAATGCTTCGGATCACTTTCATAATGATAAGAGTGAGATTTCAAAGGCCACTATTTTTAACCGTTTAACTGCTCATCAGCATTTGACCTAGAATCTCAGGCACATCGCAACAAGGCAGGGACGGGTCTGTAATATTCTGGTTCAAACTGTAGTAAATTATATCTTCTGTATTGAAAATATGCGATTAGACACATGAATACACAAAAATGTTAAATCTGACGTGGCATCGGTACGATGGTTGAATCCGATTTGCGGTACGAAAGACTGTCTTCTGCCGGTCTAAAAACAGCTCCATAACATACGTCTCCCTTTCGTTATTTTACCCTTAGTGTCCTTTACACCGCTGAATTTTCAAATGGACTATTCCAAATTTCAAAGAGATCAACTTACTGTGAATATTTAGGGACAGAACAAGTAACATGACAAACAGTCCAGACCTTGATGAGAGGGTTCCTAAAACAAGTCTTTATGAGTGTTCACGTTCTGTAACTCGTTCCCTATCATATTTCATGTAAGAAATAATGTTTACAATGGCTTGTGTACACATGAATGTTTGGTATTGGTGGACATTGCCGAATCAGATCTACAAAACGTATTATAAGCAAAGAGAGTAATGATCTGGCGGCTCCGCCGTCTGATCAGGGTCTATTCTATTTGTAATGACGTGAAAGAAAAACATTTTTATGAGAGAAACCTTTCTAAACTGAACACTCGAATCAGTATTGACGTGAAATAAGACTGCAGCTTTTTTGCTGGGCGTACGTCATACAAAAAGGGAACAGTAAAACATTTTGTATACTACCTCAATGAGCTTAAGTCCAATGGGGACTTGGTCACCTCCTTTCCCCTGCATGAGCGTAAAACGAATCACTTGCTCCTGTCCTGTAAACAATATAGTTTCTATAACTACTGTATTTAACTCAGTCCCTGCTAGACTATATTTAGACCCAATTTCCTTGAAATAATCTACCGAAAAGGAGCTTTAACTATAGAAAAGAAGAATTTTAGAATTGCGTAGTTTTTAAACATTGTGATAAATTGAGCATTTGCTCCTGTGGAGCAAATGCTCTATTTATCACAATGGTTTCAAATAATGAGTTTTACAGAGGCGCAAAAAGGGTGTCAGTAGGAGAGACTGAGTTAATACAACATCTTACCTAGCTGTTAAAACAAATGATTAAGTACAATAAAAACCCTCTAAAGCGACCACCAAAATGAGGCATAATTATGAGAGTTAAAGGTAGGCTGGAGCTTAATGCTGGACGAAAAATATGCAGAAATCTCCCGCAGGAGCTTTTAGCATACCGTTTGTCCAGCATTAAGGAACAATCTGGTTTTAATGACGCTTGCTTATTTATAAACAGATAGAGGGGGTTTGATGACACTTGCTTATTTTTAGACAGATCGCTTTAGAGGGGTTTTACTGTAGTCAAAATTGCACCAGATCCAATCTGAGCAGATATTCTTTTTCAACAGCTTCGTACGAGTTAAGGAGATATTGCACATTGTATACTATTCAGAGTTAATGTCCTAGAATTAAACTTGATGTATAAATGTACAGTATACCCTCTCCAAAGAGATTGTTAAATCAACATGTGAATACTATAAAACAGGTGGTTGCTTAATGCAGGAAAAAAAACTCAGATCAGACAGCTCCTGAGCTGTCTGAACAAGGTTTGCTGTGTTAGCTAATGAAGTAATATATATATATATGATTATACTGTTTCTTCAATGACCAAAACATACATCGTTCATGTGTCACTATAAAAAATTAATTAATTTTCAAAAAGGTATTACAGTAAAGTTCCGCTAATGCGACCACCTAAAAGAGGTATAATTCTGGGTGCCAGATGCAGGTGGTAGCTTAATGCAGGACAAAAGTAATGCAGAAAGCTCCTAGAGGAGCTTTCTGCATTACTTTTGTCCTGCATTAAGCAACCACCTGCTTATAAAGGCACCCATGTTTATTCATTAAGTGGTCGCATTAGCGAGGTTTTACTGTATATCTGATATCAATATTGATAGAGTAAAGAGCTAAATGTGTCGTACAGTAAAACACCTCTAAACCGGAATACTAGTACAGAAGAAGATACTGTTAGCTAAATGGATGCTTAATGTAGGATGAAAGTCATGCAGAAAGCATCCTGCATTAAGTTTTCATCTGTCTCAACGGCTGATATTTATACTAAATTTAACGTCCAGTTTAAAAGAATTTTACTGTACAGTAGAACCTGTCTTGAGCGACCATTCGATTATTGACCAGAGGAGTATTAAAAGCAGGTGTGTGCTTAATGCAGGCCAAACGTAATGCAGAAAGCTCCTAGATATGAACATTCTGCATCACTTTTGACCTACAGTAAGCTATCACCTGTCTACCGCAGACCCATAATTAGAAATATTTTGGTGACGGCTTAACCCATTCCCTCATATTGACGGCTTTTGACGACTCTGTAAAAGTCCCTTTGTGAAACCATTGTGATAAATAGAGCATTTGCTCCTATATGAGCAAATGCTCTATTTATCACAATGGTTTCAAATTACAAAATTCTATTTTTCTCCTTTTCTCTAGTTAATGATCCTTTTCGGTAGATTTATACAAAGAGGTTGTATCTAAAAAAGCCTATGAGGTAATGGGTTAAGACAGGTTCTGCTCTATATGCTTTCTCTTTACCTTCGTCTGGGATTTCAAACTCGACCTCAGGGTTAGTGTAGAAGTCCTGATGGGAGATTTGACCTGCGCCGTTGAAACCTGGCTGCCATTCGGAGAGTATGCATGTGCTATATCCTGGAATATAAAAATGTATATTGTATTACATTATTTGAATATGTTCAATAAAATTCCTCTAAAGTGGCCACCAAAACGAGTTATAGTCCTAGGTCTTTAAGGCAGGTGTGATATCTTAGCCCTTAGCCTGTCTCCTATTTTTATCACAATGCCTTCTTTGAATATTAATTGGGCAAATCTATCCAAAATATACAGGATATGTTGATATGATTTTCCTAGGCAAAAACATAGTGCATGCAAGCATGGATTTTCCATGGCAAACAGTGCAAACCCAGATGAGAGAGCTCCTACGGAAGCTCTCTCATCTTGGTCTACACTGTTTACAAATGCAACTATAATTGTGACTGGCAGGCTATGGGTTAATATACATATACATGTATATTGCATTGCATTATTTGAATATGTCTGTACGTACAATGAAACACCTCTGAAGCAACCAACAAAAATGAGGTGTAACTCTAGGTTTTAAAGACAGGTGGTATCTTAATACAGGATGTGGGAGCTTTCTGCATCACTTTCATCCTTCATTAAACACCTATACGCCTTTATTCATACAGTGTTCGCATTAAAGGGGTTTTGCTGTATTATTAAACCAGTCCAATAAAGCACCTTATTTTTCTGCACGTTGATGTCCTCAACCTGCCCATTACTTTCTTTTTACTGTTACGAGATTACAATAATGCATACCAGTCAGAAAGGTGACCTACTATTCATGCTAATATTCTTGCTAGACTTGCAACTGTTTAGAATGTTCAGAGCTACACATAAAAGCGCGGACCCAAATACTAAAATGGTCATTTCTCCACCAAACTCTATACTGTGACCACTGTTTAGAATAGTATTTCGAGGCGGTTCTAAAGTGTGGTCACAGTATAGGGTTTGGTGGAGAAATAAAAGATATTAACTCGTCTGTACGCAAATACAAACAGACTGTATCCGTACGCGACACCGACAGAGCATCAAATAAATGTGCGTTCTCAGATACTCAAATCGACATTTCTCCACAAAACCCAATGCTGTGACCACTCTTTAGAAACGTCTCTTCGAGACGATTGTAAAAGAGTAGTCACATCATAGGGTTTGGTGGAGAAACAAAGGAGTTATTCTTGAATATGTTTTGATTTACGCATCTTATCTTGGGCCTCTGCATGGAGTTACTTGGATCCACAGTGTGTGACCCTCTGGTCAGGTTTGTCTAAAATCAATTGAGGATAATATTCTTACTAATGTTTTGTTACACCACATTCGTAACAGATCACATTTGTAACAGATATTTTACGAATGTGATCACATTCGTCACAGGTAAAATGTGTTACAAATGTGAGTGTCCGACATGGTGGTTGACATTAGAATCACATATGTAACAGGTTGAGTTCCTGAATGACAATGTTCAATTAGTTAATAGTAATAGGATTATCGTTGTATTTGTTACTATATTTCCTTGAGGGTCATGTCTCAACTTTTCACAACCTTAACAGCACATTTTAAGATATAATGTACATGCTTATAATATGTTCTAGGATACCTGCCTAAAATATATTGAAGAGTTTCCATTTTTCATAGAACTTGTCATATACTGTACACATACCTAGGCAATGATGTCAATGTGTACCTATGATTAAATAAATATTACTTCTTAGTTCCGTTATTTGCTTTTAATTGAGTAATTGATACAATATGCCAAATATTTTAGCAACTATAAGTCTAATGATATACTTTTAGGAAACAAAACATTAGTCATTTCTTTTGTTAATATTTAGTTTGTTGTTAAAATTTAAACAATGTGTCATTTTTGCGATGAGAGATGATGCACATGCACTTTTAGCTTCATTTTCTGTATGCAATTTGACGCGTTACAAATGTGATTGTATGTCACATAAAAGATCGGCATCGATCACATTCGTCACAAAATGTTTTACATATGTGCTCAATTTCCGGATCACATTTGTAACACGTATTACGAATGTGATCACATTCGTAACACGTGTTATGAATGTGATTTGTTACGAATGTGGTCTAACAATGCTTTGTAGCTTAGACAATATTTGTACATGCTATATTTGCCAAGCGTGCATATATTTGAGTATCTCTTACTAGTTTCGGGCGCTCCAGCTTCTTTGATAGCTGTGTCCTCTTCAGTTGTTTCAAAGACATCATAGTCACCTCCAATAACTCTGCAAATTATAAACAGAATGCTAACTGAAAAGTGTGGTTAAACTTCTTAATCATTTAACCAATAAACCCGCCCCTTAACACCGTTGTATTCTAAGTATATGCTCTTTTTACGCCCCTGTGAACAAAATATAGAAGACCTTTTTTGCAAGGGAAGTATAGAATCCATTTTACGCATTTGTAAACAGAGTAGATCCAGGCCGGACAACTCCCTCCAAATGCGTAAAATGTGTATAATCTCGAGGAAAGAGTTACCTGCAAGTAAACTGCTGTAAAACTGTCAACACTAAGCATCTTTAGAATGAAAATATATCATTACATTAGTACTTTTACCTGATGAATATTTATGTAAGAAATGATGTATGTATATTGTCTTTATATTGTCAAAGTTGTTTTACTTCATTTATAGAAAAAAACCACAATGCAATCACGGTGGCAACTTATTGAATCCTGATACAAATTGAGTCACAAAGCCATTAACCCTTTCGGCGCCAAATTTCTAATTGTCGTCTGCAATCCAACTTTGTTAAATCATACAGTAAAATAAGGAAATGAGATAAATAAATGCAAATTTCAAAGGAATAAAGCTCATGTATAGAACTAGAGATTGAGACAAATAGTGAAGTCCCTGATCAGACGCCGCCTTGAAAAGGCGGCGTCTGATCTGGGACTGCACTATTTGTCGTGGTGGATTTACTCGACTGTGGCGGTGAAAGGGTTAAGAGTTTACTCTATAGATTGCATTTACAAGAGACTTACTCCCAGTCCTTGAAATGAATCTGAATACAGTAAACCCTTTCTAAACCGGAATTCTAGTACAGGAGCATTTAGATATTTCTAGGCAGGTGGCTGCTTAATGCAGGAGGAAAGTCATGCAGAAAGCTCCTCTAGGAGCTTTCTGCACGACTTTCACCCAGCATTAAGTTGCCACCTGTCTTAAAGACGGATAGTTATACTAAATTTAATGTCCGGTTTGGAGAGGTTTTACTGTATTGTCTTACCTGACATCAGCTAGACCACTGGGCGAATAGACTCTAACGAGGAACTCTTTCTCAACTCCAGCTTCCATTGTGGATGGTACCGCCACATAATATCCAGGCTCTACTCTATTACAGACGAAACAAAACTATAACAAATAGCAACTGAATGTCAAGACATGTTAAGACGGTTTGTTTATTGTTTGTTTTGTGGTTTTGAATCGATTAAGCAGTATTCAGTCATGTCGCGATGTCCAGTTAACAACGTAAAATTGGTACCCATCAGGACCAAACTTATTTGACGAACCGCCAATTTAATTTTAGATTAATGAAAGAATAACTTCTTTCATATTACGGGGGAGGCAACTATGTGTGATTCCTTTTAACCATTTACTTCAAAGAAACATGTTTTTTACGCTTTTGTAATTAGAGTAGAACCAGATCAGACAAATCCTATTGGAACTGCCTGCACAAGGCCTACTCTGTTAATGGAATTGTAAAGTTTTAATTCTAGAGTTTCTGACATGGAAAGACACACTCCTCTTTTCATCGGCCATTATAAATCTTCTGTTAACCACTAACGAAGGAATACTGATGTAGCAAACAGTGACAACATAAATATGTATTAGGTCAACTTTTATAAACGCATATAAATACAGGATAATTTGACAACGCCAGAAACGGTACAGTCAGATTTATAATATTCAATGAGCAAACAGAAAATTGATAAAGTCACGACTTCTTATATAAATACAGTAAAACCGGACGCTCAATTTATAATAAATATCGATCTTGGAGAGAGGTGACAACTTAAAGCAGGGTAAAAGCCATGAAGAAAGCTCTTAAATGAGCTTTCTTCATGAGTTTCATTCGCAGTAAGCACCATACTGCCTAAAATTATCTAAACTCTTCTCAACCAGAATTCCGGTTTAGTGGGGGCTTACTGTAATCACAAAGTAAGTGGTTAAAACGAATTCTAGTTTTGGTGATAAAAGTAAGTTGTAGCTTAATGCGAAAATTTATCATACTCGACCTTTCTACACTACTTTTGTCCTGCATTAATCACACCCTTATCACGATCCAAACTATTTGATTATCATTCTGACCGACGCAGTCAGATGTGTACTCAAATACTAAAATCGTCTTTTATCCGCCAAATTCTATGTTGTGGCCACTCTTTAGAATCGTCTCTTCGAGACGATTCTAAAGAGTGGTCACAACATAGGGCCTGGTGGAGAAATAAAGAAGTTATTCTTGGAAATGTTTACGTATCTTATTGGAACTCTGGGAACTATAGTCGGTGGCATTTTCTACCGACGAACGATTTACTCAGCAAGCTAAGATTAGTGAGTTGTCGCTAATAAATAGTAGTTTATTGCAGGCATGTGACTACATACTTGTGTCTGTAACTCATTTGATTGGATGTCTTGTAGACATTGGTGGTCTCCCCCAGTAACTCCAGGACAGCCATTGGTGGTGAACACTGTCTTTGTTCACCATCCACCTGAAACACACAAAGTCAAGATTGATACCTGAGAACCTGTTTTAAACGGTCATTCATTTATTGCGCATAGGGATATTAAAACACAGGTGGTTGTTTAATGCAGAGCAAAAGTAATGCAGAGCTTTCTGCAATAATTTTGACCTGTATTATGCTACCACCTGCCGTACATGCCAATAATAGGACCTCTTTTTGATGGCCGCATAACCCTTTCCTCCATAGATACGCCTTTCTATGTCTGTGTAAAAGTCACTGTTGGAAACCATTGTTATAAATAGAGCATTTGCTCTCATAGGAGCAAATGCTCTATTTATCATAATGGTTTCAATTCTACACAATTCTAAAATAGATTTATGCAGAGAGGTTGGATCTAAAAATAGCCTATGTAGGAGCCTATAGGAGCGTTTTGTTTTACTTTCACCTTGTTTTAAGCAGCCACCTTTCTTTAACGCAAAATACTAGATGTAATTTAGTGGCCGTTATAGAGAGGTTGTAATGTATATTCCTTTACCAAACATCTGCCGTTGCTAAAACATTACTACAGTGTTCCCTCCCTACAACGACCCTCTCAATAACGATTCCCTCCTTACAACAACGCATGTCACCGTTTCCGAAACAACATGGCTCCAGAAAAAATCTTTTTCCATCGTATTTTCTTTATGCCTCCATCAAACCCTATGTTGTGACCACTCCTTAGAATCGTCACTTTGTGACGATTCTAAAGAGTGGTCACAACATAGGGTTTGATTGAGGCATAACGGTTTTAGTTCTCGAAATACACCTTATCTGGGGATCTGCAAACAAGCTAATTATGTTTGATTTTCCCTCCCTATAACAACTCCCTCTGAACAACACATACAATATTCGTATCCCAAAGGGTGTCGTTGTAGAGAGGGAGCACTGTATAACCACAATAAATTATATTATTAAATGGTATAACATTTGGCTCTTTAACCATTTTCTTGCTGAATTTTAAAATACATTTCTCCTTCTGTACCCATACCCTGTTGTATAATTACATATATCGTCAATGTATACAAGTAGTTCGCTGTGAAATCACTGCTGTGGCGTGCACTGGCTGCACAATCAACTTTCAACAATCAACCTGATAGAGCTATCTGATCAGTATTTTACGTTTCCACCATGGTGAACAAACTTCCATTCTACATTTTATTCAGTGTGTCTATGACCATGCGCTTATATAGATGCTAAACGGGGAAAGGGGTAGTGGTTTAGCATTATGACACGTTTCGTGAATAAAAATTCGATGTCTGCCTTTAAGAGCAGAACGTAAATTCATTTTTTTTAAATTTTAGTTGATCATTGTGCATTCTATGCCTACACTGTAGTTTCCTTCAGTGTTATTTACTTAAACGTGATAGGCATATGCAAAACATAGATGCATGTTTCCTGGATAAAATGCACATTATTTCTTATTATTGGTATTTTGTATTGCTAACATTTATTCACTTTAAATCACAGAATTTAAACATGCCCTCCTGTAGAAGCTTACTGCAATACTTTTGACCTGCATTAAGGTACCACGTGCCTTACGGACATCTAAAAACGATACAGTGGAACCAGTCTTAAGCGACCATCATAAAGACCCCTGTATTGATGGTCGCTTAACCCTCGCTTGCTGAATTTTAAAATACATTTCTCCTTATTTACCCATGCCCTGTTGTATAATTACATATATCTTAACTGTGTACAAGTATATCGCTGTGCAATCACTGCTGTTGAGTGCACTGGTTGCACAATCAACATGTAAATAGTGCAGACCCTGATGAGACAGCTCCAGTAGGAGTTGTCTCATCTGGGTCTTCACTATTTACAGGTAGGTATATTGACCCGATTAGCAAGCGAAGGGTTAAGACAGGTTCCACTGTATCGTTTTTAGATTTCTTTTAGATTGCAGTCAAATTGTATTGCTCCATATGGCATTGTATGTTAACCTTATTAAGTTGCTTTTGATAACAACATTTGTAATTTGCTGGTACATGTACCTTATATAAGTCGACCCTGATTGAGGTTTTGTCTCTCTTCCTGTGCTTGATCTTCTGAACTATTTGTATAACTAATGGTACCCGACCGTCAGTATCAACACCTAAAATGATTGGCAAAATATCAAGTGTAATATGGTTTACCTCAGAGACAGAGATAGTATGCTTAAAATAACCCAGTTCCTCTTAGACTATTGTTTAAAACAACCTCTTGGAATAAATCTACTGAAAAGGAGCATTTACTAGGGAAAAGGAATATACTAGAATTGTATACTTTTGAGACCACTTGATTAACAGAGCATTTACTCTATTTATCACAATGGTTTAAAAATTACTTATATAGAGGCATCAACAGGCGTCAGGAGGAAGGAATTGGTTAAATATTTTTTTCAAGAATAACTCCTATATTTCTCCATCAAATTAGCTGGTATTCTACGATTCTAAACTCTAAAGTGTAGTCACACCATATGGTTTGGTGAAGAAATGATATATTTCTATCTACAATACATGTACGGCTCTGATCAAAGTACTCTTTATTGAACATGTACATTGTTTTTGTATAATAATTAGGGAGGTAATTCATTTTTTAATCAACTTGTGAAAGAGCATACTTTTTAGACTAAAAGTGTGAGTAGCAAGTACATGTATATGTAAAATATAGATCTGCATATCTATGAAGTAATGTGTAATAAAAGAAATGGAACAACATGTGCTTTGAGATTTATGGCAGACGATAATATTTACTGACGAAAGTTATTGAGTGTTGAAAAGAGTTATTTCATCAAATCTTTCACTGCCAACGTCGCATCTTTCATTACCTATGCAAACAGTTTAAATCCAGAAGAGACGTCGAGTCACGTGACATTTCATCAGGATAGAAGCATGTTTGTTGTTGTCTTAATGTTCCTTAGAGAGAACGGGTGAAAATTAAGAAACGTAAATGCAGCAGAATACAAATGTTGAGGACGACAATAATTGAAAGAGAAAGTGTTGAGTTTGTTGCCAAGCAAACGTTACCTGACTCATTCACACAGAACACATATTTTGGGCTGTCTATTCGGTTCTGGAACCCAGCAGCATCATCGCCCAACCAGTCACCAAATATTGTGGTACATCGATCTAAAAGTTCAAAAGACAAAGATACAAACCAGGGGAGTGGGTTGTGTTGCTTCACTTATTTTTTGAATAGTTCAGTGTGTATGTTGGGTCTTTATTTACCCCTATCCCACTGTATGAAGGAAACACGTGTTCTACTAGACTGACATTTGCAAACCAGACCAGAACTATCAGAAGACGTGGACACACCACATTTTCTTTTACAAGAAACAGAAAACCAAAAGGCCACAACGTAGCTTGGTTTAACTTGGTTTGTACACCCATGCGACGCTGTTTGAAACAATTCCGTTCACCAATATGGACAGACAAGCGCAACGCTGTGCCAATGTAGTCAGTGCTTAAAACACCCACCAGAGAAGAGGTGTCTAAAAGCTACGCTTAGGGATACAAGCATAAATATGGATTAATCAAATAATATCATGACAGTTATCTAACCATTTACTCCATAAATACGCATTTCTATGCCTTTGCAAACAGAGCATACCCAGATCAGACGGCTCCTATAGGAGCCGTCTGATCTGGGTATGCTCTGTTTGCTTATGATATGATAGATATACATGTATCATTCTCAAGACTCTGCCTGGAATGGTCAACTGTTCCCGTGCTCGTGTGCTTTTATAACAATTATTCTAATTAATATCCATTATGTCATTATTTCTTACATCAATACTCATGGAATAAAGGGTTAAAACTAGATACAGCTTGTCTAGCCCTATTTTAGATAGACTCTATAAAAAAACCCACAAAGAAAATGGTAATAATTCAATTTCAACCTGCTGAGCAAATTGTTATTACACACTGTTTCACCCATTGCAATTCCGCAATCGGTTCGACTGCCAATATACAACCAGAATGTAAAATAGTTTGGATTCTGTTGAAACGCCGAGTTAACCCTTTCCTTCATATAAACGCCTTTTCACACATTTTCAAAATGAGTAGACCCAGATCGAGGTTTGCTTGTTTGCTACTGGAATTTGAAAGATTTGATTCTTTAGTTTCTAAAATGGCTACAATGTTCCACATTCTACCTTTCATTATAATTAGTTTGTGCATGAATATTCAGTAGGTATTGAAATTTGCAATAAACACAGAACATGGAAGGGCTTAACCGGCGTCTCATCTGTATCTAAACTATTTGTAAAAGGTAACCATCGCATTGTTAAGATGTGTTCAAAGTTGTACTGAATTCTGTACTGGGAGAACAAAGTTATGGTACGAACCAAATTCAGACGAAAGGGCAAATAAACGGGCGCACATACACTCAACTGTCATTGTTATGACTATTTCACAACCGACTCGATAAAATATATTTTAAATAAAAAACGAGACATCTTAAATACTCTGTGTTTAAATAGAATAAACAAATGAATAGAATAAACAAATGTTGCTGACATAAAAATGAGGCATCTTAAATACACTGTGTTTAAATAGAATAAACAAATGTTACTGACATAAAAAATCTGCGAACCGCAGAGTTGTTAAAAATAAATATTAGATTAGACAATAAAGCATTAGTATCATGTACAGCTGAAATTGGATATCTCGAACTCAGATAACTCGAACTTCGGTTAATTCGCACAACATGTTTGGTCCTTCCCAAACTTACAATACAGAATTGCTTGAAACTATATCACTACGGATATCTAGAAATACATTTGACAGCTTAATGCAGGTCTAAAGTAATGCTGAAAGCTCTTACAGGAGCTTTCAGCATTACTTTAGACCTGCATTAAGCTGAGAACTCGATAATTTGTCCAGATTAAAAATCGGATAACTTAATCTTTTGTTAACTCGAACTAATTTGTATAGTCCTTTGAATCGAAGTTCAGCTGTATTATTATTACGAACTAGCTGATAGAAGCAAGAGGGTCAACATGCGCTTATATGGTTCACCCGAGTCAACAGGTCGTATTAACTGTAGTATACAATAAGAATGTTTCTGTTTAATATCTTTATTAAAATAAGACCAGCAGCTTTAGAAAAGATAATGGTGTCAATATATCCCCCAGCCTATCAGTTATAGTACAGTCACCCATTACTCCATAGAGAAAAAATGACAACATGAATATTGATTAGATTAATTTAATACTGACACATGGACACGCGCATGTTGGCCATTGTAGAAACCTTACAATCATATCTACTTTGCTTTATACACAAACAGAGCAGACCCTGATCAGACGGCTCCTACAGGAGCCGTCGGATCTGGGTCTACTCTGTTTGCAAAGGCGTAGAAAAGCATATTTATGGAGTAAACGGTTAAAACGCAACAGCTTTAATATTTACCCGAAGGACATTTCTAAAGAGTATTTTGAAATCCAGTTGATGGCTTCAGAGACATCTGAAATTTTGATTACACCAGCTACGTTGTAAGAGAAAATAGCAACTCCCCCGTCTGCCATATTTTACTATTGCTAACGTTTGAACAGTTTTAGAAGCAAAATTGTAATGATATATTACAAGTTGGCTAGCAATAAATTGTTTAAAAAGTTTCAGTAAAAGTTTGGTGGAATTTCAGAAGCTGAATGGACTGTCAAACGATTTGCTAGTGGTTAAATATAGTACAGTAAAACCCCGCTAATGCGACCACTTAATGAATAAACATGGGTGCCTTTATAAACAGGTGGTTGCTTAATGCAGGACGAAAGTAATGCAGAAAGCTCCTCTAGGAGCTTTCTGCATTACTTTTGTCCTGCATTAAGCTTCCACCTGCATCTAGCACCCAGAATTATACCTCTTTTAGGTGGTCGCATTAGTGGAACTTTACTGTATCCAGCAAGTAGTTTGATATTTCATTATAGCCATATATGGAAATTCGTCTCGCCCTTGTGTCCATTCTTTTTGGCGAATTACAATTTAATTGAAGGCCACCAAAGGACAACTTATGCACAACTATACAATAAAAGCCCTCTAAACCGGACGTTCAATTTAGTATAAATATCGGTATTGGAGACAGGTGGGAGCTTAATGCAGGGTGAAAGTCATACAAAAGGCTCCTCTATGACCTTTGTGTATGACTTTCACCCTGCATTAAGCAGTCACGTGCCTTAAAGTACTTAAATTCTCCTCTACCAGAATTCCGGTTTAGAGGGGGTTTACTGTACTGGACCCAGACCAATAGTTTGTTTTTGAGGAGAGTAAATCTCTTAGCTGTATGTAAACAAGTCCTAACCCTGGTGGCAAAGTTATTCAAAAATCAATAAGACATGAATACTCTCGATAGAAAACAACCAAATACATATTTATCATATTGAAAACTGAAAACTGGATACCATTTTTAAGATGAGTTTATATTTCGTTTTCTTTTAAACCACTTTTATAAACCCTTTCCCTTATATAAACGTGTTTCCATGCACTTGCAAGCAGAGTAGACCAAGATCAGACGGCTCCTCTAGTCTGAGGGTCTGCTCTATTTGTTAAAAGAATTTGATAGATCTGTGTCTTTGCTTTCTAAAATGTCTACAATATTTCACCTTACACATTTCATTATAACTATTTTGTCCATGATTATTCAGTAGGTAATGAAATTTGGAATATATGTAGAACAGGGAAAGGGTTAAGAGACAAGAAGAAACCATTATAACGTCTACTGGCAATATTCAATATGGCTGGAACAATATTTGTGAACATAAACAGATCATGACTTGTGGTTTATGACAATATGATGTTTAAAGGTTTTTATATTGCTATGGCAACTACATATAGTTATAAATAGAATCGCATCTTCTGAACAACTTTAATCGGGGGATGCCATAGAAACATCTATGTTTCATCATATTCCATCCAGTGGATTTAGCATCCAGTGGTTTTATGCTATTTGAGATGCTGTTTGAGATATGTTGAATGTTTTATTAAACAAATGCCTTATAACGTAATTGTACCTTATAACGGAATTATAAATTGTGATGGAATTATGCGTCATGACTGCATTGTACCTTTTGACGGATGGTGAGCAATACAATAGCTCAACCCGGGCATTTGCTTTAGGCGAGTTAAGGTTATAGTCATTTTCTGTCTTCTGAGAAATACTATTCTAGCGTTATGTTTATTAAACTCATAAAACGCAGCATACATATTACTTACCAAGCCCTGAATTGATGGAAGAGATACGAAACACAATTAATAAACAATTATCCTACCTAAAACAGTAGCTATTGCATCCTTATAGGGTGCCGAGTTATTCGGCGTCTTCGCTGTTAACAAATGCAATTCAGACAACGCTTAGCATATATTCGATCAAGATATTCGATCAAATATGCTTCTTCCACTGTGTAAACTCATTCCCTCATATTGACGCCTTTTGACGCATCTATAAAATTCACATCCATAGGAACAAATGCTCTATTCATCAGAATTGTTTTAAAACTACATACATTTTTCCCTTTTTCTAGTACATACAAATGTTTCTTGTCAGTAGATTTTTTCAAGGAGGTTGGGCCTTAAAATAGCCTATGAGGGTTAACTGATAACGAACTAGGTAATTGTAAACTGCAAACATATGTTTACATAATTAATAGTTCATAATTTCTTTACGAAATAAATAGAAAATGTACCTGTTATAGACGCTCTCGGGCGCTTTTGAAAACAGAGTAATCCCCGACCAGACGACTCCTGTGCCTTTTCGTTTTGTTTACAGGTCTCATTATACAATTTCCGCCATGGACACAATACATGCATCCATATGGCATCATAAAGATCAATCCAATTAATATACATAATATCATTATGTTTACATTAATTTTCATCGGGTAAAGGATTAATCAGAGATGAGAGTCTGATTAGACACCGAGCTTGAGTGCCTTGAATCTTACTAGAGTACTTAAGTTAACATGGTAAACTTCTGAATATGATAAATATGCTGGAGAATACATCACATTAAAGAAAAAATCAAGACAATGTAACACGTCACCGGATGGTCCATTCGACAAATATCGATATTGACTGAGATCTGATGGCCATAAATTTATGTATGCATATGATGAAGGTCTGAGAAAAGTGCTAGAGTCTAACATTGTGAACTGTTCCATTCTTTTACGTTTACATTGTAAAATACAGCTTTCCCGATGTTTGTTCTTATAAATCTCATTTGACTACACAGAGACGTGCAATGAACACGGCTTTAGATGGTAAATCAAATTATTAGATTGTTTTAACCATTTACATGATGAATATTCATGTAAGAAATAATAAATGCATGAATATTAATTAGCTGAATCTATATAATGACAATATGAACAGGGCATGTTCCATGACAGAACTGTAAAATCACATCTATATAATTATATAAGTAAACCAGAGCTCCAGATAAAATACGTAAATTAAAACATTTTTGAGAATAACTTCTTTATTTCTCCAACAAACCTTATGCCGTGATCACACTTTAGAATCGTCTCGAAGAGACAATTCTAAAAAGTGGTCGAACATACGGGTTGGTGGAGAAAGGACGGTGTTATTATTTGAGAGCGCACATTTATCTTTTGCTCTGGTAAACAGAGCAGACCCTCATCAGACAGCTCCCATAGGAGATGTCTGATCTGGGTCTACTCTGTTTACAAAACGCGTTAAAGGCGTTTGTATGTTTAAAGTGATATAAATGCATTTGACTTAATAGAGAATCGTACATAAGTGTTCATTACAGATGTGTTTTTATGAAACGAGTTTACTATAATAATATGGCACGAGCTTTAGCAATTGTCATATTTATTATAGTAAACGAGTTTCGGTCGGAGTCAAACTGCTAATTTACATAAAATTGCACTGGTGCATTTCCGCAATTTACGGCACTCTGTTTTGGGACTATCACGCGGTAGATTATGTGATAAAATAAATATCCAACTATGTTGAACACTATCACAGCTCTGTTGAACAAAACTGAACTAACAATATATCGACTACTGAGTTAGACGGTGTCCATTAACATGTGCGAAAGTATTTACTCTGCACACTGGCAGCTAATTTGGGATTGTGTATACAAACAGTTTGGATCTAGATTAGACGCCAAGTAACTCGGCACCTCACAAGGATCCAACTTGCTAGGCCCTCAGGTTACATTTGAAGAGGTACTAGTTAAAATTGCAACAGAAGTGACGATGTTTGACTGTTATTGTCAAAAACAATCACATAGTTTTGAGATCGTTTATTTACATGTATTGCACTGTGCTGTTAATTGATTTGGGCACAGGTTATAGCAACTGTCTTCGACTTATATGTGAATTATACATACTTAGCGTGTCTGATTTCCCGTCCTGGTCAAAGTCAGGTGTCATTGAGCAAATGGTTACACCCGAGAAAAACTTGGAAAAGTCACTCAAGCTCATCCAGAATTCTCCATCATCTTTCGTGACGTTGCTAAGTGTACTTGGACTGACATTCTGCCACTCACGTGAGCTGAAAAAAAACACAACATAGCGTTTACAACATAGCGTGCAAAACTAAGTTCTGAGTCTAGAGTCAGACCTACATAACATGCACAATTAAATTCTAAGTGTATACTCAGATCAACAATGCGTCTAAAACTAATATCTAAGTGTAGACATATATCGGCGAATAAATAATGGACCACGTGGCTATATAATTCTTCGTCTGAGTTCATCCATAACTATCTGACTGATCAGCTTCAAGTCCGCCTAGTCTTGATCCAAACCCTTGTACAGTACAACCCCTCTAACACGGAATTCTAGTAATTCGAGAGTTTAGATACTTTTAGGCAGGTGGCTGATAGGCAGGGTGAAAGTCATGCAGAAAGCTCCTCTATGAGCATTCTGCATGACTTTCACCTTGCATTAAGCTACCACGTGTCACAAAGATCGATATTTATACAAAATTTAGCGTCTGGTTTATAGGGGTTTTACTGTAATATACTGAGCGCAAATCTCTATCGTGCGAAAAGGTTAGAACCTTTGCAAACACAGTTTGGATCAAGATGAGTCGCCGAAAATCTATAACATTTAGTGTTTTCAACAAGAGTGTCATGGTGAACCTGCATCCCTCCACCTGCTTAATATACCGAGTTATTATGTACAGGGTACATGTACCAAAATTGTTAGACCGCTGTATTTCATTGCAAACACAGACTGGGGTTTAACTCATGTGGCCTACTTTTCAGCAGATTAACCCTTTTCTTGCTGAATTTTAAAATACATTTCTCCTTCTTTACCCATGCCCTGTTGTATAATTACATACATTTGTGTGTACAAGTATTTCGCTGTGCAATCACTGCTATGGAGTGCACTGGTTGCACAATCAACTTGTAAATAGTGCAGACCCTGATGAGACAGCTCCTGCAGGAGATGTCTCATCTGGGTCTTCACTATTTACAGGTAGGTATATTGACGTGAATAGCAAGCGAAGGGTTAAAACAATTTATATAAATTTGATAGAAGATCACCTAAGGATCATTACAGTGAAGATTGATCATATTTCATTCCGTTGTATATGTAAAGATAATATTTAAGGAACCAGTTCTAAAATCTATGTTTAGCTCTGAATTTGTTTATCATTTTAGTAGAGGGCTATCTAAGGATCTTTCCTTAAAAATCTGAGGAAAACAATTATTTTAAATGTTTTAATCGTATCCCAAAATGAATATGTTTTTGTATGAATTTAAAATTCATGAATAATATTCGTTCTCTTATTTTTTATCCATAATTTAATTTTTACAAATATATTTGTGACTAAGACAAAAAAACAACCGTATGATCGGATCTATATAACTTCATAAGCAAACAAAGCAGACCCTTATCAGATGTGTTCTACATTTAGCCATCTGATCTGAGTCTACTCTGTTTGTAATTGGGAACGAATCTGGATTTAAATGCTTGTGATTCACTACTATGTTGTTAAAAGATATTCTTGCACAAAACGTGCTGTTGTAGTCCCGCTAGACCATGTACATATAATGTATTAACAAGGCGATTCTCGTGCTCACGCGCTGTTGTTGACCGGTTTTAATTATACCTATTCCGGGCCTAATGTGAACAATGGACGCGAATGCTATATGGCGTTTTGACATAAGCTATGTGAACGGTGCGAGTATTTCAGGGGCACCAACAATGAACTGTTTTAGTGATAGACATGTTGAATGAAATCCCATGTATTATCCTCCCATTTTGACCTGAGACTCGATTAATCTTCGGCGTGTTTATCGGGATTGTTCGTAATACTCTGTGACAAAACATAGCAAAACAAAAGCCGGAAATAATCATGTTCCACGAGGATTGTATTCTTATAGCGCATTCTTATACCTTCGTAAATTTATCCGAATATTGCCGACGATAATAAACGAATTATGCATGAGTCTCAGGTCAAATTGGGAGGATAATAAACGGTATTTGATACAATCATGAAATGACGTCAGAAAGAAAACAGTGGCCTGGAATCAGCATAAATCGAACGAAGTGTCAAAGAAGAATTAAATTGATGCAGCAAAGCAGAAAATGATTTTATGCAGGAATAGCGTTAATACACGTTTGTTTCCGGACAATAACACCTGCAGTGTCCCTCGAGAATTTTGTTGCCCCCGCCCTTCGGATGTTATTGCCCGAAAAAACGTGTATTAACCCTCTATTGGAGAAACATGGTCTAGGGGAATGACAATCGACTGACATATCTATACACAGAAATCCAGATAAGATGCGTGAATTTAAACATTTTCAAGAATAGCTCATTTATTTATTCAACCCCTATTCTCTGACCACTAATTAGAATCATATCGAAGAGACTATTCTAAAGAGTGGTCACAGTATAAGGTTTGGTGGAGAAATGACGATTGAAGTAATTGGGTACGTACTCATATCTGTAGCTCTGTATGATAATATACAACATGATCAGCAAAATGTATATCCATGCCGCCCCTATCAATGAGTACGTGTGGCCCCCATCTAAACCCACATGACTGCTAAACCATTTCTGTATTACTTTTATGAAACCGGTTGCATGAACTCTCAGGGACGTTGGTGAATCCAAATGTAATGTACGCATCGTGGCTATAGACGTCCGGGGTTGGGGTGCTACCCCAAGAAAAATTAGTACTGTGTAGTTTTGAAACCATTGTGATAAATTGAGCAGTTTCCATAGAAGCAAATGCTCTATTTATCACAATGGCTCCAAACGGTGACTTTTACAGAGATGTAAGTGTCATTATGAAGGAAAGGTTAAAGCTTACGTGACAAGACAGGACGTTTATCAGAGTCTACCCCAAACTTAGCGTTCGAAATTTAGTTCCATTTTGGCCATTATAGCCTTTACACCTTTCAGATTTATGTTACGCACTCAGTCAATACACTTAGTCAATATTTTATTAAAAAATTGACTGTATCAAAAGAATCCCAACCCTTTACTCCATAAATACGCCTTTATATGTCTTTGCAAACAGAGTAGATCCAGATCAGACGACTCATATAGAAACTGTCTGACCAGGATCTGCTCTCTTTGCTTATGATACAATATAGATATGATTCTATAGCTTCTGTCATTTACAAAATGGCCTGTGTCCATGTACAATTTTACCAAATTAATCTAGTTAATATTTACGAGGTCATCGTTTCGTACGTGGATATTCATAGAGGGAATGGTTGAATTTGCTTCAGAGTTTAAACAAATATTTGTCTATAGTATGGTAAGGGTTGATATCCATGCACTCACCCATCAGACCACGCCCCCTTCCATTCTTGTCTACCCCAGGGATTCCTGACACGGACCAAGTGTACCTCATTGCCCCCATTGTCCTGTATTGTTTCTGCCCCTGTCAATGAGTAGGCGTGGCCTCCAACCAAATCTAAATGACCGTCATATTGTTCCTGAAGTAGCATATGGCACCAGTTGTAGGAAATATCCATCAATCATCATGAAATTTAGTAGTAATTGTACATTTAACCCTTTCCTTCACATAAACGTGTTTTCGCGCATTTTCAAACAGAGTAGACCCAGATCAGACCGCTCCTATAGGAGCTGTATGATCAGTATCTGATCTGTTTGCTAATGGAATTTGAAAGATATGATTCTTTACTTTCTAAATGGCTACTATGTTTCATCTTCTATATTTCGTTGAAGCTATATTTTCCATGAATAGTCAGTAGGTATTGAAATTTGGAATAAACATAGATCAGGGAAAGGGTTAACGTGTTATATCATCCTAAGCGAACCCGTGATAATATGTGCAAACAGTTTGGATTCAGATGAGACGCCGAGAAACGCCGAGAATCCAAACTGTTTGGCATTATGATTATCTTTTTGACAGAAACTGAAAATGTTCACTTGAAACCTGAAACAGAAAAGAATCTTTAAAGAAATTTATTCAGCGGCGAAATGATTAATTTGTTTAGGAAGAAAGGTTGAAACCAATTTCTTATGAGAAAAAAGAAACAAAAAAAACAACAAATAACAACAACAAAAATACACAACAAACAATTACCGTCCTCATATATGTACTGCAATAGGTTGGAAGAACAATCTGATCGGTTCATATTATTTGCTACTTGATAGGGTAGGTGTGGGCAACCTTGTACATACATATATATAGCGTATACAATGTATATGGAAGAACACAATATTAATCATTAATCAACGTATATATAGTGTGGTCAGTCGCCAATACGCACCTGCATATAGCCCTGTAGCCCTGTCTTAGATCAATACGGACCCCACCCCACCCACCCTTAGTTATAGCAATGTCAGACACCAATACGAACGAACCACTGTATAAGGTACTGTCAGTACGTACACATCTCTGGAACTATATATCTTTGTCAGTAACAGATACGGACAAACCATTGGATATAGTTATATCACTGTCAGTCACCAATACGGACAAATCCCTTGAGATAGCACTTCAGTTACCAATACATACAAACCCATGGATATAGAAAATGCCTATCATCAATACGGGGTGAATCAACAACCAACACGTTTTTATGTACATAACAATGTCTGTCACCAATACGAACAAACCTCTGTACATAGCAATGTCTGTCACAAATACGGGCAAACCTCTGTATATAGCAATGTATGTCAACAATACGGGCAAACCTCTGTACATAACATTGTATGTCACCAATACGGACAACCAATTGGACATAGTACTGTTAGTCAACAATTCCGGACAAATCCCTGGAGATAGAACTGTCTGTCGTTTGTGGCAGTTCTATCGCTAGGGATGTGTATGGACAAACTCCTAGAGGTAACACTCTCAATCACAAGTATGGACAGACCCCTGGATAAAGTACCATCAATCATCAATACGAATAATCACATTGAGATAACACTGTCTGTCGGAAATATGGACAGACCCCTGGATATAGCATTGTAGTCAAAAGTACAGACATGCCTTTTGAGATAGCACTGTCAATCACAGGCACAGACAATCCCTAGTATAACACTAGAGCTAGCACTATCAGTCACAAGTACGGAAACCCTCTTGCTGATAACCATGTCAGTCACAAATAAGGACACACCCCAGCAGATAGCCATGTCAGTCACAAGTAAGGACAACCCCTGCACAACCCCTGCATATAGACATGTCAGTCACAGGTACGGAAAACCCTGTAGATGGCAATGTCAGTCACAAGTATGGAGAAACACCTGAAGGTAGCCATGTTAGTGACAAATAAGGGCAACCTCCTGCAAATATCCATACCAGTCACAAGTGAAGACAAACCCCTGCAAATATCCATGCCAGTCACAAGTGAAGACAAGCCCCTGCGGATAGCCATGCAAGTCACAACTATTGACAAATCCCTGCAGATAGACATGCCAATCATATATTTATAAGGACAAACCCCTGCAGATAGCCATGCCAGTCACAAGTAACATCGTAAACTGATTTCTAAACTACATGTATTAACTAACAATGCGTCATTATTGCATTAAAAAACAAAAACCAAACGAAAATCTCCAAGAACAACAACAACAACAACAAAATACACACAAACACAACAAAAACAAAATAAAACATTTTCTCACAGTGCGACTACAACAGAATGTTTCTTACCGGGACCTCGGTTGTTAACATGGCATCGCTCGTGATGGCATTCTTCAAGCGCCTGTGCAATGCCATTATCTTCTCTTTCTTAGTTCCTTCCTCATCAGAAACAAATTCTTTATCAAAATCTATGTATTCGGATGTGCCACCTGTCAGAGCCAAGAAAGCGTCCCCCGATTGTCCTCCGTATACAGCCTTATAGTCGCCATGGAAACGGGAAAAGGCTTTCTCAAGCAGGGCAGGCCACAACTCATTGGGGTCCTCTCTAGATTTGGCTCCCCAAGGCACATATTGGACGCCATTAAAGCGAACAGGGATGTAGTCATCGATGTAAACATCTTCCCATTCACCGTACCTAACACAAACAGTAAACAATGTTATAAACATCTTCCCATTCACCGTACCTAACGCAAACAGTAAACAATGTTATAAACATCTTCCCATTCACCGTACCTAACGCAAACAGTAAACAATGTTGTAAACATCTTCCCATTCACCGTACCTAACGCAAACAGTAAACAATGTTATAAACATCTTCCCATTCACCGTACCTAACACAAACAGTAAACTATGTTTTAACCCTTCACATAAACGCTTTTTTCATGCCTTTGCAAACAGAGTAGACCCAGGTCAGACGATTCAATGTACAGTAAAATCCCTCTAAATCGGGCGTTCAATTTAGTATAAATATCGGTCTTGTAGGCAGGTGGCAGTTTAATGCAGGGTAAAAGTCATACAAAAAGCTCATCTGGGAGCTTTCTGTATGACTTTCCCCATGCATTAAGCAGCCACCTGCATAGAAATATCTAAATTTCTCTCTTCTAGAATTCCGATTTAGAGGGGTTCTGCTGTAAATCATTACGTACATGCTGTATTGACCCTTTACTTCATGAATATTCATGCTAAAAATGATGACATCGTGTAAATCTATTAGCTTTATATCTATAACTGCATGCGTACATATGGACATCTGTTTGCAAAAACACCCTTTACTTCTATCTATCTATCTATCTATCTATCTATCTATCTATATATCTATCTATCTATCTATCTATCTATCTATCTATCTATCTATCTATCTATCTATCTATCTATCTATCTATCTATCTATCTATCTATCTATCTATCTATCTATCTATCTATCTATCTATCTATCTATCTATCTATCTATCTATCTATCTATCTATCTATCTATCTATCTATCTATCTATCTATCTATATATCTATCTATCTATCTATCTATCTATCTATCTATCTATCTATCTATTACCTACCTACCTACCTACCTACCTACCTACCTACCTACCTACCTACCTACCTACCTACCTACCTACCTACCTACCTACCTACCTACCTACCTACCTACCTACCTACCCATCTATAGATCTATCCATCTATCTATCTATTTACCTATCTATCCATCTATCTATCTATCTATATATCTATCTATTTATCTATTTATCTATCTATCTATCTATCTATCTATCTATCTATCTATCTATCTATCTATCTATCTATCTATCTATCTATCTATCTATCTATCTATCTATCTATCTATCTATCTATCTATCTATCTATCTATCTATCTATTACCTACCTACCTACCTACCTACCTACCTACCCATCTATAGATCTATCCATCTATCTATCTATTTACCTATCTATCCATCTATCTATCTATCTATCTATCTATATATCTATCTATTTATCTATTTATCTATCTATCTATCTATCTATCTATCTATCTATCTATCTATCTATCTATCTATCTATCTATCTATCTATCTATCTATCTATCTATCTATCTATCTATCTATCTATCTATCTTCTATCTATCTATCTATCTATCTATCTATCTATCTATCTATCTATCTATCTATCTATCTATCTATCTATCTATCTATCTATCTATCTATCTATCTATCTATCTATCTATCTATCTATCTATCTATCTATCTATCTATCTATCCATCCATCCATCCATCCATCCATCCAACTTTCTATCTATTGTATAGCTATGCATGCAAGACTCGGTCATATTAAGTGATGATATAAAACTTGAATTAAAATACAAAATAAAGAAATTGATTTCAATGGCAACAATGTGCAATATCTGTACATATTTGCTAACAGAGCGAGTGTTGAAAAGACAAAGCCTTCAAGAGGTCTCTGAACTGAGTCTACTCTGTTTGAAAAGGCGTAAATAGGCGTATCTACGAAGTAAAGGTTTAATGCAATTTGCACAAACAATGAAACATGACGTTGCTATAGTGAATACATTGCTGTATGAAAAAATATGTTTTCAAGTTAACTCTGAATCTACTCAATAGTTCGAACTAGCTCATCCCTTTCTGCATAGTAATTAAACAAAATGCTGTATCATATGGTATCTCTTACGTGATAGAGACACAGTTCCACGCAATCGCAAATAGAGTAGAACCAGACCAAGCAGCTGCTGTAAGGGAAGTCAGATCAACACACACACGCGTGACAGACACGAAACACACACACATCTCCCCCCCACACACACACACGCGTGACAGACACGAAACACCCCCACACACACACACACCCACACACCCACACACACACGCGTGACAGACACGAAACACACACCCCCCCCACACACACGCGTGACAGACACGAAACACACACATCCCCCCACACACACACGCGTGACAGACACGAAACACACACACACACCCCCACACACACACGCGTGACAGACACGAAACACACACATCCCCCCCCCACACACACGTGACAGACACGAAACACACACACCCCCACACACCACACACACACACACCCCACACACACACGCACCCCCACACACACGCACCCCACACACACACACACACGTGACAGACACGAAACACACGCACACACATCCCCCCCACACACCCAACACACCCAACACACACACACACACACCCAACACACACACGCGTGACAGACACGAAACACACACACACACATCCCCCCCCACACACACACCCAACACACACACCCACACACGCGCATCCCCCACACGGACGACATACATGAACACAAACACATAATTATACACACGAACGACAGACATACAGTCATACACACAGACCCACACACGGACGACAGACACACACGGGCATAAACACACAAACACACACAAATACGCACAAACAAACACATGCATACAAATACAAACACACACAGGCAAGCAGGCACGCACACATGTACACGCATACGTATTCACGTTCTATCTTAAAATTATATAAGACAAATGTACCTCCAGAAATAACAGTGAAAGAAACCACCGTCCTTGTTCCATCCATCTGCAGGCACTACCTGAAGTAACAGATCTCATGGTTATCAAACGAAACGTTTGGGTCTGAATTCATTCTGAAGCATTTGCCTGGTTGGTGTTTGATATAAATTTAAAATCTGGGTCCATGCTTATAAAACTTTTAGTTGAGTCTGAGTTCGTTCTCAAGTTTTTGATTGGTCAGATTTGAGCCTCTGGCTCAAATCTGACCAATCAAAAGCTTGAGAACTCAAATCTGACCAATCAAAAGCATGAACCCAGACCAATCAGCTTCTTGTGAATTAACTCAGATCCAATCTCAGACGTTCCAGGTAAGCATAACTGAATATACAGTAAACCCAGTTTTAAGCGGTCATTCATTTATTGAACACAGGAGTATTAAACACGTAGGTGGTTGCTTAATGCAGGGGAAAAGAAATGCAGTAAGCTCCTATATGCGCTTTTTGCATTACTTTTGACCTGCATTGAGCTACCACATGCCTTACATACTAATAATAAGACCTCTATTTGACGGCCGTATAGGTTCTATTGTAGCAAGTTTTACATATAAAATGCATATTGAATCAAGCTGCTACTAAAGAATTACTCACATTATAAGACCACACTAGAAGGATGTTATAAATAGCACATATGATGCATTTGTATTCTTCATAAGGCTTCATTTAAACCTTTCCTCGATAAAGACGCATTTCCACTCCTTTGCAAATAAAATAGACTAATACCAGACGATTCGTGTTGGCGCCGTCCGATCAGGGTCTGCCTTGTTTGCCTATTAGTATATGGGATAATATACGAGGGATGTTCGATGTGTAGTGTGTATGCACGTGGATCTCGTGCAGAACGTTGTCCTCGTGGCTAACCGATACGCCACCTGGTAAAACTATTCATGAGCAATACAAAGATAGCAGATTGTACAAGAGTGATCAGGGAGCGTTGGTTAAATTTTTATTAAAAGAAAGGCACTCATTGGATACTATGTTGAAATGGTGGTGTCGAGAATCGAAATTTCCTCGGAAATACGAGCTTATATAAAACACAGCGTTAAACTTGGACATGCTTCCAAAGAAATCTATGAAGAAATTGTGAACATATATTGAGTTAGTACAATGTCATATAGAACTGTTTGTAGACCTGTGGGCTAAGCGTTTTGCTTCTCGCAGGGAAGCTGTTGAAAACAACCCTAAATGTGGACGTAAAGTCAGTAGCAGTATCACAGTTGCTGAAGCTAAATTATGGAAACTGCTAAAAGAAGAATCTCGGTATATGATTTGTGAATTAGCAACAGTTCACTCTATTTTAGGATGATCACAGCTCGCTGGATATCGCATATTCTCACAGATGACCAAACACGTTCAAGTGTTAATTGTGCCTGCAAATTATCAAAACTATGCAAAAATATGGAGCAAAACAATTTTCCCAGATAGTAACTGGCTGTGAATCATCGAAAGTCAGCTAAAAGGCCTTGCATTGCTAAAAGATCGATGAGTGTGTGTAAAATGGTGTATGCCATTTTCTTTACTGTACAGCAATACAGGTACCAGTACCAAAGGGAAGAGGTGTTGTTAGGCACAGAGTTTTGAAAAAAGCTGACCAATTATTTTGGTAAAGTTGGACCAAAGAGTGGATTGAAACACCTCAAATTGCTTCATGACAATACGACATCACACAAGACAACAGACGTTTTGCAAAAGCTAACACATGACTGTACTATCACATCCTCCATATTCGCGAGATTTGGTCACGCGTGATTTCTTTTTGTTCCCGAAGTTGAAGAAAATGCTTGTTGGAAGAAAATATTCTAAGAGGAATTCAGTAAGCCAGTATAAACAAATCATATAATTAATGCTTACGAACGCATTCGTGAATATTCATAAAGTAAAAGAGTAAATATTTAACCTTTACTTAATGAATATTCATGTAAGAAATAATGACTTAAGATCATCTTTTTATAATGACACATGGACAAAGGAATGTTTGCAAAGATGTAGGAAACCGTACTTATGGGGTAGGTGGTTAACCCATTTGCTCCCAGTGGACTTTTATATTGGATTAGTCCATTTTTTATCTAAGGGGTACCTGGTCAAAATTTTCAATTTCGTTTTGTTTTATGTTTTATATTGAAATTCCTATCAGCAAACAGTGTAGACTCTGATCAGACGCCGCATTATGCGGCGTCTGATCAGAGTCTACACTGTTTGCTTAAGTCCCATATATGGGATCGTGGGGCAAATGGCCGTCATCGATATTAGCCGTCATCGCCAGTACGCACCTGCAACAACTATTAGCAGTCAAGTCGTTTGAATACTGGGTATTGATACAATCGAAAACTTCATCTAACAATTAGTCATCAAACATCTTGTCACCAGCCAAGTGTTCAGTCAACAGTAACCATTACGGGGTAACGAAACTGTTCGCAAAATTTAAGACCGAAATTTTGCGATAAATGCTGTAATCACAACATTTTGGTCTTAAATTTTGCGAACTGTTGCCTTAACCATTTATTCCATGTATATGTCTTTCTACACCTTTGCAAACATAGTAGATCCAGGCCAGACCGTTCCTATAGGAGCCGTCTGATGGGAGTCTGCTCTCTTTGCTTATGTTATCATATTGATATGATTCTACAGTTTCTACCATAGCCAAAATTCCATGTGTCCGTGTTATCATAACAATTAATCTAATTAATATGCATGATATCATTATTTCTTATATGAATATTCATGGAGGAAAGGGTTAAACTGTTTAACTGAACGCAGCCTAGATCTATTGGTATCTACTCTACTTATATTTGTTTTGTTTTGTTTGCTTTGCTTTTTTGTTTGATATCCATTTCAGTCATCCGGGGTTAATGGCCTATCCTAGATGGGTCACATTTACTTACTGGCACGGTACCAAATTGTGTATTGATTATGTTATGTCCGTGTTCCATTGCATTCAAACTATGTTGTCACTGGTAATTGTTATTAAGACTTATCCCGTTATCCGCAACCTGACTCGCATTTTCAAACAGCTTGGATCCAGATGAGACGCCGAGTAACTCGACGTCTCATCAGGATCCAAGCTGTTTGCCACCCGGTCAGTATATTCTCAGAAGCTTGCTCGAATTAAAAATAATATTCAAATTAGAGCAGACATATTTCTTTCAAAGCGGGTTATTGGTAAATTTATCGATTTGTTTGACTGTCAAAAACGCCAATTTAATAACTGTCCATTAAAAAATTAAATATACATTTTGTACAACAAGGAAATTCGGTGGAACTTCGATATATTGAACTAAGATTACTCGAACATCGGGATAACTCGAACTAAAAGTTCGATCTTTCCAATTTACAGTACAGAATTGTTCTAAAATGTATCACTGCGCATATCTAGAAACATACGTGAGAGCTTAATGAGGTCTAAAACAATGCTGAAAGCTTCTACAGAAACGTTAAACATTACTTTAGATCTGCATTAAGCTTTGAACTTGAGAAATTGTCCAGATTAGAAACTGGATGACTCGAATCTCTGATGTCTCGAAGCAATGTGTATGGTCCATCAAAGTTCGAGATATTGAAATTAAACCATACAGGAAACGGTTGGTACTCCTAAAAGGTATTATATTTACCCTTAAATCTTGTGACACAACAATATCTGCTCAGTTTTGGATCTGGAGCAATATGGCAATGTCTGGGTCCTGATGAGACGCCGAGTAGGATCCAAGCTGCGAAAGCAGCCAAATCTTTGACGGGAATTCAAAATGTTCATGATTTACTGCGAGACTACACTGCAGCTGCAATATTTGCCCACTTAGCCCCACTAATGCCAAAGAACTATTTGATGTTTGATGTGTTGTTAATATTATGCAGGTCATTTGCTGTCCAGCATAATGTACTCCAAATACCTTATGCAGTCTGAGCAATTAATGTCTGCAAATGTTGTCTGCTGCCAAAATATTTCTTCCATATCTTTTCAAAAGCAAATGTCAGAGTGAAAAACAGTTTGGAACACGATGGGGTGCCAAATTACCCAGTGTCTCATTTGCATCCAGACCGTTTGCAAAGGTTATCATAATGCTAAAACCCTAAGCAATAGCAGCCGGAACAAAACTCATACCTGTTTAGAGGAACAGTTGCTTATGTATATTTTGTATGACTAGAAACTGTGTCAGTTTATGTCAAAATAAAATATTCTATTCTATTCTTATTTCAGAAGTCATTTGATCTTCTTTGGTCAAAACTATATATGTCCTTGCATAATCAAAATTACTAAAAGATAATATTGCTCTCTATTTTATCTTCTATTCTGCTTAACCATGTTTTACGCAGCCATTTTACGCTTGCGTAAAACCTCGCTTGTATTAATATTGAACAGAGAAAGGATTTAAGATGAGGTACATGCAATACAGTGTGTTATTATACAATGTACTATGCAAAGGTAGATTATCAATTCTTACCCTGTGGAAAAGCTTGGGTCTCTCTGCCAGCATGGCCACAATTGACAGGAACCAGCACGAGCCCACAGAGCCCTGGCCAATGTCATACCGCGTGGTACCATCAGAAATCAACACTGGGTTATCGCAGAACTCCTGAAATATCCACAAACCATATCATTCCAGTCATAGCAAACATTTTGTTGGGTAGGGGTTACTTCTCACAACGTGACGTCCAGCTATTTACAAGTGTGTGTCTGGGGAGGGGTATTTTTCCCAAAGTGACGTCTAGTTAATTACAAGTGGACTTTTTAAAGTCTGATCATGTTTTAGGATATGAATGACAGAAAACTGAAGCGGAGCACTATTTCATGTCAGCACCTTACTCCATAAGCATTCATATAGGTAATGATATCAATTAGTTTATTTTATATTATGGCATATGAACACAGGAATCTTTTACCATGACAGAAAATGTAGAATCGGTTCAATAGTTTCACATAAGCAAACAGAGCAGATCCTGATCAGACGGCTCCTGAAGGAACCGTCTGATCTGGGTATACTCTGCTAGCAATGGCGTTAAGAATAAGGCATTAAAGAGCGTAGTTATCTGAACTGAGTCCTTACCCCAGGGCGTTTCCACTCGACTGATGCGTCACCCGGTAGCGCTTGGCGTGGACCAAAATCATGGTCAGTAAATGGCAAATTGGATGGTGGATCTCCAAAATCTCGATCAAGATCTGTCGGATCCTTTCGTAAGTCATACTGTGCTTGATACAAGCCATAGTCATCTAACGCGTATCCTTCTTCTTGAACATGCGGTCGAGGCTCTGGCGGCGGTGGTGTTGGTTCGCGTGGTGGTGGTGTTGGTTCGCGTGGTGGTGGTGGTGTTGGTTCGCGTGGTGGTGGCGGTGTTGGTTCGCGTGGTGGTGGTGGTGTTGGTTCGCGTGGCGGTGGCGGTGTTGGTTCGCGTGGCGGTGGCGGTGTTGGTTCACGTGGCGGCGGCGGAGTCGGGTATCGTGGCGGCGGCGTGTGGTCACGTGGTGGCGGAGTTGGATCACGCTGACGAGGAGCTGTGTCATTTCTGGTGAAGTCGTTACGGTTGTGGTGAGAAGTATTTTGTGGCGGTTTAGAATCTGAAGATGGTGTACAACCCATGTCCTGAATAATACATGGTGATTACGTTTGATACAAATTGTTAATTGTAAAATTAAACCGCAGCCTTGTGAAAATATGATGTTTGCTTAACTCTTTCGCTGCCAAATAGTGTCGTCTGCATAATTTACGTGTGCTCACATTTCTGCTTTTTTATGTGTTCCCCATTTTGTTTCAAACCCATAATCATAGCACCAAACAGTTTGGATCCTGATGAGACGCCACGTTACTCCGCATCCCATCTGGATCCAAACTGTTGGCATAGGCAATTACAATATGCGACAATGGCAGCGAAAGAATTAAACTTATACCTGCTACAAGTTTCATTTTGGATTCGTTAAAAGTTTTGAGAACTGTTGACCGAGTGTGTCATACAACATGGATCCGGCGTCTCATCTGGATCCAGGCTGTTTGCAAACGCCAGGCAGGTCGCGCTTAGCATAATAATAATAATAATAATAATAATAATAATAATAATAATAATAAAATATTAATAATAATAATACAAAATTAAATAATAAAAGTTTCGTTTTTCGAGAATTGATGCAGAAAATAATTTCAGCAAACGAATATTGATTAGCTTTGAAAACAGAGTAGACCCAGATCAGACGGTTCCTATAGGAGCCGTCTGATCAGGGTCTGCTCTGTTTTCAAAGCTAATCAAACGAATATTGATTAGCTTTGAAAACAGAGTAGACCCAGATCAGACGGTTCCTATAGGAGCCGTCTGATCAGGGTCTGCTCTGTTTGCTTATGATATAATATAGACGCGATCCTACAGTTTATGCCATAGCCAACACATACAGTAAAACCTCTCTAAATCGGAATTCTAGTAGAGAATAATTAAGATGGCTGCTTAATGCAGGATGAAAGTCATGCAGAAAGATCCTACAGGAGCTGTCTGCATGATTTTCACACTACATTAAGCTGTCACCTGTCTCCAAGACCAATACATGTATTTATACTAAATTAAACATCCGGTTTGCAGAGGTTTTACTGTACTGCAAAACTTCAACATAGAAAAGAAGTGCAACATACTGTTGGACATTTCAAGCAAATATTGTTTTAAATATTTATTGATTTAACACATTCCTCCATAAATATGTATACGCCTTTCTACGCATTTGCAAACAAAGTAGACCCTGGTCAGACGACTCCTACAGGAGCCGTCTGATCAGGATCTGCTTAGTTTGCTTATGATATAGATAATGTAGATATGATATCTAATATAGATATGAGTATACCGTTTCTACCACACCCAACACTTCCTGTGTCCATCTGCTAATAAAACAATTAATATAATTAATATACATGTGTCATTATTTCTTACATAAATATTCATGGATTAAATAGTTAATCATGCAAGTGGTCGTCACGTATAGATGATCGTATGTGAGTATTTCACCGCTTTTATCAAACGACTAAAAACTATTTACTCACAAAGGCTCATGCAATGTTATTTTAGCAAACTCGTTTTTTTAAAATGATAATAAATCAACGCTTTGATATTCTGTTTATAACATACACGGGTCAACGGACAAACGACTGTATATTACATGTATACGACATGACTTCCATTCTGAATAAAAAAAATCGATACATCTTGTGATACAACTTGGCTGAACCCTTTTCGCCATGAACATTCATGTAAGAAATAGTGACATCATGAATGTTAATTAGATCATTTTTCTATAATGGCAGGTGCATACAGGAAAGTTTGGCAATGGCAGACACTGTAGAATATCATAAGCAAACAGAGCAGACCCTGATCAGACGGCTCCTATAGGAGCCATCTGATCTGGGTCTATTCTGTTTACAAGGGCATAGAAAACGTATTTATGGAGTAAATGTTTAAAGTCTATTTAATGCTATAACTCAAAAGAAGTCGATTTCTGGACTTTTAAAACAAGTGGTAGCTTAATGCATGACAAAAGTTATACAGAAATCTCTTATATGAGATCTTATTTGAAACTATCCATTTTCAATGTTGAATGGGAGAAGGGGGCAGTAAACATACTATTGACTGGTATAAGCCATTGACATCGGTGGGTTCAGCAAATAGTACAGACCTTCAGAGGCCCTCTGATATGTGTATATACTATCTGTCTATATCCTTTTAACCCTTTCCCTGTTCTGCATATTGGTCAAATTTCAATACCTACTGAATATTCGTTAACAAAAGAGTTATAAAGAAATATGGAAGGTGGACTATTGTAGACATTAATTTTAAGAAAGCAAACAAACAAATCTATCAAATGCTATTACCAAACAGAGCAGACCCTGAAAGGTGCCGTCTGATCTGGGTCTACTCTGTTTGCAAATGCGTGAAAACACGTTTGTATGAGGGAAAGGGATAAGGAAAACAATGCACCGATATATTAAGGTTAGAGAACAGTTGGCCTGATAAGTGACATATAGTTGACCCCCCCTCCCCCCCCCCCCGCCCTCTAAAGCGAATACCATAAAGAGGTCTAACTCTGGGTCTCAACGGCAGGTGCTAGCTTAACCCATTTGTGAATAGCGTCCGTTTAAAGGGACATAGGCAAACAGTGTATACATAGATCAGTGAACTCCTGAAGGAGCCCTCTGTTCAGGGCCTGAACTGTTTTGCTAAACTCATCGATATTAATGGATAATACCGGCAACTATTTTGTTTGCTGTGTCCCCTCAATATGACAAATGGATATATCCCAAAATAAGATCTAGACGGGTTTTTTCCAAATGATATGGAAATTAATGGGTTAATGGAGGATGAAAGTAATGCAGAAAGCTCCTACAGGAGCTTTCTGCATTACTTTCACCCTCCATTAAGGAATAACATGCTTTAAAAAAATACCTGTGTTTATTCAATGTGGTCGCTTTAGAGAAGTTTTATTGCACAGTCCCTTCTAAAGCTCTTTCATACCAGCACTGAATGTATAAAACATTTGTACAACACGTATGAATGGGATTGAATAAGCCATAGCTCTCTAAGCGTTAACCGTTTAGTATTGAATAATAAACGGACACTAAACCGTAGATGGGAAGTTGAAAGTTGTTTGTGAGTTCATTGACGGCTATATCCATAAGGGCTTACACAGAGAGATGCGCAGCAAACCGGGTTCAGGTATCTCACGCAGTTTTAGATACTAGCAACAAATGTTTGACGGTTAGGGAAGATACAGTTTCAAGAATTAGAAAATATATGGGCGGTGTCATGGCTATCTAATGTTTTGTCAGCAGCTGCATAATGCTGTTCTATGAATAAACCCATTTAAAGCATATTCTGCTTGAAAATATCTAGCGTAAAATGAATAGAAATTTAGACCTTACAAATATATAAAGAATACAACAAATATTACAGATAGTTTAGGAAAAAACTATTCAAGTCAGTACGGTAAAATAATGCTAATACAACCACTCAATAAAAGTCGAATTCTGGATTTTAAAAACAGATGGTAGATTAATGCATGACAAAGTATATGCAGAAAGCTCCAATAGGAGCTTTTTGCATTACTTTTGCCCTGCATTAAGCTACCATCTGCTTTTACACACTCCTAAATTATGTGGTCGCATTAACGAGATTCTATCTTATATTTAAAGAATTGGGATATATATCCAATAGAAGGTTGGCCTCACACTGTGATATGGTAGGTCCTGAATTGCTGTGCATCTATCTGTGAGGTCCGCTAAAGAGTTAGCATGAGATGAAACCAGTCTCTGTATACAAAATGTACTTCGGTCGAAATTATTTAGCGGCAAACACAAGAAAGGATGGGGAAGGGATGGAGAGGGACACACGAATACGGAGTGAAAGAGAAACCGACATACTTATAAAGAAGAGACAGGGAGACGGAAGAAACAGCAAGAGAGAGACAGGGTGGAAGAGAGGAGAGAAACAGAGAGAGTGTGAGAAACAAATCCAGAGAGACACAGAGAGACAGACAGACAGACAAAGAGAGACAGAGAGAGAGGAAAGAGAGAGAGAGAGAGACATAGAGAGACAGAGAGGAAGTGAATGATGACTAGATGATGAGTATGACAGATAAAAGAACAGGTAACGGTAGAGTGTTTTAGTCAAAAGCAGAGAGTTACTGCTTCGATCCTTATCAGGATTAAAATAGTTCGCGTGCCAAAACCTTGGCTTGTTGTATGTTTAACCCTTCGCTTGCTGAATTTTAAACTACATTTCTCCTTCTTTACCCATGCCCTGTTGTATAATTACATATATCTTCACTGTGTACAAGTATTTCGCTGTGCAATCACTGCTGTGGAGTGCACTGGTTGCACAATGAACTTGTAAATAGTGCAGACCCTGATGATACAGCCCCTACAGGAGCTGTCTCATCTGGGTCTTCACTATTTACAGGTAGGCATATTGACGTGAATAGCAAGCAAAGGGTTAATTACTTCTGATAAATTCAGTCAAACTGTACATAAAATATTGACCGGTTTAGTCGGCGTCTCATCTATGTATAAAGTTTATAAACTATTTGAAAATGACTGTCAAATCCCCATCGATATGACAGGATTAAAACCTTTTCCCTGCACTATATTTGTTCCAAATTTCAATACATACTCAATAGTCATGGTCACACTCGTTGTAATGACATTGTAGCCATTTTAGAAACTAAAGAAACAGAAAGATCAAAATCCATTAGGGTCTACTCTGTTTGCAAATGCGTGTAAACACATTTATATGAAGGAATGTGTTAACCGCACCGTCGAAGCCTACCCATTTATATACGAGGCGCTCCAATAAACTTACAAAACAATATTTTTCTTTATAAAACCATTGCTCATTTCGAGGGTAATGTGCAAATATCCACCGTTAACATAAGTGCGCCATTTGACACATTTGCAAACAGAGTAGATCCGGATCAGACGGCGTCTGCGTACATTGTGTATTCAAAAACTGGCGGTCGCAGCGACAGAAAATGGGTTACATTAACCCATTCCCTCATATTGACGACTTTTGACGACTCGTAGAAGTCACTTTGTGAAACCATTGTGATTAATAGAGCATTTGCTCCTATAGGAGCAAATGCTCTATTAATCATAATAGTTTCAGTCTACAAAATTCTCAAATTTTCCTTTTCTCTAGTTAATGCTCCTTTTCGGTAGATTTATTCAAATAGGTTGTATCTAAAATAGCCTATGAGGTAATGGGTTAAATGTGATACATGTGATAGTACATGTATATACATCGTATAGTCACATATATTGTCGAGAGTAAACTCAATAGTTTTACAATATAGCCATTTTGGGACGGGTTTCGCCGTTCTCCGCTGGTACTCAGCCACAGCTATTTGAGACTAGTTTAAACAAACAGAACATGAAGCTGGCTTTATTAACCTTGAACAAGTGATTTTTTACAGAATTTTCATCCACTAAATTTTCAAAACTCATTCTATAATCAGTTTTTCTACTAATATACAGTCAGGGTGTCAAACAGTTTGGATCCTAATGAGATGCCGAGTTACTCGGCGTCTCATCTGGATCCAAACTGTTTGCATAGATAATCACTCATAAGTACACAGCAGGCAAATGGTTAAACGTGACTCTAGGTCTCAGATAGAGAGACAGTTTTATGTTTTATGACATTTGAATCATTTATAGAGAGACGGACATCGATATATTGTTTAACCCTTTCCTTCGTAGTAATGCTTTATCACGCATTTGCAAACAGAGTAGATCCATATAAGACGCCCCCAATAGGATCCGTCTGATCAGGGTTTGCTTTGTTTGCTTATGATATAGCCTAATATAGATCTGATTCTACAGTTTCTGTCATGACCAAACATGCCTGCTTTTATGTGTCATTATCCCATTCCCTCATATTGACGACTTTTGACGACTCTGTAAAAGTCACTTTGTGAAACCATTGTGATAAATAGAGCATTTGCTCCTATAGGAGCAAATGCTCTATTTATCACAATGGTTTCAAACTAAAAAATTCTAAAATTTTCCTTTTCTCTAGTTAATGCTCCTTTTCGGTAGATTTATTCAAATAGGTTGTATCTAAAAATAGCCTATGAGGTAATGGGTTATAAAAGTTAATCTAATCAATATTCATGATGTCTGAGTCAATATGTCCTGCACGTGTCCATATGTCATTAGTATAAAAAAAAATCTAATTAATATATACGATGTCATTATTAACCCTTTCGCTGCCAAGTTATGTCGTCAGCTAACTTTGTCGTCTGCTACAAATTTTCATTTTCTTTATTTTCTTCATTTTTTGTTTCAAAAACATAGTAACAGTAACAAACAGTTTGGATCCTGATGAGACGCCGAGTTACTCGGCGTCTCATCTGGATCCAAACTCTTTGCATATGTATTCACAGATCTGGCATTGGCAGCGAAAGGGTTAACTTATCCTGCTTAAATGGTTAACACAATGAGAAGAAAATACAGAAAATAGTAATTTTAAAATTAAAGCAGACGACAATTTTTGCAGAAGAAAGTTACTAAAGTGTTGAAAGGGATAATGATATGTCTGCACGTGCGTGTGTATTAGCATGAAATAGCGCTTATCTTTTATTCCGCTAACGCGCCCTGGCATGTATTTGCCAATAGCTTGGATAAGTTGAGGTTCCAGGTATTTCGACGTATCATCAGGGTCCAAACTGGTTGACGCTCGGTCAGTGGTTTCTTAACCCTTTCCCTCATATAAACGTGTTTTCACGCATCTGCAAACAGAGTAGACCCAGATCAGACGGTTCCTAGAGGAGCCGTCTGATCAGGGTCTGCTCTGTTTGCTAATGGAATTTGAAAGATCTCTTTCTTTACTTTCTAATCTACATTGGTCCACCTTCCATATTTCATTATAGATATTTTGTTCAGAGTTCATGAATATTCAGTAGGTATTGAAATTTGGAATAAACATAGGACAGGGAAAGGGTTAAAAGCTTGGACGAATCGGATTGTAGTAATAGAAACGGATTTCGGTTTGAGTATGCATACTTTTTACAGGACAATTAACAATTTACATGATAATTAATCAAAATTAACCATTTCCCTGTTATTTGTTTATTTCAAATTTCAGTATCTACTGAATATTCAGTGGACAAAATAGTTATAACGAATCATGGAAAGTGGAATATGGTAGCTATTTTAGAAAGTATTTAGCCGTTTTAGAAATATAGAAACAAATATTTCAGATTCCATTAGCAAACAGAGCAGAACAGAACCTGATCAGACGGCTCCTACAGGAGCCGTCTGATCTGGTTCTACTCTGTTTGCAAATGCATGAAACACGTTTATATATAGGAAAGTGCTAATCAAGTCAAGCGTTAACGGTAATGACAAACGAAACCATTTTAGATTGGAACTGAACTGATCCATTGCAGGAAACAGGGTTGTTACATGAGAGAAACTACCTGATAGGATCTATAGTTCTGCAACCTATGTAGATCTAGAGCAGTCATTCAGGGGCAACACATATGTTAACCCATTGTCCCAAATTAACGGTAAACTTCTCCGACTTGAATTTGAGAACACTTACATTTCTCATGTGGATTGGGGTATTGGGGATCATGATAAACCACTGACATCATTTGGTTTAGCAATCAGTGAATATCCTCATCAGAGGACCCTTCCATATAGGCAGATAGGTCTACACTGCTCGCCTATATCCCATTTATTCTTTTTGCATTAACTACCCTTCGACATCACTCGTGGGATGCGACACACTGCACATACATGCACTTATAAAAATGAACGTCGATCGACAGAAACCAAGTAATAAATAGCGACTAGAATAAAAAAAACAAGATAGACTTGTTTATTACACTGAAGCTCAAACGGTCAACGGATTAACATACAGAAGAACCTGTCTTAAGCGACTACTCATTTTATTGGACATATGTCTTAAAAAGCAGGTGGTTGCTTAATGCAGGACAAAAGTAATACAGAAACCTGTAGGAGCTTTCTGCATTATTTTTGACCTGCATTAAGCTACCACCTGTCATAATTAGACCTCTTTTTGACTACCGCTGAAGCTAGGTTCTACTGCTACACGGATTATGTCAATAAAATGGGACATACCTTTTTATTTTGTTTATACTTCCAATACTGACATATACAAATGAGCCGGTGTATGTACTGTGCACCTTATCCAGAAATGTTTATTAAATAGATGGCCTTTAAATCACCAATGATTATAGATTTTCCTGTCGTTAACCTAATTCGTAATGTAATCTGATTGAGAACGATTTTGCGTATTGAACGAGACAGTTTGTATAAAGCGCCAGGCAACATGTAAACAAATACAACTTGCAATAATTCTCGGTTCATTGATCAGTAATGTATTACCGGGTGCCATTCAATGGGATTAACTCTTACACAGCCCTGGCTATTCTTATGGTATTGGTGTCCTCCCTTTGTTGTATTTTAATTTACAGTTCTCCAACTTTAACCAACGTTCATACAAATGTAGTTTTTTGTGTATCCTATTTTGTGCTTGCTATTCAGACTGTCACCAATTTCTCCTAAAAAATACAATAATTGTCAAACAGTTTAACCCATTCCCTCATTTGCTATTTTTAGATCCTACCACTTTGAACAAATCTACCCAAAAGGAGCATTTACTACAGAAAAGTAAGGTCTAATAATTGTGTAGTTTTGAAACCGTTGTGATAAAGAAAGCATTTGCTCCTATGGAACAAATGCTCTATTTATCACAATGGTTCCAGAACGTTACTTTTACAGAGGCGTCAGAAGACGTCAATATGAGGGAATGTGATAATCGGTCAATCTTAATGAAATGTCCAGTTACTTGGCATCTGAAATGATTCCAAACAGTTTGCTGTAGGTACAAATTGACAGCATGCATGCAGAATAAAACCTTTACTTGCAGCAGCTATCTGTTCTCTTATGAACTAATACACATCTGATCCTAGACGACGTAGAGTTTAACCAGGGCACACAGTTCTATTGTTTGTATGCCACTCTAACATACGGTAAATTAATATTCATTATGGCAGTATTTCTTACAAGACTAATCATGAAGTAATGGATTAATGTTAAAAGACAATTTATCTATTATTCAGATTATAGAGCATTTAAATCTCACAGATGAAAATCCAAACTGTAGGTACAGAGCAACAGATAAATGTGCGTACGTTTGTACTTGGATACTAAAATTGTCATTTCTCCACTCAAACCCTATGTTGTGACCACTCTTTAGAATAGTCTCAAAGAGATGATTCTAACGAGTGGTACCCACATAGGGTTTGGTGGAGAAATAAAGGTTTATTCTTGAAAATGTTTAATTTACCCATCTTAGCTGGAGCTCAGAGCTACCAAATATATAACACAGGATATAAATGAACAACAAAGACATTATCACCGTAAATACCATTTTAATATGAAAATATGTGTCACTGGGAAATAATAATAAGCATAATATAAATATATCTATTAATAAATCTGAATTAGGTCAACAAGAACGAATGTATATACAGTAATATCTCTTCAATGAAAGTCTTAGTTTCACAGTTGTCTTGATATTGGTCTATAACACTTTGTATGCTAAATGATTTTGTTGTCTGCTCAATTGTCGTCTGCTGCTCAATTGTTGTCTGTAAAATTTTCAGAGCTATTAATTTTCTTTCTGGTGTTGTTTGCATAAGTCGAGTCTGAGTGATAAACAGTTTTGATCTCAAATCAGGCTTCACATTAACCCTTTCCCTGTTCTGTATGTAGGTCCAATTTCAATACCTACTGAATATTCATTAACAAAATCGTTATAAAGAAACATGGAAGGTGGAACATTGTAGACATTTTAGAATGTAAAGAAACAGATCTATCAAATTATATAAGCAAACAGAGCAGACCCAGATCAGACGGCTCCCCTAGGAGCCGTCTGATCTGGGTCTTCTCTGTTTGCAAATGCGTGAAAACACGTTTATATGAGGGAAAGGGTTAAGCAGGGCCTGATCTGGATCCAAAGAGTTTGCATAGGTCATAAATGACAGGATAATCAAATGTAAGTGTGCAAAGAGTTAAGACAGTTGGTCGCTTAACCCATTTCTCCATGAATATTCATATTAGAAATAATGACCTCATGAGTATTTATTAACTGATATTTTATAATGGCGTATGTACACTTGGAAGCCATAGCCATACCAGAAAATGCAGTATCTGATCTATCTTATATCATAAGTAAACAGAGCAGACTCTGATTAGAAGACTCCTACAGGAGCCATCAAATCTGGTCTACTCTGTTTACAAAGGTGTAAAAAGGCGTTTTCTGGAGTAAAGGGTTAATACATTGCAAACAAACTGCTCCTAAAGGAGATTTCTGCATTACTTTCCTTCTCCATTAACCCATTCCCTCATATTAACGACTTTTGAGGACTCTGTAAAAGTCACTTTGTGAAACCATTGTGATAAATAGAGCATTTGCTCCATTCAGAATGGTTTCAAACTACAAAATTCTAAAATTTTCCTTTTCTCTAGTTATTAAAAATCTTATACAATAAAACCTCTCTATAAAGGCCACTAAATTACATCAAGTATTTTGTGTTAAAGGCAGGTGACTGCTTAAAGCAATGTGAAAGTAAAACAGAACGATCCTGTAGGAGCGTTCTCTTTTACTTTCACCTTGCTTTAAGCAGCTACCTGCCCTAAATTATATAACAACTAATTAACCCAATTGAATGGCCGTTATAGAGAGGTTTTACTGTATATCGAGTAACAGGTTAATAAATAAATTCACCGGTATTCAACGACAAAAGCGTGAAAACGAGTACTAACACTAAAGGTGATGAATACCCCCATACGGCATCCTTGATCGCAAATCAGGGGCTGTTAATGTAAAACCTACACATGAAACAGGTCCAAATGACAAAAAAAATACAAGGGGAGATAATTCTGCAATGCCTGGCGATAAACACATGAAAATTGCGTCTCGCACATCTACTATTCATGGTTACTATGTATGGCAAGTATCAATTCAATAACTTTCAAACTAAAGGAGGAGTTTGTGACACCAACTACCCATGTTTCATGATAAAATGACAAAAAATACTCAAAGTTCAAGGGGAGATAATTCTGCAATTCCTAGCGCTAAAGACATGGAAATTACATCTTGCACATCTACTATTCGTGTTTATTATGTATGGCAAGTATCAATTCAATAACTTTCAAACTGGAAGAGGAGTTTTACTACCTGTATGTTTAAATGCTGACCGATGGACTGATGAAACGACCGGCCACCAGGGTGATTCAAGTATACCCTCTCAAACTTTGTTTGCTGGGGTATTATAATAATAGCAATCTTTGATCCTTTACCTGATGGAGATGCCTTTTGATACCTTTGAAAACACAGTAGACACAGATCAGATGAGTGCAGTAGGGACCATTTGATCAGGGTCTGTTTTGTTTGCTTATGGAAATATATAGATCTGATTCTACAGTTTCTGCTTTAGCAAATATTAAGAGAAAAACCTTCCTGTGTATGTTTGATATGAATAGTCACTCTGGTACAGAGTTAACCCATTCCCTCATAGGCTATTTTTAGATCCAACCACTTTGAATAAATCTACCGAAAAGGAGCATTAACTAGACAAAAAGAAAATTTAAGAATTTTGTAGTATGAAACCATTGTGATAAATAGAGCATTTGCTCCTATAGGAGCAAATGCTCTATTTATCACAATGGTTTCAACAGGTGACTTTTGCAAAGGCGTCAAAAGGCGTCAATATGAGGGAATGGGTTAAGCTGTGTCATAGAATAATGGTACAAGAATAACATGTTTAACCCTTTCCCTGTTCTATGTTTATTCCGAATTTCAATACCTACTAAAATAGTCATAATGAAATATGGAAAGTGTTACATTGTAGCCATTTAGAAAATAAAGAACCATATCTATTAAATTCTATTAGCAAACACAGCAGACCCTGATCAGACGGCTCCTCTATGGAGTCGTCTAATCTGGGTCTACTCTGTTTGCAAATGCATGAAAACACGTTTATATGTGGGGAAGGGTTAACCCTTTCCCTGTTGAATATTCATGTAAGAAATAATGAAATCATGATTTTTTGTAAGCTTAATCTGTATATTATAAGATTTGTTTGGCTTTGGGATAAGTAGAAACTGTCAGATCTATTATAATTTCAAAAGCAAACAGAACAGACCTCAATCAGATGGCTCCTGCCAGAAAAAATGTTTATATGATGGAAAGGGTTACTCTGTAGAAGTCACTTTGTGAAACCATTTTGATAAATTGTTTATCACAAAGGTTTCAAACTACAAAATTTTAATTTTTTCCTTTTCTCTAATTAATGCTCCTTCTGGGTAGATTTATTCAAAGAGGTTGGGTCTAAAAATAGCCTATGAGGGAATGGGTTAAGCAGTGAGTGTAACTAGATTATCCTATCACAGCTGTCAGGTGATTTACTTTAAAGCAAGCAAACAAACAAAATAACAAGAGGGCCAAGATGGCCCTTAATCGCTCACCTGATTACCATAGATTTAAGATTATAGCCGGGTAGCCCCTAGTTGGGGCCAATATTGACTTAAGGGACAATATTTGAACCATGTTGATAGTGGATCATGAGCAGTGGTTCTGGAGAACAAGATTTTCAAAGATTTAGAATATTGATTTTATCAAGACAATCATTCTGACCAATGAAGATTGGGCTAACAATGTGCCCTCTAGAGTGATTTTTCTAAGATTTGACCTAGTGACCTATTTTTTGATCCCACCCCACCAATGATCAAACTCAACCTTGATATCACCAAGGAAAACATTCTGAGCAAGTTTGAGGAAAATTGGGCTAAAAATGTGGCCGCTGGAGTGTAAACAAGATTTTTCTAAGATATAACCCAGTGATCTACTTTCTGATCCCACGTTACCCACTTTTAAACTCGTTGAAGATTTTAGCAGGACAATGATTCTGACCAATTTTCATTAAGATTTGGCTAAAAATGTGACTTCACAAGTGTTCACAAGGTTTTCCTACTATTTTACCTAGTAACCTAGTTTTATAACCCAGCATGCTCAATTTTCAATCATGCCCGAGATTTTATCAAGACAATTATTCTGACCAAGTTTCATGAAGATTGGACAAAAAATGTGTACACTAGTGTTCACAAGGTATTTCTACTGTTTGACCTTGTGACCTCGTTTCTGACTCCACGTGACCCAATTTCAAACTTGTCCGAGATTTTATCGAAACAATCATTCTGATAAAGTTTCATGAAGATTCGGCCACAAATGTGACCTCTACAGTGTTCACAAGGTTTTTCTACTATTTGACCTAGTGACCTAGTTTTTGATCGCACATGACCCACTTTCAAACTCGTCCGAGATTTTATTAGGACAATCATTCTGACCAAGTTTCATGAAGCTTGGGCAAAAACTGTGACCTCTAGAAAGTTCACAAGGTTTTCCTACTATTTGACCTAGTGACCTAGTTTTTTAACCCCATGTGGCCCACTATCAAACTCGTCTGAGATTTTATCAAGACAATCACTCTGACCAAGTTTCATGAAGATTGGGCTAAAATTGTGACCACTAGAGTGTTCACAAGCAAATTGTTGACGACGCACGACGGATGCCGGACATTCAAGTCTCCCAAAAGCTCACCCTGAGCTTTGCTCAGGTGAGCTAATAAAAACAAACAACAATGTAACAATCCACAAAAAAACCTTGCAAGATAGAATAGCTCATTACCAGTAAAATCATTTCTAATAAATCTAACTCTATGCCAGACTTGATGTAAAGTTTTCAAAAGCAGTACAGTACCTGAACAAGATAATGAATTTAACCCTTATCTTCGTATAAATGCCATTTTCACACATTGCAAACAGAGTAGACCCAGATCAGATGGCTCCTATGGTATGTCAAACAAATTGGATCATGATGAAACACCAAGGTACTCAGCGTCTAATCTTAAACTGTTTTTGAAGGTAATAACAATTTGCCTATTGCAACAAGCCCTCGGAGTTGATTTCTGGCAACTTTGGCAGTAAAAGAGTTAAAATGACATGGTATTTGCTCTTAAATACACCGGTGTTTAAAAAAGTTGAGACCTAATCTGATAAACTTTATAACCATGTAAATAAATTAAACACACTTAAGTAAATTCCAGATAAAACATGTAAAAAATAAATATTGTCAAAATTGAGAAATTGCTATGTAATATTCAATAACACAAAATTCCACAATTACCCTAAACCATGGAACACCCAAACTTCAATACCCAATGGTTTGTAAAATAGAGTAAGTCAATATGGCACAGCTTTGATAACTTACATACAGTAGAACCCAGGTAGAACCGGTCTTAAATGACCATCAAAAAGAGGTATAAATGGGCCTATAAGGCAGGTGAAAGCTTAATGCAGGTCAAAAGTAATGCAGAAAGTTCCTATAGGAGCTTTCTGCATTAATTTTGCCCTGCATTAAGCTACAACTCCTATGTTAAATAAATGAATAGTCGCTTAACCCATTTCCTCATATTGACGACTTTGTAAAAGTCACTTTGTGAAATAATCGTGATAAATAGAGCATTTGCTCCAATAGGAGCAAATGCTCTATTTAACACAATGGTTTCAAACTACACAATGCTAAAATTTTCCTTTTCTCTAGTTAATGCTCCTTTTCGGTCGATTTATTCAAAGAGGTTGGATCTAAAAATAGCCTATGGAGGAAAGGGGTTAAGACAGGTTCTACTATATTGAGTAGTAAACAGTGCAGACCCTGATCAAACAGTCCCTGAAGGAGTAGTTTTGTTCTCGGTCTACACAATATGCCCTAGTTTGTCTGGTCAAACATAGAGGGTAGTTACAGTAGTCATAACCTGTTACTCCATATGTATTCCTTTCATATTTTTGTTTTATAATGGTAAATGAACACAAGAAATGTTAGCTATGGCAGTAACTATAGAATCATATCTTTGTCATTCCATAAGCACACAGAGCCGACACTGATCTGACGGCTCCTATGGGAGCAATCTGATCCGAGTCTAATCTGTTTGTGAAGGTGTTCAAAGGCATATCTATGGAGTAAAGAGTCAAGTATTTTTATAACTTAACCCTTCGCTTGCTATTCACATCAATATATGTACCTGTCAATAGTGAAGACCCAGATGAGACAGCTCCTGCAGGAGCTGTCTCATCAGGGTCTGCACTATTTACAAGTTGATTATGCAACCATTGCACTCCACAGCAGTGATTGCACAGTGAAATACTTGTACACAGTGAAGATATATGTAATTATACAACGGGCATGGGTAAAGAAGGAGAAATGTATTTCAAAATTCAGCAAGCGAAGGCTTAAAATACATTATGAGACAGATATAACAGGTGAGAAAAGACACTGTATTTAACCCTTCACTCCATGAATATTCATGTAAGAAATAATGACATCATGAATATCAATTACCTGTTTTTATGACAACACAGGCATTTTTTGTTAAGGCAGAAACTGCAGAATAAGATCTACATGTATACAGTAAAACCTCTCAATACATGTAATGGCCACTAAATTACATCAAGTATTTTGTGTTAAATGCAGGTGACTGCTAAATGCAAGGTGGAATTTAAAAGTTTTACTTTCACCTTGCTTTAAGCAGCCACCAGCCCTATATACCAACTAATTAACACAATTTAGTGACCATTATAGAGAGGTTTTACTGTATAATAATTCTAATTAGATAAGTAAACAGAGCAGACCCTGATCAGACAATTCCTACAAGCACCGTCTGATCTGGGTCTACTATGTTTGCATTTAAAGGCATCTCTATGGAGTACAGGGTTTATAGGAGTATGAAAAGTTCAAATAAGGAAATATCACATCATCTCTAATGAATGCCCCCACAGGAGTAACACTTTTCCAAGAGGAATTTCTTGCATTCTGTACACAGGTGGTTGCTTAATGCAGAATAAAAGCAATGCAGAAAACTCCTGGGGAGATTTCTGTATTGCTTTGTCTGCATTAAGCTACTACCTGTTTTTTGAAAAAGAAACTATAGTTACATATCTAATGGTTATTGTTTAGTTTTGGTTGTTTTATTCATTTAATAGTTTCTCCCCCAGAAGTAACGGAGGCATCTATTAGAGATGGGGCATTTCTTAACCCATTACCTCATAGACTATTTTTAGATACAACCTCTTTGAATAAATCTACTGAAAAGGAGTATTAACCAGAGAAAAGGAAAATGTTTAGAATTTTTGTAGTTTGAAACCATTGTGATAAACAGAGCATTTGCTCCTATAGGAGCAAATGCTCTATTTATCACAATGGTTTCGACAGGTGACTTTTACAGAGGTGTAGAAAGGCGTATTTATGGAGGAAAGGGTTAAGGAGAATACAGTATTCGTGGAAATGAGACAGCGGGATACACTGCAGTTGTCTGATCAAGGTAAACACTGCTTGCCAAGGCATTAAGATGAGGGATTATCATGCAAAAAAAGGGTAAAAGGATAAAAATGGCAGGATTATTTACACAGCCCTGAAGACACTTTTAGGGCTCAAATGTGATAGCAAATGGAGGTCACGGGCAAATGTTACTAAGGATCGTACAACTTGAATTTTCAATGGCACTTACAATAATTTCTGTTGTACAAAGATAGTCTTAAATTGATAAAGACTACAATGTACAGTAGATCCTGTCTTCAGTGACCTTATATTGACTGCACATAGGAATTTAAAAAGGCAGGTGGTTACTTTACACAGAGCAGAAAGCGCCTATGACAGTTTTCTGCATTACCTTTGATGTGTATTAAGCTATCACCTGCCTTACAGACACATACTAAGACCTCTTTTTGATAGCTGCTTAACCCTTTGCTTGCTGAATTTTAAAACACATTTCTCCTTCTTTACCCATGCCCTGTTGTATAATTACATAATATTATATCGTCACTGTGTACAAGTATTTCGCTGTGCAATCACTGCTGTGGAGTGCATTGGTTGCACAATCAACTTGTAAATAGTGCAGACCCTGATGAGACAGCTCCTGTAGGAGCTGTCTCATCTGGGTCTTCACTATTTACAGGTAGGTATATTGACGTGAATAGCAAGCGAAGGGTTAAGACAGGTTCTACTGTATTATGATGGTAAATTTTGGCAATGGGAGTAGTAGCGATTATTGCAAATTAGTAATTATAAAACTTTGGTTATATATATAATCTTTCTTAAGATAGGCTCCAGAGTGGTATATAAAGAGCAATTTAAATCTCTTATTTCTCAGCCCAATCCCACCTTGTTTGTACTCATCAGATTTGTCCTAAGAGTGGCAATACAAATGAGTACTGACAAGAACTAAATATCCTAATATACCCTCTCTTTCTCCATTCTCCTCTGTCCGTCTGTTCATCCATCCCCTCTCCTTCCTTCTCTCTCTGTCCCTCTCCCCTCTCCATATCTGCCTGTCCATCCCCCCCCCCTTCTCCCTCTCTTTCTCTCATCTATAGCTGATATGTAAGAGAATATATATACAGTAGAACCCCTCTAATGCGACCACTTTTAATTAAACATGGGTGTCTCTTTTTAAGCAAGTGGTTGCTAAATGCAGGACAAAAGCAATGTAAAAAGCTCCTCTAGGAGCTTTCTGCATTACTTTTGTCCTGCAATAAACTACCACCTGTATCTAACACCCAGAATTATACCTCTTTTAGGTGGTCGCATTAGCAGGGTTTTACTGTATATATACACATAGATATAACATCTGACCATCCTGACTTGTAACTAATGTATGGATGGATGGACGGAGGAATAGTTCGATCGACATTTTAACACCCAGAATTGAACTTGACTGTGATGTTACTGTTATACACATAACATGAAAATTAAACCCTTTACCTGTTCATTATTCATGTAAGAAATTATGATATCATGAATATTTATTAGCTGAAGTTTTATATTGTCAACTTTTCAAGTAAATTTTTTGCTTTGACAAAAAAAGTAGAATCATTACAGCCTCGTACATTGCTCCGACAAACAGAATAGAATCAGAGTTAAGATAGTCTATAAGCAAATATAGTAAACCCTGATCAGATGGCTCCTATAGGAGCTGTGTGATCTGGGTCTATCCTGTTGGCAAATACATAACAAAGGTGTCTCTATCTGGACAAGGGTTAAACAAAATATCTTGGAGTAATCCATTTGTCATTGATACTGGGTAAAATATCAACAAAAACAATTTAATCCTTTACCAGGTAATGATGTTTTTTAGGCCTTTGCAAAACAGAGTGGACCCAGATCAGATTCCCATGTTAAAAAAAAGTACCTTGTTATAGTCTACTTTCAGTCCGAAGGAAAGCTCAGCCGACTGTACATTTACTCCCCCGGTCATTGAGTCATTTGCCTACAGTATTGAGCACTGCTAACATATGGCGCAATCATGCAGCCGCAGTACCGGTGAGTGACTCTAACAGGTACCCATTCTAACCCCTGGGTAGAGAGGAGGTGTGGGTGGGAGACACTGAAAACCTTCTCTGAAATTTCCGGGAGGGACCGGGATTTGAACCCCAGACCTCTGAATTGGTAGTCAAACGTGTTACCACTAGACCACCGCACACCACATATAGACCATTTTAAAACTTCCAACTAATAAGCAAATCATGTCTCATTATTTCTTACATGAATATTCATCTGGTGAATAATTAACTCATTATCTCCTAGGCTATTTTCAGACCCAACCTCTTTGAATGTATCTACCAAAAAGGAGCTTTAACTAGAGGAAAGGAAAAAAATAGAATTTTGTAGTTTGAAACCATTGTGATAAATAGAGCATGTGCTCTTATAGGAGCAAATGCTCTATTTATCACAATTGGTCCCATAAAGTGACTCTATAGATGCGCAAAAATGCGTCACTTGGGGATAATGTGTTAACAAATGAGCTAACCCTTTCCTTCATATAAACACCCTTTCACACCTTTGCAAACAGAGTAGATCCAGAGCAAACGGCTCCTGTAGAAACCCTTTGATAAGGGTCTGCCCTTTTTGCTTCTAAAATTATAACAGATCTGTTTCTACAATTTTTAACAATACCAAAACAGCCTGTGTATAAACAAGAGGGCCATGATGGCCCTGATATCGCTCACCAGACAATCAGGAGAGGATTTGCAAACTTTCACTGTTTCTATAGAAAATTGGGCCACCCCTGGGGTGGGCCTCATTTTACCTAGGGCCATAATTCATATAACTTTTGTAGAGGATTCAAGATGCTGTTATGTGCCAAATATGAAAGCTGAAAACCTTCGAGCTTCAGAAGAGAAGATTTTCAGTTTTCACAATATGTTTCTATATAAAACAAGCCACTCCTGGAGAGGGGTGGGGGGGGGGGGGGGGGGAGATGGGGAGATAATCTCGTTGTCAACCCTTTCCTCCATGAATTTGCATATAGGAAATAATGATGTCATGAATATTAAGTACATGTGGATAATTTTCTTAAATTAGAACACGGACACAAGATCATAATCATAATAATTGTATCTATATTGTATCATATACATGTATTAAGCAATCAGAGCAGACCCTGATCAGACAGTTCCTATAGGAGCTGTATGACCTGGGTCTACTCTGTTTGCAAAGGCATAGAAAGGCGTATTTATGGAGTAAAGGGTTAAGAAATTTCATGGTTCTCTACATATAATCCGCAGTGTCTGTGTATCTCAGGCTGCCTGCTACACCCCAGCATTACCTTTATAGCCACAAGGTCAAGCAAAACAACACTGATTGACCTCTTTACTCCAAAGCTGCAGGCTGCTACAAATTTGCTAGAAAACTGGCCAGTCTGGGGTGGGGCAAATGTTGACCCCAGGGGCATAATTTATTTAACTTTTGTAGAGGACCTGAACATAATGCTATGTACCAAAATATGAAAGCTGAGAACCTCCCAGTTTCAGAGAAGTTTTTTTTCCAAAGTTTTCACACAAGGCGAGAACCCTGTAAATTCAGAGGAGAAGATTTTTAAAGGTTCAAATTGTTGAGGACAGATGACAAACAACGCACCATAAATGCCAATGGGCGACAGACATCAGGCGATCACAAAAAGCTCACCCTTAGCACTTTGTGCTCTGGTGAGCTAAAAATCAGCTAATAAATATTCATGATGAAACCATTGTGATAAATAGAGCATTTGCTTCATTATCATAGGAGCAAATGCTCTATCACAATGGTTTTAAAACTACACAATTCTAAAATTTTCCTTTTCTGTAGTTAATGTTCCTTTCAAGTGGATTTATTTAAAGAGGTTGGATCTAAAAATAGCCTATGAGGGAATGGGTTAATAGAAGACCAGTATATAAAAGGTGTACTGGTCTAATCAAAATCCTTGATCTATCTTGGACAAACATTATCTTGTTGGTAACTAGAATTCCTTTGAAAAGATGACTCTTAACGTTCGATGGAAAAATAAAAAAAATATTGAACTTAGAATTCCTAAATACGCCTATTCTTTAGGTTTATGTAACACCCTTAGATTTTTGAAATACATGTATATCGGGGCTATAGATAAAGGTGTGTATTTAACACTAAAATTGTCATTTCTCCTCCACCAAATCTTATGTAAACTCTTTAGATTCTATATGAGGTTTGGTGGAGATATAAAAAAAAAGCTATTCTTAAAAATGTTTTAATTAACACATCTTATCTATTTAATAAAGTTTTAACACATATTTTTGTATTGTTAAAATAAAAGCACCATTCTCATATTTACAAGACTGAATAAAAATGTCATGTTACAAGCAAAGCTAACAAACAGCAAGGCCACAACAATACTCATACAGAGTAGTCACAAGTTAAACCCTTTCCCTGTAAATAATCACATCATGATTATTTATTAGCTGAATTTTTATAATGTAAACTTTTCTAGGCAATTGAAGTTTAGACAAAAACTGCAAAATCAGGTCTATATCATGTCAGAAGCAACCAGAGCAGACCCTGATCAAATGGCTCCTATAGGAGCCATCAGATCTGGTTCTACTCTGTTTGCAAATGCATAAAAGGTGTTTATATGAAGGAAAGAGTTAAACATTAACATGTAAGAAATAAGAACATCATGAATATTTATCAGCTGAAATTTACAATAGCATTATTATGTACACAGGATATTTTGGTACTGTTAGAAACTGTAGACTCAGATCTATGAGCAAACAGTAGACTCAGATCAGATGGCTCCTATAGGAGCTGTCTGATCTGGGTCTACTCTGTTTGCAAAGGCATGAAAAAGAATTTGTATGAGGGAAAGGGTTATGTCACAAACAGCATGGAATGAAGTGAGGGGAAGGATGCATCTTGTCTTATCTAAGCAGTGACTTCAATACCATTAGACAGGTTGTTGTTCTGGGCATCTGAAGGCTTGCATATTTTCTCAAAATGAAACAAGTGTCCTCTTGCTTGGTGGGAATACTTTGCATAACATATCCACCCCAGGCAGATGAATGCAAATGAAACGAGGACAAGAATGCCGAAAACTTGAGGTTCAGGGGCCACCACAACCATGACAAATTTCAGCATGTCCATCAGTCTGTTGAGTGAAGTCTGTGTACCACTAACAATCCCACGCTCAGTTTCCTTCACGTTTTCCAGAAACAACTGCGTAATTGTCAAATCTGCCATCCACAGCCCTACAAAACAGTAATGAAATATCATAGGTAAAGTTAGAATTGTAGATACAAAGCATATTTTGAAAATCCTATTTTCCTTTGGCTCAACCAGAGATATATACATGTATAAGTCTCTGACTCAACTTCATAAATATTTCTTTAATCTTTTCCTCCATAGGCTATTTTTAGACCCAACCTCTTTGAATAAATCTACCGAAAAGGAGCATTTACAAGAGAAAAGGAAAATGTTGGAATTGTGAAGTTTTGAAACCATTGTGATAAATAGAGCATTTACTCCTAAGGAGCAAAATGGTCTATTTATCACAATGGTTTCATAAAGTAACTTTTACAGAGGCATAGAAAGGCGTATTTTGGGGGAAAGGGTTAAGAATTCATGGCTTCATGAATATACAACAACTGAATTTTTAAAATAGCCTACGGACAAAGGAATATTTGGAAATGGCATAATCTGATCAGTATTGCCCCATTTTATAAGCAAACAAGGCAGATCCTAATCAGATGCCTGCTACCGGAGCCATCTGATCTGGCTCTACTCTTTTTGCAAAGGCATGAAAAGACATCTTTATATGCTAATGGGATAGAAATAAAATTGATATTTCTCAATCAGACCCAACATTTCTGCAATTCATTATAATCGCCTCAGAGAGACAATTCTAACGAGTTGCAGCAAGATAAAGTTTAGCTGAGATAGAAGAGATTTGTCAGTATGTTTCTGATCTACAGGTTTGTAAAGTCAGTATATGTAATGGACTACAGTAAAACCTCTCTATAACGGCCACTTAATTGTGTTAATTAAAAAGTAAAGTTTAAGTACAAGTTATAGTCTACTTTCAGTCCAAAGGACCGCTCAGCCGACTGTACATTTACTCCCCCAGTCATTGAGTCATTGGCCTACAATATTGAGCACTGCTAACATATGGCGCAATCATGCAGCCGCAGTACCGGCGAGTGACCCTCACAGGTACCCAATTTAACCCCTGGGTGGAGAGGATGTGTGGGTGGGAGACATGGAAAATTATAGAGAGGTTTTACTGTATACAAATATTCATGAAACTTTTCTTGATATTTTATAGTCTAGAGAAATCACAAAGCTTTAACATTTTACTCCATAAATACACCTTTCTACACCTTTGCAAACAGAGTAGACCCAGATCAGACGGAACCTATAGGAGCTGTCTGATCAGGGTCTTCCCTGTTTGCTTATGAAATAATATAGATATGAGTATGCAGTTTCTGCTAGAGCCAAACATTCTTGTGTCCATGTACTATTATAACAATCTAGTTAATATTTATGATGTTATTATATCTTACATGGATATTCAAGGAGTAAAGGGTTAAAGTTTATATACAAAACAAATAGATACTACGTTTCTCCATTACTTTCATCCTGAATTAAGAACACCTATATTTATTCATTAAAATGGTCAATTTGAACTCACATGTATATTAAAAATGCCCCTGTAATACCAAATAAACTGTTTTATCGATACTCATAATTTGTTGTTATATACAGTAAAACCTCTCTATAACGGCCACTAAATTGTGTTAATTATTTAGTATTTAGGGCAGGTGGCCACTTAAAGCAAGGTGAAAGTAAAATAGAACGCTCCCATAGGAGCGTTCTGTTTTACTTTCACCTTGCTTTAAGCAGCCACCTGCCTTTAACACAAAATACTTGATGTAATTTAGTGGACGTTATAGAAAGGTTTTACTGTAGCCAAATATTATCAGCCTATTTAAAACATTTATGAATAAATAACAACACATCAGCTAATAACATTAAGCAATAAGGTCTTCTACATCAAACAAATAAGTTTCGTCTTCTTCAGTGTATATTCGATCCGTTTTCTTGCCATATGCTTCTCCTCACAAAACAATAGATTTATGTAATTTTTAGGCATTTTTAAAAAGTGTTGAAAGTAGAAAGCTTCAAAAAGGTGTAGGTATGGAGTAAAGGGAAAAACAATACTTTACCACATCGCGCTCCTATTATTCCTGTCATTAACAGTGTCACTGATATGTAGGACTGCCACGGCCGAGGTGCATCACAGAGTCCCGAAAGAGTAGTATTCCCTAATCCCTCTGGTGAAGTGGAAAGCACCTGGCTGCCATTACCAGTGGACTGGTTTGCTGATGAGACATTGTAGACTGAACCAGTACCAGATCCGTTTATTACAAGTACTGGAGTAGTTGTCTGTAAACCAGTTGAGTTCAGGTAACTTTCAGTAGAGTTCAAATCACATGTCAATGGAGTGGGGTCATTTTTACCAGTATATAAGGGGTCAAATGGTGACCCCGGAGACCACACTGATGCAACACATAAACACAAGAAGCAAATCTCAAAGAAGAACCCAAATAATCCAGTTCTTTCAAGGCCAATTCTCCGACGTATTACAGGATACAAAAATGTTCCAATAATTCCAGTGACAGCTCCTGCAGCCATAAGGGCGCCCATAATTGACTCATTCACACCCTGGGAATAGGCATAACCTGAGAAGTAAATAAATCATTTGCATTTAGCATTAACCCATTACTCCATGTATATTCATGTAAAAGGATGTATGTATGAATATTAATTAGCTTCATTTTATAATGGTGCATGAGTGAGTGAGTTGGGTTTTACGGCACTGCAACACTAAATACGTCATTTCTCCACCAAACCCTACGTTGTGACCACTCTTTTGAATCATCTCGAAGAGTGGTCGCAACATAGGATTTGATGGAGAAATAAAGACGTCATTCTTAAAAATGTTTTAATTTATACATCTTATCCCGATCTCAGGCATTACTTGATACATGTATTTATCAACTACTTACACTTTTGCAAACAGAGTCAACAAAGATCATACTATAGTAGCTAGCTGATCAGGGTTTGCTCTGTTTGTTTAACCCTTTCCTTCATTTAAACGCTGATTTACCCATTTGCAAACACAGTAGACCCAGATCAGATGGCTCCCATAGGAGATATTAAACAGGGAAAGGGTTAATTGTTTAAAATGGCCACATAACATAGAAATTGTTGATCATGGCAGAGACTGTAGAATCAGATCTATCTTATGTCATAGATGAGCAAACAGAGCACACTATGATCAGGATCGGCCGCGTGGCTCAGTGGTAGAGTGTTCGCCTGCGGTACGGAAGGTCGTGGGTTTGATCCCCCGGCAGAGACAGGCCAAAAGTCGTTAAAAGTTGGTACTAGTAACTCCCTTGTCTAAGCTCAACATTTAAAGGGTAGTTCTAGGACTGGTCGGCCAGGTGTCAGGATAATGTGAATGGGTGAGGTGTCCTTGCTATATGCCTGCGGCAGGGGCATTCCAGTGAGGCAGCACTATAACTTGTCTCAAACGGGTGCCATCTGCAAATAACTCAAATACTGTTGGTCGGACGTAAAACCCAACTCACTCACTCACTTCACACTATGATCAGATGGTTACCGCTTGAATCATCTAATCTGGGTGTACTCTGTTTGCAAAGGTGTGAAAGTAAATAGTTAATCTACTTACCTACAGTGATGTTGTCAAAGCCTAACACCGTCATGTACAGCATGGCCAAGCCTAGGCCGGCAAATGCCACATCATACTTCATGAACGTTCTCCATCCTCTCCACAGTGTCAAAATCCCAGAGCACATCAGCCTACAACAGTGACAGAAACACTCTTGCTTCTTTTCCTCCGCAGTCTCTGGTGCTTCTTCTACTGTTACTCCAGAGTCTATGACCATCTGGGATGACTCGTCCGAATGTCCTGTGGTAGACACTTCAGTCTGGTCCATGCCACTTTGGTCATTCAATGGCATTTCCGAAGTCTTCTGATCTTTGTCTGACAAATCTGATTTCGGTCCATAATCATCCATTTCTATTTCAATCACTGGTTCTGAAGGCTCTAACAGTCTGTCATCTTGGGCTTCCTGAGTTGGCTCTATGAGAAACAAAAGCTAACATTATTGCTAATCTAGACAGTTGCTTTCCTTGTCTAATTTTACCCAATTAGTGTTTAATATTTTACTTCATAAACGTAGGGGCCTCCATGACAGAGAGGTTAGATTCTATGACTGACAAACATCCCCCCCCCCCCCAATTGCTGTGGTTTCACTCCTGGTCTTGGCATTAGGTTTCTTTTTTAGGTGAAGAGGCCTTCCAGCTGGCTAGCAGTAGATCAGTGGTTCTACCCAGGTGCCCTTCTATGCAAGAAACAATATAATTTATTCCATGTACTGAAAACCCTTTGGAGTCTTCCTTCATCTGTAATTAGCTAGACTTCACAATGTCACTTAAATACTGTTCAAGAGAAAAACAAACTTAATACTGACAAACAAATCACAGAAATGTTTCTTAATGCTTTTACAAAGAGAGTAGACCCTTATCAGATAGCTCCTATAAGGGTAATTTGTTTTCTTATGGAATTAATGCAAGCAGATTTTTAGTTCAATTTTTTTAAGGGTTGAATATACTTTACTGGTCCCCAGAATTTTTCTTACAACATCATTGGATGAAATACACTCATTGCTATGCAGGAGTAAACAAGCAGCTATTTTGTTTCAATTCTATCATCTGATAAGCCGGAGTTTCGGGGCTGCTGTCCCCGATAATATTGAATACACAAGAATTCATACATACACATTCGTAGAATTCGATTCAGGGGGGAGGGATTGATTTAAGATCCCTCTCACGAGACAGATTAAAATACCTACATGTCCCGTTGTTTTTGTGGCGACCGGCAAAGTATATTCAGTCTTTTTATAATGGCATACGAACACATTATGCTTTGGCATTGGCCAATTCAGATCTATATAGCTCCATCAGCAAACAGAGCAGGCCCTGATCAGGGTCCATTCTTATTAAACTTTTAATTGAGTCTGAGTTTATTCTCAAGTTTTTGATTGGTCAGATTTGAGCCTCTGGCTCAAATCTGACCAATCAAAAGCTTGAGAACTCAAATCTGACCAATCAAAAGCTTGAGAACGAACTCAGACTCAACTAAAAGCTTTATAAGCATGGACCCAGATGGTTCCAGCAACTCCATTTACTTATTGACTATTTTAACTCTTGATTCTATACTGTTTGACATATTCACTTGTTATATGTAATAATTATGTTAGTTCATATTCATGGATGTAGTGTGCCATGTTTGCACAGGTTTGCAATACCTCTCATAGATATGTATGATGTCATTATTTCTTATATGAATATTCATAATGATAAGGTTATCTTATTCCCAACAAGATTATCTTTAGACCCAACCTCTTTGAATAAATCTAACAAAAAGGAGCAGTAACTATAGAAAAGGAGAATTTCGAATTGTTTTACTGTAGTTTTGAAACCATTGTGACTATCACTTTTCATCCAGTGCAAATGATGATCAGAGACTTACCTGGATTTTTGACGCAGTTCTTCTTCTTGGATCTTAGTGCTGGTACTTGAATGTACACCTTCCACAGAAGAACATATTCTAAGAACACAGAGACCAGGTTCCAGCCAGCTATGAACAGGGCACCAATACCAGGAGAGGCAAAGTACATGATCTGGCCTGTAACGATAGGGGCTGCCAGCTTGGTTGTCAGGTCAATTCTCCTCATCACTGCTGTAACAGCTACAAAGGGTGACAAGATCGACTATAATTATCGAAGATATAGTACAAATTCATCCGCTGATCAAGGCATCTTTATTAAGTAGATACAGTAAAATATCTCTAAAGCCACCAGCAAAATGAGACATAAATACTGCATCTTAAAGCCAGGTTGTAGCTTAATGCAGGAAGAAAGTTATGCAAATAGTTCCTACAGGAGCTTCTGCATTACTTTCAACTTGCATTAAGCAATTACCTGATTTTAGTGACATTAATTTCTAGTCAATAAGCAGTCGCATTAGAGGGGTTCAACTGTATATGATTCTCTCTGCTTGCGAAAACATTCTAAAGAGTGTTCACAATGTACGGTTTTGTGGAGAAACAATGATTTTAGTATTTGAATATGCACCTTTATCTATAGCTCTGTAAATATTCCAAAACTTGTTAATTATTACAGGAGTCAGAAAGAAATTTGTGGGTTCACAGCAAAACTGTTGTAACTATATCCTTTGACATCTATTAGATAAGTTATTTCTTATTTTTTTCATTTCTAATGACAACCATGATCAGTTATTCAGCATCACATCAGGGTCCATGCTTATAAAACTTTTAGTTGAGTCTGAGAACGTTCTCAAGCTTTTGATTGGTCAGATTTGAGCCTTTGGCTCAAATCTGACCAATCAAAAGCTTGAGAACTCAAATCTGACCAATCAAAAGCTTGAGAACGAAACTCAGACTCAGCTAAAAGCTTTATAAGCATGGACCCTGGATTCAAACTGTTTGAAAAGGTCAGTGCAAACTCATCAAACAAGTTGTAGTTACAGCAGTTTTGCACTAAGCCTTTGAATTGTTTACACACTTAACCCATTCCCTCTTAGACTTTTGTTAGAACCAACCTCTTTGAATAAATCTCCGAAAAGGAACATTTACTAGAAAAAAGGAATTAGGAATTTAAGAAATGTGCAGTTTTGAAACCATTGTGATAAATAGAGAATTTGCTCCTATGGAGCATATTCTCTATTTATCATAATAAATTAAAACAAGTGAAGCGCTCACCTGAGATAACACAGGGGCGTGGCCACTTTTTACCAAGAAGTCATCATTTGTACAACCTTGGTAGAGAACCACAAGGCAAAGCAGTATGCCATTAATTAAAGGTATAAGCCTTACGGTTTCAGAGAAAAATAATATTTTATATTTTCCCCATGAAAAACTGATAAGCCCCAAGGCAGGACTAAGTTTCGCCCAGAGGTAAGGGTTGTAAGTTGAACATTCTTGGCAGAGGACCACAAGCCAAAGCTACATATTTGTAGAGGACCATTAAATCATGTTACATAACAAACATCAAAGGTCTAGGCCTTACAGTTTCAGAGAAGAAGATTTTTAAAGATTTTCCTATGAAAAACTGATAAGCCCTTGGGCGGGGCCATTTTTGGCCCGGGGGTCATAATGTGACCAACGTTTCTTTCCTACTAGCCACTAATACTTCTGACAAAATTTGGTTTAAATCTGGTCAGCAGTTTCAGAGGAGATGTCCTTTGAAAAATGTGGATGGACGCCAGACACTGGACAAAGAGCGGTCAAAATAGCTCATCCTGAGCCTTTGGCTTAGCCGAGCTAAAAAATTAGAGGCATCAAAAGGCGTCTGTAGGAGGAAATGGGTTAACCCTTAGCTCCATAGATATGCCTTTTAACGCCTTTCTAAACAGAGTAGATCAGGGTCTGCTATTTTTGCTTTTGGAATTTGATAGACCCGTGTCTCTTTAATTTCTAAAATGGCTACAATGATAAACCTGCCATATTGCATTATAACTATTTTGGAATTGAAAATTGGAATAAATATAGAACAGGGAAAGGGTTACTATTCATAGTCATCATTTCTGACATGAATATTGATGAAGTACAGGGCAAAGTAAACCCATAAGTGTGAACTTACAAGCCAGAAGGTCCTTGTCCCGGCCACAAATTTCTACGACCCAGTCACGCTGCAGGGCCAGAGAAGTACCCATGCTAGCAAGGTTGGAAATTATGGCTATCACAATGATGCCCACATAACACATCTCCAGAGCCCCGTCCCGGGCTCTAAGGTAATCTTTGTGCCCAATGACAAAGAAAAGTAACACTGAACATACTGCTACAGCTGTGTTTTGTACTATCAGTGTTGTCCTTGCAGCTGAAACATACATGTAAACCTGTTAACCCTTTACTCCATAAATACGCCTTTCTACATTTGCAAATAGAGTAGACCCAGATCTGATGGCTCCTACAGGAGCCATCTGATCAGGATCTGCTCTGTTTGCATATGATATAAAAAAATATTATACTACAGTTTCTGCCATTACTTAAAATTCCTGTATCCATGAGGTATCATAACAATTAATCTAATTAATATTCATGATGTCATTATTTCTTATGTGAATATTCATGAAGTAAAGGGGAAAAGATAAGCTTTTATCTGTAAGAGATGCTTTTTTATGCAAGATAAAGAGATGCTTGCAAGATAAAGAGATGCTTTTTTATGCAAAATAAAGAGATGCCTTTTTATGCTCTTGCAAACAGAGTAAAAATACCACTTGTTTATAATGCCATTATAAAAATTTAGCTCTTTAGTATTCCTTATGCCATTGTTTCTTAGATGAATATTCATGAAATAAAAGGTTAAACCCTTTCCTTCTAGGCCATGAGCCAGAGGCCCAAAATTTGGCTATGAATGAAATGAATGAAAGACTTTATTTAATGAGGGTAGCTCAATTAGTCATAATGACTAATCTACCTTGAGGCCCTCAAAACAAGCATTTCATACAAAATACAAAACAGTAAAACACAGATCTATATACACAAGAAATCAATGTTCAGAAATTCAGTAATATCTATCGGTACCATCTTTGGGGAATAATGCTATCAATGCTTTTTGACAAGATACAAGTATCTAGAATCAGAAAATATGTGATAGCAGTAAATCGGTGGTAGCTTTTTGGGTTTTTTTTCACCAATTTTTACCCTGTGGTAAAAATAGTGTTTTCTAAATCTAGCATTAAAGAAAAGACATCATTAAATTTCAAACTGATGTCTCTCTCTTGTTACATCCTATATCTACATGAAAATTGAAAGGATTGTAGCTGTAGTTACACACATTTCATTTATGTTGTTATTTTTTCACAAAAAGTGGTTCATATAATGGAAATTTCTGCTCATACGTACATGGAATTATGTTTACATTCATATGTATTTTGCAGAAGTAAAATTTACTCTTATATATTTATTATTCATCAAGAGCATTACAACTTGGAACTATAGGAAATGGATCCCCTCCCCCTTCCTTATGATGATATTGTCTCTAATCAAGTATGCATTTAGTGAGAAAACACACACAAAAAACCCCAACAAAGTCCCATAATTTTGCTTACTACATATAGGGCACCCGCATCTTCATGCGGGGCCCTAACGAGTAAATGAATCATCTTTCGTGATCAATTCTTACATGAATATTCATGAAGTAAAGGGTTAATCCTTTCCATCACATATGCTTTTTTCACGCATTTGCAAACAGAGAAGACCCAGATCAGATGGTTCCTATAAGAGCTGTCTGATCAGGGTCTGCTCTTTTTTGCTAATAGAATTTGAAAAAACTGTTTCTTTACTTTCTAAAATGTATAAAATTTTCCACTTTTCATATTTCATTATAACTATTTTGCCCGTCAGTAGGTATTGAAATTTGGAATAAAATATAGAACAAGGAAAGGGTTAAGTCAAGACAAAAAATTCTTGTGCCACTAATTCAGTGCTTCAGATAATGTTGAGCGTTGATTTTGCCTCACCTTTAAGTCTTGGTGTCTTGTCTACCCAGTCACCAACTATGGCCCCAAACAGCAGTATGGCGATATTGTTGGATAGTCCATATACCGCGGTAACTCGGAGTGACTCCGGAGATATTATGACCATGAACAGTCCCACACCGAATGACCACATACGATCTCCCTATAAAGAATTTAGGTATATATGTATAGTAGAGCCTCTCTAAAGTAATAGCTTAACCCTTTCCCTTATATAAACACCTTTTGACGCATTTGCAAACAGAGTAGACCTAGATCAGGCGACTCCTATCAGAGCCATCTGATCAGGGTTTTCTTGGTTTGCTAATGGAATTTGATAGATCCGTTTCTTTAGTGTCTAAAATGACTTCAATGTTCCACTTTCCATATTTCATTATAAGTATTTAGTCAATAAATATTCAGTAGGTATTGAAATTCGAAATAAACATAGAACAGGGAAAGAGTTAATGAGTGAGTGAGTTGGGTTTAACGTCCGACCAACAGTATTTCAGTTATTTGCAGATGGCACCCACATGAGACAAGTTATTTATAGTGCTGCCTCATTGAAATACCCCTGCCGCGGCCACATGGAAAGGGCACCCTACCAAGTCACATTATCCTTACACTGGGCCAACCAGTCCTAGAACTACACCTTTTAATGTCAAGCGTAGACAAGGGAGCTACTAGTACCAACTTTTAACGACTTTTGGTCTGTCGCAGCCAGGGATCGAACCCACGACCTTCCGTACCACAGGCGGATGCTCTACCACTAAGAGTTAATGAATAAACATGTTTGTCTTTATATGGTGGCTGCATAAAGCAGGACAGAGTAATGCAGAAAGCTCCTATAGGGTCTTCTTTTCATGCATAAGATAGGGTTTGTTGAAGAAATAAAAACGTTATTCTCGAAAATGTTTTAATTTACTCATTTTATCTCAGCCACTGCATGATGACAAAGTTTGACTGAGCAGTAATTATATACCTATCCATGATGATGAAGTATGACTGAGTACACATTATATACCTAACTCATGATGACTAAAAATGACTGAGTACTAATTATATACCTACCCATGATTTCTAAGTATGATTGAGTACTAATTATATACCTACTTATGATGACTAAGTATGACTGAGTACTAATTATATACCTACGCTGGTCCAGTGATGATTTATATATCATACCAATTACCAATTATCTACCTAACCATGATGACTAAGTACTAATTAACTACCTAACTTATGATTACCAAGTATGACTGAGTACTGATTATGTACCTACCCATGATGACTAAGTATGACTGGGTACTAATCATGTACCAACCCATTATAACTATGTATGGCTGAGTACTAATTATATACCTACCCATGATGACTAAATATGACTGAGTACTAATTATATACCAACCCATGATGACTAAGTATGGCTGAGTATAAATTATATACCTACCAATGATGACTAAGTATGACTGAGTACAAATTATATACCTACCCATGATAACTAAATATAACTGAGTGCTAATTATATACCAACCCATGATGACTAAGTATGACTGAGTAGTGAGTACTTATTATGTGACAGTGCTCATACCAGAAGGACCAAAATTCAAGGGAGACAATGTGGTTCAGTTCATTTTTTTTGTACAGTAGTCTTATACAAAAAAAAACTACCTCTACATACAGTCCTAAGTAAGAACGGTTTCTTAGATTCTATGCTAGCACCTCCAGTCTACATGTCAGAGTAAGGCTCTGCTGAGAAATTATGAGAAAGCTCAGAACCAAACCAACACCCATCATTGTTTGCTAAGATCTGTTTCTGCAAGCAGTATTCTCAATGCGCTCGCGAAGATGTTCCAAATGAAAACCTCAAAGGCAAAATATTTTAATGTAAAAACTTTTCCATTTATAATGCTGCCTGTAATACTATATGTATTAACTATAATTTAGTAATTCTTTAATCATCCAAACTATTATACTGGTTTAAACCTTTCTGACAAAACCCCTGTAAAAATCACCTGTTGAAACCATTGTGATAAATAGAGCATTTGCTCCTATAGGAGCAATTGCTCTATTTATCACAATGGTATCAAACTACAAAATTCTAAAAGTTTCCTTTTCTCTAGTTAAAGCTCCTTTTCAGTAGATTTATTCAAAGTGGATGGATCTAAAAATAGCCTATGGGGGGAATGGGTTAATTAACTGATTCGCAAAGAATTCCATTTGGCACTAAATTGTTCACAAGATTACCTCGTGAGGGATGATTTCAAACGTTATCAAACAAAGGGTCGTCTCAAACATTTATCAAGAACACTAGATACACACCGTTACATACCAACCCATTATAACTAAGTATGATTGAGTACTAATTATATACCTACCCAAGATGACTAAGTATGATTGAGTACCAATTATATACCTACCCATGATGACAAAGTATGACTGAGGTAAACAAAAACTCGCAGCTTGAGTGGTAAGGATTTCTTTCCTCCTCCTAAAAGATAAAACAAGAGGGCCATGAGGCCCTGAAGCGCTCACCTGAGATACCCTAGGGACGGGGCCATCATTTGTACAACCTTGGTAGAGAACCACAAGGCAAAGCAGTATGCCACTAATTAAAGGTCTAAGCCTTATCGAGGGCTTGGTGAAAAACTATTCTAACTCCTTCACTTTAGTGATGGAGTTAGAATAGTTTTGCACCAAGCCCTCGTTATGGTTTCAGAGAAAAATGATACAGTTTTCCCATGAAAACTGATAAGCTAGGGCCAAGTTTCGCCCAGTGGTCATGGTCGTAAGTTGAACAATCTTGGCAGAGGAGCACAAGCCAAAGCTACATGCCAAATATCAAAGGTCTAGGCCTTACAGTTTCAGAAGAAGATTTTTAAAGATTTTCAAATGAAAAACTGATAAGCCCTTGTGCGGGGCCATGTTTTGCCCGTGGTCATAATTTGAACAATATTTGTAGAGGACCATTAGATCATGCTACATACCAACTATCAAAGGTCTAGGCCTTACAGTTTCAGAGAAGAAGAATGTTAAAGATTTTCCTATGAAAAACTGATAAGCCCATGGGCGGGGCCATTTTTGGCCTGGGTGTCATAATTTGAACAATTTTTGTAGAGGACCATAAAATCATGCTACATACTTAATATCAAAGGTCTAGGCCTTACAGTTTCAGAGAAGAAGATTTTTAAAGATTTTACTATGAAAAACTGATAAGCCATTGGGCGGGGCCATTTTTGGCCCAGGGGTAATTATTTGAACAATTTTTGTAGAGGACCATTAGATCATGCAACATACCAAATATCAAAGGTCTAGGCCTTACAGTTTCAGAGAAGAAAATTTTAAAAAAAATTCCTATGAAAAACTGATAAGCCCCGGGGCGGGGCCATTTTTGGCCCGGGGGTCATAATTTGAACAATCCTTGAAGAGGACCATAAGATCATGCTACATGCCAAATATCAAAGGTCTAGGACTTACAGTTTCAGAGAAGAAGATTTTTAAAGATTTTCCTATGAAAAACTGATAAGCCCATGGGCGGGGCCATTTTTGGCCTGGGGGTCATAATTTGAACAATTTTTGTAGAGGACCATATAAGATCATGCTACATACTAAATATCAAGGTCTAGGCCTTACAGTTTCAGAGAAGAAGATTTTTAAAGAGTTTCCTATGAAAAACTGATAAGCCCCGGGGCGGGCCATTTTTGAACCGGGGGTCATAATTTGAACAATTTTTGTAGAGGACCATAAGATCATGCTACATACTAAATATCAAAGGTCTAGGCCTTATAGTTTCAGAGAAGAAGATTTTTTAAGATTTTCCTATGAAAAACTGATAAGCCATTGGGCGGGGCCATTTTTGGCCCAGGGGTCATAATTTGAACAATTTTTGTAGAGGACCATTAGATCATGCAACATACCAAATATCAAAGGTCTAGGCCTTACAGTTTCAGAGAAGAAGATTTTAAAAAAAATTCCTATGAAAAACTGATAAGCCCCGGGGCGGGGCCATTTTTGGCCCGGGGGTCATAATTTAAACAATTTTTGTAGAGGACCATAAGATCATGCTACATACTAAATATCAAAGGTCTAGGCCTTACAGTTTCAGAGAAGAAGATTTTTTAAAAATTTCCTATGAAAAACTGATAAGCCCTTGGGCGGAGCCATTTTTGGCCTGGGGGTCATAACGTGAACAACATTTCGTTCCCCCTAGCCACTGATACTTCTGACAAAATTTGGTTAAAATCGGGTCAGCAGTTTCAGAGGAGATGTCGTTTGAAAATGTGGACGGACACCGGATGCCGGACAAATAGCGGTCACAATAGCTCATCCTGAGCCTTTGGCTCAGGTGAGCTAACAAGACAGCCATGATAGTCCTATATATTCTGAACCAACAGTACTTGTGATCTATTGTTAGCAACAGAATAGTTGTCTCATTGCTAAGAAACATTGCAAGCAGACCCTAGAAACAATGTCTTTTAACCCTTTCCTTCATATATAAATGCATTTTCATACATTTACAAACAGAAACCCCAGATCAGATGGTGTAGATCGGACATATTACAGAGATCCAGATTAGATGCGTAAATTAAAATATTTTCAATATAACTTCTTTATTTCTCCACCAAACCCTGTGTTTTATAACCACTCTTTAGAATCGTCTTTTCAAGACAATTCTAAAGAGTGGTCACAACATAGTGTTTGGAGGAGAAATGAGTATTTGTGTATGCACCGTTATCTGTAGCTCTAGCTGATATTAAGCCTTCTCTTGCTGAATTTTAAAATACATTTCTCATTCTTTACCCATGCCCTGTTGTATAATTATATATATCTTCACTGTGTACAAGTATTTAGCTGTGCAATCACTGCTATAGAGTGCACTGGCTGCACAATCAACTTGTAAATAGTGCAGACCCTGATGAGACAGCTGCTGCAGGAGCTGTCTCATCTGGGTCTGCACTATTTACAGGTATATTGACGCGAATAGCAAACGAAGGGTTAAGATGTGCAGTTTCTACCAATTTATACACAAAATACTTATACATATGCCATTGTTAAAATTAGGATAATTTAAGCATTCAATAGGGAAAGGGGTTAACCCTTTACTCCATAAATATTCATGTAAGAAATAATGACATCATGGCATGGGTATTCAGATTAGATAGTTACAAGAGCACAAGGACAGGAATCTTAGGTCATGGCAGAAACTAGTTCAGATTTGTGTACTCTAAATGGTGATATCGAGCTACTTTCGGTTTTAACGATATCCAGACGGAAACCATTACAAAATTAGCATGCTGTCATCACGAAGTAAATACAGATCTGTATTTACTTCGTGCTGTCATACAGCTCGTTGATGAGACTAGGCAGAAACTAAAGAATCATATTTATATCATAACATAAACTAAGTAGACCCTGATCGGATGGCTCTTATAGTGGCCTACTGATCTGGGTCTGACCTGTTTGCAAAGGCAACTATCACAAAAATTAGCATGTCGACTGTCGTCTTAATTGAACTGCTCATTGATTAGACTATTGATGCCATTAGCAGCTGATATAAACGGTCTCCTCGGCTTGTTTTTACACAGTCTTTTTGGAAGTGGGGTTCCGCCAGGCCGATATGAACCGTAGGGGTCATTTAGACCGGGCCGTTTCAGATTTTGCATTCCAGGAAAATAGGTCGATCTTGTTTACATATGGCTCGGGGATAGTGCTTGTCCGAATCCCTTTGGATAGCAATGTGCAAAACCGCCAGTTTATAGAACACATCTACAGTAGCACTCTTACCCATGTCCTTAGGTTGTTGGGTATCAGATATCAGAAAGTTTTTGTTCTCATTTCTGTCATTTTAAATGTCACGTTTTCTCTGCAGTGATTAGTGGCCGGTTCTCATAATAACTTTATTTAATCACACCAAATAACGGCGCCGCCGCAAAATAAGAAAGGAAGCCATTTCTTGTCGATCGGTGTGCCTAAAATAAGCAATGACGGGATGGATCTATTTGCTTTTTTACGGGTATCTGAACAGTGCCGCTTGGCATGTTAAAGGCTGCAACTTGACATATTTGGTTACAAAGTGCACTTGAAATGTACCAAGTCTGAAAGTTCAGCTAATCAACATATTCATGATGTCATTATTTCTAGCATGAATATTACGGGCACAAGGGGTGGTCCTCGGTTTACCCACAACCCAATTATCTCCCGTAGTGCAAAGTTCAAGGGGAACCACTGCAGTGTACTTTCGTGTTTGCCTTCAAACTGGGACAAGAAAAATGGTCATTTGATTAAAATGGCATCTTTATCGGAATGTATCCACTATATACAGCTCTCAAAATCTCCTATCAATTTTGAAGCTGTCAGTAAACAGACGAATGTCTTCTACGATGATGCGAACCAGCAGGTACAAATTCACATATATTCGGACAATCGCTGTTTCGGATACGCCACATTCTATATAACGATTAAAATCATGTGGGAATTGAGCAAATTAGTCACTTGCATTGACGTCATATTACAGTGGTTTTTATTAGAACTGTAACAGTAGTCACATGTAATAAGTAGGGAAAGTAAATTACGCTGAAAATATTGTAACCGTCCTAGCTTTATGCTAGAAGGTTTCCCAGGTTCTATTAAAACTTCTTCTTCTTCTTCCTTTGACTGGCCGCCTTCGTCGTGCCGAATACTCTGCCAGTTGTGCGCAATAACAACCCCCCTTCCCATTGATATTTTTGAATAGCCTTTTTTTGTCAGATTTGCTTTGTCACCTGAGATTTAAATATCTCAAGCGACTTTGCTTCTGCGATGTTTTGCGGTAGTGCATTCCAGTCTTTAATTGTTTGGTAGAAGAATGACCATTTCCTGGAGTCTGTTCTTGATGTCTGTACTGCATAACTATGGGGTTGTGCATATCTTGTATTTCTAGTAGGTTTTATTAAATATTTATCTGGATTTATTTCTACTAAATTGTTGATTATTTTGTAAAACAGAGACAGTCTGGCTTCCTTTCTTCTTGTTTTAAGGTCTTTCCATTTGAGTATGTTCAGCATTTCCCCTACACTTGATCTGTTTCTATGTTTGCCCATGACATATCTTGCGCTGCGTCTTTGAATTTTGTCTAATTTATCTATGTGTTTTCTTGTATGGGTCCCATACAGTGCAGGCATATTCTAGTTGGGGTCTTACTAAAATGAGGTATGCCTTTTCTTTTACTTACATATTTAGGCAGTAGAAATCAAAACTCGAGTGTCTAGGGGATACTATAATTTATTTAATTCTCTTCCAATACCTTCTTATTTCAAACCAAAATACATATAGTGGACAGACATAGTCAATTATGTGAAATGCCTAATGTTGCTTTTGCACCCTAAAGATAGAAAGAACGAAAGGGAAGAATAAGAGTGAGAGAAAGTGGACCTGTTCTGACGGGAGGTAAGATATACCTTTGACTGTCCTGAACAAAAGCCACTGAGTCTCTAAAACAGCTCCTTATATAGGTACTTGGCTGCATTGAGCATGCTTTTCCCATGGTTATTAACAAACTAGCAAAGAGGAGCTTTGCAAATGTACCTGTAAGACTATATATAAGTTTAAACAAAACAATACACAAGTGTATACAACTAAACCTATCTAAAAACTAATAATACTTGTTAAACAAACCTCTAAGTCTTTGATATAACATAGTCTGGGTAGCAAACAGTAGGAAAGTCATGATAGTACTGACTTGTTCTTAAGTAACATGGTAAAGTAAGCCAAACTAAACATCAAAAGGTAGATTAAGGTTGAATATGTTTGAGATCAGTACCTAAACAGTAATCATAAAATAGAGACAAAGTGATTCCTGCTACAATATGATTATTATACTGTCGTGGTATAGGTCATTTTGTTTCCCTTCGACATGCTATGATGGTGAAAACAGGTGCGTAGGCAATGGGGCCGCAGAGGCCGCGGCCCCAATATTTTGGCCACCTGCGGATTTGGGGACGCGAGCATGAAGCCTTCACTAGCAGCCGCTCAACTGTGTTTGGAGCCGCGGCTTTAATCCCTTGGTGTTGCAATTAACATAAGTGTCAAACTGATAGTTGCGGATTAGCGATGATTTAATTAATGGCATTAATGATGCGTGTTGTTAACGACCGGTCCACTATAGGGAACTTTTTCTGCCCTTTTATCTGTATAGCCGAGAAAACATTATTGGTGCAATCTTTTGATCGTGAAACTGAAAGACCGAAAAGAAACTAAGAGAAGGTAATTCAAAACAAACACTATAAAGGTAATTATACCAGGTAATTATACCAATTTAATAATAACTGTTCATATTGATTATACTCAAAGTAAAAATTAGCACATTAGCAACCAGATTTGATATTCATTCTAAAAATCATCTTTGAAATGGACGCACCAAATCAATCCAAAAACATAAAAAAAAAATCCTAAACAAACTTTTGGTATCAAGAACCCTGAGCAGAGATCGTTCAATCCTCAGTGGTTCATGTCACATCCTTGGCTTCACTATGACGAGGTAAATATGCTATTCTGTTTTCTATTGAACAACTTATTAATATTATTATTATTATACCACATTTATATAGCGCTCTTTTCACACAGAATATGTGCTTTCAAAAGTGCAATTGAACAGCTTATTACACCGCGCTTTATGTCCAATCAATCATGTGCTGTATAAATGAAGGAAACGTTTTAAAACCTCTTATATTCTGTTTTTACCAGATTTTCAGGCTGGTGACTTGGCATTTTGCTGAGCTGGGGAGCTGCTATCCTCCGCGCACAAACAAGAAAAAGCAGACAATCGTGCTCAGTTTCTTCAGTCTGATCTAGGTCTACTCTGTTTGCGAATACGTGAAAACACGTTTATATGAAGGAAAGGGTTAAATGTTTTCTGAGATTCTGAGATATGATGTCGATAGAACAGTGGCATCAAGTCACTGGTCATGCACCAGACGGGTTCTGACACATTTGGATTCTAATGAGACATCGAGTTACTCGGCATCTCATCTAGATCTACACTGTGTGCATATGACAGTTCATGTCTTGCAGACGAAGGGTTAAAACATGCATACTGCTATAACAAGCATTGATTATTATGATGTTTTGTATTAAAAATGCAGAGTTTTTGTTATTACATTTTATAAATATATTCTCGTCGTTTCTTATGTTTGTTTGATTCAACAATAGTTCAGTGATACCAGATTAAGTTTCCTAGCCACGCAGGAAATCGACAAACAGAATGACGTTTTGTTGGTAAAATAACAAAAGCTGTAAAAAGCGCATGGAAATCGCATCTAAGAAAACACAAATTTAAAAAAAAATCGGCACGGGAGGGGACACCCCATTCGCGGCCCCAATCTTCAAAACTTGTCTACGCGCCTGGAAAAGCGTAGGTATCAGTTTATTTGGGTCTGTAAACCATGTACATGTCATCTTCTGTAAGCAATTTGTATATCATTTAACTCGAACAAACATACGTATCGGTTTTTAAGGCTAATTGTAATTAATCTTAAAAAGAAAAACTGTCACTATTTCCTAAACCTAACTGAAAGGTGACACATTCTTCCACTTGCCTTACGAAGGTTTATTACGTAAACTAGTCTACCATTCCAATTAAACAAATGTTTTTTCCGTTGTTGTTGTTCTAGGCCATACGGCCGCAATAGCTTCACAGGTATGTTTCTCTCGGTGGGGAGGGGGGCATGTAAAAGGATTTCTAGATGACTCAGCACCAAACCAACTCGGTCCCATGACAATTCGGCCCCTAGACAACTTGGCCCCTGGACAACTCGGCCCTAGACGATTCGGCACCTATATATTACATTCGAATTGTATTGGTAATTTCAACCAGTTTAAACCATGTTATTGGTGCTTATATATACAGGCTATTGAAATGATAGATATAGATTTTAATTGTATTGACCTAAGTTAATCACTGTTTAGACCCAGATGAATGTTTTCCGTACTAAGCAGGTATTTAACAGATGCACCCAGGGCTTGGGATGTGGATCCTGCTTTCATGAGCCCAAACTTCTGAATTTTCAATCATTGTGTCATACATGTAACATTTGTTGAAACACTTGAATAGATAGCAAATGTTGAAAATGTTGCAGATGCACATCTCTCCCTCCCAAATCAGAAATCAAAACGATGATTGTCAGAACAGCAAATATGTAGTTATAATTTTAACCTTGAACGTAAAACTATAGTAGCACTCTGGTTTGTTTATAGTAAATACAAGTATAAATAGATGAAGAAAAATAATTGCCATATTTAGGTAGATGCAAACAGTACAGTCCCAGATAAAGACATGTCTGATCTGGTTCCGATCTTTTTTAGCATTGCCAAAACTATTAAACACCAGAAACAAATACACATATGCAAAAACATATAAAAGAAAATATACATAAAATTATACATGTACTATTAAATCAGGTTGGATCCAGATCACTCGCCGATTAATTCAATGACTGATCTGGCTCCAATCCGATTGCTCATTTTTAGCTCACCAGAGCACTTTTGAGGGTGAGCTTTTGTGATCACCTGATGTCCGTCGTCCGTCGACGTGTTTTGACCGTCGTCGGGTGTCAACAATTTGAACCTTTAAAAATCTTCTCCTCTGAATCTACAGGGTTCTCAGCTTTCATCTTTGGTACATAACATCATCTGTAGGTCCTCTACAAAAGTTTTATAAATTATGCACCTGGGGTCAAAATTGGCCCCGCCCCAGGGGTGCCTTGTTTTCTGTAGTTTAGTATAGTTTTATATAGTAAAACTTTGAAAATTTTCTCCTCTGAAACTGGAAGGTTCTCTGCTTTCCTATTTGGTACATAGCATCATGTTCAGGTCTTCAACAAAAGTTATATAAATGTTGCCCCTGGGGTCAAATTGGCCCAGCCCCAGGTGTGGCCAGTTTTCAATAGAAACATATAGTGAAAACTTTAAAAATCATCTTCTGAAACTGGAAGCTTCTCAGCTTTAATATTTCATTTGGCACATAACATCATGTAAAGGTCTTCTACAAAAGTTATATAAATTATGCCCCTGGGGTCAAAATTGGCCAAACCCCAGGGATAGCCAGTTTTCCAAAGCTGGCTGTTGTTTTTAATGGTGGGCTGGCTATTTTTAGCATACATAAAAGGTTGGTTATCTCCCTTTGCACTTTTCGATAAGAACTGGATTGCCTCCCTTCTTGGTTATGGCAGATGAAAATTTTATTTAGATCTGGCCTGCTGCAAGTAAATTGGACTATTAACCCTTTACTCCATAAACACGCCTTTCTATACCTTTGCAAACAGAGTAGACCCAGATCAGATGGCTCATGTAGTAGCCATCTGATCAATCTGCTCTGTTTGCTTATGATATAATATAGTGCAAATTGCATTAAATTATTTTCAATTTGTGTACATTATACAGGTATTGAAATTTGAATGAACATAGAACAGAGGAAGGGTTAAAATTAAGTTAAGATATGAATAATAATATGAACTCATGAAGGTATAATGAAAATATCTAAAATTTGAAACATAAGTACAGATTAATTTATTCTTTCTGACTTAAAATTGGCTCGCCCCAGGGCCAGCTAGAAACATATAGTGAAAACTTTGAAAATATTCTCCTATGAGTGTCTGGCGAGCTATATTAGGGCCTTTCAGGCCCTCTTTGGTTATGTACACATATAAACTGGAAGACACATACACAAGTATATGAAAAATAAAGCATGCAATCATTTTCAAGCCAAAATGTGGAAGCAAATAGATTAGATCCCGGTTCCTGTTATGGGTTTACTCTGTTCGCAGTGGCGTTAAAAGGCTTCTGTATGAGGGAAACTGAAAGGGTGTGATAAATTGGCACGTGTCGGTATCAGTTAAACGGTGAATTGAAATTCATATTAACTGCATAAATTCTGAAAATGGTTGATCCTTCAAAAGCAAAGGTAGAAATGCAAAAAGAGAAAATTGCAGACTCGGTTTTATTGAGTCTGTTCATGAGTAGTAATTAAAAGTGCAACACTACTCACGCCCCCTAGCACCGGCTTAAGCAGTATTCAATTTTCAAAACTAATAACATCAAAACTAATAATCTCGAAGGACCAGCAAATATAACAACACTGAGAATGAAGACTTTTTACGGCCGCCACATAAACCTTTTTTACCATTTTGACTATAAGCTTCACTAAATAAATTAATTTTTTATCTATATTCAGATTACTGAATATTTACAAAAAAACATATGATGCATGTAACACACAATATATAACATCTCTTTGTAAATGTGCCGTCGTTAAGAAAACCTTAACATTGCTTATAATTTCTGAATTATGTAAGCTAGAACCATTCATATTTGGTATGAAGATAGCTTGAATGAAGGCCTTTCACTTGATACATGGATACATGAAATCAGGTCAAGGTCACTACTTCCAAAAGTTTGCCATTTTTAACCAACTTTAACATTGCTATAACTTCTGAACTACAAATGTTAGGCAATTCATCTTTGGTATACAGATTATGAGATAGCTTGGGCAAAGGCCTTTCACTTGATACAAGGATACATGTAATCAGGTCAAGGTCACTATTTCCAAAAGTTTGCCATTTTAAACAAAGTTTAACATTGCTATATATATAACTACTGAACTACAAATGCTAGGTAATTCGTCTTTGGTATACAGATAGCTTGGGCAAAGGCCTTTCACTAAAATGATACAAGGATACATGAAATCAGGTCAAGGTCAAGGTCACTTTTTCCAAAACTTTGCCATCATTATCTTTCTGTATGTTTTAGATACTTATGACATGTGATTAAAATAATAATGTATTTGTGATGGAGTTGTTGTTGTTGTTGTTGAGGAGACATAGCATGCGCAGGGTACCTGTGATTTTTATACATGTAAAAAAAGACACGATAAGATCCTCAGAAAGTCTTGGTGCCTTCTCAGTCAGTTATAGCTCAATATTGATTCTTTGAATGGGTTAATCCTTTACTCCATTCACCATTTAACCCTTTCCCTCATATAAACGTGTTTTCACGCATCTGCAAACAGAGTAGACCCAGATCAGACGGCTCCTAGAGGAGCCGTCTGATCAGGGTCTGCTCTGTTTGCTAATGGAATTTGATAGGTCTGTTTCTATCTTCTAAAGATGGCTACAATGTTCCACCTTCCATATCTCATTATAACTAATTTATCTATGAATATTCAGTTGGTAATAAAATTTGTAATAAACATGGAACAGGGAAAGGGTTAATGCATATGCAAACAGTTGACCCGGATCAGATGGCGGCAGTCTGATCAGGTTCTGCTCTATTCACTTATGGTTTTATAATTTTGTAGAGGTTTGATTATAAATACAATTTCTGCCATTGCCAAAGAGTCTCTTGTTCATATGCCATTATAAGAATTAAAATAATTGATATTCATCCTTACATTATTTCTTGGAGTAAAGATTATTTTTTACTGCAGGTATTTGCTGTCAGAGCTGGAGGCTCAATGGGTGTTGTTGTCAAAGGACCAAAGGACAAGACAAGTATAACATTCAGGTAATATGTAATATTTTAGGAGGATTAACCCATTACCTCATAGGCTATTTTTAGATACAACCTCTTTGAATAAATCTACCGAAAAGGAGCATTAATTAGAGAAAAGGAAAATTTTAGAATTCTGTAGTTTTAAACCATTGTGATAAATAGAGCATTTGCTCCTATAGGAGCAAATGCTCTATTTATCACAATGGTTTCACAAAGTGACTCTTACAGAGTCGTCAAAAGTCGTCAATATGAGGGAAAGGGTTAAAATGAAAAATCTAATTTGAGAGCATGACTGTGTTCAAGTTATGTTGGAATCTTGTAATCACAGGCTCACAGCGATCCTAAATAAATTTATCAGACAGTTATTATGGAATTTACTGGTTTTTAGCTCGCCTTTTTGAAGAATAGGGGGAGCTTATGGAATCACCCTGGCATCGGTGTCGGTGTTGGCTTTTGGTTAAAGTTTTGGAGTAAGTGTTGAAATGCACTAATACTACATGAAATAATTGCCCTAGGAAGCTGATACTTGAAATGGAGGTTCCTGGTGTGTTGAACATTGATGTAGTGTAGTTAAAATTTAAAATAAAATTGAATTTTAGTAAACATTTCACCTGTTTTGGACTTAGCTTTTTGGGCTGAAATAGGAAGGTTAAAGTTTTGGGGTAAGTGTTGAAATGCACTAATACTACATGAAATATTTGCCCTAGAATCTGATATTTGGAATGGAGATTCCCTGTGTGTAGAACATTGATGTAGTGTAGCTAATAAAATTGAATTTTAGTCAAAATTGTACCTGTTTGGACTTAGCTTTTTTTGCTGAAATCTCAAGGTTAAAGTTTTGGGGTAAGTGTTGGGATGCACTAATACTACATGAAATACTTTACATAGCTGGTATAGGTGAGCTTTGCTGTCCTGCGACAGTCTAGTTAAACTTTTTGCCATTGAAATTATGAGTGACATCATAGGAAACATGTCTGGTCTTTTGCTAAGAGTGCACACTTAAGCTAGTAGAAGTGACAAATTTGACAATATCTGATCTGGATGTACACTATTTGGCCCCAACTTTTCAATTTAAACAGTGTTGACCCAGATCAGATGTTTGAATTCTTATATGACCTCCAAAGCCCCAAAAGTCACCTTTTTCTTATGACACAGCTCGGATTTATTTTACAGAATGGAGGATAGAGGTGAAGTCATGTCAATCAAGTTTTCACCAGACAGAAAGATTTTAGCCATTCAAAGATCGGCAAAGTCAGTGGTAAGCGTACTCATGTAAGACATAATTACATCATGAATATGAATTAGATTATAGTTATAATAGCATATCGAGGGCTTGGTGCAAAACTATTCTAACTCCTTCACAAAGTGAAGGAGTTAGAATAGTTTTGCGCCAAGCCCTCGATATAGATTCAGGAAGTTTTGGCCATGGCAGAAACTGTTGAATCATTCTTATAATATATAATAAACAAACAGAGCAGACCATGATAAGATGGCTCCTATAGGAGCCGTCTGATCTGGGTCTACTCTGTTTTGCAAGAGAGTAAAGGGTTAAAATTGAAACCGATAAAACATAGTATTGAAAGAACAAATTCACTGAGAAAGTTTCGTCAGAACTGTTTGCAAAAAAATTAAAACAGATTTACCATTTATTACAGGAATTTATCAACTTTCAAGATGACCTGACTTCAGACCAGCAGGAATACTGGCAGACATGCAAGGTAAAGTAAGGACTTCTAGAACTACATAAAAAGGAATGCCAGGGAACAAAATTTATCGAGTTTCTTGATGATATACCATCAAAGGGCTTTCGGTATTGCAGAAAAACTCAACAAGGGAATTTCACTCACCCTGCAAAAATCAAAAAGGGTCTTTTGGTCATGACATGTGGCAAAAATCTTGAACATATTTTTTGATGTTCCTATCTCAAAGGTCAAGGTCACAATCTGGGTCAAAAGTAAAAAATGGGGTTATTTTGTAGTGTCTGCTCGGTAACTCCTACAAACATGAGTGGACCACCTTGAGACGATGTGTAGTGAAAAAGAACCTGGTTCCTATCTCAAAGGTCAAGGCCACAAATGCGATATGGTCCAGGTATACACATGATCCAGGCTTTAGTGTCAGTGATATCCTTTGGGGGTATTTGTCATGTGACTGACAGCTCTTGTTCATAGAGAATTTTACTAGTAACTTGCTGATAAGTATTATAAATCAAAATAATAGTGGAGATAGCTCAGGGTGAGCTTTTGTGATAGCCTGATGTCAGATGTCCTTCGGCATGCGTTGTTTGTCGTCAACAATTTGAACCTTTAAAAAAATTCTTCTCTGTATCTACATGGTTCTCAGCTTTCATCTTTAGCACATAGCATCAAAATTGGCCCGCCCCAGGGATGGCCAGTTTTCAATAGAAACATATACATTGTATTGAAAACTTTGAAAATCTTCTCCTGAAACTGGAAGGTTCTCAGCTTTCATCTTTTGCACATAGCATCATATTCAGGTCCTCTACAAAAGTTTCCGTATAACTGGTAATCTTTTCGGTTGCAAATTTTTGCGGTTTGGGGTCGAAAATAGTATAAAAATGTTTTGCGATTTTAATTTTTGCAGATTTATTGTCTCGGTCCCAGCAAAAATCTTACATGTTCTATATTGTTCTACCATTTACGCCCTGTGAAACTATTTAATAAATTTGCATTTCACACTCTAATTACTTGTACATAAAAGGATGGCAAACACAGCTTTACCCTACCTGTTAGATTGTCGGTCTCCCGGTGCCGCGTGTTTTTCACACTTCGTAAGTGCACCACATTAAGAGGTTACATATCAATGGAATTAATTGAGATGACTTGTGTTAATACAGGCGTGCATATTATTAGTGAATTATTTTTTTTAAAATAATGAGCTAATACAACATTAATGACTATTTAAAGAAGTGAGTGTTACGTGTAGTGACTTTTTTTTTTTTTTTTTAAAAGCAAACTTGTTTGGAATACCGGAATGTTCACAAATTTTTGTGCTAGATTTCACGACTTGTCACGTTTGGTTGTGATAATGTCTGATGTCCGATAATATCTATATGTCACTTGGCGTTTGTGTACTGCTGTATGGGAATGAATATTTTGCGCATATATTATTTGCGGCCTGACTGCATCCACAAAATTCCACAAATAATACGTTGCCGCAGAAAAAACAGTAGTACGGTATATAAATTACGCCCCTGGGGTCAAAATTAGCCCCGCCTCAGGGGTGGTCAGTTTTCTATAAAAACATATAATGAAAAATTTGAAAATCTTCTCCTCTGAAACTGGAAGGTTCTCAGCTTTCATATTTGGCACATAGCATCATGTTGAAATCCTCTACAGAAGTTATATAAATTATGCCCCTGGGGTCAAAATTGGCCGTGCCCAGGGGTGGCCACTTTTCTAGCAAATTTGTAGCAGCCAGCTGTTTTAATCAGCATTGTATATATTATCCTTTGCTGCTCAGTAACATTATTGATTTCTGATGGCGTATAATGGTCAAGCAGTGTAGTTTGCTTGACCAGTGGCTATTTTTAGTGTACCTGTATTGCTGGGTTGTGTCCTTAGTTAGCCAAACTATAGTGGGCTTGGAGCTTAGAGTGATAGTAGACAAACCCTTTGACTTATATGACCTTGGCCATTTCTTAACAACGCCATTATCCCAACCCTTTTCCCCCCATGGGGTGTCTTGTCTTATATAGAAACATATTGTGAAAACTTTGAAAATCTTCTCCTGAAACTGGAAGGTTCTTAGCTTTCATATATGGCACATAGCATCTAGAAGTCGTCTACAAAAGTTATATGAATTACGCCCCTGGGGTCAGATGAGACCCCGCCCCAGGGGTGGCCAGTTTTCTATAGAAACATAGTGAAAACTTTGCAAATCTTCTCCTCTGATTGCCTGGTGAGTGATATCAGGGCCATCATGGCCTCTTGTTTGTTTCAGGGTCGATCTACACAGATAAAGGGTTTTGTGTGGACCAATTCCAATGAAATTGCATTCATCACAGACCATGGAATAGAGTTCTATCAGGTGAATTGCATACTTTATTTTCATTACCCTAATCAGATGGCTGTCTTTGCTTATGGAAATCCATATGGATTTGATTCAGCAGTTTCTGCCATGATCAAAATGTCCTGTGTTCACATGCCATTATAAGAATTCATCTAAATCAACCTGTTCCCTCATATTAATTACCTTTTCATGCCTTTGCAAACAGAGTAGACTCAGATCAGACGGCTCCTATAGGAGCTGACTGATCAGGGTCTGCTCTGTTTGCTAATGGAAATTGATAGATCTGTTTCTTTACTTTCTAAGAAGGCTTCAGTGTTCCACCTACTATATTTCATTGTAACTATTTTGCCCATGATTATTCAGTAAGTATTGAAATTTGGAATAAATATAGAGCAGATAATGAGTTGACCTATTCCCTCATAGGCTATTTTTAGATCCAACCACTTTGAATAAATCTACCGAAAAGGAGTATTAACTAGAGAAAAGGAACATTTTAGAATTTTGTAAGTTGAAACCATTGTGATAAATAGAGCATTTGCTCTATAGGAGCAAATGTTCTATTTATCATAATGGTTTCAACAGGTGACTTTTACAGAGGCGTAGAAAGGTGTATTCATGGAGGAAAGGGTTAATACGTATGATGTCAACATTTCTTACACAATATTCCTGAAGTAAAGGATAAGTACAATGTCTTCATACTAGACCTATAGGAGCAAATGCTCTATCATAATGGTTTCAACAGGTGACTTTTACAGAGGCGTAGAAAGGCGTATTCATGGAGGAAAGGGTTAATACGTATGATGTCAACATTTCTTACACAATATTCCTGAAGTAAAGGATAAGTACAATGTCTTCATACTAGACCTATAGGAGCAAATGCTCTATCATAATGGTTTCAACAGGTGACTTTTACAGAGGCGTAGAAAGGCGTATTCATGGAGGAAAGGGTTAATACGTATGATGTCAACATTTCTTACACAATATTCCTGAAGTAAAGGATAAGTACAATGTCTTCATACTAGACCAGTGCACACATGTGACACACAACTTGTCCAGAACTACTTACTATAATGACCTGCGAGTGAGATGCCAAAGGGCCAACACCTTCTGCACCATTTGTCATAATTTTAACCCTTTACTCCATAAATACACCTTTGCAAACAGAGCAGGCCCTGATTAGACAGTTTCTACCATAACCCAAAAACTCTTGTGTCCTTTAGAAATATAAATTATTGTAATTAGTATTCATGTGTTATAACTTAGTACATGAATATTCATGGAGTAAAGGGTAAAATGAAACTGATGGAGTACTACACTAGAACCAGTCTAAAGCGACAATTTAAAAGGGGTCTAAATAAGGATTTGTAAGCCAGGTGGTAGCTTAATGCGAGTTAAAAGTAATGCAGAAAGCTCCTATACTGTTTCCCTGCATTAAGCAACCACCTGCTTTTTAAGATTTCTGTCTCTAATCAATATAAGGTTGCTTAAGACAGGTTCTACTGTATGAATAAGTAGTATAGACATTGATCATAGTGCTCCAGTAGTAGCATGAGCTGGGCCTGGCTTTGAAGTTATAAATCTTTCTGCTTGAGTCTGAGATCATTCTCAAGCATCTGACCAATCAGATACTTGAGAATGATCTCAGACTCAGGCTTGGGGCCTCCGTTGCCAAGTGGTTATGGTCTTCGACTCACAATCGCTTAGCCCCTCACTGCTGTGGTTCGAATCCCTGTCTGGGCATTTGGAATTTTCATGTGAGGAAGCCTTCCAGCTGGCTTGCGGTAGGTCAGTGGTTCTACCCGAATGTTCGTCTGTGCACGAAACATTGCAATTTGTTCCTTACGCAGAAGAACCTCTGGGGTCTTCCTCCGTCTGTTATTAGCTGGAAGTCGTGATATGACTGAAATACTGTTAAAGCAACGTAAAACCGATAACAACAACTCCGACTCCAAGTTTTAATACCTTGGACCCTGCACTTTTTGACTAACTTTGCCTGTCCAGATATTTAATTCTAGTATTCTAGTTATGGTATGTTCCTTTATTTGTTTTAGGTTAACCCAGAGAAAAGATCGCTGAAGAGTCTAAAGTCTCTGAGTGTGTCTGTCACTTGGTATGTTTGGATGGTGAGTGTTTTAACATCTGACTTTAGAAAAAAATGGTGCAAATCCCTCTAATGTGACCACTTTATGAATCAACATAGTTGTCTTTAAAGCAAGTGGTTAACTATACCGGATGAAAGTAATGCAGAAAGCTCCAGCAGAATTAGGCCTCTTTTTTGTTGGTACTTTAGAGGGGTTATTCTTTATGCCCCCACTTTTAGGTGACTGGGGCATAAAGTTTTTCCCCGTCCGTACGTATGTGACATCTGTCCTGTAAAATTTTTGTCAAAGATTTCTTAGTTTGTGTATGCTGCAATTATTTGATATTTGGTCTGAAGCATAATCATAGTGAGTTGTACCGTGTCTCCCCTTTTCAGGACTGTCATTCATCTACTTCCTTTTTTACTGCGTGGGCATCTGTATCGCATGGACACATTTATATATATTTTTTATATATATTCCATAATAGTTAAAAAATAGAAGACAAAGTTGCTTATGAAAACCTGTACATGCTTACTGTTGGATGATTTTGTGATGTTATTTGTGTATTTTGTGATGATGTATTTTGGTAGAGTCGCTATGATGGTGGACTTCTTGTGATTGCCTCTGGACAGTATGGAAATGCTCTACAGCCTATATTATTCACAGTAGGTGTACATTCTTTCACTTCTTTAACCTTTTTTCTGATGAATATATTTGTAATGATATGACATATAATTATAAATGTTTTACATTTGTCACATTAAAGTGGGAATTTCTATTCGTGGAAGAAATTAAACTAGCAGAACCTTTTTGTACATTTAAACTCTCTTACAAATTATGAGTAGATTTTCTCAAATGCAGATTTATATTTGAATTGCAAGCATTAAATTTTCCTTTTAAACTGTAAGTTTGACAACTATGCTGACCGGGAAGTGTATACCACTGCTGGAATTTGATCAGAGTACCATTCAAGATGATGGATACCTTTTTGTGGACTACAGCACGCGTATCCTTATTACTCTAGGTATTCAAACAGACAAATTCAGGCAAATAGTGAAGACCCAGATCAAACTCCTCCTGAAGGAGCAGTTTGCTTAGGGTCTGCAGTATTTGGCAATGTCTGGTTTAACCCATTCCCTCATAGGCCATTTCTAGATCCAACCTCTTTGAATAAATCTACCGAAAAGGAGCATTGACTAGAGAAACGGAAAATGTAAGAATTATGTAGTATTGAAAGTATTTCAAACCATTGTGATAAATAGAGCATTTGCTCCTATGTAGCAAATGCTCTATATACCACAATGGTTTCAAAAAGTGACTTTTACAGAGACATAAAAAGGCATATTTATGGAGGAAAGGGTTAAAGTTATCAAGATGGTGTCAACTTGAATTATTCAGCTTTACAATCTGTTGAAGGGGGGAGTTTGGGTATCCAAATATACTTAGGATAGTTAGGATGTATAATACCATGCCATGAACTGTATCAGTGGTTTCTATGCTTTTATAGACAGATGTTATTTTAAATTAGACAGACAGAGTAGCAAATAGTGTAGACACTGATCAAACCGCTCCTTTATGGAGCTGTTTGATCTGGGTCTGCATTATTTGCCTAAATTTGTATGTCCAAGTTCTAATTAGGTATAGTGGGTGTATATGCGATGTCATGCCTTGAACCATATGTAGCTCTGGCTTCAATGTTTTATAGACAGGGACCATGGTAAAGCTGCCAAAATTCGAAGTTGACCTGCCCAACATTCCTAAACAGCCAAAACAGTCACTTCTAGAGAGGGATGTTACAATAGCTTCCATGTAAGTTCAGATGATAAGTATACAGTAAAACTTCTCTATAACGGCCACTAAATTGTGTTAATTAGTTGGTATTTAGGGCAGATGGCTGCTGAAAGCAAGGTAAAAGTAAAATAGAACGCTCCTAAAGGAGCATTCTGTTTTACTTTCACCTTGCTTTCAGCAACACCCTGCCTTTAACACAAAATACTTGATGTAATTCAGTGGCCATTATAGAGAGGTTTTACTGTATTTTACAGAACAGTAAGTGAGTCTTTATCCCTGCACTGTATAGATAAGCTAATTAACGCTTTGCAAATAGAGTAGACCCAGGTCAGATGGCTCCTTTAGGTCTACTCCACTTTTGAAATGATATAAATCTGATGCTGCAGTTTCTTCTATGGATGTTTTCATGTCATTATAAAACTCATGTAATAAATAGCATGAATATTCCTGAGGTAGAGGGTGATTTGAGTGATAAATCGAATAGCATAAGTCTAAAACTGAGTGATATGAGTCATATATCAAATAGCATAAGTCTAAAACTGAGTGATTTGAGTGATATATCAAATAGCATAAGTCTGAAACTGAGTGATTTGAGTGATATATAAAATAGCATAAGTCTGAAACTGAGTGATTTGAGTGATATATAAAATAGCATAAGTCTGAAACGGAGTGATTTGAGTGATATATAAAATAGCATAAGTCTTAAACTTTGATATTTGCAATATGTTCACAGCTACAGATAAAGGTGCATACTCAAATACTAAAATTGTTATTTCTTCACCAAACCGTATGTTGTGACCACTCTTTAGAATCGTCTTGAAGAGAAGATTTTAGAAAGTGGTCACAACATTGGGTTTGGTGCAGAATAAAACAATTACTCTTGAAAATGTTTTGATTTACGCATCTTATCTGTACCTCTGATGTTCTTTTAGTGTAGAACAATAGAAGACAAATATTGATCCACTATCATTTTATTGTTAGCCTTTACCGAATTAATAATCAGATGAGAAATAATATCATTAATATTCATTAGTTGAAGTTTTATATTGGCACTATTATCAAGGGGACGTTTTACTATGACAGAAACTGTAGAATCTGGGTCCATGCTTATAAAACGTTTAGTTGAGTCTTAGTTCGTTCTCAAGTTTTTGATTGGTCAGATTTGAGCCAAAGGCTCAAATCTGACCAATCAAAAGCTTGAGAACTCAAATCTGACCAATCAAAAGCTTGAGAACGAAACTCAGACTCAACTAAAAGCTTTATAAGCATGGACCCAGATCAATATCAGATAGAGTAGACCCTGTAAGAGTTGTCTGATCTGGGTCTGACTAGCCAAAATTCTGAGGAAGTTCACTGATATTGGATGCAATTGTTAACAATCAGAATTTTCTTTTCTGGAAAGTGCTATTATGATGATAGAAAGTTATCCCGATGAATATGTTTAAGTATCACCAAACCTGGTTTATTTTTTCTTTCAGATATGGTATGTTGTATATTGTTGTGCTGAGACACCAGCCTAGACCAGGAGCTGCAGGAGCAGAAATTGTTTTATACCAAGTCCAGTCACAGAAGTAAGTTTGGAGTTTACAGCATAAATGGTATGCAGGCCTGTTTATGGAAGAAGTGAAAATAAATGTGTTAACCTTTGATGTGGGAAACAAGTGTACTGGTATTTGCAAACAGTGCAGACCCAGATGAGAGAGCTCCAGGGTCTACACTGCTTGTTATTCAAATTCCTTCATTAAATTTAAGCATTCGAGATAATAATTTATTGTGCAAGGAGTATACACAGTTTTAAAATCCTTTGAATGCAGTATTTAATAACAGAGGCTCAATTAGAATGATAAATTTGTTCTTCAGCGTGAATTTCCCCGGAACTATCACAAGTTCTGAATAGTCATAATTCTGAGGAAGTTTGCCGTCATTGATAGAAACTGTCAACAATAAAAAAATATTTCTGGAAAGTGCTTTTACAATGCTAAAAAGTAATCAGAAGAATATACGTATATATATAACTAACAGATTCATATTCAAAGTGGTCCTCCATGAATATTCATGTAAGAAATAATGACGTTATGAATATTAATCAGATTAATTTGTTATAATAGCTCATGAAAACAGGAATGTTTGGCCATGGCAGATACTGCAGAATCATACCTATATTATATCATAAGCAAACAGAGCAGACCCTGATCAGATTGCTCCTTAGGCTTAGTGCAAAACTGTAATCTATGAGATGAACTTGTAACAACCTTAGCATCCTACATTCGAATATTCATGAAATGATCAATTCATGCATAAATAGTCATCAGAGAAAAGAACAAAATAGTCCTCCCTGTAACTTGAGAATCTTTTATCGAATCTTCACAAGCTTAGAAGTAATGGCTATGGTTACAGTTTTTAGCTCGACTATTCGAAGAATAGTGGAGCTATCCTACTCGCCCCGGCGTCCGCGTCCGCGTCACACCTTGGTTAAGGTTTTTGTTAAAGTCCACTTTTTGCCTCTACTCTTTGGAATAAAGCTTTCAAACTTGGAACACTTGTTCACCACCACAAGTGTAATCTGTAGACAGGAGTGCATAACTCTGTCAATCATTTTGACAGAATTATTATTATTATTATTATTATTATACCACATTTATATAGCGCTCGTTTCACACGGGATGTGTGCGTTCAAAAGCGCTTCACATGATTAAATTGCATGTACAGAATTGAATATATATAATGCGTATAGAATATTTAAAACAAATGAAATTTAAGATAGAGATATCAATAAAATTATCAAAAATTAATTTAAGAATTATAGATAAAAACAAAATCATCCTTTTCTGTACATTTTTTGTCCGCAATTCAAGGGAAACAGACGCACACCGTGACTACCGGTATATTGTGTCCGCCCATTTATGTTACCAAAACTCAAATGAAACATTATATGTACAGTGTCAGTACATCATACAGTTAGGACCCAGAAGCATCTGGATCGGGTTTATGTATGACATACAACACTATACGTAAGATATTGCCTTACATATGTAGGACAATGGGTTAACAGAATAGGTCAATTTTGTAGCTAATGCATATAAACAAACACAATGCAATCACAACAATTACAAATAAACCACCAATATATACACCCCGTATGCAAAATTAGCAAAGGGGTATTGTAATATCAATCGAACGACACTGAACGAGACAAACCATGCTGTGCCAAGTGGACCCAGGTGGTTTCAAAGAGTCTGGGCTATCCCTACCATCAAGATCCACCACCCAGCACAAAGCGACACACACATCAAGTGCCTACGAACAGTGCCCATCCAAACAACTGACAGGATACTCCTTGACCAGTAGTTTGCAAGTAACAAAATGCTCGAGATGGGAGGGATTCGAAAATGTCCCGTGGCCAAGGCAACAGTCATCATGATTGATGATTATTAGCTACGTTCTCTTAATATCCCTAGTAATTTCCTAGTAAAATATGCCAAAGAAACGCGTTTTCCAGACATTAACTGACACTGAATGAGACACACAATGCTGTCCCGAGCCGCAATCCGAGTGGTTTCAGAAGAGATTGGGCTATCCCTACCGTCAAGATCCACCACTCCGTGGCCAAGGCAACAGACATCGTGATTGATAATCATCAGCTACGCCCCTTAATTTCCCTAGTAATGTCCTAGTGAAATATGCCAAAGACAAGCGTTTTTTAGACATCAACTAACACTGAGTGAGACACACAATGCTGTCCGGAGACGCAATCCGAGTGGTTTCAAATGAGATTGGGCTATCCCTACCGTCAAGATCCACCACCCAGCACAATGCGACACACAAAGTGTCCTCAAACAGTGCCCAACTAAATAACTGACAGGTAATTACTCGACTAATATCTGCCATCTTAGTAAAATATGTTGAAGAAATGCGTTTTTAGACATCTTTTAAAAGATGCCAGTGAGGTGGCATCTTTGATGCCAGATGGCAGAGCATTCCAAAGTTTTGGAGCTGCATGCATGAAACTTCTATCCCTGTATTTTACCATCCGACTTATTGGCACAACCAACGACACTGAACTACTTGCTGACCTTAACTCTCTGCGAGGCCTGTACACGTCAAGCATGTTGACAATGTACTTGGGGGATTCATTGTGCATGGCTTTGTACGTAAGTGTCAAAATTTTGAATTCGATCCGATGTTGAACCGGAAGTCAGTGAAGTTCCTTCAAGACCGGAGTGATATGATTATATCGAGAAGTCTTGGTTATGATACGTGCTGCTGTGTTTTGCACCCTTTGAAGTTTCCGTAGTGTGTTTTTTGAAATTCCATGCAACAATGAGTTGCAGTAGTCAAGTTTTGATGTAACCAGGGAGTTTACCAAAGTCTTGGTAGCATCAGGTGATAGGTATTGTCTTATAAGACCTATTTGCCGGAGCTGTGTGTAACTAGATCTACACACGGAATTTACGTGCGGTGTCATATCCATTTGCGAATCAAGTCTTGCACCAAGATTATTCACACACAACGATGGTCTGATTTTAGAGGACCCTACTTGCACATGCAAGTCTTCAGGTACTTTTGTGTTTTTTCTGTGGAACAAGATGACCTCAGTTTTTTCGGTATGGAGCTTCAGCATGTTCTGATGCATCCAAGAGACTTCACTTTTTAGACAGTCCTCGACTCATGTTAGAGCTACTTGTTGACAGGAAATGTCCTTTGGCTTAAAGGACATGTATAACTGCGAGTCATCAGCATAAAGCATCAAGTCCATGGTTTCTGCAGATTGAGTCGACAGGTTTTGTGTACATGATGTAATGTATCGGACCTAGGACCGATCCCTGTGGCACGCTAAATTTCATGTGAACTGGGGTGGACAATTCTCCATCTATTGAGACTGTTTGGTAGCGGTCTTTCAGATAGGAGGTCATCCACTCAAGGGGTTTTCCAATGATTCTGAAGTCATTTTTCAGGCGTTTTAGCAACGCTTCATGATCAATAGTATCAAACGCAGCCGATAAGTCCAGCATCACCAGAATTGTAATTTCTTTTTTATCCAGGGATTGAAGGATGTCATTCTGAACTTTCAGAAGAGCAGTCTGTGTTGAATGACGCTTTCTGATGCAGACTGATGATGCTCATGCAGATTGTTTGAGGTCAGGTGTGACTCTATGCGTTTGTGGACCACTTTTTCTAACACCTTGGAGACAAATGGCAAATTTGATACAGGCCTATAGTTGAATCGAGACCCAGTTTCTTTAGAAGGGGCCTGACATGTGACATCTTGAATTGTTTTGGAACGTACGCTGTGTCTAAAGAGGAGTTTACAATTTTTGTCAAAAACGATAGGAGTTCATCAAGGCATGACTTTAACAGCCATGTAGGTATTGGGTCCAGTTCACAGGACTTGCAGGGGGATGCCTTAATTATTTCTTCTACTTCTTCTGGTGTAGCTGGATCAAAATTATCTAAAGAGTTTGTTGAATGCTGCATTTCAGTGAGAATTATGGCCCTTTTTTAGCTCCACTTTTTCAAAAAGTGGAGCTATTGTCATGACCCTCTCGTCGGCGTTGGCGTTGGCGTTGGTTAACCTTTTTTGTTAAGGTCCATTTCTCAGAGACTATCAAAGGTATTTGGTTCATATTTGGTATGTATGTTAACTATCACAATGGCAACCCATTTCACAAGGGTAGGTAACCCTAAAATTAATTTTGCCATAGTTATGCCCCTTTTTCGACTTAGAATTTTCATTGTTGGTTAAGTTTTATGTTAAGGTCCATGTCTCAGAAACTGTCCAAGATATTTGGTTCAAATTTGGTATGCATGTTATATATAACAAGGGGGACCCATTCCACAAGGGCAGGTCACTCTAAAATTAATTTTGCTATAGTTATCTGCCCTTTCTGACTTAGACTTCCACTACACTATCCAGCACTAAAGAAAGTGGAGCGCACTGTCTGCGGACAGCTCTTGTTTAACTTAGAATTTTCGGTTAAGGTTTTTGTTAAAGTCCACTTTTTGCCTCTAACCTTTTGAATAAAGCTTTGAAACTTGGAATACTTGTTCACCACCACAATCTCCATCTGTAGGCAAGAGTACATAACTCTGTCAAGCATTTTGACAGAATTATGACCCTTTTTAACTTAGAACTTTTGGTTAAGGTTTTTGTTAAAGTCCACTTTTTGCCTCTAACCTTTGGAATAAAGCTTTGAAACTTTGAATACTTGTTCACCATTACAAACTTCATCTGTAGGCAAGAGTACATAACTCTGTCAAGCATTTTGACAGAATTATTGCCCATTTTAACTTAGAATTTTTGGTTAAGGTTTTTGTTAAAGTCCACTTATTTACATAACCCTTTGAGATTTGGATCACTTGTTTACCACCACTAGCTTCATATATAGGCAAGAGTACATTACTCTGTCAAGGATTTTGACATAATTATGGTCCTTTTAACTTAGGGCTGTTCCAGGAAAAAAGGCCTGGGGGGTCGGAACGGCGATGAATTAAAATTTTGTGGGTGGGGGGTAATAAAGAATTAAATTTGTGTTGGTTGGGGCGATTTTTTCAATTGTAATTGTGTTGTATCGGGGTTATTGAATATTTCAATTCGGAGGGGGGGGGGGCATTAAGTACGGTAATTCTGTTTAAAATTTCCCAAATAAGAAAAAATCGTCGCCGATATTCTTTCCCGTTTTCAAGTAAATCCACGTTAATAACGTTTATCACGTCAACAGCGAGATTTCGGTTCGGCTAATTGAATAACGAGACTCATGTCCTACAGCCAATCAAAACGCTCGTATTATCGAATGTTCGTTCAACAAATCCAATATGGCGTCCGTTTATGAAATTCGGTATATGTACCTGCCAATTAATGTGAATATAAGACAAAATTGAAAACCACAGACCGAGATTACGATAAGAGTGTGAAAAATAAGTTCAGCCCAAGATTGCTAGAGTAAGAAATGACGTTGACATTTAGTAAAGAAACAAGAAAAGTGATAGTTGGCGATTTCGTGAAAGTGAAAGTAAACCTTCCCGGGAGAGAGTTCCTTGTTTAATACTGTAAACAAACAAATTAATTACGGAAAACGCGGCTGTGTAGACTTTGGGAACCATCTGAAAACCGCTATATATGTCCAGTTATTGAAACAGCGTGTTCAAGTCACAGGTAAAACCCTGTAATATTGAGTATTCACCAGAAATTTGTGTCTGTCAATATAGCTTTGTTAAAGGAACTAGTCAACATGTACCGATTCAGAAAAATTATAAACCAGCTTAATGAATTAGAACTGAATATGGTAACCAGTAACCAGTATTTGGGTTACAATTTATAAAATATTCCATTAGCTGATTTTTTCCTTCTCTTTAGTTAGTCAATAATGTTAAACAAGAGTTCTTCTTTAAAAAACAACAACAACATTATTTGTTTGAGATGGCACCTGTGTATGAAGACATTTTTAGTAATAGTCAGACCAGACATTTGCCTTATAAAGTAACACTCAGGAATGTGTGAAAGTCTGAATGGAAATAATTTCTGGAAAAATAAATTAGCCAGTTTAGGTTCTTATAAAGATTTTAAAACAGAAAGAGAAGGGCAAAAAATATTCACTTTCTACAAAAAAAAAGATTGACATTTTCATAGCCCAAGGTCATAAAATGGGAAGGCGATATCCTAGACTTAAGACAACTACTAGTACTACTACCCAATCCTACTTAGGAAGTGATCCTACAAATGATCAAGAATGAAAGTTATAAATGTAGACATAGAGTGGGAATTACCACTGAGTGACAACCATGCAGACTATGTTTACATGTAAAAGTTTAAGATCATAAGATCTTCCTGATGAGACCCAAAGATGTTATGGACATAAATAATTCTCAGAAATAATAATAAAACATCACATGAATTGTTTTATCTCTGGAACATATGAAAAGAATTTTTTTTTATCATTTATCAAGTTGCACTTTAGAAAAATCCTAAATTTTCATTAGTGCGGCCCTACCATGTTGAAAGTCTAACTAGAGCACTGTAATGGTATGGATATGCATAGCTTGCTAATTATAATATGGTTAGGTATATAAATGTTTGTTTGTGAAATGGTACTGGTATTTATCAAACATAATTATCTAGCAGAAGATTTTGTCTTCTCATATTTCTTTGTGTCAATAAAATCTACCTGTCCAAAAGTCGAATCTACCTGGCAAATCTCCTAAATCTCCTAAATCTACCTGACATGCTATAGCATTTTTTGATTCATTTATTTGTCAGGTATACATAAATTTACATAATTTAGTAAGAACTTTTAAAAAATCTCACCGTTGAAGGCGGGAGGGGACACCCCTCCCGTACCCACCCCAAGACGCAACTCACCTTCTGAAAATCCTGGGGAGAACCCTGTGGTTTATAATGACAAAAAGAGTTTGAGTTTGAATGTAAATATGATTAGAAATTGTGACTATAAATGTGTATAAAAAGGTGAACTATGTCTAGTAAGTTAACCAATTGTTAAGTGTTATAATACCATGCTGACTTTAAAATCAAATTTCATATCTTTAACGTGTGAGTTTTAATTGCTTGTGTTTTACAAGAAATTAATCTGGTAATATTGAATAGATCCAGGATAAACTGAATGTAAATTGTATGGACATGCACTGCAACCAGTTTGTTTGCTTTCCAGACAAATTGGCAAACTAGAGATGGTGGTGGTAATTTGCAAGCAGTGTAGATCAGATCAGATTTTCATTGCACCAGCTGATCTAGGTCAACACTGTAACAATCTCTTGTGATTTGATTTCTGTATATACCGATAAAAGAAATTTAGTTTACTCATGTAATTCAATGTAATGTGATTGTTTTAATATTCAATTGCTGCCATACAAATAGTCAACACAGGAAAATTAAATTTCACAGATTGGACCAACAGTGGCTATCAAGAAGTGGTTAGATATAAAGTTATCAACAGTCATGGCTCATATTTGCAAAATTAATGTCTGCTATGTTCTTACACCTTAGAAAGGGTTAAATTTAATGATAATATAATTGAACGTCTTGTGTGAAGGTTAAAGATGTTTATATACTAGGAATGGGGAAAAAAGCATTCCACACTAGAAACAAGATGGCAAATAGTTTATTGTTTCAGCATGCCAATGTAATGTGTACAAACTCAACAAAAAGCAGATGATTTCAATATTTAGCACATGGCTTGGAGCTCTCGGCCAATCAGATGCCTCAAAAAGTGTCGACTATATCGTTTAGTTCGACGCTTTTTGAAAAAACCATGGACTAACTAACAAACTGTTTATTTAGTCAATGGTTCCTGTCGACCAATCAATATAATGTTTTTTTGACGTCACATCCTAGGCTTTCACGTGATATTTCACCCCAATGCATCGTAGCCTTGATCAGCTGGTTACACTGAAATACAGTAAAACTTAGGTTAATCGACAATTAAGGGAAATGAATATGCAATTTTAATTACAGGTGACAGTTTAATGCATTACTAAAGGTATACAGAAAGCTCCTATTTTGAGCGTTATGTGTTACATTTAACCTGCATTCAAGCATAAAAAGTTGTCTTTAAAAAGCGGCACAATGCATAACGTATTTTATTGACCATTGTACATAGGTTTTACTGTATACAATCTAATCAATGCGTGAAAAGTTGGAAACAATCTTTATTAAAAAATTTTAAACAAAATATAATATTTGATAATAAAAATCTGAATAAAATGATCTAGATCTAGATCGAATTAATTCAATATTTAAAAGTAACTTTTATTTCAAATGCATCATATTGAAATTGAAATTATCGTTGAATATTTAAAATTAAAATTTAAAATTTTAAAATCTTGCCGTTAATTTTCCAGCTTTGTTGTTTTTCCTTCATCTTCTTCCAAGATATTAATGGATTCAGGAGCAATCATGGTTTTCAATCTTGTGCGAAGAGAAGTGAGGGAAAATCAGCACGCGCCCGATGACGTGAAATTGCGAATTTGATGACGTTTATTTCTTGTTTTTCCTCGAGCCCAAGCCAGTGCTAAATAGGTTAGCCAATGGTTGAGCGCGACTAAACGACATAGTTCTCGGGGGCTATGTCCCCTCGAACTATATCGTTTAGTCACGCTCAACCATGGTCTAACCTATACATAAACAATATATGCTGTCAATATGATTTGCATTCAGAAAACAGCACATTCATAGTAAAACTTGTCAAGCTTTGAGTGGTAAAGAAATCTAGAAAGTACTATTGAATCGGAAATTTCAGTTTTCTTGGTGGTGGGTGGCAAGTTAAATATAAATCTAGTGGTTGTGGGTATCTGACTTATCTTAATTCTCTTGTTTGGGGGGGTAAAAAAAATAAAATTGTGTTGGTGGTACCCCTATTTTTGGCTGGCGTTCCTACCCCCCCAGGCCTTTTTTCCTGGAACAGCCCTTATAAAGTTTGGTTAAGGTTTTTGGTAAAGTCCACCGATTTACATAACCCTTTGAGATTAAGCTTTGAAACTTGGAACACTTGTTCACCATCACATGCTTCATCTGTAGGCAATAGTACATTACTCTGTCAAGCATTTTAACAGAAATTATTAGCCTTTTTTGCTTAAGTTTTTCTCTTTCATTAAAAAAGTTCAAAGAGAACCTACTTCCAGAATGCTATTAAAGATATTTTACTGAGACTTTGATTACTTGCTTCTAGTATCATTGGACACTATTTTAGTCCACTATCAAGTATTTTTACACTAACAATTCTGAGAATAGTCGAACGTGCTGTCCTATGACAGCTCTTGTTTTGTATGTCATGCCACTTCAGTCACTTTGGAGTTATGGCTCTTTACAGAGACGTTTCCCAGATTTATGTCAGTTTCACAATGTTTTGTTTTCTTTTTACAGAGAGATTCCAGCAAAGAAAACAAATGTGTTGAAGTTAGAGATGAGCGGTCGTTTTGCCATCAATGTCGTTGACAGTCTTATCATTGTTCATCATCAAGCCTCAAAGGTTAATATAGATGTTAAGCATTTACTACATAGAAATGCACTTTAACCCTTTCTCTCATATAAACGTGTTTTCACACATTTGCAAACAGAGTAGACCCAGATCAGACGGCTCCTAGAGGAGCCGTATGATCAGGGTCTACTCTGGTTGCTAATGGAATTTGATAGATCTTTTTCTTTACTTTCTAAAATGGCTACAATATTCCACCTTCAATATTTCATTATAACATTTTTTTCTCTGAATATTCAGTAGGTACTGAAATTTGAAATAAACATAGAACAGGGAAAGGGTTAACACCTCTACATATAGAGTAGACCCAAATCAGATTGTATCTGTAGGAGCTGTCGGATATGAGTCTTCTCTTTTTGATTATGAAATAATATAGATCTGATTCTGCAATACACATTTCCATCATAGATTTAAACACTTCTGTCATTTTATTTTATCAAAAAGGGATGGCACTAACTCCCCATGTATGGTCGCAGTAAAACTTAAAAGAAAATTTACTGTGAAACAAATGGTGAAGTTTCTTTATCAGAATTGTCGAACCATTTTACAGAGGTCTCAAGAAGATGCATAATTTTAAACATTTTCAAGATTGGATCCTTTACTTCTCCACCAAACCCTATGTTGTGACCACTCTTTAGAATTGTCTCTTCAAGACGGTTCTAAAGAGTGGTTACAGTATAGGGATTAGTTGAGAAATGACGATTTTAGTATTTGGGTACGCACTTTTGTCTATAGCTCTGCATTTTAGTTTGAATACCAAAGGTGCTAGGGACAAATCCAGTTTTCCATGCAACACTTTGGAAATTGTTTAGAACTTGCAAAATCTAGTGCGCATTACATGGCTTTTAATATGTTGTCTTAGTTATGTTTTGCCATGTTATGTACACTTTTTACCGAAATAAATCTATCTATCTAATTTGAAACTTGCAAGGGTTTGCTTGTTTTAACTTATAATATTTAAAAGAATAGATAGAAATGAAATACTTTTTTAAGATACCCTTTGTAGTGTTATGTTATTGTTTTGTATTTCTACAGACCTCTGTGATATTTGATATTCACCTGGATGGGGAATCTGATGGATTCGCGATCCAGCACTTTCCAGTTGTATCTCCATTGCCAATCCAACCATTCAAGCTACTACTTCCAAGTAAGTCGCCCTTACACATACATACACTCTGTTGTCATGGTTCAAGTAAAACACTTAATGGTTTTCATTACATGTGCTATTTCTTTGTTTGATATTTATAATAAAATTGTTTACACCTTTATCAGATGAATATTCATCTAAGAAATGATGACATTATGAATATTAATTAGCTCATTTTTTTATAATGACACATGAACACAGGAATGTCAAGCTATGACAGTACCTATCAAATCCGATCAATATACAGTAAAACCCCTCTAAACCGGAATTCTAGTAGAGAAGAATTTAGATACTTTTAGACAGGTGGCTGCTTAATGCAGGGTGAAAGTCATACAGAAAGCTCCTAGAGGAGCTTTCTGTATGACTTTCACCCTGCATTAAGCTGCCACCTTTATCCTAGACCGATATTTATGCTGAATTTAGCGTCCGGTTTAGAGGGGTTTCACTGTAATTCCATAAGCAAACATAGTACAGAGCAACAGATAAATGTGTATACTGCGATACTAAAATCGTCTTTTCTCCATCAGAACCTATGTTGTGATCACTCTTTCGAATCGTCTTTTCAAGATTTATAGAGTGGTCACAACATATGGTTTGCTGGAGAAATAAACAAGTTATTCTTGAAAATGATTTAATTTACACATCTTATCTGGACTTCTGCATAGTAGACCCTGATAAGATGGCCCCTCCAAGAACTCTGTTTGCAAAGGTGTTAAAAAGGCATTATATATGGAGTAAATGTTAACCCATTCCCTCGAAGGTTGTTTTTAGAACCAGCCTCTCTGAATAAATCTACTGAAAAGGAGCATTTACTAGAATCACAGTAGTTTCAAAAAGTGACTTTTACAGAAGCTTCAAAAGACATGCTATAGAATCAGATCTTGATTATTCCATCAGGAAACAGCAGACCTTGATTAGGGCCTACACTGTTTGCAAAGGCATCAGGAGGTGTCTCTATCAGGTAAAGGGTTGAAAACAAGTACTGTATACTTGAAAGTGAGAAATGTCACCACTCTGATGATTGAAACAAATTCTGATAATTATCAAGTTTTGACAAACTCTCTCAAGAAATGTAGGTAAAATATGGATATTTTTATGTGTAATGTATTGTTGACTATTGCTTATCAATTCATTATCGTATATATGTAAGAACATGTTGATATTGTAATTCAATATAAATAGCTTTATATGTATTATAACATTGTGGTTTATGAACATCTAAATTTTTGGTTTTGGCATAAACTATTGAATCAGTTCTATATAATTCCTTTAGCAAACAGAGAAGACCCTGATCAGATTGCTCCTATAGGTGCAGTCTGAACTGGGTCTGCTCTGTTTGCAAAGGCAAGAAAAAGAGTATTTATGGAGTAAAGGGTTGGGGTAAAGGGTTAACCCTTTCCCTAATATAAACGTGTTTTCACGCATTTTCAAACAGAGTAGACCCAGATCAGACGGCTCCTAGAGGAGCCGTCTGATCAGGGTTTGCTCTGTTTGCTGATGGAATTTGAAATATCTGTTTATTTACTTTCTAAAATGGCTAAAAAGTTCCATCTTCCATATTTCATTATAACTACTTTATTCATGAATACTCAATAGGTATTGAAATTTGAAATAAACATAGAACAGGGAAAGGGTTAAAGAAATAATTCAGACCAACCTCAAAACTGCTTTATATTTAAGCGCACTTTTATAAGAGTCTAAATTATTTGCTACTACAGTAAAACCCCTCAAATGTGACCACTTAATGAATAAACATTTCTGCCTTTATAAGCAGGTAATTGCTTAGTACAGGCTTTCTGCATAACTTTCATCCTGCTTTAAGGTACCACCTGCCTCTGATACCAAGAATTATGCCCATTTTTCGTGATCGCGTTAGAGAGGTTTTACTGTATATTGATTTCATTTACCTCCAATGAATATTCATGTAAGAAATGATAACATTATGAATATTAATTTACTGAATTTGAAAACTTCTGTATGAACACACAAGAGTTTTGCCCTTGGGAAAATTGTAAAAGAAGATATATTTAATCTCATAAGTTAAAATACAGCAGACCCTGATCAGGTGGATCCTACAAGGGCCGTCCGATCTAGGTCTTCTCTGTTTGCAAAGTTGTGAAAAGCAATATCGAAATTATGTTATCAAAACCATGCCAAAGTAACTTTAAATATTCAGCATAATTATTTATGGTACTTTATTTCAGCTATGAATATTCAGGGCAGTGAGAAAAAGGAATACAACTGTGAACTTTGTATCCTTGATATAAAGAAGATGCCTTGGGAATGATTATCTTAAGGAACTACACAAAGTGTAGACCCAGACCAGTGGATGTGACATTGCCATTTTTTATGAGTCAGGGTTTACACTGTTGCTCAGGGCAGTGACAGCTTGCAAACCCATGAACAGCATTCTCATAATGTCTAATATGCTTTTACAGAAATCATTTGTTTATTGCATAGGCTATGAAGAATATTCCACTATTTTGCCATTTGTGGGGAAGTTGGGGTAGGTGGCGGGGGTAGGTGTAGTGGGGAGAAGTGTTTTCCAAACATGGCATTAGGGAAACTTTAAAAATCTTCATGTCTTAACGTCTTAAATCACTTTCTGAATTTTGACTATTTTAATTTCTGTTATTATTTTGTGTGTTATTATAGCTAATTGCAGTGTTCGGATTGGTTCTATATGTATTTGTAATGTCTTAATATTTTGTATTAGAACAAGAAGTTACAATTGATGATGTAGATCGTTACTTTTGATTCACAAATGTGTATTATGTTCAGGAAAATTTTCATAAAATAGTCCAAGCAGTATCATTTCAATAGTTATGAGATACTTTCAATAAAACTGCTTATTATGTCCCCCAAATGAAGTTGGGGTATATTGTGTTTACTCCATTACTTCTTCTTAATCATCGTCTTCTTCATCGTCGACTTCTTTCTTCTTCTTGTTCTTTTTCTTGTTCTTCTTCTGTGAACTTGTGTGACGCATTTCTCTGTAAGTAATAGTCTGATCCTAATAAAACTTCACATGAACGTTGTTGGTTATGTGTACATGTGCATTCCATGTTTTGCTTTTTTAAAAAAAATAATAATTGAATGGTTGCCTCTGATTGGTTGAAATTTAGATATTGTTTGATTTCACTGAACATTGGTATGTACAGATATTTTAGTACTCATAATTAATTGGTAGATGTTTCGAAAGCATTGGTTGCCATACTATTTAGTGTCAGAGCTCTAATGGTCGAAATACAGATAATATATGATAATCAATATTTGTGTACTTCCTTAACATTGAACAGATTCAGCTAATTGGATTGTGTTCCAGCCTAATGTAGTGATAGATGCCAAACTAGGTATGTGTTCTCAAAATAAGTAGTTAATTAGCATTACATGTACAGTAACACCTCGTTAATCTGAACACTCATCATTATTGATCTTTAACCTTTTTTTTGTTGAATATTGTAAGAAAAAAACTCCACTATCAAAATTGTTCAAATAATGTCCCGTAGGTCAATATTGGCCCCATCTTGGGACTAACCAGCTATTATTTTAAGTCTATGGTAATCAGGTGAACGATTAAGGGCCATCTTGGCCCTCTTGTTTTTATGATGGCATATGTACAGAGGATATTTTGATATTGGTAGAAACTGTAGAGTCAGATCTATCATAATTTCATAAGCAAGCAGAGCAGACCCTGATCGGACTGCTGCTAAATGAGCTGTCTGATCTGAATTTTCTCCATTTGCAAAAGTGTAAAAGGTCATTTATAAATATGAAGTACAGGGTTGTGACAGGTGGCAGCTTTGAGCTTTCTGCGTGCCTTCAACCTGCATTAAGCAGCCATCTGTTTCAAATGTTCTCAATTTTTCTTTACCTCATATAAACGTTTTTTCACAAACAGTGGACCCAGAGCAGACGGCTCCTAGAGGAGCTGTCTATCAGGGTCTACTCTGTTTGCTAATAGAATTTGAAAGATCTGTGTCTTTACTTTCTGAAATAGCTACAATGTTCCACCTTCCATATTTCATTATTACTATTTTGTTCATTAATATTCAGTTGGTATTGACATTTGGAATGAGCACAGTACAGGGAAAGGGTTAAAGTTTTGATTAGACAGGTATTAGCTACGGTATATGACATTTGATCAACAGAGAAATTTCCAACTGAAATAGATATTGATTTTGAGTATAGTTCTAAGTATTTGTCTTTGAAGTCTTTAACTCTTTACTCCTTAAGTGGTCATGTATAGAATCAAATCTGTATTATTTCATAAGCAAACAGAGCCGGTCCTGATCAGACAGCTCCTACTAGGAGCCCCTTCTAGGATCCACCTTATCTGGGTCTACTCTGTTTGCAAAGGCGTTCATAGGCATATGGAGTAAAGGGTTAATTGAAATATTTCCTATTGACACTTTAATATAAGATTTACAAAATGGTTATTTATTTACATTCAAAGTTTGCAGTGTTCACTGTTCAAAATTTTAAATATTCTCATTTTTCTCAATGTAGGTCGTTTATGGCATGTAGAGCTGAAACTGGAGCCGCTTGTAACAATGATACCAGACAAGGTAAAAATCTGATAGAGATGCTGGGTCCATGCTTATAAAGCTTTTAGTTGAGTCTGAGTTTCGTTCTCAAGCTTTTGATTGGTCAGATTTGAGTTCTCAGGCTTTTGATTGGTCAGATTTGAGCCAAAGGCTCAAATCTGACCAATCAAAAACTTGAGAATGAACTCGGACTCAACTAAACGTTTTATAAGCATGGACCCAGATCTTTGTAAATGAGTTAAATCTTTAGAATGCCTCTTAACTCCATAAATACAACTGTCTATGCCTTGGGCAAACAGAGTAGACCCAAATCAGATGGCTGATCAGGGTCACATTATTCGATAGATTTGACATGTTACGCATATATGAATCCACAAAGTATGATTTCATGGATAATCAGAGAGTAGCCGTAATCCAAGCATTTTCACTTCCATGCATGTGTATCTTATGAAGCTGTACATTTTGAGGGGTGACATGTCAAGGTCAAGTTCACTGTTCAGGGTCAAAGGTCAAATTGGCCGGGGGCATAGTGTTTCACAAACACATCTTGTTCTTCAATATGAAATTTGTCTGATCTAGGGCTCAACATCCTATCTGCTTACATCTAGTCAATATTACTCAGCACTATCTTGCTACTACTCTCAAAATACAATTCTAACGAGTAGCTGCAAGATAGGATTTGGCAAGAGAATTAAGATATTTTGATAGATAAGAATTTCTCTTATGTACAGCTTTATCCCAAGTGGAGGGGATGATTGCTGTAAGGAATCTTTGGAAATGCAAAGGGTTATGCTCATTGCCATAAGTATTCGGACAGACGAACTGAGGCAAATAGTGCAGACCCAGACCATTTATATTGTTTGTAATAAGCAAACTCATCTTTCTCGCCAAGAACCTTTCAAACTAATAATATTACTATTGGCAATTTTTGGGATGTACATGTATGTCGATTTTGTTACAATTTGCATTCATGCAATGGAAAAAGTTATGACAGTGCCACCATTGAAAACAAGTATTATTCTGGGTCTTTAATACAGAACAAAAGTAATACTTAACCCTTTCCCTCATAGGCTATTTTTAGATCCAACCGCTTTGAATAAATCTACCGAAAAGGAGCATTAAGTAGAGAAAATGAAATTTAGAATTTTGTAGTTTGAAACCTTTGTGATAAATAGAGCATTTGCTCCTATAGGAGCAAATGCTCTACTTATCACAATGGTTTCACAAAGTGATTTTTACAGAGTCGTCAAAAGTTGTCAATATCAGGGAAAGGGTTAAAGCTCCAGTTGGTTCTTTCTGCATTAAGTAAGCTTTTGCATGAGTTTGCCCAGCATTAACCCTTTCCTCCATAGGCTGGTTTTAGACCAAACCACTTTGAATGAATCTACCCAAAAGGAGCATTTACTAGAGAAAAGTAAAAAATTCGAATTTTATACATGTAGTTTGCTTTAACCCATTCCCACTTAGGCCATTTTCTAGATTCAACCTCTTTGATTAAATCTAACGAAAAGGCACATTTACTAGAGAAAAGGAACAATTTAAAAAAAGAATTGAAGCTTTGAAACCATTGTGATAAATAGTCCTATAGGAGCAAATGCTCTATTTATCACAATGGTTTCAAGAAATGGTTATTACAGAGGCGTAGAAAGGCGTATATATGGAGAAAAGGGTTAAGCAACTACCGGTACCTGTTTTGTTAGATTCCTATTAAAATAATTTTGTAGTCAATAAGTGGTTGATTAAAACAAATTTACTGAACAGTAGACATGGATGTGTTATTATGTTGATTTCAGTGTCGGCTGGTCAAATTCCTACTTCAGCGACAGGACAGTAAAGGTGTGATATTATCTGTGTGTCACCAAATGTTGATGCCAGGTCACCAGGCTACGCTACCTGTGATTTCCCGTGTGGTAGATATGCTAAACCAGGGATATAAGAAATATTTAGATACTGAGGTCCAGGCATTGGTAAGTTGCCATAACCCTTTAGACCATGAATATTCATGAAAGAAATAATAACATCATGAATATTAACTAGATGAGTATCTATAATGACATAAACTGTCGAATGAGATCTATATTATACTATAAGCAAACACAGAGTCAAGGGTAAGGGTAATTTGTAAACCCCTATTTATGATTTGCAAGCCCCTACTCATAATTTTCAAATCCCTGTTTATGATTTGCCCCTATCTATGGTTCGCAAGCATCTATTCATGATTTGCAAGCATCTATTCATGATTTGCAAGCCCCTGTTCAAGATTTACAAGTCCCTATCAGATTCAGGTCAGATAGTTGTATGGCGCACAATTCACAGCCCTTCTGATCAGAATCATGGTTTGCAAATATTCAAGTATTTTTATGCCCCCTCATATCTGTGATGGGGGCATATTGTTTTTTGTCTGTCTGTTGGTTGCTGGTTTGTCTGTCACAACCTTAACGTTGGCGATAATTTTGTTGCCATTGCACATACATACTTCAAACTTGGCGTGCAGGTGCAACTTATGTAGGCAACATTTTTAGGGGTGACTTATTACAGTCAAGGTCATATATACAATAAGGTCAAAAGTCATTTGTTTTTGCTCTGTCTGTTGGCGATAATTGTGTCGCCATTGCAATTTCATACCGTACTTCAAAGTTGGCATGCCTGTGTAATTATGGCAGCAAACATTTTGAGGGGTGACTTATTAAGGTCAAGGTCACACATCAAGGTCAAGGTCAAATTATGAGTCAAATTAAGGTACATTGCACATACATACTTCAAACTTGGTATTCATATGCAACATATGGATGGGAACATTTTTAGGGATGACTTATTAAGGTCAAGGCCATGCATCAAGGTCAAAGGTGATATCTGGGATAGTGTTTCACAAACACATCTTGTTTTTCTGCAGGCGACTGATTCAATGCAGTCAGAGCAGGGCAGGAAAGTAATAGTGGATCAGTCTGATATGTACACTAATGTGTTTGCTGATCTGGAGGACAACAATGTAAGTTATAGTAATTAAGACTTTAAATGCTGAATATTTAACATGGAATGGTCCATGGGTATTTAACGGTAGAGTCTCTGTTTGATATAAAAGAGTATAATTTATATTTTGATTGACAAACTATTTTCTCTGCATTAGTTTCATTATATAGTGTTGAATTGAGCTATTCAGCTTTACATACCAGTGGAGAGAGTATATTGTGTGTCCATAATTTGGGTAAATGAGTCCTTACAATGCCATAGCATTGGGAGGGGGGTAATTATAAATAGAGCTAAATAGATAAAGATGTATATCTAAATACTAAAATCATCTTTTCATTGCATATATGCATACAGTAAAACCTCTCTAAACTGGATGTTAAATTTACTATAAATATCAGTCTTGGAGACAGGTGGCAGATTAAATCAGGGTGAACGTCATGTAGAAAACTCCTCCAGGAACTTTCTTCATGATGATCACCCTGCATTAAGCAGCCACCTGCCAAAAAGTATCTATTAAAATTCTTCTCTACTAGAATTCCAGGTCTAGAGGGGGTTTATTGTATTTAATTCAACTTCATTTTAACAATAGATTTAAAGTACATGTACATATTCTGTATCCAGTTCATTAGCTTCATATATTTATGTAGGGGAGATATTTTTTACAGGATATTCCATACAAGTTTAAAGTAGCTGTTCTAATTGAGTACATCCGCTCACTGAGTCAGCAGGACATCCCAGTTCAGGTATGTACAGGTACACCAAGCTATGTTGAGACTTGTTATTTTGTTGTTTATATAACAGCACCCAAATATAGGACCAGACAACATAATGTAGTAAGTCGCCACATATTATGTACTGGGCTTTGGTCTAATGGATATGTATCTGGTCTAGCAAACATGGGGTCGTGGCTTCGAATCCCAAGCTATGCAGTTTCCTTTTTAAAAAACTGATTTGCTATTTGTAATCATCTTTATAATTTTTAGTCTTTTACAAATGTATGTTAATATTTTGTTATTGATTATTATAATGTTATATTTATTTTTGTTTTGTATGGGCAATTAATTAATAAAAAAAATATTGGCCACTGCTAAGAATCGAACTTGAGACCCACAGCATGCAAGCCCAGATACATATCCATTTCACCAAGACAATTATTTTGAAGGGTTGCAGCTTGCGAAGTCTTTTAAAAATCAAGAAGCGTCATAGTCACTTCATTTTGTTTACATTAGAGTAGGTCATGTTTTGTTCCATGTAGGCACCATAAATACTGCAGTAAAATCTCTCTTAACCCATTCCCTCATATAAACGTGTTTTCACGCACTTGCAAACAGAGTAGACCCAGATCAGACGGCTCCTAGAGGAGCCGTCTGATCAGGGTCTGCTCTGTTTGCTAATGGAATTTGATAGATTTGTTTTTTTGTTCCTAAAATGGCTAAAATGTTCCACCTTCCACATTGCATTATAACTATTTTCTCCATGAATATTCAGTAGGTATTGAAATTTGTAATAAACATAGATCAGGGAAAGGGTTAACTTTAACCCATTACTTCATGAATATTCATTTAATCCTTTCCCTCATATAAACACTTTTTTATGCATTTACAAACAGAGTAGACCCAGATCAGACGGCTCCTATAGGAGCCATCTGATCAGGGTCTGCTCTGTTTGCTTATGGCATGATATAGAACTGATTCTATAGATTTTGTCAAAGTCAATATTTCCCTTGAACACAAATATTCATAGAATAAATATTCATGACATACATGTAATTATTTTTACATGAATATTTCACACGGAAAGGATTAAGAAATAATGAAATCTTGAATATTAATTGGGTGAATTTTTATAATGGCATATGCAAGCAGAAGTTTTGGGTCATGGCAAAAGCTGTAGACCAAAAATTCCTCTGTTCACATGCCTTTATAAAATTGCATTTAAATTATATTTATGATGTCATTATTTCTTTCATGAGTATTCGTCAGGAAAATGTTTTAATTGTAGATAAAAAAAAATAAAGCTGTACACTGCTCATATTTTCCAAAATGTTGAACAAGTTCAGTACAGTAAAACTTTTCTATAACGGCCACTAAATTACATCAAGTATTTTGTCTAGAAGGCAGGTGGCTGCTTAAAGCAAGGTGAAAGTAAAACAGAATGCTCCTATAGGAGATATATACTAAATAATTAACACAATTTAGTGGCCGTTATAGAGAGGTTTTACTGTATCTAAATATATGTTGCTTTAAACTAACTTAGCACTTTTAAACAAGCATGGTAAGGAAGTAGACAATTTGGTTGCTACCGAAACCAACAGAAACACATCCGCCATTCACTGGAATCTGTAATAAAATCATTTATGTGTAACAGGCATACTCATTTTGATGTAAATGTAGGTACTATTACACAATTGCCATTCTCTTACATGGTTTTTAACTTTGGACTGATCTGTTGTGTCAGCTTTTGTTGTGATTTTCTAAGGATTTAGCAATATTCAGATGTCTTTGATATTTAGCTGATTTGCATACATACGGTGGGAAAATGGTAAAAAAAAAAAAAGCATTATTTTCATGGTATGAACACAGATAAGATGCGTAAATTCAAACTTTTTCGAGAGTAAGTCCTTTATTTCTCCACCAAACCCTATACTGTGACCACTCATTAGAATCGTCTCGAAGAGATGATTCTAAAGAGTGGTCACAGCATAGGGTTTGGTGGAGAAATGACGATTTTAGTATTTGGGTGGGCCCCTTTATCTGTAGTTCAGTGAATATGTGTATAACTTTTGTTGTTGATTGATTTATACTAAAAATGAACAGAATATAATTTTAGGCTATATATGAATATGGCCCAGTTCTTGCAGATTGAACATAACCCTTTAAATGATGATTTTTAGTTTGTCTGTTTCGAAGAAAAGTTGAGCTATTGTGATAACTGGGTCGTAGTCATCGTGGTCGTCGTTGTCATCGTCGGCGTGAAAAAACTTTAATGTAGCTGATTACTCTAAAAGTATAAGAGGTATCAACATGAAACTTCGTAGGGTAGTAGATCTCAATGAGGCGAAGGTCCCTACATAAGAACCATAACTCTTGATTTCAAAATTTTGGAGTTATGGACATTTTTCGTTTTCAAATTGTTTTAATTTAGCTGGAGAATTACCAAATCAGACGAGCGTTGGCGCCGCACATGGCTCTTGTTTCAAATCGGAATTGTCTATTTAGTATTAAGGTTTTAAACATGCGAGAGGAAGTGAGAGGATATCAAATGACACACAGTGGAGACCCTGATCAGAGATCTCCTTTAGGAGCCCTTTGATCCGGGTTTCACAGTTTGCAAATGTCTAAATAGTTGTTTGTGTAGTCGTTTATTCAAAGGGTTTACATTAATGCATATGTTCTCTGTTTTCCCAGCACTACCTGTACGAGTTGATCATCAACATACTGGTACACAACAACTGCTTCTACCAGCTGCATCAGTTCCTGCAGTACCATGTGCTGAGTGATTCCAAGCCACTGGTAACAAACATGCTGGCCCCTCGTTGTCCCCTGATTCTTTTCAATGCATATCAGCTTCATTAGTCTAAATACACTTTTGTAAAATCTTGGTGGTGATTTAATGATATACCCTATGTATCTGGACAAACTTTAGCAAATATTGCCAAAGAAGCAATTTAATCTGGGTCTTAAGTATTTGTCACTGTCTCAGTCTGAACTCTGATTTAAAATTATCAATTGAATCATTTAGCTTTATAAACCAGCGGAAGGGGGAGTTTTGGTGTCAGAATACTTAAATAAGGTAATTTGGGTACATATGCAAACGGTGAATCCAGCTGAGTTTTCCAAGTAATATGGCATGTCATCAAGATCCAAACAATTTGAATGCATTTAAAAGAGAAATGTAAGAACTTTTGACTTTGCCAATGGTAGCAAATTATAATTTTTGCCAACTGCCATTAATCAGGATGCAAAGAGATAACCTTTTACCCCATAGAAACTCTTCTTGGCACCTTTGCAAACAGGGTAGTCCCAGATCAGACATCTCCTATAGAAGCCATCTTTTCAGGGTCTTCTGAGCTGGCTTATAGAATTATATAAATCTGATTCTACAGTTTTTACCATGGCCTAAACGCTTCTTATTCAGGCTTGGAAAATTCCACTCGTCCGCTCGCCATGACGAGTAACTTTCTTGCAGGAAGAGTAGAATTTCAGAAATTTTAACAATGAATTTAAGTAAAATAGGACAAAAGCAACTGGCAGGACGAGTAAATGTTTTAGGATTTTTCCAGCCCTGTTATTCATTAAGCTAGTTCATACATCATTGTTTCTTACATGTATGACTAAAGGGTTAAGAAAAACAAAGATTGGTGAGTGCCAGATAGTTCTAGATAATTAGATAATGGAAATGTGACTTCTATGTAGTTTTTGTGTATGACTGATATTTGCTGTTTCGCTGCATGCTCCAGTATCATATTTCAGGCCTGTTTGATGCTGTCTCTTGAGAGTGTGTATCCACCAGCTCACCAGCTTGCCCTGGACATGTTAACGGTAAGCCATACTTGTAGTACAGTAAACCCCTTCTAATGTCACTGTCAAAAAGAGGTCTAATTCTGGGTCTAATTCTGGGTCTTCATCCTTTCCTCCATAAATATTAATGTAAGACATTATGACATCATGAATATTAATTAGATTGTTTTTGATAATGGCATATGAACACAGAACATTTGGATCAGACAGATCCTATAGATATGGATCTATATTATACCATAAGCAAACAGAGCAGACCCTGATCAGACAGCTGATCTTAGTCTACTCTATTTGCAAGTGTGTAGAAAGGCATATTTATGGAGTCACAGGTTAATGGCAATCAGTAGCTTAATGCAGGATGAAAGTAAAGCAGAAAGCTTGTGCAGGCCAGGGGTTTTCTGTTTCACTGTTCATTAACCCTTTCCCTGTTCTATATTTAGGCCAAATTTCAATACCTACTGAATATTCATTAACAAAATAGTAAAAAAGAAATATGGAAGGTGGAACATTATAGACATTTTAGAAAGTAAAGACACAGATCTATCAAATTTTATTAGCAAACAGAGCAGACCCTGATCAGACGGCTCCTCTAGGAGCCGTCTGATCTGGGTCTACTCTGTTTGAAAATGCGTGAAAACACGTTTATATGAGGGAAAGGGTTAAGCAAACACTTGCTTTGATAGGCATTTGTTTTTATTCATTAAGTGGTCAGTTAGAGAAGTTCTACTATATGTAAATGAAATGCAGTAAAACCTCAACAACTGCAGAAATGAGATTTTATTGTTGATCATAATGGTAGTTTGATGCATAAAAGCAACCATCTGCTCTTAACAACACCTACATTTATTAACCCTTCGCTTGCTATTCACGTCAATATACATACCTGTAAATAGTGAAGACCCAGATGAGACAGCTCCTGCAGGAGCTGTCTCATCAGGGTCTGCACTATTTACAAGTTGATTGTGCAACCAATGCACTCCACAGCAGTGATTGCACAGCGATATACTTGTAAACAGTGAAGATATATGTAATTATACAACAGGGCATGGGTAAAGAAGGAGACATGTATTTTAAAATTCAGCAAGCGAAGGGTTAATGTTATGGTCACTTTAGAGAAGTTTCGTTAGTCTGGGGACTGTCATATGAAGGGTCATAAGATAGAAATTATTGTAAGTTCTACCATATGACAATTGCTATCATCATTTGTCAGAACTTACGATAATTTTTGTCATGTGAAGATAGCCTTATTGTTTCATGCAAGTTATCTCAATTGTTACATTCTAGTATGTGCGTCAGTATTGACTATGCAAGTACATGTAGTAGCGATTTGTTGTAAATTACGACTTAACAATAATTTTGATCATATAGTCTATAGTAAGATGAGCCCCAGAAAATGTTTCTTAGTGACTGCAAATTGTGTAGACCAAGACCAGCCACTGAATCCTGATGAGGTAGTATTCAAATTTAAAACAGTTTAAGATCCTGATTTGATATTGAGTAACTGTACATCTCATATGGATCCAAATTGTCCTTGGGACGAGACTATAAACCAAGGTCTGATATATCAGTGCTATACACTGGGTATCTTAAAGAACCAGAGAAACTCTGTCAATAATAAGTGTAGGGCAATGCACCCAGGTTTCTCTGTATCCTCTCCCCTCTCTCTATGGCGTCCAATTAGCCCATGGTGAGCAGAAACAGATGTTAACCATTTCCTCCATAAATACGCCTTTCTACGCCACTGTAAAAATCACCTGTTGAAACCATTGTGATAAATAGAGCATTGGCTCCAATAGGAACAAATGCTCTATTTATCTCAATGGTTTCAAACTACAAAATTCTAAAAAAAAATCCTTACCTCTAGTTGATGCTCCTTTTTGGTAGATTCATTCAAAGAGGTTGGGTCTAAAATAGCCTATGGAGGAATGGGTTAATTAACACAAACAAACAAGCAAATTGTTTGCAAAGTTTATCAAATAGTCCATAGTGGTGAATGGGTTAATGATGTGTCCTAACCCTCTACCTCATAGATACACCTGTTGATGCCATTGCAAACAGAGTAGACAGCTTCTACAGGATCTGATCAGATCTGATCATACTTTCTGTTTGCTTTAAAATGTAACTACAATGTATATAGATCTGCTTTTACAGTTTCTGCTGTTGCCAATACCATTAATATTCTCTCCTAGGCTATTTTTAGACTCAAACTTTTTGAATTAATCTACCGAAAAGGAGCATTAATTATAAAAAAGGAGAGTTTTAGAATCGTGTAGTATTGAAACCATTGTGATAAATAGAGCATTTGCTTCTATGGAGCAAATGCTCTATTTATCACGATGGTTTCTCAATGTGAATTTTATAGAAGCGCGAAAATGTGTCACTAGGGGGTAATGTATTAATTTACCATTTTAAAAATTCTTACATGATGTCATTATTTCTTACATGAATATTCATTAAGTAATTGGTTAAAGGAGTCTGCATCATTTATTCTTATCGGCATTGTCAGTATCTTACAAACCATATTGGCAAACACAGTAGATGGTGATCATTTTCACATCTGATCTATTTCTACACTGTTGACAAGCCTTCTAATGGCAAAAGCCGTATGAAAATTACCTGTTACAAAGTTCTTCTTCAAATACTAAGAGTGTTATATCTCCTCTCAGTCCTGTGTTATGACCACTCTTTAGAATCATCTTTCCCAGACAATTCTAAAGAGTAGTAACAGCGTAGAGTTTGGTTTATAAATAAAGGAGCTGTTCTTGAAAATGTTTGAATTTACATGTCTTATCTGGGTCTCTGCTATTAATTTCAGAGACTGGCCACAGCCAACGAAGAAATCATTGAGGTTTTACTGTCAAAACACCAGCTTCTTCCTGCAGTGAGGTAACAGCCCTTGCCCAAATAATAATTGTCTACTGCAGAAATCATTGTCTTCATCAAATTAGATGGTTTGTCTATTTGTTTTCAAAAGCAGCAAAGTGCCAAACAGTTTGGGTGGCACATCTGAACTGTTTGCATGTGTTTATTCCTTTACTGCTATTACTACATTTTCTTTCTTTTTCGAAGACTTTGTTCATACTATCCCCTTCAATATTAACCCTTTCCTTCATACAAACACCTTTTCACGCCTTTGCAGAGTAGACTCGGATCAGACGGCTCCTGTAGTAGCCTTCTGATCAGGCTCTGCTCTGTTTGCTAATGAAATTTGATAGGTCAGTTTCTTTCTGAATGGTTACACTGTTCCTCCTTCTATATTTCATTATAACTACTTTGTCCATGAATATGCAGTAGGTATTGAAATTTGCAATAAAAAGAGAACAGGGAAAGTGTTGTTTGAGTCTGTGCACCTGCAAGTGCATGCTAGGATCCTATCACAATTATAGAATTTAGTGCCATTGTTAGCTGTTGAGGATAGTGCCGTCTCCACTGTCCGTCCTCAACAATTACAGTAAAACCCTTCTAAACTGGACATGAAAATTAGTATAAGTAATGGTCTTTTGGACAAGTGACCGCTTAATGTAGGTTGAAAGTCATGCAGAAAGCTCCATGAGGAGCTTTCTGCATAACGTTCAACCTGCATTAAGCAGTCACCTGCATAAAAAGACCTGAATTGTTTTTTATTCAAATTCCGGTTTAGAAGGGTTTTGCTGTACTTTGATAACCATCTTCTTCTAAATTACTGCACCAATTTCTGTCCACTCTTTACTCCATAGAGATGCCTGTTAGTAACTTTTCAAACAGAGTAGGCCAAGATCAGACTGCTCTTGTAGGGGCCATTTGATAGGGGTCTGCTCTGTTTGCTAATGAAATCATTTAAATTTTATTCTACAATTTCTGCCTTGGCCAAAAATGCCATTGTTTATTGGCTAATGTAAAAATCCAGTTAATGAATATTCATTAGGTTTTGTATTATTGAAATATTTATGAGGTAAAGGGTTAAAATTATCCTCATATAACTCTACCATATATTAGCTTCATTTTTGTGGCAAAGAATGTAGACCAAAACTACACACCTTATTGGTGAAGCAGCATCTAAAGAGAGGTTTCACTGTGTTGAACTCATCAGCATCTGAATTTATTATATGTGTCTATCAGTGTTGACCCTATTCAGTCAATTCTTTACAAAACAGTGATCAGTCTGTTTACTCAACCTCCAAGGCATGCTTTTTTCTAGGTTTATACGGAAGGCAGGTATAGTGGACACAGTCTCCTCCCGGAAGTTCCTCGAGGCTGCTATGAACACAGACGATAGTCAGCTTTTCTTCACGGTCTTCAAATTCTTTGAGCAACGTAATATTAGAATGAGGGGAGGCCCACTGTTCCAACCAGGTGACAAACATTTTGCTTGCTTTCACACTATTGTATTGTTGGTTGGTTAGTTCTACACTGTTTTGCACTGCGGAAAAGTCTTGAACTGCAAATTGTCAAAGACTGTACCAATAGATTAGAGCCTGACCAGCCATCCATTCACAGATGCAATTTGTTAACCCTTTACTCCATAAATATGCCTATCTACACCTTTGAAAACAGAGTAGACCCAGATCAGATGGCTCCTATAGGAGTCGTCTGATCAGGGTCTGCTCTGTTTGCTTATGATATAATATAGTTATTTATTATAACAAATTAATTTCATTGATATTCATGACGTCATTATTTCTTACCTGAATATTCATGGAGGAAAGGGTTAATTATGCAGATGATAATGAGTTTTACATAATATACATGGACTGTGCTCTTCATCCACTTTTGTCATTTAACCCTTTACTCCATGAATATTCATCTAAGAAATAATGACATCATCAATAGGAATTAGATTAATTTTTATTGTGGTAGATGAACCCAGGACTTTTTTGATTTGACAAAAACTGCAGAATCAATCAGATCTATATCAGGTCATAAGCAAACAGAGCAGACCCTGATCAGACACATGTCATATAATTGTAGTCAACTCTTCAAATGAATATGGTAATGATTAACCCGTTTTTTCTTGGACCTACATTTTAAGGTCTTTGCAAACAGAATATACCTAGATCAGATGGCTCCAGTTGGAGGCATCTAATCAGGGTTTGCTCTGTTTGCTGATAGAATAAGATTATGGAGTTAAGATTGAAACACTCATATAACCGTTTTACTCCATAGATATGTACATGAATACTCAAGGAGAAAATGGTTAAGATCTCCTATAGGTCATTGTTATGAATGAGGTGACCAGTCTTGATATTTACTTTCAGGAGAGCATTGCGAGACATATGTGCGCCATTTTGATCAGTTGTTTGGGGTGGATGCCAGAGCTACCATTGGGATTCCACACATAACATAGCCTTAACCAGCCAGCAAGAGGAAGATTTTAACCCTTTCCTTGTCTGTTTATTCAAACTTTCAATACCTACTGAATATTTATGGACAAAACAGTTATAATGAAATGTGGAAGGTGGTACATTGTAGCCATTTTAGAAAGTAAAGAAACAGATTTTTCAGATTACAAAAGCAAGCAGAGCAGATCCTGATCTGATCTGGATCTACACTGCTTGCAAATGCGTGAAAATGCATTTATATGAAGGAAAGGGTTTAGTCCTAACAGAAACATGAAGAAACTGGCCGGCTTGTGTTTTATCAGATAAATCCACTTTGTAGCCTGTAACCTTAGAATATTTATGCATATATCAGCTACGGTGATTACCCTTTGAATTCTAACATGCAATCTCCCCCCTCTGGGTTTGTACAGCTAAAAAAGTCAATTTGACTCATTTTTGATAACTGTGAATTTAGCTGACTAAGTAGCAAATTGGGTAACAGAGAAGACCCAGATCATATGTCTCCTGAAGAAACCTTCCGATCAGGGACTGCTGTTTGCTTATGGAATTGTATAGATATGATTCTACAGTTTTTATACGCCCGTTTGAAAAAACGGGACGTATTATGGAATGGCGCTGTCTGTCCGTCTGTAACATCTCTAACTCAAGTTCCGCTTGGTGGATCCTTCCCAAATTTAACCACAATGTTTATCTAAACATGCTACAGTAGCCTGCCAAGTCCCGGTTCGTATATCCAAGGTCAAGGTCACACATTTGGACTTAGAATTTGCGTTTAGCAAAAATGTTAACCTGTCTGTCAGTCTGTAACATCTCTAACTCAAGTTCCGCTTGGTGGATCCTTCCCAAATTTAACTACAATGTTTATCTAGACATGCTACAGTAGCCTGCCAAGTCCCGGTTCGTATATCCAAGGTCAAGGTCGCTTAATTGGACTTAGAATTTGTGTTTAGCAAAAATGTTAACCTGTCTGTCCGTCTGTAACATCTCTAACTCAAGTTCCGCTTGATGGATCCTTCCCAAATTTAACCACAATGTTTATCTAAACATGCTACAGTAGCCTGCCAAGTCCCGGTTTGTTTATCCAAGGTCAAGGTCACACAATTGGACTTAGAATTTGCATTTAGCAAAAATGTTAACCAGTCTTTCTGTCTGTAACATCTCTAACTCAAGTTCCGCTTGGTGGATCCTTCCCAAATTTAACCACAATGTTTATCAAGACATGCTACAGTAGTCTGCCAAGTCCCGGCTCGTTTATCCAAGGTCAAGGTCGTTTAATTGGACTTTGAATTTGCGTTAAGCAAAAATGTTAACCTCAATTTATGTGGAACAAGTCCACTTATTTACATAACCCTTTGTGACAAAGCTTTGAAACTTGGAACACTTGTTGACCATCACAACCTTCACCTGCGTGAAGGCAGGCGTAAATAACTCTGTCAAGCATTTTGATCAAATTATGCCCCTTTTTAACTTAGAATTTTTGGTTAAGGCTTTGGTTAAAGTCCACTTATTTACATAACCCTTTGAGGTAAAGCTTTTAACCTTGGAACACTTGTTCACCATCGCAAGCTTCACCTGTAGGCAAGAGTACATAACTCTGTCCAACATTTTGACAGAATTATGCCCCTTTTTAACTTAGAATTTTCGGTTAAGTTTTTGGTTAAAGTCCACTTATTTACATAACCCTTTCAGATAAAGCTTTTAAACCTGAAACATTTGTTCACCATCAGAAGCTTCATCTGTAGGCAAGAGTAAATACAATGTAACTCTGTCAAGCATTTAGACACAATTATGGCACTTTTTAATTTAGAATTTTTGGTTACGTTTTTTTTGTTAAAGTATGACTATTTACAACCTTGAAACTTGGTCGCAAAATTGTACTTAGAATTTGAGTTTAGCAAATATGTTAACCCCAGTTTATGTTGAACAAGACCTCGACGGGCGTATATTGTGCCCACTGGCACTCTTGTTGTATAAGCCAAAGAATTCCCTTGAAAATGTTGCATTATCAAAATTAAGTTTATGAATATTCATGAAAAGTATCAGTTCATGCATAAATGATGGTTAAGGAGGAGTTTGATCAGGGTCTACACTATCTGCTTTAGTACATCTGTCCAAATAATTAGGGTAGTTGAGGCTTGTGGTAGGCCAATGGTTCAACCCATGTGTTCTTCTGTGCACGAAACAATGCAATTTGTTCCGTTAACAGGAAAACCTCTGGGGGTCTTCTTCCCCTGTAATTAGCTGGATGTCATGATATAATTGAAATAACTGCTAAAGTAATGTAATACCTGATACAAACAAACAAACTTAGGGTAGTTACCTTTGCATAAATATTCTCAGGTTACATGTTACTAAATATAAATGATCTGACTTAAACTCAAGCAGTTTTGTAACCCAATTAAAACAAATCAGTTGGTTGGTCAGGTTATTTGGATATTGCATACCTTGAGGCTCAAATATATTTCTGTTTTACTGCAGTTCAGATTAAATATGCTACACACAATTATATCATAAGACATGTGTCAAATCAGTTGTTAGAGAGTTATGTACCCTTGGACTTTACCTTTTTTGTGTGCTCAATATTGTCAGTACATTCATGTTTGTGGTGCAGACTTCATCTACAGGGGCCTATCTTAATCCTTAGCCTGTCTCATATTCTTATCACTCTGCCCTCTTTGAATATTAATTAGGCAAATCTTTACAGAAATATACAGGCAAAAGCATAGAGCATGCAGCATGGATTTTCCATGACAAACAGTGCAAACCAAGATGAGAGAGCTCCTACAGGAGCTCTCTCATCTTGGTCTACACTGTTTGCAACTTTAGATGTGACTGACAGGCTGTGGGTTAACATACATCACAAGACTAATTTAAGACCATCGCTACTACTCACATGACTGAAACAATTGCATATTCTAGAGTGCAACGATCTAGTTTGGGACCGTAATATGTTATAAATAACAATAATTTCAATCACAGTCTTTGGAAAAATATCGTACGACAGAAATTATTGTAAATTCTAACATTGGATGATGCCAGAATAGTAATGATGATCATATATTAGGAATGAAGACAATATTGGTTGTACGGTCTTTGGTAAAATGGGACACAAGTATGTAGCAATTTGATAAAGGGAGTTACTTTGGGTCTTATCTGGATCCAAACTGATTGCATTTGTTATTACAGGTTTTCTCATAGTGCTGGTAAGAGTGGACTTAAAAATGTTACAGTGTGATATTTTGATTATTATTAGCATGTCTGTCATTTTTTGTAATGTTGGTAATTGTTTGTGTGTGTGTGGGGGGGGGGGGGGGGGGGGGGCTCTGTATTTGAAGTTGTTTGGCCTGTGAATAATTTGTCCCAACAAATCCCTCTAAATCTCTTGCTAAGTTTAAATTTTGTATCAATGTTAACGCTTTACCTGATAGGCACCTTGACACTTTTACAAACAGAGAAGACCCAGATCAGACGGCTCTATTTGCTTATGGGTGTTTTTTTTTATAGATAATTCCTGCCATGGCCAAATAATCAATTGTTCATATATCATTATAAAAAATCATCTAATAAATACTCATGTCATTCTTTCTGACATGAATAATCATTAAGTAAAGAGTTGGGTGGATTATGTATTGCAAGTTTCATAACTTTGATCGCTTAAATATTGTATGATTGAAGTATTTTTTTTTTTTACTGTAAAACCTGTAGAATGATAATGCAAATAATGGAAGTGCTGATAACAATTAATTGCAGTTAAAACTCGATACTACAAACACTCAAATACATACCATTAATGATTATTGATCTTTAACACAGGTGGCAGCTTAATGCAGGGTGAAAGTCATGCAGAAAGCTCCTCTAGGAGCTTTCTGCATGACTTTCACCCTGAATTAAGCAGCCACCTGCCTACAAAGACATACATTCTTCATTACTAAAATTTCGTAGTATCGAGTTCTTACTGTAGATGCTTTGTTTCTCTGGATACAGTGATCTGTTTACAAAGGTATGTTAAGAAATCATGTAAGATGTGTAAAGAGTGGAGTGGTTTTGCAAGGGTTGTGCAATATTATATTTAATTGCTAATTATGATCACTCTAATTATCCTAAATATTTTGACAAACAAACTTAAGCAAACAGTGCAGAACCAGATCGAATGCTCCTGAAGGAGTAGTTTAACATTTAGCCTGCTATGGGCGGATGAGTGAATACCTAGGCAAACAGTTTGGATCCAGATGAGACGCCGAGTAACTCGGCGTCTCATCAGGATCCAAACTATTTGACACCCTGATTGCATTTTTGTACACAAATTGATTATAACTTGAATTTTGAAAATGTAGTAGGTGAAAAATTATGTAAAAATAATTTGCTCAGCAGACTAAAGATTAATCAGGTTCTATACTATTTGTCACTCTATTGGTTTCTGTTATCAAAATGGTTCAGAAGTGATATACAGTAAAACCTTGCTAAAGTGACCAAAGAAATCATAGTTCTTAAAGGCAGGTGGTAGCTTAATGCAGGACAATGTGGGAGCGTTCTGCATTGATCCTCCATTAAGCAACCACCTGCTTTTAAAGACACTTATGTTTATTCATAAAGTGGTTGCTTTAGAGAGATTGTACTGTAGAGGAATCAATAAAACATTTTTATATGCCCGAAGGTAACTTCGGTCGTATTATGGTATGGCGCTCGTCCGTCTGTCCATCCGTTCGCTTGTCACATCTTTGTCTGCTCAATAACTTGACAAATATTGGGTGTGCTGTCTTTATACATAGTAGGAAGGTTGGTCATGGCTAGTAAATGACCCCTGTTTATTTTGAGGTCAGTCCGTCAAAGGTCAAGGTCACTGACCTTCAACTAAAAAATCTTGTCCGCTCAATAACTTGACAGTATTAGGTGAGCTGCCTTCATACTTAGTAGGAAGGTTGATCACGGCTAGTAGATGACCCCTATTGATTTTGAGGTCAGTCGCTTAAAGGTCAAGGTTATTGTGACCTTCAAATCAAAAATCTTGTCCGCTGAATAACTTGATAAGTATTAGGTGTGCTGCCTTCATACTTAGTAGGAAGGTTGGTCATGGTTAGTAGATGACCCTTATTGATTTTGAGGTCAAAGGTCAAGGTCACCGTGACTTTCAACTCAAAAATCTTGTCCGCTCAATAACTTTATAAGTATTAGGTAGGCTGTCTTCATACTTAGTAGGGAGGTTGGTCATTGCTAGTAGATGACCCCTATTGATTTTGAGGTCAGTCGGTCAACTCAAAAATCTTGTCTGCTCAATAACTTGATAAGTATTAGGTGTGCTTTCTTCATACTTAGTAGGAAGGTTGGTCATGGCTAGTAGATGACCCCAATTGATTTTGAGGTTGATGGGGTCAAAGGTCAAGATCACAGTGACTTGTAACTCAATGTAGTACATGTTAAGACAGCACAGACTTCGGGCGTATAATGCTCTGACACACAGAGCTCTTGTTAAGGATAGCTCCTTTATTTCTCCTCCAAACCCCATGTTGTGACCACTCTTTTAGAATACAGTAAAACCTCTTTAAAATGGCCACTAAATTGTGTTAGTTAGTATTTAGGGCAGGTGGCTGCTTAAAGCAAGTTGAAAGTAAAACAGAACACTCTTATAGGAGTGTTCTGTTTCACTTTCACCTTGCTTTAAGCAGCCATGCACCTGCCTTTAACACAAAATAATTGATGTAATTCAGTGGCCATTATAGAGAGGTTTTACTGTAGTCTGGAAAAGATGATTCTGAAGAGTGGTCACACCATAGAGTTTTGGTGAGAAATGATGAGTTTAGTATCTTAACCCTTTCCTCCATGAATATACATGTACTAAATAATGACATCATAGATATTAATTACATTAATTTTTACAATAGCACATACAGACAGATTGTTTTGGCAATGGTAGAAACTGTATAATCTTATCTATATTATATCATAAACAAACAGAGCAGACCCTGATCAGACTGATCCTGTAGGAGCTGTCTGATCTTGGTCTACTCTGTGTAGAAAGGCGTGTTTATGGAGTAAAGGGTTAATGTTTACCGTTATCTATGGTTCTGTGACTGTACAGTGCTCCCTCCCTACAACGGCCCTCTCAATAACGATTCCCTCCTTACAACAACGCATGTCACTGTTTCCGAAACAACAAGGCTCCAGAAACAACTTTTTTCCATTGTATTTTCTTTATCCCTCCATCAAACCCTATGTTGTGACCACTCTTTAGAATCGTCACAAAGTGACGATTCTAAAGAGTGGTCACAACATAGGGTTTGATTGAGGCATAACGGTTTTAGTTCTCGAAATACACCTTATCTGGGGATCTGCAAACAAGCTAATTATGTTTGATTTTCCCTCCCTATATAACAACTCCCTCTGAACAACACATACAATCTTCGTATCCCAAAGGGTGTCGTTGTAGAGAGGGAGCACTGTATTCTGTTTCATAAACTGGTGGATTGGGATGATTTGTAGTCCAAATATTTAGGATAGATGTGTTAGTAGATATAACATATGGTTATCAGCTATATTTGTTTATTTCAAGTAATAAAACTAATGGATACCTCTAAGGTTTTGTTGTTTATTATTGTATTAATCAGAACCCCTTGACAACCATCCTGGAAATAAACAATTTCTGATTGACTTTCCATGCTTCTGTAGAAGACATTCTGATCAGAGTCCGCTCTGGTTGCTTAGGGCTATACAGTAAAACCTCTCTATAACGGCCACTAAATTACATCAAGTATTTTGTGTTAAAGACATGCAGGTGGTTGCTTAAAGCAAGGTGTTAGTAAAACAGAACGTTCCTATAGGAGCGTTCTGTTTTACTTTCACCTTGCTTTAAGCTGCCACCTGCCCTAAATACCAACTAATTAACACCTTTTTGTGGCCGTTATAGAGAGGTTATTTTGTAGAGTAAATACAGATCAGACGGCTCATGTAAGACCCGTATCATTGGAGTATATCTTGGTTGCTTATTAAATAATACGGATCTGATTCTACAGTATATACATGTACATCTGCATTATACTTTCTACGACTGTCGGGAACAGTCCAAGTTGGATAAATAGTTTTAACAGCAAGGCTGTTTTAGGTGTACTAAAGCACTATAAATTACCTAAAGTGTGAAATGTAGCGAGGTTAACTCTTTCCCTGTTCTATGTTAGTTCCAAATTTCAATACCTAATGAAGATTCATGGACAAACTATAGTTAAATTATAATGAACTATGGAAGGTAGGACACTGTACACAGCCATTTTAGAAACTAAAGAAAGAGATCTATCAAATTCCATCAGCAAACAGAACAGACCCTGAGCAGACGACTCCTATAGCAGCCGTCTGATCTGGGTCTACTCTGTTTTCAAATGCGTGAAAATGCGTCTGTATAAAGGAAAGGGTTAATTAAGCTATAGACTGCACGGCTGCTGACTGCCATGGATAGGTGACAATTGCCGATGGTGCACGTTATGTAAAATTGGTGGCAGTGGTGGGATGAAGACAATTGCCGGACTGGAATTGCCTTACCCACGGTTATTTCCCAGGTCAAATCTCGGGTCGAGATTTCTCGGAGTGGAAAGTAATGTAACAGCGAAGCTGTTAGATATATTCATAAGCACCATAAACTCTCCTTACCGTGGAGCTAGCTATTTGGCGACGTGCTTTAAGTGCTTGGAAATGTAGCGAGGTTAAGTTATAGGCTGCTGGCTGGATGGGTGGCCGCCAGGGATTGCCGATGGTAGCCTACACGTTACACAGTGCCTACCAAGGCAAAACTTCCTTTGTCCATGATGTCATATAAAAGTTTTAACTAATTAAAATGCACACAGTTAGTATTTATCACACGAATGTTCTTCAGGTAAAGGTAAACCCTTTGAATATGGGAAACGAGTGCATTGGTAGAGGGGCCCTCTGATTATGGACTACACTATTTGTCATTCAAAATCCTTTAGCAAATACATGTACAAATGTATATTGCTTTCATACTGAATGGACTCACTGATGCGTCAAAATTCAACATTCTAACTGTTAACATATAGGGAATATACTCCACATTGAAATACATGTAATTGCATTCAGACACGACATAATGTATTGATACATAGATCTAACTACCGTATGTTTGATAAGAGAAAACATCACTGAAGTCAGTACAGCTGGATTAACCCAACGTAAACGCATTTCACGCCATTGAAAAACAGTAGGCCCAGATCAGACGGCTCCTGTGGAAGTCGAGAGACCGGGGTCTACGCTGTTTGCTTATGAAATAATATAGGTATGATTCTACCGTCTCTGTCATAGTAAAATGTTCTCTTGGTCATGATACTTTTATTAAAATTCAGTTAACCCTTTCGCTGCCAATGCCGGATCTGTGATTATCTATGCAAACAGTTTGGATCCAGATGAGACGCCGAGTAACTCGGCGTCTCATCAGGATCCAAACTGTTTGTTTCTGTTACTATGTTTTTGAAACAAAAATGAAGAAAATCAAAAGAATGAAAATTTGTAGCAGACGACAAAGTTAGCAGACGACATAGTTTGGCAGCGAAAGGATTAATAATAGTTAATATTCACGGAAGTATATTCATTATTTCTCTTAACTATTCACAAGGTAAATTGTAAATAACACATCCTTGTAAATGAAAAACAAATGTTTTCTTTTCAACAAAACTGGTAATCATATACAAATGCAGAGGTTCAGATAAGGTGTATTTAATTAACCCATTCCCTTATAGGCTATTTTTAGATCCAACCTCTTTGAATAAATCTACCGAAAATGAGCATTAACTAGAGAAAAGGGAAACTTTAGAATTTTGTAGTTTGAAACCATTGTGATAAATAGAGCATTTGCTCCTATAGGAGCAAATGCTCTATTTATCACAATGGTTTCACAAAGTGACTTTCACAGTCAAATGTCGTCAATATGAGGGAATGGGTTAAACTAAAATACCGGTATTCTAAAGTATCGATCTAATTCCATTTTTTCTCCAACAAACCTTATCCTGTGGCCACTCTTTAGAATCGCATCAAAGAGACGATTCTAAAGAGTGGACACAACATAGGAATTGGTGGAGAAATGACGATTTTAGTATTTGAGTGCGCAAGTTTATCTGTTGCTCTACAAATGTTGTCTAGTGAAAATGTATTTTTAAGCATTATAGATATTCCTCTACATGATTCTTATTAACCCGTTCGATGCCAAAGAGATCTAGCTTTGTCTGCAAAATGTATCGACTGCTTCAATTTAGAATCTACATTTTTTATTTTTCTTCCGTTTCTTTTAAAACGCATTAGATATATGGGAGCTACCTGATAAGGATCTGCTCTGTCCAACTTTTGCATGTACTGTTGATGAATGGCCAACGGGCTCGACATGTTGCCCGTGGACATTCTAGTTTCAATATCATACAGGCCATGTGCGTCTATAGCTAGCTAGCGGCACGCACTTACGCACATGCGTAACATCAATCGGAAAGGTGAACTCATTATTATGACCTAAATGGGGGGGGGGGGGGGGGGGGTTGAAGGCTAAAGGAGGAGGTAAACTTTGATAAATATTCTGTCTTGTCGAGTACAATCTTTAACCCATTTCCTCATATTTACACCCCTTTGTTGTAGGCTGGGTCCTAGTCATGGTTACCGTAGCATCCCCCCTAGACTTTTTTTCATGGGTACCAAATTGTTCGTTGGGGACCTCAGAACACGTTTTGAGTATGCCCCCAAAATAAGTTTGTCCCAGCTATGTTTTATTTAATGGTTTCCATGGTAACCCGAGGTAATTTTCGAAATTACCTTGGATCAGAAAATGCGTCATAACTTTGCTTTTAGAGGCAATAGAAGGACAAAATAAGTACCAAAGTAAAGCAGAGACATATAGCTTGAATATGATATATACTTTTAATAATATTCATAAATGCATTCTTATGAATATTAATGAGGAAGTAAAAAATGAGGTTTTTTTAGAAAAACGAAGTTTGTTGTTTAGTCTGAGAGGCCTATTAATGCTAAAAGATTATTGAATTTAAGTTTAAATTGTTTGTTGGGGTCCTCAGAACACATTTTGAGCATTCCCCCAAAATAATTTTGTCCCAGCTATGTTCTATCTAACGGTTTCCATGGTAACCCGAGGTGAATTTCAGAACTATCTTGGTTCAGAAAATGCGTCATGACTTTGCTTACAGAGGCAATAGAAGGACAAACAAGAACCAAAGTAAAGCAGAGACATATAGCTTGAATATGATATATAATTTTAATAATATTCATAATGCATACTTATGAATATTAATGAGGAAGTAATGAAATGCATTGCTTTTAGAAAAACGAGTCTGTTGTTTAGTCTGAGAGGCCAATTAAAGCACAAAAAATATTGAATTCATGTTTAAATTGTTTGCTGGAGTCCTCAGAACACAGTTTGAGCATTCCCCCAAAATAATTGTGTCCCGGCAATGTTTTATCTAACGGTTTCCATGGTATTAATGAGGAAGTAAAAATCCGTTTTGTAGTAAAACGAGTTTGTTGTTTAGTCTGAGAGGCCTATTAATATACAAGAGTTATTGAATTCAGGTTTAAATGTTTTGATATGATCATGCAAAGAAAATAAACCATCTTTGGTTCGTGTAATATTTCTATAAAGCATGTATATTTAAGTTAATTTGCATATAATGTGTGTAAATGAATTAGCAATTTTACATGAGCATTGTATTTAGTATTATTTTGGGTATACTATCTTTTCTGTGATTTATTTTACGTAAAATAACAGATATATTGTACCAAAAAAGACGAGAGCAGAGGGTCATTACTTTGTATACATAAGTCACTTGTTCATGAATATAAATGTCATATTTATGAATATTAATGAGATGTAAAAAAGCATACACTTAAATGAGCTATTCGGGTCTATTATTTTTTACATCTGTCTTGATCTTGATACAGTTTGGGTTCAGAGGTGACGATGAGTAACTACAATTGTTTGACACTGATTATATTTTTGTAAATAAACTGAAGAAAATGCCACTTTGAAACCTGAAGTACATGGTACTCTTAGCCGATGAAATTTATTTGGCGCCCAAAGGTTTAACCAGTTCCGTAATAGGAGAAAAGGGAACATTTACGAGAAAAAAAGAAAACTTTAGAATTGTGCAGTTTAGAAACCATTGTTAAAATAGAGCATTTATTCCTATGGATCAAATGTTCTATGTATTACAATGGTTTCCTAAAAAGTGACTTTTACAGGGGCGTCAATATGAGGGAATGGCTTAACGAGTTTGTATAGTACCTAGGTACATTTGTATTTGAAACAACGCACCATTTAAAGTCATCCCGAGATTGTGAATTACCTTGGTTTTTCTACTCCCATGGGAATTGTTAATCAAATTGCCATTAAAAGAGTTTGGCAGAGTTGGTGTCAAGATATCAATATATTAAGCTAATAAATATTATCCCCAAATCATGAATATTAATAAAAATGAAATAATATTGAAACATAAGTAAAGCAGACAGGTGAGCAACAAAACTTATACATATTTTATGCAGATGATTTCATAAAAGGACATATTTTGTACAATTGAATTATGGTATATACATGTATGTATCATGAACAGAAAATGGTAAATTACTGGAAACTCTTTCTTAAGTTATTGAAAGTGCATATGTAATTATGTTTCCAAAAGCCTTATTTAACTGCATTTAATTTTTTTCAGTAGAATCTCCTCTCTCCGGAGAGAGGAGGCTGTTCACCCATAGGGACACGATAGCCTTTCTCTACAATAGAGAGGATCCAGGGGTCCTCAGTGATAGTGCACCACAGTGATGCAGGGTCGGGTCGGAAGGGGGGGCAGAAAGGGCAAGTCCCTTGGGCTGGGGCCTAGAAGGCACAGAACCCCTAGAGTGGGAAGGAACACTGAGACGCCAGTCTCGAGTAAGGGGGAAACGGGAAGGGTCCTAACCGGCTATTGGCCGGGCCCCGCTTAGGGGAAGAATAGGGTCTGGGTTTTTTACCTTTCTTGGGAGGTCCCATAAGAGGCTTACATTTAGTAGCCGGGACCTTAGGGATTTTCCAGGAACCCAGGCCGGAAGCGGTAGGGATCCTGGTAGAAGCCCTGTCAGCTCTATCTCCTTAACATTGCATCCGAAAAGTAGTTCGGAGGCAAAAAGAGACGCCAACATCTCGTCCTTCGACTTGTCCTGCAGACTGGGGACGGTGTCATGACGACAGCGGAGCATATTCACTGTCGATGTGAGCCCTTGACCCAAGACCAGTTTGGCGAAACGGCCCAGATGGTATGAAAAGCACTTAGTAACTTCGGATTCAATCTCCACAGAGAAGGCCACAGATAGGAGGTCGATGTTTGATGCGACCCCCATCTGTTGGCGCTGATGCAACTCCCGACGCTAAAGACGTGAGAGAGAGGGGGGCATTGGGAGAGGAAGGCTTAATGCCCACCTGGGGCTGTCGGAATTCATTGAGAGGATCTAATCAAACATCCCAGGACGATTGTCAATTGAAGCCAGAGGCCTTAGAGAGACCGAGGGAGCCCATGTCCGTAAGAGTTTAGCGGACATGGTCCACCCAATTGCCGGACTGGCACAAAAATCTTTGTCCAGGTAAGGCAAACGGGAAAGAAGTCCCCTGGAAGGGGAGAGACTCCCTAGACTTAGCTAGGTTAGGGAGGTCCACTTTTTCGACTAACACTAGCTAGGAAGATGATATAGGACCCCTGTGAATAGAATAGGAATCGGGGGTCTAGGGCATACATAGGGTGTGAGGATTCTAAAACAATATTCACATGCCTTCTCAATAGAAATATATCGATGTTCAGAATCATCTAAAGTAGAAGAGGACTGAGTGCCGTCTAAATCTGAGTGAGAGGCCTCCACAGAGTCCGATTCCCTAAAACTAGGATCATCCCTAGGAGCCATAATGGACTAAGTGTCTTCCTGCTCTCCCTCAGAATCCGCCCCGGTGACCGCCATAGATGGCAGCACCTGGGAGGAGTGGGACCCGCCACAGACATAGAAGTGTGGACTGTGGATGGGTCCACATGAGAGCTATCCCCTCCAGAGATGAACTCACAACAGCCCTGACTGGGGTGTAATTTTCTGACGGGTTGGGGGGGGGGCGAGAGGAAAGGGAAATGGGCGTCAATGAGGGGGAGTCCCATGGCCTTGCTGGTCAGGTCGCCAGTGAGGCGAAGCTTGCTGGTTCCCAGAAACGAGTGTCGGCAGGCGAGAGCGACCAGCCGACGAATCTTAAGAGGAAGAGCGATGTTTTCGCATAGAAGAGTAATGGTAAGACCTCGATCTGCGCCTGCGATGAGAGCAGTGCGAGTGCCGATTCCCATCAGAAGAATAAGAAGAGTTTTTACGCTTCCTACCCAGTGGGGTGGGATAGAGGCTTGGGAGTCCGGACTGTACTCAGAAGACGAAGAGTAATGACAGGGTCTAGACGATCAATAACGTCTATACTTAGCCAGAGCAGATTCCTGTTGACTTTCACCACTGCAATGCGATGTAGAGACAGAATGTCCAGTAGAAAAGATTGGACCGGTAGATTTACCAGTCCACTTCGGTATCTCGGTCCAAAGGACCGAACCGGTGGAGAGCAAACTTGGGACACCGGACCAAAGAATTCGCGGTGACATCATCGGGCCGGATCCCATTAGAGCGGTGAAGTCGTGAACGGAAGCACGGACACCAGGACACAGTGGACCGGTGCCGGATAACTGGGCCGAGATTGACCGGAACCAGGCAAAACTCTCCAGGCAACAAGCTGACTCGAACATCTGGCAACAAGAGTGCCTGAGACCAGAACAAATGGACCATTCAAGAGGTAAACGGGGAACCCGCGCACGGGTCAGCAGTTGGGTGCCGAGCGGCAACTAACGACTGGGGAATCGACTGCACCACATGGGCTGTTGACGAAAGAGATTTAGAAGAAGAAGCAGGCTTCTCCTGAGCTTTAGAGCACACTAATTCGTCCGTGATGAGGGAATCGCTGAACAAGGAGAAGAATACTTCTTCCGCCGGACAGCAAGCTCTCACGTCTCCCCTGCCCAGAAGGACGAAACTGGACAGGGAGCTGAAGGGGAGCATCCACAGCAGGCCAGAAACACTATGTGTGTCCCAGTCTGTCGCGAAATACCCGCAAGAAGCCCTGCGTTGGCCTGGCATGCAGTGGTAAATAATCAAGAAAAATACATAGAACATCGCGAGTAATTTCAAAGTCACCCAAGGTTAATATGGGTAAACATAAGCTGATGATTGCAGCTGAGATGCTATATATTTTCTATTGTATTGCAAAACACTCATTAATATTCATGAGTATAAAATTAGTATTCTTCATGAAAACATGCATGAAGCTCAATTCCTCCGCTGCATTTTCTTACAAGAAAGGTGTTGTTCACATACATGTATATTGCAACATAAAAGAAATACTTACTTTTCAACAACTGTTTACATTCTCATTAATATTCATGATTTTGAAAATAATATTCATTATCTGCATATTTATATACATGAATATCAATTTCTCTGTTTCAGTCAGTATCAAGTGCTGTACTAGTTTACTAAAATAATTTCAGATATGAAGAACAACTCATTCAAGTGTATTTATTTTAACATCTCATTAATATTCATAAATATGCATTAATATTCATGAACAAATTAAACATGAACTCAAAGTAATGATCCTCTGCTCTTGACATTTTTGGTTCAATATCTGGTATTTTACGCAAAATAAATAATTAGAAAAGATAGTACACAAGAAATAATGCTAAATATAGTGCTAATGTAAAGTTGCTTATTTATTTACGCATGTTATATGCAAATGAGCTAATATACATGCTTTATAGAAATGTTACATGAACCAAAGATGGTTTATTTTCTTTGCATGATCATATCAAAACATTTAAACCTGAATTCAATAACTCTTGTATATTAATAGGCCTCTCAGATTAAACAACAAACTCGTTTTACTACAAAACGGATTTTTACTTTCTCATTAATATTCATAAGAATGCATTTATGAATATTAATAGAATTGCATATCATATTCAAGCTATTTGTCTCTGCTTTACTTTGGTTCTTGTTTCGTCCTTCTATTGCCTCAAATAGCAAAGTTATGACGCATTTTCTTAACCAATGTAGTTCCGAAATTTACCTCCGGTTACCATTGAAACCGTTTAATAAAACATATCTGGGAAACAATTATTTTGGGGAAATGCTCAAAATGTGTTTTGAGGACTCCAGCAAACAATTTTAACATAAATTCAATAAGTTTTGTGCATTAATAGGCCTCTCAGACTAAACAACAGACTCCTTTTTCTAAAACCAAAGAATTTCATTACTTCCTCATTAATATTCATAAGTATACATTATGAATATTATTAAAATTATATATCATATCCAAGCTATATGTCTCTGCTTTACTTTGGTTCTTGTTTGTCCTTCTATTGCCTCTGAAAGCAAAGTTATGACGCGTTTTCTGTACCAAGATAGTTCTGAAATTTACCTCGGGTTACCATGGAAATCGTTAAATAAAACATAGCTGGGACAAAATTATTTGGGGGAATGCTCAAAATGTGTTCTGAGGACTCCAACAAACAATTTAAACCTAAATTCAAAATTTTTCTAGCATTAATAGGCCTCTCAGACCACGAAGTAAATACAGACTCAGACTAAAGAACAAACTTCGTTTTTCTGGGAAAAAAAACCCTCATTTTTTTTACTTCCTCATTAATATTCATAAGAATGCATTTATGAATATTAATAAAATTTATATCATATTCAAGCTATATGTCTCTGCTTTACTTTGGTACTTATTTTGTCCTTCTATTGCCTCTAAAAGCAACGTTATGACGCATTTTCTGAACCAAGGTAGTTTCTAAATTACCTTGGGTTACCATGGAAACTGTTAAATAAAACATAGCTGGGACACACTTATTTTTTGGGGGATGCTCAAAACGTCTTCTAAGAACCCCAACGAACAATTTGGTACCCATGAAAAAAGTCATGGGGGGATACTACGGTAACCATGACTAGGACCCAGCCTCCGTAAAAGTCACCTTTTGAAACCATTGTCATGATGAATTCTAGGGTTTGCTCCTATAGGAGTAAATGCTCTATTCATTACAATGGTTTCAAAACAACATTGTACACAATACTGTAGATATATTCCAAATTTCTCGAGGGGGCTTGCCTCCGGATCCCTAAAGCAACGGTGCGTACATTACACATCGATTCAGCTACGCTCCATCAGGAGCCGTCTGATCCGGGTCTACTATCTTTGAAAAAAATGAAAAGGTGTTTGTTTAAGAGAAGCGTTCGTCCGAGTTTTACTCTATATATACGCCTTTGCAAACAGAGTAGAAACAATATGATCTGATCAGTGTGCGCGCTCTGTTTGCTTAAGAAATAAGAGTAACTCCAGATCTGACCCTACAGTTTCAAACAGTGCTGACATTCTTATCTCCATAGTCTATGCGATTATATAAAATAATCAGCTGATAAATATTCATGATGTCATTATTTCTTACATGAATATACATTGATAATGGTTAAATCAAGCAAAGCACTAACAATAATTAATTTACAACCTAGCTTGGCCATGTGAAAAATGCTACATTTTTCAGAGAATTTCCAATTTCAGACAGCGAATGCATTTTATAATAATGATAGATACCATTTTATATTTACTATTTTACAATGCATCAGATTTGCAATCAAAATTTGATTGGATGAGCTGTTGTAAAGGGATTTGTAAACGATGGTAGTTTGAACAACTTGTTTCACCGGCACCGTCCAGATAGCCACTGTGGTGCGGAAGATCAGTCGCCGGATATAAAATGTTGTCTGTATTTTATATCGGTATCAAATATATTCTACATATATTTTGCAGAGGCTTGTTTGATTGAATTTATTTTGCGTTATTGTAATATATTTAAATGCTCTCTCATCATATTTGGACAAAATAAGACCCTAAATAGTAGATACATATAGATACCGAAATGTTGACGCGTGCAATGATTGAACCGAATATTAGAAGAGGTACCAATTTCCAAGCGTCCGGTGACTCGGAAGGTTTTTAAGAAATTACTTTCTACACAGGATTTTTAGGTATTTTTGCAGAAAATACACACCATTAGAACTTAAATCACTAACAGATACATTAAAAACGATATTCATGAACGATGTAAACTTGTGATCCTCCTCTTACTCACTTTCATTAATCACTTCAAGTGTGACTTGTGTGTCTTTGTCTTGTCTCGTAATGATTGTGACTATAATGATTATTTAGTTTAATAATATTACTTAACCCTTTCCTTCATACGTAGACACCCAAATTAACTTGTTTGGCTGGTGGTAAAAAACAACTGGCATGACTGGTCATATCCACTGCTTAGTGGAATTGAAGAAAGAAAAGAAACATTTTCTCAGTTGCCAGAGCAGCTGTTTCAAGCACATATACAATGATGCAGAGTTTGTCGACAACCTTATTTTTCTGAATAAACAAATGAAACTGAAATAAAGTGCCGTAAAATGTAGATTAACATGTGAAGCAAGTACATCTCCAGAAGTCAAAGTAGAACCAATTTAAACTAAGGCTGAAATCTCTTCTGACATTGCCCCTTCTGTTGCCTACTTTGCCCTATATGTAACTTAGAGAGGAAGCCCCTAGAATGAAGGCATATTTCAGTACTATCATAAAACTTGGTATTTGTGATGTTGACGCATTATTATGAAGGTTGTCAATTTAAACTTATATAAAAAAAATACCCCTGTGATACAAAATAAACCATCAATACTTATAACTTTTGCTCTACAAAAAAGTATTATCAGCCTTTTCTGTTTTAAATATTCCACATTTGCTGATGATCACTTGAGCCTTCCGTTGTTTACATAACAGCTTTTTTCAAAAGTAGCGGGAGAGATGTGAAATACCGCAAACAATTGTGAAATACGAAACTACAACCCAAGTGGCAACCCGAATAAAACTGAAATAACATCGCTGTTCGGGATCTTCGATAACACACAGAAGTTTGTCATTATTTGATAGGTTTTCTTGAAATATACTCCTTTTCAGAATATAAACAAATGATTTTTTTTATATTTTAGGCATTTTTGAAACACATCAAATGTGGGGATTTCTACTGTAATTACAGTGTTTGTGGCACTTTTGACAAAACACCAAACAAACATCAAAACAAACCCATCAGGTTTTCACTGCACATGTATAATTTACAAATTAAGAACGTAGTAGACTTAAGTTTACTTTTAGGGTACAATTAAATATTGTTCTTGGCAACAATGTTTTCAACTTTTATGGACTGATGCAGTATATGGTCATTTTCTGCATTGTATCAAGCTAGAGAAGTTATTGTTTTTTAATTATAGATAGATGCCTTTGCAAACTGAGTAGACCAAGATCATACAGCTCCTGAAAGAAATTATTTATCACACAGTACATATACAGTACATAGCTTCAAGCTAGAGTTGTTTTTAAAATGTATGCAATTTTGGTATGGTATATGGACTACACACCATGTAAACAGAGTCCAGTTGTGTATTAGCCATCATCTGCACTTTTAAAAAATCTGAAAACTGTAAACGTAATGGCCCTAGTCCTGTCTGGCCCTTGGTATAAAATATACACTTTTGCCATTTGCTTCAAGTTTAACCTTTTACTCCATAATACTGAGGGGCCTCCGTGGCCGAGTGGTTATGGTCTTCGACTGACCATCGCTTAGCCCCTTACCACTGTAGGTTCGAATCCAGGTCTGGGCATTTGGATTTATCATGTGAGGAAGCCTTCCAGCTGGCTTGCGGTAGGTCAGTGGTTCTACCTGGATGTTCTTCTGTGCATGAAACGGTGCAATTTGTTCCATGCACAGAAGAACCTCTGGGGTCTTTCTCCACCTGTAATTAGCTGAATGTTGTGATATGACTGAAATACTGTTAAAACAATGCAAACCCGATAAACCAAATCAAACGAAAACCATAAATGCGCCTTTCCATGTCTTTGCAAACAGAGTAGATCCAGATCAGACAGCTCCTATAGGAGATTCTGATCAGGGACTGCTCTGTCTGCTTGTGGTATGATATATAGATATCATTCTGTGCTCTCTTCCACAGAAAAAACATTCCTTTGTTCATGCGCTATTATATCAATATATCTGATTAATTTTCACAATGTCATTATTTCTTGCATGAATATTCATGGAGTAAAGGGTTAATGATATGTTTGTAAATTTGTACAATCTATTTTTACAGATATGATTGAAATAAAACTTTAGAGGCAACCATGGAGAGTTCATCAAGTGCGCAATCTGGCAACCAAAGTTCCAGTCTTGTCACTAAAGTTAAAACTCTGCTTATGAGAGCATGGAGGGAGAGATGGAATGAAGTTCAGTGGGGCATACAATTGAAGAAGATTGTATCATCAGTAGTGTTAGCAGATACTAGAGAGCTGGCAGGTCAGATTACTTTCCACTTAACCCTTTCCCTGTTCTATATTTAGACCAACTTTCAACACCTACTGAATATTCATGGACAAAATAGTTATAAAGAAATATGGAAGGTGGAACATTGTAGACATTTTAGAAAGTAAAGAAACAGATCTATCAAATACATTACTTCTATAATACATGTACAGCCATTTGACTTGTGTGATTTATCTCAATGAATTTTGCTTTATATGTTGTGCAAATCATGTAGGGCCTGAATGAATATCAAAACCAATTCACCATTCTAAATTTTCAATAATCTTATGTTTCAAAATGCACTGTTACTTTCTCAAAATTACATTTTGATCACTATTGTTGATCTGCATCATCATTTTGAATGTAGCCTACAAAATGTATTGTTTCCAAGGTGATTTACGTAGAAATTCCTGAAGTGTTCTGATCAACTTTCTCAACATAGAGACACTGTGAGTGAATTTATAATTACCAAGGAGTAAATATTTTGAATCCAGATGAGTAAAATGGCATCTCTTTAGGATCCAAATTGCTTGAATCTGATAATGTGTTTGTAATAAAAAAAATAGAATTGAAATACATAGAGAATAATAGGTTAGTGCCGTAGATGGGACGCCTTTATCCGACGAGGGGAGAAAACGTTGAGCGCTGTTTTCTCTCCGAGTCGGATAAAGGCGTCCCATCTACGGCACTAACCTATTATTCGATTTATCCAGTCAATTTAGTTAAATATCTTTTTTCATCGACTTATATTTAACATAACACTCTTGAAATAATTTGTAAACATTGAAAATGCGGGTTTTCGATCAACGGATCCCTCCCTTTTCATTTCCATTTAAATAGATCTAATGAGCTACCGCAGAGGAAAATAGTTTCGATACTTTCATTACAAGAGGGGAAAACGTGGTTGAATTTGAAAAATAAGATGATTTGAATCGAGGGTCGATAAGTTATTTCAAACAGACATGGTTATATTCCCTGGTCAAATTCGAGTTCCGTAGTCTCGGTTTCTATTTTTAGATAGACATAGCGTCACTCATAAATCGATGGAACTGAACGGGCTATATTTAAGTCTATGACTATCACCGCCCCTGTAAGAGTTTATCAATAAAATTATCATGAGAGTGAAAAGAAAACATTTACTATTTATCTGTCAATCTTTGCTTCCAGGCTTGATTTTATCAAAAACGTGTTTCGCTAGCGGTGAATTAAATTAATAAAACTGATAAATCAACGTCACTTTTTATGTGGCCTCAGTGGCGTAATCGGTAAGGACGACGTCTTTAGAGTGATTAGAATTGGTTTTTGTATGATCAGGCATGGGTTCGAATCCAGCTATAGCCAATTATTTTTATTTTTTCTCATTTGAACAATTTTTTTGCTGAATTTTCTGTTAGATCTATTTCGTCAACATGATTTTTATGCATATTTACAGAAAATTAAAATAGTTCCATGGTTATAGAATCATTACGCCTATCTACTAACCTAATAAACCTTCTACTACCGGAAGTAACTAATAAACCTAAGTTTATCTGCACCCCCTTTATTATGTCACTAGAGAAGCCTGGTGACTGGATAAAATGTAGATCATACTCTGTGATGTGTTACTTTATGTTGTAACTCAGCTATCTTTAACCCGTTACTCCATGAATATTCATATGAACACAGGATTTTCTGGCAATAGTCTACTCTGTTTGCAAAGATGTAAAAAGGCATATCTATGGAGTAAAGGGTTAAGAAATTATAGTGCAAACTTCTTTTTAATGATCATTTAACCCTTTATCTGGTAACAATTCATTCTGATGCCTTTGCAAACAGAGAAGAAACAGATCAGATGACATCTGTAGGAGCTGCCTGATCAGGGTCTGCTCTGTTTGCTTTTGGAATAATATATATTTGATTCTAGAATTTCTTCCATGGCCAGAATGTCCTGTGTTAATATGCTATTATAATTAAAAAATAACCAAATAAATATTCATGATTTCATTTTTATATGAATATTCGTGAAGTAAAAGGCTAAGATGGGCTCTGCTGTTGTTGCAAGTTATTATAATTGTGTTGTTCATCTTGTTGCAGAGTTGTTACTTCAGCAGGCGCTAGTAGGAACTCACCCAAACAGTCTGATACTGACCTACCTAAAGCAGGCTGTTTTCTCACAGGTATACTATACACAGAGCTGTGGAAAAGAGCAGAAACTGATTAGAGTTGAACTTAGGTATCTCAAACTCGAATAACTCGAACTATAGGATAACTTGAAGTAAAAGTTTTGTCCTTCCAGAATTTGCAATGCAGAATTGTTCTAAAATGTATCATTACACATATCTAGAAACACATGTGACAGCTTACTGCAGGTCGAAAGCTATGCTGAAAGCTCCTACAGGAGCTTTCAGCATTACTGTACACCTCCATTAAGCTGTGAACTTGAGAAATTGTTCAAATTAATAATCGGATGAATTGAACCTCTGTTATCACAAAGTAATTTGTATGGTCCCGGTCCCTTGAAGTTTAAGATGTCGAAGTTTAACTGTATTTTGTTTATATCAGCCAGAACCTATTTTCCCTCAGATCAGAGAAGCTATTTCCTACAATATATAAAGATTTTACATAGATTGCGTAATCCTTTATTCCATGAATATATGAGAAATAAGGACACCATGAATATTAATTAGATTAATTTTTATAAAGGCACATGAATACAGGAATTTTAGGCCATGGCAGAAAGTGTAGAATCATATCTATTATATTTCATATAATACAAACAGCAGATCCTGATCAGATAACTCATACAGCAGCTGTCTGATCTGGGTCCTGTCTCCTTGCAAAGGCATAGAAATGGATATACATGCATATGGAGTAAATGGTTAACCCGTTATTTCATAGATACACATTTTCATACATTTGTTAACAAAGTAGACCCAGACTGAATGGCTACTATAGGAATTGTCATTTCAGGGTCTGTTCTATTTGCTTATGGAATTATATAGATTTGATACTACAGTCTCTGCCATGGCCAAATGTTTTCTTGTTCATAGTTATGCTATTATAAAAAAAATAAGCTAATGTATTTTCTTACACAGATATTCATAGAGCAAAGGCATAATCTGTTACTTCACCTTTTAATACCTTTGCCAACCAACTCTGTCTGATTCTACAGTTTCTGCTATGGCCAAACATTCCTGTGTTTATATGCCGTTATAAATATTTGTCCAATTCAGAGCTACAGATAAAGGTGCGTTACCAATTTCTAAAATCTCCATTTCTCCACCAAACCCTATACTGTGACCACTCTTTAGATTCGTCTCAAAGATATTCCTGGAAATAATTTAATTTACACATCTTATCTGGAGCTCGCAAATTTGTTTTCATGATGTCATTATTTCTTGCACAAATATTCAGAGCAAATGCATAATTTGTTACCTCACCTTTTAATACCTTTGCCAACCAACTCTGTTTGCCTTTTAAGTCTGATTCTACAGTTTCTGCCGTGGCCAAACATTCCTGTGTTTATATGCCGTTATGCCGATTTGTCTCAAAGTTATTCCTGAAAATAATTTAATTTACGCATCTTATCTGGAGCTCTGCCATTTCATTTTCATGATGTCATTATTTCTTACATAACCTTATTACTTACACAAATATCCATGGAGTAAAGGGATAATCTTTTATCTCATAGATACATCTTTTAACCCATTACCTCATAGGCTATTTTTAGATACAACCTCTTTAAATAAATCTACTGAAAAGGAGCATTAACTAGAGAAAAGGAAAAGTTTAAAATTTTGTAGTTTGAAACCATTGTGATAAATAGAGCATTCGCTCCTATAGCAGCAAATGCTCTATTTATCACAATGGTTTCACAAAGCGACTTTTACAGAGACGTCAATATGAGGGAATGGGTTAATGCCTTTGCAAACTGACTCTGTTTGCTCTATGGAATAATATAAGTCTGATTCTACAGTTTCAGCTATTGCCCAAAATTCCTGTGTTCATGTGCTACTATAACAAATCATTCAAAATAATATTCATGACATCATTATTTCTGTCATTAATATTCATTGAGGAAAGGTTTAATATTTATGATGCCATTAGTTCTTACATAAATTTTCATTGCGTAAAGAGCTAGATTTCTTTTGGTCACTGGAGGTCCAGATAAGATACGTAAATGTAAACATGTTCAAGAATAGCTCATTTATTTCTCAGTATAGCTTATCTATGGTCTGACACAGTATAGGGTTTGGTGGAGAAATGATGGTTTTAGTATTTGGGTATGCACCTTTACTATAGCTCTGGGACATTGTAATGAGGTATTACTGTACATGTATTTATATCTTCAGATTGTTCCAGTTACATCAGCCTTCAAATATGTCATCACATATGAAGACTACAGCAAGCCACACTGTTTGTTGGCTCTTGTTGAGATGTCACAGGACTTTGCAGTACACATGAAGTAAGAATGCTAAAAATCTAAACTTCTGGCTTTGTGGACAGTGTGGACCTAGATCAGCTGCCCCATTGAGAATGTGGCATTCTGGTCTGGATCTACACTGATTGTCAGTTTGTCACACCAGTCAGCCAAACAAAATACCGTATTCTTCCTAATAAATCCCCCCCCCCCCCTATCTAGTAAATGCCATCTTGATGGGCTTTGATGGGTGGCAAGGTGTGCAGAACCTGATCAGATGCGACATTTGCAATCTGATTTAAATCTTAACACCAAGAGCATTTAAATCTGGTTCTACATTGTTTGCACAGCCTACAGCTTTGTTTTCATGTGGAAATGCTCATTCATAGTTTGTGAGTTGACTTTCCATATGATATCCCATTCCCTGTGAAGAAAAATGTTAGTAATGATTATGTGTTAGAATAGCATATGTATACATGTATGAATATTTGGTATTGGTAGAAACTTTAGAGTCAGATCTGCTATAGTAATACCCTTGAAAATGAAGTTTGAGAAGGGGTATATATAGGAGTCAGTGTATTGGTAGGTCGGTTGGTCTGTCTATCTGTCTGTGGCACAACCTGGGACAAATTTCTTTACTGATTTTAAGTGATTTACATCAAACGTTGCATATGCATTAATTATGAAGTGTAGATATGCATGACACAATTTCACGTGTTTAGCCCTGGGCATTGCAGAATTATCTTCCCTTGAACTTCGAGTATTTTTATACGCCCGAAGGTATCTTCGGTCGTATTATGGTATGGTGCTTGACCGTCCGTCCATTAGCCACATCTTTGTCCGCTCAATAACTTGACAACAATAGGTGTATATGGAGGTAGGTCATGGCCAGAAGATGACCCCTATTGATTTTGAGGTCAGTCGGTCAAGGTCACAGTGACCTTCAACTCAAAATTTTGTCCGCTCAATAACTTGATAAGTATATTGTGTATTGTCTTTATACTTTATAGGAAGGTTGATCCTGGCTAGTAAATGACCTCTATTGATTTTGAGGTCAGTCTGTTAAAGGTCAAGGTCACAGTGACCTTCAACTAAAAAATATTGTCTGCTCAAAAACTTGATAGTTATTAGGTGTGCTGACTTCATACTTAGTAGGAAGATTTGTCCTGGCTAGTAGATGACCCCTATTGATTTTGAGGTCAGTCAGTCCAAGGTCAAGGTCACAGTGACCTTCAATAGAAAAACATGGCCGCTCAATAACTTGATAGTTATAAGGTATGCTGTCTTCATACTTAGTAGGAAGGTTTATCATGGCCAGTAGATGAACTCTATTGATTTTGAGGTTAGTCGGTCAAAGGTCAAGGTCACAGTGACCTTCAACTAAAAAATCTTGTCTACTCAATAAGTTGACAACTATCAAGTGTGCTGTCTTCATACTTAGTTGGGAGGTTGGTCATGGTCAGTAGATGACCCCTATAGATTTTAGGTCAGTCGGTCAAAGGTCAAGGTCACAGTAACCGTCAACTCAAAAATCTTGTCCGCTCAATTACTTGATATACTATTAGGTGTGCTGTCTTCATACTTAGTTGAAAGGTTGAGTTCAATTGGTAAAAGGTCAAGGTCACTGACCATCAACTCAAAAAACATTGTTGGCTTGATAACTTGATAGCATGAGCCCCCTCCCATATTAACATTGTACATGTTACGACAGCACATACTTCGGGCGTATAATGCTCTGACACATGGAGTTCTTGTTTGTCATTTTTGCATGAAACATGGGGAGTAGGTGTAGCAAACTCCTCCTTCACTTTTATAGTTATTGAATTTATATTTGGTATGTTTAATAAACACAAATGCACGACTTTCATGTGTTTAGCCCTGGGCATTGCAGAATTATCTCCCCCTGAACTTTGAGTATTTTTTGTTATTTTGTCATGAAACGTTGGGAGTTGGTGTCACAAACTCCTCATTCAATTTGAAAGTTATTGAATTGATATTTGACATACATAATAACCACGAATAGTACATGTGCAAGGCACAGTTTTCTTGCGTTTAGTGGCAGGCATTACAGAATTATCTCCACTTGAACTTTGAGTATTTTTGTCATTTGGTCCTGCTACATGCGTAGTTGGTGGCACAAACTTGGATTTGCAATCAAGGCTGCTGTGCAGGGGTACTCATCACCTTTAGTGATAGTTCTAGTTTCATAAGCAAATAGACTATACCCTGATCAGAAGGCTCCTGCAGGAATTGTCTGATCTGGGTATACTGTGTTTCTAAAGGCATGAAAAAACAGTTATATGTAGGAAAGGGTTAATGAAGGATGATAATTAATTCCTTGTTAGAATTTTCTTTAGCCATTCATTTATATGAGTAAGGGATTCCATTTTATGTTTTGATAGATGAAGGAAAGCATGAAATCAAATCCTGTGTATTGATGTAAAACATTCCTTAAACTGAGTCCTCACAAGCATTGCATTTAAGTATAAATATTTGGCTTGTCTGGTATTACATTTTTATTTAAGAAAAATAAGTAATGTTTTATTCATAGCCTTGGTTGCATTGTACATACTTCTGTGTTCATATGCCATTATAAAAACTCCTTGAATTTACATGGAGTAAATAGTGTGTGGATGATACATTCACAGGGATTGTAGATTTGAATCAAATACAACTTTTTATATACAGTAGAACCCCTCTAATGCGACCACTTAAAAATAACCATAGCTGTCTTAATAAGCAGGTGGTTGCTTAATGCAGGACAAAAGTTATGCAGAAAGCTCCTATAGGAGCTTTCTGCATAATTTTCATCCTGCATTAAGCAACCACCTGCCTCTGCAACCCAGAAGTATGCCCCTTTTTGGTGGTCGCATTAGAGGGGTTTTACTGTATATATTTTTCTCAGTCAACCCCTATCTTGCTACAACTCATTAGAATTGCCCCTCGGAAGTGATTCTAATCAGTTGCAGGTAGCAAGGGTTTGGTTGAGAAATAACAGATTTTAACCCATTCCTCCATAAATACCGGTACGCTTTTCTACGCCTCTGTAAAAATCACCTATTCAAAAAAATTTGATAAATAAAGCATTTGCTCCTATGGGAGTAAATGCTGTATTTATCACAATGGTTTCAAACTACAAAATTCTTAAATTTTCCTTTTCTCTAGTTAATGCTCCTTTTCGGTAGATTTATTCAAAAATCTAAAAATAGCCTATGAGGGAATGGGTTAAAAGATCAGTACACACTTTATCTACAGCCTTGTGCTCATCTACAATTTGTTCCAGTTTTAGCTGTGGCACTGATGGGTACCTGAGCATGTGTAAGACTGTCCAGGGTCTGATATACTGGCTCCTGAAGGTGATGCTGAAGGCTGTGCAGAAATTCCAGGAGAGTCGACAGTCTGAATATCAGAACGTTCTTCATAACGCTGCTCTAGCAGCGCAGAAAATCACAGACTCCAGTACGATCAGGGGTCTCATGTACATAGCATACACAGATGATTCAGGTAGTAAAGAATTGGACTTAAGCTTTTTTTTCTCGCCTATTAATTCATGAATATTCATGGCATAAATAATGACTATGAATATTAATAAGCTGACGTTGCTAATGGCCAATGAGCAAGGTTTTTTTTTTGCCATGCTAGAAACTGTTGTATTAGATCTGTATAATTCAAAAAGAAAATTTATAGATCAGCCCTGATCAGATGTTTACTACAGGAGTTGGCTGACCTGAGTATATTCTGTTTACAAAGGCATCCAAAAGTACATTTTATGAGGTAAAAGGTTTACTTATTGCGATCTAAGTAATTTTCATTTTGCAAAGTTTGTTGTGTGCCAGATTAAATCATCACATTTTTTCTTCCATTATTCCTAGATATGTTTAGTGAGCATGTCAACAGTTTTGATCCAGATGAGACACTGAGTAATCTAGCATCTTATCTGTATCCAAACTGTTTGAATAGATTCTGATACTTCCTTTCCAACTTGCAGTTCTAGCCAGGTTTTCTTTATATACAGTCTAACCTGCCTCAGCGGTCATCTTGTATCAGCGGCCACACTGCTGTAAGCGGCCACTACAGGACCCTCCCAATGAAAAACACTATTAATTACACCTGGTATAGACGGTCACCTGCCTAACGCGACCTGTGGCTAGTCTCTTTTATATACACACTAGTGTGAGCAGCCATGTGTTCTATAAATGTAAAGCGTGTTAAACAATTTTCATGGCTATCGATCGGCAACAGCAGACATTTTGTCACCATTGAATGCATACATCTAACGATCTTGACCCGTTTGGACCCCTTATCACAGTTTCTTTTGTTTGTTTACAAAGCGTGTTGGTTGTTCATGCCTTATTTATTGGGGATTTACCTTCTACTCGGAATTCTCCAGGAATGTAAATCACACATGAACTAGCTGGTTCCCAAATTCCGCTCTACAAGTACATGTTTGCAGACAGAATATTTGGGAAACCAGTCGTGTCAAACATGGCTACACCGTTTAGAAGTTTCACCCCAAAGGCAAATTCGAATAACACTGGCATGTGTGTTACTTAAATGAGAGAAATGACACTTATGGATAAGGTACAAAAAGTTGAAAAACGACAAACAAGGCAATTAATTCGATGTGACTTGCGATTATTACAGGCACTTTAGGTCAGAACGGTCTTTATAAATATCGATTAGTATACTGCTGTACACATAATACATGGCTGTCATAATTACTTGAAAATATGCTTGGTAACATGCACCTGTTTAGGCGGTCACCTGCTGTAAGCAGCCAAAGTGGCCACTTCCCGAATCCCTAGACTGACCGCTTACAACATGTTTGACTGTACTAAAATTTTGTACCCAAATTCATTGAGATAAGTTTGTTACTGAAAGTCAGATTAACCATTTAACCCATTCCCGGATAGGCTATTTTTAGATCCATCCTCTACCAAAAAGGAGCATTTACTAGAGAAAGGGAAATTTTCAGAATTGTGCAGTTTAGAAACCATTGTGAAAAATAGAGCATTTGCTCCTATGGAGCAAATGCTCTATTTATCAATGGTTTCACAATGTGACTTTTACAGAAGCGTCAAAAGGCGTCAATATGCGGGAATGGGTTAACTGATAGAGACGCTGTTTTACACCCTTGCAAACAGTGTAGATGCAGATCTAATGGCTCATGTCAAGGGTCAATGAAATTTTGTGCAAACAATTTCTCAATTTTTAAATTGTTGGGTATTTTGTCAATATTTTTAGACACTTTCCGTGAAATGGAGCAGACGGAGCTGAATGTACGGGGAACATTGTCTCAGATTCCAGCAGATACCATACCAGCCCAGGTGCGACAAGATGTCTCGTCCTTGAACTTCCTGACAAGGTCAGTGACTAAAAATAAAAGAATGTTTGACACAGCAGTCAAATGTTTTAACATTTTACCTGATAGAGACACCTTTTCACTGCTCTGCAAACTGAGTAGACCCTCCCTGTAGGACCGTGTGATCAGGTATATCTTATTATTATAAGTAACAAAGCAGATCCTGAACTGAAGGATCCTACAGGAGCTTTTCTGGTATGGGTCTACTCTTTTGTTAAAGTGTGTCTATGGAGTATGGGGTTAAACCATTACCTCATAGGCTATTTATAGATACAGCCTCTTTGAATAAATCTACCGAAAAGGAGCATTATTAACTAGAGAAAAGGATTTTTTTTTAGAATTTTGTAGTTTGAAACCATTGTGATAAATAGAGCATTTGCTCCTATAGGAGCAAATGCTCTATTTATCTCAATGGTTTCACAAAATGACTTATACAGAGTCGTCAAAAGTCATCAATATGAGGGAATGAGTTAAACCGTTACCTTGTGAATATCCATATAATAAATAATGACATCATAATTATTTATTAGCAGAATATTAACAATTGCAAATGAGCACAAGATATTTTGGTCATGACAAAATCTGTAGAATCAGATCTATATACAGTAAAGATTTGATAGAACGTTCTTGGTTAATACGTTTCCTTTCATAAAACGTTTAGATTGACAAGTCCCAGCCAAATGCCTTCTTTATCTATATTTCAAAAGATCAGATACAACGTTCTAGTTTTGAACGTATTTCCTGTTTTGAACGTTTGAGAGAGTTTGTCCCAAACCGCTAATAGTTGTAAAATTATAGCGTTTTCCCGTAGTGTAGCGATGACAACGGTCTTGCGTGGGAATCGATTAACCATGAAAATCGCTCAAAATGCGCGTTTGCAAACACTTTAGCGAATACTCAAACTTTGAGTCATTACTTGACACCTAATTTTATGGTACCTTTTGTTTAACATTGAGTAAATACGTTTGTACAGGATCAATTAAAATAAAGAATTAATAGCCGCGAATTGCTGCTTCAATTTAATCCATTCACTTCCTGTTGAGATTTGGTCCGAGTTTTATTATTACCGCACCGTTGAATCTGATCTGTCAAAACTCAAGTCTGATTTGTAGTTACTTTCATGCTTTTCCTAATCTGTATCCTGTTAAAATTATGACTGTTTGGAACTTGATCTTGATCCAATTTTATAATACGACATCAAATTTCCACTCAAAGTTCCACTCGACATCATTCGTCCGCCATTTGCAATTTTGAAAGAAGATGTTTACAATGGGGAAACCTTTGTTTAAACATGCACTCATGGGAAACGCGGTCACAGAGTTCCTAAAAACAACGACAAAGCGATTTAAACTTTATCTCAATCCGGTAAAAAATAGAAACAAGTATCGATTCAAAAGAAGTAACGAAAGTGTGTGAAAGGGGCTCAGTGGACACAGGTAGCTTGTTACTCAGAATGAAAGATAAAATATTTATAATATTTCTGTTATAACGAAACGTTATAAACAATCTTTACTGTACATTGTAACTAAGTCTGTAAGGAAACGGCAGACCCAGATTAGATGACTCCTACAGGAGCCATCTGATCTGGGTCTACTCTGTTTGTTCTGGCATTAAAAATGTGTCTCTGGAGTAAGGGTTAATGCTAGATCTGCAATATTTCATTTTGCTTTTTTTTCAGGGTTAAAGACACAGTGTTTCCAACAGATGCTGTACTGGATGTGTCCCATATACCTATATGTCCAACCATTGTTACAATGGTAGCGTTAGAGGCGGTGCTCAACCCAACCAGTGATGTCCAGCCATTTGTGGATCAGCTGTTTGTATTGGAGAAGTTATTTGTAAGTGCTACTTGTGACAAGTAATGATCCTTTACTTGATAATCCCATCTGGTTTGCTTCTTTGCAAACAGGGAAGACCCATATCAGACAGCTCCTGTCTGATCAGGGTCTACTCCTTTTCATTAAATGTTTTAAATTTGATTCTGTTTCGTTTGCCATTGCAACAAGTTACATGTACGTTTTTTTTATTTTTAACGTAAGAATTGATTCAATTTATATTCATGATTGGCAGTGATATATGAATATATTTTAACCCTTTGCTCCATAAATATGCCTATCTACGTCTTTGCAAACAGGCTCCTAGGAGCCGTCTGATCAGGGTCTGATTTGTTTGCTAATGGAATTTGATAGATCTATTTCTTTAGTTTCTTAAAAGGCTACAATGTGCAACCTTCCAAATTTCATTATAACCATTCTGTCCATGAATATTAGTAGGTATTGAATTTTGGAATAAATATAGAACGGGAAGGGTTAATTTAAGAATTTATAACTGTAGGGCTGTCATGATACACTAACGTATTCGAATTATTCGAATATCGTTTCTGGCGGTGAGTGTATCATATTAGCTACCCAAAGAACCGAATATTGACGAATACATATAGGAAATTAACAAAATTAAAAGAAAAACAACATATTTTTGCCAGAAATAATTGAAATATGAGCGAAACATTCCAGCTGCAAAACGTCTTTTCGCAGTGACACCAAGGGAGATGACTCTTGATGACTTTTTATGTTTACAAATCATGACACCGTGTGTTGGTCCTGTTGGATTCAATAGGCTTAATAATTGTACTCTTGCATTCACTTTTTGCAGAAAAGTAGTCAAATGGTTCAAATACACGAAACAATTACCGAAAACAAGTTTGTTTTGATAGGACTAATTCTTAGTTTTTACGACAACCGCAAACTGTTGTTTCATAACAATGTCGGGCCGAAAGAGATTTTCAGACTCCAACAAAATATAAAACCACCGTCTGGAATCATTTAGGGTTACTGACGGGATCAGAAGGAAAAACCAACAATGAAATTACTGTTTGTAAAGTGTGCCACCACGAAATGAAGTAATACTGCTAGTTGTTGGCTCTAGTGGTTAGTTATCGGAGCGCCCCAATGTCTGAACGTACCCAAACTTTATTGATCAAATTTATTTGAGTTCGTTCACGATTCACCAGAAATGGACGAAACCAGCAGGCTATATCCATTTAGATACAGTGTAATGCACTGTATTTTGGTGGTGCTTGAAAGGTTCTTTAATTTGAATTAGTATTATTTTTATGCATATTGCCTAAAGAGTAAAAGTCTACAATAGGACTGAACCAGCTTACTTTTAAACAAGTTCCTTTTCAGTGTTTCTAGTTTATGTGACTTTGCCAATTAAATATTTAAACTCATACTTTTCCCATGCTTATCAGCACATGTCCAGTAGTATTTTCATTATAAGCTTAAAGATTCCTAATCCTAAATATTGACTCAGTCTGGACATGCTTTGGCTTAAGTAACTCTTATTAGCTTATGCCATAGCATGTTTATGTAACTGTACTCGTATTCGTGAATATTTATTCGTATTCGCTACATGGGCGTATCGTTGCAGCCCTATATAACTGTATGAATATTATGGACTTAAGTTTTATAGGTATATATTAACAAGGACATTTTTTATCTTTGACAGAAACATCAGAATGAGATCTTTTCCAAATGCAAACACAGTAGGCCCTGATCAGACAGCTCCTCTTTTTGCAGACAATTATTTTTAGCTCGTCTCTTTCGAAAAAACGTCGAGCTATTGTGATCTCATGTTCATAGGCGTTGGTATAGTTGTAGTTGTAGGGGTCGTCATGCAAAAACTTTAATGTAGCTGATAAATCAAAAAGTATAACCAGTATCAACATGAAACTTCATAGGTTGGTAGATCACTTTGAGGAGAAGTGTATGCACCAAATCAGACAAGGGTTGGCGCCGCACTCCGCTCTTGTTTGTAGACTGCAGTTGGCTGATTATAGTGATTAGGGACTATGCCTGTTGTCCAGTTACATAACAAAACTCAGCAGATGCAATATCATGCAAATTAGTTTTCACCCTAATCCGCTTGCCTGAAACCAGGGGCTAGTAAAGTTGCATTTGAGTGAGTGAAAATTTCTGAAAATCTCCGATATACTTATAGTGATTTACAGTCTAAATCATCTGGGCAAATGCTCCAAACTATTTTATCTGAAGACTGCAAAGGGGTGTCAAACACTTCAGCTAAAGATCAGACACCGCTGTCAGTTATGCTGCAGCTGGTGTGATTATACAATGATTGCAAAGCCCTAAAGACACATTTTTTGTGTGACTGCTCAATTTTGTATTGTTTTAAAACATTTCAGAAGTTGCAGCGATCTTTTGTTTTCTGTGAGCTGATTCGGGGCTGTTTTATGGGCCTTGTGGATATCAAATCTGGGGAGAGCCAGGAACAGTACAGATGGTGTGCTTTCTCATTCCTTAAGGTAAACTACTCCAGTGATCCTTATTTGATGATGAAAACGTTTGCGTATGTGTAGTCTAGTAGGTATACTAATCTGAACTTTGACCTTGACCCTGTATGAGAAACTTTAATCCTTTACATTATGAATATTCATGTAAGAAATAATGATATTATTAGTTGTATCTTGATTAATTTTTATAATAGAATGAACACAGAAAATTTGGCCATGGAAAAAACTGTAGAATCAGATCTATATTATTCTATCAGCAGTACAACATGATTAATATTCTGTATTATAGCTGCCCCAGATTTTGTTGAAGATTCAGCAGCAGTCACCAAGTCTGGATTTTTCTACTGAGCTGGAACTGGGTTTTTCCAAGCTGTTGAACAGTTCGTTCATGCTGGACAGGGCGGACATCAACAACAAGTAAGTGTCATATGCAAATGACTATCTTTAACACACTAAATCCGGCGTATTTAGAAAATTTAATTGAACTGTTTTTCATATTTCTCTACCAAATGCTATCCTGCGGCAATTCATTAGAATGGCCGCTTAGAATCTATTCTAATGAGTTGAAGCAAGGTAAGATTTGGCTGCAAAATGAGATATTTTGATAGATTATTACGTGTGTTATCTGCAATAAATTATAATTGTAGGCAAAAAATGCTGTCTGCTTCAGTAATCAAAGTAATTATCTGTCGCTATTTTCTAGAACAGCATGCTGCAAAAAAAGTTTGTAGGTATTGTTTCAAATTAACCTTTTACTCCATGTATATTCATGTTAGAGATAATGATATTAATTAACTGAAAATTTATAATAACATACAAGCGGAAATTTTTGGCCATGTCCGAAACTGTAGAATCAGATCTCTATTATTTAATGAGCCAACAGAGCAGACCTTGATCAGACATCTCCTGAAGGCACCATCTGATCTGCTTCTACTCTGTAAAGATGCCAAAAGGCATATCTATGGAGAAAAGGATTAATGCCAGACCACCATATCTAAAATATGGATAAGGGTGTCCCACAACATGCTAGGGTAACTGTTGATTCAGCCATAAAGAGGTCAAAGATGAACTACATATAGTTGTAATAAATAACCCTTTCCTTTATACGTGTTTTTACACATATGCAAACAAGAGTTCATCCAGATCAGACGGCTCCTTTAGGAGCCGTCTGATCAGAATCTGCTCTGATTGCTAGTGGAATTTAAAGATCTGTTTCTTTACTTTCTAAAATGGCTATTATGTTCATTGTAACTGTTTTGTCCGTGAATATTCAGTTGGTATTGAAATTGAATAAACATGGAACAGGGAAAGGGTTAATCAAATCCTGGGTCCATGCTTATAAAGCTTTTTAGTTGAGTCTGAGTTTGTTCTCAAGCTTTTGATTGGTCAGATTGGAGTTCTCAAGCTTTGGATTGGTCAGATTTGAGCCAAAGGCTCAAATCTGACCAATCAAAAACTTGAGAACGAACTCAGACTCAACTAAAAGTTTTATGAGCATGGATACAGATCAGATTAGTTGAGTTCATATGTAAGGGTTGTTGTTTTTCTACTTGTTGTTTTTACATTTCCACCATTCAATGTTTCAGCTGTGACTGTATGGGCATTTTGTTAAATGAGTGTACAAAGGTCAACTTACTGCTGGAAGTTCAGAGTAAAAGACTCTCTCAGAGGAGGTAAGCCTAGTTACAATCATATGAATATGGATGGCATTTTATTCCAGCGCTATCAAAAGTTTTTGGAAGGGTTTTATAGAGTTACCATGTCAGCGTGTCAATCTGTATGTTGGTATTTCTTGCCAGCTCTATTTCACAGCAACTTCTGACATGATTTCAGTGAAACCTCATTATGAAGAAAAGATGGATATATCGTTATTGATCCAGTCTGATGATTTTTCACAGAGTTACAGTCCCATGATTTTTCAAAATATCACACATTGACAAGCACTTACGCAGAGGCAGTAATAACATTCATTAATAATTCTAGTATTTAAACCCTCTACTTTATAATCATGCCTTTTTAATGCCTTTCAAAACAGAGAAGACCAAGATGAAACAGCGCCTGTAGGAAGCTTATCAGACATCAGACGTCTTATTTGAATCTAGTCTGTTAGCTTAATACAGGGCAAAAGTAATGCAGGAAGCTCCTAAAGGAGTTTTCCGCATAACTTTTGTCTAGCATAAAGCTTAACACTAGTCTTGAAAATCCAAAATTAGATTTTTGTAATTGTTGCTGTAGAAAGGGTTTACCACATGATTAGAGAGTAACATTGAAAAAAGTGGATTGTATTATTATTAACCCTTTACTCCATATATATGTCTTGTCACACCTTTGCAAACAAAGTAGACCCAGATCAGACAGCTCCTGTAGGATCTGTCGGATCAGTGTCTGCTCCGTTTGCATATGGAATAATATAGATTCTACAGTTTTTACCAGAACTAAAATGTCCTTATTCAAATGCTACTGTAGTAATTCTGGTATTAAATATCCATGACATCATTATTTCTTACAAAAATATTCATAAAGTGGAGGATTAAGCCAAACCTGATATTGTTGGTGCTCATCATAGGCGATTTCTATGAATATCAACATTATAACATTTAGAAATATAGAAGATATGTTGCCTGCATTTCCTTAATACTCCTTGTACGTATCTACGACTTTTGATTGTGTTGGAAATTTTTAAGGGCGAACGAATCTCAGAAAGGAGGAAGAAGTGGGGAACAGACCAGCAGTCAACAGCCAACAGCCAGTCTTATCATCCGTGCTGAAACTACAGTAAGCAGTATTCTTAAGGTAACCATCAACGCTTTCCCTAATGAACATATATGCATGAATCGGTCACTCAATGGATACTCATTAACTTAATTTTTGTAAGTTAACCCATTACCTCATAGGCTATTTTTAGACCCAACCTCTTTGAAAACACCTACCAAAAAGGAGCATTAACTAGAGCAAAGGAAAATTTTGAGAATTATAGTAGAACTGCTCTAATGCGACCACTTAATGAAAAAATAAGCAGGTGGTTGCTTAATGCAGGACTAAAGTAATGCAGAAAGCTCATCTACCACCTGCCTCTACCACCCAGAATTATACTTCTTTTAGGTGGTCGCATAAGAGGGTTTTTACTGTATGTAGTTCTAAAACCATTGTGATAAATAGAGCATTTGCTCCTACTATCACAATGGTTTCAAAAAGTGATTTTTACAGAGGCGTCAAAAGGCATCAATATGAGGGACTGGGTTAAGCTTTGTAGGGAATTTTGCATTCTAGACTAAATCTGTAGAATCGGATCTAATTAATTTCATAAGCAATCAGTGTAGACCCTGATCAGGTGGCTCCTACAGGAGCTGTCTGATCTGTGTCAACTCTGTTTGCAAAGGCGTGAAAAAGCATTTATATGAAGGAAAGGGTTATGGACCTATAGGCTGTCCTTGGTTCAGAAGTAGGAGTATCTCACTGAGGGCTTTGAATTTCTATCTGGTATATAAGTTATAAGCAATCAGATGAGATTAGCACTATGAAGTAAGTTCTACAGTAAAACCTCTCTATAACGACCACTAAATTGTGTTAATTATTTGGTATTTAGGGCAGGTGGCCGCTTAAAGCAAGGTGAAAGTAAAATATAGGAGCGTTCTGTTTTACTTTCACCTTGCTTTAAGCAGCCACCTGCCTTTAACACAAAATACTTGATGTAATTTAGTAATTTAGTGGTTTTAATGTATAACATTTTACCTGATAAATTGCATATAAATTGTCAGCATACAATGTCTGAGCTTGATTTTCCTTTGAGGGTTGCAAGTAATTGCCTAAAGCATATGTCCATTTTTAGGGTTGCTCTCTAGGATGGAAAGGAGAGATTTAGTGTCCTGATAACAAGGTTTTACATATTACAGACACTGGATGCAGATTTCTCAAAAAACCAAGAGTCTCTGTCAGGAGTGTTACATCACATGCTGTCCGGAAAGAGCTTTGAGCTGATTCTTGCAGCTGCTGCCGCCACAGGAAAACTCCATATCTTCTGCTTTAAGCTCATCAAGTAAGATAAACTAAGGGAATCTGCAGTAATATTTTAGCTTATAGACTAATAGGCCTCATTCACAACTACATAAACATATGGCTAGATATATCAAAACAAATATGTAAAGTACAATTGCAAAACAAGGCTAAAATTGCAAAAGAAGCCCAAAACTGGCTATATTTTGGAAAACTCAGTTTTTATATACACTTGGAGAGACATATCAGAGCTCCAGATAAGATGTGTAAATTTAAACATTTTTGACAATAGTTCCTTTATTTCTCCAACAAACCGTATACTATGACCATTCTTTAGAATCGTCTTGAAGAGACGATTCTAAAGAGTGGTCACAGCATAGGGTATGGTGGAGAAATAACGATTTTAGTATTTGAGAACACACCCTTATCTATAGCTCTGCATATTACTGTTATTAACCCTATGGACATGGGAAACAAGTGTACTGGCATTTGCAAAATGTGGACCTAAATCAGAGGAGCCCTTTTATCAGTGTCTGCACTGTTTGAGACATTCAAAATCCTCTTGTAATTACAGTAAAACCTCTCTATAACGGCCACTAAATTGTGTTAATTATTTGGTATTTAGGGCATGTGGCCGCTTAAAGCAAGGTGAAAGTAAAACAGAATGCTCCTATAGGAGCATTCTGTTTTACTTTCACTTTGCTTTAAGCAGCCACCTGCCTTTAACACAAAATACTTGATGTAATTTAGTGGCCGTTATAGAGAGGTTTAACTGTAAACCCATTCATACTGTCAGAATGGACTTTTTGTTGTATTGTTGCTCTTATCTTTATGATTTAGTGTACCCTCATGAATATTCATATAAGAAATGATGACATCATGATTATTAATTTACTGGATTTTCATAATAGCAAACAATGCAGGAATGTTTGGCTATTTAAAGGCAGAAACTGTATAATCATAATTATCTATACTATTTCATGAGAAAACATAGCAGACCCTGATCAGATGACTTCTACAGGAGCGATGTTATCTGGTTCTACTTTGTTTGCCAAGGCATTAAAAGGCTTATATATTGAGTAAAAGGTTCATTTTTCTAGAGAAGAAAAAGGAGAATTCTTTTTTTCAAGGTTCAATGAGTTTGCCAAACAGAGTGGCGGGGAAGGTGGAAAATCCGCTCAGATTAGAGCCCAGCTATTTGACATCTCCTTCCTCATGCTGTGTCACATTACCCAGGTGTATGGAACAGAGGTGAATGTGCTACTGTTGTAACTATATCATTTTACCCTTTCACTGCCACATTATGTTGTTTGCAAAATTTTAGTAAATTTCTTCCATTTTCTTTAAAAAAACCCATAATCACTGCATCAAACACCTGGATCCTGATGAGATGCTGAATTACTGTTTGAACAGATTAGCCTAGATACATAGATAGATTTATTTCGGTTAAAAAAGTACATCACATGGCAATGTGCGCTTATACCAAGGATAAAACGATAAAGGAAAAGAAACGTTTTCCTTATTTCCATCGTGGTCCTTGATAATAGTGGCCTGACAGAGAGATTAACTAAATGTTATCATAAAATACTTATCACAGACATTACTACTGAATTCACATAAATAATGATATAGTAAATACATTATACACCAAATATTTTTGTTAAACATGCCAACTATATTCTTTCAAAGGAAAGCAAACTTGGATAAGTTGCATACACAATAACACACCTAGATGACATATCAAGTAAAGACATGAAATACATTTACATTAGACTTATCACAGACATTATAACTTTGGCAGTCACTACAAAGGCATTAGTATTGCTTAGCTGAAAAATATGAGGGAAAGGGTTAAAGTCCTCAGCCACAAAAACCTCTGACTGCGAAGGGGTTAACCCTTTACTCCATGAATATTTATGTAAGAAATAATGACTTCATGAATATTAGTTAGATTAATTTGCTATAATAGCACATAGACACAGGAAGTTTTTGTCCTCACAGAGACTGTTGAACCATTTCTATATTATATTTAAAGCAAACAGAGCAGATCGTAATCAGATGGGTTCTACAGGAGCCGTCTGATCAGAGTCTTCTCTGTTTGCAAAGGTGTAGAAAGGCGTATCTATGGAGTAAAGGGTTAATCCCTTTCTTTTTCACACCTTTGCAATTGGCTTAGACCCAGATCAGAGTGTTTCTGTAGGACCTGTCTGCTTATGAAATTAAAAAACATGGCTCTACATTTTCTACCAACATTAAAATACCCTGATTATATATTATGCCGTTTTAAAAATTTGGCAATTTTTTCATTGTGTTATTATTTCTTATTAATACCTGAATATATCAACAGGCAAAGAATTAACTTTGCTGGAACTTGATGTCTACTAAAACCTTGTTCTGTTGCAATTGTTACTGACAGCAGAAGTCATCATGAATATTTATGTCAGAAATAATGACATCATGTATATTAATTAGCTGAATTTTTATATTGACATGTGAACACAGGAATTTTTGGCCATGGTAGAAACTGTAGAATCAGATCTATATCATTTCATTAGGAAACTGAGCAGATCCTGATCAGACGGCTCCTACAGGAACCATCTGATCTGGGTCTACTCTGTTTGGTAAGGCATTAAAAGGTGTATCTATGGAGGAAAGGGTTAAAAAGTAGGTGATTTACTTATGCAATACAGTAGAACCCCTCTAATGCGACAACTTAATGAATAAACATGGATGTCTTTATAAGCAGGTGGTTGCTTAAGGCAGGACAAAAGTAATGCAGAGCTTTCTGCATTACTTTTGTCCTGCATTAAGCTACCACCTGCATCTAGCACCCAGAATTATACCTCTTTTAGGTGTTCGCATTAGCGGGGTTTTACTGTATATGCTTAGTGACTACAGAGCTATTGATAAAGGTGCATATTCAAATAATAAAATAGTCTTTTTCCATAAAACTCTTTGTTGTGACCACTCTTTAGAACCATCTCAAGAGTGGTCATAACATGTGAGAAATAGAGGAGCAGTTCTTAAAAATGTTTTAATTAACCCATTTGCTCCCACGGTCCCATATATGGGACGTAGGCAAACAATGTAGACTGATCAGACACAGCATAATGCGGCATCTGATCAGAGTCTACATTGTTTGCTGATAGGAATATCAATATAAAACAAAACGAAATTGAAAATTTAGGCCATGCACCCCTTAGATTAAAAATGGAGTCAATATATAAGCATGGATGAATCCACTGGGAGCAAATGGGTTAACATGCCTTATCAGTTCCTCTGTGATTGTAATTATTTTTCAATCTTTTGCAGATGATAACATCAAACTCAGAGTGTATGGATACATTCTTTGTACAGTGGGCACTGAGGTGTTTGCCTGAGGATGGCAAGTACAAGTCAGTGGATATTAGCATGCCTGTAGATTCTAGCAAGGTGGACTTCTTATTACAGGCCTTCACTTCAGGCACGGACATCGCTCAGGGGTCAGTACAGGTGGAATGGAAAAATCACTTGGACAGGATAGATTAAGATCAAATGCTGCATTGGAATGCATTGTCTGATAGGACTCTTTACAATTTGCTATGATAGTGCATAAAATTGCTAATACAGTAAAACCCCTCTAAACTGGAATTCTCGGAGAGAAGAATTTAGGTACTTTTAGGCAGGTGGCTGCTTAATGCTGGGTGAAATTCATGCAGAAAGCTCCTAGAGGAGCTTTCTGCATGACTTTCACCCTGCAGTAAGCTGCCACCTGTCTCCAAGATCGATATTTATACTAAAATTAGCATCCGGTTAAGAGGGGTTTTGCTGTACTTAAAGGTGGTAGAGAAAGTCATAGTAAGGTACTGATCTGGGGTTTACACTGTTTTAAATTTACCTGTGATGCCAAGAAAGTGAAGTATTGTTTTGGTATCACATGGAGGGTGACACTTAAGGATGACTCCTTCATCATCTGTATGTCTACCTGTCCATATGTCTCTCATGCTTTTTCCATCAGGCTTTTTTGTAGGACACACATGTTGCTTTCTCTTGTTCATTTTTATACACCTTTAATTACATTTTATATTATGGCTTTTGTAAACAATATCATTATGCTCCATGCTAAATGTCAGATGTTCAAATAATTTTGTATAAATGTTAATATATTAACCCTTCCCTTGCTGAATTTTAAAATACATTTCTCCTTCTTTACCCATGCCCTGTTGTATAATTACATATATCTTCACTGTGTACAAGTATTTCGCTGTGCAATCACTGCTGTGGAGTGCACTGGTTGCACAATCAAGGTGTAAATGGTGCAGACCCTGATGAGACAGCTCCTGCAGGAGCTGTCTCATCTGGGTCTTCACTATTTACAGGTATGTATATTGACGTGAATAGCAAGCGAAGGGTTAAGACAGATCTGATCTGGTCCTACTCTGTTAGCAAAGGCATTAAAAGCCGTCTCTATCAGGTAAAGGGTTCATGCAGATTTCACAGATAGAAAATTGTGCAATAGTTTTAGTTTACTTTTTTACAGATGTCTCATGTTTTCACAACATTACTACGTGTACTTGAGAATACAGATACATACTGATTATACTTTCCCTCTAACAGAGCCCCCAAGTGGCATGAAATCTGCATCAACACCCCATATGCCATACAGGAGGTACTTTTTGCCTGGGAACATGGCGCTCTCTCTACAGACAAAATCAAGGTAAGATCAACCACCCACCAATTCTCCATAAATATGCCTTTTAACATTTTTACAAACAGAATAGACCCAGATTAGACGGCTCTTGTAGGGGTTGTCTGGTCAGGGTCTGCTCTGTTGCTTATGGAATGATACTGGTCTGATTCTGCAGTTTCTGCTTTGGCTAAAATTTCCTGTGCTCCATAGATTGTGGTTATGACAGTTTTTTGCACAATCCTTGATATCAGTTAATACATGTTTATAACAATTGTCCTTTTTTCAGATGATCCTGAACTATGTTAAAAACCGCATGCTGTGTCTGCCAGTTGTTGTGTCGGCCTGGCTATGCAGCTATATCAATATGCTAAGCGATAATGCCCGGACCAAACCTCTGTCTATGCTACAACAGCTGATACAGCCACTGACGGGCGACAACAATCCACAGTGTTATAATGAAAGGTAGGCCTTGCCATACAATCTTTAAACCTTTACTCCATAGATACACCTTTGAGTTCCTTTGCAAACAGAGTAGACCGAGATCAGATGGCTTGTGTTGGAGGTTTTACTGTACTGATCTTCCTAAATGATAGCAAAGACAGTCTTCCATTCTTATTAGAAATTGTCCAATATATGAAGCTCTTCTTTTATGCAAGTACAGTAAAAACCTCTCTATAACGGCCACTAAATTACATCAAGTATTTTGTGTTAAAGGCAGGTGGCTGCTTAAAACAAGTTGAAAGTAAAACAGAACGCTCCTATAGGATCGTTCTGTTTTACTTTCACCTTGCTTTAAGCAGCCACCTGCCCTGAATACCAACTAATTAACAAAATTAAGTGGCCGTTATAGAGAGGTTTTACTGTAGATGAAAATGCATCATGTACTGTTTGTTACAATATGGAATTAAATGACACCAGCTATTTAAGAGGGCTTCACCAGGAGTCCTTATCAAGCTTGTACCTAATGAATATTCATGTAAGAATAATGACATCATGAATATTGATTAGACCATTTTTTTATAATGGCATATGTACACCGAATTATTTTGTCATTGCGCAAACTGTAGAATCAGATCTATGTTATTTCATAAGCAAACAGAGCAGACCTTCATCAGGTAGCTCCCACAGGAGTGGTCAGGGTCCATGCTTATAAAGCTTTTAGTTGAGTCTGAGTTCGTTCTCAAGCTTTTGATTGGTCAGATTTGAGCCTTTGGCTCAAATCTGACCAATCAAAAGCTTGAGAACTCAAATCTGACCAATCAAAAGCTTGAGAACGAACTCAGACTCAACTCAAAAGTTTTATAAGCATAGACCCTGATATAGGCCTACTCTGTTTGCAAATGTGTTGGCAGACATATCTATGGAGTAAAGGGATAAGCATTCTTTTCCTTTCAGTACTTTTAAAGTAAAGTTTATCTGCCAAAATTGTCTTCCATTTCTTGTGAAACAACTGTGTCGGTGTGTCAAATAGTTTGGATCAGATTAGATGGTAAGTACTCTGGCATCTCATCCGGATCCAAATTGTTTTGTCATCATTCATTGTCCATAGTAATCTATAGTGTTAATAGAATTAAATTATTGTGGGCTTCTGAAATTCTCAAAGGAAAATTGTGACTGTCATATTATCTTTATGTCAAATTTGTTCATGAACTTTATCTAAATGCAGGCTATAGGTTAAAGAATAACTGAGTAGTACTTGGCGTGCTTGTATGACTACAGTAGAACCGCTCTAAACGGGAATTCTAGTAGAGAAGAATTTAGATATTTTTAGGCAGGTGGCTGCTTAACCCATTGCCGCATAGGCTACTTTTAGATACAACCTCTTTGAATAAATCTACCGAAAAGGAGCATTAACTAGAGAAAAGGAATTTTTTTAGAATTTTGTAGTTTGAAACCATTGTGATAAATAGGAGCAAATGCTCTATTTATCACAATGGTTTCACAAAATGACTTTTACAGAGTCATCAAAAGTCGTCAATATAAGGGAATGGGTTAATGTAGGGTGAAAGTCATGCAGAAAACTCCTAGACTTGCATGCCTTTCAATTTGCATTAAGCTGACACCCGTCTCCAAGTCCGATAGTTATACTAACTTTAACATCCGGTTTAGAAAGGCGCTACTGTATTTCAATTTGAATTGGCAGGTCACATCTGATGCAGCTGATTGTCCAGAGAATGATTCATGAAATTCTTCCAGTGTCTAAACGTAACCCTTCCCCTCAGTATGTGCCAGCCACTGAACTGCCAGCGAATGTTATGGCCAAGACAATGAAGAATGTTTTCATCAAAGGCTGGCTTGACATGCACAGTCTGTATACACTTGAGTCACTCCTCAACCTGTGTGGGTCAGACTGGTTTGCTGAAAAACTTGTAAAGGTAACCTTTTATGTTTCTTGAGATATATTTAACCCTTTCCATTGTAGACATGCCTTTTTAGCTCACCAGAGCACAAAGTCCTCAGCGTGAGCTTTTGTGATCTCCTGATGTCCGTTGTCCGTTGGCGTGCATCGTCTGTCGTTCATCGTCAACAATTTGAGCCTTTAAAAATCTTCTCCTCTGAATCTTCAGGGTACTCAGCTTTCATCTTTGGCACATAGCATCATATTCAGGTCCTCTACAAATATATAAATTATGCCCCTGGGGTCAAAATTGGCCCCGCCCCAGCCCAGGCATGCCTTGTTTTCAATAGAAACATATAGTAAAACTTTGAAAATCTTCTCCTCTGAAACTGGAAGGTTCTCAGCTTTCATATTTGGCACATATCACCATGATCAGGTCCTCTACAAAAATTATATAAATTATGCCCCTGAGGTCAAAATGGCCCCGCCCCAGGGGTGCCCAGTTTGCAATAGAAACATATAGTGAAAACTTTGAAAACCTTCTCCTCTGAAACTGGAATCTTCTCAGCTTTTATATTTGGCACATAGCATCATGTTCAGGTCCTCTACAAAAGTTATATAAAGTATGCCCCTGGGGTCAAAATTGGCCCCACCCCAGGAGTGGTCAATTTTCAATATAAACATATAGTGAAAACTTTGAAAATCTTCTCCTCTGAAACTGGAAGGCTCTCAGCTTTTATATTTGGCACATAGCATCATGATCAGGTCCTTTACAAATTTTTTATAAATTATGCCCCTGGGGTCAAAATCGGCCCCGTCCCAGGGGTAGCCAGTTTTAAAACAAACATATAGTGAAAGCTTTGAAAATCTTCTCCTCTGAAACTGGAAGGTTCTCAGCTTTCATATTTGGCACATAGCATCATGTTCAGGTCCTCTACAAAAGTTGTATAAATTATGCCCCTGGGGTCAAAATTAGCCACGCCCCAGGGCCGTCTAGTTTTCAATAGAAACATATAGTGAAAACTTTGAAAATCTTCTCCTCTGATAGTCTGGTGAGCGGTATCAGGGCCATTCTGGCCCTCTTGTTATGTCTTTGCAAACAGGGTATACCGAGATCAGGTGGCTCCTGTAGGAACTGTCTTATTGAGGTCTGCTCTCTTTGCTTTTGAAACAATATATGTCTGATTCTGAAATTTATGTCATTTATATGCTAGACTGAAAACTATTCTAATTGATATTCATGAAGTAATGATTTTTTGTATAAATATTCATGAGGGAAAGGGCTAAAGTAAAGTGCATAATCAGATCTTTCATAATTTCATTAGGAGACAGAGCAGACTGATCAAACAGCTCCTAAAAATGCCATCTGATCTGGGTCTATGGTGTTTGCTAAGGCTTGAAAAGGCGTTTATATGAAGGATAGGATTAAACCTTTCCTCCATGAATACGCCTTCTATGCCTTTGTAGAAGTCACTTTATGAAACTATTGTGATAATTAGAGCATTTGCTCCATAGGAGCAAATGCTTTATTTATCACATTGGTTTCAAAACACTCAATGCTAACATTTTCCTTTTCACTAGTAAATGCTCCTTTTCGGCAGATTTATTCATAGAGGTTGGGTCTAGAAATAGCCTATAGATGAAGGACTGGGTTAAAGAACCTCTTGTTTTAAATGATCTTATTTTGGATCACTTAGGCAGGTGGTAGCTTAACTCTTTACCTGAAAGAGTTGCCTTTGGGAACAGAGTAGACATAGATCAGACAGCTCCTGTAGGAACCATTTGATCAGGGTCTGCCCTGTTTGCATATGGAATAATATAGATCGTTTCTACAGTATCTGCCCATCCAAACATTTCTGTGTTCATATGCAATTATAAAAAAAACATCTAATTAATAGTCATGACTTTGTTGTTATACCCCCCTTTTGAAAACACAGGTATATTGCTTTGCACATGTCTGTCTGTCTGTCTGTCTGTCTGTTGGTAGATCAAACAGTTTCCGATCATTAACTGATCAATGGCTTGGCGTAGGATCTTCAAACTTGCTGTGGTGGTTGGTCATGACCACTAGATGACCCTCATTGTTTTTGAGGTCACTAGGTCAAAGGTCAAAGTCACCATGACCTTAACTGGTGAAATGGTTTACGATCAATAACTGCTCAATGGTTTGGCTTAGGATCTTCAAACTTGCTGTGGTGATTAGCCATGGCCACTAGATGAACCATATAGTTTTTTAGGTCACTAGGTCAATGGTCAGGGGGTCTTGGGGGATATACATGTTTTACAAACATCTCTTGTTATATGAATATTCAACAGGTTAAGGTAATGCAGAAATCTCTCAAAGGAACTTCCAGCATTACAGTTCCTCAGCGTTAACTCTTTCCTTCATATAAATGCATTTTCACGCTTTTGCCAATAGAGTAGACCCAGATCAGGCAGCAGTTTTGTCAAAGCAAATAATTCCCTTAAAAAGTTTACATAATAAAAAATCAGCTAATAAATATTCATGATGTCATTATTTCTTACATGAATACTGAACAGGGACAGGGTTAAGCAATAACTTGCCTTTTAAGACCAAAATGTTTATTCAGTAAGTGATCGCTTAACACATTACCTCATAGGCTATTTTTAGCTCCACTTTTTCAAAAAGTGGAGCTATTGTCATGACCCTCTCGTCGGCGTCGGCTTCGGCGTTGGTTGCCTTTCCTCAGAAACCATCAAAGATATTTGGTTCATATTTGGTATGTATGTTTATCATCACAAGGGGAACCTATTTTACAAGGGTAGGTAATCCTAAAATTAATTTTGCCATAGTTATGCCCCTTTTTCGACTTAGAATTTTCATTGTTAGTTAAGTTCAGGTCCATGTCTCAGAAACTGTCCAAGATATTTGGTTCATCTTTGGTGGTATACATATTAACTATTACAAGGGGGACCCATATCACAAGGGCAGGTAACCCTAAAATTAATTTTGCTGTTGTTATCTCCCCTTTCTGACTTAGACTTCCACTACACTATCGTACACTACACTAAAGAAAGTGGAGCGCGCTGTCTGCGGACAGCTCTTGTTAGATACAACCTACCGAAAAGGAGCATTAACTAGAGAAAAGGAAAATTTTAGAATTTTGTAATTTGAAACCATTGTGATAAATAGAGCATTTGCTCCTATAGGAGCAAATGCTCTATTTATCACAATGGTTTCACAAAGTGACTTTTACAGAGGTGTCAAAAGTCATCAATATGAGGGAATGGGTTAAGTAGGGTTTTGATGTACTGTCAAAATGATAGGTATTTGTAATGGGAAATGAGCCTGTAGGACTGGTATTTGTAATGGGAAATGAGCCTGTATGATTGATGGGATATCTGAGGGGAATGAATTTTTCACTAAATCCTATGTTGTGATCACTCTGTAGAATTGTCTTGAAGAGACACTTTTAAAGAGTGGCCACAATATGGGGTTTGGTGTAGAAATAAGGGAGTTATTCTTGAAATGAACTTACATATTTGTGTTTTGTTACAGCACATGTTAGACAGTCACAGGGTGAAAGAGCTGACAGTGAACCTGAGTCTTGTATTTGCTGTGACCCATATGGATCTAGAGCACATCACTCTCAGTCTCCTGCTCCACACTGTGCCAGCTATGCTGCTGTCCTCCGACAAGCAGGGCCAGCTTACAGACCCTCGAGGATATACTCTTGCCAAGCTCTGTGTGTTGGCTATCAGTGCTGCACAGACTGCAAAATCCACACAGAAAGGTTGATATAATTATAGTTATAGTCGCCAGATCAGTTTGACTTGACTCACATAATAGCTCATGATCTCATCAGGATCCAAGATATTTGATACTCTTTCAATAGTTTCACTAAAGATGACCGAATCAGAAGTAGTCAAAATTGTACCAGACCCAAATTTGTTTAGACATTATTATTTTTTTAAAGTGGGGTAATTATCAGCTGCTACAGTTCAGAAAATTAATCTCTTGGTTTATTTTTCTTGCTTTCTTTTAACCCTTTCCCAAATATAAACATGTTTCCACTCATTTGCAAACAGAGAAGAACCACATCAGACGGCTACTATAGGAGCAGTCTGATCAGGGTCTGCTCTGTTTGCTTTTAAGATTATATAGATCTGATTTTACAGTTTTTGTCAAAGCAAAATATTCCCTTGAAAAGTATAGTTATACTCTAAAACCTGAGCTAATAAATATTCATGCTGTCATTATTTCTTGCATGAATATAGAATAGGGAATATGTTAAAAGATTCAGTCAAATTATTTGCACCCTTAAGACTCTTTCCATGCTATAGTGACAAATAGTTTGGATTGTAATGACTCTGCATCTAATCTGGATCCAAACTGTTTGATAGTCGCAAGCATATTAGAATTGCTGTTTAATAACAAATATGTAGTATTTTGTAGAATCTCTATTTGTCAGGCTGTTTCTCAACAATTACTAGGTGGACAGCTGGAGTCCACTGAAGCTGAAAAGCAAGATTTTTCTTGTCTGCTTACTGTCTCCGAAGTGTTTTATATGGTTTTCATCAACTTTGGTCGAATGTTCGTTTTCTTAAAATGAAGCACCTAGCGTTAAACTTCAGCCATCATCCACCGATTTTAATTTTTGCTTGATTAACCCATTTCTCGACGTCGGAGTATTCGTGTAAAAAAAGTGACATTATCCATATAAATTAACTGATTTTTATAGTGACATATGAGCACAGGAAGTTTTGGCCATGGCAGAAACTGTAAAATCAGATCTATGGCATTTCGTAAACAGAGAGGAGTCTCAGCAGACTCTGATCAGGGTCCATGCTTATAAAGCTTTTAGTTGAGTCTGAGTTTCGTTCTCAAGCTTTTGATTGGTCAGATTTGAGTTCTCAAGCTTTTGATTGGTCAGATTTGAGCCAAAGGCTCAAATCTGACCAATCAAAAGCTTGAGAACGTTCTCAGACTCAACTAAAAGTTTTATAAGCATGGACCCAGATGGCTTATGCAGGAACTGGCTCATCTGGGTCTACTATGTGTGCAAAGGCATGAAAAGTCTCACCAGTCAAGTAAAGGGATATCTCAACAATCATCTGATGGATGACTGAAATTGAAAAACAAGCTTTTTCTTGTCTGCTTAATGCCTTTTCAAATGTTTATAGGATTTTCATCAAATATTCATCTCCTAAAGTTGTTGCACTGAGCATTAAGCATCTGACAGTTTTCAATTATTCCACTGATATTTTTTGCTTGATTAAAAACCTTATCAGATTAGAATAAATTACAGTAAAACCTCACCAATCTGAACACTCAAATAAGTATCATTACTAGTCTTTAACCCATTCCCTCATAGGCTAGTTTTAGATCCAACCACTTTGTATAAATCTACCGAAAAGGAGCCTTAACTAGAGAAAAGGAAAAATTTAGAACTTTGTAGTTTGAAACCATTGTGATAAACAGAGCAAATGCTCTATTTATCACAATGGTTTCAACAGGTGACTTTTAAAGAGGCGTCAAAAGGCGTCAACATGAGGGAATGGGTTAACCCTTTACATGTGAATATTCATATAAGAAATGATAACATCATGAATATTTATTAGGTAAATATTGATACATGTAAATGTATATGAACATTATTTTTGGCCGTAGCAGCAACTGTAGAATCAAATTCATATATTTTCATAAGCAAACAGAAGAGACCCTGATCAAATAGCACCTAGAGGGGTCATCTGATCTTGATATACTGTTTGAAAAAGCATTAACCTTTTCCCTGTTCTATATTTATTCCAAATTTCAATACCTACTGAATATTCATTAACAAAATAGTTATAAAGAAATATGGAAGGTTGAGCATTGTAGCCATTTTAGATGGTATAGACACAGATCTATCAAATTCTATTAGCAAACAGAGTAGACCCTGATCAGACAGCTCCTCTAGGAGCCATCTGATCTGGGTCTACTCTGTTTGCAAAGGCGTGAAAACACGTTTATATGAGGGAAAGGGTTAAAAGGTGTCCCTATCAGGTAATGGGTTGTGGCTGAACCCTTTACTCCATAAATATTCGTGTAAGAAGTAATGATATCATGCATATTAATTATTTTTTCTAACATATGAATTCAGGACTAGTTCACCAAGGCAAACTGTAGAATTAGTTCTTATACCATAAGCAAACAGACCAGACCCTGATCAGATGGCTCCTACAGGGGCCATCTGATCTGGTTCTAATCTGTGTGCAAAGGTGTGGAAAAGTGTATTTGTGGAGTAAAGCTGTAATGCATCTGTAGGAGCTTCACCCTGTATTGAGCTGCCTTCCTTACAGAGAATAGGTTTTTACTGTAAAATACTTGTTTTGAATTGACAGAGTAGTAAGAAACAATTAATTATGTGACTGTGTTTAATTTTGGTATTACCTTTCTCTGACTGGCAGTAGAGTTTTATTCACCCATCCAGGCTGAACAGTTATATTGTAAAAAACATTTGTGTGTCAAGTGATACAGTAGAACATGTCTTAACCCTTCGCTTGCTGAATTTTAAAATACATTTCTCCTTCTTTACCCATGCCCTGTTGTATAATTACATATATCTTCACTGTGTACACGTATTTCGCTGTGCAATCACTGCTGTGGAATGCACTTGTTGCACAATTAAATTGTAAATAGTGCAGACCCTGATGAGACAGCTCCTGCAGGAGCTGTCTCATCTGGGTCTTCACTATTTACAGGTATGTATATTGACGTGAATAGCAAGCGAAGGGTTAAGCAATGCTATATTGATTGGACACAGGCATCTTAAAAAACAGGTGGTTGCTTAATGCAGGGCAAAAGTACCTGCCTTACAGACCCATAATTGGACCCTTTTTAATGGTTGCTTAAGACAGGTTCTATTGTACAATCATTGATAAGTGTACATAGAGACATACTGGTCTGGGTCTGCCTTGTTTGCCAAACCCTGGAAGAATGCATTTGTAATGATGTGTTGTAATTTGTAGACTCTGTGGCTCTGTACAGAAGAGGACGAAAAAGGTCAAGGAGAGAGTTTGACCTTGAGGATTTTGATGACCTTGACAGTCGCCCACAGAAACGCAGTAAGACCATGGAGCCTCAGATAACACTTGATGTAGAAGGATATAACTTTGGTAAGTTTCATCCATGACAAGTTGTCTAAATATGGTATAAACCATTGAATACTGAATTTTAAAAGTAGAATAGTCCATCATTGTTTAAGCCTTTCCACCATGATTATTCATGTAAGAAGTAAACACAGGAAGGTTAAGTAATGGCAGAAACCTGTAGAATCATATCTATATTATATCATAAGCAAACAGAGCAGATCCTGATCAGACCCCTTCTAAAGGAGCTGTCTGATCTGGGTCTACTCTGTTTGCAAAGGCATATTTATGGAGTACAGGGTTAACATTAGAGTCCATTCGGTATATGAAAGGGTATTATTTGCAGGAAGATTTTGAATGACACAGTGCTCCTTCAGGAGCTCCCAGAGTTTGAGTAATAAATCGCGTTTTGTCCTCATAGCTGATACAGTAAAACCTCTCTATAACGGCCACTAAATTGTCTTAATTAATTGGTATTTAGGACAGGTGGTTGCTTTAAGCAAGGTGAAAGTGAAACAGAACGCTCCTATAGGAGCGTTCTGTTTTACTTTCACCTTGCTTTAAGCAGCCACCTATCTTTAACACAAAATAATTGATGTAAATTAGTGGCCGTTATAGAGAGGTTTTACTGTATACTGAATTTGTCATCACTGTCAGTTATTTGCACATCTACTGTTTTGAAATAGAATGTCTTAGATTGATAGTTTTACAACATAATACAGTTAAACCTGCTTTATCACTTAGTGATTGAAAAACAGAGTTTATAGAAAGCAGGTGGTTGTTTGTTTCAGGGCAAAAGTAATTCAGAAAGCTTATTCTGCATTACTTTTGTCCTGCATTAAGCTACTCCTGGTTTTAACCCTTTTATGTATTCGCAAACAGAGAAGACCTGTAAGAGCCATCTGATCAGGATCCGCTCTGTTTGCGTATGGAGTTTGATTGGTCTGTTTCTTTACTTTCTAAAATGGCTACAATGTTCCGGCTTCTATATTTCATTATTACTATTTTGTCCATGAATATTCAGTAGGTATTGAAATTTGAAATAAACATAGAACAGGGAAAGGATTAAAAAAACGAAATTATACTTCATTTTAATTGTTGTTTAAGACAGGTTTTTTTTTAAAATCGTTTGTTCATTTTTTGCTCATTTTTACAGAATTTCTGAATGTGAAAGAGGATGGAGAGGCATCACCCACCATTGACACAAAAGATCCACTGAACAAAGCTCTTAGTTAGTATATTTTTCCACTGCTGTAATCACCTGGCTTCAAGGTTTTAAAACTTCTGAGTCTGACTTCGTTCTCAAGTATCTGATAGGGCAGATTTTGAGCAAGCTCCAATTCTCACCAATTAGATGCTTGAGAATGAACTCAGACTCAAGCAAAAAGTTTGATAACCTTACAGCCTGTTTGTATAAATTGTATTTGAACTGCCGGTCAACCCTTTCAATTGGTTTGTAAAGCTGAGTAAGCCAGTTTAGCACACTTTTCAAAACTTTGAATTAGACTGACATGGTAGCAAATAGTGAAGACCCTGAACAAACTGCTCTAATTGCACCATTTGTACAGGTTTGTCTGAATACTTGGTAATTAGGATACCTGTGATTGAAACTCAATGTATGATGTACAATTTGCAGTTGAAACTTGTAGATTGTAATTAGATTGGCATCAAAGATAACAATGTACATTAACTCTTATCTGATGAATATTCATATAAGAAATAATGACACCATGAATAATTAGCTGAATTCCTATAACAGCATTGTAAACGAGGGACTTTGGTCATGGAAGACACTGTAGATTCATGTCTATATTATTTCACAGAGCAGACAGAGCAGACCTTGATCAGTCAGCTCCTGCTGGAGCTGTTTGATTTGGATCTACTCTGTTAACCCTTCGCTTGCTAATCACGTCAATATACGTACCTGTAAATAGTGAACTATTTACAAGATGATTGTGCAACCAGTGCACTCCACAGCAGCGATTGCACAGCAAAATACTTGTACACAGTGAAGATATATGTAATTATACAACAGGGCATGGGTAAAGAAGGAGAAATGTATTTTAAAATTCAGCAAGCGAAGGGTTAAAGCATTAGTATCAGGTAAAGGGTTAATAGGTGTATCTAAAGTTTATCTCATGTATTTCATAAGCAAACAGAGCAGGCCCTGATCAGACAACTGGTAAAGGATACATGGATATTTATGGAGTAAAGGGATCAAATAATGGATCATATTATTATGTGCACACTTGTCTATTAGTTTGTATGGGTTTTTTATGTCCCTTCAACAGTATTTCGGTCATATCGCAACATCCGGCTAATGACAAGTGGAGGAAGATCCCAGATTTGTTTCTGTGCATGGAGCAGATTGCATTGTTACATGTGCAGACGAACATTGGTTAGAACCACCGACCTACTGCAAACACAGTTTGAAGGTGGCCATTGGAACAATTGCAGAGTTGTTATTAACCCGTTACTCCATAAATATGCATTTTTACACCTTTGTAAACGGAGTAGACCCAGATCAGACGGCTCCTCTAGGAGCCGTCTGATCAGGGTCTACTCTATTTGCTTATGATATAGATAGATTTTTATGATCACTGATGTTTATGAATCACTGTAAAGAATCAATTAAATAATATTCACAGCCATTATTTCTTTAATACATGAATATTCATGGAGTAACGTGTTATAGAGTTTTATGGTATAGTGTGTCATGTTTCTGTCCATCACATTAAAGCATTGGGTGTTTGGTGTGTACTTGTCTGTTTCTAGGCAATAACTAGTTGGAGAACATTTGCAGAGGCCGTAGATATCATTGGAATATTCTTTTGGTCTTTCAGTTAACCTCTTCAGACTGATGAATACCATTGTACAGGAGGGTGACGTCAGTCCAAGAATAAGCTTCATCATCAATTTCATTGAGGAGGCAGTGAAGTGTAGATGCCAGCAAACCAGATATATACTCCAGTTTATGCCTCCAAATATGGTATGTATTTATTTTATTGGTTCACAATACAGTAGAACCTTTCTTAATTGACCATCAAAAGGAGGTCTTATTATTTGTAGCTTAATTCAGGTCAAAAGTAATGCAAAAAGCTCATATAAGAGCTTTTTGCATTACCTTTGCCCTGCATTAAGCAACCACCTGCTTTATAAGACATATGTTCAAGAAATGAACTGCTGTTGAGAAGAGTTTCTATTGTACTCTGTTTGTAATATCAGATAGATGGTTAAAGTTCAATATCAAAGACTTTGAACTTGAACAATTTTCAGCTTACTTAATAGCATTTTTTATTTTTTCAGTTGAGCCAGCTTCTCAATTGTGTCCCGGATGTGTTCAAGAATGAGAGCATCCTACAGATATGTGATCTATCAAATAACACGGGGAGAAAGATCGCTGCTAAAGCTATATGTCAAAACTCTAGATTCACTAGTGTGTAATAATGAGTGTAAACAAGAAGTCTTATACACATTTCACGCAATGGAGAACTTAGAACCAGATCAGCTTGTGTGGTTGCAGGATTTGCTCGTTTAATAGAGTTAGCTGTCAAAAGAAAAGCTTTAAAGCATTAACTTGTGAAACACTGAAACTGAAGAAAATATTCACAGAGTTAGCATGTAAATACAAGCTACTGAAGACAAGCTATACAGTGTTAGCACATAAACTTTAGCTACTGAAAACAAGCTATACAGTGTTAGCATGTAAACTTTAGCTACAGAAGACAAACTATATAGTGTTAACATGTAAATACTAGCTACTGAAGAGCTTTACAGAATTAGCATGTAAAACACTAGCTACTTAAGTCAAGGTATGCAGTGTTAGCATGTAAAACACTAGCTACTAATAACAAGCTTTACAGTGTTAGCATATAAACATGAGCTACTGGGGAGCTTTACAGAATTAGCATGCAAAACACTACACACTGAAGAAATGCTTTACAGAATAAGAATGTAAAACATAGCTACTGGAGAAAAGCTTGACAAGGTCAGCATGTAAAACACTAGCTACTGATAACAAGCGTTACAGAGTTAGTATGTAGAACATAGCTGTAACAGAGTTACCATGTAAAACTACTTGAGAAAATACTATCCACGGAAGATAAGCTTTAGAGAATTATCATATAAAACACTAACTTCTGAAGAAGAGTTTTTTTCTGAGTTAGCATGTGAAACACTATGCTACTGAAGAAAAACTTTACACAGTTAGCTGTGCACAAGTCTAGCTGCCGGAGAAAGCTTTATCTGGTCAGTGTTACAAAATACTAACTACTGTAAAAAATTAACATGTAACACACTAGCTACTGAAGAAAAGCTATACAGAGTTAGCTTGTCAAACACCCTTTGCAAAAGAGTCTCCTTTTCATTGTTAGTATGTACAACTCTGAATTGAATGCAAATTTCTCAAGTGCTAATATGTTATTTGTACTGTAAAATAAAATAAATGATCATGCTTATAATTGTTATTACTGGTTTTGTTTATTGGCCTTTCTGATTACTGCAATCCTGGGACCAGTCTTAAGAAAGATGGTATGTTGACATTGTAAGTTCAGACATACAATGACCTCAACTTTCCAACAGTTTTATAGACACCAACCCTGTTCTGGCTGTCGTCACATGTGGTCTACCGGTCGAGGCTGATCTTGAACAGTACCTGTCTGCCGGTAAAGTGTTGTAAGTCGCTCCATTGTCACATGTCTACCGGTCGAGGCCGTTTTTAAACAGTAACTTTCTGCAGCCAAAGTGACGTACAACCGCCCTTGCCGTCAGTCCATCACTTAATCCTTTCCCTATTCGATATTCATGACAGAAATCATGACATCATGAATATTTATTTGCTGAGTTTTATTAAGTGAACTTTTCAAGGAAACATTGTTTCGACAATACCTGTAGACTCGGATATATATCGTGTCAAACCCAAACAGAGCAGACCCTGATCAGACGGATCCTATAGGAGCCATCTGATCTGGATCTACTCTGTTTGCAAATGCGTGAACATGTGTTATTTGTATGAAGGAGAGGGTTAATTAGACCATTTTATTATGACATGAACACAGGACACTTTTGTACAGACATAAACTAATATCTTGGTCATGTCAGAAACTAGAATTTGTTTTTTATTCCATATGAAAATAGAGCAGACTGATCAGAGTTCGCCTTGTCTTGGTCAATTCTGTGTGCAAATGCGTTTAACCCCCCTTTCCTTCATATAAAACATTTAACGCGTATGAATTCACGCATTTGCAAACAAAGTAGACCCTCCCAGATCAGACTGCTCCTATAGGAGCTGTCTGATCAGAGTCTGTTCTGTTTGCCAATGGAATTTGCTAGATCTGTTTCTTTACATTCTAAAATGGCTACAATGTTCCATCTTTCATATTTCGTTGTAACTATTTTGTCCATGAATATTCAGTAGGTATCGACATTTGAAATAAAGAAAGAACAGGGAACGGGTTAAAGGCGTATCAGTGCAGTAAAGGGTTAAATCTTATGTAGTTGTTTCATTATCTTTTGTCGCGATGCTAGCGTTCAGTAGATGCATCCTGCCATATTCCCTTCGATGTCGAGTGCATCGTTTATTGACTTTTAGACATTGATTTATCTCTCTCTGATCTGTTTGATGTTCCCGTGTTATGTTTGTTTGTTGCCACTGTTTGACTCCAGTCTGTAAAGTGCAATGCTATCACATCTATTTCTAGGAAAACTTTATTTCAAAGACCGCGATTAACCCATGTCATGCTAAAAGCGATCTTATTATCGTCTGCAAACAGTTTGGATCCAGATGAGACGGTGAGTAACTCGGCGTCTCACCAGGATACAAGCTGTTTGACGCGCGGCCCCTAGTCGTATAAGAGCATGTACGAATCGAAAGTAAGAAAAAATGCTCAAGTTTGAGCAGACATATTTTTTACAACATTATAAAGGATCGGAGAACCTATAATGCACCGGCCTTGCACTTTTGTTGAAAATGTTAGTCATTCAATGAAAATCAGTCAACAACAGAAATATCATGATCAGTTTTGTATGTTTAGCTATTACTCTTATATTTAGACCCTGACTGAGCATTTTACATCTGTAAACAGTTTCCTTCATACAATAGCCTTTTCACGCCTTTGCAAACGGAGTAGACCCAGTTCAGGTGGCTACTATAGGAGCCATCTGACCAGGATCTGCTCTGTTTGCTAATGAGAAAATACTATACTTGACTACAGTTTCCACTTATACCAAAAATTCATATGTCAATACGTCATTATAAAAATTCAGCTAATAAATATTCATGGTGTCATCATTTCTTTCATGAGTATTAAACAGGGAAATAGTTACCACGGTAATTGGGATGTCTATGTCTGCGGTTTTACATGCGTAAAGGGTAGACTTTTATTTGCATGTTTATTCTTTGGAAATTGTTCGGTTAGTCAGTTTAGAGGGGTCACAGCATAGGGTTTTATGGAGAAATGACGATTTTACATGATGTTCTTGATGCTTCTGCACATCTTAACCCATTCCCCAATGACTTTATTACTATTTAAATTTCTATTGATTGACGTTTTTATAATTACACATTAACACGGATTGTTTTGACTGGGACAGGAACTTAAAATCAGAGCTATATTAGTCAAAAAGCAAACCGAGCAGATCCTATAGGAGCGTTCTGTTTTACTTTCACCTTGCTTTAATCAGTCACCTGCTTTTAACAAAAAAATGATGTAATTTTGTGGCCGTTATAGAGAGATTTTATTGTAGCAGTTGAAGGAAAAAAGTTTGAAACTTCAGCTGAAGCAGACGACAATCCTCGTTGACGTTGGATTTATTGAGTCAATTAGTTACATTTGTATTAAAAGTGGAACACTTATCATGCACCCTGGTACTGGCGGAACACTAATCATGCACCCTAGTACTGGCATTAGCGGTATTCAAGTATTGAAATTCATGATCCCGAAGGACCAGAAACTATTAAAAACGCAGAGAATGAAGTACGGGCGACATGTTTTAAACCCACCATATCAACAGTTATTAAAACATTAAACACCTGCGTTGTAAAGTACATACATTCTGAAAGTAGGAGATCCTTCGAAAGCAAAAGCAGCTATGCGAACAGAGGAACTTCACAGACTCGGTTTTAAAGAGTCCTTTCATGAGCAGTCATTAAACGTACAGTAGAACCTGTGTTAAGTGGCCACCAAAAAGAGGGATAAGTATGGGTCTGTAAGGCAGGTCGTAGCTTAATACGGGTCAAAAGTAATACAGAAAATTCCTACAAAAGCTTTCTGCATTACTTTCACCCTGTATTACCCCTGTCCTTCATAGAAACGCATTTTCACGCATTTACAAACAGAGTAGACCCAGATCAGACGACTCCTATAGGAGCCGTCTGATCAGAGTCTGTTCTGTTTGCCAACGGAATTTGATAGATCTATTTCTTTAGTTTCTAAAATGGCTACAAAGCTCATCCCTATATATTTCATTGTAACAACTATTTGTAACAATTGTAATATCTATGAATATTCAGTACATGTAGGTATTGAAATGTGTAATAGTAATAGAACAGGGACCGGGTTAAGCAACGACACGCTTTTCAGACTCCTATGTTCAATACAGTAAAATTCCGCTAATGCGACCACCTAAAAGAGGTACAACTATAGTGCTAGATGCAGGTAGTAGCTTAATACAGGACAAAAGTATTGCAGAAAACTCCTAGAGGAGCTTTCTGCTTTACTTTTGTCCTGCATTAAGCAACCATTTGCTTATTAAGACACCCTTAAGTGATCGCATTAGAGATGTTCTACTGTATATGAATGACCGCTTAGGTTAGGTTCTACTGTCTGTGTGTCTCTTTTGTTCCTGTTTCAAGTTACTGATGAAAACACTGATCGCATTACCTCTGCCTATAGGCTGCAAGTGCGAAGCACCATTATACAACTTTTATAACACTTTATTAGAAAGGTGTTTTCCTGTTGTAATATTAGAAGGACAATTTCCTGTTGTAACTGTTTGCGTCACAAAGTTATCAAATGTCTGATTACCACACTAAGCTATAAATATAGAAATGTTCAACTCAATTTTATTCAAGTTGATTCAATATGAAGATTAAATCCTGCTCATGCAGACAACATCAGCAAACAATGGTATAAAGTACCACCTGTCGGAAGCCGCCATATATAAATGTCTACTTATGGGTCTGTAAGATAGTTTAACCCATTACCTCATAGGCTATTTTTAGATGCAACCTCTTTGAATAAATATACCGAAAAGGAGCATTAACTAGAGAAAAGGAAAATTTTAGAAATGTGTAGTTTGAAACCATTGTGATAAATAGAGCAATTGCTCCTGTAGGAGCAAATGCTCTATTTATCACAATGATTTCATAAAGTGATTTTTACAGAGTCGTCAAAAGTCGTCAATATGAGGGAATGGGTTAATGCAGGTCAAAAGTAATGCAGAAAGCTCCTATTGTAGCTTTCTGCATTACTTTTACCCTGCATTAAACAACTACTTGCGGTTTAACCCTCCTATGTTAAATAAATGAATGGTTGCTTAGGATAGTTTCTGCTGTAATTTCAAACCAGTGATAGTCAATGGATAGCATGACAAGTTGGTGTGTTGATAAGTTACTGTAAAATTACCGAACAAATCATTATCTAGATAAACATTTAAGGAAGAATTGATAGAAAAAGTTTGATATAATCGCAAGGCTAAATTGTAACTAAGAAAACCATTCTTTACGTGTTTTATCGCCCTTTTGACACTGTTGAAGTCCTTCCGAGACATACATACATGCGATATTAAACTCTTTTAAATATCGTATGTTGCTTCTCACGAGAAGTGACTAGCGATATTTAAATGACTTAATATCGCATGTATGTAAGTCTGGGGAGGGATTCTACAGGCTATAATATAGCCTGTTCCAAATATTGTGTCGACATGCGCTAAATAGCATCCTTTTCGAATAGCGCATGTGTCGACATGCGTTGAATAGCGCCCATTTAATATCGCATGTCTCGACAAGCGCTAACAGCGTGTGTCACAATCGGGACAGACAAACAAACAAACACAGAGACAGGCAGATAGAAAGACAAGACAGACAGACAGGCAGACACGCTCACAAACAAACCAACAAATAAAGGAGAAGTCCAAATGCTTCCAGCAATGTTAATAATAGTTGTTCCAGTCTGTCAGAATGCGATTTCACTGGTTGTCGATGGTTTTGGCTTTCCTTACCTGTCCAGTGTTTAATATTTTTTCTGTTAAGCAAACTACAATGAAACCCCGCTAATGCGACCACTTAATAAACAGCCACTGATGTCGTCTAAAGCAGGTGGTTGCTTAATGCAGGACGAAAGTTATGCAGAAAGCTCCTATAGGAGCTTTCTGCATAACTTTCGTCCTGCATTAAGCTACCACCTACCTCTACAACCCAGAATTATGCCCCTTTTTGGTGGTCGCATTAGAGGGGTTTTACTGTATTCTAAGAGTATTTGTCATCCAATGCATTTTCTAATTCAAGCAATAATCAGTTTGTCTACCAAAATGCAATGCCACCTGTAATTATCTTAACGTCGTAATATGACTGAAACACTGTTAAAACGATGTTAACCCTTTCCCTGTTCTATGTTTATTCCAAATGTCAATACCTACTGAAGATTTATGGACGAAATAGTTATTATTAAATATGGAAGGGGGAACATTGTAAACATTTTAGAACGCAAAGAAACAGAACTATCAAATTCTATTAGCAAACAGAGCAGACCCTGATCAGACGGCTCCTCTAGGAGCCGTCTGATCTGGGTCTACTCTGTTTGCAAATGCGTGAAAACACGTTTGTATGAGGGAAAGGGTTAAACCCGTTAAAACCCCAATCAAATCAAAATACAATTAGTGTGTCGAACAGTTTGGATCCAGATGAGACACGGAATAACTCGGCGTCTCATCTTGATACAAACTGTTCGAACAGGCAATCACTCGTCTGCCTTCAGCAGGTTAAGTAAAACCAAAGAGCTATGATAACATAGATAAGAAACTTAGACAATCACGTAACATCTCGCGGCCAATGTACCAAAGTTTGTGTAAAGACCCGAACTACCTCTCTGAATTGCAATCTACTTATTTTGATGAAAATTATCTTAGTTTGCAATTAAAAATTAAGATTTCTAAAGGTTTGCGTACTTTCTTCAAGATAATATGGTATATTTGAATTGGAAAATGGTTATAAAAACTATTAATAAAATTGTTATCACATATAAAACTTCTGTTTTTAGTAGTTTATAAGATATAAAAGTTTGCCACGTGCCAAAATAAGGCATGTTTCTTAGCATGTACCAAATTAAACAAAGTAACTTTTACAAATATCTCTGATGGTAGGAAAAGCTCAGGAAATATAAGCATATCATTGTGTAGAGCAATTATTCAGCTACAACATGTAACATTGATTGTTAAGATCTGTTCACAAATAAAGAGGTTTTATGCAAAGACCCAAACCACCTATCAGAATCAAGGTCTCCTAGCGTTATACAGTAGTTTCTTTTCTTTGTTAACATAGGTCTTTGGTAAAACTTGCAATGCATTTAGGGAATGTTTGAACATAGAAATAATGTACTAATTGATTTTTATTGAAAATAAATTATTTGCAATGTCCTTTTCTTCACCGCCACTTTCTCAGCATGTGTCGTTTTAGATTCAGATTGGAAAATAGCAAAATAGAGGAAACAAAGAAACACAGGAGGGAGACCACACTGTGACATTTATGTATATGTGTTGTTTCATTCTTTGTCTGAAGCTAAAATAATCTGTAGTTTTTAATTATTTCTAAAACAAATAAGTTGTTCCATCCGTGGAGTAGAGGGTTAAGTCGTTAGAATAGTAAAAAGTAGTATTTAAATAGGACATGTTCTATATGATATATAGTGTAACAAAATGGTTTGGTGGATGCAAGTCTCGAATACTCCAGTGCATTAATTCCCGGAAATTTCAGAGACACTTTTCCGTGTCTCCCACCCGCACATCCTCTCCACCCAGGGGTTAAAATGGATACATGTGAGGGCCACTCGCCGGTAATGCGACTGCATGATTGCGCCATATGTTAGCAGTGCTCAATATTGTAGGCCAATGACTCAATGACCAGGGGAGTAAATGTACAGTCGGCTGAGCGGCCATACGGACTGAAAGTAGACTATAACTAGGTACTTTTTTTTTTTACTTTGGTTGTCAGTGCGAGCAAATTGGCCAGTATATATGCCCAAGCGCTACTTGGATATGTAACCTTTTCCCTGATATAAACGTGTTTTCACGCATTTGCAAACATAAAAGACTCAGATCAGACGGCTTCAATAGGAGCCGTCTGATCAGGGTCTGCTCTGTTTGCTAATGTAATTTATTAGATCTGTTTCTTTAGCTTCTACAGGGACACATACATACATGTATATGTCTCTGGATTCTAAAATGGCTTTAATGTCACACCTTCATATTTCATTATAACTATTTTGTCCAAGAATAATCAGTAGGTATTGAAATTTGGAATAAACAGGGAAAGGGTTAATACTTTCAATACTGCATTTTGAATGACCCCTTCAAATTTCAGAAACAAATGGTATCAGATTTCTAAGACTTTTTAGTATTTCTCTCAGTACTTTGTTTGGCAAAAATATTGACCCTGATCAGAGTAATCATCTTGAACCCCTCTGGTCTGGGTCTTTACTGTTTGCAAGTGACAAATGCACATTAGAACCTGTCTTAAGCGGTCACCACAAATACGTCTAATTAGGGGCCAGGAAGGCAGGTGGTAGCTTAATGCCGGCGAAAAGTAATGCAGAAAGCTCCTATGGGAACCCCTTTACCCCGTATTAAGCAATCACCTGTTTTTTAGACTCCTATGTTCAATAAAGGGATGACCGCTTAGGACAGTTTGTAATGTATATTTTGTATACTTATCTACATTATGTATCATGCTTGTAGTAATGTAGAGTTCGTTGATTATGGCGTATGCCCATGTGTCTCTTTCACTGTATTGTGAATAAATACCGTACTGAATTGCTTTGGTAATTATCTTCAGATCTGTAGATAACAAGAATATTCAGGAAATCTAAGTAAAATAAATTACATTGTCACACAGCTTCTCATCAGGATCCAAGCTGTTTGATATTCGGCCAATAATTTCGCAAAAGCCTGATCGAGTCGTACGTAGTCAAAATACAACTTATACAAATTTCAGCAGACATTATTTGTTCTCAGCGGGGTAATGGTTACATGTACAGTTAAACCTCTCTATAACGGCCACTAAATTGTGTTAATTATTTGGTATTTAAGATAGGTGGCTGCTTATAGCAATGTGAAAGTAAAACAGAACGCTCCTATAGGAGCATTCTGTTTTACTTTCACATTGTTTTAAGCAGCCACCTGCCTTTAACACAATTTAGTGGCCGTTATAGAGAGGTTTTACAGTAACAGTCCTCTCCACAAATAATAAGAAGCATCTGGCAGATTGTCTGATTTTCCCTACACAAACATCTCCCCATGGCATTGAAATAAGAACATAAGTAAAACGTAGGCTATACTGTATACACAGTGGAGTCGCCAGAGTCTGTCTTTGTCATTAATTTGAACACTTATCCAACCCAGAATAATGTACAATAATGTAGTTTTACTCCATAGATAACCTTTTAACATCTTTGCAAACAGAGTTGACACAGATCAGACGACTCTTATAGGAACCGAGTGCTTTGTTTGCCTATGTCATTATGTAACGTTTCTGCCACGGACAAAACACTATTATGTTAACATGCCATTACAAATGCATCTGACTAACAACTATGATGAATTTTGATCTAACACCGAGTTACTCACCGCATTACTCGGCATCTGAATTGTTTTTGAACCGGTGTTGCTCGGCATCTCAGCTGTATCTGATGCCGAGTAAGAATCTGAGCTGACTCTGAGTTACTCGGCATCTGGTCTGTATCCAATCTGTATAGTGTATACAAACGAGTTAACTCACTGTAAGCAGGAAAAGGTTCAGACGTGAAGAAGAAAGTACAGTAGAACCCCTCTAAGGCGACCACTTAATGAATAAGCATGGGTGTCTTTATAAGCAGGTGGTAGCTTAATGCAGGACAAAAGTAATGCAGAAAGCTCCTCTAGGAGCTTTCTGCATTACTTTTGTCCTGCATTAAGCTACCACATGCATCTACCACCCATAATTTATATCTCTTTTAGGTGGTCGCATTAGAGGGGGTTTGCTGTACATGTATATACAATAAAACATACCAGAGAACATGTCTTTACGCTTTACTCCATGCATATGTCCTTTTTACGCATTTGCCACGCAGAGTACACACATATCAGGAGGCTCCGATCTGCTTATGATACATGTATTACATTGTATATAGATATGATTCTACAACATCTCCCGTGGCCAAATATTCTTGTGTCCATTTGCCATTATAAGATTAATTTCATTAATATTCATTAATCGTCATTATTTCTTATATGAATATCCATGGCGTAAAGGATTAAAGTGACCATATATGGATGGACTATATCGGTCTAAAAAGTAGGTGGTTACCTAATGCAGGACAAAAACTCATACAGGATCTTTTTGGAATTATTTCTACCACCTGCCCTAAAGACCCAAGCATAAGAGTTCTCTTTAATGTTCGCTTCAGGCGTGGTTTGCTGTATTTCAACTTAGTGTCTGGGTCACTGTCCTTCGGGAACTGTGATTTACATTGTGTTGAATACATAGATTGATAAAATGTGATTTTTTATTCTAAAATGCTGAAGTAACATAACACAATAAACCCCATCTAAGCAGGTAGACCTAACTGCTTAATGCTGAGTGAAAGTCAGTCATTGTAATATTGGTCATGGCAGTTTTAGGAGCTTTACCTTTGATCTGCATTTTAAAGCTACTAAGCTTCTACCTTAAAGATCCAAACGTAGATTTCTTTTTAATGTTCGTTTAAGACAGTTTTTTTTATATTAGGGTGTCATTATTTCATGCCATTATAAGATTAATCTCATTAATATTCATTAATAGTAATTATTTCTTATATGAATATTCATAGAGTAAAGGGTTAAAGTGACCATATATGGATGGACTATACCGGTCTTAAAAAGTAGGACAAAAGCTCATACAGGATCTTTTAGAATTATTTTGACCTGCATTAATCTACCACCTGCCATAAAGACCCAAAATAAAGTTCTCTTTAATTTTCGCTCCAGACGTGGTTTTATTTGTTGTATTTCAACTTATTGTCTGGACTATGGTCCCTTGGTAACCGTGATTTTTGTATTGACGGGAATCGTAGTTTGAGATCTATTATGATTTAATAAGAAAAACAGAGTAGGCCCGTCTGTTTTGGAACTACCCTGTTTGCAAATGCGTAAAAGTCGTTTATTTAAAGGAAAGGAAATGGTTACAGAACAAAACTTTGATTTCTTTTTAATGTTCGCTTAAGACAGGTTTAACTGTATTTTAAATTATAGTACAACCTGTCTTAAGCAGTCATCAAAAAGAGATCTAGTTATGGGTCTGTAAGGCAGGTAGTAGTTTAATGCAGGTCAATGCAAAAAGTTCCTATAGAAGTTTTCTGCATTACTTTTGCCATGTATTAAGCAACCACTTGGTTTTTAACTCGTCTATGTTCAATAAATGAATGACCGCTTACGACAGGTTCTACTGTATTGCTTTGTGTCTGGGCCATTGTCCTTCGGGGACCATGTTTTATATAGTACTGAATACAGGGATTCATACATGCAAAATGTGATTTATGATTCTAAAACATTGAATAAACGTTATACAATAAAACTCTTCTGAACCCAATATTTAGTAAAGAATAATTTAAATCGTTTGAAGCAGGTAGCTGCTTAACCCATTCCCTCATATGGACGCCTTTTAATGTCTCTGTCAAAGTCACTTTTTGAATGAAACCATTGTGAAAAATAGATACATGCTCCATTTATCACAATGGTTTCAAATCTACACAATTAAAAAAGTCTTTTTGCTAGTAAATGCTCCTTTTCGGCACATTTATTCAAATAGGTTGGGTTTAAAAATAGCCTATGAGGGAATGGGTAAACACAGAGTGAAAGTTATGGTAAAATTAGTCATGGTAGTATTAGGAGCGTTACTTTTGACCTGTATTAAGCGACCACCTATCTTAACCCTTTCCTCCATAGGCAATTTTTAGACCTAACCTCTTTCAACGAATCTACCCAAAAGGAGCATTTACTAGAGAAAAGTAAAATTTTAGAATTTCGTAGTTTGAAACCACGGTGATAAATAGAGCATTTGCTCCTATAGCAGGAAATGCTCTATTCACACAATGGTGTCAAGAAGTGGTTTTTATAGAGGCATAGAAAGGCGTATTTATGGAGGAAAGGGTTAAAGACCCAAACTTAAGATTTATTATTAATGTTAGCATAGGACAGGTTTTACTGTACATGTACAGTATAACCTCTCTTAACCGGAATTCTACTAAATAAGAATTTAGATACTTTTAGGCAGGTGGCTGCTTAATGCAGGGTGAAAGTCATGCAGAAAGCTCCTAGAGGAGCTTTCTGCATGACTTTCACCATGCATTAAGCTGCCACCTGTCTCCAAAACCGATATTCATACTAAATTTAACGGCCGGTTAAGAGAGGTTTTACTGTATTTTAAAATATTGTCTTGTGTCTAGACCACTGCCCTTCGGGAACCATATTTTATATTGTACTGAGTACATGGTTTGGTAAAATGTGATTTGTGATTCTAAAACGCTGAACTTTACAATAAAACCCAATATTGAAACAACAGCCATTTTAGTAGAGAAGACTTTAAATCGTTTTAGCTGCTTAGCAAAGGGTGAAAGTCTGCCCACTTGAAAATATTTGTGTATGACTTTCACACTGAATTAAGCTGCCACATGGCTGTCTCGGCACTGAAACTGATGTAAATGTCCGGTTCAGAGGAGTTCGATTTCAACAATATTTTAATGAAGAAAAGGATTGGACAACAGACATATCCGATATAAGTTCCAGTGGTACAAGGTATTAACATGTTGTACATGCAAGACATGTGTACATACATGCAAGTCAACATGTAAAGTAAATTACATCTTTCATACATATGCAATATTGTTATGAAATAATGATTTATCTGCATGACATGGGTCCGAATGCACAATCACTAATCAGACCAAGCCATTTCTTGGGACAGTGTTTCAATATGAAATCTATAATTCTTATCGATTCGCATATTATAATATAGTTATTACTCTCCCAATCTGACCTGAGACTCATGCATCTTCCGTTTATTATCGTCGGTAATCTTCGGATAAATTTACGAAGGTATAAGAATGCGCTATAAGAATACAATTATACAATCCTCGTAAATTACAAACAGTCCTGATAAACACGCCGAAGATTAATCGAGTCTCAGGTCAAATTGGGAGAGTAATAACTTTAGGATTGTATATAGATATATAATTATAGGACCGAGGTAGCAATTATAATATATAGTTTCTCAGGTTAAATAAAATGCTTAATCCAGATCAGCGACTGTGAAATCGGGGCCCGGTAATATAGATTGTAGAGAATATGTAGATACCTTGAGATATGTTAAGAGGCGTTTACCATACATATAAATACAGTAAAACCTCTTTATAACGGCCACTAAATTACATCAAGTATTTTTTGTTAAAGGCAGATGGCTACTTAAAGCAAGATGAAAGTAAAACAAAACGCTCCTATAGGAGCGTTCTGTTTTACTTTCACCTTGCTTTAAGCAGCCACAACTAATTAACACAATTTAGTGGCCGTTATAGAGAGGTTTTACTGTACAAGATGGCGTAAACCCTTAGTCTGTTTAGCGCGACCTGACTGGCATTGTCAAACAGCTTGGATCCAGATGAGACGCAGAGTAACTCGAATCGGAAATAGTCCTAATTGTACCAGGTCCAAATTTGAGCAGACATAGCGGGGGTAAGGGTTAAACACTTTTAGTACCATAATCATTGAGGAATTATTTATTAATACAGTAGAATCTGGCTTAAGCGACCATTCATTTATTGAACGTAGGAGACTTAAAAGGCAGCTGGGGGCTTAATGCAGAGAAAAAGTAACACAGAAACTCCCACAGGAGCTTTCTGTGTTACGTTTGAACTGCATTAAGCTACCAACTGCCTTACTGCCTTACATACCCGTAGTTTTTGAATACCGCTTAAGATAGTTTCTACTGTACTCATATTACTGTACAAAAGTAAATGTCTGCTCAACATTGATTTGTTGCAAGGTTCTCATCCAAGCTTATGCAAAAGATCTGACGCCGACCGAGTGAACTCGGCATCTAATCTGTGATCTATTTGCAAATGCTGGTAATATTTCGACTAGTGGGATAAATTTAAAGTCTGTTAAAATATATGCATAGGAATGTGTCTCCTGTCTACAATGTATATCTGGAGACCCCCGAGGCTACATTTGTGTTTGTTCATCTTGTAGACAAACCATTTATATATTATTGGCACCAAATAGCATTGTCGTTTGCTTGGAGATTCATAGTGGAGTTTCGATTTATTTTCTCGAAAGCATTAGTGGAGTATCAAATAGTTTGGTCCTGATTAAATCGTTACTCAGTGTCTCATCTGGATCCAAGCTGTTTGCAACGGTAATTACATAATGGAGCAAGATTCGTTATTGGTAGCCTAGGAGCTGAAGCAAACATTCTCTGGCAAATATTGAAACAACAGCCAGTTCTATTAACCCCTCTCTTGCTGAATTTTGAAATACATTTCTCCTTCTTTACCCATGCCCTGTTGTATAATTACATATATCTTCACTGTGTACAAGTATTTCGCTGTGCAATCACTGCTGTGGGGTGCACTGGTTGCACAATCAACTTGTAAATAGTACAGATCCTGATGAGACAGATCCTGCAGGAGCTGTCTCATCTGGGTCTTCACTATTTACAGGTAGGTATATTGACGTGAATAGCAAGCGAAGGCTTAAGCATTAGTCGTACAAAGTTTTAACCATTTACTTCATAAATACGCCTTTCTTCGCCTCTGCAAACAAAGTAGACCCGGATCAGACGGCTCCTAAAGGAGTCGTCTGATTAGGGTCTGCTCTGTTTGCTTACGATATAATATAGATATGAATCTACACTTTCTGCCATGACCAAACATTCATGTGTGCTATTATAACAATGAATCTAATTAATATTCATGACGTCATTATTTCTTACATGATTGCTCGTAGAGTAAAGTCTTAAAACAAGTAAAGTATGCTCACACCTACCGACAATAGCCTTATAGCCCTTTCATCACCAATGTCTCCAAACACGACAAATAGCGCAGTCCCAGACCAGACACCGCCTTGTCTAGGCGGCATCTGATCAGGAACATCACTGTTTTTCTGCGATTTATTCACTTGACATTTTCATTTATTTATCTCAGTTCTTCGTTTTACCAATATGTTTTAACGCAATTGGATTGCAGACAATTAGAAATTTGCACAGAAAGGGTTCATCATTGGAAATATTGTTTTGCAGCAATTTTCCAGTTGCTACATAAGTAGTCGGGATCAATTTGAGACTTGATTTATTTCCGAATCGCGGGAATGCAATTACCAACAGTAAAGTAATTGAGCAAATTAAGGATCTGTCACTTGAGATTTTCTTTTTTGTACTCGTTTTTGTCTATCGTACCAACTAAAACTCGATCTATGCAAACTGACAGTGCTGTATCTTAACGTAAACCCGTTCCTCCATAGATACGCATTTGAACGCCTTTGAAAACAGAGCAAGCCAAAATCAGATGGCTTCTGTAGGAGCCGTTCTGTTTATGGGAGTATAAATATCTGATTCTAGTTTCGGTCATAACCAGAACTTTATTTTCTCATATGTCATCATAGGAATTCGGCTAATTGATATCCTTTGGTATCATTACTTCTTACATGGATACTCATGGTTTAAAGTGGCAACCCTTTCTTTCATACACTTTCTCTGTACAGTGCTCCCTCTCTACAACGACACCCTTTGGGATACGAATATTGTATGTGTTGTTCAGAGGGAGTTGTTATAGGGAGGGAAAATCAAACATAATTAGCTTGTTTGCAGATTCCCAGATAAGGTGTATTTCGAGAACTAAAACCGTTATGCCTCTATCAAACCCTATATTGTGACCACTCTTTAGAATCGTCACAAAGTGACGATTCTAAAGAGTGGTCACAACATAGGGTTTGATGGAGGCATAAAGAAAATACGATGACAAAAATTGTTTCTGGAGCCTTGTTGTTTCGGAAACAGTGACATGCGTTGTTGTAAGGAGGGAATCGTTATTGAGAGGGCCGTTGTAGGGAGGGAACACTGTATAAACGACTTTTCACGAATTTGCATTCAGAGTAGAGCCAGACCTGTAGGTTCCTGTAGGAACCGTCTGATAAGGGTATGCTCTGTTTGGTTATGGTACAATATAGATCTAATTTTGCAATTTCTACTTGAGCCAAAATGTCTTGTGTTCATATGCGATTAATTATGGAAACTAATCTAATTAATAGCCATGGTGTCATTATCTCTTACATGAATATTGAACAAGGAAATGGTTAATACAAGGAAATATCATAGAGGCATGTCCCTTCGTACCATTGAAATATCATAGAGGCGTGTCCCTTCGTACCATTGAAATATGATAGAGGCGTGTCCCTTCGTATCAATGAAATATAATAGAGGCGTGTCCATTCGAACCAATGAAATATAATAGACCCAGATACGAAGGCTGCCGATGGAGCCTTGTAATAAGGGTCTGCAGTTTTTGCTGTAGAGGTGTCACCAAAAGAAAACTCTAATATCAACCCATCGACGATATATCAAATAAAAGACTATCAAGCGTATAATGAAGCATAGAAACTATGTTTCCCTAATGAACACTTATGAGTGAATTGGACACTTCATGCATGATCATCAACTTGTGGATACCGTTTGTTCACTTAAATGTTTTCGTTATACATGCACTTTACCACTGTATTTGCCGTCGCGGTTGTTGTAGATTAGTCGGAGAGGGGATACGTTTATTTACACTGTTTGTCTTTTAGGGTGGGGATGGAATAAGTGTGAGGTTGGGCGCCCATAAACCGGTTTAACCCCCCCAGTGACTTTTGTCACTGACCGTTCCAAGGCGGTGCTTCCATCTTCCTCCTATTGTATGTTTGTTTTGTCTTTGTGCGTCTCTTGTTGTTTTTATAGTTATGTACATTTGCTGTTTCCTTCTGTTGCTGTTCGGGCGACTGTTTGTTCTGTATGTGGTGTTTCCTGCATGACTCATTTTTGTACCTTAACAATAATTAAGTATCATAATATGTTTTTGCAAACTGTTCAAGAGCGCCTTTTGCTTTTGACAAAAACTATAGGGATAGATTCTATAAACAAACATAACAAACCCTGTCCTGGGTCTTCTAACAAACATAACAAACCCTGTCCTGGGTCTTCTAACAAACAGACCAAACCCTGACCTTGCTCTTCTCTGTCTGTAAAGGCGTGCACAAAGTTTATACGGGAGTAAGGGTTGATAGTAGAACTAATACATGCCATAACCTTTTCAGTGAAGTAATAAAACAATTGGTGGTTCATAAAAAAGTTTAAATTGGTTAATACTTCCCTAAACAATGGACAAAATTAAGTATTATTCAACATGTTCTGTCAAAAATAAGACACTGCTTGGGTGCCGCTAATGTAATAAATGGGTGGTTTCATAGAGATAATAATACACTTTATGTATAAAGTAAAACCCCTTTAACCATGTCCCTTATGTAAGCGCATTTTGACGCATCTGCAAACAGAGTAGACCCACATCAGACGGCTCCTATAGGAGCCGTCTGATCAGGGTCTGCTCTGTTTGCTTATGGTGTAATAAAGATCTGATTCTACAGCTTCTGCCTGAGCCAAAATGTCCTCTGTTCATAATTATGCCATTATAAAAAAAATATCTTATTAATATTCATGACGTCATTATTTCCTACATGAATATTCATCAGGGAAATGGTTAAACCGGACGATACATTTAATATAAATATCAGTCTTGGACACATGGGCAGCTCAATACAGGATAAAGGTAATGAAAACAACTCCCCTAGGAGTTCACTCCGCATTAAACAGCAACATGTCTACAACTATCGACTTTCTTCTCTACTAGAAATCCGGTTTAAATGGGGGTTTACTGTTTGAATATTCAACATGAGAATCGACATCGTATCGACTGGATTGCATCGCTGATATATAAAAATATTGTTTCTAACGATAATACCTCTGTATTTGCTCACGCATGATGTTCAAAATGTTACATCGGCAAAATAAGTTTTGCGAGAAACACCCATTAAAATGAAAATTAAATTCATTCCACGGACGTACTTAGACGCTTTCTATATGAAACCAGATGATTTATAAGACACTGTCCCGCGTCTCTAGTTCCATTATGGTCATAAAGCTCCAAAGCAATCTCAACTCTAAGCCTGTTGAAAAGAACCCAATAGGTCTACTCCAGCTCTGCTGTGCAACAATTCTACTTAATTTCGACTCTTTAAAAATGGAGAAATTATCACGGAGTGTCAAACAGTTTGGATCCTGATGAGACGCCGAGTTACTCGGCGTCTCATCTGGATCCAAACTGATTGCAAATGAATGCCAGACTGCGCTTAGCAGGCGAAGGGTGATTTGTGGAATAAATCTTTTGCACAGTATAATAAAACTAGAACCAAATAGCCCATTTTATGTCAAGGAAACTAAATATAATTTTGGAACGCAAACGTCTGCAACAACGTATAAATAATTAAGTTTTTTATTCTTTCACAGTGGGCAGTCATAAAAGACACGGTGTTCAGACTATACGAGGGTCTATTCAGTTATGTATGGATGTAATTTAAATTCATTTGAAATACCCCATTACTCTACCAGAACTCTCATGTAATTGGATTTAACAAGCCACTCATTATGTGAGATGGGGGCAACTACTTCGAATCATATCTATTGTCTTCGATTTTGTTTGGTTTGGAGTTTTTCGTCGCTCTAACAGTATTTCAATCATCTCTATTATCTTAGAACAATAGTTCAGCATTCTCTGTTGTCTCAGAACTGTTCGGAGTCTTCATTGGGTCCTCTTCTGTGCAATAGATAGTGCAATTTGTTCCTTTCTACACGGAAAAATATCTGGGGTCTTCCTCCACCTGTAATTAGCTGGGCGTCGCGATATGTCTAAAACGGTGTTAAAGCGACGAAAAACACGATACAAACAAAACCATGTGTTCATATCGGTGGCATTAAGCTACCGTCTGACTTAACCCTTTCCTTCACGCCTTTACAAACTGAGTAGTAGAGGTGCCATTGGTGGAAATTTCTGTATCGATATATCGATGGCAAAATATCGACGACATACCTATTTTTATACACGTAGATGATTTATGCTTTGTAGTTACATACATCTGAGTGTAAAAAGTCAAACGCACAATTATATTTTAAAAATCATAAAATAAGTCAACGTTTCAAGGGTTCCGTTTTGGAAATATCTAGACATTGTTGCTGAATTTTCTAACCAACTGAGTAAACATCGGAAAATGGCGGTAATGAAAGTATGCGTGGATATTCTTCAAAACATTTCACCGCAAGTATGCCAACCGCCAACCTGTAAGAAATATAGCCTATGCAAAGATGTTTATTTGTCCTCCATTTGTATCGATATTTTGAAACCAGTATCGACATCGTATCGACTGACGTGTATCGATAATATATCGATATCGTTCCTATCAGTGACACCTCTACTGAGTAGTTTAGTTTAGTCGAAACATACAGTAAAACGTCTCTATAACGATCACTAAATTACATCAAGTATTTTGTGATGAAGACAGGTGGCTGCTTAAAGCAAGGTGAAAGTAAAACAGAACGCTCCTATAGGAGCATTCTGTTTTACTTTCACCTTGCTTTAAGCAGCCGCCTTAAATACCAACTAATTAACACATTTTAGTGGCCGTTATAGAGAGGGTTTACTGTATTTTATTTCAATATTAGAGCAAATTGGGTCACAAGTTCTTACAGTATTAGAGTTGACCCTCCTCACACAAGGCATTTACATTATACATGCAATTGAAAACATGAAACTATGAAACTTAATAGAAGTGTTTGTGAAAGTAGATAGACTCTGATCAGACGGTTCCTGTAGGCAACTTATAATAGATCTAACTCTACAGTTTCTACCGATATCAAAAGATCCTGTGTAAATATACCATTATAAAACAACAGCTAAAAAAATATTCATTATGGCATTATTTCTGACATACACAGTGAGCCCTCATTACAACGCAAGTGTTTGTTTCCAGACATTTTGCTGGTATAACGAGATTGCCGTTATAACGAGTTTAAATATGAAAGGAACCACGTGACCAGTTTTAAACTACATGTAGTACCATTAGGTGAACGTTTACTGCAGAACACAAGTAAAGCAAAAAGCTCCCTTTAGGAGAGTTTTGCACTTCTTGTGTTCTGCATTAAGCGGTCACCTGTCTTTTTGGCATTGGGCCTATTTATTCATTTTACCATATGGAGCAAATGCTCTATTTATCACAATGGTTTTATAACTACACACTTCGAAACATTTCCTTTTCCCTAGTAAATGCTCCTTTTCGGTAGATTTGTTCAAAGAGGTTGGGTCTTAAAATAGCCAATGAGGTAATGGATTAAAGAATACTACAGATCTGGTACCACGGTTTCTACCATGGTCAACTAAACCAATGTTCTTGTACTTTTATAATAATTCAGTTAATAATTATGCACGAAGGCATTACAGCAAAATCCCACTAATGAGCCCTGCAAACAGGGGCATAATTCACAGTAGCAAAGGCAGGTGGTAGCTTAATGCAGGACTAAAGTTATGCAGAAAGCTCCTATAGGAGCTTTCTGCACAACTTTCGCCCTGCATTAAGCAATCACCTGCTTATAAAGACATTCATGTCCATTCATTAAGTAGTCGCATTAGAGGAGTTCTACTGTATTTATTAAATGTGTTTACATAGATTTATATGAATACTCGTGAGGTTGATGGTTGGCCTACAAGGCATGTGCTAGCTTAATGCAGGCCAAGCGTAATGCAGAAACTCCTATAGGAGCGTTTTGTATTACCTTTGCTCTGCATTAAGCAACCACCTGATTTTTAACACTCCTATGTTCAATGAAAAGAATGTCCTCTTAATACAGGTTCTATTGTAGGTTGTGGTGGTTTAGTGGTAACGCGCTTGACTATCAGTTCAAATCCCGGTCCCTCCCGGAAATTTCAGAGACGCTTATCCGTGTCTCCCACCCGCACATCCTCTCCACCCAGGGGTTAAAATGGGTACCTGTGAGGGTCACTCGCCGGTACTGCGGCTGCATGATTGCGCCATATGCTAGCAGTGCTCAATATTGTAGGCCAATGACTCAATGACCAGGGGAGTAAATGTACAGTCGGCTGAGCGGTCATTCGGACTGAAAGTAGACTATAACTAGGTACTTTACTTTATTGTAGTGACATTTAAGACGAAGTATATACAGAAGCTTCCAACACATTATTATCGTCTTACATGGAACACTGTTTTGTATGTGTATCATTTAATGATCGCTTTAGACTGTCTCTTCAGTACAGTGCTCCCTCCCTACAACGGCCCTCTCAATAACGATTCCCTCCTTACAACAACGCATGTCACTGTTTCCGAAACAACAAGGCTCCAGAAACAACCTTTTTCCATCGTATTTTCTGTATGCCTCCATCAAACCCTATGTTTTGACCACTCTTTAGAATCGTCACTTTGTGACGATTCTAAAGAGTGGTCACAACATAGGGTTTAATTGAGGCATAACGGTTTTAGTTCTCGAAATATACCTTATCTGGGGATCTGCAAACAAGCTAATTATGTTTGATTTTCCCTCCCTATAACAACTCCCTCTGAACAACACATACAATATTCGTATCCCAAAGGGTGTCGTTGTAGAGAGGGAGCACTGTACCACTATGTTTAGTTTAGGATTATAGCCGTTTCATCAACTTCATTTCCCTGTGGGCAATTTACACTCAGACACAATTGAGTATTTTTGTTTGACGGCTTTACCATAAATTCGTAATGTACCATGTAAATGGCTCGGTTCAATTTGAGTTTTAATTTATCTCTAAGCCACTTATTATATTGTACTAGTACCTGGACAAGTTAGCACATTACCAGATGAATATCTATGCTAGAGAAATGAAATCATGAATATTAGCTGAAGTTTTATACATTTGTGTAATGGTATAATTATGAACACAGGAATTGTTGAATTATGTACAGAGCAACAGATAAAGGGGAGAACTCGAATTCTATGTTGTGACCACTCTTTAGAATAGTGTTAACCCATTACCTCATAGGTTATTTTTAGATACAACCTCACTGAATAAATCTACCGTAAAGGAGCATTAACTAGAGAAAAGGAAACAAATAGAACTTTGTAGTTTGAAACAATTGTGATAAATAGAGCATTTGCTCCTATAGGAGCAAATGCTCTATTTATCACAATAGTTTCAAAAAGTGACCTTAACAGAGTCGTCAAAAGTCGTCAATATGAGAGAAGGGTTAAAGATGCGATTCTAAAAAGTGGTCACAACATGTAGTTTGGTTGAGAAATAAAGAAGTCATTTTTGAAAATGTTTCAGATCATCTGGACCTGTGGGGTCTATATCATCCAGATGAAAACTATCTATATCACCCAGAATAGATGGAGACACATTTTCACACATTTTTAAATGAAATAGACCCATATAAGACGGATCCAGTAGGAGCCGTTTGATCAATGTTGGCCCAGTTTGCTTATGGAATAATATAGGATTTCTGCCACGGTCAGCCATTTCCTTGCTAATAACAATGTTAAGAAATTGGGCTAATTAACCCTTTCGCTGCCAGTGCCGGATCTGTGATTACCTATGCAAACATTTTGGATCCAGATGAGACGCCGAGTAACTCGGCGTCTCATCAGGATCCAAACTGTTTGTTACTGTTACTATGTTTTTGAAACAAAAATGAAGAAAATCAAAAGAATGAAAATTTGCAGCAGACGACAAAGTTAGCAGTCGACAGAGTTTGGCAGCGAAAGGGTTAATATTCGTTAAGTAATTATTTCTTACATGAATACGCATGAGGTAAAGTGTTTATCCTTTGTGACAAGTAACGTTAAACTATTTTACTGCAATAATATTTATATTAGACACAATGCCACCATGAATATTAATTAAATTGTTATAATAGCACATGGACGCGGGAGGTGTTGTCCATGGCATACAATGTAGAACTATATCTGTATAAGTCCATACATAAGCAGACCTTGATCGGACGGCTCCTACAGGAGCAGTCTGGTATGACTTTACTCTGTTTATAAAGGCGTAGAAAGGTATTATAACACAGCAAGATGCTAGCGAAGAATTTGCCATTTTCTTTGCCTTGAAATACAGTAAAACCCCTCTATAACGGCCACTAAATTGTGTTAATTAGTTGGTATTTAGGGCAGGTGACTGCTTAAAGCGTTCTGTTTTACTTTCACCTTGCTTTAAGCAGTCACCTGCCTATGACACAAAATACTTGATGTAATTTAGTGGCCGTCACAGAGAGGTTTTACTGTAAAGGCTGAACTTAGGAGAAATCGCTGTGACCTTTGCAAACGGTGTGTTTCAAATGAGACGCCGAGTAAATCGGATTTTCATTCCTAGGATCAAAACTGCATGTCAGTCTTAACCCATTCCTCCATAGGCTATTTCTAGACCCAACTTCTTTGTATGAATCTACCCAAAAGAGCTTTTACTATAGAAAAGTAAACTTTTAGAATTTTGTAGTTTGAAACCATTGTGTTAAATAGAACATTTGCTCCAATAGGAGCAAATGCTCTATTTATCACAATGGTTTCAAGAAGTGATTATTACAGAGGCGTAGAAATGTGTATTTATGGAGGAAAGGGTTAAAATACATGTATGTTTTAAAAGAAATTGAAGACAGCTCCAGTTTGAAACCTTAAGCACAATAGATCAATAGACAAAGATGCCTATACACATACTAATAATGTCACCCTATTCTGTGACACCATTCGGAGAGACGATTCTAAAGAGTGGTCACAACAAAGGGTTTGATGGAGAAACAAGGGAATTATTTTTGAGAATGTTTTAAATGACGCATCTTATATTGGCGTCTGTTAGCAGGCGAAATTTATTTGGCAGTGAAAGTGTTAATTAGTTCGTGTCTAACCAGGAACCCGTCAGTGTAACTTTGTTATGATTTCATCACGACGTGTTTAATATTGTGTCACCTGCCGAGAGGCAGTGTGTCACTTAGGGATCATTTTTCCGTCGTCTGTCTGTCTGTCTGTCTGTCTGTCTGTCTGTTTGTCTGTTCGTATGTCTGTCCATCACTCTGCATGCAATATTATGCATGTTATTCCCTTTTTTCTAATATTTGCACTCCAGCATATTAACAGTGTTTGTGTCAGTTGCAAGCAGGTGACACATGTACATGTATTTATAGAGTAACTGGTTAAAGATATTTGTAATTTGCAAACGCGCTGAACCAAAGTATTTCAATTCATTTTATTTTGTATCATTTTCATGCCTCTCTATGTCAGACCATAACTATCAAGGATCGCAATGGACATAAGGGACCATCTTCCCTTTTTTGTGTCATCCTTGATATTATTGTGACTTACATGACTCATTAATTATTTCATACTGATTATATATGCATTGCTTTAATTCTATTTCGTCATATCACTGTCGGTCTTAAATGAAATTGTACTGCGCATGCGCGAATCAGTGTGCTAGACGTATCGCGGGAGATTCAGACGTGTTCTATTCGAAGAAGAAAAAATTACGTTTTTTCTACGGATTTACGTTTATTTGTTATATTTTTGATACTCCTGTCGGGAGTTCCTCCTTTAGGGAGATTTTACATCGGACGAATCTGTCGGATTTTGTCGTAATCGCTGTTTTAGACAGTTTTATTTCTCTTACATACTCTCACACTATTTTTTCATATCTCTTTCTTCTTGCGTATACCCCAAATTCATGGCAGTATAATCAACTTGTTGATGGTGGCCATTATGTGGTAGAAGTAGAAGTAGAAGGGTTAGCAATCCAAGATGGCGGACAAGGATTCCGCGAAGGACAAGTCTCAGAAGGAGAAAGTTAAAATAATGGACAAAAAGAAAGTGTCAACGAAGCCAGTGCCGGAAGCGCCTGGTAGCTCAAAGGCCCTAGATTCGGGCAATACGGAGATTTTGAATTTTCTCAAATCCATGCAGGATTCGATCATAAATCAAAATGAGAAAATGAGAAGTTTGGGTGCTCGGTTAGAAAAAATGGAGTCTCAAAGTTTGGATTATTGTGACGATTCATACGGTTTCGGCCGGTATGCCGAGAACGGAGAATACTTTGATGTTGAATACTCGGAAGATGTGCAGCCTGTAGGGTCTAGTGCACTTCCACAGCAAGAAGCAACGAAACGGCCGGCTGAGGAGCCGAGCAGATTTGAATCTATGGCAAAGAAGTTCAGATCAGTGGAGCAAGTTGATGTTGATATTGATCAGACATTAGCTGAAAATATTAATGATCTCTTTCACAATGGGATTGATGATGACCGATATGAGGAACTGATTAAGAGTGACAAATATTCTAGGCCTGGTAATTGTGAAGGTCTTTCAGTAGTTAAGACTAATCGTCTCATTTGGGACGCAGTGTCGCACAAAGCGAGAATGACAGACAAAAAGTTGCAGAGTATTGAAACGTCTGTAATAAAGGCAGCTACTATATTAGCAAAAACTGTAAATGAAATGGCACCCTTAGAACAGGAGGTGTCGAAGGTGAGCCCGCTTGTTGATCAATGAAACAATGCTCTAGCCCTCTTGGGGCACACTAACCGGCAAATCAATCTAACTCGACGAGATCTCCTTAGGCCAGAACTCAGGGATGATTATGCACATCTTTGTAACCATTCCCTGCCATATACTTCGGAGTTGTTCGGAGATGATGTTGGCAAACAGGCGAAAGAGATCGAAGATTGCAATAAGATTGGCAATCGTATCCAGAGAGGAGGATACAGTGCTGGTTTTAGAAGACCAGGTTTCCGCCCAAGGCTGCGGGCGAGTTCACGGGGTTACCCGATGAGAGGACGAGGATCGTATACATCGCATGGACCTAGTCAAACTTTTGCTGGCCCGCCAAAAAACGGGATGAGAAGGGGCCAGGGGCGCCCTCTGAGACATTAACAGAACAGGTAAGTGAATTACCCTTTGAAGCCGGTAGGCTCAGATATTTTGTAGATGAATGGCGCAACCTCACTAGTGATCCCATTATTCTTGATATGGTGGAGAACTTTCATATTGTTTTCCATGATGAATTTTATTCTACAAACAATGAAAATGGAAGTCAGATAAAATTTAACAGTAGGGATTCAGAGATCATTGACATTGAAATACAGAAATTGATGGATATTGGGGTTATTGTAAAGGCTGAGTATGAGCCAGGACAATTTGTTTCCCCAATTTTTGTTCGACCGAAGAAAAATGGTGAACACAGAATGATTTTAAATAGTTAAATGAGTTTATTCCATATCACCATTTTAAAATGGATACTTTTGAAAAAGCATTGAATTTGATCACAAAAGACACATATATGGGATCTATTGACTTGCGCCATGCATATTACTCAATTGGTATTGCCCCAGAACATCAGAAATACTTTAGATTTATTTGGAAAGGTCAGCTTTTTCAATTCACAGCCTGCCCTAATGGGCTAGCATGTGTACCAAGATTATTTACAAAGTTGCTTAAACCTGTTTATGCTAAACTCCGAAGCCAAGGGTATGTCAATAGTGGATTTATTGATGATAGTATTCTCTGTGGAGATACATACAAACAGTGTTGTGAAAACATTTCTAGTACAGAAGACCTTATGTCAAGAGTGGGGTTTGTCATTAATATCAAAAAATCTGTTAAAATTCCCACCAGGAGGCTGGTGTTCTTGGGCAATATCATAGATTCTGAACAGATGAAAGTGTTTTTGCCCCAAAATAAAATTGACAGAATAGTTTTGGAATGTATGCAGTTGTATCATGCAAGGCAAGCTAAAATTAGGGAACTGTCCAAAGTTATAGGCTTATTAGTGTCAGTATTTTCGGCAGTTCAATTTGGCAAGCTACACTATAGAGAGCTAGAGAAGGGCAAAACAATAGCACTGAAGTTGGCTCGGGGTGATTTTGAAGCAAAGGTTGGGATAAACTGGAAAATGAAAAGAGAGCTCAACTGGTGGATACAGCATGTTTATGAACAATATAGGGTCATTAGTCACGGTAACCCCGACCTTGTTATACAGACAGATGCTTCGCTGTCAGGTTGCGGTTTTGTTGTTAGTAACAAGAAAATTGGAGGTATATGGACAGAGAGGGAAAGATCTGAGCATATTAATGTACTAGAACTCAAGGCGATCTTGTTCGCCGTCCAGTCACTGAAAGAGGAAATTAGTGGGAAACATGTTAAGATCTTAACAGATTCCTCGACAGCAGTGTGCTACCTCTCTAATATGGGTGGTATTCGTTCTGATAAATGTGACATGGTTACAAAGCAGATTTGGTTTTGGTGCATAGAAAACAATGTTTGGTTATCTTGCTCTCACATTGCTGGGAAATCAAACTTGGCTGACGAACCAATAGATGCATTTACGACTGACTGGAGTGTATTCTCATGCTCATATATGTTCCCTCCTTTCAGCATGGTGGGACGATGTGTGCAGAAGATTTCCTTAGACAAAGCCAGGTGTTTGATTGTAGCACCCCTTTGGCCGACACAGACATGGTTTTCAAAATTAATGGGAATGATCATACAAGAGCCAGTCATTCTGCCGAGAACCAGAAATTATTTACATCTACCTCATTCAGATCAAACGCACCCGTTGGCAAAAGATCTAGTTCTAATTGCATGTCTAGTGTCCGGGAATCATTTAGATGTCAAGGATTTTCTAGTAGGGCAACCAGAATACTCATGTCTTCGTGGCGATCAGGAACCAAAAAACAATATCAGACGTATCTATCAAGATTGTTTAATCTATCTATTAGACATGCCACTATTTAACCCTTTCGGCGCCAAGTTGTCGTCTACAATCTAAGTTATTTAAATAATTCGGTAAAATAAGGAAATGGAATACATAAATACAGAGTAGATCTAGATGAGACTGGTAGTGAATTGGCGTCTCATTAGAATTAAAATCAGTCGTAACATTTACCTCCATAGAAATGTTAGTTCACGCATTTGCAAACAGAGTAGACTCAGATCAGACGGTTCCTATAGGAACCGTCTGATCAGAGTCTGCTCCATTTGCTTACGGAATTATACAGAACTGATCTATATAGATCTGATTTTTTTCTAAGTCAAAGATTCCCTTGAAAATGTTACTTAGAATAAAATATGTTAATGAACACTCATGAAGCGATCAAATCATGTATATTAATTAGGGAAAGGATTGAAACAACAGAATTAAAAACTTTTGATAGATCGTTATAGATAGGTCTTCACTCATGCTTAATGAATATATATACTGTCTGCTCAATCTCTGACTTGCTGGAAGTTTTCATTGACCCCCAATCCTCCCAGTCCTTGAGAAACTATTGGAGCATTCCCTCCTATCCATGCCTTTTGACAGCTCTGTAAATGTCAATTTTAAACCTATTGCGACAAATAGAGCATTTTCTCCATAGGAACACATGCTCTATTTACATGTATCACAATGGTTTCAAAACCACACAATTCTAAAATTTCTCTAGTAAATTCTCTTTTTTGGTTGATTTATTCAAAAAGGTTGGACCTAACAATAATGTAGGAGAGAACGGGTGAACCGAGTGTCCAACAGTTCGCATCCGAGTGAAACACCGAGTTCCTTTGGATCCAAGCAATTTAGAGCTACAGATATGGGGTGCTTACCCAAATACTAAAATCATCATTTCTCCACCAAACCCTATACTGTGACCACACTTTAGAATCGTCTCTTCGAGACGATTCTAAAGAGTGGTAACAGTATAGTGTTTGTGGCGAAATAAAGAAGTTTTTCCTGAAAACGACTTAATTTACTCATCTTATCTGGATCACTGATTACTATTTAGCTGCTTACAAAATGCCAGCCACTACGGGTTTTAGCATGAGAAGGGTTGATATTCTATAATAGTCTAGCGTAATATAACATCGTTCAGATAACAGACAAGGCAATCCGACCCTTGTCGTAATGTTCTTCAATCCAATTAGCTCTTACTCTGTTGTGGAACAATAAATGTCATCTCAAACTTACATCTGGTGCAATCTTGACAATCTATGAAGTGTTTCGAGAAATATTTTAGCGAATGTCAAACAGCTTGGACTGTGATGAGACGCCGAGTTACTCGGCCTATCATCAGGACCCAAACTGTTTTCCAAATATGACTCACATCGCCGATAGCGGTATAAAGGTTAAAGTGCACGTCTTTATGGCTTGATAATACAGTAAAACCTCTCTTAACCGGAATTCTAGTAGAGAAGAATTTATACATTTTAGGCAGGTGACTGCTTAATGTAGAGTGAAAGTCTTGCAGAAAGCTCCTCTAGGAGCTTTCTGCATGACTTTCACCCTGTATTAAGCTGTCACCTGTCTCCAAGACCGATATTTATACTAAATTTAATGTCCGGTTAAGAGAGGTTTTAATGTATTGTTTTAGGATACGGATTTAATTAGATTGTGTCGTTCATGTGGTATCACGTTATTAACCATTTCAACGCTGATAATTCAAATGGACTCTTCCAAAATTGAAACTAGTTAAACTTATTGTCAATATTCAGGGGTGTTTTGTTAGAAAATGTGTAACATGACAAACAGTGCATATCCTTAAGGGGAACATTTTGTAACTCTCTCATTTGGGTCTACACTGTTTGCAAATGACTTGTTTCCTGCATTGAAAAGTTTAATGTAGTGTCTTTCCCCATTTAATCACTGTCCTGCTGAAAGAACAGTAATACCAGCTAAACCTCTGATTTGCTGAACTTTTATTTACGTGTCAAATACTCCGGCACCAGACGAGATGTCCATTTATTCGGCGTTTCACCTGAAATCAGTCGGTTTGCAAATGACAGAAAGGCCGTGAGTAGCTGAATAGCGAGATAGCGGAACAAGGGCTTGTAGAATATTATAAACGAAATTAGAACATCAAACTGACAGTCAGGCCGCGGTTAATGGGATGACTTCTGGAATGATATAAACGAAATTAGAATATAAACTGACAGTATCAAGTATTATTTCAATGATATGGTTTACAAAAAAATAGCTAAATTTAGTTTAACCTTTTCCCTGTTGGAGACGCATTGTTCACACCTTATAAACAGAGTAGAACCAGATTAAATGGCTCCTATAGAGGTCCTCTGATCAGGCTATGATCTGTTTACTTATGCAGTTGCATTTATAGAGATCTGATTCTACAGAAAGTAAAAAAATCCTGTTTACATACGTCATTATAAAAGACACATAATAAATATTCATGACGTCACAATTTCTGACATGAATATTCATGCGATATTATATACGATATCAACGGTATTGTGTTAATAAATAACGACATTGTGTAAACAACAATATTGTGTTATGATGAACCGCAGCCGTATCGCATATAATATAAGAATCCCTTTGAAAGCTACTACTTCCTATAATAACACATCAACGCATGAATTTAAAGCCATGACAGAATCTGTATAATCATATCTATAATAAATCATAGGCAAACAGAGCAGACCCCGGTCTATTTACAAAGGCATAGCAAGGCGTATTTATGGACTGAAGGGTTAACTCTTTACACCATTGCTACACATGTATTCACGTAAGACATAGTTACATCGTGAATATCATCAGATTATTTTGTATAATGGCACTTTGACACATCAAAGTTTGTCCATGGCAGAAACTGAAGAAACAGCTATTATGTCAGCAAAGAGAGATCAGATGTCTCCTTCAGGAACCTTCTGAACATGGTCTACAAACTTTGCCTATATCGCTTTAAGGGACACTGATCACAAAATTTAATCAACATGCAAACTTTATAAAGCCACAAGCGTGTCTACCAAGAAAATTCAATACTGTCACACTGACCTGGAAAGAAATGAATAACTCCTAATTGACAAATCTGACAGACATCCGGTCTGAAACCTTTCAAGGGATGACAACATGAAATTGTGTATGCTTTAAGATTCTGTTTCGCTAGGAATGATATTAGGGAGTGTTTCAATGTTGGCACTGCTAATTATTTAATAATTTTTTTCTTGAACCATTTATTTAATAATGCATATTCATGTTAGAAATAATGACATAATTAATATTAAATTGTTAAAATGATACAGTGGCTTATCATTGCAGAGCTACGGATAAAGATGCGTGCCAAAATACTGAAGTCGTCATTTCTCCACCAAACCCTATACTGTGACAACTCATGAGAATCGTCTCTTCGAGGAATAAAAAAGCTTTTCTTTAAAATGTTTAAAGTTACGTATCTTGTCTGGACTGATGTATATGAACATAGAAATAGGAATGTATTTTTGCCATGTAGAATCGGTTGTATACAATTAAATCAACAATTAGAGTAGATCCTGATTAGATGGCTCTTACAGGGCAATTGTATAGTATAATCAGCCTTATTCTATAAGCAAACAGCGCAGACCATTGGTCTACACTTTGCAAAGGCGTGTCTATCTCTAAAAAGCGATTTCTCCAATATTTGGGAAAAAAAACATTTCTGTATGGTTTTGTGTCTTGCCATCATTTAACCCTTCTCTTGCTGAATTTAAAAAAAACATTTCTTCTTCTTTATCCATGCCCTGTTGTATAATTATATATATTTTCACTGTGTACAAGTATTTCGCTGTGCAATCACTGCTGTGGAGTGCACTCGTTGCACAATCAAATTGTAAAAAGTGCAGACACTGATGAGACAGCTCCTGCAGGAGCTGTCTCATCTGGGTCTTCATTATTTACCGGTAGGTATATTGACGTGAATAGCAAGCGAAGGGTTAAGATTTAACGAATGTAATTTCATATGCACTTAAAATGTTAAATCCCATCCTAAAATATTGATTTGTTAATATCATGTTCTGTCCTACTTCCAGGGATGATTGTGGATCGGCAACATACTTGAATCATTGTCAGAGTTCTGGAGATGGAGTTCAGAAAACTGATACCTCAGGTAATTGAATCTCATTTCTGGTATGAATTCTATTGAAAATGTCTTATGTATTTTTGGGTACAGTAAAACCCTCTAATACGACCACCAAACATGGGCATAATTCACAGTGGCAAAGGCATGTGGTAGCATAATGCAAAAAGTTATGACGAAAGTTATGCAGAAAGCTCACTTAATCCTGCATTAAGCTACCACCTACTTATGAAGACATCCATGTTTGTTCATTAAGTGGTCTAATTAGAGAGGGGTTCTTCGGTACGTCAACTAGTCACTCTCCGTTAACACCAATCTCCCTATCCACGACGTCAGTCGCATTTGCGAGCCTCTTAGATCCCGATGAAACGCCGAGTAACTCGCCATCTTATCAGGACATGAGCTGTTTGACACTCAATCAAAAATTTCGCATAGGTTTAATCGCATCGGACGTATCAAAAATTGATCAACTCCAAATTTGAGCTGATATTATTTTCTCAACCCTTTACTCCATAAATAGATGCCTTTCTACGCCTTTGCAATTAGAGTAGACCAAGGTCAGGCGGGTACTACAGGAGCCGTCTAATCAGGGCCTGCTCTGTTGTATATGAAATAATACATATGTGATAATACAGTTTCTACTATGGCGAAAGTGTCCATGTGCCATTATAAAAATAATCTAATTAATGTTCGTGACGTCATCATTTCTTACATAAATATTTATGGAGTAAATGCTGAAATAAAAATGGTAATAAGCATGATGCTCATAGTTATAGGAATATATAGCTTATTTCCTCATAGGCCCAACATATTTGAATAAATCTGCTGAAAATAGCATTTACATGTACAAGAAAAAATAAATTTGGATAGTATTGAAACTATTGTGATATATATAGCATTTGCTGATATGGAACAACTGCTATATTTATCACAATGGTTTCAAAAAGTGACTTTTACAGAGGCGTCAATTGGTGTCAAAACGAGGGAATGGGATAGATCTACATGTATATAGGTGCACAGTAAATATTCACAATAAACGCATGCAACTTGTGCAGTAACCTGTTACATGATAGAGATGCCCTTTGATTAATTGATAGAGACGCCCTTTGATTACTTGATAGAGACGCCCTTTGATTACTTGATAGAGAAACCCTTTGGTTACTTGATAGAGATGCCCTTTTGATTACTTGATAGACATGCCCTTTGATTACTTGATAGAGAAACCCTTTGGTTACTTGATAGAGATGACCTTTGGTTACTTGATAGAGAAACCCTTTGATTACTTGATAGAGAAACCCTTTGATTACTTGATAGAGAAGTCCTTTGATTCCGTGATAGAGAAACCCTTTGATTACTTGATAGAGAAACCCTTTGATTACTTGATAGAGAAACCCTTTGATTACGTGATAGAGAAACCCTTTGATTACTTGATAGAGAAGTCATTTGGTTACTTGATAGAGACGCCCTTTGATTACTTAATAGAGGCGCCCTTTGATTACTTGATAGAGACGCCCTTTGCTTACATTACGTGATAGAGAAACCCTTTGATTACTTGATAGAGAAGCCCTTTGATTACGTGATAGAGAAGCCTTTAGATGCATTTGCAGACTCGTACAGGAGTCCTCTCACCAAAGTCCCCTATGTTTGCTTATGGAACTATATGGATTTGATACTACGGTTTCTGCAAAGGTTAAAAACTCCCGTATTTCCATAACATTTGAAACATTTAGCTAACAGATATAGATGATGTCATTAAACCTTACATTAATATTGAAAAGGTAAAAGGTTAATGAATAAAAGCGAACCAACAATAATGTCAACTTGACAATAAAGATTAAAGTGTTAGTTGTTGACAATTTGATTGAGTTCTGTCATGCCAGAGCATGTAAGATGACAGATATTCCAAGACTCGCCGGAAACCAGTTCTAATATTACCCACTTGCACTCATTGGGTGCATCATTTAACCTGACTCATGCCGACAACACTAATGTGTGTCCTGTCTCTCATTAGCTGAACTTTTCACTGACGTTCGATTCGACCGAACGCTTGAGAAACTATTAACTATTATTTCGCTGCCTAACTCTGTCGTCTGCTAACTTTTTCGTCTGCTACAAATTTTCATTTTTTTTTAATTTTCTTCATTTTTGTTTCAAAACATAGTAACAGTAACAAACAGTTTGGATCCTGATGAGACGCCGTGTTACTCGGCGTCTCATCTGGATCCAAACTGTTTGTATAGGTAATCACAGATCCGGCATTGTCAACGAAAGGGCTAACTGAATGTCAAGTAGCTTGGTTCCTGATGAGATGCCGAGTTACTATGCGTCTCGTCAGTTGTTTGCAAATGCATGTCAGAACGCGCTTAGCATGAAAGTGGTTAAAGAGAAAGTATACGAAGTACATAGCACGTTAATGTGCAGGTGAATAGCAGAATCGGTGCACCTCGGTGTTTTACATGTACGTCACTTTGTCTTCCATTTTAAACGAATTACGAGTACAAAACTGCTTACATGTTGTTTTAAACTCTTTCGCTGCCAATGTCGCATCTGTTTTCACCTATGCTAACAGTTAAGATCCAGAAGAGACTCGCCTTGTAAGAAATTATAGTTATGACATCAGGATTAGCTTAAGTTTTGTAATGGTACAGTATACTATATGATTATTTTACTTTGGCAGAAAATTTAGAATCAGATCTCTATCATGACATAAGGAGCCATCTGAACTGGATTTGACCTGTTCGCTAATGTATGAAAATGCACCTCTATGAAACAAATGGTTCACCCATTACTCCATGGAGATTGATGTAAGAATAACCACATCATGAATATTAATTAGATTAACTGTTATACATTGAAACCTCTCTAAACCGGACGTTAATTTTGGTATAAATATCGGGTTTTGAGACAGGTGGCAGCTTAATGCAGGGAGAAAGTCATGCAGAAAGCTCCTCTAGGAGCTTTCTGCATGACTTTTACCCTGCATTAAGCAGCCACCTGCCTAAAAGTAGCTAAATTCTTTTCTTCTAGAATTCCGGTTTAGAGGGGTTTTACTGGCCATGACAGAAATTACAGAATTATATTTATATATTATTACAAGCAAACAGAGCAGACCCTGGTCAGACGGCTCACATAGGAGTCATCTGATCTGGGTCTACTCTGTTTGCAAAGGCGTAGAAAGGCGTATTTATTTACGTCGTGCTTAGTGGGGTAAGGGTTAACCCTTGTCCTGTCGAGTAACTCGGCGCCTCATCAAGATCCAAGCTGTTTGTGACTCGGTTAGTTGTTTCTCAAATGCTTTGTTAATCGCAAGTTTGTAAAAGTTTGCTTCATATCAGAGTTTGAGCGGACATCAGTTTTTTCCCGGCAGGATAAAGTCTCTTTGACATCAAATTATTAGTGAATAATTTATGAACGCCATGTCGATATATCGCTCTCCTCAATGATGATTTTAATTGATTTATAAGCGACATAACAGTACACCATGAAGAATAGGAAACTATACGGCGGTTTTCACAACAAATCGATATCCCTGATGTGCGAATACAGTAAAACCTCTATAAACTGGAAGTCTAGTACAGATGAATTTAGAAACCTTTATGCAAGTAGCTGCTTAATGGAGGATGAAAGTCATGCAGAAAGCTCTGTTAGCCCACATTCGTAACAAATCACATTCGTAACACGTGTTAAGAATGTGATCACATTTGTAACACGTGTTACCAATGTAATCAGGAAATCAAGCACATATGTAACACATTTTGTGACGAATGTGATCGATGCAAATTTTTGATGTGACATACAATCACATTTGTAACACGTCAAAATTCATACAGAAAAGGATGCTAAAATGTGCATGTGCATCATCTCTCATCGCAAAAATGAAACATTGTTCAACTTTTAACAACAAAAACTAAATGTTAACAAAGGAAATGGCAAAGGTTTTCTTTCCTAAAGGTATATCATTAGATTTATAGTTGCTAAAATATTTGGCATAGTGTATTAATTACAAGCAAAAAAGGAACTAAGAAGTAATATTTAATCATAGGCACATTAACACCATTGCCAAGGTACATGTACACGTATATTATGACAAGTTCTATGAACAATGGAAACTCTTCAATATACATGTATTTTAGGCAGGTATTCTAAAACATATTACAAGCATGTACATTATACCTTTAAAATGCGCTGTTACGCTTGTGAAAAGTTGAGACATGACCCTCAAGGAAATATAGTAAAATATACAAAGATAATCCTATTACTATTAACTAATTGAACATTGTAATTCAGGAACTCAGCCTGTTACATATGTGATTCTAATGTCAACCCCGATGTCGGACACTCACATTTATAACACATTTAACATGTTACGAATTTGATCACATTCATAAAATATCTGTTACAATTGTGATCCGTTACGAATGTGGTCTAACAATGCTCCTTGTTCACTTATTCCACAGAAACAGGAATTATTAACCTATTTATGAATTGTGTCCCTAATCAGGAGTATACATAAACTGTATAGATCAGGTAATTCCAGTGATTTCTTAACAATTGTTTCTTCGAAAATGAGGTATAAATATACATACGCACCACCTTTTCTTGACCTACTTTTATACTAATTAGATGTTTGAACAACATATGACTTGATGCAAACAAATTGCAATTCTCCTATTGCAAATCTCGCTAAACGCGACTTGATTCGCAGACGAGACGCCGAGTAACTCGGCGATTCATTAGGATCCAATCTGTTTGACACTCGGTCAATAGTTCCACAAAAGCTAATTGGAAATGGAAATAGCCAACATTTTGATCGAACCAGAAGTAGTTAAATATGCTCTAGATTCAAATTTCATATTTTCACAACGGCGTAATGGTTAAAGGCAGACATAGATAGATGTTGCAAAATTATCCATGAAAGACCATAATTATTAAGTTAACCCTTTCCTCCATAAATACGCCTTTCTACGCCTCTGTAAAAGTCACTTTATGAAACCATTGTGATAAATAAAGCATTTGCTCCTTAGGAGCAAATGCTCTATTTATCGCAATGGTTTCAGAACAACAAAATTCTAAAAGTTTCCTTTTCTCTAGCTAATGCTTCGTTTTGGTAGATTTATTCAAAGAGGTTGGATCTAACAATAGCCTATAAGGGAAATGGTTAAACTATGACTATTACGGCTTTAACCTTTTTCAAGCGTTCGCAAACAAATAAGACTGCCCTGTTTGATAATGGAATTTGATAGGTCTGTTCCTCTACTTTCTAAAATGTGTACAATGTTTCACCTATCATGTTAGTCTATATTTCATTATAACTATTTTGTCCATGAATATTCTGTAGATATTGAAATTTGGAATAGATATAGAATAAATTTGATAATAAAATGTAAGACCTTATAAATATCTACATATCAATGTATGACTCTTAAATGATTTTCTCGGTCTAAACATCAACGGCACACTTGTGCTACACTTCTATGAGCATTATCCATAATTGGTTGATTTGTCATGAAAGTGGGTTTTATGGTGGTGTGTCAGGCCACATTTGTAACAGATATGTTACGAATGTGACTACATTCGTAACAGGTAAAATGTGTCACAAATGTGAGTGTCCCATATGGGGGTTGCCATTAAAATCACACATGTAACAGATTGAGTTCCCGACTGACAATGATCAATTAGTTAATAGTAACAGTATTATCATTGTATATGTTATTATATTTCCTTAGGATCATGTCTCAACTTCTCACAACGTTAGCAGCACATTTTAAAGATATAATGCACATACTTGTAACATGTTTAGGATACCTACCTAAACTATATTGAAGAATTTCCATTTTTCATGGAACGTGTCATATAAATGCACCTAGGCAATGGTGTTAATGTGTGCCTATGATTAAACAAATATTATTTCTTAGTTCCTTTATTTGCTTTTAATTGAGTAATAAACTATGTCAAATAATTTAGTAACTATAAATCTAATGATATACTTTTAGAAAAGAAAACAACCTGAGTCACTTCTTTTGTTAATAGTTTAAATTGTTGTTAAAACTTGAATAATGTTTCATTTTTGCGAGGAGAGATGCTGCTGCTGATGATGATGGTGATGATTGGGTGGTCATGGTTTCATTCCGATACTAATCATGACCTGACTGGAAATAACACATCATGTAATTGCTTACCATAAATGTCTGTCAGTTGTACACATGCACTTTTTAGCTTCCTTTTCTGTATGAAATTTTACGTGTTACAAATGTGATTGTATGTCACATCAAAAATCGGCATCGATCACATTCGTCTAAAAACTGTGTTACATATGTGCTCGATTTCCGGATCACATTTGTAAAACGTGTTACGAATGTGATCATATTTGTAATACGTGTTACGAATGTGATTCGTTACGAATGTGGTCTAACAGTAGTGTTATATCAAGGAATTTCTCAATATCGAGTAAAGTGTCCATTAGTTCTGAATTATTTCTAAAGCCCCAGTATGTTCCGTATTTCAGATAACCTAACAATGTAAAAACGTTCTCTTCCCATTAGGTCCCACCGTCTGCTTTTAAAAAAGTGTTGTCGTGTTTTACGCGTAGTTTAACCCATTCCTTCTTATTAACCCATTACCTCATAGGCTGTTTTTAGATACGACCTCTTTGAATAAATCTACCGAAAAGGAGCACTAACTGTTGAAAAGGAAAATTTTAGAACTTTGTACTTTGAAACCATCGTGATAAATAGAGCATTTGCTCCTATAGGAGCAAATGCTCTATTTATCACAATGGTTTCACAAAGTGACTTTTACAGAGTCGACAAAAGTCGTCAATATGAGGGAAGGGGTTAACGCTTTTTCATGTATTTACAAACAGAGTAGACCCAGATCAAACGGCTCCTGTTGGAACCATCTGACCAGGGCCTGCTACATGTATGTTTACTATTGGAATCTGGTAAATCTGTTTGTTTAGTTTATAAAATGGCTACAATGGCACATCTTCAATATTTCACAGGAACTATTTTTTCCATGAATATTCAAGTATCGAAATTTGGAATAAATATAGTACAGGGAACGGGTTAAGCTTTATTAAAATAATGTAACCCAAAAAACGTGCAAAGAGTGTAATGTGACAAACAGTACTGACCCATACGAGAAGACGTCTCTACGAACCCTCTCATTTTGGTATATATAATAAGTTCGTTGACAAGAAAGTCTTTGGTTTTGATTAAGCAAATCATAGCATGATTTCCATGGTAAAAGAAATATGTATTATATAACACATTGCGTCATTTGGTAATTCAGTCGATGATGAACTATCGAATGAATGTCTAATTTGTGTTAGGGATGGCAGATCAGACTGTGGTATCGAGTGTTGTTGTCATGAAACATTACATATTATAGTACAGTAAAACCCCATCTAAACAGAATTCTTGTAGAGAAGAATTCAGATACTGGAAGGCAGGTGGCTGCTTAATGCAGGATGAATGTCATACAGAAAGTCCCTAGAGGAGCTTTCTGTATGACTTTCACCCTGCATTAAGCTGCAACCTGGCTCTAATACTGAAATATATACTAGATTTAACGTCCGGTTTTGAGGGATGGTATTGTGACCGTCTTTCTGCATGCCAGCCATTAACCCACTGTGACAAAAGAATACACCTGCTCAAGATGGATATCGTGCAATTGTGATTACTTCCGATTCGAGTAACCCATTCCCTCATATTGACGACTTTTGACGACTCTGTATAAGTCACTTTGCTCCTATTAGGAGCAAATGCTCTATTTATCATAATGGTTTCAAACTGTAAAATTTTAAACATTTTCCGTTTCTATAGTTAATGCTCCTTTTCGGTGGTTCTATTCAAAGAGGTTGTATCTAAAAATAGCCTATGAGGTAATGGGTTAAGCTTTTGAATAACTATTGACCGAGTGACAAACAGCTTAGATTCTGATAAGACGCTGAGTAACCCAACGTCTCATCTAGACCTAGCCATTATGCAACAATGAGCCAGGTCGTCGATAGCGGGATGAGCGTTAAGGTTATTTTGGGCATATGTAGTACAGTAAAACCCCGCTAATGCGACCACCTAAAAGAGGTATAATTCTGGATGCTAGATGCAGGTGGTAGCTTAATGCAGGACAAAAGTAATGCAGAAAGCTCCAAGAGGAACTTTCTGCATTACTTTTGTCCTGCATTAAGCAACCACCTGCTTATAAAGACACACGTGTTTATTTATTAAGTGGTCGCATTACAAGGGTTCTACTGTATATTGTACCATAACAAATACTTTGAACCCAGTTGAAATACAGTGTAGCTCACATTTCATCAGAAATCGGACGGCGTTACGTCATGGTTGCGTATTAAAAAGAAAACATGATTTATTGCAGACATTATTTGCAAAATCTGATTAGTTCAGTCTGAGTTAGAAACATTATCCTCTCAGACTTCTGTCTGATGCTTTTGTCATTGCAATAGAAAACAAAATATACCGTAATGAAAATTTATTGAACCATTCAACTAGAAGAAAGAAAACTTATGCACATTTCGGACTGGCCATTTCGGACAGGCCATTTCAGACAGACCGATTTCGCCCAGACCGATAGATAAGATTAGGACTAAGCTGTCTAAATCTTTTATTTCTCAGGCACCCCTATATTGTGATACTCATAATAACTGGCAGAAGACAAACGGTTCTATCGAGTGTAAGCAAGGTAGGGTTAGACAGAAAAGAACAGGGCATAATCTACCTACCTTTTCTATATACAGTGCAACCTCTCTATACCGGAATTCTAGTATAGAAGAATTCAAATACTTTTATACAGATGGCTGCTTAATGTAGGGTAAAAGTTATGCAGAAAGCATGTGTGTGTGTGTTTGTGTTGCTTGCTTTCTGTTGGTGTGTTGGTGTTATTTGCGTTTTGTGTGTGTCTTTTTCTGCTTGACTTTACTACCTTTTCATTTAGTGATGCAAAGTCGAGGTCAAAGGTGTTTTCTCCGTAAATCTAATATTGGCTATAAAGCTTGAACTAGTAGAGATGAAGACGTCGTGGTTGGTGTGCTTATGCATCCCATGAAGCTACCAGTCGCTCAAAGCTACATTTAAAACCATATCAAACATTTAATTCGATCTACGTTGAATCCACCCTCAGTACATTCAGTACTTTGATATATATCTTGTTTTCTATGAAGCGCCACCTATTTGGCGTAATGATGCCTTCGGCATTCGGCTTTATGCTTGTTGCTAGAGGCTTACCGCATTGGGTCATATGTCATTGTAGAATGAACCAAAAGATCGCAAACAAGCAGAAAAGAGATAACAACAGGCACAATGATGAACGTCAGATGAAGAAAGACGTTAAATTGTTAAATAAAGCACAACCTCGCATGCACTATCGAATACGCTTTTGTACAAAGGTACAATGCACGATGCATTTTCGTTGAATGTAGGATCTAGAAAGAAACTTAAATGAAAGAAGGGAGCACATCTTGACATGCAAATATCGTTGCAAACTGTCCATTACCACAATTCAGGACGCATTTATTATGAAGCAAACTGAAGTGTCGCAATGCATGATGCATTTAACATGAAGCAAACTGAAATGCCACAAAGCACGATGCATATTTGGCGTTAATAGTCCCCCATAATACCTCTTACTCTGGGGTCTTTCTTTTGTAATTAGCGTGGCGTCGCCATATGATTTTCGACAACCATGATATCCGGATTTGAGGGCGAGTGATTAATTATACACCTAATAATATTTTCATCAAGTATATTCATATTATATACCTGTAATAGAAATTGACACTACTTACTTGAAGCATCCGTATCTTATAATATTCTTCGCTGGATATATTTATACAGACATGACAATGGAAACAGAACGCAATCGATTTGTCAGTGTGTAACCATGCTCATAAAACATTTTAGTTGCGTCTGAGTTCGTTCTCAAGTTTTTGATTGGTCAGATTTGAGCCTTGAGAACAAAGCTTTATAAGCATGGTCCCAGGAATACTGGAGGTAATCAGTCAGCAGACCAATCATAAGGTCTGTATGTTCTTTGATATGAGTAACAAAATGACGAAATCCAATTAGTTTAAAGGTTTTATATTTTTCATATTTTGCGTCTATGTGAGTTAACGTAACCCATGAAATCAGAGCTTACATTCTATAATATCAATCAAACTATAAAAGAAGATGTTAAAATTATATTACAAGTTTGTAATTGTCATTTAGCAATACCACCGGTAGAACAAAACGTTGATAGAGTATATATTAGCGTTGACATGTGCATGGTATCTAGATTCGAAAATATATATTGTTGTGCATGTGAAAACTTGATGCTTAGTAATCTATGTTCTATCATTTTGAATGCCTCTCTTAAACCCTTTCCCTGTTGAGTATTCATGAAAGAAATTATGATATCACGACAATGTTTATAATGTCATATGTACAGAGGATTTGTTTTGCATAAATAGAAACTGCAGAGTCACATCTATTATAATTTAATAAGCAAACAGAGCAGAGGGCTCCCACTGAAGCCGTCTGATCTGGGTTTGCTATTTTTGCAGATGCGTGAAGGCTCGTTCACATGAAGGAAAGAATTGACCATTTCGCTGCCAATGGTGAATATGTGATTAGTTATGCAAACAAATGATTCAAATAAGATGCCGAGTAACTCGGAGACTCAATTGATGTTGTGATTTTGTTTCTTCAACGAAAATGGGAGAACATCATTTAAAAAATGAAAAAAGCAGACGATAAATTTCGTAGACGATATTACACGGCAGCGAAAGGGTTACTATATTCAAATGACAACGTTGAGTAGATCTCAAGTGTTTAAAAAGCGGTTAGGCAATACTGTAAAAATATTGGAGGAATAACTTCTTCCCATGGGCTACCTTATCAGTGATCTTTCAAAGAAATAAAATTACAACTACATACTATACAATATATAGTAGAGCACGTCTATGGCGAACTAATAATACAGTAGAACCTGTCTTAAGCGGCCAGCCATCAAACAGATGTCAAATTATGGGTATGTAAGGCAGATGGTATCTTACTGTAAATCAAAAGTAATACACACCAGGAAGCTCATTTAGGAGCTTTTTGCATTACCTTTGCCCTGCAGTAAGCAACCATCTGTTTTTTAAAACTCGTATGTTCAATTATCCCTTCGCTTGCTATTCACGTCAATATACGTACCTGTAAATAGTGAAGACCCAGATGAGACAGCTCCTGCAGGAGCTGTCTCATCAGGGTCTGCACTATTTACAAGTTGATTGTGCAACCAGTGCACTCCACAGCAGTGATTGCACAGCGATATACTTGTACACAGTGAAGATATATGTAATTATACAACAGGGCATGGGTAAAGAAGGAGAAATGTGTTTTAAAATTCAGCAAGCGAAGGGTTAATGATAGGTCGCATAAGACAGGTCATCCTGAAAATAAATACGGCCGTCAGTAAGAGCAGGCGGTTGCTTAATGCAGGACGAAAGTACTGCAGGAATCTCCTTTAGTAACTTTCCGAATAACCTTCGTCCTATATTAACCATTTGCACCATAATCATTAATGTAAGAAATAGTGACATCATGGATAATAATTATATTAATAGTTATAACAGTACATGGACAAGAGACGTTTTGACCATAGGAGAAACTGCAGAATCATGTCTATATTATATCATAAGCAAACAAATTAGACCCGGACTAGACGGTTTCTAAAGGAGCCGTCTGGTCTGGGTCTACTCATTTTGCATATGCGTAGAAAGGCGTATATATGAAATAAAGGTTTAAGATATCATCTGCCTCTACAACCCAGAATTAGACCTGGACCCGAACTTATAAAACTTTTTACTTGAGTCTGAGATCATTCTCAAGCATCTGACCAATCAGATACTTGAGAATGAGCTCATACTCAGACTCAGAAGTTTTATAACCTTGGACCCTGTTTTTTTGGTTGCTTCAGATAGATTTTACTGTAGTTCGGTCTACACATAAACGTGCGAATTTCCACAAGCTTGATTTCAAGGACATTTCAGTGCTAGTTAAGTCGCACAGGAAACAAACAAATAAGCGATAATTATTGCAGAAGGCAAGTCTGATACTTTCTTTTTCAAATAATGATAGGATGCAATTTTGTAGGATTTAGAGTTCTTGTCTGGATAAAATTATCACTAGGGAGTGTCTGTAACATGGTGTGTGTTAATGGTATCATAAAATAGACATTTCTGATTTTCTTAACCCTTTCCTCCATAAATGCGCCTTTCTACGCATTTAATTAATAATTATGATGCCATTATTTCTTTCATAGATATTCATGGAGTAAAGTGTTATATTCTGCCTATTTTATCGTGTAAAAGTTATTAATACTTAAACTAGCCGAACCCGTGCACACAATACTACACTTCCAACTCGATTAAGCCTTAAAAAATCTGTTGACCGAGTGTCAAACAGCTTAGCTCGGTATGAGATGCGCAGAGTGACTCGGAGTCTCGTCTTGCAAGTGCGAGTCAAGACACGGAACGGGGTTAAGAGTTTATATCACTTTAACTCGTTCTCTCCTAGACTATTTGTATTTTATGCCCATCCCCTTTGAATAAATCTACCGAAAAGGAGCATGTTCTAGAGAAAAGGTAAAGTTTGGAATTATATAGTTTTGAAAGCATTGTGATAAAAAGAGCATTTGCTCCTATGGAGCAAAATTAATGCTCTACTTATCACAATGCTTTCAAAACAATGACTACAGAGGCATCAAAATGCGTCGGTAGGAGGAAATGAGCTAACACTTTCCCTCATATAAACGTGTTTTCTCGCATTTGCAAACAGAGTAGACCCAGATCAGACGTCTGATCAGGGTCTGTTCTGATTGCTTTTGACATGATATAGATCTGATTTTACACTTTTTGTCAATGCAAAAATACATGAAAAGTTTATATTATAAACAAATGACTATAAATATTCATGTTGTCTTTCTTTCTTACACGAATGCAGAATAGGCACAGGGTTAAACGTTAACTATCGGCGTTAACCCATTACCTCATAGGCTATCTTTAGATGAAACCTCTTTGAATAAATCTACCGAAAAGGAGCATCAACTAGAGATAAGGATTTTTTTTAGAATTTTGCAATTTGAAACCATTGTGATAAATAGAGCATTTGCTCTTATAGGAGCAAAAGCTCTATTTATCAAAATGGTTTCTCAAAACGACTTGTACAGAGTCGTTAAAAGTCGTCAATATGAGGGAATGGGTTAAACCATGATAGAATTGATTGCTGAATTAATATTAACATCTATCTATTTTCAACAAAGATTCTCGACTCTTGATCAATTCAATAATAAGGACTGATGCGATAAAGGATCTTCAATAATAGGTGCAATATTTTTAGAAGAACCTTTCCCGAAGAATACCTAAAAATTGCAAGCCTCTACATAATCTCTTCCAATTGAAAAACCAACAAGGTATATGCCTAAAATGACATGCAATGATGACTTTCGGTCTTGAAATTTGACCCCTAATTAGAGTTTACATTGGATGTATGAAATTCCTCTTTCTATAAGTGAAACGTCAAGGCTGAGAATGAAGTTTCAGATATACAAACAAACAAAAAGACAGTCAGAAAGGCAGACAAACAAACAAGCAGACATGTCAACTATATGATGGCCCTATCTAGACCCTGAGAGTGGGTTATAAATATGTGACACAAAGAGCAATACAAATTAACATTTCCATATGTAAAGAAGCCGTTTTATAGTGTAATTCAGCGTTTATCTTAAACTTCCAGATGAGCTATCACTATAGTTTTGTCAGATAGTGACAATCAGTTTTGTTTAAAAACTACATTAGAACCCTTCTTAAGCTGCAATGAACAATGTCTAATTATGGGTCCGTTGGGCATGTGGTAGCTTAATGCAGGTCAAAAGGAATGCAACAAGCTTTTATAGGAGCTTTCTGCATTACGTTTGCATTGCTTTTGCATTACTTTTGCATTGCATTAAGAAACCACTAGCTAGTGAAAACTCCTATGTTCATTAAATGACTGCCCGCTTAGGACAGGTTCTACAGTAAAACCTCTCTATAACGGCCATTAATGTGTGTTAATTAATTGGTATTTAGGGCCGGTGGCTGCTTAAAGCAAGGTGTTTTTTTTAAAGTTCATGTTACAATTGTGCATTTTATATTCGAAAGTTACATGTATCTGCTGCATCAGTAAAATCCCGTTAACCCATTATCTCATAAGCCATTTTAGACCCAACCTCTTAGAATAAATCTACCAAAAAGGAGCATTTACTAGAGAAAATGAAACTTTTAGAATTGTGCACTTTTAAAACCATGGTGATAAATGGTTTCAAACGTGACTTTTACAGAGGCGCCAGAATGCGTCAATATGCAAAACTGGTTAAACCGGAATTCTAGTGGAGAAGAATTGAGATACTTTTAGGCAGATGGCTGCTTAATGCAGGGTGAAAGTAATGCAGAAAGCTCCCATGACTTTTAGCCTGCATTAAGCTGCCACTTGTCTCCAAGATCGATATTCATACTAAATTTAACGCCCAGTTTAGAGTTGTGGGTTCAATACAGAAACTTCACTTTAATTCTATTCAGAATCTAAGAAAGGTTTGAAATACTGAAATCCCAGTGAACTGATACCATATTTCTTAAGACTCATGACACATTTATGCATTTTCCTATCTACGTTTTGTTTTGCTGCAATGCTACACGTTTTCTCCAACTATTTCGAAGAAAGCAGTAATTCTGTCTCAGCCTCGCTTGTAATACATATTTTATTTAATCTATATTCTGTTCAACATATAGTACATACTATCATTGTTACATCAACATAAGATGAAAAACTATATTTTATGAGAGAATAGACAAATAATAATAAAAAGAAGGCAGTGTGAAAGTATGAGCGGACGTAAGAAAAGATTTGTCAGCGGTACAATGTACTTAATTAAAAGGCACGATTTAATCAGTCGTGTTTGAGATTAAACTACATGTTGCCTGTAAATGCCTTTGAGTAAAATGTTTCCATTTAATTTCATGGATATCCAGTTTATCCCTGTTCTGTGCTATTTGTTTTTCGATGCTTATTTTTGTTCTAAAAGATGGCCTTTAAATTGATTGAAAATTGGAATCTGTTTCAAACATCGGGATTATGTAGTTTTTCGCCTTGATTGTCGAATTCTCTGAATTTTCTATTAGTCATAACGATACCACCTCGAAGTTTAGGTCTTTATTAAAGTTATTATAATAAGTCTTACTAGGTAATTTGGCACGTTGTTCTGGAAATTTTGTACATGTGTCAATTTGCATGTTGCATAGGTCACATATATTGCTATTTCTAATTTTATATTTCATCAATAGTTTGTTCGTTGGAATTATTCGCATTATATATTTATATTGGAAATTTCTAATACAGTTATCAATTGTTGACGCAAATATATTTGTATACACCTTTTTCCAATTGATTCCGTGTATTTTGATGTTTTCAAAATGTTGATGTTGTAATTGGTGATTATATACAATTTATGTGTTTGTTTAACTTCTAATACTCTGGACAAAATAGTTTCGCGCCGTTGCGTTGCATCATTAATAGTTTCGTTTGTAAGTTTGCTTTTCCATTCTTTAGGAATACTTGGCTTTAGTTGGTTGTAAAAGAAAATGTCTTTTGTGGATATGCCGTATCTGTTAAAGTCTGGACTGTGTAAAAAGTATTCGACCAATAGTCATATATCGTCGCTGTGATGACAAAACCTTGTATATCCATTTTGGCCGAAAATCGTTTCTTCACGATTTCTGATTTAAATGTACAATGCCCACATCCTGTCAAAACTTCAGCGCACTCGACCAATGAAAAGTGTCAAAACTCGCCCGTAACTGAACCTCGTATATTTCTTGGTCTGAGTTTTTCAGTATCAAAACCTCGTATAAATTTTACTCTTCAAGCATGCGGAGCAATGACATTAAACATATTAAAACAAATGCAGATTAGGTCAGTGCATGTATTTTGGTACATAGAGCATAGGTCTGTCCTTTTCTTGGTGTGTCAAGGTACAAAGCTTAACCTCAAGTAAAATGCAAATTGTCGTATATCATGATCGCCGGATAAAAAAACAAACGACGAAATATCGTATAAGTGGAAAAAGCTCGTATATACATAAGGTGAACAAAACTTGGTACAAAAATATCGTACATTCAAAAAATCGTCATACCAAATGATAGAAAAAAATAAGTTATATCAATGATGGAATAAATAAAGTTTTATCAATTATTTTTTGTTTTAATATGGTACCGGAATATAGACCTTATTTGTCACATAAAGACGCATTCATAAAAAAATCAGTTTTTGCTTCTCCTGAAAAGTAAGGATTTTCATTATACGAGGTTTTGTCAGCACAGCGACGATATGTCACCTACATTTTAGGCCTTTATTCAGCCATTGCTTTCGAAATAGTGTTTTGTTTTGGACAAGTATGTTTTTATTGTTCCATAAGATTTGCGAGCTAACGTTCAAAACAGTTCATTTTCTTTGATTTATGACCATGCCAATAATACTTCTCGTAAGAAGGTATTGTCCTTGAACATATCTATTATTAGTTTATCACTGAGATCAGATTCAAAGACAAGTTTACCACCATATTTCTTTCAGCAATTTTATATAAGGTTGTTTTCCATTTGCCGTTATTTTGATCATCTAGTAGTCTTTTTATCCAACTGCATTTTAACGAGTTTATGAACATGTCAAACACGCTGGATCCTGATGAGACACCGAGTTACTTGGCGTTTCATATTGATTCCAGCTGTTTGCAAGTTCAGCCAGGCGCGCTTAGACCAATATTTCAGAATGCGTACGTTTCTTATAATATAGAATGGGTATTTAGTCAATTCAACATAGATGTCAGCATCAGGTGTTTTGTTGTCTCACTAATAATTCTTGACATCATTAACAGTAAACATTTTCGCTGTTTCATTTCAGAGATAATTATACATATAATTGATTAAAAAGGCATTCGATAATGGGAAACATCTATATACAGTAAACCCCTTCTAAACCGGAATTCTTGTAGAGAATGATTTAGTAACATTGAGACAGGTGGCTGCTTGCTTAATGCAGGATGACAGCCATACAGAAAACTCTGCCTGACTATCACCCTGCATTAAGCTGCCACCTGTTTCCAAGACACCGATACTTTTGCTATGATTTACATCCAGTTTAATGGGGGTTTACTGTATATAACTATATTAAGTTCTAAGATATATCGACCCCACTTAGCTATTTTAAGGAATAAAATAGACTTCAGTTTATGCATTCAAACTCATCTTAAGTGCAAAGGGCTTTTGTCAAAGAATAAAATTGATAAGAATACTATACATTTTTTATGTATCCGAAATCATCCTGAAGTTACAGGTGATATTGAATGCATAAAATTTAGAGTATTCTTATCTATTCTGTTATTTGAAAAGGACCCAGTAGGGTCTAAATATATGACCTACAGCAGAGTATATATCAATGGTCCAGATTAATGCGTAAATTAAACAATTTTCAATAATAACTCTTCGAGACGATTCTAAAGAGTGGTCACAACATAGGGTTTCGTGGAAGAATGACGATTTTAGTATCTCTGACTACCCACATTTATCTGTTGTATACAGAACAGATTACATGTATATTGTTTAGAAAGCGTACGTCTAATTACATAATCCTTGAACAGTGTCCTTGAACATACTCTGCATCGTAAGAAAATATTGCACAAGTCGTTCAAAACAACTACTTGTTATAATTAACCATATGAATGCTGAATTTCACAAACTGGAATTACATGTACCCATCATTGTTCAACTGTAGAGTCCATTCAGTTTGAAATGCTATTATTTGAAAGGGAATTCTGAATGACAAAAGGTGCAAATCCTGATCAAGGGGCCGTCTGATCTAGTTCTACACAGTTTGTAAATGATAGTTCACTTGTTTCCCGCACTCCATGGGTTAAGGCGTGGATTAGTTGCAGTCGGTATCATTGCTATGCCAAAATAGCAGGATGTAAGCCCGCGGCACCAAACAACTCATTAGTCAGCCTAGCCAAGCCAGTATGTAGAATAAACTTACGACAGAATGATTACTATTTAATCCATTTATGCATATTGTCTCTAAAATGGGAAACAGGGAAACAGAGTTGATCCAAATTATCAGTCTATCAGCAGTCCAGATAAGATGCGCAAAATTAAACATTTCAAAGAATAGCTCATTTATTTCTCCACCAAACCCTATACTGTGTCCACTCGTTAAAGAATGGTCACAGTATATCAGCGTTTGGTGGAGAAATGACAATTTAGTACAACCCCCCCCCCCACTAATACGACCACCTAAATTAGATATAATTCTGGGTGCTAAATGCAGGTGGTAGCTTAATGCAGGACAAACGTAATGCAGAAAGCTCCTAGAGTAGTTTTCTGCATTACTTTTGTCCTGCATTAAGCAACAACCTGCTTGTAAAGACGCCCATGGTTATTCATTAAGTGGTCGCATTAGAGGAGGTCTGTTGTATTTGGGTACGCATCTTTATATGTAGTTTTGTTTATCCAAATAACAATAACGTCTTGCAGACAAATCTTTAACAATTACTCCGTTGTAAAAAAACATATCTCCTCCAATTATTGAACTTGTGCATTTTGACTACGCTAAAACCTCTGTATAACGGCCACTAAATTACATAAAGTATTTTGTGTCAAATGCAGGTGGCTGTTTAAAGCAAGATGAAAGTAAAACAGAACGCTCCTATAGGAGTGTTCTGTTTTACTTTCACATTGCTTTAAGCAACCACCTGCGCTAAATACCAACTAATTAACACAATCAAGTGGCTGTTATATAGAGGTTTTACTGTACTTCAGGTTCGATCAAGTCTTTGATCTTTGACTGTTAACCGAATGTTAAGTATATTGGACCCTGATAAGATGCCCAGTTATCCATATGGATCAAGGCTGTTTGTAAATGCGGGTCAGGTCGCGGTTAGTTCGATAAGGGTAAAGAAAAAAACTTTGATTGGCTCATTATACATATTTGGGCAGGCCAAACTGCTGATGAAATGTTTAAGATTTTCCCCGTTCTATATTTATTCCAAATTTCCATACCTACTGGGTATTTATGGAAATAATAGTTATAATGAAATATGGTAGTTAGAACACTGTATCCATTTTAGAAAGTAAAGAAACGGATATATCAAATTCAATTGGCAAACACGGCAGACCCTGATCTGACGGCTCCTATAGAATCCGTCATATCTTGGTCTACTCTGTTTGCAAATGCGATTGTATGAAGTAAGCGGTTAAATCTTTATTCAATTTACATTCATGCAAAAACATAATGACATCATGAATATTAATAAGATTAATTTTTACAATGGCACGTGAGCACATGAATATTTTTGCCATGGCAGAAACTGTTACATCTATGTTATTTCATAAACAAACAAAGCCAATCCTGATCAGACGGGTCCTACAGACATCTTCTGATATGAGTCTACTCTGTTTGCAAAAACTTAGAAAGGCGTATTTGATGGAGTAATGGGTTAATATAAAATTGATATTTTGTCCGGATGTAACTCGGCGTCTCATCAGGATCCAAACTGTTTGACAACCTGATTGCGTTTTGGTAGACAAATTGATTATGGCTTGTATTTTGAAAATGTAGTTGGTGAAACATTCTGTAAAAATTATTTGCTCAGCAGGCTAAAGGTTAATACTGATGAAGGGACAAAACTCAAACTCACATGTTCTTACTGACAGGACATCACTTGATTGTCAGCGGAAAATTTGAAAATACAATCAGTCGCCATGTATTTGTTATCACTCTGCATAAATTCAATAGTATACAGGTACTTATATTAAATATTATGCAGGTAACAATATTTTCTTTTGATATATTTTGACATTTTATAGTAACACCTTCGTGGTTCCATACATTCTGGGACAGTAAATGTACATTTTCGTTGTTTAAACATATGTTCGCAATTCGTACTAAGTCTGAGTGTTTATCACTGTAGTATAATGTTTATCATTGTACTTATTTATTAATTTGTGTGTATTCTTCTTCCTTTTAATATTTATTATTTCAGATTATACTTGCCATTAGTATTACTCGTCGTGGAAATTTAACCTAATATAAGAGCCAATAATATTATGTAGTTCCTCAATGAACACCGAGCCCAAAGACAATACAGTAAAACCCCGAAAGATTTCGTCACTAACGGGATTACTTATGATGGGGCTCGATAATTTTATAATAGGAGCTTTCTCAATCCCAAGTAAACTGTTCTTTAATTCCAAACTATGTTGACTAAATAGGACAGTATCGCGCTGAAAGACAGGCTCGCCCATTAGTTCAGATTAAACAATAACACAGTATACGTAACACTTTACTCAATAAATACGTCTTTCTATGCCTTTGCAATCAGCGTAGACCCAAACTATGAGATAATATAAGACACAACTCTACAGTTTTTGCAATGGCCAAACATTCCTCTGCACATGCGCTATTATTACAAGTTATCTAATTAATATTCATGATGTCATTATTTCTTATATAAATATTCATGGGGATAAGGATTAAAAAGGTAAAAGTTGTACATATATATGCACCTAACATTGAATTTTCTGTCTTGACCAGTTATTGGATTTCCATAGTAGAACTTGTTCAACTAAATGCTACGAAAGCCCATAGGTGACATTCTAAGTTCCTACTTCATAGTTCCGAGTTGCAAGATTCGAGTTCAAAGTTCGATGTTCCAAGTTCCATGTTCCGACTTCCATGTTCCGACTTCCAAGTTCCATGTTCCGACCTCCAAGTTCCTGGTTCCATGTTCCGACTTACAAGTTCCATGTTCCGACTTCCAAATTCCGACTTCAATGCATCTACGATGATTGGGACATGTAAACATTATTAAATACAGTAGAACCCTGTCAAGTTCCTACTTCATAGTTCCGAGTTCCAAGTTCCAACTTCTAAGTTCCATATTCCGACTTCTATGTTTCGACTTCCAAGTTCCATGTTCCGACTTCCAACTTCCAACTTCCGACTTCTAAGTTCCATGTTCCGACTTCCAAGTTCCGAGTTCAATGCATCTACGATTCATTGGGAAATGTAAACATTGTTAAATGCAGTAGACCCCGTCAAGTTCCTACTTTCAAGTTCCAAGTTTCGATTTCCAGCTTCCAAGTTCCATGTTCCGACTTCAATGTTTCGACTTCCAAATTTCACGTTACGACTTCCAACTTCCAAGTTCCATGTTCCGACTTCTAAGTTCCAAGCTATATTGCAAGAAGCAGGAAAAGGGTTAATAGTTTTCAAAAGGTCACATTGAAGTTAGAAATATATTTCACTTAACCATTATCTTCATACGTATAAATTCAGTTCACACATTTACAAGCAAAGTAAACCCAGATGAAACGAATATTGGATCCCTGCTTATAAAGCGTTTTACTTGAGTCTGAGTTTGTTCTCAAGCTTTTGATTGGTCAGATTTGAGCCAAAGGCTCAAATCTGACCAATCAAAAACTTGAGAACGAACCCAGACTCAACTAAAAGGTTTTATAAGCATGGGTACAGAATCAGGATGTAGTATGTTTGTTTATGGACATTTATAGATCTGATTATGCCGTTTCCTCAACGGTGAAAAAGGTACATTTTCGAGATTCAATTTTATTGAGTTTGTCCATGGATATTCATGAGGCCACCAACTCTTGAATAATTATCAAACAGGGAGAGAATTGAAGATGACATATATCCATTGAAAAGTATGTCATTTGCAAATAGGCTTAATTGCGATCACGAGTTTATATACAGTAGAACTCCTCTAATGCAACCACTTAATGATTAAACATGGGTGTCTTTACAAACAGGTAAGTGCTTAATGCGGGACAAAAGTAATGCAGTTTTATACATCTTTTAGGTGGTCGCATTAGATGGGGGGTTTGCTGTATGTTTGCTGTCAGTCGCAAAACACGATATCAGACGAACAAGCACGATAATGTATACAATACGTTGTAACAGAAAATAATTTACGAGAATTTACTCTTTTCTGTCTAGAATACTCTGGAGAAGTATTTGGAAGACCTGTCATAAAGTCTTATTTCTTATGATATCAATACTAAAACGACGATAACAATAAAACCCAATTAGTTTGTATAACATTAATATTGCTTTATTCTTCGAAACAATAAGGGTTAATATAACCCTATAGACTCAAAGGCTACATTTATCGTCTGAACACACTTGAATTGTAATAAAATGATACTTCCCCGTGTCTTAAGATTTTACTATTCTCATATAACCACACAGAACAAGACACTAATGAAACGAAACAATAATGGAAGACGACAAGAACGAGTTATAGCTCATTAAACATTAATAACAGCACCTGAAAAATAAAGAGACTTACAGAAAACGGTAAAACTAAAACGTCGGATAAATAAGGAATAACTAAAGATACTTTGTTCCACAACGCAATAGTCTGACGAATCTCTTCAGTTCATCTTTTTGCATTAAGCCCTTGCTTCTTTATGCACAACGATGAACTGTAAGAATCAGAAAGGAGTAAAAGATACGGTTCCATGCTTATAAAACTTTTAGTTGAGTTTGAGTTCGTTCTCAAGATTTTGATTGGTCAGATTTGAGCCTTTGGCTCAAATCTGACCAATCGAAAGCTTGCGAACGAACTCAGACTCAGCTAAAAAGCTGTATAAGCATGGGCCCAGAGTTTTGGCAGACGTATTTGTTTACCACGATAAGCGTGAATAATGCATTAACCAGAACGACAGATAATGGTGCGTACCCAAATACTTAAAGCATCATTTCTCCACCAAACCCTATACTGTGACCACTTTTTAGAATCGTCTCTTCGAGACGATTCTAAAGAGTGGTCATAGTATAGGGTTTGGTCTCTTCGAGACGATTCTAAAGAGTGGTCATAGTATAGGGTTTGGTCTCTTCGAGACGATTCTAAAGAGTGGTCATAGTATAGGGTTTGGTCTCTTCGAGACGATTCTAAAGAGTGGTCATAGTATAGGGTTTGGTGGAAAAATAAAGGAGCTATGCGTGACAATGTGTAAACTGGACCTCTGATTAACCATACCCTTCTGAAAAAACACATCTGCTCCACATCTGATCTACAACAATTATTACCTAATTAATACCGTTGTAAAACTATTGACCGAGTATCAAACAGTTTGGATCCTGATGAGACGCCGAGCTACTCGGCGTCACATCTGGATTCCAGCTGTTTGCAAATGCTAAGTCAGTTGGCGCTTAGAAATCTTAGTTATGTTTATCTTATTTGATACACCAGGGATATAAAGCAGAGTAGCGATGTGTTCTTGTATGAACATGAATGCATTTGTATTTATGCCCCTAAAATATCAGACCCATTATAAAACGTTATTGCTGAATTAATAGCACATTTGTGTCACCAACGTGTGATTTATGAAACAAAGTTAACATAGAAACATTTTAATTCATTATGCCTTTCTACGCCTGTGCAAAACAGAGTAGACCCAGATCGGACGGCCCTTGTAGTACAGTGCTCCCTCTCTACAACGGCCCTCTCTATAACGATTCCCTCCTTACAACAACGCATGTCACTGTTTCCGAAACAACATGGCTCCAGAAACAACCTTTTTCCATCGTATTTTATGTGTGCCTCCATCAAACCCTATGTTGTGACCACTCTTTAGAATCGTCACTTTGTGACGATTCTAAAGAGTGGTCACAACATAGGGTTTGATTGAGGCATAACGGTTTTAGTTCTCGAAATACACCTTATCTGGGGATCTGCAAACAGGCTATTTATGTTTGATTTTCCCTCCCTATAACAACTCCCTCTGAACAACACATACAATATTCGTATCCCAAAGGGTGTCGTTGTAGAGAGGGAGCACTGTAACTGTCTGATTAGGATCTTCTCTGTTTGCCTATGATATAATATAGATATGGCCATTGCCAAATATTGCCGTGTCCTTGTGCTATTATACCTATCAATTTAATCAATAGTTCTGATGTAAGTATATCTTACAAGAATATTGATGGAGTAAAGGGTTAAACTGAATAAAAAAGAGCTGACGTGGTACTTTAACGTGCATGAAGAAAGATCTTCAGCATGTTGGCTTCAGCATTGCACTCCATAAATACACCTTTCTACGCCTTCGCAAACAGAGTAGACCCAGATCAGACGGCTCCTATATGGCACCGTCTGATAAGGGTCTGCTTTGTTTGCTTATTTATAATATAGATATGATTCTACAGTTTCTGCCATGGCGAAAACGTCCTGTGTCCATGTTCTATTATAACAATTTAATCTAATTAATATTCATCACCTCATTTTTCTTACATGCATATGCATGGAGGAAAAGGTTATGAAAATTATGCCCAAATTAGCGTTTTGACCAATGCGTTTGAACATTTGGCCTTGAGGTTTGACCTCAAACGTTGCAACGTTATTGGAAGAGTGCAAATGTAAAGTTTGGGGTAGTTTCTTGCTTAAAGCAAGACAAAAGTAACTTAAGTTTTGCACTAAGCAACTACATACTGTTGCAAACATCCCGTAATTTGTAAGGGACCTTTTAGAGATTTGAGAGGATTCTACTGTATTTTAAGCATTGAGACGATTCTAAAGAGTGGTCACAACGTAGGACTTTGTTGGGAAATACAGGAGATTTCTTGAAAATGTTTTAATTGACTCATCTTATCTGAACCTCTGAACAAGAACAGTGCATGATTGATCGAGTAAGACCTCATTATGCGATTTTTATGTTGTATTTGCGTTTTTGTTTATGCATGTTCCAGAGATAATATTCCGGTATTGAATTTCAAATACGGCAAATAAAATCATGATAGAACTGGTTAGGAATTTATGCATTTTAAGATAACGTTGAAGTGCCATACTGTGTATTTTATATTTTAAGATTTGAGGCAGGGGATAACAAAAAGCTAACGAAAACCAAAAACATTCTTTTCACCTATCTCTGAAAATAGAGTGGCTTTGTTTTAAAACGATATTTATAACGTTCTGTATATACAATGATTCTAGTAGAGAAGGATTTACATACTTTTCTAGAGGAGCTTTCTGCATGCCTTTCATCCTGCATTAAGCTGCCTCCTGTCTCCAAGGCCGATATTTAAAAGTCTCCAAGACCGACTGAATTTAAGGTCGGGTTAAGAGGGGTTCCACTGTATTGTCAAACACTCAATTGTCCCACCAGACACTGCTCTTAGCATTTCTAGTCATCACATTGAGTTGGATGTAGGCAAATAGGGAATAGTTATTAATATCAAAAGTATATAATAGTGGTACAGTATAACCTTTTTTGAATATAAATGGTCTATATACAGTGTAGTCGGACCAGGACCAGTTCATCCATTTTCAACGTGCTTGTTGATTTGAGTGAAACATATGTTAACACTTCAAAGTTAAAAAAGACCAGACAAATATCCAAGGAGCCTTGCAAATGCATACTTATAATGAAGGAACCCGTAAATGTCTTGTACGTTCAAGTCATAGTTGCTCAAGTATTACAGATGATTAGGATTAGGTTATAGGTTACCTAGGAATCTGCTTCCACCCCAAGAAGTATTGGTCTAAGAAATCCACATTCAAGTGGTGCCATCTTTCTTCCCTGTTTAGTTGGTGAGTCGGGGATACATTGAAGTAGTATGTGACACTCTGCCTTTCTAAGATGCAACAAAACAATATACATTTACATTAAAGTAGCATGTGACACTCTGCCTGTCTAGGTTGCAACCACACACGGAATTTGTTAATCCTAACCTGGGCCCATGCTTATAAAACTTTTAGTTGAGTCTGAGTACGTTCTCAAGCTTTTGATTGGTCAGATTTGAGCCTTTGGCTCAAATCTGACCAATCAAAGGCTTGAGAACTCAAATCTAACCAATCAAAAGCTTGACAACGAAACTCAGACTCAACTAAAAGCTTTATAAGCATGGACCCTGTACGGTTGAGGATATATCATCCAGACAAAAATGCAGACAGAAGTTTACTTAACTCTTTCTCTGTTCTATATTTATTCCAAATTTCAGTCGGCACTGAATATTCATGGGCAAATAGTTACAATGAAATTTGGTAGGTGGAAGATTGCAGCCATTTTAGAAAGTAAAGAAACATATTCCATTTTATTTCAAATTCAATTCAACTTTCAAATTCCATTAACAAACCGAACATACCCTGATTAGACGTCTGGGTCCATGCTTATAAAACTTTTAGTTGAGTCTGAGTTCGTTCTCAAGTTTTTGATTGGTCAGATTTGAGCCTCTGGCTCAAATCTGACCAATCAAAAGCTTGAGAACTCAAATCTGACCAATTAAAAGCTTGAGAACGAAATCAGACTCAACTAAAAGCTTTATAAGCAGGGACACTGATATGGGTTTACTCTGTTTGGAAACACGTTTATTTGAATGTTAAAATTAGATCAACGTCAATGGTAAAGGTCACAGAGACACATAAGTAGTACGAGACACATCGGCAGTCAAAGATGCATCTATACAAGAAAAGAGCAAACCGGAGATATCCTCAAGAAAAAATAATTCCGAAACGTTTACTAAAATTTAGGTCAAGGTCAGCGTCAAATTCATAAAGAAACCAAAGTAGTATGTGACACTCTGCCTTTGCAAGATGCTCCCACACAAGATGTGTGACGGACGGAAGGAAGGAAGGAAGGATGGAATGCAAAGCTCATATAGCCCCCGGGATGCCAATCACCGAGCACTAAAACGGAAAAACATACAATTTTCTGGCTTCAGTGCATCTATTAGTAAATGATTGTCGAGAATTAAAAACGAACATTTAAAAGGCGTACATTTCCTTCAGTATATAGTAAAGCATACAAATGAACTTCGATATCCCGAACTCAGATAATTTGAACTCGAGATAACTCGAACTAAATGTTCAGTCCTTCCAAAACTAACAATACATCATTGCTTTAACATGTACCAATACGCATATCTAAAAAGCACATGAGACAGCTTAATGCAGGTCTAAAGTAATGTTGTGAACTTGATAAATTGTTCAGATAAGATATCGGATAACTTGAACATCTATTATCTTGAACTAATTTGTATAGACCCATGAAGTTCGAGGTATCGATGTTCATCTGTATTTGTAAACCAATATTCTGATCGCAAGATGTCTGCTTGTATGCGTTTTCTGCCTGGTAATTTATGTAATACATCTCTAAAATGCGATTTGCTCATTAACTATAATTAACAAACAAACTGTCTCTCATCGATTCAGGGCTATATGACCTTTTTGTGTTGTAGTGCCGTTAAGTAAAACTCAAGCACACTCTTTGGATTGCTTTCTTGCAGTGTTTGAAATGTAACGATGTAAATTTACATGCCTTTAAGAACACTACACCACATCTGGATTTTCATTGCTTTGTTAATTTCAAATCGTGCTGTACTTCAGGAGATGATTATGGAACAGCGAAAGGCTCTAATCTTTGTCAGAGATTAGTGCAGGTTTTCTGTCAGTTTGGACCATTTAGTTACATACCTTTACATAGTATTATACTATACGAAAAAAATCAAAACGTTTTCTGCTGTCAAAGTATGATGTCAAAACGTATTTGAAGAAGTTTATCAGTAGTACAAATTGATTTATGTAAACCCGTTCAAAGCTTGACAAGGATTGGAAACTAGTAAGGCAAAATGAAAATAAAGCACTGTCTTGTTTGATATATGGGCATTTATTTTAAATGCCATAGTAGAGATCAAGTTAGGCAATTTCTCTAAACATAGTTTTGCCTTATCTGGGCAACTAAAAACCGCCACCCGGCAACTAAAAACCACATATCTAGGCAATCAAAAACCGCCTAGAGACAACCAATCATCATTGAAGACAACCAATCATCATTGAAGCATAGTTGCAAACTGACAAATAAATTTTTAAGAGAAATTACATACATGAAAACTGTTTTGTGGAAGGAAAGGGGAGGTGGTGGGTTTTCGCATATGTTTAAACTGCGTCTTGCTCCGGGCGAGGTAAACACACTAATGAACTAAGGTTCCTGCCGATTGGCCGTTTACCTCGCCTGGAGCAATGCACGCTTTTTGATTGGTTGACTCTCGATAGCATTTACCTACCTACAAGTACATACACATATGCATTGAACGTTCACATAAATTATTTTATGTTGGCATAACATTTATTTATGTAAACCCGTTCAAAGCTTGACAAGGGTTGGAAACTAGTAAGGCAAAATAAAAACAAAGCACTGTATTGATTAATACATGGGCATTTATTTTAAATGCCATAGTAGAGATCAAATTAGGCAGTTTCTCTAAACATAGTTTTGCCTTATCTGGGCAACTAAAAACTGCCACAAGTAGACGCCGCTCAGATGACATGTATTTCTGAAATATTTACGCGCCTGGCTCCTGTGGATCTACTCGGTTTGATAAGGCGTAGAAAGGCTTATAGTAAAGGGTCAGGAGAAGATCAATTTGGGTATGTTCTATTTGCCTATGCTTATCTTTTCGAAAACTTTGAGTAACAAGGATATAACCGTAAATGTCCCATGTTTTTAATAATCATTTCTCTTATAACTTAATTACAAAACAAGCGTGCTGATAGTGTTTTTGAGTAGCATTGTAATGCTCTATATCAATTTTTGCGAGTTGAATTGACAATTTGGATTCCGAAGTGACGTATATTTACTAATCTGTGTACAAACTATCAATATTTGCCTTCGATGGCAAATGATTTAACACTTATTCTACTATACTCAACGTGTTGCTGTTCGGGTGGCTGTTTGTTCTGTATGTGGTGAATCCTTCATGACTCATAGTTTTACTTTGAATGACATTTTATAACAACTTGGAACCAGATGAGGATCAAAACAGTTTGACACTCGGTTTCTGAAAAAGGTTTAACGAATCGACAGTAAGTGCAAATTTGTAGCAAATCAGAGTCTGAGAATACAGTAGGATACAGAGGTCATTTAAAACAAAGGTACACTTACAGGTATGCTAGGCAGGCAGTTGTTTAATGCAGATCAAAAGTAATGTAGAAAACTCCTATAGGAGCTTTCTGCATAATTTAGGCCTGCATTAATCAACTACATGTACCTGCTTTCTAAGACTCCTATGTTCAATAAATGAATGGTCGCTTAGGACAGGTTTTACTGTATATGATTTATGTTCAGTAGACTAAGGAATAATGCACGTAACGTATTTATGAAACTCAAAGTAGCCTGATACCAATACCGATATGTCAAGGAAGATTAATGTAGATGCTGACAACAGGATTGGCCTCCGACCTGACAGTATGTAGGATGGGTGCTAATAAAAAGAACTGTTCAAAGAATTGCTGTCAAGCAAATGTTATGTCATCGCTTTGGTTGAACAAAACAAACGTTTGAGGTCAAACACGTTATCATGTAGATGAATAGTATGATTGTTGCACGTCCATGCTAATACGTCATACAGTGTATAGTATGATTGTTGCACGTCCATGCTAATACGTCATACAGTGTATAGTATGATTGTTGCACGTCCATGCTAATACGTCATACAGTGTATAGTATGATTGTTGCACGTCCATGCTAGTACGTCATACAGTGTATAGTATGATTGTTGCACGTCCATGCTAATACGTCATACAGTGTATAGTATGATTGTTGCACGTCCATGCTAATACGTCATACAGTGTATAGTATGATTGTTGCACGTCCATGCTAGTACGTCATACAGTGTATAGTATGATTGTTGCACGTCCATGCTAGTACGCCATTCAGTGTATAGTATGATTGTTGCACGTCCATGCTAATACGTCATACAGTGTATAGTATGATTGTTGCACGTCCATGCTAATACGTCATACAGTGTATAGTATGATTGTTGCACGTCCATGCTAATACGTCATACAGTGTATAGTATGATTGTTGCACGTCCATGCTAGTACGCCATTCAGTGTATAGTATGATTGTTGCACGTCCATGCTAGTACGTCATACAGTGTATAGTATGATTGTTGCACGTCCATGCTAATACGTCATACAGTGTATAGTATGATTGTTGCACGTCCATGCTAGTACGCCATTCAGTGTATAGTATGATTGTTGCACGTCCATGCTAGTACGTCATACAGTGTATAGTATGATTGTTGCACGTCCATGCTAATACGTCATACAGTGTATAGTATGATTGTTGCACGTCCATGCTAATACGTCATACAGTGTATAGTATGATTGTTGCACGTCCATGCTAGTACGCCATTCAGTGTATAAAACTTTGTTGTTGGATTTTCTATTTCACTGTAATAGAGCATGTTACATTTATGTCAGAAATATAGTCACCAAGAGTATTAATAAGAGGTAATTATTTTAATGGCATATCAACACAGGCAGTTGTTGCCACGGCAGACACTGTAAAATCAGGTATACATATATATTATTCCATTAGCAAACAGAGCAGACCCTGTTTTGATGGCTCCTACAGTATTCGCGGAATAAAGGGTATAAACAGTGTTGACATAATGCTTCCTTCAAATATGAATAAATGTTCTTCAGCATACGTTTGATTATTTCTTAATTTCCTGACCAATGCAGTTCAAGTATTTACGTAAATATTTCCCATGGTAAAACCAACAAGATGTGTTTGTTGTATGCCAGACGCAACAGACGCTTTGACTTTGTTGCAGAAGTATGCGATGAGTGTACGCATCAAGCATGATATATAAGTAAAAGTTAAAAAGGTATGGCAAATGGTAAGACACTTCGTACAGAAAAACTAGCAAATATAAATACAAACAAGATGTTCAAAAACATCGGGCTCATGTGGTACTTGAGCGTGCCCGAATGGCCTAAAAATGGGCACCACTACCCACCCTTTGCACAATAGTAAGGTGCGACTAATAAGGGTTTGATGTAAACTAGAGTTTCTGCATCTCTGATTCTACAGTCGGTGTAAGTTTCTGGAGCTATGCCCCATATTTTATCTTGATGTAAATGAGATGTGGATCCGGCAACTTTACCCTGTCTCGAAGTCACATAATCTACATTAGTGTTGCGATGCCGTAAAACCCAACCCACTCACTTGCTTAAATTATTGTGAACACTTTAGATCTTGGATGCATTTACTATGTTATAAGAGACACTATAATAAGGCTCGAATGACATATGTTTTAGTCACGTTTGCGTGAGTTGCATGGACCACTGTACATGTATACGAAATGCACCATATAGTCTATTTGAAAGTATGTACACCCAAATCACAGTAACACAGTGTACCGTCATTTTTTTCATATAAATCCAGTGGCACTACAGCATATATCGAATTACAGTAGAACCCCCTATAAGCATGTGTCTTTATAAGCAGGTGGCTGCTGAATGCAGGACAAATGTAATGCAGAAAGCTCCACTATGAGATTTCTGCATTACTTTTGTCCTGCAATAGGCTACCACCTGCATCTAGCACCCATAATTATACCTCTTTTAGGTGGTCGCATTAGCGGGGGTTTACTGTATCTTAACACTTCACCTGTTCAATATGCATGTAAGAAATAATGGCATCATGAAAATTTAATTAGATTAATTTTGATAATGTCATATGGAAACCCGACATTTTGGCTCAGACAGAAACTGTAGAATCAGATCTATGCTATACCATAAGCAAACAGAGCAGACCCTGATTGAACATCTCTGGCAGGAACTGCCTGATCTGGGTCTACTCTGTTTTTAAAGGTGTTAACCCATAACCTCATAGGCTATTTTAAGATCCAACTTCTTCAAAGAAATCTACCGAAAAGGAGCATTAACTAGAGAAAAGGAAACTTTTAGAATTTTGTAGTTTGAAACGATTATGATAAATAGAGCATTTGCTCCTATAGGAGTAAATGCTCTATTTATCACAATGATTTCCAGAATTCGTTTTTACAGAGGCGTAGAAAGGCGTATTTATGAAGGAAAGGGTTAAAGGCGTTTATATGAAGGAACTGGTTATGTTCAAAGTCCTGTCGTATTTTGCTAATTAGATTTTGTAAAACATGTACGTTTCAATACAAACACTACACTTTAACCCTGTATTCATGACTATTAATGTTAGAAAAAGGGACTTCATGAATATTAAAAAAGTCAACCTTCATGATGGTATGTTAATACAAGCATTTCAGCTCTGGCTAAAACTGTAGAATACGATCTATATAATCCCTTGAGCAAACGGCAGACCATGCTCACACGGTTCCTATAGGAGCCTTCTAAAATGCGTATCTATGGAGCAAAGGGTTAATGTAATCAAAATCTTAGAAAATTATGAAATCCACAAAAACTGATAATTTTTTATGTATTTTCTGCTCGATAGTTATCTCAAACATCGCCCCACATTTTCTCCTATCATTTCAGGAAAGTATTAAACCAATTTTGTGCCGAGTGTCCCTTAAAAGGGAGGTAGTCAAAATGTGTAGACCCAGATCAGAGGGCTCCTGAAGGAACCCTTTGATCAGGGTCTGCACTGTTTGCTGACGCCACCGATGTCAATGACTTATTCCAACAAATATTTTGTTACCTGTGCCCCCTCAAGATGAAAAAATGGAGGCTTTCCACAATAAAAATTTGACGAGCTTTCTTAAAAAAGTGCGGGAATAAATTGGTTAATTCTGTCATAGTTATGCTTGTTATTTAGAATCCTTACTAATACTCCATACGATCATCACTCAGTATGAAAGTAACAAACCTTGCATTTTGGCCTTGATTCCAAGATCTCAATTCCAAGCACTGTTCTATTCCACACAGCGAATGCAGCATACAAAGAACTATTTTTGTTTGAATGTTTGAATTGTTGTTGAGTGTAGGAGTGGTTTAGATAGGACGGTCTGTATAATGTATTCTGGAGTAAATAATAATATACCCAAGTCCAGATAAGATTGCGTGAATTTAATCAATTTCAACAATAGCTCCTTTATTGTCCCGCCAAGCCCTATACTGTGACCGTTCGAGACGATTCTAAAGAGTGGTCACAGTATAGGGTTTTATAAAGAAATGACGATTTTAGTATTTTGGTACGCACCTTTATCTGTAACTCTGTATAATGTAACTACAGATTACAAGCGATGTTCAAACAGCCCATTTTCTGCTGGCGTTAATTGAATACATAAATTGTGGAACAAGTATTCTGTGTATTTGTGTTTACTAAATTGAAAAATAAATTAATAACAAGGAATACATATTCCAGCGAAGAAAATATGTTTCTTCCAGCACTGTGGCTAACGTATAAAAGTGCGCCTTGCTGGTAAAACATGTTTTTCAATTATGGCATCCCATAAGGTGAAATTCCTTTTTATAAAACATTGCAGTTGACGCATGCAAATGTTATTTTTCTCGTGCATTATTGATTTCACCGCGACACAATAGCAACCGAATAATGAAATCGGAGTGATTGGTAACTTTATTATTCGTTGCGTGCCAGTGTACAAAACAAAGTTATAGAAATAGAAAGAGAGAAACAACGCTTTCACATAATTTGAATCGTTCTCATGGTAACAAAACACCTATTAAAACCTAACATGTTACAAGTGTTCATCAAATTCCTATGGTGTTCAGCAACTAATGACCGAGTGCAATCAGCTTGGATCCTAATGAGACGCCTAGTTACTCGGCGCCTCATATGTGTCCAAACCGCTTGCAAATGCGAGTTAGGTGGTGATTAGGCATGCGGGATCATCAGTTTCAATGATACAGTAGAACCTCTCTATAAAGGCAACTAAATTGTGCTAATTAGTTGGTATTTAGGGCAGGTGGTTGCTTAAAGCAAGGTGAAAGTAAAACAGAACGCTTTTATAGGAGCGTTCTGTTTTACTTTCACCCTGCTTTAAGCAGCCACCTGTCTTTAACACAAAATACTTAATGTAATTTAGTGGCCGTTACAGAGGTTTAATACCGCTTAAACTGGTGCTGGAGGGACATGAGTAGTGTTGTACAGAACTGCTCATGAAGAGAATAAATAAAACCAAATCTGCAATTCTTCTTTTTTATGACTACGTTATGCTTTCGAAGGGTGTCCTAATTTCAGTGATTTATAATAACGATAACTGGCAGTCAAGTATACACAGAATAACTCTAACAGATTGAATATAAAACAGAGTTTTAACCAATTTGATTAAGCTTTTGATTAACTATTGACCGAGTGTCAAACAGCTTGGATTTAGATGAGACATGAGTTATTTGGCACCCAAGACGTTTCCAAATACGGATTGGGGGGGGGGGGGGGTGAGGGTTAATAAAACTAGAATATATATAAAAAAGCTATTTTGTCGATATGCAGCTTATACTTTTTCAAAGCTCTATAAGGATTTAAATTAATGCTATTCGATGTTTTACCTCTTTAGAAATTAAATCAGCTCGGTTAAACCGCATAACCCAGTACTCCATGAATATTCATGTAAGAAAAAAAAGACACCAGGAATATTAATTAGGTGAGCTTTTTTATTATTGCACATGAACACAGGACATGCTGGTAATTGCAGAAAAGTTGTAGACTCAGTTCTATATTAATTAATAAGCAGAGTAGACTAACCGTAGGGCTACTACAGGAGTTGTCTGTCCTAATTCTGATCTGTTACATCAGCTGTCTGTCCTAAGTCTTCTATGTTACAGGAGTTGCCTGTCCAAAGTATTCTCTGTTACATGAGTTGTCTTTCCTAAGTCTTCTCTGTTACAGGAGCTGTCTGTCCCAAGTATTCTCTGTTATGGGCCCGTCACACCATAACGTTCTGGTCAACGTTCTCTGAACATTTCAATCGTTCAATTTTGAGCGTTCTTCAGTGAGGATGACACATCTGGCGTGTGATAAACGTGTACCTAAGGCATGACTAGCGTGTGTCTTACGCGCGAGAAGCGTGTAACAGCGACCAAGTTAGATACCTCTGAAAACCATTAGCGTGTGCTAACGTGCCACTGGCGCACAACGATCGATTTGTGAACGTGAGACGAGGGTGTTGAGCGTGTGACTAACGTGCGAATAACGACAGAATAGCGTTTTGACGTTCGTTTGACTTTAGTCACACGCTGCGTGCGCTAGGGGACCGTTCAGCGGTCGTTGACAGGTCGCCAGTGAGTCGTTTATTGCAAAGCAAACGATTAGTAACAACCAAGTAACGCTAGGGCAGCGACTGACTAACGATTTCCGAACGCGTGCACCGCTCATCGAACGTTAGTAAAACGTTCCATTAACGTTCTTAAACGTTCTTCAGCGTTTGAAATTAAACGTTGAAGAACGCTGGTCTCAGTGAGAACTTTTGTGCATGTTCAAAACTTTTTTTCCAGACCAGCGTTCTCCGCCGATTCCCGGCGATCACCGACGTTCACTAGCGTTCACAAGCGTTCACATAACGCTCTTCTGACGCTATCCCAGCGACCTTTGGCGACTTCCAACGCTTCCTCAAATGCCAGAGAACGCTGACCAGAACGTCATGGTGTGACGGGCCCATTACATGAGCTGTCTGTCCTAAGTCTGCATTGTTTGCAAAAGCGCTGAAAGGCATATTATGGGGTAAAGGGGTGATACTATTTTGAACATGAATTATTCCATATTGCCTTATTCGTCACGGATTTCGAGTTTACGATGGTTTTATAGCACTACATTTCCCAATCTCAACTAAATTGTCCATTAATTTAGAATTATTCTCAAGGACGGTTCCGATATATTCAGTGTTTGAGACACCCAGTCTCAGGAGGAAATATAATCTTTCAATTCACGTCGGCGTTTGATTGTCTCGCAAGGTTTGTTACAAATCAGCTTAATACAAATAACGAATACCTACCCCAGAATCACACCCATTGGTCAAAAATACAGGATAACACATTCCACAGGGTTTTCTCTAATAAACCACTCATGTACAACGAGGGACCTTCGTGACCAAGTGGTTATGATCTTCGACTTACAATCACATAGCCCCTAATCGTTATGGTTCGAGTCACGGTATGTGCATTTGTATTTATTATGTACATACCTTTATTAAAATCCATAAGGCCATCGGCCCATGAAGAAGTGTATACATAATATACACATTAAACATATATTCAAAACTATTTAACTGACTAAACTGCGACTGACAAAACTATAACGGACATAACAATACACAAAATCATCAGTAAGGTATTTGTTTTCTGGAGAAGGTTGCTAGAACCGAAGGTACATTAATAGGGCTTCTAAAAGTTTTCTAAAGGGTTGAGATAAGATAAGTGTATTTTTACAATGTGCTTGCCATCATTTTGTGACTTGAGTTACACTATGATAGCAGTTGCATGTTGTAAAACTTTAAATCATATTGCCTACTACCATTTAGCAACGTCCAGCACACACATATATGCATCCCATATATACAGTTGTTCATGTATCAAAGGCGTAATTATGACAATATTAATCATATAATGATATAATGCATGTAAATTTGTTTGAACGGTCAGTTTAAAGTAATGTGCAATATTGGCATTTTTAATAATAACTTATGTATATCAGTATTCGGATTAAATTGCAGACATATTATTTGACTTTACTAGCTAAGTGCGCGTTTGAAATAGCTGATTCAGCAAAGAATCCCTCTTACTTTTTCACATGCATTTAACAAACTTTCTCAGTAGCTCTGAATATACAGTTATACATATCAACAGATAAGGTGGGATGTTATTTGCATATCCACGAACCAATAATATGTCTTATCTGGGGTCGAGAACCTAGGATTTTCAATTGAACTCTGATGTCGTATATCAAAAGGCATTTGAAATCCAGAATACCTCAAACATATATAAAATAAAAATATGTATGCTTATGATTCTTTGGATTTCAAATGGCGCAGTATTTCCATACCAGTAGTGTTATATTATGAATGCATATGCAGCTGTTTGATAGAAAACGCCTTTTCAATAAACATAGCTAACCTTTCCACTTCTTGATGATTTGTAGAGTCAACAGCACAAACATTTGCATATTTGACCTATGTTAAACTAATTTCTTGATATACTGTTTTCTTAACTCTTTGTACAGTTCGCATTCCATAACAAAATAATATTCATCTTCAAGAGTTTTACAATTATTACATATCCGCTCATTTCTAGGTATTGGGTTGGGTCTATGCCACCGACCTATCTCGATTTCGAGCCTGTAGGATGATACTCTAAGTTTAGTAACAGCAATTCTAAACTAATGTTACACATAGACAGATACGGTTGGAATTCAAACTCATGTCAACTATTATAAATAAACATGCTCTACTTGAATAATTCAAACTATTTCCCCAAATACATTTTAATTAGCTACACCCTGGGCTAACCAGACATTATTAAAACCCACCCAGCAGATCAAGACTAAGAGATACCCAATTATTTTAATTAGGATACTCATAAATACCACTGAATAACATATCGTACATTATTCTAATATATTTGGCATCACTCTCATTGAGTACTTTGAACCAGTATCTAATAATGTTAAAATTAAAGTAAAGTGTTTTTCCTGCCACGTTTACAATAAAGAAAATCATTCTGTGTCGACATCTTAACTCCTAAAATCTCTTACCAAACTGGATATGGATTCTTTCCATACAACCGCCCCTATGGAAGTCCCAAACCTCAGACCAATAGTTCAAGATTGGTAATAAAAGTTTGTCAAAAGTTCAATTATGTGCTTGACTGAAATAATAGTTGTGTAAATATGTATTCAATTTGAAAACTACCTTAAGAGCCTGACCTCCAAGCGTAGTTTGCGCTTCCGAAATTATGTAGGTCGATGGTTGTACCCGGGTGTTCTACTGTGCGCGATATAATGCATATTTTCGTGGAGTCTTCCTCCACTTTTAAATTAGCTGGACGTTGCGATATGACTGAAGTCCTGCTAAAGCGATGTAACCCCCACCCCGGTTTATAAACAAACAAATCGCTTACAACGTTATCAGAAAATGAGATGCCTTTACAGCTTGTCGTTATTATGCTAGAATACGTTTTAGAAACGAAACATATGGACAAGTAGCCCCCCCCCCATGTTTTATCCATTTCCTTCATATAAACGCGTGTTCTCTCATTTGTAAACACAGTAGACTCCGACCAGACAGATCCTATAGGAGCCTTCTGATCATGGTCTGCTTTGTTTGCTAATGAAATTCGAAATATCTGTGTCTTAAGTGTCTCAAATGGCTACATTGTTCCACCTTCCATTTCATTATCACTATTTTGTCAATGAATATTCAGTAGGTATTGACATTTGGAATACACATAGAACAGGGAAAGGGTTAACCATTATTTCGCTGTGGAGAAATAATGTCTGCTCAAAATAGGATCTAGTGAAAGTTTGAATACTTCCGACTCGATCAAGCTTTTGAGAAACTATCTAAGGCCCTGTCGCACTATAGCATATGAGAGAAACGTATGGATTGCGTAAAAAAGTTATCAATAAACTGGTCATACGCACAACCTTTGAGCGTATTAACCCGAAGTTTCCTCCATTATCTTCGGTTAACGTATTAGCAACGCATGAAGAGCGTATGTGTATCGTATATCTGGCGTATAGGCAGCGCATGAGAAACGTATACGAGCGTGTGTCAACTTATGGCACCATCGGTGTAGCGTATATCAGTGTATAGGTAGCGTATACGAGCATATTGGTAACGTTCGCTCAGCGCATAAGTAGCGTAAGAACAGTCAGGAAAACGTCAATACGTTAGTCATTCGTTAGACTTACGTTACAAATATGTTATTGATACGCTATCCATATGATAGCTTTATTGACTGTCTTCATGTCACCGTGTAAGAAGCGTATTTGAACAATAAGAAACGTGCCCTTACCGAAACTCTAACATATTCAACGTGTGTCTAGCGTATGATGGGCGTATACGTAATGTATAATTCATACGCTCGTATACGCTGAAATGTTTTGAACATGTTCACCATATGGCAGAAAACTAGACAATGGAAACAATACCTTATAACACAAAACATAAATTATATGTTTTGCGAGAAATGATTACTTTCTTCCTGGAATCCTCGTGATAATTATTTGGCAGACATATGATTTATATGTATTAATAAAGAATTTGTTTTGCTGAATATCGCGAACGGTAATTCAAATTAGTATCATTTTTTCCCGTTCATGTGAATTAATAATAGTGTCTACTTAATGTTGCTTATTATGCCACTGAGCATACTGTACAATACCATCTCTCTTAATCGGTATTTTAGTAAAGTAGAGGTCAGATCTATTTAGGCAGGTGGCTGTTTAATGCAGGATGAACGTAAGGCAGAAAACTCCCATGGGAGCTTTCTGCATGACTTTCACCCTGCATTAAACAGCCACCCGTCTTACAGACCGGCACTGATAGTAAATTGAGTCTCCGGTTTAGAGAGGTTTTACTGTAACTGCAATAAACTGAGATTTCCTGGTCTCAGTTTTAGTGTGGTCATATATCCGTCAAACAAGACAGCAGTGAAACTAAATTACAATAGATTAAGTAAAAATACTTATGGCTCATAACATGACCAGACAAACAAAGACATTTAACTATTTCGCTGCCAAATTTTGTCGTCTGCTAGGATTTTCGATTTTTTCTTAAAAATCATTTTTGTTTCAAGAAACAGTCACAGTAACTAACAGTTTGCATATGTTATCACAGATGCGACATTGACAGCGAAAGAATTAAGACAATCAAATGTCTGAAACGTCAGGTAAATATCTATTAACTAAGTATATTTTCATTAACAACAAACAGTAAAACCTCTCTTAACCGGGATTCTAGTAGAACAGAGTTAGGTACATGTACTTTTGGGCAAGTGATTGTTTAATGCAGGCTGCACGTCATGCGGAAAGCTCATAGAGGAGCTTTCTGCAGGACGCAGGACTTTAACCCTGCATTAAATTGTCACCTGTCTCCAAGACCGATATTTATACTAATTTGAACGTCCGGTTTAGAGGGATTTCTCTATACTAATTTAACGTAAATAAAGTAACTCGGAGAACAGTCATGGAATGTAGTACAGTGATGTAATTTTCCTCTTATAATTAGGGTGCATGTTCTTCTAAATGGCGTTTTAAGGAATGGTTTTAATTAAGATGTTGAAGTTTTGGTAACACTTTAATTAATTTACAACCAGCTTATCTATGACAGTAAGCAATATACACGAAATTGGATTGGAATTCTAAAAGGGCAGCGCGCGTGCATCATTGTAAATTTACAGATTATACAAATAGAACTAACTTTGTAATGCGGTATCTTTCTATTAAGGATTTTAGTGTATCCTTTAAACATTTACTTCATGAATATTTATGTAAGAAATAAGAACACCGTGGATATTAATTCACTTATGTTTTATACAGTAAACCCTCTCTTAACCGGAATTCTAGTAGAGAAGAATTTAGATACTTTAAGTCAGGTGACTGCTTAATGCAGGGTGAAAGTCATGCAGAAAGCTCCTCTAGGAGCTTTCTGCATGACTTTCACCCTACATTAAGCTGTCACCTGTCTCCAAGACCGATATTTATACTAAATTTAACGTCCGGTTAAGAGAGGTTTTACTGTAGTTACATACGAATAACAGCATCCTTGGTCCTTACTAACGCTGACTCAGCCTTATGCCTCATTCCCCTTTGCCGCGATTGCCGTACGATCTAAAACTTCTACGGACAATATCATTTCAATTCCTACGGGCATATATACTGTAGTGGTCACATATATTACACCTGACGTATTTTGAATTTGTGGAGACAACAAACCCTATGGCTCCCGTACGGTCTTTGAAACATGACATAGGCCGTCGTATGGCGTCCGTGTGACGTCCGTGCAGATATCATAGTTTAGAATTCCACGGCACGGCCGTGGGACCGTTATACCGCCTGACTATGGCTTGTATAAAACTACGGCTAAAATATCTAAGGCGACCCTATGGTCTGTAAAAATAGGGATACGCCATCAGGTGGCTGTGTGGCCGCTGCAGAATTTCCACGGCTCCAGCACATATATCTCGATTTCAGCGATCTACGGCCGCCGGATGTTTTCCCACTTTTGTAATTGAATGAAGCTAGGTTTTCCAGAGTATCTTTATTTTCAGAATTAAGTAATTCAATACATTTTACCACATTTAGGTATTTACAGAAAAAACATTTTATGTAAGCTAATTAATCCCTTTACAAAGGCTAGTCAAGTAAAATGATATATGCTAAACAGCTTTGATGCAGATACAACGCCGAGTTCCCATGTGTTGCATTTGGATCCAGTCTTTATGTAAATATAAGTCAAGTCTAAGATAGCAGTATAAAGGTTAAACGTCCATTTACCGTGTACGTCATTGGAATCCATCTCATTTGACATTCGCCTTTCAGGCTCTGGCATTGCAAGGGTTTCTAGATTTGAAATTGCGAATTTCTACAAGCAAGTCTCTAGTGAGTACTCACTAGTAACAACGTTGCGCATAGGTCTGGTTGGGGAAGAAGAAATGAATAGCTAGTAATTGACAATTTTGACAGAAATCCAGGCTGAAACCTTTCAAATGTTAGCAAAATGCAATTTTGTAGGCTTTAGACTTGTTTTTCGGATAGAAAGCCATTATTTCCTTAACTCGGCGTTGCTAATGGTATAACTAAAACAGACAGTTAAACCCCTGAAAAGCGGCTATCTTATGAATAAATATACAAAGTGCATTTAAAAGCAGATGGTTGCTTAACACATTACCTTCTAGTGACGCATTTTGGCGCCTCTGTAAAAGTCACATTTTGAAACCATCGTGATAAACAGAGCAATTGCTCCTATGGGGCAAATGCTTTATTTATCACAATGGTTTCAATACTACACAATTCTAAAATTCCCCCTTTCAATAGTTAATGCTCCTTTTCGGTAGATTTATTGAAAGTGGTGGGATCTAAAAATACTCCCGTCCTGCATCAAACTTCAGCCTGCATCTAAGACTCAGAATTAAATCTCTGTTAGCTAGTTTACACGGGGCAGGGCGGGGACTATATATTTTCCTAAACATATAACCACATTGTCAAGCAATTTGGATGCTGAATAGACTCACTTGGCTTCTCATCTTGATATAGGTATTACTCACTGATTTGCCTATGGCGGCGAAAGTGTTTATTACCTGTTGTACTCTTGTCGTGCGTCTTTGTCCTATAGAAGCAGCCTGATCAGGGCCTGCTCTATTTGCTTATAAAATTGTATTGACCCGATTCCACAGTTTGTCTTTTTTCAAAGCAAATTATCAAAGGTCAACTAATAAATAGTCATAGCATTATTGCGTACATGCAGCATACGGAACAGGTAAAGGATAAATATTACATTTGTGTACGTTTTGCCACAATAATGAAATCACTTGCTTATAACGACATCATAAACAAACCATCAGCTTGATATGCATGGTGTCATTATTTCGTACATAAATATTTATAAGATGAAGCATCTCCTCTATGGTTCGATTCCCGGTCTGGACAGTTGGATTGTTCATGTGAAGGAGCCTTCCAGCTGGCTTGAGGTAGGTCGAAGTTCTGACCGGGTGTTCTTCTGTAAACAGACCAATGCAATTTGTTCCGTGTACAGAACAACATCTAGGATCTGCCTCCACCACAATAAGCAGTGTGACGCCGCATAGGCGTGTCGCCGAATAGACGTGACCGGTTTCGTCAATGCGCTGACTTTCAACTCATAGACATGTCGGTTTCGTCTATGCGGCGACGAGCTACGCATACACAGGTTGTCCTCTTTATGTGGCACAAGTGTGCATTTCCCCGCATAGACAGGTCTTACTTAAAGTATTCATCATACATTTAAAAAACCGAGAATGTAACAACGTCAATGATGATGATGATAATAAGGATGATGCTGCTGATGATGATGACGACGGCGGCGGTGGTGGTGGTAGTGGCAGTAGTGTTGTTTGTTGTTGTGCTTGATTCGGCGGCGTTTTAAGGGCCTTCCTTCTATAGGGGTGATATATTGTCCGTCCGTTCGTCCCAAAATGTTATGCGTGCGTAGCTGCTTTACTATTTGAGAAATTGAGTTTTAAACCTTTACACGAATGTTTGTTGAAATGCAAAGTTGTGAACCTGTGTTCTGACAGAGTTATATCCATTGACTAAGTCAAAACTGAGATCTTCTACATCTGGTTTTTGTTTTCATATCTTATCATTATAGACAGAATAACTAGCCCTTGGCTTTGTCTTAATTGATTGTGTCTGTACCGTATAATCTTGCAGCGACCATAGCAACATTACTACTTAAGACAGAGTCACAATACTTTATATACATATTCACTTCTTTTCAATCACATCATATTAGACAGGGTTGCATGACTTAGTCAATGGGGTTTAATTGCTGCATACTTATTTTGTGGCACGCTGTGCTCCATAAGTACTTGACCTGAAGTAGCCAAACATTTTAGAAATGTGTGTAAGCGTTTTAGAAAAATAGTAAAATGAATCATCAAACACAATAATTGTGATTGAAAAATAAAAAATGGAATTACGTGTATTATTGAGTGCACAATTCACTTTTTGCGCAATTATTTTCAACATCCAGCGAATGTTTGTGCAAATAAAATAAAATCCGCTGGAAAAGCAATTGCTTCTATGAAATTTCATTTAGATTGGTCCATGTGTTTAAAGTAAAGAACAGTGTGTCTAAAGACATACAAGCGGACGGACGGACATATGAGAAGAATGACAGTCAAATTGCGATATTCTCTCTTCTTACATGTAACTTGTGCGGTGGTATAGTAACACAGAATCGCTAGATTATATGTATTTTGTATCGTCTATGCGGCGCAAGTGTGCATTTTTGCCACATAAACGGGGTCCTGATTTGTCACAATAGCATTATAAACAAGGGTATTATTTATCTTGGTAGAAACTGTAGAAATACACCTATAATATTTCTTAAACTTTCCCTCCATAAATACGCCTTTCTACGCCTCTGTAATAACCACTACATTGTGATAAATAGACCATTTGCTCTTGGTATTATCTGTTTGCAAAGGTGTCAAATGCGTCTGCATGAGAAGATGGATTGAAACATGGTAGGAAAACTGTACCTATTCATATTGTTTTTTCTTCATTGAAATCATTAAACTTATCATAACTCGACTTTAAAATACGCGAGACTTAGACATAAAACAATGCCATGGAAACATTTAGAATACATATGTATGAGACAATTTTGTTCAAAATCATTTGAACCACAGAAAAAGTGTCATACTCTATATATTAAACAATCCTTTATGCAGTTCTCAAAACCACATGTGCAAGCGACAGTTTTATATATACATTGAAATGATTAATTATCCTCGTAGGTAATTTGTTTTTTAAAACGAGATATAACAGCAAACCCTTTCTGCTCCCTTTGCTGATGAAATGATATAGAAATGATCCTACAGCTTCTACCATGGTCATATGTTCCGCGTTCATATTCTATTATGAATATTAAGCTAATCAATACTCATTGTTTTGCCATTATTTTTTACATTTACAATGATGGAGTAAAGGAATATACATTTGTACAAGACTGCTATATGCGCATATGGCGTTTCTGATGCCATTTTGATTGGCCACTTTTGTGCTGGAATACATATTTTTTCACAGCATGGTAAGGGTGGAGATCTTGAAGCTAACGTTTGGTCTAAGTTTAAGTCTTCTTGCGAAGGGGTAAAAAGGAAAAGTCTTAAAGTGAGATCTTTATTTATATTGAAATCAATAAATTGTCAACTCATATCCAACTGTAAAAATGACTTTTGCTGAAACTATCAAGTGGTTCAGTTTTACAAAACTCTGATTTGTTCAAAGTTTGAGAAACTATTTATCTCAGTGTCAAACAGATTGGATTCGAGTTACTCGGCATTTCATCTGGATCCAATATGTCTGAAAATGCCAGCCAGGTCACGCATAACGAGGTAAGGATTACAATATAAATGAACAATATCAGAATAAAGTTCAATACATCATGATAACGTTGTTTCTGACAATACAATTAAGGTATGCAATGTCTAATTGTATCATTAACCCTTCTCTTGGTGAATTTTGAAAGCTATTTCTTCTTCTTTACCCATTCCCTGTTGTATAATTACAAATGTACATATATATCTTCACTGTGTACAAGTATTTCGCTGTGTAATCACTGCTTTGGAGTACACTGGTTGCACAATCAACTTGTAAATAGTGCAGACCCTGATGAGACAGCTCCTGCAGGAGCTGTCTCATCTGGGTCTTCACTATTTACAGGTAGGTATATTGACGTGAATAGCAAGCGAGGGGTTAAGAATAAGTTTAGCAGCGGCATAATAAAGCCATTGGAAAACAATGGAAATTAACGTCAATGTTTTGGCAATGCAAATGCTTCTGGCAGACCAGTATATAAACAAACTTTCAACAGACTACAGGCTGATGGAAATAAAGGTTCAAAAATTAGTAAACTTATCAATATCCTCCTATTACAACCATTTCTTGATGGACACGGTTCATGTAATGGTTTGATTGACGACAGATGGATCTCCCAATATCCCTAAGTATTCTGACAGACAAACTTAGTCAAATAGTGTCGATTCAGTTAAAAAAGCCCACCCCTAGAAGGAACCATTTGATCTGGGTATACACTATTTGCTTTTATTCTAGTCTAATTTAGAATAATCACAATGGTTCCAATTCTCGGGCTTTACAAACTGACGGAGAGTGAGAGATTAGTTGGTGTCGGAGTATTTAGAGTAGTTATGGTATGCAGTAAAACCTCTCTATAACGGCCACTAAATTGTGTTAATTAGTTGGTATTTATGCCAAATTAAGGCAGGTGGCTGCTTAAAGCAAGGTGAAAGTAAAACAGAACGCTCCTATAAGAGCGTTCTGTTTTACTTTCACATTGCTTTAAGCAGCCACCTGCCTTTAACACAAAATACTTGATATAATTTAGTGGCCGTTATAGAGATGTTTTACCATATTCGTTTTAACATGACATCGATTTTGAAATAAACTTCAGAACAACAGATACAGACGCGGACCTTAATAATAATACACTAAAATCGTCATTCCTAAAATACTAAAATCGTTATTTCTCCACCAAACTTTATAACGTGATCACTCTTTAGAATCGTCTTTTCGAGAAGATTCTATACAGTGGTCACAGTATAGTGTTTTGTGGAGGTATTCTTGAAACTTTTTAAACCTAATATATTATCTAGACCTCTGAAAACTACAGCAGAATATTACTGTTCGTCTCCATGGACGAGAATTATACTCTGTTGACACTGAAGCTGTTGTATAAAGTGTAATGGCCAGACGGAGAACACCGGCCCTAAAGTAATCGTTTTCAATTTGCTCATTCAGACTAGAAAAGGAAATAAACTATGTAATTTGGTGCTCAGTAATAATGCGTTATTACATATCTATTGGTCCATTTAGCTAATATATCCTTGAGGTTCGCAGCCAGAGACAACTTTAAACATAGCGGTGGTACTTGCAAGAGACAATCGGTAAGTTATGATACAAAACATCCTTGACATTTAGCCTGCTGCCGGCGAATTAGTTATTACTTATGCAAACAGTTTGGATCCAGATGAGACGCCGAGTGACTCGGCGTCTCATCAGGATCCAAACTGTTTGACATTTTGATTGCAGTTTGGTAGAAGTACTGAATATATACTTGATTTTGAAAATGTTGAGGTGTTTATTCTGTAAAAATGACTTTCTTAGCAAGCTAAACGTTACTACATTGGATATATCTACAGAAAGATAGATGAATTTAACGCTGTAATAGAAACAAAATCCTTCCCAAAATGATTGCTTTCTGTCTGGAAATTCTCAGGAGATATATTTTTGAGACAAATACAAGAAATATATTTCTTGGAACTCATAAAAAGTGTACAGTAAAACCCCTCTAATGCGACCACCAAAAAGGGGCATAATTCACAGTGGCAAAGGCAGGTGGTAGCTTAATGTAGGACGTAAGTTATGCAGAAAGATCCTATAGGAGCTTTCTGCATAACTTTCGTCCTGCATTAAGCAATTACTTGCTTATGAAGACAGTCATGTTTGTTCATTAAGTGGTCGCATTAGAGGGGTTTTACTGTATTTGCAAACTGTGATTTTATTTTACACGGTTTTCATTCTTTGGTAGATCTATTATGTTAGTTAATCCGTTATTCCATAAATACGCCTTTCTACGCCTTTGCAAACAGAGTAGACCCAGATGAACCGTCTCACCAGCGTCTGCTCTGTTTGCTGATGTTACAACATAGATATGATTCTACAGTTTCTACTTTGGCCATATATTCCCGTGGTACATGGATAGTCATGGAGTAAAAGGCTGAGATAACCTCGTATTACCTTTTCTTCATAAATACGCCTTTCTACGCCTCTGTAAAAGTCACTTTATGAACATATTGTGATAAATAGAGCATTTTCTCCTATAGGAGCAAATGCCCTATTTATCACAATGGTTTCAAACTACAAAATTCTAAAATGTTCCTATTCTCTAGTCAATGCTCCTTTTCAGTGGATTTATTAAAAATGGAAGGATCTAGAAATTGCCTATGGAGGAATGGGATAATCGTGGATTACTCTCGACATTGGATATAAAATGAGACTTTGTTTAGAGAAGCCCAACCCTATATTGTGACCACCTTTATCCCTTAGATCACGCTATTCAACACCTGACTCACATTTGCAAACACATTGGATCTAAATAAGATGCCGGATACCCTGGCGCCTCATTAGTAGCCGTATGATACTGAGTCTAAAACGTGATCAAATTAGAAGCAGTGAAGAAGTCCCGCTAATACAATCACTTAAAAGAATGATCAGGGTCTGCTCTATTTACGTTTGACGTGTTATAGATCCGATTCTACAGTTTTTGTCAAAGCAAATATTCCCTCAGCCTCCTGAGAACGTACAGACCATTTGGCTGTAACATCAAAGAGGATAATGCGCTAATGCAGGCTTCTCTAGTGACATAATAAAGGGGGTGCAGATAAACTTAGGTTTATTAGGTTACTTCCGGTAGTAGATGGTTTATTAGGTTTGTAGATAGGCGTAATGATTCTATAACCATGGAACTATTTTAATTGTCTGTAAATATGCATAAAAATTATGTTGACGGAATAGATCCAACAGAAAATTCACCAAAAGAATTATTCAAATAAGAAAAAAAAAGAAGAAGAAAAAAATGGCTATAGCTGGATTCGAACCTGCGCCCGATCCTACAAAAGCCAATTTTAATAACTGTAGAGACGTCGTGCTTATCGATTGAGGCCACATACAAAGTGGCGATGATTTATCAGTTTTATTAATTTGATCCACCGCTGGCGAAACGCATTTTTGATAAAATCAAGTCAGGAAGCAAAGATTGACAGATCAATAGTAAATGTTTTCCTTTCACTCTCATAATAATTTGATTAATAAACTCTTACAGGGGCGGTGATTGTCATAGACCTAAGTACTGTCCATTTCAATTTACTTTGTCACTGAATTTGAATCGATTTTTTTTCATTTCTTATCGGATTGAGATCAAATTTAAACCACTTGTTCCATCGTTTTTCAGGAACTCCGTGTCCGAGTTTCCATTGAATCCATCCTTAAATAAATATTTTATGCATAAAAACAATGTTTTCTCATTGTAAACATGTTCATTTCAAATTGCAAATGGCGGACGATTGACGTCGAGTGGAACGTTCGATTTTAACTGAGGGTAATTATAGCTCTTACAAGTTGACGTCATACACGAAATTACGTCATATATTTCATATAAGTATGCAATTCACCCCTGTTGAATAATGATACGCTCCACTAGCCATACATACGGCGGCCATTTGCACAGAAACGGCTGATCGAATTAGCATGTAGAAAATGCATTTTCGGCATTTTCTGCCTTGTTACTGCATGGTATTGAGAGACATTTAGCGTGGGAGTTCCTGAAACACGATGCGATCAAATTAAGTAGATTTAAGGCCAGTCTGACTCGAAATGAAAAAACCCATCTAGATTCAAATTCAATGAAAAATTAAATTGAAATGGACAGTAAATATAACCTGTTCAGTTCCATCGATTTATGAGTGACGTTAGCTCTATCTAAAATAGAAACAGAGACGACGGAACTCGAATTGACCAGAGAGCCTCAGGGAAAATATAATCATGTCTGTTTGAATTGATATATAGACTCTCGATTCAGATGATCTTATTTTTCAAATTCAACCACGCCCCCCCCCCCCACCTTGTAAAGTAAGTATTGAAACTATTGTCCTCTGCGGTAGCTCATTATTTACGTCTAAATGGAAATGAAAAGGGAGGTCCGTTGATTGAAATAACGCATTTACAATGCAAATTATTTCAAGATTGTTATGTTTTATGAGTCTATGAAAAATGATAAAACTAAATTGACTGGATGAATCGAAAATAGGTTAGTATCAGACTCGGAGAGAAAACAGTTGAGGTTCGGCAAGCCTCGCCTCAACGTTTTCTTCCCTCGTCAGATAAAGGCGTCCAATCTACGACAGTAACCTATTATTCTCTATATCTTGCCATCACATATATCGTTTTCGTTCATCATGATATGATATGATCCTTTCATTACGTGACCATTGCGCTGATTTCTCTAAGCCAAGGTCGGCGAATCACAATTCATCTGAAATGCTTTAGTTTGTTTTACAGATTTAGCCTTTAGGTTAATTCATCCCAGATGTTTTAAACCACAAGTGTCCCTTAACATTTCCCCTGTTCAATATTCATGTCAGAAATAATGACACCATGACTATTTATTAGCTGATTATTTGTAATTTTAAATTTTCAAGGGAATTTGTTTGCCTTTACAAAACTTGAAGATTCCGATACATTTCATATAACAAGTATACCTACAGGAGCCGTCTGATCTGGGTCTACTTTGTTTGCATACGTGTGAAAAGGGTTAATTCGGATGAACGGAGTATTTATAAATGATATTTAAAAACGAAAGCTATAAGCGGGACCGGGGAGTACGGTATTTCAACATGTACCTTACCGATGCGTCTTTTAATGCCTTTGCAAACACAATAAACCAGACGGCCCCTGTATGCGGCGTCTGTTAATGGTTAGCTCTATTTGTTGATGGAATTATATACTTTAGATTACGTTCTATAAGTTTCTGCCAGTGGAAAACATTCATTATTATAGAAATTCAGCAAATTAATATCCATTATGTCATAATTTCGTTATGAATGTTCATCAGATAAAGTTAAAGAATTCCGAGACATATTCTCGACATTTGAACGTGACATAACATGTACACCTTCCTTTACAAATATATCGTCTTTTGTTAACTATTTTGATTTTTGTTTAACCATTGCTTTATTTTACACAATTAGACACCTTATCACACGTGTTTCATTAGTTAACAGTTAATTCAATTATTATATTGGCATATGGGAACAGAACAGTGCATGAAGACGCATCAGTGGAAACGTTGACTACAGAAATACCATTTACAATTATCATTTGATAGTCGATCATTGAAACCACTTGGGTCTGGACCGCTTCATGGGGGTCTATATGTACTATATAATAACAAGGGTTCCAACTAGCAGAACGGATATCCGTGTACCATGAGTACAAATATGACTTTAACTCTTACAATTTAAATGCTAATTTCGTAATTCTTTCAGCTATTGAAAGCCAATATATTTTTCTATCAAATAGATTTAATCTTATAACGGTAACTTATGAACAGGTATCAATTAAACAATGATTTTCTCAAAATTTCACGAGTTTTCTTGGTTCATTGACAGACGGTCGTTCACCTAGGTTTCACTATATCACAGCAATAACCTGGCACTTTGCAGTTAAAAAATGGCGTGGGTCAACAAAACGAATCAATTCTATCACCCAATTCTAATGTTTTAATCCCCAGCATAAAAAAATGATGTAAAACTAGCGAGTGTTGTCAGTTGCCATTGTACGTGACGTCACGGATTTTCCAACTTTTCCTTCGCTCATCCAATGAAATGGTTCCATTCAAATTTGTTGCAAATTGGCACCATCCGAAATAGAAATATAACGACAGACGGAAAGGCCGCTGTTGCTAGTTGCTTACTTATTTAGAGGACAAAACAAAATAGAGATTGGTGATATAATTGGGAAAGAATTACAAAATTATCATTGAAATTGCAAGAGTAACATTCATATTTGTATTTGTGGTATACGGATGTCCGTTCTGCTATTTGGAACCCTAGTTATTGTATAGTACATATATACCCCCATGAAGCGGTCCAGACCCCTGTTATTGAAACTGCACTCGATAATTCAAAATATTAGTAGACACTTTGAAGCGGGTAGCAGTTTATTTAAGGGGGAGGTCATGCAATCTTTCAGTGTGTATTAAGCAGCTACGTGCTATCAATACGTGCTGTGTTGAATAATCGCGTTTTTTCTGTTTTTGTATTACTATCATGCTACATGCTGCAGCTGTTTATCTTGAAAGAAAGTCATGCCTATTGTCCAGTATTCCAACTAATGAATGCTAGTTAGAAAAAAACCAAGAACAATGCATTATCGATTCAAACTTGTAATATTTTCGTGCGTAGTTATGTCTGTTGCTGAATTGGCCTTCAACTATGATATATAAATTACTGGATGGGAGATCATATTAGAAACTGTAAACTATTTACGCAGTTTGAAGTCACAGCGATCCAATTCCAGAGGAGGGGATAAATTCTAACATATATTTTCGTATTTCACTCTAGTAGAAAGATGTACATGTTTAGTTTATATGACTCTCTGAAAATTGTTTTCAAATATTTTCATGCCATTAAAACATTGTCTGGTGATATTACAAAGTCAGTTTCCGGTACAAACACAGTTTACATTTTACGATGGATTTAGAATCAATATCTCACAACCATAGTAACATAAAACTTTTATCATGCAACGTCACAAAATACAGTCACTTCCTACTAGCAAAATATTTTCCACGTCGACACTGTATTTTGTGAGGTACAGTGCATGTGTACTGACCCCAGTGGGATGCAAGTTTAATTTAGCCAATAGGAGGAAAACAGAAGGAAGAAAAGGCATAATTTAACATAAACATCAAATATAACAAATTTTCTCACCTTTGTCTCAACGTTTTGTCCATATAAAAGGATTTAATCAAGTTTGTTTATGTTGTAAAAATCGACGACGTCACTGCACGCCAATATGACGTCACGTATATTGTACTATGGTGTATTTTTATTCAGGGGACAGAACCGCTTGAGCATACTTTATTTTTCTTCATTTTCTCCATTCTTTATTGGTGTTGCATGATAAAAGAATTACATGTACTACGCTAGTAGTTTAGAAGTTAAGCTGTATTTTGGCTCGTCAGAAAGGTAGTTAAATGCTCGCCAAGGCTCGCATTTAACAACTTTTCTAACTTGCCAAAATACAGCTGAACTTCCAAACTACTAGCGTAGTAATTCTTATATCCGTCTACAATACACATCTTTGGATAGCTCGAGCATTTAACAAGTATCAATATCGGTATTTAGGACAGGTGACAGCTTAACCCATTTGCTCCCACGATCCCATATACACATGTATGGGACGTAGGCAAACAGTGTAGACTCTGATCAGACGCCGCATAATGCGGCGTCTGATCAGAGTCTACACTGTTTGCTGATAGGACATTCAATATAAAAGAAAACAAAAATGATGGATTTAGAATTAATACCTTAGAACCATGGTAACATAAAACTTATCCTTCTACAATACACATCTTTGGATAGTTCGAGCATCTAATAAGTATCAATACCGGTATTTAGGACAGGTGACAGCCTAACCCATTTGCTCCCGCGATCCCATATATGGGACGTAGGCAAACAATGTAGAATCTGATCAGATGCCGCATAATCTACACACTGTTTACTGATAGGAATTTCAATATAAAACAAATCAAAAATGAAAATTTAGACCAGACATCCCTTAGATAAAAGATAGACTAATCCAATATATAAGCATGGAAGAATCCACTGGGAGCAAATTGGTTATTCCAGGGTGAAAGTAGTGGAGAAAGCTCCTCGACATTAATTAGCCGCCTGCCTACTAAAATTATAAATATTTTAACTGGAATTCGACATTTGTAATAAATGCAGTTTTTGACTTGAATTGAACATGTAATTGACATGACGTTATTTATGCACCATTGCTACTATTCGTACAAAGCCATAAAAATGTTCTCAAAGGAAAATTTGTATTTTGTATTGCAGTAGAAATATTCTAAAAATAGGCGATCCCTCAAAAGCAAAAGTAGAAATGCAAAAAGAGAAAATTGCAGACTCGGTTTTATTGAGTCTGTTCATGAGTAGTAATTAAAAGTGCAACATTACTCACGCCCATAGCACCGGCTTAAGCAGTATTCAATTTTCAAAACTAATAACATGAAAACTAATGATCCCGAAAGAAGTTTGCCTGTTATTGGAATTTTGAGCAGTCGAAGACTAGCGGACTATGAACATGTACCATTAAAAGTATTTACTTTGCGAATGAATATTTATGAGTACCTCTATTGGTTACTAATTGTTTATACAAGGTTTACCCTGCCGTTTGCCATTGAAATATATTTCCATATGTTTATAGTAATACAGAGGGAGTTTAGTATTCATAAATGGTAGAGTATAGCATGGACATTCATCTAGTAATAAGTTAACTGTATATAAACGTCTTTCACGCTTTTGAAAACAGAGTAGTATTATTCCAGATATAGATCTAATTCTACAGTTCACACCAAGACTCTAAGAGTCCGTGTGTTCGTAATCCATTATAACATATAATTAATATTCATGATAGCATTATTGCATATATGAATATTCTTAAGGTTAAATCTTTCCCTCATACAAAAGCTTTTTCACGCCTTTGGAAACAGAGAAGACCCAGATCGGACGGTTCCTATATGAGCCCTCTAATCAAGGTATCCTCTGTTTGCTTATGGAATAATATTGATCTGATTCTACAGCTCCTGCCATGACTCCAAGAGCCCATGTGTTCATAATCCATTATAAGATATTATTAATATGCATGATGGTATTGTTTCATATATAAATATTCATAAGGTCATACAAACGCTTCTTCACGCCATTGGAAATAGGGAAGACCCAGAACAGACGGTCCCTGTATGAGACGTCTGATTAGGATCTGCTCTGTTTGCTAATGGGATCATAACATACATGTATATTACATGTACTGCAAAACTCCGCTAATGCGACCGCCTAAAAGAGGTATAATTCTGGCTGCTAGATGGAGGTGGTAGCTTAATGCAGGACAAAAGTAATGCAGAAAGCTTTCTGCATTAATTTTGTCATCCTTTAAGCAACCACCAGCTTATAAAGACAGGTATGTTTATTCATCAAGTGGTCCCATTAGAGGGGTTCTACTCTCAATACAAATACCTCCTGTTTACACATGCCATTATAAAAATCAGCTAACTTATATTCATGATTTCTTGAATATCTAACCGAAAAAGGGTTAACTACCTGAACGTTTGTTTTCTCATGTAGAAAAAGCCATAACAGTTGGACATTAACAACATTTTCAAAATTCAACCTATAATCAGTTTGTCTACCAAACATCAACCAGGGTATCAAACAGTTTGGATCCTGATGAGACGCCGAGTTACTCGGCGTCTCATCTGGTTCCAAACTGTTTGCATAGGTATTCACTTATCCGCCCAAAGCAGGCCAAAGGTTAACTTGAGATGTCATGACGAATGTAACACCAACAGCGTCGCATGCGTGTGCTGGAGTGCAGTAGAGTGAAGGGACCGAGATTATAACCCATTTGCATTGTTCAAGTATCTGACCGATCAGATACTGGAAAAGACTCAAGCTCAGAAACTTTATATCCCTGAGGCCTAGTCTATGTCCTCCAGACTTGGAATGCTAATAAAACCTTATAGAACAAGACACAAACGTAACAAAAATGCAATAGAATTAGACAAGATAGCTATGGCCCATTACACATACATAACATGAACTGCAAAATAATTAGATTTTCGAAAAAGCAAAGAATGTCTACACCATCAGATAAATACTTAATAACTTCTACAGGACCGGGTAATAATCTTGTGCAATAAAATCGTTCAGGAAAGGTGGGATTTACTTCAATCTGGATACCTTATGGCTTGTTACGATAACGTTTTAATTAGCTTGTGTTATGTTGGTAAGAATTCAATTAAATAGCAAGTCTCATCCGTGTGTATAAGCAATCTACATTAACGAAGGTTTCCGTTTTTAGCTCACCAGAGCACAAAGTGCTCAGGGTGAGCTTTTGTGATTGCCTGATGTCCGTCGTCCGTTGTCGTACGTCGACATCGTCATCAATTTGAACCTTTAAAAATATTCTCCTCTGAATCTACAGGGTTCTCAGCTTTCATCTTTGGCACATAGCATCATCTATAGGTCCTCTACAAAAGTTATATAAATTATGCCCCTGGAGTCAGAATTGGCCCCGCCCCAGGGGTGCCTTGTTTTCTATTGAATCATATAGTAAAACTTTGAAAATGTTCTCCTGTGAAACTGGAAGGTTCTCAGCTTTCATATTTGGCACATAGCATAATGCTCAGTTCCTCTACATAATTTATATAAATTATGCCCCTGTTGTCAAAATTGACCCCGCCCAGGGGTGGCCAGTTTTCAAAAGAAACATATAGAGGAAATTTTGAAAATCTTCTCCTCTGAAACTGGAAGGTTCTTAGCTTTCATATTTGGCACATATCATCATGTTCAGGTCCTCTACAAAAGCTATATAAATTATGCCCCTGGTGTCAAATTGGCCCGGCCCAAGGGGTGTCCAGTTTTCAATAGAAACATACATGTATAGTGAAAACTTTGAAACCTTCTCTTCTGAAACTGGAAGGTTCGCAGCTTTCATATTTGGCACATAGCATCATGTTCAGGTCCTCTACAAAACGTAATTAAATTATGCCCATGGGGTCAAAATTGGCCCGGCCCAAGGGGTTGCCAGTTTTCAATATAAACATATTCTCCTCTGAAACTGGAAGGTTCACAGTTTTCATATTTGGCACTTATCATCATATTCAGGTCCTCTACAAAAGTATATAAATTATGCCCCTGGCGTCAAAATTGGCCCCACCCTAGGGTGATTGTCTAATGAGCGATATCAGGGCCATCATGGCCCTCGTTATAAAATTATACATTACCTTTAACCCTTGCCTTTATATAAACGCATATTCACGTATTTGCAAACAGAGTAGAACCAGATCAGAGATTACTGTTGAAGACATTTGATCAGGGTCTTCTCTGTTTGCTTATGAAATTATATTATATGTAACTCTACAGTTTCTCCCAATAGCAAAACGCATTCGAACATATGCAACATTCAAGGGATGTTTTTGCTCTGACAAAAGCTGTAGAATCAGATATATAAAATGTTATAAGCAAACAGACCAGACCCTGATCAAACGGCTCCTATAGGAGCCGTCTGATCTGGATCTACTCTCTTTGCAAATGCGTGAAAACGTGTTTACACCAAATCTTCGTTCTCCTTTGTTTTTATAAAGCCGAATAAGTCCTATTGGTACAATTTTGATGAACTTGATTTAGACTGACATAGAAGCAAATGATGTAGACCCTCACTGAACTGCTCTATCACGAACAGTATGAAATGAGTCTATACTGTGTTGCATGAGTTATTTCGAATCTTCAGATTGATTGGGGTCTGTATGAGTGGTTCGGTACAATATCCTAATATTGTAACACTATGCCACTGATACGAATTCTTGCATGAGCATGCTGTTGTAGTCCCAGTTACCCATGTATTAACAAAGCGATTCCCGTTCTCACGCGCTGTTGTAGACCGATTTTAATTATACTTTTGCGGAACCTAACGTTAACAGTAGACGCGAACTCTACAGCTCCGTTAACAACATAATTCAAATGAACCGTCAATGACATAGCATATAGTTTTGGTTGTATTTTGAACAATTAAATGATCACGGGAAAAGGATTTATGCAAGAATATCGATTATAATCGTTTATTTCGGGCAAAAACATTTGCAGTGTCCATTGGGACTGTTGTTGGGACCTCGCCCTTTGGGTTCGGGACAACAACAGTCCCTCGGGATACTGTAGATGTCAATGCCCGATAACACATGTATTAACTTTCTATTGTATCTCCAAACTTTAGTAAAATATCGATTATTCGAACATTAAAATACGTCGCATTGTCGATTTTAAGACTGGTGGCAGCTTGAGGAGCTTTCAGCATGACTATCACTCTGCATGAAGTAACTACCCGCCTAAAAGGGCAACAATTCTACATTACTAAAATTTCGAAGTATCGAGCTTGTACTGTAATGGTATGGGACATTTGTAGGATTTATTACTATCAGAAATACTTACACCAGATTATTCTGAATGCGACAACATACTTTGAAAATGGTATTATTATCCGCTTCATGAAGTTACTGTAAACCTTGATAATTCGAAATGTTAGTATAGAAAGAATATACCCTTTTAGGCAGGTTGCTGCTTAACCCTTCGCTTGCTAATCGTGTCAATATACCCTACCTGTAAATAGTGAAGACCCAGATGAGACAGCTCCTGCAGGAGCTGGCTCATCAGGGTCTGCACTATTTACAAGTTGATTGTGCAACCAGTGCATTCCACAGTAGTGATTGCACAGCGCAATACTTGTACACAGTGAGGATATATGTAATTATACAACAGGGCATGGGTGAAGATGGATAAATGTATTTTAAAATTCAGCAAGCGAAGGGTTATTGCAGAGTGGAAGTCAGGCACAAAGCTCAAGAAGAGCTTTGTGCCTGACTTTCACCCTACACGATTCCGCAGTACATGTATATGGTCAGGATTGTTGAAGGAGCAAACTTTTGTCACTGCAGGTATTTGCTCACCAGATGCAAATATTGCGTACATGATAAGTTACCGTGAGGCAATGCTGCGAATCACCTGGATCTGTGTGCAATATATGAGTATCCAGAGTCCCAAATAAGATTTTTTTGAAAAATAGCTTGTTTATTTCTCCAAACCCTTTGTTGTGACCACTGTTTAAAATCATTTCGAAGAGGCGATTCTAAAGAGTGGTCACAATATAGGGTTCGCTGGAGAAATGGCGGTTTTAGTATTTGAATACGCACCTTTGTCTGTAACTTTGAGGATCGGTTGTTACGTCCCGTTGGCTCGTTTAGCAACCGTGTTTCATTGTATTTAAAAATCTTGATATATATGTAAATGCATCGTAGCCTTGTTGTTAATCAGGGTCCAATCTGTTTGACATTCGGCCACTAGTTTCATGAAAGCTTGATCGGTTACAGTCAAATTTGCACCAGACCAAATTTGAGAATACATTGTGTTTTACAGCGGGATAACGGTTAGATACCGGAAAGTCAATTTAGTGTCCATGTCTCATTTCCCACCGTAAATGACAGGCTAAACAAATACAATTCTAAGCAGGAGATAATTATGTAATCTCTAAACACGTTGTTTACCTAACATATTGGCTTTCTGTATTATCTCTCTGAACACGTCAGCAATGATGCGATGGCTCTCCTTTCGTTCAAACAGGATTTATTCGTTTACATAATCTGTAGAACAATACTCTTTCAACGAATACTAATACAGTAGAACCCTTCTAAACCGGACGTTAAATTTAGTATAAATATCGATATTGAGGAAAGGTGGCAGCTTAATGCAGGGTGAAAGTCATGCAGTAAGCTTCTTGAGGATTTTCACTCTACATTAAGCAGCAATCTGCTTTAAAGTTCTAAATTCTTCTCTACTAGAATTCCGGTTTAGAAGGCGTTTGCTGTACCATCGTAAAACCTCATTTATAGCTCGTCTGTTTCGGAGAAAAAAGGTCGAGCTATTGTGATCACTGGGTCGTAGGCGTTGGCGTCGTCGTTGGCGGCGTGCAAAACCTTTAATGTAGCTGATTAATCAAAAAAGTACAAGAGGTATTCAACATGAAATTTCATAGGTTGGTCAGACGAGCGTTGGCCTTTTTACATTTTCCCTGTTGCATTTTCATTTGAGAAATAATGACACCATCAATACCTATTATAAGAAATTTGACTCTACAGGAGTTTTTGTTATCGGTAGAAATTGTAGAGTCAAATTTCATATAATTTTATTCCTACAGGTGTGAACAAGTACAGTAAACCCCCTCTAATGCGAGCACTTTATGAACAATCTTGGCTTTCTTCATTTCTGCATAACTTTCGTCCTGCGTTAAGCTACCACCTGTCTTTGCCACTGTGAATTATGCCCCTTTTTGATGGTCGCATTAGAGGGATTTTAATGTATGTATGCAGAAAATGGTTAACGCCTTTACAAACAAAGTAGATCCAGATCAGACATCTACTGTAGGATCTGTCTGATCGGGGTCTGTATTGTTCGCTTATAAAATAATATAGATTTGATTCTGCAGTTTCTGCCATGAAAAAGAATATGGTTCATTTGCCATTATACAGAATCTATAAATTAATACTCATGAGGTCATTAGTTCATAGAATAAATTGTTTGCGGTAGTGTATAGCTTAACTCATTGCAGAGCACGCCTATAGAAGTTTTATATTGATCTAATATCTCTCTCTGCATTTTGCAGGCACCGGTCTTAATGTTACATATGCTGAACTCAGCAGAAAATAGTGCAGCTGTCTTCATTTGTTTTATTTGTACCACTTGAATTGCATTGTTGGCTTAAAACATCGTGAGATGTGTCAACTTGAAAATAAATGAATTAGACAGAATTCCACGCGATTGGTAACTGTCATTTACATTCGGTAGTTCTTTGCATTTGAGCCTTTCCTGGAAACTGCTATTATAGTTATTCTACAGTAAAACTTATCGAAAGCGACCTCATGAAAAAGTGTAATAATGAGTCTGAAAAACACGTGTTACATGTAGTGTAACGCAGGAGACGAAACGAAAGTTGGGCAAAATGCTCCTGCATAGATTTCTGCATTACTTTTGTCCCGCATTAAGCAACCATTTGCTCTTAAAGGCACCAATATTTAGTCTTTTAAATGGTCGAATTAGAATTGTTCTGATGTACTTTGCTTGTGTTTCCACATGGGCAAGATTTGCTTTTGAGGCAGTGCTTGTATTAAGCTACAATTACAACAGGTATAAGTATGGGTCTGTAGGACAGGTGGTAGCTTAATGCAGGTCAAAAGTAATGTAAAAAAATCATATAGCTGCTTTCAGCATTACATTTGCCCTGCATTAAACATCCATCTGCTTTTAAGACTCCCATGTTCAATTAATGAATGACCGCTTAGCACAGGTTTACTGTACTGATTTTATCACCGATGTTAACCCTTATTCACAACCTGTCTCGCCTTAGCTTTCAGCTTGAATTAACCCTTCGCTTGCTGAATTTTAAAATGCATTTCTCCTTCTTTACTCATGCCCTGTTGTATAATTACATATATCTTCACTGTGTACAAGTATTTCGCTGTGCAATCACTGCTGTGGAGTGCACTGGTTGCACAATCAAACTGTAAATAGTGCAGAACCTGATGAGACAGCTCCTGCTGGAGCTGTCTCATCTGGGTCTTCACTATTTATAGGTACGTATATTGACGTGAATAGCAAGCGGAGGATTAAGATGAGACATTTCATTAGGATGCGCGACGTTTGCCACACGGTCAGTCGTTTCTCAAAAGTGAAATTGAATAGGATGTATTTAAAAATCAAAATGTTGCACCAGATCAACAAAAATGTTTTTGTTTTTTTCACATCGGGTTTACGATTAAGAAGCTTAACATGGAAATCGCTTTACTCATTCATTGCATGACCTCGTATTATTTATTGGTCGGTATTCATCCCACTCCATCATGCTCCAATATCTTACCGAAGGTACATGACACGTGCCTTTGATGCATGCCCTATTATTTCACAAAGACAGTGTTTAGGATAAACCACCGTGTTAACGAGTGTGTGTTTTTTCCGGTTATTTTTACACAATTATAAATTATAAAGAACTAGGTTTTTTAATTAACAAAGTGTAACATTCATTATTAAATAGCATATATTTTTTCAAAATGATTGCTATTGAGTGTAAAGGTATTATCCATGCTTCCAGTATGCTTCCTATATTTACCTTCCAAAGGGTGTTGTGACGACAAGAGTGCGATAGAATGCCCATTTATTTGGTACTGTGATATTCATTACTTTTTTCAAAAAGAAAAAGAAATAGAAATGTGTTGCACAGTATGAAGTGTAAGTTGTATGTCAAACAGTTTGGACCTTGGTTAGACCCCGAGTTATTCGGCGTCTCCTCTGGATCCAAACTCTTTGCAAAAGTAATCACATATACGCCCATTGTACATGTAGTAAGCCCAGTGAGTAGCGTTCCGGCGACCTCGGTGATAAAGAGTTAAAACATACTATCACTTCCATTGACTCGTTGGTGATATTATACAGATTGAGAAGCATTGCCCTAACCTTTGTGACTATGCTTTCAAAAGAAAGCAGGCCTTGTGATAATCTAGACGGATTTGGTAAAACCACATTTTATCATTGCTTTACACATTATATCATTGCTTTAAACTTTATATCATTGCTTTACCAAACAGTCGTACTATTTGGAGTTACATGTACCATGTGTCCCATCATGCTCTAAATTGTTTCATACTTTTAATACAGTTTTGAGCAGAAACTGGAGAACAATGAACGTTGATGAGTGTAAAGCCAACCGCGTTTGCATACAACTTTACTAAAGCATGCAAAAGTTTAGACTCGAAACGTATTGGCATAATCCAGATGCGCCATTTTTGTCCATATTGTTCAATTATCTCTGATCTGAAATTGCGCAAATGTGTCTATCAGACTCGCTTGAAGGCAAAACGATGACAAAGACAGAGTTGGTCTGATGTGTTTAAGGAGTGGAATGAATTGGAAATGCAACATCTGCTTAGACAGACTACATACGGAACTGGCCAGAGAAAGTTTTCTCGCTTCTCAGTCGTGCTAGATAAGCTGAGTTACTAAAAATAGCCGTACTAGAAATCCTTATCTAGAACACCCCGTGACTAGTGTATTCATACGCGCGATTGGGTAAAATCAATATAAGAGAAGGACTTCTTACAGAATTATACCAACATTTCTATAGGCAACAACCTTATGAATTGAAATTAATATAAGTAATTAGCACGATATGAAATTCTATTTATCATATAAACACTTTAAAAGCCTATTCAATTAACCGAAGACGTTGTTTTTTAGTCACTCAGTCATTTATATTTACGCCAAAACGTAACGTTTGTGGTTGTCATAACAAATGACGTCATTATGTAGAGGGTTAATACGCGTTTTTCGGGCAATAACATCTGCAGTGTCCCGAGGGACTGTTGTTGGCCCGAGCCCGAAGGGCGAGGGCAACAACATTCCCGAAAACAAACGTGTATTAACGCTATTCTTGTATAAAACCAATTTGCTGCTCTCCTGCATCAATTTAATTCTTCAAAATACAGGCAAACCAATGGCAGCAAAACTATACATTTCTTTGACACTTCGGCGATTTATGCTGTTTCTGGGCCACTGTTTTCTTTTCGACGTCAACTCATGATTCATCTCCATTGTTTACCTTAGGCCCGTAATAGGTATAATTAAAACCGGTCAACAACAGCGCGTGAGCACGAGAATCGCCTTGTTAATACATGGTCTAACGGGACTTCAACAGCACGTTTTATGCAAGAATTTGGTGTCACGCCTAAAGTTATGCTGCGGTCTGTTGCTATTAGATATGGAAGTCGTATTACGCAATGTAAAGTAGTACTTCACAAATTCGTTAATTTTCTTGGTTTTAGGGCGTATTTCAGCGAGAAAAATAATCAAGCATGGGATTTGCTAAAGCCGGGGGTTCTATACCCTCGGTTGGTCTGTTCCTATCGGAAACTCGCTAAAGCTCGTTTCCGACTGGAACAGACCAACCTCGGGTATAGAAACCCCCGTCTTCAACAAAACCCATGCTTGATTCTATTAATCTTTTGGTGCGTCTCGCAAATTCCCGACGATTCAAGGTATGGACGCTCTGCTGCTGCAGAAGATGATTTTAATCATGTCTTTATTCTGTTGTTTTAACGTGTTAACAGAAATCAACTATTCTTATATTTCCCTTGACATATTTCAGCACTCAATGTAACTTGTTTTTCGCACTACAATGCAAATTACAGCAAGGAACGTGTTTATTATTCACATTAAAGCTAATCATTGTCAAACATCATATAGCTGGCTGGCATTGTCGACAATTTTATAAGCCGCTAGAGTGCCTTTTTACATAAATAATAAACAGATATTCAAAGCTTTTAACGAAAATGACACTTATATAAACACTGTGTACCTATTCATTGCATCAGCGATTAAGTTCAAACTTAAGCATGTTGCCTCAAAGGACAACTTTGAGATGTACACATTTATAATTGTAAATTCATTATGTTTATTAACCACTATCAAGCTATGCCTATCGACTTGACTCGCATTTTCAAACAACTTGAATCCAGCTGAGACGCTGAGTAACTCGGCGTCTCACCTGGATCCAATCTGTTTGACACTGTGTCGATAGTTTATCAAACAATTCATCGAATCGGACGTAGACAAACTTGAACATATCCAAATTTGAACAGATGCTGTATGTTACAGCTAGTAAAGACTAAGCGCATCTGATTTTCTTTCTAATAGTACACCTACTGCCTGCTGTTGACAGGGCGATTCCCTAGATACAAAAACTGTTACTCGGCAAACAGATTAATAAAATAATTTGCATTGTCATTGACTAACGATAACCAGTAAAACAAAGCAACCAGTATCAATGAAACCATCAAAATAACACAAACAAACATACAACAAAGAAAAAATAGTAGTAGTACTACTACTACTAGTAATAATAATAATAATAGTAATGATAACAAGCGAGGTTTTACGCAAGCGTAAAATGGCTGCCTAACATGAATTAAGTGTCAAGATCAGCAGTGTAAACCAAGACCTTAAATGTCAATAAATAAATAATTTAAACAGCGGATTATATAGTGTACTTGCAGAAAAAAATGGAGGAAAAACATGTAGATATATAGATTCTAACACTTTTATTAACCTGTCGTGTTTGAGAGGTTTTGTGGTTTTTGCATTTTTATTATGCAAAGTTACTTTGAAATAAAAAGTTTGTATTCAACTAGTTACCAAATTCAGCTGACAGTTAATCAGTTATTCGCTTGTTAACTTGTTGATGCCATTTCATCAGCAAATCAGAGTTAAGGTGCCATTTGTGTAAGTGTGGAGTAGGTTCTACACACGGGACGATGTGTGGATTTAATGAATGGATGCTAATATAAAATGGATTTAAAACAAAAGCACGTTAATGTCAAAATAAGAAATAAAAAGAAACAATTGACATACAAAAAAGAATTTTTTTTTCGTATCTACCTAGGATCGAACCCGTGTACCCTAGTGTTCTAGGCTAACGCGCTACCCCTACGCCACGGTGCTTTGTACAATAAACGTGTATCAATTATTGCTATGTCACTAGCATTTGGGAACAAAACGACGGGTAAAATTGAAAGGGCGCAAATGTTCGTGTCCGTAATACACGTTTAAATATTTACTGAAATTAAGAATAACGCAATGAAAACAATCTTATATGAAATATAATTGCAATTATACAGTACAGTATTTGCTTTTAATTCATATAAGCAGTTTGCATTCCTTTTCATTAATGATATTTGTTTATGTGATTATCTCCTTTCGATTAAATGAAAAACCGCTTTCGAAGAACAACAACATAATTTTCGTGAATTTTAAAACAGACGAGATAGAAAAAACAAATCCGTAGCAGTCGGCAGTTATAGAAACACAGGACCGCGGTTAATCATGCAACCATTTCAAAGCCGTATCAGTTTGGGCTGCCTTTCGGCAGCCCAATAAGCAAAATAATAATAATGATGATGATAGTGATGACAATGATAAAAAAAAAATGATTATAATAGCAATAATAATAATAATGAAACTGAGACGTAAAGGGCAACAAATACGCATAAACTAACCAACTCCGAACACATTCCAACCCCAAAAACTTCAACAAATTAAAAACGAAATTCATTATAGAAGATACAATACTGTCTGCGACGTTCGTTCACTGTCCTGACCATTGACCTACTTCCTACCCTAACCAAATGCACACACGTATGCGGGCTCCTTAAATCTGACACCTAGGAATCAGTACATCAAGTTTGGCAACTCTTTGTCTTCTATTCTTACAGTAGTAAGTGATACGGGGAATGAGAGGCACCGATTGGGGATTATTAAAGTTGGTATATATTTAGGTCATGTTCGAATGACGTTTATAGTTTTAACGACGTTTTGTTCAATGATGTAAGTTTAATTTGTTACATGGGCTACTAAACTATTTCTAATAAAGCGAAAATAATCAGTTGACATAGGTAAACTGAAAATGTAAGATGCTAAATGTAAGATACTAAAATGTAAGATACTAAATTGTAAGTGGAAGAGAGTGTATTAGCAGACAGAAAACTAATTTCAAATTTCGGTTGTTATATACTCTATCTATTGCGTAAGAAACCATCAGTATTTCAATGAGAATGATAACTTTTCAAATGCAAGAAGAAGTGCGCCATGTGTTAAGTATAATGCCACACTTCCACTGTTACTTGCTGCATCGCAATATAACTTCTCTCACTAATTTGAAACAAGCACCACTGTTAAATCTTAGCCCGCTATTTGCGACCGAACTCGCATTTGCAAACAGATTGAATCCAGATTAGGCGTGGAGTAACTCGTCGTCTCATCGGGATCCAAACTGTTAGGCAATCGGTCAATAATTTCTCGCCAGTTTGATGGCATTGGAAGTAGTCAGATTTGCCCCCCCAATACCGATTTGAACATACATTATTTGTATACAGCTGGATGTGCGTTATTTAAGCGTTATGTTTCGTTTAAAAGAAGCCGTACTATGTCCTACTTTTGAGGTTTCGTACATTTGGAAATTTAAAAAGTGTCTGTGTAATATCATCTATCGAGGCAATTCCTTATCATAGAGGGAAATCGTTGATGAAATTTCTATTGGCCCGTGTCCAGTTATGTGCGACCTGACTTGCATCTGTAATAAACGTAGATAAAGACATCTGTGATCTGCCTCGCGTTCAATAAACATTAACCATTACATTTTATGCAACATTCCACAAATTGTAAGAACAAAATGTTGCGATTACAACTAACATATAGATTAAAGTACATCTATGAGTCATACAGGAAACACCGCATACAAAACACACAGCTTTAACCACAATAAACCACGGGTCGTTTGTATTTTTCGGTTTGTTCAGCATTTTTATAACCCTTGCATGATTTTCTAATTATTAGGGGTAATTCTTCATTGCACCCCCGCATGCAGTGATTCCAAGAATGTGAAAGTAATGAAATAAAAATAACATTTGTTTGTTATTATTGTATTACAAGAAACGAATACATTATTGCTTTAAACGAATTTCCGGTGCAATAGGCTTGCCTAAATGTCTAGGAAAGTATTACACTATTTACAGTAAATGCACAGTCCAGTGTATAGTTTTTAGTTTAATGCGGATTAATTGCAAAGTTTAGATATAACGCATATTTGTGTTGTAAAGTAAAGAGTAAAATTCCTATACATAACGGTGTATAAATGAATGTTTTAGTTCATTATCGACTTGAAGCCAGTCACGGGGTCAGAAAGCCCGAGTCTATTCCACCGTTTTACCTGGTTTGGCGACAGCGGAAACCATCACTCAACAGGGACGAGGGCCTGGAGTTACCCTCCGTCTACACACCTCTCCCCAGGTCAGGTGACCAAACCAGGTCACCTGACCAGCACTAGTCGAACAGTCAGTGCCGACGAAGGAAGTGTGATACTTCCGAAAATTACACAGGTAAAACTTTACCGCTCTGAGTAATGGAAATCAAATACAACGGCACCTAAATAGTGTTAATTAGTTGGTATATAGGGCAGGTGGCTTATATAGGAGCGTTCTAGTAAAACACTTTCACCTTGCTTTAAGCAGCTACCTGCCTTTAAAACAAAATACTGGATGTAATTTAGTGGCCGTTATAGAGAGGTTTTACTGTAATCACATTTTCATGAAAATCACAAGAACCTCAATAAAGTTTCCGCCCAATATTTATAGAATGTCTATTTATTAAAATTTAAAGAAACCCAACTAAATGTTAGGACTTTCTTTTAGTTTTAAAATATTGATTAATTAAATTACGTGTGCTATTCTATAAAATGCGAAAAATTGAGCACATTGGGACCATCATTCGAGATATCTTAATGTCGTGTAATTAGAATTCGACATTGCTTAGTGTCACATGTGGCATTTCAAAACATTTTGTTTTTAACAAGTATACTCCAGAAATGTTGGAAGGTGGTCGTTAGTTAGAGCTGCAGTTGAGGCGTATACATTCCAATTTTGTACAAAACATAATACCTGAGTAGAGGCCGGTGTTTATCTGGTCATTTATATTTACGAACAGTATAATACGCTAATTTAGTTTTTATTTGTAAATAAACGCACTGTCGTTAAAAACACAGACTTATAAGAAAGGACAGATGTGAAATAGATGCGACACAAAATAACATGTACAACTAAAATGTGCAGCCGTTCAGTCTGACCAGTATGAAAACTTCAATGCAGTGTGAGTAAAGGAAACCGATAAGTACTGTAGAACTTGTCCTATGTGGTAATTCATGCAAAAATGACAAAAGGGCAGCGATGACGGCTAAGGCACAGCTTAAGAATAGTCGTCAGAGTAGCCTAGAGTGTTTGTTCACCACGATCATGCTCCGGCAGAGCGTTCTGCTAGCAGAAACTTTGGTACTATTCTAGGAGCTTTAAATTCAAGTAACCTGGCTATGAAGGCAATCAGAACGTAGCACAACTCAGCAACATCTGCGTTCATTTGGTAATGGTGGCTCTCGGACGGAATCTTAACTCTGGCGGCGGTGATCGTGTTGACCGAGGTGACCGAATGGTGACCGTGGTGACAACAGGCGTCCGGAATCACAAGATCAGTGGAACGTAGTCGGTGGTCGCGTGGGCTACCTAGCTCGTGATCGCCATGGTAACGATAACCGAGCACGTAAGTAGATTAGTTCCGGGTTTTGGAATATGCGCGATTGGACACAAACTCTAGCAACCATTATTAAGACCATCGTGTGTTTTATCTGCTGACATAGACGTATTAAGTATCGCAGAGACCCACCTGCTAGGCAAGGATGTTATCTCCCTTGACGGCTATACATTGGTCAGTCATACATGTAACAGGAGTCGAATAAATAAAAACGCAAGAATCGGCTCTGGTGGAGTCGGTGTTTTCAACTTTTCATTAGAAACTCATTACTGATTGATGTTAATGTTTCTATAGTTGATAATTCATTCGAAGGGATCTATCAGTACAAAGATATCGGTACCATGTATATGTGTGGAGATTTTAATAGCAGATGTGGTAAACATTATGATTTTATTCGAGGAATCGATGATGTTCCTGAACGGGATTTAATTGATTTTAGTTATAAAAGTTATGGTGAAATGCTTTTAGACTTTTTAAACAATACACACATGCTCATCTTAAATGATCGAAACAGCATCAGTAATGACTTTACATCTGTTTTAACAAAGGGTAATACTGTAGTAGATTACTATTTCGTTAATCATTATAGGTTATCTTTGTTTCATGAGTTTAATATTACGAAAGTTACAGATCTAATAAACAAGTATAATATAATTTCATCAGTAGCTTCTAGTACTATGCCTGATCACTCGTTATTGTCATGGAATATATGCATAGACTGTGATGTTGATAAACACTTTGGAAATTGTTCACATAATTCAAGTATTACTAAATTTGGTGTATCTGCTGTTTCGAATGATTTTATGTTAAATCCTGAAACTTGGAATAATGTTGATTTAACTATTTCGAAACTTGAATGTGGGATCCGTACACGGTTAGATATATATTCAATATACAGCGATTGGTGTAATATAGAAAAGCTGGTTATTCTGTAAAGTTAAATGTAGCAGAGTTTGGTTGAAATTTATCCATGTTGTTAAGCGACTGCGTAAAACACTTGATCTGGAGGTACAGAGGGCTAAACGTTTCTATTGGTATTCTTTACAGAAGTAGTTATTAGATGAGTGTAAAGTTGACAAGTCGATGGGTAAAATTGGTGCAAATTGCTCTTCGAGTAATACTATCCCTATGGAACGTGTTATGCCAGATGTGTCTATATTAAATGATATAGACACCGTTCTTACAAGATGGAGAAACGCTTTTAGTTCTCCTTTTCACACAGCAAAGTCAGTATCACTGTATAATGATGTAATACATGTTAACTCGAACACGGAAGCTAGTTTTAATGAGCATATTTCTATATCAGACCTTAAGTAAGTGTCCGTTAACAAGAGCAAGGCATGTGGGTTTGATAAAATACCAGATGAGGTTTTAGATAACGACCCTTCACTTGCTTTTCTACATGTTTTATTCAATACATATGTGTATGTTTTGATAAAGGTATCGTACCTACATTATGGTGTAAATGTATTATTAACCCAATACCAAAATCGATCCACACTGGATAAAAGCGATCATTTGTCTTACAGGGGTATACCCCTAGCCTCATCACTGTATAAATTATGCTGTCATGTTTCAAGAATTAGACTTAGCACTTGGCCTGAAGAAAACGATAAAGTTTCAGATGAACAAAATCGATTCAGAAAGGGCAGAAGTATAATCGATACAATCTCCTCATTAACAAATATATAGAAATAAGAAAGAAGCTGCGCAACATTTATTTTAAAAAAGCCTATGATACCATTAATAGAAATATATTATGGAAAAGACTTTCTGACATAGGAATTTGTAGTAAAATGTTTGCAGCTATAAACTCGTTATAATTATAACTCCATGATGGCTTGTTTTCGTGTAAATTCACTTAATACAGAGTGATTTGATGAAAAGTGTGGATTACGTTAGGGCTGTATAATTCGTAGATACTTTTCAATCTTTTCATTAACGATTTGTCAATGTACCTGACGTCTTTTAATGTTGATGTAACCATAGATGATGCGAATTTATGTAGTTTGTTATATGCGGAAGATATTGTTCTTATATCAGAATCTGATGACGATCTCCAATTATTATTGCCTGCATTAAATGAGTGGAGTGGTTTGAAAGATATGCGTGTCAATGCTGCTAAAAGCAATGTTGTTCACTTTAGAACTCATTCAGTACCACGTGCATGATTTAATTTAATTTTAGGAGCCAACCTGTTGCTCACTGTAATAGATAGTTTTATCTTGGAGTTGTTCTTCACGACAATCTTGATTACAACGTGACTGTTAAGTATGTTGCCCAGAGTGCCAGTCGAGCGTTGGGACCTTTGATTACCAAATGTAAAACCTTGCGTGGTTTTCCCCATGACGTTTTTGCAAAGTTGTGCCATTCGGTTGTGTGGCCAGTTATTGAGTACAGTGTTTCTATATGGGGTTATAAAACATTTTCATGTAAAGAAACCGTCCATAACAGAGCCCAACGATTATTTGTAGGTGTAGGCAAATACACGTCAAATGATGGTGTAGCTGGGGAAATGGGCTGGAAGCCACCTTTAGTCCGTCAATGGAAATGTATTGCTTTATACTGGTCACATTTATCTTGTATGGTGAGTTCAAGGGCTAATAATTCCAATCCAGCGACAGTTACACAAAATCGACGAATCTGATTGGTTGAAATTTGACATTAATTTCTGAATGAATGTAAAAGCGCTGGTTCCCTGATTCAAAGGAAGTCGGTAACCAGTAGCCGATACTAGGGAACTACTTTTTTTACTATGTAAACAAATGGTCGACCGTATCGTTCACGTCGATACACTATAGTCCTTTCCGTTCTTCGAAATAATAAAAATAAAATTTCCACTTTTATTGCTGTTGTTATAAATCAATTTTCCTTGACAAAATACCTACTTTAATGTAATTAAAAACCCTCATCTACATACTACGTCTGAGAACGACTGTTCGTCTGCTGTTTCTACTCGGTTCTCTTGACTGCTTAAAATGGATTACGGTTGTTTTCAACTTATTGATGTGTCAAGCAGTCCAGGGTTTGAGGATGACATTGAGGACCAAGATTTGCTGGAAGCAATGAATGAGATAGAGGGTCTGGTCCAGCCTGTGAGGTTTAAGAAACTAGACCAGAAAGACCTAGAATGCATAGAAGATGCTTATTACAGCAAGTCAACAAAAAGGAACACCAAATGGGGTGTTGGGGTCTTCAATGGTACATTATTTCTATTAGATCTATACATGTAATATATGTTTTCATCCAATTCCTTCACTAGATTCTAACAATTGTTTAAAATACAGTGTAGACCAAGATCAAACAAACTGCTTAATATGGAAAGAAATGTATAGCATTCATTCATTTTGTGCTCTACTGTAGATATCAAACCTGCTTTAATTAAATATATAATTATGTAATCATATGAATGATAAACACATTCCTAAGCTATTTTTAGACCCAATTTAACCTCTTTGAATAAATCTACAGAAAAGGAGCATGTACTAGAGAAAAGGAAAACTAGAATTGTGTATTTTGAAACAATCGTGATAAAAAGAGCATTTCCCATGGTGCAAATGCTCTATTTATCACAACGGTTTCAAAAAGTGACTATTTACAGAGGCGTAGAAAGGCGTATGAAAGGGTTGAATACATGTTTCACTGTTGAGTAGAACAAAAGTTTGAAAGTCATTAAATTTGCCATTTGGAATGCACCAAAAATACATGTTCATTAGGTAAAAAGCTATGTTACATAGCTTATGTGGTAATATTGGCTCTGACAAAATGGCGAAAATAAATAGGATGATTTGTATTACAACCATAATCGTATAATCTTTAAAATCTGAAATGAACTTTATTAGATCTACAATGAATAATTAAATTATTGATGATGGGTTTTTCCTAATCCTCAAATACAATTAAACTGATAGGCTTTTAGCATTTTTGAAAACAAAACAAAAATTGTTTTGTCTACCAATTATATTTTGTTTGACATTTATCCAAACATTTTATTATCGTTAAAAATGTTTATCATATATCGATCAGCTTTTATCGAAGTAAATTTTAAGTGACATATATGATGTATTATCCAACTGCGCAACTTTACTTATGCTGGGTTTTGATCCCAGAACTCCTTCTAACCATGAAATAGCTGCATCGGGCCGAAGGTGTTTTGCCAGTTAAACTACATAAGGTTGCTGCGCAATATTTTATTCCTGATGTACATTATGTGTTTTGTTAAGCTTAAATAGTGTTTATTAATTTCTTAATTGGCAAAAAAATCTTACATAAATATTCAATAAGATCAGGTATTAAGCAATTTAGTCAGTGTGATACCTGCTACATTTTATTTTCTACATCAGTACATGACTGGTGCAATATAAATTTCTTGTGTCACTGTGCAATATAATCTAAACCCAACACAATTTTGAAATTCAGATATATAATTTTGCAATAAGTGACATTGGAGGAATAATTCTAGTAAGTACAGATCAAATAATTTTATTGCAGCCTGGTGCTATGAAAACGGGCACTCCTTGGACATATCAACAATTAGCAGCCAAGATATGAATGCGCACCTACGCACATTCTATGCGGAGGCTGCCCCAAAAGACATTGGACAGAGGGCCAAAAAGATGCCTGAAGATCAGGCAGCAGAGTATCATAAAAACACTTTGAAAAATGTCAGAGCTGCAATAAACCGCCACCTGAAGGAGATTGGGCGAAATATTGACATTGTTCGTGATAAGGACTTTGCATCCAGCAATAAAATGCTAAATGCAAAACTGAAGACCAACCTGAAACAGGGTGTATCAAGACCAACACAGCATTTCCCAGTGATCCCCCCTCTAGAATTGGAAAAAATAACTCTATACTTGCAAAACCAGACTCCTGTTGCCTTGAGATTTAGGGTGTGGTATCTTCTGTCTTACCACTTTGTTTCAAGAGGCCTCGAGTTTCATCAGCAGTTGAAAATAAGTTCGCTTATCTTTACTGTTGACGAATCCGGGTGCGAATACATCAGTATTTCACATGAAACCCAACAGAAAAATCATCAAGGTGGCATCAGTCAGTCATTGGAAGAGTCATATGATAAACGCTTGTATGCAACTGGGGGACCCAACTGCCCTGTCTCAGCCATCAAAATGTTCCTGTCAAAAACTGAGAAAAGTGCTGTAAGCCTTTTCAACCACTGCTCACAAGATTCACTCAAAAATCCATCACTTCCCAAATGGTACACAGCTACACCTGTCAAAGCTAGACAGTTCACACAGTTCATGCCTGATATATGCAAAAATGCTGGTATTCAACGTTACACTGCCCATTCAATTAGAGCAACTGCTATCACTGCCTTGAATGATGCTGGCATTTCAAATAGGTCAATCATGTTCATGTCAGATCACACATGTGAGGATTCACTGAAATCCTATTCCAGGCGCCCAAGCGTGTCACAGAAAAAAAATCTAAGTGCTGTGCTTGGAAGTGCATCTGCTGGGCAAATTGATTCTTTACCTCACCAACATTCAAATTCATCTGCACCATTCAGGACACCCGTTGCCACATGTACCAGCACTTCTCTATTCAATGAAAGTCAACAATCCAACGCTCTTCATACTCATATTCCAGTCACACTACCCCACCCACCTTCTCTTCCATTAACGACACATGTAGCCACGATAAACAGTGAATCTCCTTCCTGTGAAAACCAGCAGCACTCGATCCCTAGCAACATTTCCAACCAGTTCACCTCCTCAGTAAACACAGATAGTCGTCAAGCAGGTTTTGGGTACAATGCCTGCTTCAACAACTGCACTTTCGTTTTTGGCTCAGGGCAGAGAGGGATTCCGCCATTTCATTGACACATGTTAGATACTCTCAGGACAAAAATGTTTTCATAATTATTTTGTTTACGTGACTAAAACTAAAAGTCATGTTTGTTTGTAATTGTTATTGTTAAAAAACAGTCAGACATGCAAGTTTGACGTTATTAAATGAATTCTTTAACAGTTTGGAAGTTTTTGGTAGTAATGTATTCCTACGCACCGTGTTCTTAAAATAGCCAAGGTCAACAAGTTATACTTTAATAAAAAGGACAAATGGATGGAATTATAAAGATTGAATTACATTTTTGTTGTGTTCATCGATGTATAAATCCAGACCTGATCAGGCACAACTTTTTGCATGAATTCCTTCGGAATTCATGCAAGTTGTGCCTGATCAGGTCTGGATTTATACATCGATGAACACAACAAAAATGTAGTTCAATCTTTAAATAAACGCGTGGCGCTTTGGTCTACAGAAAATGAAACCGTTCTTGTAAAAATTTGTACTATGAAGTTCAGTCATAATTTTTTGAGAACAACTTGAATATATAATTTCGTTTAGAATATCCAATCGCTCGATCATTTGCTCAAATTGTTGAAACTAAAACGATTGGCAATTTTATTAGAAGCTGGCTTTGTATGATTAATATTTATGTCGGGATATCTGGCTGGGGTCGTAACAAGCTTAGATTGTACAAGAGTCTCTGCAAAACAATACTGTAAAATGATACTCCCACCTTTGTAGCGGTCGGCGTTTGGTAAATTTAGATTAGACGTTGCTCCAATTCGGTGTGTAACTGGTCCTTATGAGGATCTTAGTGAACAGAATAGAGTTTGCCCATTTTGTCTGAACAATAAGGTAGAAAATGAAATGCATGTGATTTTGAACTGTCATATGTACAGTGATTTAAGAGAAGAGTTGTTTAGAAAAGCATGTACTTTTAATTCAGCTTTCTTAGACTTAGATGATTATAATAAATAGGTGTTGCTGTTTTCCAACACAAACATGATAAAGGGCTGTGTATTTACATTTTACAGAGACGACACGTTTTACTATGTAAATAAACTTAGATATTTTAGTGATATAAGATCATGTCACTTTGACTTTTAAGTTTTCCTAAGACATGTAAATGTTGGACATCGGAGTACTTTCTGGCTTTTGTTGGCTATTCTTATTTATGTCATAGTTATTTTTAACAGTTTTGGTATGTTAAATCAGTATTATAATTTGCAATAATCCGATTTTATTTGTCATACTGTGATGTTATTTAAGAAATGAATGACGTGCTTCCGGTGTTCATGAGGTTATGCAACGCATAGCTTTACGAGCAAAGTTAGTGAAGCCCGAAGGGCTTTACGTGAATCTTTGCTCGTAAAGCTATGCGTTGCATAACCAATGAACACTGGGAGCACGTCATTTATTTCTTATATTTATATTCCATTGTATTTCTTGTATTTAAGAAATGAATGACGTGCTTCCGGTGTTCATGAGGTTATGCAACTTTCTTTTTAGAATAAGGTTATATAAGGACGTTGCAGGGCGAATGTAAATATAAACGTGTGTGTTACATATGGCATGCACTGTCATTTATACCATACTACTTAATGCATTGAACATAGGAGTGTCAAAGAACGTGGTTGCTTAATGTGAGACAAAAGTAACTCAGACAGCTCCTATATTTCCATCTGAATAGAGTCGTGCCCTTTCTACCACTTTTAACCTTCTCTTGCTGAATTTTAAAATACATTTCTCCTTCTTTATCCATGCCCTTTTGTATAATTACATATATCTTCACTGTGTACAAGTATTTCGCTGTGCAAATCACTGCTCTGGAGTTGCACACCCAACTTGTAAATAGTGCAGACCCAGATGAGACAGCTCCTGCAGGAGCTGTCTCATCTGGGTCTTCACTATTTACAGGTAGGTATATTGACGCGAATAGCAAGCGAAGGGTTAAAATATGTCTGCTCATATTTGGACCTGGTGCAATGTTGACTACATTCGATTCCAGCAAGCTCGATAAATTATTGACCGGGTGTCAAACAGTTTGGATCCCGTTGTGACCCCGAATATCTCGGCGTCTCGTCTGGATCCAAACTGTCTGGAAAAGTAATCACATGGTCGCCAGTAGAGTGTTGAAAGTTAAAATGGCGGCGTTTTGACTACTGCTACATTTTTATCATGATTAATAGGCCTTACAGGTCCTTCGGGGTCACTAGTCTCGATGTTATTAGTTATGTAAATTTTAAACCGCTTAAGCCGGTGCTAGGGGTGGCGTGAGTAGTGTTGCACTTTTAATAGCTATTCATGAACAGACTCAATAAAACTGAGTCTGCACATTTCTCTTATTGCATTGCTACTTTTGCGTTCGAAGGGCCTCCCACTTTCACAATAAATTTATTCATAATGCAACAAGAACAATACTCATGTAAAATCGGAAATCACCGTTTACAGAAAGAAATCTCAGCTTGAATGAATGAAGTAATGGAGAGTAAATGACTGGTAACATTTATCCCATGTCTAATTTATAGAGAACGTCTTAATCATACACCAATCAGATTGTACCAGATGTTTCAAGTGAACATATTTTTTGATATTTTTCAAATGAATTCGCGGAATCGGCTAAATAAATCGGCACTTAAAACCATTAACGTCATGTTCGATTCATCAAGCTGAACATTTATACGGCATGGTTTTACTTTATGTATTATTGTTGTAATAAAAAAAGTTAATAAAAGAGCTCGAAGGAAAATACGCAATTAGTTTTGCAACTGACGGTGCCTTTCGATAGAGTATCGATTACTGATACAGAGTCGCAGACTACAAACATCTAAATCTACCAGCGATCATTCTAAATGTTTACTTTTGCGAAGGAGCGTTTACGCAATGAAGGCACGTACAACTGGGTATCAATATACCTACCTGTAAATAGTGAAGACCCTGATGAGACATCAGGGTCTGCACTATTTACAAGTTGATTGTGCAACCAGTGCACTCCACAGCAGTGATTGCACAGCGAAATAATTGTACACAGTGAAGATATATGTAATTATACAACAGGGCATGGATAAAGAAGGATAAATGTATTTTAAAATTCAGCAAGAGAAGGGTTAAATGCAGAGCGTAGATTGAGGTATGACAAACCTTATGCTGCTTTCGTCCTGTATGAAGCAGCCATCTGCTTTAAAAATCATCCATAGGTATCCATAAAATGGTCTCTTTTGTGGCGGTGTACTGTGCTGTTGATATGATTGGAAACTGTATGCGTTAACCATTTCCCTAATGAATATTTATGCATGAATTGATCACTTCATGAATATTCAATAACTTAATCTAGATAATGTAAAACTTTCAAGGGCATTTTGACTTAAACGGATCAGATCTATGTAATTCCATAGCCAACAGAGCAGACCCTGATAAGACATATCCTACAGGAACTGTCTGAACTGGGTATACTCTGTTCGCAAAGGCATTGTAATGCGTTTATATGGAAGAAAGGGTTAAAATGATCATATGATGAGTCCAACACATCAACTTATAGGGTATACTCTGTCTGGAAATGTCCATGTTACCATTCCCGTTTACCCTATCAACCAATGTCCTTATAGGATATGTTTAGACCGGACCACTTGGAATAAAATTACTGAAAAGGAACATTTACAAGAGAAAAAGAAGCTTTCAGAATTGTGTTTAAATCATTGTGATCAATAGAGCATTTGCTCCAATGGAGCAAATGCACTATTTATCACAATGGTTTTAAAAAGTGACTTTTACAATATGATGGAATTGGTTAACCCTAATATATATTTTGGTATTCGGACACACAATTCCCACACAATTCCCCCATAATTGCCCCACAATTCCCACACAATTCCCACACAATTCCCACATAATTCCCCCTTTCTATCGGTTAGTAAAGCTGAAATAATCCTTTTTGTAGTAGCATATACAGTAGAACCCCTATAATGCGACCACTTAATGAATAAACATACCTGTTTTTTTAAGCAGGTGGTTGCTTAATGCAGGACTAAAGTAATGCAGAAAGCTCCTAGAGGATCTTTCTGTATTACTTTTGCCCTGCATTAAGCTACCATCTGCATCTAGCACCCAGAATTATACATCTTTTAGGTGGTCGTATTAGCGGGATTTTACTGTAGTTAACTCTCTGATATTCCAAGAGTCGTTTGTTCTGGGTCTGTAATATTTGCTTAGGAGTGCATGTGTAACATTTAGGGTTCGTATCTTATAATATACTCAATCAACTGTACGTTTATGTTCAGACGTGTTTTGTTATTCCCATATTAATTCAGGAAACCGGCAAAGTTCTTACGTTTGGGGGTGGTACAATAAACGGAAGTATTTGCTGAAATTAGCCATTGGCATTGCTGGGTTCAGCACACATTGCAGATATAGATCAGAGGGTTCCTTCAAGAGCTCTCTGAGCTGGGTTTACACTGTTTGCTTATGTCTCTTTTATGGGACACTGGACACTAATCGGTTATGTTGTAAAAAGATATCCGGACCGGGTTCTATTTTATTGCTTCCGATTTTTAACCCATTCCCGGATATTGACGACTTTGACGATTCTGTAGAAGTCACTTTGTGAAACCATTGTGATAAATAGAGCATTTGCTCCTATAGGAGCAAATGCTCTATTTATCACAATGGTTTCAAACTACAAAATTCTAAAAAAAATCCTTTTCTCTAGTTAATGCTCCTTTTCGGTAGATTTATTCAAAGAGATTGTATCTAAAAATAGCCAATGAGGGAAAGGGTTAAAGAGTCTGGATCCTGATGAGACTCGTGGTTAACGGGCGTCCTATCTGGATCTCCAAGCTGTTTGCAAATACAAATCAATTCGAAATTAGCGGAATGATGTTTATTAAAGACAGTTAAATGTCACTGCATAGTATAAAATCAATTAGAATCGAGTATCCATAAAAGTTATTTAACCTCTTTTATGAAATGGAATATTACAAAATTCAGACAGGTCAGGTTTGCTGTGAAGATTCAGGGATTATTTGAAAGAAAGTATACCATGATAAACAGTGTAGAGCTTCTCATTTGGGTCTACATTTGTTTGCAAAGGACATTCGTGACTTGTTCCCCGCACTAAAAGGTTTAATCTGAGAAAAATTACCACTGGATTTCTATTTGTAAACTACACCAAGTTTCCAGTACTTACATGAAAACTTATTTGTTGATACAATCTGACTTGAAGCCAGTGATATGTAGTTATGCTGTTATTGATCATGATGTATGAAACTTGTACAAGTATTGACATATCCACGAAATACGCTGATCAAAGACTCGAGTGATGCATTAACTCTTTCGATGCCGGTACCGTATCTATGATTATCTATGCTAACAGTTCGGGCCTAAATAAGACGCCGAGTAAGTGGGCTTCTCATCAGAATCCTAACTGTTTGTTATTATGGTAACATGTTTGAAGAAAGGGGAGATAATTAAATTCAACGAAGCTGTGACAGGCGTAAGTGTTTGCAGATAACAATATTTGGTAGCGAAAGAGTTAATAAACATATTTTAAGTCCTTTTATTGGCATTAAGATGTAGTTTCAGAATTGTTATTCATCCTTGCGTGCTGTTCCTAATTTAATGCATTTGTATGAATGTTCAGATACTATGTCAAGCAAAGCTGCGCAGTACTTTTGGGATGAAGAATGTGTATATAGTAAAATTGATGTGTTTAATTCTGTACTCCATACAGACACCTTTTAACGTACTTGCGCCTCTTGGAGCGGTTTGATCAGGGTCTGTTTTGTTTCCAAATGAAATAATATAGATCTGCTTCAACGGTTTCGGCGATGGCCAAATCTTCCCTGTTCCATAATACCATTTGCAATATTTAGGTAACAAATATTCATACATGGGTATATTTATTATTTCGTAATGAACATTAATGGGGTAAAGCGTTTAAGTGTGCAGTATGTTGAACTGCAAAAGATAATGCGTACACAAACTGTTTGAATGGTGAATTTTCTTTGTGAATTATTCAGGGATGTTTCGAAACAGTAAAAGTAAATATTACATCAAAGTATTACTCGTGACATAGAGCACGTAATGAAACATCCTACAACACTTATTCGTGTAGAAATTCCTCTGCCCTTTCCCTGTTCAATAGTCATGTAAAAACAATGAAATTATGAATATTTATTAGCTGAATGTATGTAATTGTACATGAACAAAGGAGTTTTAATCCTACAGACTCACATCTATACAAGATAAAAGATACAAGAAGCTTTATTTAACGTCGGTTGTAACAATAAATAACATTAGCATATAGCTATTAACCAAAAGCATTAACATATCAAAAAGTAAAAACAAAGAGAAGGATACCTGTAAAAAGGAAAGTTCTGTAAGAGAAAACATAATATATTTGTAAGCTACAATCAAAACATAGAACTTTACTTAAAAACTATTGTCTGACACACAGTCAAAAACCTAAAAAGTGAGTACAGCTATAAAACTGAAACATTAAGAGTAAGACGTGTGCATATATAAAGTTATGTACAGTAAAACCTCTCTTAACCGGCAGTTAAATTTAGTATGAATATCGGTATTGGAGACAGGTGGCAGCTTAATGCAGGAGCTTTCTGCATGACTTTCACCCTGCATTAAGCAGCCACCTGCCTAAAAGTATCTAAATTATTATCTACTAGAATTCCGGTTAAGAGAGGTTATACTGTAGTATAAAAAAAACAAACATAAAGGAACTATGATGATCTATCTAAAGGTTTACAATCATGTTAAAAAAAGTGAAACGCATTGAAAAGGTACATGCTCTAAGAAATAAAAATACAAGCAGAAATAAGGCACAAGCATAATATATATATAAATACAGACAGAAGAAAGCTAAACCAAATAAGCAAGTATGCATTATAAACAATTGCACTTATTTCTATAACAGAACGGAGCAGACATTGATAAGACGGCCCCTAAAGTCATGAAAATGTGTTTATATGAAGGAACGGGTTAATTAATTCATGCATCAGCTATCGAGATACATGTAATTACATTATCTGTTCGAAAAAATTATTTTGTTGCACCAAAAACTCACTGAAAGTATACGTTTAGGTCAAACGTGGTATTTCATGGTGTACTATGTGTCATATGTAGCACGTAAATGTTTTATGGGAACCGAGTATATAAGACCTTTGCAAAGTGTGTAGACTCATTTCCTTAAGAAATAGATTTGGATACAACTTTTGATTCAATTGATATTCATAAAAGTAGGAGACAGCTGTAATCATTCGAGCTATTGTATAACTTACTATATTGTTTTCAAAACATCGAAAAAAAATCAAGAATGGAATTGGCCCTTTAAAACGTTTACGTGAACCTTAACCCTTAATCTGCTGAATAATCAAAACAAAATTGCAAGTCGTAGGGAAATTTGGGTTATGACCGATCATTAGGAAGACCATGGAGTCGAGCAGGGTAAAGGGCGGGTGATATATATCGTTAGTATAGCAGGCAGGTAGAGCGGATGGAAATGCACCCTATCCCTGTTTTGGAATGTTGTTTGTTTAAACAAATTGCAGATAGCATTTAATCGACCCAGTTGCTCACTTGCTGTCAATTCAAACACCAAATTAGCATCTCGAATCTTAAAACCGCCAAGAAAATGTTACTTTGATATCAGTATCTTATTTTTAAATTCCTCACAACTTGTGACAAATGTCTTTCAGTTGTTTATTTTGTTCTGTCTCTACTTCGTACAACACAGTAACATAACAAGTGATGTACATGTATATCACAGTTTTACATATATTTACAAAGTCATTCATAATTGAATTATAAGAGACTTTCACAGCTATTTATCGTATATTGCATTATCAAAATCATTATGTACAGCAGGTAAAATGCACGAAACACCATTTAATACAACACAACTTACTCTCAAAGACTAAGCGTTCAGCTTGTTTAAAAATACGATAACGGTAGTTTGATAAGAGCTAATGACAAAAACACGGCCAAAAAGTCACATTATACAAACAACGACAATTTCATAGTGATGGACAATGACTATGACATACTGAAACAGCTAGTCAGTTCCAACTCGTCTGATAAAAAAGGTTGTGAGTGTGAGGGGTCGGGGTGGGGGTGGGGTGGGGGTGGGGGTGTACTTCGACACAACGAGAAATTCACGTCAAGCAACATCGTCTTACTAAACATAGACTGTAGAAGAAAAGTGTAATTTGAAAGGAAACTGAAAGAGGATCGTGTCGCAGACAGTGATTTGCATTAAATACTCGAGGTTAAGCTTTTCAATAATTAGTCTTGTCTCGAGATTCTGTATTATAACAAGCTGGCCTACTTCTTATGCTTAAGTAATAATAATACAGTAAAATCTAGATAACTCGAACTCTGAAACAAATATTATCACTTGTCTTTAAGACAGTTGGCAGTTTAATGCAAGGAGAAAGTCATGAGCTTTATGTGTATCTTTTAACTCGCATTAATCAGTCACCTGCCTAAACAGTTCTCAATTCGTCTTTATTACAAATTCGAGTTTAGGATGTTTAACTGTACTTCTATTCAGACTCCTCTCATACTCCTTAATTAACCCATTACCTCATAGGCTATTTTTAGATACAACTTCTTTTAATAAATCTGCCAAAAAGGAGAATTAACTAGAGAAAATAAAACTTTTTTAGAATTTTGTAGTTTGAAACCATTGTGATAGATAGAGCATTTGTTCCTATATACCACTGTGATAAATAGAGCATTTGCTCCTATAAGAGCAAATGCTATATTTATTACAATGGTTTCAGAAATTGATTTGACTCAACTAAACGTCAAATGTCGTCAATATAAGAGAATGGGTTAAAGTTCAATCATAGTAATACTAATATTCGAACAACTCTACACACTACGAGAAAAAGTAAGCGATGCACATTCTATTCTATGAGAACGATATTTATTATGTTATGCAATTGCTTCACTAGATCGCGAGTCAGATGAGTGCCAATGTGGCTAATGAACCTTCATTGGCAGCTACCATACACCCGCATTGAAGTATACGAGTGTACGTTAATAGCTAGTAATCGTCAAATTGTCAGAAAATCAGTCTGAAGCTCTTCCAGTAATGACGAAATGTAATTGTCCAGACGTAAGGCGGTAAAAGTACGTATATTTGCTAATAACAGCCAGATCCCACCTTTTCCAAAAACACTGCTTCATTTGCAAAAGTTAACCGTGAACAGACACATTTATTTTGTATTGTTTATTCATACCTTGACATATTAATTTGATTTAATTTCTTCGTTAAATGACAGACTTCTAATCGTTTCAATATATAGATGGTATCAACCATCACGCAGCTATTTGCCGTAAGACCCACAAATGCAAAGAAACAGTTTGCCTACTATTACTTAATATACAGTAAAACATCGTTATTCGCTATTTCGAACTGTTACATTGTAGTAACGGAGAATTTAGAAGTTTTACGTTGTTTGCAGATGCAGGTCTAGTCACGGATAGCTGGGTAAGGGCGCTGTCTGATCTGGATCTACTCTGTTTGAAAAGGCGTACAAAGGCGTATCTATGGAGTAAAGCTTTACAGGCTTTTAGCTGAGTTTCCATAGTTGAATAACATGGCTAAAGTTATGGTATATTCTTGATTCAAATGGTATCATTTCATATGAATAGCCCTTTCCCTGTTGCATATCCATATAAGAAATAACGCCTTCATGAATATTAATTAGATTATTCTCAATAATGGCATATACATACTGGGCATTTTGGCTCAGACAGAAACTATAGATTCAGATCTATATTATACCAGAAGCAAACAGAGCAGACCCTGATCAAACGACTCCTATAGGAGCAATCTGATTAGGGTCCATGCTTATAAAACGTTTAGTTGAGTCTGAGTTCGTTCTCAAGTTTTTGATTGGTCAGATTTGAGCCTTTGGCTCAAATCTGACCAATCAAAAGCTTGAGAACTCAAATCTGACCAATCAAAAGCTTGAGAACGAAATTCAGACTCAACTAAAAACTTTATAAGCATGAACCCAGAGTCTACATTGTTTGCAAATGCGTTAAAAGGGCTATATGAGGGAAAGGGTTAAATCTACTCTTCAATACATGTATGCCTCAAAATGCACTGTGAAGGTCGATCTTAGAAATGTAATACCACGACATTCTGGAGTGATAAATTGTTCTATGCATTATTGACACACTAACAAAACAATATCAGACAATGACAACAACAAGAAGATTAAAGCGGGTGCTTGTGACATTTTAATTGACTCCCGGTGTGTCAGTTCGGAAAATTGAATTAAAACTAGATTACGACAGGCTAATATGTGAAGATGAAGTATAAGTAGTAAATATGTGTTATTCAATATCCCGCTATTGTCACAGATAAGTCGCATTCGCAAACAGCCCGGATAAAGATGAGACACAGAGTCCAGAGCTAGAGATAAAGGTGCGTACCCAAATACAGTGGAACCCCTCTAATGCGACCACTTAATGAATACACATGGGTGTCTTTATAAGCAGGTGGTTGCTTAATGCAGGACAAAAGTAATGCAGAAAGCTCGTATAGGAGCTTTCTGCATTACTTTTGTCCTACATTAAGCTACCATCTGCATATAACACCCGGAATTATACCTCTTTTAGGTGGTCGCATTAGTGGGGGTTTACTGTTCTAACATCGTTATTTCTCCATCAAACCCTTTACTGTGGCCACTCTTTAGAATCGTCTCGAATCGTCTATACCTGTACGTGGTAAACTATCAATACTTTGCAAACCAAATGATACTAACAATGTCTCAAAAATGTAGAAATATTGTACTTTGTTAAACTATATATTCCGTTGGTAATTAACCGTAATGCAATTTCCAGAACCAGCACGCGGGTCATATAATAAATGGATCCCTGGAAGCATCGTCCGTATCTGGGCTCTGGAAGCAATGTTCCGTATAGTAAATAAGTGTAGGAGCAAAAGTCCCGAAAAGTAAATGTGGAAATGCATACACGTATATAGTATTTATGGAAGAGGAACAGATAATTGAACAAGTAACAAATTCGAACTACGGTTAAACTATATATTCCCTTCGTAATTAACCGTAACGCAATTTCCAGAACAAAATCGACCGACACGCGAGTCAAATAATATTATGATCCCTGGAAGTACCGTCCGTATCTGGGATCTGGAAGCAATGTTCCAAATAGTAAATAAATGTAGGAGCAAATTTCCCGAAAAGTAAATGTGGAAATGCATATACGTATAGTATGTATGGAAGAGGAACAGATAATTGAACACGTAACAAAATTCGAACTGATTTAATTTCACACTGTCCCATAGTTAAATCGATGCCGGTGCCCTTTGCCAGTGGCTATGCAGACAAAGGTCATAAAAATACCCAAATGAAATGTCTAAAATGAAAAGGGAGGAGAGTATTACAATGTGAGTTTTAGATAGAGACAAAATGTAATGTTCCAAAACTGGGTTGGAGAAAGATGCATTGTGGCCATTTCATCTTTTCCTAGCACTAATGAACAATAATTAAGAAATAATTATAAGGGGTAGTAAAGAAACCTTCCAAGCACGTGCTGACTTTAGTAAAATATAACTATGGGTGTTTAAATGGAACCACCGCCCTTCAAATCATACACCACAGGAACAGTATGTTTAGGATGTAATATACATGTAGTGAGTAAAACGTATTAAGCAGAATAAGAAAGTATCAATAGGAATAAAGCAGCGTAATTTACAAGTACGAAATTCAGCATGAATGACAGTTTGAATCGCAGACATAATGAAGAGAGCGCATTGAAAGTACATGTACTCGTAAATGGAATAAGTCGAAATGAATTATAGCAGTAAAGTAGCATGGAAGCAGGAATGTAATTGCAGAATATGAACTAAGTCATAGCTTTACGGAATTTTACTGACTGATACCAGTAATATGACTCAAAGTAATAGAATACTCGTATCAGTAGTATCCCGTAGTAAGTACATGCAATAGTGTAAAGACATAAGCATAAAGAAATTATCCTATAATATACAACCTAATTTATCTGTTTAACCATTTTCACATACTTTCGCATACCAGTAATGTGACTCGAAGTCGAAAGTAATAGAATACTCGTATCAGTAGTACATACATGTACATGAAATCGTGAAACAATATAAATGTGAAGCAATTATCCTATATACAAACTAATGTATTTGTTTATTTTTTTCACATAATTTTGAGCATTTTTCTTTTGTTATTTTCCTTTTTAAACTGTGTGATACTTTGAAATCATGATAGAACGTATTAAACTAGTGAATCAATATTAAAACTACTAACTTAACTAACGTAGTTAGTTAATCAATATTATAAACGAATATGTTTTGACGATATACGTAATGTAACATGGTGAAAAAGTTGTGACTCGACTAGGACTCGAACCCAGGGCATTTGGCTCACCATGCCAAATTCTACCGACTGAGCTACTAAGCCACATAGTAAAGCCTATCAACTGTTTCACCACAATCTCTACCCGGCTACAGTAAGATATACGCAGAATTTGACAACCAATCCATTCGCACCACTGTATGTATAACGCAATATTGCTTTCTATCCAGATGTGATTGTGATAAGGCATATACTTATCTTCTTGGGAAAGAACCTGTCACTCAGTAAGTATCTTCAAATTTCTCAGGATTCTTTGAAAATGCCTGATAATATACTTACAGTAAAAACACGAAACTAAGACATTTTAGAAATGAAGAATTTATGTCTTTGTAGGCAGATGGGTGCATATAATGCAGGGTGGAAGTCATACATAAAGCTCCTAGAGGAGCTTTCTGCACGACTGTCACCCTGCATCAAGCTGCCAGTTGTGTTGAATATCAATAAAAGTGCGTAATTGAGTGATCGAATAATCGAGTTTTCACTGTATTTTGAAACCTTCCCATTACACAATATTTGGCTAGAATATAATGTAGAACAAACAATGATTATTAATGTATAAGAGCTACATTATTTTAATCCTTCTTATGCTGAACACGAATGTCTGCTCAACGTGATCATTCAGTTCTGGGTCCATGCTTATAAAACTTTTAGTTGAGTCTGAGATCGTTCTCAAGTTTTTGATTGGTCAAATTTGAGCCTTTGACCAATCAGAAGCTTGAGAACGAACTCAGACTCAACTAAAAAGCTTTATAAGCATGGACCCTGATTCGGTCAAACCATCGCAAAACTATTGACCTATAGTGTCGAACCGCTTGGATACTGATAATCGAGAGGTCGAGTTACTCGGCGTTTCATCTGGCACAAAACTCTTTGTAAATACCAGCCAAGACGCGTTAACCCATTCCCTCATAGGCTATTTTTAGACCCAACCTCTTTGAATAAATCTACCGAAAAGGAGCATTAACTAGAGAAAAGGATTTTGTTTAGAATTTTGTACATGTGTAGTTTGAAACCATATTACCAACCTATAGGAGCAAATGCTCTATTTATCACAATGGTTTCACAGCGTGTTTTTACAGAGGCGTAGAAAGTCGTCAATATAAGGGAATTTGTTAAGTATGTGAATAATGCAATTCAATACCCACTATATGATTGGCAATTTGGTAACGGACAAAATATTCCAATATTCCTTTATATATTTATATAATGTCATCATCCATTCAAAATAGATCGAACATCTTATTTACTACATGTTTAAGAACTATATTTCAATTTACAGTGTATATCATTTACACTAAATTGTAATCATCGAATGCCCTAAAACATTCAACTATATAACAATGCAATGCACCACGTGCCTTAAGCATACACAATGACCTATCAGAATGCATATTGTTTATACCTCTACTTTCCACGCCGTTTCAAACAAAGTAGACCCATGTCAAACGGCTGACAATATAAAGGTACTGCATGATCAAGACTGTGTTTGCCCAAGGCGTTATCATAGACATGACTCTAACGTTACTGCCAGTATCAATAATGTTGTTCCATTATAAAAATGAATAATAAATATTAAAGATGTCATTATTTCTGAAGATGAGATAAGCGTGAGGTTGGGTACCCGTAAGTCTGGTTAAGCCCCCAGTAGCCTGTTTGGCTACTGACCGTTCCAGGGCGGTACTCATGATTTCACCCTATAGTCTCGCGTACTTGATGTTTTGTATGGTAAATGTTTAGTGTCTTTTAGTGCGTTGCGTCACGTACGGGCTTTCTTTCAGTTACCTGAATTCAATATTTCTTTCTGTACGATTTTCAATCTTGCAGTGGCTTGGTTAAATTCTTTGTATATTAAGTTATAAAAAAGTTGAAGATCTCATAGCATGGATGTGAATACTTTTTATTTAGTGTTAAAATATCTTGGTATAACAAGTGACGTGATGGCAGACAATAGAGTAGTTTGAATTGGCAGTTTTCTTAATGCCGAATGTCTGTTGCACATGCTATGCATATTGTCATGGCCAAACTCATAATTTTTCGTATAGCATGTGTATTGCCATTTATTAGCTTGTGTTGTCAATGTCTTAAATGCATTCATTATCATTTCCGAATTACCAAACACAAAATCATGCTAGATTTCTTTGAACGTAATACATTTAATATCATCTATGGAACTCTCTGAGACATGGTCCATTAAATTGTGTTTAAAAATGCTTAACGTCATGTGAGGACTGTTCTCTTCCACTAATTACATTCAAACTTGCAATTATTAATTGACCTAATGCATAATTGATTAGGCGACATAAAAGTAGATGTTGTCAATTTTATGAAGATATGGTTATTCATAACTTGATTTGCATCTGGGGAACCTGTATTTAAAAATGTTTAAGGCAGACAGAAGATTAAAGGCAAAACTAGGTAAAGAGTAAGATGACAGTGGAGTTTGATAAACAAAATGTTAAGCAAAATAGTGTTTGATCTTACGATGCAAAGATAGCGTGTCATAATTATATCTTGAGGAAATAAATTCAATATTGAAATACAGTAAAACCCTTCTAAAGCTACAAAACACGTCTTCAAAAGCAGATGGTTGCTTAATACAAGACGAATGCCATGAAGGAACGCTCCCGGATGAGCTTTCTTCATAGCTTTCGCCTTGCATTAAGTTACCCTCCGCCTTTAAGACCAACAACTGGCTCTTCTGATGGCCGTATTAGAGAGTTTCATCTGTACATGTTGTTGATAGGTTTTAATGGCAGTATGTTATATTTAATATTCCCACTAATATTCCCAATAGTTCGTTAACCACGGAATTACAAACGATACATTGAAAGCACATGTACTTACTGTGCAGCAACAGCAATGCTTTTTAAGTCTTAACTCTTTACAGCGTGAATATTCATATCAGGAATAATGACGTCATGCATATCATATGCAGATGCATTTTGGTAATGATATATGAAAAAAGAAAGTTTGTGCCATGGGAGAAACTGTAGAATCGTATCTACATTATTTGATAAGTAAGCGGAGCAGACCCTTATCAGACGGCTTTTACAGGGGGCTTGACACGGGTCTACTTTGCACAGGCGTTAGAAGCGTATCGTTGGAGTAAAGGGGTCCCGAATCTTCGACATTTGTTTTTCAACAAACTAACCAAGAAATTGTAGAGACAATGGAGATTAAATCCACTGAAAGTTGACAGTTTCATTAGCCTCCAACAGAGTGCTACACACAAGGGAATTAAAAGATAATGCAACCAGACATCGGTAATAAATAACTCTTAAGGATGTTACTGAACTTTGAAGTCTGGTTTAATTTAAGTATTTGGTGAATCAAAACAGCAGCAGCAAACGTTATCATCCTAATCATAGTAATCCCTGTGAATTCCTGCACAACTTAACTTTATTTGAGTACACACACGCTAGTGCTGATCAATGGATATGACATGACTTTCCACACCAGATCAGGATAAACGTGCAATACTGGCTGCTTTAATTGGTTAAATTCATTGATACACTTACATAGTCTCATAGTTTATTCAAATTCACTAACGTGCAAAAATGCTGATCCAAATGCCTGATATTTCCTATATTTCATTAGCAATTATCCGACCTTTGAATACAGACTCTATCGAAGTTTAATCGAGAATTAATACATAACCACATTTTAAATCAATTCTCCATACCATAGTAATCTATAATTCATGTTATTGTAGCTCGTCTGTAAATCCATGTGTTTGCTTGTGGTGTATATTTATGTGAAAGGTTTAGTACTCTATGAAGACAACATCTTAGATCCGGAAACGGAAGGAGGACGTCGGATATTTTAGTTTTTGTCGTACCCTTTATTACTTTTCTACAATTACTATGTTTGCAGCTCAATCAATGAGTACACTAGCGATAGGTGGATACAGTTTGTTTCACTTAAATATGTTTCCGTTCTACATGCAATTTACCACTTTATTTGCCATCGCGGTTGTTGTATATTAGTCGGAGAGGGGATACGTTTATTAACACTGTTCATCTTTTAGGGTGAGGATGGAAAAAGTGTGAAGTTTGGCGTCCCTGAACCGGCTTAAACCCTCATTGACTACTGTCACTGACCGTTCCAAGGCGGTACTTCCATCTTCCCCCTATTGTTTGTTTGTTTTTTGTCTTTGTGTGTCTTTTTGTGCGGCTGTTTGTTTTGTATGTGATGCTTCCTTCATGACTTATATTTGTACCTTGTACTAAGTATACAAATGTATGTTTTACGCTATAAAGAATTGAATTGAATGCAATGTTTAAATAATATAAGGATGGGTCTATATAATTTTCTCAATCTATTATTAACGAAAGCTATTGAGTCTATCAATTGTTCAAGGTCAAATATTTATATCTTAATATACAGAAGCATCGTAGAAATTAACTGTACAGGACTGCAAAGATATGATTTTTTGTTTTGACTTACTTGTCATGGAATTAGAATTTACGTTTCTTATTTAATTACAGACGCCGCCATTCCTAGAAAACTGCCCATTACGTTCGAATTATCTGTCAAGAACAGCTTGTTTTAGATCAATAGTAAAGAGAAGCACACAACAGATTCACATTCAACAGTTGTATTAGTGTGCATATGTTCAGGCCCGGATAAAGGTTTTTGTCAAACATTGATATATATTATTAGTTATACAGATCATTGGCGGGGTATCTGACTTATTATACTCTGCTGAGGAAAATCATGTTGCCCGAGCCGTTAGCATATCAAATGGAACAACGCTTGTTTAAATGATACATTTGAACCGGACGTAAAATTTAGTTAATTAATATCGGTCGTGATGGTAGCTTATTGCAGGGTGAACAGTAATGCAGAAAGCTCTTCTAGGAGCTTTCTGCATGATTTTCACCCAACATTTAGCAACCACCTGCTTAAAAGTATTTATATTATTCTCTCATAGACTTCCGGTTTAGGGAAGTTGTAATGTACCGGGAATGTAAAGCACTCGAAATTATGGACTAGTAGGAGTATCGGTACACTAAAATCAGTTGGTGGAGAATAAAACAAGGACTTTATCATTATCATCTAGCTGTGTAAAACGGGTATAGTGATATTCTACTTTAGCATAGAGATCTCGTCTTCATAAGTTTGACAATGAAGGCTAACATCCGGCTCATCTTGAGACACACCCGCCGCTCAACTAGCAGGTATATATATGTACCGGTTTCACTCTTAAAGGGCGCGGCCCCGCATCTGAATTTCGCGGAAACTGCATAACCTCAGTACAGTGTTTTAACCCTTTACATGTTCAATATTCACGTAAGAAATAATGACATCATGAATATTTATTAGCCGAATTAATAAGTACATACGAACACATGCTTTTTCAACTTTGGCAGAAACTGCGGAATCAGATATACTCGTATATAGGTTCATAAGCGATTAGATCAGACTCTGATCAGACGACCATTCCACCATCCGTCTGATCTGGATTTAAACTGTTTGAGAAGGGATGAAAAGCATTTTTATGAAGGAAAGAGTTAACGCCATAAAATTGACCGCCATGTATTAAATCATTGAACATTCAAAAGACACTAACGGAATCGGTTCGAGTTTTTACAAAAACCGGCAAGTTTAGTGCAGTGTCTTAAACAATATCTGATGCTGATCTAAATAGTACAAAAGTTACATAAATGGCAAAAGCAATCGTTTTACGTCCCCTATTTTGCAGTTTAAACTATGTATACCCATTGCTTAAAATAATATTATACTGCAATAATATCCCTTCAATTTACCAGTACTGTTATGGAATCTATTTTGAAAGAATATACGTGGACCCTATATTCTTATTGGTTTTTAGTTTTTAGGTTAACTAAGGGTCAAATGTTATAGTGTCCGCTGCTGGAGCAAATAAGCCTCAATACGTATAACCCTTCTAAACCGTAATTCTAGCAGAGAAGAATTAGATTCTTTGAGGCAGGTTGTTGCTCAATACAGGGTGAAAGTCATACAGAAAGCTCGTAGAGCTTTCCGTATGACTTTCCTTCTGCATTAAGCTTCCACCTGTGGTAAAATTATATAATGGTACGTAATTGAGTGTTCGTAATATCGAGGTTTTACTGAATAAATTAAAAGAGTTCAACATTTAATGGCTTGCCTGTTGAAAAACATAATGACTAAAACTGAATGTCTCATTAAGTGCAGATGAACAAACATGCATAATGCATTTGTGAAGATATTAGAACAATATTTATGGATACATTGAGGACCTCAACCTATAATCATCACTTACATAATCATAATGCTTCACGGATTAGTAAGACATCGTCGAAGACTATATCTTGGAATAAAGCTAAAATAATTACAGGCTGAATCATCGATAGAATTATCAGATTGATTTAATGTGGTTGTTAGCCGGAAATGTTTCTATTTTAACCAAGTCCTTAGCATGTTTAGATCACATGATCACCTAGTGCCCACGTGTGATACCGATGTGTGCGTCATCCATATCGTCTTCGTCAATAATGTACTTAAAACAACATATTTTCTAAAACATCTGGACCAGTTGTGATCAAAGTCACAAAAGTGACCCTTATTCGTTATTTTACAATTAACGACCGAAAAACAAAAGTGACAATGTTATCTAAACGAATTAACGGACTTAAATAACATTTGGTGGATACGACCACTTGTCAGAATTCTATATACTCTTACATGGATTTGGTTGACATAACCTTTCTCCATATTTGCAAGACGCTGTGATTCAATAGAAAGCATAACTGCAACGACCGTCGCTAAATTGTACTATATGTGATACAATACAAGCTTCAACATCAATGTACTCTGCTGCCAATTAGCGTATTTCAATATGATTTTGCAGGTATGTTGCTCAGTTGACCGTCTGCCAAATTTGACCAAGTCGATGTAATTTGTTATAAGACATGACGCCGCGGGCGGGGTTAATTTGCCTTTTATATCTAAAGAGAATATATTTCAATATTGTTTTCAGAAAAGCTGCTTCTCAGATTTACTTCAAATGTATTAATTTTTCTATATTACTCGTACATGCATGAATAAAACAGTCATCACAAAAGTCTACGCAATTCTCGTATATATACAACAAACTCTGAAACTAGTGGTGCAATTTAAAAACAATTTTGCTGGAATGTTGATTCTGAACAATTATTCCATACTTGTCCAAGCAGGATATTATGACTAGGACCAAACTGTCTTATGTGGCTGTAGTGAAAATAAAAGTATCGTTCCCTGAACCACTGATGAAATAAAATAAAACTATACTTAATTTCCACGACTATATTCCCTAAAACCAATTTTTCAATGTATTTTGTTAGAATGCTTCTTCGGTGACAAGCACACTGAACGTACTGTAATTCCTAAAACGCATGACTTCTGGAGGAAAACATTCTATATTTGAAACAGATAATTGATCCAAACTCTCGTACAGCAGCGCGGTCGTTTAATACCAAATACATTTCAAAATAATAATATATACTGTCAAAACTCGATACAACGAAAGTTAGTAATGAATAGTCTATGACTGTGTAGGCAGGTGGCTGCTTGATGCAGGTGAAAGTCATGCATAAAGCTGCAACCTGTGTTTAAAATCTTTGATGTGCGTATTTGGGTGTTCGTAGTATCGAGGTTTTGCTGAATACATTAAAAGGGTTCAGTATTTAATGTTTTACCCGTTGAGAAGAAATTCTGACTCCTTAACTTTGGATGTAGTGTAATTTTGCTTACGTCAATTCTATCATTATGCTGCAGTCACTGTTTTATCAGTACCCTTCTGACTATAAAAGGAGATAAACTAGTCACAGTCATTTGTCCCAGGAATTCAATTTTTATGAAACTGAAATTACCTCGGTAAATTATCAATCAGTCTGTAACATTGGCTGCCCATGTGTCTGTTTTCAATAAACCAGACCCCGTTCAACGCTGAATTTTCAAATGGACTATTCCAAATTCAAACATGTCAAGCTTACCGAAAATTTTAAGAAAAGTGTAACACGACAAAAAAGTGTCGACCCTGATGATAGGGTTTCCCCAGGACCCTTCTCACCTGGGGCGACACTGATTGCAAAGGACGGTAGTGACTCTTTTCCCACACTGAAAGGGTTAATTGTCATGTAATTGTACACCCGCATTGAAAAGCACAATTGCTCGCCAATCGTCAAAATTGTAGTTGTAATCGTCAAAATTGTAGAAAATCAGTCTGAAGCATTTCTGGTAATGACAGGATGTCATTGTCAAGAGGTAAGACAGTAAAGTGTTTCTAAAGTATTTCAGTAAAACCTCTCTAAACTTGGCGTTCAAATTAGTATAAATTTCGGTCTTGGAGACAGGTGGCAGCTTAATGCAGGGTGGAAGTCATGTAGAAAGCTCCTATAGGAGCTTTCCGCATGGTTTACACCCAGCATTAAGCAGATACCTGCCTAAATGTATCCAAATTCTTCTTTACTAGAATTATAATTTACGGTTGAGAGGTTTTTTTTTTTATAGTACTGGTCTTTTCTTTGTTCCACCTCCTTGAAAAAATCGCTTTATGTTTGGTTTCTGTGTAAGAGTATGTCTGGTTTATTTCTTTTTTAATATTTGTGTCTATCTTGAACTAATTTTTGTATTCATTTATTTTCTCGTCAGACGGCGTATAAGAGCAAGTTATGTTCGATGAAATCCCCTAAAATAGAACATAATATTATGACGTATATTGCTAAGTATAAAACAAAGGTTGTATTTTAACAAGTTTACACTCCAGAGAACATTTCTTTGACCTTATTCCGCTATCGTGCTATTCACAACTTTACTCGCTTTTGCAAATAGCTTGGGCCTAAGGGAGACGCCGAGTAATTCTGTGTCTTATCCGGATCCAAACTCAGACGCAGTATGCTTAACCCATTTACTCATAGGTTATATTTAGACCAAATATTTTCAAATAAATCTACCAAAAAGGAGCATTTACGAGAGAAAAGGAAGTTTTGGAATGGTGTAGTTATGAAACCATTGTGATGAATAGAGCATTTGTTCAATGTGAGCAAATGCTCTATTTATTACAATGGATTCAAAAAGTGGCTTTTACAGAGACGTAGAAAGGTGTTAATATGAGGGAATGGGTCATTGAACTGATACACTGCTTCCAACTAACATATCCGACTTGTTTGTTTGCTTGTATCGGTGATTTAGGTCGCTTTAAGAGTATTTCAGCCGTATTGCGAAGTCCAGTTAATCACAGATGGAGGATGACCCTAGAGTTATGTCCGCACATTTAACATATTGCATTGATCAGTGCACTGGCGAACATCCTAGTAGAACCATCGACCTATTGCAAACATCCGCATATGAAAACAAATGCCCAGGCAGTAATTTGAACCACAATGGCGAGAAGGACTTGGTTAGCAGATTGCGTATTATTGTGTAAAATAATGATATAGTATTGAGGGACCGTGTCAACAGTCCTGGCTGGGTTCCGGACGATATTCATAATCCTTTACTCCGTGGATTTGCCTTTTGAAAACAGTAGACGTAATTGTAGGAGTCTTTGTTCTGTTTGCTGAACCGTTATAAATCGAATTCTGTAGTTTATGCCATGGACAAAATACAATGTGTACATATGCCATTATGATACATCATCTAGTTAAAGACCCATTATACAGTAGAACCCGTCTAATGCGACCACTTAATGAATAAACATTGGTGTCTTTATAAGCAGGTGGTTGCTTAATGCAGGACAAAAGTAATACAGAAAGCTCCTCGGGAAGCTTTCTGCATTTATTTTGTCCTGCATTAAACTACCACCTGCATCTAGCACTCAGAATTATACCTCTTTTAGGTGGTCGCATTAGTGGGGTTTTACTGTATTTTAGCATCGATGTTTTGTCAGAAGATGGTTTTAAAATATTAGCAAAGAGGCAGCGATGCTCGAAAAATGTTTCATGTGGAAGAAATTAACGGGAATTACCACGAGAATACTTAGCTGGACAGGTAGTCTACTAATTGTAAATAGTCGACTTAAAGTTATCATCACGTGACGTCTGCGCTCAATGAAAAAACAAAATGGCGATTACACAAGCCGCATATGGCACGGCGGAGTCGCATTCAAGGCTGATATCAGAGACGAATAAACAAGACCATAAAAGCCGATAGTCCCAGTCGAGACACATCGTGAAGAAACATGGGGGACTACTGAACCAATTACTTGCATAGTGTCTCTTTTGGTTTTACAGTAAGCGATGCATTAAAAATGTAAATAATTACAGTGGATGGTCACTTCATTCACAGAGGGCTTTCTGCAATACTTTTGTCTTGCATTAAACAACCTCATGCTTTTGCGAAATCACCTTTTTTGCCATCAAGCACATGTAGCAATGAGTGTTCATTTCTTATTACACATGTACATGTATGTAGGGATGTGTTTGATTATACATACAGTAAACCGTTCTAATCCAATATACTAAAAGATCTACTAAAGGAGGTTTAATTCAGGATTGTAGAAGCAGATGATAGCTTCATGCAGTACAGCAATTATGTAGAAAGCTTCTGTATTAGCTTTTGACATAACGTTCGTCCTTCATTGCGCAAATACCTGTTTTAGCCCTTTAGTCTATATACAGTAAATGCGACCACCAAAAGGGGCATAATTCACAGTGGCAAAGGCAGGTGGTAGCTTAATGCAGGACGGAAGTTATGCAGAAAGCTCCTACAGGAGATTTCTGCATAAATTTCGTCCTGCATTAAGCAACCACTTGCTTATGAAGACAGTCATGTTTGTTCATTAAATGGTCGCATTAGGGGGGGGAGGGTTACTGTATACACTTTTGCAAACAGACTAGACCCAGATCAGACCGCTCCTATAGGAGCCGTCTGACCAGGGTATGTTCTGTTTGCTTATGATATAATATAGATATAATTCTACATTTTTACCAGGGTCAAAACTTCCTGCGTCCACGTGCTATTATAACAGTTAATTAATATTCATGATGTCATTATTTTACATGAATATTCATGGAGTAATGGGTTAAAGAAAGCTATGTTTATTCGTTGGTTTGTCGCTTTAGAGCAGTTCTGTAAGGCTTCCGTAATTACAATATACACATGCGCCAACATGTAACAATGAACTTCCAGATAAAATCTTCATATTTCGATACCATGGTGAAACTTACCACGTCATGCCATCATGAATATTGATGATATACATTATTGTAATAGCGCTTGAACAAAGGATACTTTGGTCATAACAGATACTGAAGAATCATATTTATATTGTACCATAAGCACACAAAGCAGATCCTGGAGTCGTCTGGTCTGGGTCTACTCTGATTGTAAAGGCATATAAAGGTGTATTAAACCTTTCCCTCATATAAACGTGTTTTCACGCATTTGCAAACAGAGTACACCCAGATCAGACGGCTCCTAGAGAATACGGCTCCTGAAATATCTGTATTTTTACTTTCTAAAATGGCTACAATGTTCCACCTTCCATATTTCATTAAAACTATTCTGGCCATGAATATGCAGTAGGTACTGAAACATGAAATAAACATAGAACAGGAAAAGGGTTAATGGAGTAAAGGGATAATATAACGATAAAACGATTTATCTCAAAACACAATGTGAAGGTTGGTTTACATAATGTATTACAATTAAATTCTGAGGTGATTACTTTCTCTCGTGCATTATTGACGTTATAACAATACCATGTCAGACATTGACAAGAAAAGGAAGATTAAGCTGGGTGTTTTCGACAATTTAATTGGCCACCGGTGTGTCAGTTTGGAAAAGTAAATTGCAATCTAATGAAGATTAATGGTTGTTCCATATAAAACTTTTAGATGTGATCTTAGCAATAAAAATGTTTTAAGTCAATAAAATACCGATAGAGAATCTAAGGTCAAATTGTAATACTGAATACTATTTAAAGGCGTGCGTGCGTGCGTGCGTGAGTGTGGGCGTGCGCGCGTGTGTGTATGTATGTGGGGGAGTTGTATTTCTTCTGGAGCGGCTGTTGGGCCGTTTTAGTGGCATATTATGTCTGCCGTTCCTTTATGTATCTTTATGATATTTATTCTACATACTAATATGTTACACGGAGACAAGTTCCGCTCCTGAAAGAAGACAATGTAACTTGAACATGCATGCGATTACGTCAGAGGTCTCGCTTGAACCATGTACTTGATATAAACGCTTTTTCACGCATTTAAATATAGAGAATACCCTGATCAGACTGCTCCTATAGGAGACAGCGGTCTGTTTGCTCACGGAATTTGAAATAGCTCTTTCTTTTCTGTCTAAAATGGCTACAATGTTCCACCTGTTCGTTTCATTATAATGTTCCGTAGGTATTGCAATTTAGAATAAACACAAAACAGGGAACGGGTTAAGCACAAAGAATGTATTTGACAAGTAGTGTGCATCTCATAGCATTTTTAATTGACCTGCATAAAACATTGGATCGATATGCTCAGATGTGTTCTGAACCATAAAAGCCTGTTCAAACAAATAAAACATGAATGCAAGGCGAATGACTACTGAAATAAGTCTAAGGTGGATTTATAAGTATTACACGAAGTAAGAATCTATGACTACCTATTCAAGAATAATTGGATCAGTTTTGGGTTTCGAAAGATACAGCGTGGTCTATGTAAATAGAAATGCAACATTGAACACTTCCGCTGCAAAATATAGTCGTTTGCGAAAATTTCCACCTGCTTTTTTTTAAATCATTTTTATTTCGCTTCAGTTTAAAACAACATAATGATAAAACCACAAAGTGTGTATCTTGATGAGACGCCGAATTACTTGGCATCTCATCTGCATCCAAACTATTTGCAAACACAATCACAGCGAAATAGATACAGTAATTTCACATCATTTTCAGTTCGGAGATATGTTTTTCAAACTACACATAATTGATTAAGTTGGTCAAGTAACTACAGAGCGTTAAATTAAGTTGAGCATCATTCACACTGCATCTAAATCCTGAAGATATTCTGAAAAAAAGACGATGTTATGTTTTATTCCAATAGCTGAATCATATGCTCCTTGGTCCACCAGAGACAATGATTTACCGGAGACACCGAAACATTAAGAATGGTTATCAAAGCTAAACCTACAGTAAAACCTCTCTATAACGGCCACTAAATTACATCAAGTATTTTATGTCAAAGGCAGATGGATGCTTAAAGCAAGGTGAAAGTAAAACAGAACGCTCCTACATGAGCGTTCTGTTTATCTTTCAACTTGCTTTAAGCAACCACCTGCCCAAAATACCAACTAATTAACACAACTTAGTGGTCGTTATAGAGAGGTTGTACTGTTTATAGAAATGAAAATATGTATTGCAAAATGATTCCATCCACACACACCACACACAATTGTTGAGTCTGTTTGTAAAAACATGGTTATAAAGCAAGGGTAATACTAACTTATGTCAACATTTCATCACATGGCGCTGCTTGTATCAAAGTTAATACAACGAGTTCGTGATGCTTTTGTACTGCACACATGTAACATAACACGCAAATGACGTGCACGCAACAATGCACTTTGTTCCATACACGAAAACACCTCTGGGGTCTAAATTAGGACTATCCCACCTCTCACGCTGACCCGTACTGCTGGATGCTATCCGTGTTTTTTTCTAACAGAAGAGAACGAGAAAGAGAAGAGTAATTGAGAAATGAATTGAAGATAGCAGCACTTACATGTAACCCTTTCCCTTATAGAAACGTGTTCTAATGCATTTGCAAACAGAGTAGACCCTGATCAGACGGCTCCTAGGGGAGCCGTCTGATCAGGGTCTGCTCTGTTTGCTTATTGAATTTGATAGATGTGTTTCTTTACTTTCTAAAAATGGATGCAATGTACCACCTTCCATATTTGATTATAACTGTTTTGTTCATGAATATTGAGTGGGTATAAAGATTTGGACTAAACATAGAACAAGGAAAGGGTTACCAGATTACAGTCACACCCGAACTTTAAAAATAGAAACATGGAGCAAATGATAAATTTTGCAGACGACAATGCTTGGCAACAACATAATAACGGTAATAAGTTTTTCTTTGTTTGATATTTCCCAGATAGTAACACACTTCCCCTATATCACTTCAATGCTACTTTCTGTATACAATTCAATATATTTGCAACATACAGTAAAGTTTTCGCTAATACTACCACTCAAAAGAAGTGTAATTCTGCAGTTTTTAAACAGTCTAATACAGGAAACAAGTGATATTTACAGAAATCTCTTATATGCATTTTGTATCGCTTTTACTTTGCATTAAGCAACCGACTGCTTTTAGTATCCAATTGTAATAAAGCATGTGGTCGCCTCATCGATATTCTATTGTAACTATATCTTCAAGTTTGGCTTGAAACCATGAATGATAAAAGATAGTTGAAAACACATATGACTCAAATTAATTAGTCTAAATTTGGAAATATTGTCAAATGGTAAACTCCTTAATGTGCGGAAAACGAGTGTATAAGACCTTTGAAAACAGTGTACAACCAGATCAAAGAGCTCATGAGAAAGCCGTTTGATCAGGGTCTGCACTGTGTGTCTTACAAATAATAATGTGATAATGTTTATACAATCTTTGTTTTTATTAATATTACGGAAAGGAGGATCCAGTTTTACCCATTCAGCAGGTAAATGTTATATTTAAACGAAAATGTTTCACAAAGACATGTAGGAGCTGGTATGCCGGTGTGACCACATCATCTATTTGGATTTTGTCAACCCGTACAACCTTTTAGACGTCCGTGTACAAAATTGATTGCCAGTAAGAATTCAATCCTTAGACTGCTGTACAAATGTCTTCTTAAACCCTTTCCCTCATATTGAGGACTTGTGACGACTCTGTAAAAGTCACATGTTGAAACCATTGTGATAACTAGAGCATTTGCTCCTATAGGAGCAAATGCTCTATTTATCACAATTATGGTTTCAAACTACAAAACTAATTTTTCCTTTTCTCTGGTTTATGCTCCTTTTCGGTAGATCTATTCAAAGAGATTGGGTCTAAAATAGCCTATAGAGGAAAGGGTTAACCGCCGATCTGTTTCAATTTCCACTAACGTTCGATTCATTTAGGTTGTTAGACAATTTTGGCGGGGGTATGACCGAGCATAAAACGGCTTTTATCATAAGGAGACGCTGGGCTACCCGGTGTCTCACCAGGTTACAGATTGTTTGCATATACCAGCCTGGTCGTGCTAAGCAGACTAAGGGTTAATACATCTTTTTAACCCTTTCCCTGTTCTATGTTTTTTTTCTCCAAATTTCAATACCTACTGAATATTTATGGACAAAATAGTTATATTGATATATGAGAGGTGGAACACTGTAGCCATTTTGGAAACTAACAAATCAGATATATCAAATTCCATAAGCAAACAGAGCAGGCCCTGATTAGATAGATCCTATAGGAGCCGTCTGATATGGGTCTACTCTATTTGTAGATGCATGAAAATGTGTTTATATGAGGGAATGGTTAAGGGAATTCTGCTAGCACTGATACCCTTCTTAATGCACATGACACCATCGTCTTGTGTTACCTTAATTGTTTGTAATAAGTTTTATAAACATTATTGCTTTCAAAATACGCTAATTGTGTTGTTGAACTGTGTAGACCACCACTCCCATATCTAGGTTCAGTTGTCTTTTCACTTATTTTTCAAATTAAGTGTATTTTAGTAATATTTAAGTATACAATTTTTGGTCTTCTATGACAGAATGTGGTTTTCAATGTTATTTCATAGATCAGCCTTAAATCAACGTCATCAGGATTCAAGCCCTTTAAAGCTCGGTTGACAGTTTCTCCAAAGCTTAACCCTTTACCCTTAAGAACATATAAACGACAGTCATTTTTATAATGGTCTATGGACACAAACACATTTGGCCATGACAGAAACTAAAATTTATATCTACATTATTCATAAGCAAACAGAGCCGATCCTGATCAGACGGTTCCTGCAGGAACCGTCTGATCTGAGTCTACCTGTTTGCAGAGGGGTAGAAAGGATTGCCTTTTGAGTAAATGGTTACTAGAATCGAAAGTAGTCACACTGCACTAGGTTCAAATTTTAACAGACGATAGTTTTGCAAAGAAGGGTACAGTCACTTGACGAAGGACATAGCTAATGGACAAAACATCCATAGTACTGTTTAGAATGTATGTGTTCAATAGACCCTTTCGGCATTTTATATTTTCGTTGTTGAGCCGACCTTTGAATTTCCCTGGTTAATGTTTAAAGGGGAAGTCCCTACAATGAACGCATATTTTCGATAATATCATAAAACTTGGTATTTGTAATGCTCAATCATTATTATGAAGATTGTCAATATGAACTTATATCGAAAAATGCCCCTATGATACAAAAAAACCCCGATTCCATCAATACTTATAAATTTTGTTCTACAACAAAGTATTATCGGCCTTTTCCGTTCAAATTTCCGCGTTTTGCCGATGATCACCCGATCCCTACATTGTTTACGTAACTATGGAACGCCATTCTGCCATGCTAATTGCTAAATACAAAATGCGAAATGATGTTTGCCAATTGTGTAAATTGTTAGGGAATGTTCCAAATGATAGATGTAAATGACAAATGCGAAATGCGAAATGATTATTGCTGAATGCATGTTTGCACTACTAGCATCGAACAATGTCATTTTTAAACTGACTGTATATTTGCTAAATGCATGTTTATTTACATTAGAGCTTATTGCTTATTGCATTACTAAATTAAAAATGGCGCTGTTCAATGCTAGTAGTGCAAACATGCATTTAGCAATAAGGAGTTGTCATTTACATCCATCATTTGGAACATTCCGGTTCTTTCCCTAGCAATTTACACGCAAAAAAAAGCATTTCGCATTTTGCCTTTAGTATTTTGCATTGAGCATTTAGCAAATAGCATGACAGAATGGCGTTCCATACGTAACAGCTTATCTCTGATGTGGTCGGAGAGACGGGAATAGTGCGAACAGATACGAAACTAATACCTAATCCGAATAAAACTGAAACATCGGGGGGGGGGGAATCGGGAGTGTCGGTATCAAACACATGGATGTTTTGTCATTTTGAATGTTTATTGGATAGGCTTTCTTGCGAGTTATTACTTTTCAGCATATAAACAAATGAGGCTTTGTATATTTAGGTATTTTTGAAATGCGTCAAATGTAGGCACTTCCCCTTTAAAGAGGTAGTATAATATTATAAGTACTGACACACGTTTTAAATATGTATGTCTTTGAACAATTCTTTCTTAAAGCATTTTCGCCATATAAACGTTTTACACGCCTTTGTGAAAATAGTAGAATAGACCTTTATCAGACAGCTCCTGTAGGGTTTACTATGTTTGCTTATGGCATGATATAGATTTGATTCTATAGTTGTTAAAAGCAAAATGTTTTATTATTTTCATAAAGTAATTGAAGAAAATCCTATTCTAAAACTTGAATCAGACGCTGTTGTATCAATTAGACGACAATGATAAAAGTTAATACGTGATGAATGACTTAATGGCGAAATTCAGATATCGGTACAGTAAAATCCCGGTAAACCGGACGTATAATATAATATAGATATATGGGAGATAGATGACAGCTTAATGCAGGATGGAAGTCATGTAGAAAGCTCCTAGAGGAGCTTTCTGTATGTCGTTCATCCTGCATAATGTAGCCACCTGTCTAAAAGTATCTAAATTCTTCTCTACTAGAATTCTGGTTTAGAGGGGTTTTACTATGTACAGTATAACCTCTCTTAACCGGAATTCTACTAGATAAGAATTTAGATACTTTTAGGCAGGTGGCTGCTTAATGCAGGGTGAAAGTCATGCAGAAAGCTCCTCTAGGATGCACTACTAGCATCGAACAATGTCATTTTTAAACTGACTGTATATTTGCTAAATGCATGTTTATTTACATTAGAGCTTATTGCTTATTGCATTACTAAATTAAAAATGGCGCTGTTCAATGCTAGTAGTGCAAACATGCATTTAGCAATAAGGAGTTGTCATTTACATCCATCATTTGGAACATTCCGGTTCTTTCCCTAGCAATTTACACGCAAAAAAAAGCATTTCGCATTTTGCCTTTAGTATTTTGCATTGAGCATTTAGCAAATAGCATGACAGAATGGCGTTCCATACGTAACAGCTTATCTCTGATGTGGTCGGAGAGACGGGAATAGTGCGAACAGATACGAAACTAATACCTAATCCGAATAAAACTGAAACATCGGGGGGGGGGGGGGGAATCGGGAGTGTCGGTATCAAACACATGGATGTTTTGTCATTTTGAATGTTTATTGGATAGGCTTTCTTGCGAGTTATTACTTTTCAGCATATAAACAAATGAGGCTTTGTATATTTAGGTATTTTTGAAATGCGTCAAATGTAGGCACTTCCCCTTTAAAGAGGTAGTATAATATTATAAGTACTGACACACGTTTTAAATATGTATGTCTTTGAACAATTCTTTCTTAAAGCATTTTCGCCATATAAACGTTTTACACGCCTTTGTGAAAATAGTAGAATAGACCTTTATCAGACAGCTCCTGTAGGGTTTACTATGTTTGCTTATGGCATGATATAGATTTGATTCTATAGTTGTTAAAAGCAAAATGTGCCTTTGAAAATATAACATAAGAAAAAATAAGCTAGTAAATGTTCATGAAGTGGGCCAGCAGAGTTGATGTAGGTGATTGGGCATTGATTGACACAGGGCATTGCATTTTGTTCCGTGCACGGAACAACTTCCAGGATCTTCCTCCACGTACAATTAACACCAAGTCACAATATAATTGAAATACTGTTAATTAAAGCAACGTACTACCCCCATACAAGCAAACCAATCAACGGCTGTTGAGCGTGTCGTTGTTGTCAGAACGTACATAACCTCTTTATTATTGTTGAATAGGTGTTTGGTATTATCAATGATTGATTTAATTCATGTTTAGTTTTGTAGTTTCATAATCTTACATGTATTACACGCGGTTTCCAATTACATATATGACAAAAGGTTAAGGAAATGCTTGTTTGTACAATTATAAAACGTCTACGTGCAATATTGCAACGCTCCAAGAAATTACACACAGACATGTGATAATAAATTGCCCTGGTAACAGCCAGGAAGTACAGAAAAAGGACTTGAAAGCTAATTAGATAAGCTGCTCTTGACAACTTTAATCACATTCTATGCATTTTGTTGATAATACGTTCCACCCTTTATTGTGCATATTGAAAAGATTAACCCTTTTCGCTGTCGAAGCCGCATCTGTGATTTATCATGCAAACAGTTTTGGACCCAGATGAGACGCCGAGTGTATCCGCGACAAATGCTGAAAAATGGAAATTGTGGCAGACGACAGGGTTTGCAGACATCACTATATAGCAGCAAATCAGGGATGCGATTGGTACATAGTATTAAGTAATTGTCTGCCGTGTGTTCAGTCTTGCAAATTAACATTAATTACAGTAAAACCTCTCTATAACGATCACTAAATTACATCATGTATTTTGTGTTAAAAGCGGGCGGCTGCTTAAAGCAAGGTGAAAGTAAAACAGAACGCTCCTATAGGAGCGTTCTGTTTTACTTCCACCTTACTTTAAGTAACCATATGCCCTAAATACCAACTAATTAACACAATTTAGTGGCCGTTATAGAGATGTTTTATGTATACAAATCGACATTAATTAAACCCCTCTATTGCCATTAAGCCGGGTATGTGATATCAGTTTGGATCCAGGTAAGATGTCTCATCGAAATCCAATCGTTTGACATTGTTGTTTTATTATTTTCATAAAGTAATTGAAGAAAATCCTATTCTAAAACTTGAATCAGACGCTGTTGTATCAATTAGACGACAATGATAAAAGTTAATACGTGATGAATGACTTAATGGCGAAATTCAGATATCGGTACAGTAAAATCCCGGTAAACCGGACGTATAATATAATATAGATATATGGGAGATAGATGACAGCTTAATGCAGGATGGAAGTCATGTAGAAAGCTCCTAGAGGAGCTTTCTGTATGTCGTTCATCCTGCATAATGTAGCCACCTGTCTAAAAGTATCTAAATTCTTCTCTACTAGAATTCTGGTTTAGAGGGGTTTTACTATGTACAGTATAACCTCTCTTAACCGGAATTCTACTAGATAAGAATTTAGATACTTTTAGGCAGGTGGCTGCTTAATGCAGGGTGAAAGTCATGCAGAAAGCTCCTCTAGGAGCTTTCTGCATGACTTTCACCCTGCATTAAGCTGCCACCTGTCTCCAAGACCGATATTCATACTTAATTTAACGGCCGGTTAAGAGAGGTTTTACTGTAGATTTCATTTATAAAGGTCTGCTGTTGTCATACATCATGTGTACAATATAGTTTAGCCATACTTATACTATTGTATAATTGTCAATTTCAATTTATTAATGATATTCATACAATAAATAATGTATGCACGTTCATTTGTTGAAGTTGCATACTAGCATTATTTACAGGCGCATTTTCTACCGTCACATTAACTGTAGAATCAGATCTATAGTGTTCTATAAGCAACCTGGGTCCATGCTTATAAAGCTTTTAGTTGAGTCTGAGTTTCGTTCTCAAGCTTTTGATTGGTCAGATTTGAGTTCTCAAGCTTTTGATTGGTCAGATTTGAGCCAGAGGCTCAAATCTGACCAATCAAAAGCTTGAGAACGTACTCAGACTCAACTAAAAGTTTTATAAGCATGGACCCAGGACTACCCTGGTCATACAGAAGCTATCTAAACTTGGTCAACCCTGTTTGCCAAGACATCAAACAGTGTATCTATGAATCATTTGAATGTGGGGCAAAAGCAAGCTGTCATTTGTAAACAATGTAGACCCAGATCAGAAAGGATCATAGAAGAGCATCAGGTCAGGGTATGCACTGTTTCCCTGACATGGCCATTTGTTAACCCTTTCCCTGCTCAAAATGCATGAAAGAAAAAATGACACCATGAATATTAATTAGCTCAATTCTTATATTGTATTTTTTATCCCCACCGATCATATCTGGGGGCATATTGTGTTTGTCCTGTCTGTCTGTCTGTTTGTCTGTTTGTTTGTCAGCAACTTTAACATTGGTCATAACTTTTGAGCCAGAACAGATAGAGACTTTATATTTGGCATGCATATGAATCTCAAAAAGTCCCTCATTTTGCGGAGGGGTAGCATGCCAATGTCAAGGTCATCATTCAAGGTCAGAGGACAACTATATTGGTCAAATCACCGACTTTACATTGGACTTAACTTTTGAACCATTAGAGATAGAGACTTGATATTTGGCATGCATGTGTATCTCGTGAATGGTGACATGTTAAGGTCAAGGTCATACTTCAGGGTCAAAGGTCAAATTGGGTGGGAACATATTGTTTCACAAACACATCTTGTTAAAAAATGTTTTTGTTTTGACTAAAAGTATGGAATCAGATCAATATCATTCCATAAAGAAAACAGAACAGAACCTGATCGGGCGGCAAGGAGCCGCCTGATCAGGGTCTACTCTGTTTGCAAGGCTTGAGAGAAAGGGTTAAATATAATAGACCATTCGTCTATGAAAACTCAACATTCAAATGGACATTAATGTGCGGTTACGTGATTGTATTGTTTCAATATGTTTAAGCCGATGTATGATTGCTTAGATACTCCCCTAGCAATGACTGGTAATACATCAACACTTAATCTAATACTTGCCCACGTAAATACCGTGTTACAAGACTGAATGAGTAATGTATTACCATACTCTGGTTTACTTATAGCCTGCTGGCAAACTATCTATACACACGTTTTCACTGATTGTGGTTTCTAATTGAAGCTTTAACCACGTTGTCTTCAAAAAGTAACTAGAATATCAAATAGTTTGGATCCTTGTTAAGCGCCGAGTCACTCGGTCTCATCTGGGGTCTATATTCATTGCAAAGGTAATTATTTATCCACTCACAGCAGACTAAAAGTTAAGGAACCGTTTGTAGTCTCGCACGTTCTGAAATACATTTCGTAACTCGTATATATAAACTAATTAATGAATGTGTTTGTGTGTGTACAGTTCATTTGTACTGATTGAAATATGAGTAGTGTTAAGCTTTTACATCGTGAATATTTATACAGTAGAAACTCAATATCTCGAATTTTAAGGGACCGTACAAATTAGTTCGAAATGACGGGGTTCGGGTCAGCCTATTTCCTAACTTCGACATTTCTCTACAGGACAGCTTAATGGGTGCTGTAAGTAATGCTGAAAGCTCCTGCACCGAACATGTCTTTATAGTTAGATCTATATGCAGTAGTGAATTTTAGAACAATTTTGTTTTACACATTTTGGAAAGGATCGATTTATAACTCGAGTTCGAGTTATCTGAGTTCGAGATATCGAGGTTCAACTGTACAATAACGTTTAACCCATTCTGTCCTCTGACTGTACAATAACGTTTAACCCATTCTGTCCTCTGACTGTACAATAACGTTTAACCCATTCTGTCCTCTGACTGTACAATAACGTTTAACCCATTCTGTCCTCTGACGCCTGTTTGCGCCTCTGTAAATCTCACTTTTTGCGCCTCTGTAAATCTCACTTTTCGAAACCATTGTAGATTCTAATAAATAGAGCATATTTATCATACGGGTGTTATGGGGTAAACAGTTCTAAAATTCTCATTTTCTATAGTTAATGCTCCTTTCCAGTAGATTTATTCAAATAGGTTGGGTCTAAAAATAGTCTGAGAGGTAATGAGTTAAAATTGAATGTTTTATTTTTATAATGGTCAACGATAAAGAGAAGTTTTGCCCTGGCAGAAACTGTAGAATGAGATTTATATTATTTTACAAACATACAGAGCCGACTCTGATGAGACTGCTCCTACACTAGTCGTCTGTGTGGGTCTAGTGTGTTTTCAAAGGCACTGGAAGGCGTATTTGTGCGGGTTAATCTCAATATATTTTTATAAACCATTTAAGCACACTACAATAATGCTTGTTAGGGCCCCACATGAAGATTCGGGTGCCCTATAGTAATCAGCTTGTCTGTATGTCCGTCTGTCCTCTTGCACGAATTGATGGTTAAGTAACACTGAGAACAAAATATATTTTGTCTTTTTCTTTTTATGTGACTAAATTTCCATTTTATGTGACTATTTTTAACGAAAGAATAGTCACATAATACTCATTCCGTGAGAACGTCCGTCTGTCTGTCCGTCCGTCTACCCGTCCGTCCATCAGTCTGTCCGTGTTTGGTTTCCTCACAATATCTCCTTAAGAAATAGTCCAATTTTCACCAAACTTTCTCAGAGTACTTGATATTCAAGTACCTCACATGGGTTCAGTAATCGGCAATCTCCGCGCATTTTTTTTGGTACATGTAAATAACGGGCATTTTAACTTAGGTTGCTAGAATCTGATTAATCAGTTGGTTTCCGCTTAACATCTCCTCAAGGAATGGTTCAATTTTCACCAAACTTGCTCAGTGTACTTGATATTCAAGTACCTCACATGGGTTCAGTGTTCGGCAATTTCCGCCTATTCTTTTGTAAATAACGGGCATTTTAACTGAGGCTGCTGTAGTCTGATTAGTTAATTGGTCTCCGCTCAATATCTCCTCAAGGAATGGTCCAATTTTCACCAAACTTGCTCAGTGTACTTGATATTCAAATACCTTGTACGGGTTCTGTGTTCGGCAATTTCCGTGTGTTTTTCGGAAAATTACAGGCATTTTCCCTTAGGCTGTTGCAATCTGATTAGCTGATTAGTCTCCGCGCAATATCTCCTCAAGGAATGGTCCAATGTTCACCAAACTTGCTCAGTGCACTTGATATCCAATTACCTTGCCCGGGTTCTGTGTTGGCCAATTTCAGCGCATTTATTTTCGGACAATTAGGGCCATTTTCACTTAGGCTGCTGCAATCTGATTAGCTGATTGAAACCTGTGCAAATATCTCCTCAAGGAATGGTCCAATTTTCACCAAACTTGCTCTGTGTACTTGGAATCTAAGTACCTTTCATGGGTTCTGTGTTCGGCAATTTCCACACATTTTTACATGTAAGAAAAGTATGGGCATTTTCACCTAGGCTGCTGCAATCTGATTAGCTGATTGGTTTCCACGCAATGCAGTGTATCTCCTCAAGGAATAGTTCAGTTTTCACCAAACATGCTCAGTGTTACTGCGTACTTGATACAAGTACTTTGCATGGGTTCTGTGTTCGGCAGTTTCCGCGCAGTTTTAGTAACATTATAGGCATCTTCACTTATGCTACTGCTTCGCTTGGTGTACCTGATACCCATACTTTGCATAGGGTCTGTGTTCGGCAAAATCCGCGCTTTCTTTTTAAGTACAGACATTTTCACTTAGGCTGCTGCACTCTGATTATCCGATTGGTTTCCGTGCAATATCTCCTGAAGGAATGGTCCAATTTCACCCAACTTGTTCCGTGTACTTTCTATCCAATTACCTCGTATGGTTTCTGTGGGTGGCATATTCTGTACATATTTATTGGCGATGATACAATCTGGTTGGCTAATAGTTTCTGTGACATATCTTCTGAAAGATTGGTCCGATTTCTATCAAACTTGCTCACTATATGCTTATTATTCAAGTACCTAGCAAAGATTTCTTGGAGTCACATATGGGCCAATACAATTAAGAAGAGAGAGAGAGAGAGAGAGAGAGAGAGAGAGAGAGAGAGAGAGAGAGAGAGAGAGAGCACGAGAGCACGAGAGCACGAGAGAAAGGAGAAAGAGATGGAGAGAGGGGAGAGAGAGAGAGAGAGAGAGAGAGAGAGAGAGATGACAAGAATGTAAAAGAGCACATTATCTAAACCAAAGAGTCTGCAAAATTTTGTTGTTGATAGGAATGCATTACTCTTACAGGTCTTTACGTTTGTTTCATAGCCTAGTCTTTTTTTCATTTTTCTATCAATGACACCGTCTATATGGTGCATGATGGACGGTGATTGGCTTAATAAAATACTCCTCACCATAATGCCATCTATGAACATGTAGAACCACACTCACCGGCTTCCAGTATGCCCAGAGCTACATGTACATATCACGATGAGTACCTAATTACTAAAATCGTCATTTCTCCACCAAATTATATATTGTGACCATTCTAAAGAATGGTTCGAGACGATTCTAAAGAGTGGTGACAGTATAGGGTTTTGCGGAGAACTAAAGGAGCTATGCTTGAAAATGTTTAAATTTACGTTTGTTTAGATCTTATCTGGAGCTCTGATGCAATTAATTTCCTCAATACCAAATTCGCGACAGCTTAAATCATTAGAGACATCTTGTACATGTAGCAGAGGGCATATTTATTTGATCCAGGTTTTTCCTAGTTGGGAAGGGGATGGGGACAGCTATAAGTTCAGATATATATCAATTATCAACACAATTATGTTTAGTGTATTTATTATTTATTGGGCTGCTAAAAGAAACATTTCATTAATTATCCTACTAGATCAAACACGCTGTTTAAAAGTGCACAGTTGCTCTGTACCCAACGGAGTACAGCAGAACCTGTCTTAAGCGGTCAACCATTTGTTGAACACATGATCATTACAACAGGTGGTTGCTTAATGCAGGTAAAAAGTAATACAGAAAGCTCCAATAGGAGCTTTCTGCATTAATTTTGACATGCATTAAGCTACCATGTGCCTGACAGACCCATAATTAGACGTAATGTTGATGACCGCTAAATAAGATTCTACTGTATACAACACGCTTGGAAAATAGAATACTAGTAGACGATAATATACGTTGCATGATTTATACATATTACAGAGTTGGAACTCTCTTTGATGTCTTAATTTGTTTCTGTTCAATGAGTTCATGATCGTAAACGAAACATTTATAATTTAATCTAAGCAAGCGTGGCAAACACGTTTACTGATACAAACGGTCTTTTGAAATAGCAACTGACACTCATTGATGCTGATGGTCAGCACATTAAGATACGCTACGATGACACAATTTACCATCCCTGATAGCACATAAGAAAAACAAAGATACGCTATTGAACATGGTGTAATCAGAACGCTCTTTTTCTGTATCCTTCTACTTGATAATATCATCTTTAACCCATTTGCTCCGACGATCCCATACATGGGACGTAGGCAAACAGTGTAGACTCTGATAATGCGGCGTCTGATCAGAGTCTACCCTGTTTGCTGATAGGAAATTCAATATAAAACAAAACAAAAATGGAAATTTAGACCAGAAGTCCCTTAGATAAAAGATGGACTAATCCGATATATAAGCATGAAAGAATCCACTGGGAGCAAATAGGTTAAAAACGAAACAAATCAAATCAGACAACCCCTGTAAGAACTGCCTGATCAGGGCCTCTCCTGTTTGCTTATTACTACAGTGAAAAAGCAAGTTTTAGAAGTGAAGAAATGAGTACTTTTTAGGCAGATGGCTGCTTAATGCAGGATGAAGGGCATGCAGGAAGTTTATAGAGGAGCATTCTGCTCGTATTTCAGCCTGCATTAAGCTGCCACTTGTTTTAAACACCGATAATGATACACTTGTTTCAGTGTTCGAACTATCGGGTTTTTTTGTAGGTTACAGAAGTGGTCCACTCATATTAATATGGTAATCAATTCCAGTATTTATTTTATACAACCGTAATAATTAAAACCACACTGTGATCATATGAGACTGTCAAGTTTGTCTGCACTGCAGATGGACTTACTACGTTGCGTTTTTCGCTCGAGCTGGTGGGACATCTGGAGATCAAATTCCTTTTAGGAGGAGGTGCTACATGTATAGTCAAGAGTTTCACGGACGGTACCCCAGCTCGGCGTTGAAAAAAGCGAAGTCCCAGCCGTCGTCGATGGTTGAAGACTCCCCGCCACACATATACACACAATAATAATGGGCGAGGCTGTGCATAAATATTCATCAAGAACAAAACAGAACAGAGTTTTATTGAAGACTTATACAAAGTATATCGTCTTGTTTACACATAATGCATACATTTATCGTAATCGCAGAGCTGAGTATCTAAATATAGCAGATATAAACAAAAAACATATAAATGCAAAATCAGCAAATATACTGAGGATGAAAAATACAGTAAATTTACTGGGAACTCAAAATTGTGTTTCTTAAAGTCATAGCTTCTTTAATGTATTTTGAACATTTTATCAATACTTTTCTGTTTTGGGATTTTAGTAATTCAATAAATTTAAACATATCTGGTCTTGCATAATAATATTTCTTCAAGTATAGTTTTCGTAGCTCAGTATAACTGGGACATATAGATATAAAATGATATCCATTCTTCTAAACCTAAAAGGCTACAGTACTGGCAGTATCGTTACTCACGTGGTATACTATGTCTTGCGTACCGCCCAGTTTGTATACGAAATGGATGGACCGAACGTCTCAGCCGACTGAATACAATCTATAATTGCATGGTAGTATATCAAGATCATTTTCATTACAAAATGATTAAATCATTGCCATGGCATAATTGGAATGTCCACAATAGCCGATTTGGTACTAGTGGCCAGCTTGCTACATGTATGCTGTCATTAGTTGTAAGAAGTAATAGAACCTGTCGTGTTGTCAGTACAACTAACTTGGTGTGGGTTAAAAGCTTTAACTCTTTCGCTGCCAATCGCAATGTAATCGGATTACCTATGCAAACAGTTTGGATCCAGATGAGATGCCGAATAACTCGGCGTCTCATCAGGATCCAAACTGTTTGTTACTGTGAATGTGTCTTGAAACAAAAATTAAGATAAATAAAAGTGGAAAATTGTAGCAGACGACAACGTTTGCAGCCGACAAAATTTGGCTGCGAAAGAGTTAAAACCCATAACCTATTCCCTCATATTGACGCCTTTTGATGCCTCTGTTAAAGTCACGTTTTGAAACCATTGTGATAAACAAAGCAAAATATTGCCCCATTGGATCAAATGCTCTATTTATCACAATGGTTTCAAAACTACACAACTCTAAAACAATCCCTTTTTCTAGTAAATGCTCCTTTTCAGTGGACGTATTCAAAGAAGTTGGGTCTAAAAATAGCATAAGAGGGAATGGTTTAAGTGTAAAAAGGATCTACACTTGTTATGGTTCCTTCACTAATCATGTAAGAAGTATGGACGTCATAAATATAAATAAGCTGCAGTTTTATAATGACATTATAAACAAGACTTTTTGGCCATGGTAGAAACTACAGAATCAGATATATACTATTTTATAAGCAAACAGAGAAGATCACATGCGTCTAATCTGGATCTACTCAAACTGAAATTGAACAAACTACTGAATACCGGATATCCTTTCACATATCGCTCGCAACCTCCACACAACGGCACGTGGCGTATAGCTACATTGAAAATGTTTGTGTTTTCATCCCTTGATCCATGAATATTCATGACATAAAATAGTGACTCCATAGATATACAGTAAAACCCCGCTAATGCGACCACCAAAAAGGGGCATAATTCTGGGTGGCAGAGGCAGGTGGTTGCTTAATGCAGGACGAAAGTTATGCAGAAAGCTCCTATAGGAGCTTTCTGCATAACTTTCGTCCTGCATTAAGCAACCACCTGCTTTAGACGACATCAGTGGCTGTTTATTAAGTGGTCGCATTAGCGGGGTTTCACTGTAATTAGATTATAGTTATAATGACACATGGACATGGAACTATTTGTCCATAGTAGAAACGAAACTGTAGAATCAGAGCTAAATAGAGAATATTTGGTTCCTAGCTTTGAATGAGAAATGTTATCTGGCGAGGCGGATGAATATATCAGGTGAGCCGAACCAAATATTCTATTTATCCTTGTCACGACAGCAAACTATAAAATTATTTTATTTTGTACCGAATGTACCACACAATGCACCGCAAAGTATACCCGACTCTACTGGCTCTAGACTGTTGATGACGTCACTTTATAACATAACACGTGGCTTCAGCGTGACGTAACACTATCATTCATTTTTTGATAATCATGGGCATATAATCACTAGTGAATAACATTCGAACGACCGAATGACATTCGAACGATTCATACGCGCTGGCAAAACAAACAAACTGGCGGACGGTGGTCGACCTACCTGTCCACGATTGAGTCACGATAGATGGCAAAGGATTGTTGGCACTTGCGCCTTAATTTCGATAAAAGTATACAAATTGTAATCGCTGTCAGGAATCATATACAAAATGTATGCCAAAAAAGACCTACCAGCTACTCTGACCCATACAATCAATTCTACATTTAAATTAAAATGCCTCCTCAACTTTGCATTTTCTTCACCGCATGTCCTTTTGTTTATGCAGATTTCTACTCATACAGATATCTCATCAATCAACAACAATAGTCATCTGAATCCAGCACAGCACAAACATATTTCAAATATGCTATACTCACTAACTCAGCTGATCGCGAAAATCTTCCTCCTGTTCCAACACATTTTATGCAGCAGTTCGTACTGAATCTTTTGTCCACTTCAAACATTTTCACTGAACTTGAATCGAGATTTTTTTTCTCGGTGGAAATGTCCATGTCCATGTGTATACATACAACACTAATGAAGGGCTTAATATACCAAAACGAAGGCGAATTTCGAATCCCATTGACAGTGAGTGTCGGACATGTTGGCGACTGTATGTAGGTCTTCATGTAAATGGCGCGCTTTACATAGACACATGTTGTGTACAATGACGTCATAATGTGACGTGTTTGTAACTATGTATGTCAAAACTGTAACTCAAAAATTATTTTGACGTGTTTCTGTATGTTTTTGTATCATAAACTATCACAATTAAATTGAATACCAGAGAGGTCTGAATTAGATCCTGGTTGATATGACAGTAAGTAAAAAATAAAGTTGGAAAATTTGGACCTACTTTGTCCCAGTTACCTAGCGAACCTAATAACACCTTTCATTCATCATTTCTATATGTAAGGAGAATTTATAACAATCCACGTTACTGCTGAAATATTGACTGCAAATAACATTTGTGTGTGTTATGTTATAAATAGGATCTTGCATTCGTGTTCATGATTATTGGATTTATTAAATTCGTCTTTTTAAAACGATAAAAAACGAGCTTTAGACTCATTTAATAAATCCAATAATCAAGAACACTCATGTAAGATCCTCTATATAAAGGCGTTATTACGTCACTGGAATTCCACTGAAAAAATGCTCAAAACAAAACCGTTGCCCCGGTTGGTTATGTGAGAAAAAGAACCTGTCACTTGATGTTTGAGACAAGCTGATCTAAACCTCGTCTAGAATATAAAAGTCAAGGCTAGCTTAATAACATTTCAATTCTAGACTCGGTTGAGATAGACGCCGATAGAATTAAAATAGAACTGACTATAGAATACAGGATCTAGACGATTTATGATTCTTGATGTGGATTTATCTAAACACGGTAATTTCGCGACAGACAACTAGATCTAGTCTAGATCTAGATCTACTACTGTCAGTAGGTCTAAGAATATAAGTTTGAGAGAATGAAGTGAAATAATTATTTAGTTTAACGGGTATCGATTGAAATCAATTCGCTTTGTTAAACTTTTTTTATTCAGTAGATCTTTGTTATCCGTCAGGAAAATAGGCACGTGACAGGATAATATCATTTCTTAAGCAGGCAGAGTAGACCCATGTCATACGGCTCGTACAGGAGCCGTATGATCTAGGTGTACTGTTTGCAAAGACATAGAAAGGCGTATTCATGGAGTAAAGAAAGGATTAACCCTTTCTGTGCGAAATAAATATCATATGATGCTAAGGTTATTATCTGTTTTAGGTTTCAAACGCGTTTTCTTCAACTTCTTTACTAAAATATAATAAATGTCAAACTGTTTGTATTCTGAAGAGACGTCGAGTTACTCCTCTTTCTTTACGATAGAAACATTGAACCATTACTAGTGTTGTACTTCTTGTTAAGTAAAGACAAACTGTTTACTTCTTCTCTTAATGCTTGATTTCATATGCAGTCAGTAATAAAATAATGTAGTCAACAGGAAATATTTACAACAATGCATGTGAGTGTTGTTCCGAGTGACAAAGTTTATACTCAAAGTATTGATTAAATTATCCACATGCATTATTAACTGAAAACTACTGACGAAACAGTGAATATTAAATTTGACACTTTTGAGAATTTTATTGCCTCTGGCAGATCAGTATATCAGGCGCAATGACAGTGTAATGAAGAAATACAGGTTCCATTAATATAATGGGTTTGACGTTTCTGAGTTCAAATGAATTTTCATGAACATGTTACGCGTTTGGTAAAAAAAAAAATTCACGCATTTTCAGCATTTGCCGAGACATGGATGTTAGATTGAACCCTTTTCCTCATATCAACGTGTTTTTCACGCATTTGCAATCAGTGTAGACCCAGATCAGACGGTTCCTATAGGAATGTGTTGGCTAAAGGAATTTGAAAGATGACTACAATGTTCCAACTTCCATATTTCATTACACCTTTTTGTCCATGAATATTGTAGAGTAGGTATTGAAATTTGGAATAAACATGTCCTGGCTACCAAGTCGTTTAATCAATTACATTATGAATATTCGTGTAAAATTAACCCATTTGTGCCCACGATCCCATATATGGTACATATGCAAACAGTGTAGACTCTGATCAGACGCCGCATCATGCGGCGTCTGATCAGAGTCTACACTGTTTGCTGATAGGAATTTCAATATAAAACAAAACGAAATTGAAAATTTAGGCCAGACATCCCTTAGTAAAAGAATGGACTAATCCAATATATAAACATGGAAGAGTCCACTGGGCGCAAATGAGTTGATGACATCAATATTTATCGTATGGAGTTTGATAATTGACGTTAAAATCCTTCGGGTGGTTTTACTATGGTAGAAGCTAAATAATCAGATTAAATCATTTTATAAGCACACGAAGTAGACCCAGATCAGACAGGTTTTGTTGGTCTGTTTGTCAAGGCGTTAAACGGCTTATACGTGAAGTAAAGGGTTAACACTTTACTCAATGAATATTTATGGAAGTAAGATTTATACTGTAGAAAACAAGGAAACAATTCCTACTGCATTAGTAGGAATTGTATGTCATACATTGGTAATACATGTAGTGGTATCTGGAGACATAACTGTCAAAGACCGAAAAAAGTTTTTCAAGAATATTTAAGAGAATCGTGTTTCTAGCTTTCTAATGCTGTCATAGATTAAATTCCCTTTTAGAGAATATGTTAATTTTAAGGGTGTCCAAAAAGAAAGTTTACAGTTTCATCCCCCTATAACTTTGTCAAATATTGAACTATATTGGTGAAAAATACATCATTTTAAAGCATACATACTCAAGTTTTTATTACGCATAAAAATTACGCGCTTAAATATGTAAGGTCGCGACGTTATGACGTCATTCAAAAACCTGTTATTTCACGATGTGGCGTCTGACGTCGTATTTTTGTCGTGAAAAGTTATTATGAAATCGAAAGTGTTACTGATGTTCAAACATAGTTTAAATATGCATATAAAAGTGTGAGTAGAGTGAACATCTACAAGATGATAAGAAAGTTTGAAGAACGTGGGACAGAAAAAGATTCTCCAAGGTCGGGTCAACCATAGACCAGTAGAAGTAACAAAAATGTTAGCGTGCTCCAAGGCATGCTGTAATAAAGTCCTGAAAAATCATTAAGGCGCACACCATCAGAGACCGGTATTTCCAAATCTTCTGGGCATAATATAATAAGAAAGGGTTTAGAACTTTTCCCATACAAAATACAAATCATGCAAAGTTGATCCATAACTGATAAAATGGAAAATAACAATTTGTCGTTGGGCTTCTGACGTCGTCGAGAATTATGCGATGCTTTCCAAAATATTTTTCTGTGGGGCTATCTGAAGTCGTTAGTGTACAACGCAAAAACTAACGGACAAATCTAATCTCCAGCGAAACTTTAGGAGAAAAGTTAAGCAGATCAGTATAGACACATGTGCCAAGGTAATCAACTGTTTCAAAGAAAGTGTGCGAGAAGGGAAACTGCAAATGGGCAGACATCTTGAAAACGTCAAAAACTAACTGAATTGACGTCTTGGGCAAAATAAGGAAAATTTAGTAAATTGTATATGAGTATATGAGTGTCAATCTTTAAAATGATACCAGCTAAAACTTGTATCTATTGTCTATAAATATGCACATTTTCATTGTTATAACAGCACATTCAGTTATTATACATAGGCACTGAAACTGTAAACTTTCTTTTTGGACACCTGTATGTCTGACTGTGCAGTTTCTACCATTACCAAACACTCATGTGTACAAATGCCATTACAAGCTAAGATATATTCATGTTGTCATTATCTATCTCTTATATGAATATTAAGCAAGACAGAATTAACTTAATGAACAAAATGTGATTGGCTAGTAAATGTCTTTGAACATGTCCTCGTTAAACCTTTCCAACATTAACTACTCTTAGACCCAACCTATTATTCATCGCAATAGTTGGTTTCAAATGTGACTTTTATATAGAACCAAACGGACTCAATCAGAAGGAACGGGTTAGCCCTTTCCAGATATAAAATAAAAAACAAACTGCTCAAGTTACGTCCGATTTGTTAAAAATTGGAGAAAATATTAACCCAGTGACAAACAACTTGGATCCTAGTGGGATGCCGAGTTACTCGGCGTTTTCTCTGGAAACAAACTGTTTGCAAGTTAGGTCCGCTCGAGCTTTGCCGGAGGAGGGTTAACCCATTCCCTCATATTGACGACTTTTGACGACTCTGTAAAATTCACTTTATGAAACCATTGTGATAAATAGAGCATTTGCTCCTATAGGAGCAAATGCTCTATTTATCATAATGGTTTCAAAATACAAAATTCTAAAAATTTCCTTTTCTCTAGTTAATGCTGCTTTTCGGTAGACTTATTCAAAGAGGTTGTATCTAAAAATAGTCTATGAGGTAATGGGTTAAGAGATAGATGTGCCTTATCATGCTGGTATACAGAATATGTCTGACACTTCCTACGTTTTGTTTAAAGTTTAACAATGATTTTAGTGGACGGCATCAAACATAACAAAAGAATTCTTTCATTTGCAGTTTGTTGTACGGTAAAGACTCATTAATGCGAGCTCACGATTTATTAACATAGGATGCCGTAAAAACAGATGGTTGTTTAATGAAGGGCAACATTGATACAGAAAGTTCCTATAGGAGTTTTCTGTGTCACTTTGTCCTGCATTTAGCTAGTGCCTGTTTTAAAAAATCCAGAATTATATTCCTTTTGAATGGTTGTATTAACAATACTTTACCTTTTAACCAATTCCATCATACTGACGCCTTTTGACGCCTCTGGAAAAGTCACTTTTGAAACCATTGTGATAAATAGGAACAACTGCTCTATTTATCACAATCGCTTCCAAACTGCACAATTTCAAAATTCCAAAAAGATTCATTTTCTCTAATAAATGCCTCCTTTCGGTTGATTTAGTTATAGAGGTAGGATCTAAAAATAGCCTATGAGGTAACTGGTTAACTGAAGTGAATAAATATATACAGATGTTAATGGTTCATCATTTACCTTAAACAGCAGCGGACTGAGCCTGCTGGAGCCTACTTTAACCTCGCTTTAACCCTTTACTCCATAAATACGCCTTTCTATGCCTTTGCAAACAGAGTAGACCCAGATCAGACGGCCCCTATAGGAGCCGTCTGATCAGGGTCTACTTTGTTTGCTTATGACGTTATACAGATAAGATTCTACAGTTTCTGTCATGGTCAAACATTCCTGTGTCCATGTGGTATTATAGCAAATGAATCTAAATAATATTCATGACGTCAATATTTTTACATGAATATTTATGGATGAAAGGGTTAACCTCTTCGCTGCCAAGCTAAAACCAGAACAAGAGATAAACGTGCGTCCTCAAGTACTTAACCCATTCCCTCATAGGCTATTTTAGACCCAACCTCTTTGAATGAATCTACCAAAAAGGAGCATTAACTAGAGAAAAGGAAAAAATTAGAAATTTTTAGTTTGAAAAGAGCATTTGCTCCTGTAGGAGCAAATACTCTTTTTATCACAATGGTTTCAAGAAGTGGTTATTACAGAGGCGTAGAAAGGCGTATTTATGGAGAAAAGAGTTAAATCGTCATTTCTCCAGCAAACCCAATGTTGTGGTCACAACATAGGGTTTGGAGGAGAAATAAAGAAGTTATTCTTGACTATTTCAATGTTCGCATCTAACCTGGATCTCTGTATAAACACAATATTCTAGTTCAAATTCCTAAATGGATTTTTCTTCAATTACTTAAAGAACTTCAGTGTGTATGCAGCAAAGTGTATCTTGACTAAGTCGTGTGATGGCGAAATTGTTAAACGTATGCTATGCAAATGAAACTTTATGTGTTGTCTTTAGCGGATATAATGAAATACAACGGTTTGAAATTAGCATACAATTACAATGCTTTAAAACCATTGCCATAGTAAAATATATTCATTCGTTCTCAGCTTTTCCAAGACGAACAGAATATGGAAACCGATGGAAAGTGTTTGAAAATTATCTTAACACTTCACTTGCTATTCACGTCAATATACATACCTGTAAATAGTGAAGACCCAGGTGAGACAGCTCCTGCAGGAGCTGTCTCATCAGGGTCTGCACTATTTACAAATTGATTGTGCAACCAGTGCACTCCACAGCAGTGATTGCACAGCGAAATACTTGTACACAGTGAAGATATATGTAATTATACAACAGGGCATGGGTAAAGAAGGAAAAATGTATTTTAAAATTCAGCAAGAGAAGGGTTAATCCTTATCCCAGTATTTGGGGCCTGACTTGCATTTGCAAACCGGTTGAATCCAGATGAGACACCGAGTCACGTGTCGTCTCATCGGAATCAAAGCTGTTTGGAACGCTGTGAATAATTTCTGAAAAGCTAAATCGGAAGTAGTCCAAATTGTACCAGTCTTTAACCCTTTCGCTGCCAGTGCCGGATCTGTGATTACCTATGCAAACAGTTTGGATCCAGATGAGACGCCGAGTAACTTGGCGTCTCATCAGGATCCAAACTGTTTGTTACTGTTACTATGTTTTTGAAACAAAAATGAAGAAATTCAAAAGAATGAAAATTTGTAGCAGACGACAAAGTTAGCAGACGACAGAGTATAGCAGCGAAAGGGTTAAGATCTAAATTTGAGCAGACATTGTTTTTACAGTGAGATAAAGGTTAAGTGTTTTCGAACTTAAACACATACACTAGGTTCACAATTGCCGTAGAATGTAGCAACATTGTGAAACATTTACTAGTATACTTTCATCTTGTAATATACGCACTGCATGTGTAGTGGCCTATCCCTCTACAATCGACCAACGCGCCTCCCTCTTTGAAATCTAGGACTAAAGAAGACTATAAATGATGGTCGTTTAAAATGTTCTCTGTGATCGATCACCACGCTTCCCTCTGTGTTTGTGCGGCGACATGAATGACATAGTACTCTATGGTGACGAACTCCAAGAACCGAAGACGAAAAAGGAGGGCGTTGGATAGTTGTACAGCAGAACCTGTCTTAAGCGGTCATCAAAAAGAGGTCTAACTGTGGGTCTGTAAGGCAGGTAGTAGCTTAATGCAGGTCAAATGTAATACAGAAAACTCAAATAGTTTTCTGAATTACTTTCATCTTGGATTTAGAATCCATCTGCTTTTTAAAACTCCCGTGTTCAATCAATGAATGATCGCTTAGAACATGGTCTACTGTATGTTGTTCTTTTTGTCATACACCTAAAGACTTCTCTATAGTACATGTAGCTCTGCCAGAAAAGTCAGTCGGGTACATTTGTTACCGGTTTCAGAGTTACACTTTAAGTTCGTATAACTCATTCCCTCCTAGACAAATTTTAGATACAACCTCTTTGAATAAATCTACCGAAATGGAGCATTTACTAGAGAAAACGAAATTTTTAGAAATGTGTAGTTTTGAACCCATTGTGATATAGAGGATCTGTTGCGAGTTGTCTTTTAAGATCACATGTTCCTTAACGAGTCTTAGAAAATGTCATTAAGCGAGCCTTGGCGAGCTTAATAACATTTTCTTGGTGAGTTTAGGAGCATGTGATCTTAAAAAACAACGAGCATCAGATTCTTTTTCTCACATATCAAAAAGTGCATTTTCGCCGTTTAAATGACATGTAAACATCGGGTTTCATGGTTTGACGTTATATATATGACGTATGACGTCATATATGTTCTAAAGTGATCTTACACGTGTTACAGATAAGGGAATCTTAACCCGTTGTTCTAACATGGAGATAAGGGAAGGTATGTGAGAAAAACAATATCACAATGTTTTCAAAATGTCACTTTTATAGAAGCGCCAAAATGCGTCACTAGGAGGGAATGTGTTAAGGCACTTGCTTGGATTATTTGGTATAGTTGCAGACTCCCTTTTCCGTATTTGTTTATAACTTATAAATATTGTGTTAACCCACACTTATGTTGTGGAGCTGTCGAGAGGGGGGATTGCATGTTTACTTACACTGTTCAACTGATTGGATGAGTATGGGGTAGTGTGAGGTTGGACGCGTCCTCCTAACAATAGTTTAAATATATTTTATTTCATAATCAGCAGAAATAGGGTTGAGCAACAAGTTATTCCAACTTAGATTAAGCTCTTTCCCATCAGTTATTGTAATAACAAAATAGAAAACTTAACAATAGTTAAGTCTTTAAGGCAGGTCGAAAGTTAACCAGCGAGCGCCAACAGGAGCTTTCTGCATAACTTTCGTGCTGCATTAAAAAACACATGCTTTTATACTTATGTTAAGTCTCAAAGTTATGTCTCTATATGTGCGTTTCTTTATAGCAGCTTTAAATGTTGCAGTCTAAAATGTATTGTTCTACATACTACCGGTGCATAGTCTTTACAACGCATGGCCATTCCCTGTAATATTTCCAAACGCTGTAACTTGACACTTCACATTTATTTTGCGAACGTTATTATAGACACGTTACCACATGAAACGAAAGATAGTTATATCTTGACACAGATTGCTTACGCCAAGAAAATGCCGAATTTATTAGAGAATTGGCGTAAATTATTCATGAGATATGAAGATTCCTGTCCTAATTTACGCATGAGATTTGAGATATGTCTGATTTATTTCCTTTTTATTGAACAATTATTCTACAACACTAATAGAGGAGGGACTCTAGCGTCTATCTTGACAACTGCTTGTCAAATACATGAAGCAGGATTTTCTTTTTACCAACAGATTATTTGCGAGTTATCCCCTTTACCTTTAAGATACATCATGTACATTGTACATGTATGCCGTTTATTGCGTTTGCAGAACAGTCCCAGACCAGGCAGCTCCTGAAATAGCTTTCTGATCAAAGTCTATTCTGTTAGCTTATGGAATAAGATCCTGATTCTGCATTTTAAATGGCTAAGAACAATGACCTTGTCTATTGATCATTATATAAACATCAGTTAATGAATATACATGCATTTATTGATTTTGTACCTGTATACATGTACATGCGTAAAGGGTTACAAATACGAACATTCTATGTGCATGTAGACATATACCATAACTATTTGTTAATTCTTTCTCTGTTGAATATTCATAATAGAAATAAACTGATTTTTATGATGGCATATGCACGCATGAAGTTCGTATTGGTAGAAACTATAGACTCCGATCGATTATAATTTCATAAGCAAATGGGGCTGAGCTTGGTCAGTAGAGTCCTATAAGAGCTGTCTGATCTGGGTCTACTCTGTTTGCAAAGACGTGTAAAAGCGTTTATATGATGGAATCGTTTTATATTGCGACCTTGCCTTATAACATCTGTTAAGCCTCTTGGTCGACTGTTTTTTTCCCTTTTTTCCTGGTTTAATTTGCGATTAACAATTAAGGTGAAACATCGCCAATTCGAACACACAAATAGGAACCATTATCGGTGTTGAATACAGATGACTTCTTAATGCAGCCTGAACGTCACACATAAAGCACTGGCAGGATACAAAACGGATTAGCGAGGCTTGATTGTATTAATTAACATATTCACTGTTGTATATTCATGGAAGAAATAATGACGTCATGAATATTAATAAGATTTTTATTTTATAATGGCATATGAACACAAGACAATTTGGCTCTGGCAGAAGCTGTAGAATCAGATGTATATTACACCATAAGCAAATAGAGCAGATCCTGATCAGACGGTTCCTTTAGGAGCCGTCTGATCAGGGTCTTCTCTGTTTGCAGATGCATGAAAATGTGTTTTCATATTAAGGGAAAGTGTGTACAAGTGTGTGTGTAATGAGAATTTAAAAAACCCCTATATCTTTGTAAAATTTTCAAGACGAAGTATAGCTTTCAATAAACTCATAACTCTATAGTCATTGTCATTAATGCATACTTTATAATTGGCAAGACTTATATTTACAATCAAATTAGCCATTTCCCTCATATAAACGCCCTTTCAGGTCTTTGCATACAGACCAGATCCAGATCAGACGGCTCCTGTAGGGTATGCCATGTTTACGTATGACATTGTATAGATCTGATCCTGCAGTTTGTTTTGTCTAAGCCAACACGTCCCTTGAAAATGTTACATTATAAAAATCAAGTTAATGAATATTCATAAAGTGACCAAGTCATGCATGAATGTTCATTAGAGAAATGGTAAAACAAAGAAACAATCTTTATTTAATTGAGCATGTAAGGCGTTCATATGTTTGCTTCAACCCTCTCAACGCTGAATAGTCCATCTGTGTTTAACCATCGAGTCCAGTCATACATACGGGGGAGGGGTGGGGGAGTTCAAATATTGACCCTTTCAACGCTGACTTTGTTGTTAGATTGGAATAGTCCATCAGTGCTTAACCATAGTGTCTAGTCAAATATACGGTGGAGTATTTCAAATATTGACCCTTTCGACATTGCAATTTCATAGTGGAATAGCCCATCAGTGTTTAATCATAGAATCCATTCATAGATACGGGAAATATAAAGAAATATGGAAAGTGAAAAATTGTAGCCATTTTAGAAAGTAGAGAAACAGATATTTCAGGATCCATTAGCAATCAGAGCAAACCCTGGCCAGACGGCTCCTATAGGAGCCGTCTTGTCTGGGTCTACTCTGTTTGCAAATGCATTAAATCGCGTGCATATGATGGACATACTTAATTATAGAATCCATCCAGTATGAACGACTCAAACTTTGATAATGGAATTATTTCTTCTAAAATATATGACAAAAGAGATGATTTTGATTTTAATATTGTAAAGTTTCCTCATCTTGACGGAGATGTTACCCGTGCCCCATCTTACGGGGTTTATATATCTCAACTTATTCGTTTTGCTAGAGCTTGTTCATCTATTGACGATTTTAACAGTCGAAATCTCATTGTAACTGAAAAGCTGCTTAAGCAAGGATATAGATACCATAAACTAAGAAAAACTTTCTCTAAATTTTACTATCGAAATCTCTCACTTATTGGCAAGTACCAATGTAATCTGAAGGCACTTCTGCGACACGGTATTTCACATCCTGAATTGTATGGTGATGTGATTTACAAACTTCGTAAAATTATTGGACATACCCATTTTCTCATTCTGTTCATCAAATATGTTAAAAAATCATTAAAAGGATATGATCCTATAGCACTACAACATACTGCATGTTTGGTTGCAACCCTTTTACAGTTGGCAATCACGCTGGCCTCTTTGCATGTACGCCGACAAGAAAGGTTTAGTACTCTATGAAGGCGACCCCTTAAATCCAGAAACGGAAGGAGGACGTCGGATATCTGTACTATTTCGTTTTTGTCGTACCCTTTATTGGGTTGCGAAAGCAGCCCAAACTTATTCGGCTTTGAATTTTGACCACGCGTTTCTGCGATCCTGTGTTTCTATAAAAGCCTTTTTTTTTTTAAAAAAAAACCAAACACTATGGTTTACTGTGAGACAAGTTTTTATTTATATATATTCATTTATTAAATATTGTCGGTGTTTTTTCTTTCTTTTCTGCCATGATTCAGTTTCAGTGAAAATGCTAGTGAATTAGGTATAACTGATTAAAATCACATTAGTAATCATAGCTGTCAGCGTGGTCTAAGGGTTATAACGATGTACTAGGAAATGTGAGGTCGTGGGTTCGATCCTCGATGGAAGCTTAATTATTTTGTTTTTCTCTCATATTTTCTTAGCACCCTTAGTATACGTGCTTTTGGTTTAAAAACATTTTGTACATAAAAATATAAGTCCTTTGTTTGCATTTTGGCTTTGTTAAAGTTATTTAGCTGAGACCTTTTACTCGTGATTTTGTTGACCGTTTTGCATATTTCGCCATTGTGCATGAATTTGCTTCTATTTAAATGTATATCTTATATTAACCTGTTCTTAATTTGAGGACAATATAAGTGAAAAAGTAAATGGGCATTGAGTCGACCTATTCGAATAATTTCATGTAGACTGTAAGTATGGGGGTTTGTATGCCATGTGAATATCACTTAATGTGATAATGGTTTCTACGCCAGTGTGTTTCAGCAAATGAATAATACTGATCTGTGACGTAATGTGTATTACTGGTGTCATACAAAGGTATTATGCATCATGGCTCATTAAAACATCCCCTCGTTTCTGCTATTAATTTATACATTACAGTCATGTTTTCCCAATGTATCTGTTAATTAAAAGTATTAAAAATATTGCTCCCTCTTTTTCTTCTATCCTGCTTAAAACATGTTACGCAGCCATTTTACGCTTGCGTAAAACCTTGCTTGTTACTTTTCTACAGTTACTCTGTTTGCAGCTCAATCACTGATTGCAGTGTACACTAGCGATAGGTGGATACAGTTTGTTCACTTAAATGTTTTCGTTATACATGCACTTTACCACTGTATTTGCCGTCGCGGTTGTTGTAGATTAGTCGGAGAGGGGATACGTTTATTTACACTGTTTGTCTTTAAGGGTGGGGTGGAATAAGTGTGAGGTTGGGCGCCCATAAACCGGTTTAACCCCCCAGTGACTTTTGTCACTGACCGTTCCAAGCCGTTCCATCTTCCCCCTATTGTATGTTTGTTTTGTCTTTGTGCGTCTCTTGATGTTTTTATAGTTATGTACATTTGCTGCTTCCTGGTGTTGCTGTTCGGGCGACTGTTTGTTCTGTATGTGGTGTTTCCTGCATGACTAATTTTTGTACTTGCATGATGATTTTGAATGGTAAACACTTGATACATGTGATACACTGTTTGCAAATGATAGGGTTACAGTGAAGCACCGTGAATGAAACAGAAATACTAGACACGTAAAAACAACGCTCAAAGTTAACCCTTTTCTTCATATAAACGTGGTTTCACGTATTTGCAAACAGAGTGAATACAGATCAGACGGCTCATACAGAAACCGTCTGATAAGGGTCTGCTATGTTTGCTAGTGGCATTTGAAATATCTGTCTCTTTACTTTCTAAAATAGCTACAATTTTCCACATTCCATATTTCATTATAACTATTTTGTCCATGAATATTCTGTAGGTATTGGACTTAAGAATAAACATAGAACAGGGAAAGGGTTAAAATGAAGCACTGTGATTGGCAAAAATACTACACGAAAAAATAACGCTCAATTAATACAGCAATTCGTTTTATTTGAAAATTCACATTCACAAGAAAGGTGATTATTGTCGAGTTGTTATATAGTAAAGGTTCGCAAATGAGACCATGTGATGTAATACTATATGAGTCTATAAAAACAGGCAGGTTGCTTAATGCAGGGCAAAAGTAAAGCAGAAAAAATCATTAGGAACTATCTGTTTAATTTCTATTCTGCATTCAGCTACCACTTATTTTAAATCCAGAACAATACTTCTTTTGAGCATATACAAGAATTCATATTGAACACTAGCAATCTCCACTTAGTCAATGGCTTAAAATCCTATATACCATGACATATGGATTAATTGAGTGCCGGTGTATTAAAGAAATAGAACATATAGATATGACCCTGTGTCGATATTTTATGTAGAAAACTGACCCGGTGCATTAACTTTACGTAGATTGGTGACACAGTGTAATAATGGATAGGGCACATCCATATACATATGACCCTTGGTCGCTGTCCATTGTCTACACCCATGAACTTGAATTAATGTATATGGTTGCTTATTGTTATAGATAGTGTGGTTCCACGTGTTAGTTTCTTTCCTTCCTTTTCCCTCTTAGATATGAATCTAAATACCTTTGCAAATAGAATAGGAACTGTCTGATCCAGGTCTGCTCTGTTTGCTAGTGGAATAATATAGATCTGATACTTCAGCATCTGCCATGGTAAAAATACCATCTTCATATTGTCAATATTTAAAATACAAGTATTCATATCTAATTAAATGCTCAGAAAAGACATTAATTGTTATCACCATACCTGTTCAGGAATACCAATTTGAAATCATAAAGTCGTTGAACGTTATTTTCAAAATCTTTATTTTTTTTTCATAAAGTCGTTTTCAAAACCTTTCAATCTTTATTTTAAGTTCATCTTGGCTGCTATGCTGGCATGATAAAGGGAATTACAGACTCAAAAGTGTCGAATTTAATTTCGCTGTTTTGTCCATGACTGTTAAGTTAATAAAGCATGCTGGCAATTGATCAAAACATATTTCGTGTGTAATTTGTTACGTCGTTCTCATACATGGTCGTAAACATTTCTTGCTGACTGTACAATATTTTATTAGTGACAGCATATGAAATCAAAACTTTATGAGAAGAAGCAGAACATCTTTGCCTTACAATATTTATGACAGGTTTATTGCTTTTGTCGTAAAGTACATACATTTCAAGAAAGCGAAAACACTGTTGGAAAACGTGATTAATCATTTACTTCATAGATACGTTTTTAAAATAACGTCTTTCATTCAGAAAATACCCAGATCAGACGGCTCTTGTAGGAGTCGTCTAATCTGGATCTGATCTGTTTTTATAGAATTATGTAGATCTGATTGTACAGTTTCTGCCATGATAAAAACGTGTTCATAACTGTACCATTATAGATAGTACGCTAATAATTATATTCATACATAAATTATTTTTTAAAAGAATATTCATTGGATAAGGGGTTACATCCCATACGGTTAACATCACATAATATGCTATATACGTACAATGCTATAAGTACAATAACGTATACAGTAAACCCCCTGTAAATCGGACGTCTAATTTAGTATAAACACCGGTCTTGGAGACAGGTGACAGCTTAATGCATGCTGGAAGTCATGCAAAAAGCTCCTCTAGGAGCTTTATGCATGTCTTACACCCTGCATTAAGCGGTCACCTGCCTAAAAGTATATAATTTCTTCTCTTCTAGAATTCTTGTTTAGAGGGGTTTTACTGTATGTAACATATTATAATATATTATACAATAACATATACATACAATGGTACTGTTACACCGGGCTCCGTGTTATAGCCAGCGTGATGATTTTAACCATTTCTTCCATAGGCTATTTGTAGACCCATCCACTTTGAATAAATCTACCGAAAGGGAGCATTACATGTAACTAAAGAAAAGGACAATTTTAAAATTTTGTAGTTTGAAACCATTGTGATAAAAAGAGCATTTGCTCCTATAGGAGCAAATGCTCTATTTATCACAATGGTTTCATGAAGTGCCTTTTACAGAGGCGTAGAAAGGCGTATTTATGGAGGAAAGGGTTAAGCTGCAGTGAAGAGATGGGATCTCAGCTCACTCCGTTGGGGTATTAAGATTATCACATTCGTGAGTGTTATTTAAGATTGTTTATTAGAATTGAGATAACGTTTTAAAATAAAATGATTTCGTCGTATTGGCGTATTCAAATGGAATGGAAAAAATGATATAAGCGAGCGAAACTCTCACGAACTATTCCAGTATAATAAGCAAACAAAAAGAACATAGGCATATCTACGAATATTTAACTCTTTCCAATCGGATTATTTGTCAGCGTTTTGAACCTTTAGAGTTTTTTTTGTCTTATGTCTTAAGTCTTAAGACATGATGCCTTATCATCAAGATAGTATGTGGACATCGTTGTGGCATTCCAACCGATTGATTTATTGCACAGCTATGTTATGGTCCCTTTATTATTCAATAAACAATATTTCTGATGTTGTTTTTCTTTTCTGACAAGATATTCGTCCGTGAATATTCATTATGAATTAATTACATCGTGCATATTAAGCAGATTAATTTAAAAATGTCATATGCAGACAGGACGATTTGTCATGGCAGGAATTGTGGTATCAGTTCTATATTCCATCAGTAAACAAACCTGGCCCTGATCTATACGGCGTGCAGGTCGGATGAGTTTTCAGGATGCGTTATGATTTCATGATTATTCCCCAACCAGAGTTTTAGATGGGTTTTCTTGTGTGCGCTATTTCCCAGTTTCTTTCATGGCCAAACATTCCTTTGTGCATATATCATCATATAATGTCAGCTATTAAATAGTCATGACGTCATATACCATCAAACAATGTCAGCTAACAAATAGTCATGACGTCATTATTCCTTACATGAATATGTATCTAGTGGTTTACAGATATTCGTTTCGTATTAACCTTGACACACAGTAAGTAACCATTAAATCTGGATTTCTGAAACAGACGGTAGCTTAATGCAGGACAAAAATGATAGAAAAAGCTCCTATATGAGCTTTTTGTATCACTTTTGCCCTGCATTAAGCAACCACCTGCTTTTAAGACGCCTTTGTTCAATGATTAAATGACTGCTTCAGACAGGTTCTTTTACATGTACAGTAAAACCTCGCTAATGCGACCACCTAAAAGATGTATAATACTGGGTTGTAGAGGCAGGTGGTAGCTTAATGCAGGACACAAGTAATGCAGAAAGAGGAACTTTCTGCATTATTTTTGTCCTGCATTAAGCAACCACGTGCTTATAAAGACACCCATGATTATTCATTAAGTGGTCGCATTAGAGGGGTTCTACTGTAATATTATATATAGTAAATCCTGTCTTAAGCGGTCACTCGATTAGTGAACATAAGTGTCCTGAAAAAAATAATGTCTGCTCAAGTTTGGATCAGGTGCAACTTTTGACTAGTTCCGGTTCGATCAAGTTTTTGAGAAACTATTGACCTAGTGTCAGACAGCTTGGATCCTGATCAGATACCGAGTTACCCGGCGTCTCATATTCATCCATCTTGAACTGTTTGCAAATTCGAGCAAGGTGGTGGGATAAGGGTTAGGTGCAGGATGTTGTAAATGGTATAGGGTTTACACAGTTTGTGACTCCATAAGCACACATATGGTAAAGTGTTACATAGCTGGTGAACTCTCACTAACCCCTCCGGGGCTAAGTAAATTTCATCTTTTGAGATTATCGTCTGCTTTTGATTTGAATGTGACATTTTCTTCAATTGCTTTACGACAAAACCTCTATAGACTTATTTGGCGCCAAACTCTTTTAGTCTGCAAACAATGTCGTCTGCTTTAAGTTTCAATGTGGACTTTCCTGAATGTTCTTCTATAGTAGGTAGGTGGCGTGTGTGTCAAACAGTTTGGATCCTGATGAGACACCAAGTTTCTCGGTGCTCCGTCTGGGTCCAAACATTTTTGCAAAGGTAGTCACGGATTCACTAGTCGCGACAAGACTCATGAGTCGCTTTCCGGCGACTTCTGTTGTTTAAGAGTTAAGTGCTCCTTTTCTAGATCGATTGGAGCTAAATGTCACGTGTCTTTGTAGTTCATATACGTCCACCATATCATTGTTGTGCATGTATGACTTGACAATGCATTAAAACATATTATTGGAAATGTAATATGAAATTATGGTCATGCCATGTAAACACAGTAGAGCCCCTCTAAAACGACCATCGTTTAGCGAATAAATGTCGGATGTACTTAAATGTAGGTGGTTGCTTAATGCAGGATGAAAGTAATGCAGAAAGCTCCCATAGTATTATCTCATTTACTCCTAGACTGTTTTAGACCCAATCTCTTTGAATAAATCTACTGAAAAGGAGCATTTACTAGAAACGTTTCCAATTGTGTAGTTTTTAAACCATTGTGATAAATTAAGCATTTGCTCTTATGGAGCAAATGCTCTATTTGTCACAATGGTTTCAAAAATGACATTTACAGGGTTGTCAAAAGGCGTCAGTAGGAGGGAAAGGATTAAGCTGTCATCTGCTTGTACGACCCAGAATTAGACATCGTTTCGGTGGTCGCATTAGAGGGTGTTTTACTGTATTTCATTGGCTTATGATGTATTACTATGGTCGTGGTCTCTGAACATTCGAACATTCCACATTTCTGTCATTTCGTTTGAATCCCCAAAGTCCTCATCTGATGACATTGGTCTGATGATGTCACGTGACCTTCCGTCATCATCGGAGTGCTCGTACTGCTTCCGATTTCCAACTGAGCTGCACTTTTTTCGGAAGCTAGATCGTAATTCCATTTCTTCGTGATGAGCACACAAATGAAACACCGGCGATTCGTCCGAATATGAGCGTACATAGAACAATCTTCTGGCCTCTGATGTTCTCGGGTGAGATTCGAAGTCCGGTATAACAATCTGTAATGCATAGATAAACTTTAAATTACTTCATAAAACACCGTTTTACGTAATTACAGACAGAATGGATCCAGATCAGACGGCTCAATATCTCTATATGAGCCGTCTGACCAGGGACTGCTCTATTTTCTTGAAAACCGCAATTATATCAGACACGATTCCATAGTTTCTACAATACATGTACCAAAACGTCCCGTGCTTATTTACGACTATAAAAATGTCATCTAATTAATATTCATAAATTAATTATTTCTTACAGAAACATTCATCAGGTAAGGGTTAAATCTCAATACCTCGGGGTTGTTGAACTCAATAGAGGCATAACCCTTACCACGCTGTGAATGAAATAAGTCTGCTCAAATCCCGTGCAATATTATCCATTCCAGGCCCCAAGGTTATAAAACGTTTTGCTTGAGTCTGAGATCATTCTCAAGCATCTGATTGGTCAGATTCTGAGCTTGTTCGCATCTGATTGGTCAGATTCTGAGCTTGCTCAGAATCTGACCAATCAGATACTTGAGAATGATCTCAGACTCAGAATCAGAGTTTTATAAAATTGAACCCTGCTTCAATCAAGCTTTTGAGAAACGTTTGGCCGTTGTCAAACTGCTCAGAAGAGAAGCCGAGTTATTAGAAGACTGAACAGGATCCAAACTGTTTGCCAATGCGAGACAGGTCGCTGTTAGCGGGACAAGAATCAATCCATTCCATTCACACACACCCTATTTAATATAAAGGCAATGTTCAATTTTCATGTTGGGATAAATGCAAAGAAATACATCCCAATTTCCCATTTGACGTTAAATGGTATAGCAAACAGTCTGATTAGAGGACTGGTCTGGATCTATACAGTTTGCCTGTGTCTTACTAAAGGGAGAGAAGATTTATTAATTATATCAGAGCTTTACCAAATTGGAAATATTTAGAAATGAACAATCAATATGCTATGACATATTAATTCATAACATTCGGGTTATTCAAAACTTTGAATGCAGGAAACGAGTGCACAACCATTTGCAAACAGTGTTGATCCAAATCAGAGGGTTCCTAGATGATCCATCTGGTAAGGGTCTGCACTATTTGTTATTCAAAACCCTCTTGCAAAATGTACCATTTCATAATGGATGGAATTTACCAAATTACACTGATGGACTACAGTAAAATCCCTCTAAACCTGGCGTAGAAATTATTAAGTGCCCGTCTTTCAGACGGATGGCAACTTAATGCAGGTTTATAGTCATGAAGAAAGCTCCTTTGGGAGCTTTCTGCATGACTGTTGCCCTATATTAAGTAGCCATCTGCCTAAAAACACTAAATTGCTCTTCATTAAAATTCCGGTTTAGACGGTTTAACTGTATTCAATTCACTCTTAAAACTCCGCGCTGAAAGGGACACGAGTCACTAATGTCATTTGCAAACAGTGTTGACCCAGCTGAGAGGACTCCTAAAGGAACCCACTCATCTGGGTCTGCACTGTGTGCCATGTTACACCTTTCTTTAGCAGAATCCCTAGATATTCACCATACGCTTGACCTGTTTGGAATAGTCCATTTGAAAAGTCAGCGTTGTAAGGAAAGGGTTAAAAAATCCGCACTGAATGAGATAATGCACAAGTATTATCCGAGACCTTTAGGGTTTATTGCACTGATATGAGAACGACTAAGAACAGTTTGTAAAATTAGTAGTTTTAGATGTAAATGGAAGAAATAACTTACAGAATGAAGATTGATTTATGCACAGAAACATTTCTAAATTATTCAAAATGATTCTTTATTACTCTTACATCATTGATGACAAATGACATTTTGTTTGAAATATGCAATCAAATTCGAAATTTCAACATAAATATCGAATGGATCAATTCAATAAACTCCAAATTGCTGACTATAAGAAAGAATTTTCAGTTTGAGCTTCTGCCGAAATTCTAATCTTGAACATTATTTTTTTTTACTTCCGTATAGTTCAAGCTTTATGGTGAAACTACAGACAATATGTCAAACAAATCGGATCCTGATGAGACGCCGCCAAGTAGCTCGGAGTTTCATCAGGGTCCATACTGTTTGCAGATGAGGATAACATAACACAATGCATGGAAAATGAGATTAATGTTAATGTATAGTTTCATTCTTGAATTAATTTATACGCTTTTCAAATATATTCTATTAAGAATTATTTTGAATATATGAATATTAATCAACGGTATTTTATCATAATAGAATTAATATGATCAATGAATTTGCACCTTGGCAGAAACTGTAGAATCTGATATATCAGTTATAAGCAAATGATTCAGACCCTGATCAGACGGCTCCCAGAGAGGATCCGTCTGATCTAGGTCTTCTTTGTTTGCAAGGGCGTAAAAAGGCATATACAGTAAAACCTCTCTATAAGGCCACTAAATTGTGTTAATTAGTTGGCATTTAGGGCAGGTGGCTGCTTAAAGCAAGGTGAAAGTAAAACAGAACGCTCCTATAGGAGTGTTCTGTTTTACTTTCACATTGCTTTAAGCAACCACCTGCATTTAACACAAAATACTTGATGTAATTGAGTGGTCGTTATAGAGAGGTTTTACTGTATATAAAGTAAAGTGTTAAGTTGGATAACTCTTTACCTGACAGAAGCGTGTTTTAATGCCTTTGCAATAGAGAAGATTCCGATCAGACGGCTCCTGTTAGTGTCTGATCAGGGTCTGGTTATGGAATAACATAGACCTGATTTTACAATTTCTGCAGTGGCCAAACTTTCCTGTATTCATGCGTCTCTATGCAGCAATGTAGAAAGAGAAAATGGAAGACTCTGTTTTATTGAGTCTCTTCATAAGCAGTTATTAACCATATCCTCCACAAATACGCCTTTATACGCCTCTGTAAAAGTCACTTTATGAAATCATTGCGATATATAGAGCATTTGCTCCTATAGGAGCAAATGCTCTATTTATCACAATGGTTTCAAACTACAAAACTCTAAAAAATCCTTTTCTCTAGTTTATGCTCCTTTTCGGTAGATTCATTCAAAGAGGTTGGGTCCAAAAATAGCCTATGGAGGAAAGGGTTAAATGTGCAACACTACCCCCCCCCCCCCCCCCCCCCCTAGTGCCGGCTTAAGCAGTCTTCAATGTTCATAACTAAATGCAGTGAAACTGATGACCACGAAGGATCAGAAAATATAACAACACTGAGAATAAAGTACGGGCCGAGAAAACACACTATTTCCAGCATGTAATGCTGAACAAACTTTCTTTACTGACGAGCAAATGAAATATTACACCATTTGGACTTGCTCAGAAGGTTGTTTGTGAATCACTAAACTTTCTTCTGGATAAAATATGTGTACGTTATGGGAATGCTATATACCGTCATGTGATTGGTATTTCTATGGGTACGAATTGTGCACAACTGGTCGCCTATTTGTTTTTGTACTGTTATGAGACAGATTCAATCCACAATCACAAGAAGATGTTATAAAAGCCTTCCATGAAACTTCTCGATATTTGGATAATATTTTTAACTTAGATAACCCTTTATTGATGTTCTGATTCCTACAATTTACCCCCAAAAAACTCAAAATGAATAAATCTAACCCTTCCGACACTTGTGTAGCTTTTCTTGATCTAGACCTTAAACTTGACAATGGAATGGTTTCTTCTAAAATATATGACAAAAGAGATGATTTTGATTTTAATATTGTAATGTTCCCTCATCTTAACGGAGATGTTCCCCGTGTCCCATCTTACGGGGTTTATTTGTTTTGCTAGAACTTGTTCATCTGTTGACGATTTTAACAGCCGAAATCTCATTTTAACTAAAAAGCTGCTTAAGCAAGGATATAGATACCATAAACAAAGAAAATAATTATCTAAATTTTATTATCGAAATCTCTCAATTATTGGCAAGTACAAATGTAATCTTAAGGCGCTCCTGTGACAAGGTATTTCACACCCTGAATGGTGATATGCTTTACAAACTTCGTAAGATTATTTGACCAAATATGTTAAAATATTCATTAAAAAGAGATATGATCCTTTGGTACTACAGCATACTGCATGTCTGTTTGTCAACCCTTTTACAGTTGGCAATCACGCTGGCCTCTTTGTATGTACGCCGACAAGAAAGGTTTAGTACTCTATTAAAGCGACCTATTAAATCCAGAAACGGAAGGAGGACGTCGGATATCTGTACTATTTCATTTTTGTCGTACCATTTATTACGTTTCTACAGTTACTCTGTTTGCAGCTCAATCATTGAGTACACTAGCGATATGTGAATACAGTTTATTTCACTGAAATGTTTTCGTTTTACATGCACTTTACCACTGCATTTGTCATTGCGGTTGTTGTAGATTAGTCGGAGAGAGGATACATTTATTTACACTGTTTGTCTTTCAGGGTGGAGATGGAATAAGTGTGAGGTTGGGTGCCCCTAAAACTGTTTAAACCCCAATGACCGTTCCAAGGCGGTACTTCCATCTCCCTCTATTGTTTGTTTGTTTTGTCTTTGTGTGTTTCTTAATGTTATTGGTAGTAATGCACATTTGCTGTGTTTTCTTGTGTTGCTGTTCGGACAGCTGTTTGTTCTGTATGTGGTGTTTCCTGCATGGCTCGTATTTGCACTTTTTACGGACGCCACACGGCCACTTAAAACCTGCTTGTTGTAAAGTACACACTTCTGAAAGGAGGAGATCCTTCGAAAGCAAAAGCAGCAATGCGAAAGAGCAAATTGCAGACCTGGTTGTATTGCATCCGCTCATGAGCAGTTGTTTAAAAGTGCAACATTACTCGCGCCCCTAGTAACGGCTTAAGCAATATTCAAAATCTCGCTGATGCAACCACGTAATTATCAGCATAGGAGTCTGTAAAAACAACTGGGTGTTTAATGCAGGATGAAAAGCAATGCAGAAGTCTCCTATTGGAACTTTTTGCATAAAGTATGTCTTACAGTAAGATACCACCTGTTTAAAAATCCAGAATCGTACTGATTTTGAATTATATTAGCGAGACTTTACTGTACAGGAAAACCTCTCTAAACCGGGATGCTAGTAGAGAAGAATTTAGATACTTTCAGGCAGTTGGCTGCTTAATGCAGGGTGAAAGTCACGCAGAAAGTTCCTAGAGGCGCATTCTGCATGACTTTCACCCTGCATTAAGCTGCCACCTGTCTCCAATACCGATATTTATATTAAATTGTACGTCCGGTTTATAGGGGTTTTACTGTATAGGATAGGCAAAGAGAATCAGTAATTATTCATAAAGACAAAACGAAAACAACGTCTATATGTATGAAGCTGAAACCAGTTCTAATGTGTCATTCCTTTACGTTTCGAAGTGTCTTGCTAGTTTCTAAAAATGACATTTAAACCCTTTCGCCGCCGATGTCGCCACAATGCACCATAACAAACAGTGAAGTCCCATCCTTTAGTTACATGTCTGCGATTTATTCCATTGACATTTCTATATATTTACCGGTATCCCGGTTTTTCATTTTAATCAAAATGATTTAACCAAATTGAGTTACATACGACAACTAGAAAATTTGCACCGAAAGGTTTAAATTACTTTTCTTGATTCCTCGATGGCATGCACAAAGTAGTCCGTCAGTATTGTGGCCGTTGTATTGTTTCCGTTGTGATTTACGTAGAAGTTTCCGGGGCGTTTCGATTGTATCTTGAAAATGAGAATGTGTTGAAGAATAGCCTCGTGATAATAAATATTTTTGTTTAGGTCTAAATTAATACTAAAGCATCTGATTGATCATATTTAAGTTCAACTGTCATCTGACAATGAGATACTTGAGAACGAACTCTCATTTAATCTCATGTGTTTTATAACCAAAGGCATGCACTGTTTTGAAAATATATGTAAAACAACTCAGACGTATAGGTTACATTCTAATTCTGAACCCTTTTCTACATAGACACGACTTTTTACACCTTTGCATAAAAGTAGACCCAGATCGTGTAGGACCTACTTTGTTCGCGTATGACTGATATTACAGTTTCTGCCTTTGTCAATAATTCCTCTTTTCGTAACGCAATTGTGAGTATTTAAGCTTAATTTAGAATTCATACAATGTTTTATTTCTTATTAAATATATAACTAAGGATCACCACGTCTCCCATATAGATGCTACTTCATGACTTTGCAAAGAGAGAAGACCCAGATCAGACGGCTCCTGTAGGAGCAGTCTGATCAGGGTCTGCTCTCTTTGCTTATGCAATTACAAAAAATCTGACTGTACAGTTTCAACCAATATAAAAAACATGTGTATATATGCCATTACAATGTATATAAATTCAGCTAATAAATATTCATGTTGTCATTATTTATTGGATGACTATTCAACAGGGACATGGTTAAGAATACGTAACCGCACCTCGTAACATTGATCCACGTCGTTGACGGCCGGTGGCATGCTGGTTGAGGATGTCGAGGCCTGCCTCTGTAGTTGTCTGCGGCTTGAGCCTCTTCCGGAATTCAATGATCTGTTCCGAGTAAATGCCTCATACTCTTTTTGCCGTCTCCTGAAGACAATCAAAGAACAATAAAAGCATTTATGTCCATATTTACGCTGTCTGCTATGTATCTGTTAATCCCTGGAACGGGGGAACGAGTGTACTGCCATGTGCAATTTGTGTAGTCTCAGATCAGATGGCTCTAAGAAATCTCCCCTCTGATCATGATCTGCCCTGTTTGTTATTGAAACTTCCTTCTTAAAAAATCCTGGTTGTTCATATTAACTGCCCATTAACCATTTCCCTCATATAAACGCTATATTTCACACCTTGGAAACAGAGTACATCCAAATTAGGCGGCCCCTAAAGGAGCCGTTTGATCTGGGTCTGCTGCTTGCTTATGGACCTGATTCTACAGAGTTTACTACGATAAAACTATCCCTTGTTAATAAAGCTGTTAAAAATACAGCTAAATAGTATTGATATTGTCAGTATTTCTTACATAAATATTGAACATGTAAAGGGTTAATCCTTTACTCCATAAATACGCCTTTCTACGCATTTGCAAACAGAGTAGACCCAGATCAGACTGTCCCTAGAAGAGCCGTCTGATCAGGGTCTGCTCTGTTTGCTTATGATACTCGTATAACATAGATATGCTTCTACAGTTTCTGCTGGGGCCACACGTCCCTGTGTGTCTAAGTGCTATTATAACAGTTAATCTAATGTTAGCCTAAGGTTTAAACAATGATGGAGTATTTCACCTAGAAAGTTCAGCTTTCAAAGATTGGATATAAATGAATGGTATCGTCTTCGCCAAAAACAAGAGACATCTAGTACATGTGTGGTCTAATCTAGGATCAAAGCGGTTTGCAAAATTGACAACAAGGTCTGGTTACAGTGAACAACAGATTTCTCGATATGTTCAATTGAACCTTTGGTGAGAACTTCCCCTTTGTGAGGACATTTTCAAAAGAAAGGGTCCTGTTTCCATTAACCCTTTCCCTGTTCTATGTCTATTTCATTTTTCAATACCTACTGAATAATCATGGACAAAATAGTTATAATGAAATGTGGAATGTTGGAAACTGTACCCATTAAAGAAATAAGTATTTTAAATTCCATTAGCAAACAGAGCAAACCCTGATCAAAGGAATCCTATAGGATCCTTCTGACCTGGTTTTACTCTGTTTGCAGATGCGTGAAAATACGTTTATATGAAGGAAAGGGTTAAACTGTGCAGTGATGTATTGCCTTATGCATTATTGAATTTTCATCATGACACGTTGGGAGGTTCTGACAGGGAAGGCTATGATTTACTGTCATGCTATTGGCCTATGGCTTGTTCCATTAAATGTTCAAAATTTTACATGAGCAGGACAGTAACGCCCCTTTAAACCGGACTTCTTGTAGAGAATAAGTTAGACACCTTTAGGCACGTGGCTGCTTAATGCATGGTGAAAGTCACCCTGCCATAAGCTTTCATCTGTCCCAAAGACACATATTTATATCAATTTGAACGTCCGGTATAAAGGAGGAGGGGTACTATGCAACTACATTACTTTACGGAAAAATAGTGGTGACAGTTTCAGTAATATGAATAGTAAACACCCTCTGCAGCGATCACCAAGCCAATATCTTATGTCAGGTCGTATAGAAAGGTGTCTGCTTAATGCGGGACGAACGCTATTATAGGATCGTTCTGCATTACTTTCGTCCTGCATTAAGCAGCCATCTGCTTTTAAAGGCACCCGTTGAGTGATAGCTTAAGAAGGGTTCTACTGTGTTCATCTAGTTCAGATGGCATGACATCGTACAGTAAAGTATGGAGAGAATGAATGGGATAGTAACCTCTATACGGCCAACTTCTTGTGTTCAGTACCACGTAACAACAACTGTAAACCCCGAACTGTTGCAATATTCCTCCAATTCGTCCAAGCTTTTGATACACTATTGACCGAATAGTTAACAGAAAAAATGTTTCTGTAAGACACAGCGATACCCATGTGGTGGCGCTTGCCTAGTCATTTGACCTTGACCGTGGGCTTGCGACTAGCATGTGCAATGAAAGTATAGATGGTGTTTAATGTGTATATGCAATTTCATGCCAATAGATATAGTGGTTAGTGAGATATAAGACAATGAAAAAACTGCGACAATCAACTGCAGGTAAAAGCGTGACACACAGATGGACAGACGGACAGACAGATAGATGGACGGACATGTGCAAAATATAATGCTCCCTGATTATCGTTAACACTGTTGAAGCGTTGAGTTACTCGGGGACTCATCTGGATCTATGTTGTTCATAAACGCAGACCATATCGTGCTTAGCAGCCTATGGCTAATTTTTAAATTAACCCTTACATCGCTGAAAACTCAAATGTACTATTCCAAAATTCAAACAGGCCAATCTTATGGTGAATATTTAGAGATGTTTTAACCCTTACAACGCTGAAATTTCAAAGGGACAATTTCAAACTTTAAACATGTTATGCGTATAGTAAATATGTAAGGATTCTTTTATTAACAAAAAGTGTAGCATATCCTCTATGAGCCCTGTCATCTGGGTCTACACTGTTTGCAAGGGCTATTAGTGACTCGTGTCCCGCACTGTAAGAATAACATCGTAACTGAAGATATGAGGAAGTATACATCTTTCAATGCGGGCGGGACACGAGTCACTAATGTCATCTGCAAACGGTGTAGACACAGATTAGAGGGCTCCTAGAGGGATGTGACGATTAGTATTTATTAGATGAGTATTGTACATGCAGTGACATGGGCATCAGTCATGTTTGCTTATTGGCGAAACAGCAGAATCAGATGTATTACTTGTTACGAAAGCAGATCAGACCACGACCAGACGTTTTGGGGTTTGTCTACTCATTTTGCAAAAGGGTTAAAACATGTTTCTATGGAGAAAAAGGTTAATGTATTAAAACCAAGAGAAAATAAAAAACAACAACGAGAAAAATGAAACCTTTAAATCACTAGCCATTATTGGTTGGTGTAACACATCCATTAGCAAAGATACCCGTGTATACCCAACCATTTGCATAGAGTGTAGACCCAGATCTGAGGGCCCTCTGATGAGTGTCTTTACTGTTTGTCCTCTTACAAATGACACCTGTTTTATACTAACTAATTCTGCCTTTAAACAGTGATGGACTATTCCACTCTGAAAACTCAGCATTGAAAGGGTTAAGCTAATTACCTCCGATTTAGAGAGCATGATACGATTCCTAACCATTATCTACTATAATGTCAATTAGGGCTATCTTAAACTTTAGTCTGCTGTTATTGCAACCTAATGACCATTTGTAAAGACGCTTCAACCCAGATTGACAACGGTTGACTTAGTGTCTCACCAGGATCCACGGGATGGGCCACTCAACCAATACAGCAGTCTCTCCAATACGACCACTCACAACGTCTGATTCTGGCTTTTTATGTAAACAGGCGGTAGCTTAATTCAGGACAAAGGTAATGCAGAAAGCTCATTTCTGCTTTACTTTTGCCCAACATTAAGTAACCACCTGCTTTTAAAGACTGTTATGTGAACCCTTTCCCTCAGATAAATGTGTTTTCACACATTTGCTAACAGAGTAGACCCAGATCAGACGGCTCCTAGAGGAGCCGTCTGATCTTGGTCTGCTGTTTACTTATGGAATTTGAAAGATCTGTTTCTTTACTTTCTGAAATGGCTACAATGTTCCACCTTCCACATTTCATTATAACTACTTCATGAATATTTAATAGGTATGGAAATAGGAAATAAACATAGAACAGGGAAACGGTTAATTATGTGGTCGTTTAGAGAGAATCTACTGTGTTTTAGAAATAGATGAATATGAGGAAATTGTATACAGAAGATATTTTCTTAAGCGGACATCAAAGAGGGGTGGTAGCTTAATGCAGTTCAAAAGTAATGCAGACAGCTTATATAGGAGCAACCACCTCTTTTTAAGACTCCTATGTTCAGTAAATGAATGTCCGTCTTAATACAGGGTCTACTTTACTGCAATAAGCATTTACCGGATAAAGACAACCTGAATAATTCTGCAAACGCAGTAGACCCAGATCAGATGGCTCATCAAGGTCTACTATTTTAGTTTATGAAATTATACAGATTTGAATCTACAATTTATGTCACGGTTATCCATAGTGGTTTTGAACGAATTGAAAGTGTTACCCTTGCAAGCCGAAGCAATAAGACACCATTGTATAACCCTCTACTCCATGAATATGCAAGCAAGACAGGAATGACGTCATGAACATTAACTAGATGAAATTGCTAATGGCACATGAACACAGAAAACTTTGTCCAGGAAAGAAACTATAGTTCTAGAGCTATTTAATTCCATGAGCAAACAGAGTAGATCCAGATCAGACGGCTCCTAAAGGAGCCGTCTGGTCTGGGTCTTCTCTGTTTACAAACCCTTCAAAATACTGTAAAAGGCATGTACATATTAAGTAAAGGGTTAAGAAATAAGGATAAGTAGGCTTAATGTTAAAAGCTAGCTGACTGGTTATTCGATAGGTATCCATTACATGATCATAAAAAGTGACCATATTGTTCTAATGGAAGTAATTAATTTAGCCCATTTTCCCCATTAACCTTTCCCGTGCTGAGCGCCATCTAGTTGGGATTTGCAAACAGCTTGGATCCAGATGAGACGCATAGTAACTCGGCGTCTCATCAGGATCCAAGCTGTTTGACACCCTGTCAGTAGTTTCTCTAATGGCTTAAATGAATCTGATGTAGGTAAAAAATATAACACTATATCAGGGTGGTTTTTTTGCAGACTTTATTGTTTTCAGCATGAGCAGGGTATATCCATTTATTTCCTTGTCAATTAAGGAAACCCTGTCCAGATCTTGTTCTGATACCCATCCGTCTTTCATGTTGCGGAGGCACATCAAATATTTGCAGGTATAAACCATTGACATAATTGGGTTCAGCAAACGATGAAGACTCAGATTAGAGGGTTCCTTTAGGTACCCTCTGGTCTAGGTCTAAGTCTGCACTGTTTGCATATGTTTTTTTATCACATAATCTGCCTTGTGGGAGAACCGTAACAGAGTGCCGTAATTATCGAAAATGCACTAGTGCATTTTTTATGCAAATTAGCAATAGTTAGTCAATCGTAGCGCTCATTTAAGCGTTAGCCAATCGTACGCTGTTTGTAAGCAATGGCCGAAATAGCACTCAGCTATAGCGTATTATATTTTCTATGGCATTTTATGGCATATGTGATAAAAAGAATCTTACATTCGTGTTAATTACAAAATATTTTCATGAAACTGGTTAACTATAATGAATATGACACTCGCTAAAGCTCGTGTCAAATTATTATAGTAAACTCGTTTCATAAAAACAATTTGTTATGAACACTCATGTAAGATCCTCTATACAAGGGACACTGGGCATACATAGGCTAAATAAGATTTTCCTTCCTTGCCGCCTTTAGTTTTGAAAGACATACTAGATTTGGTTTGTTTCTGGTGCTGCATGTATACGCACAGATTCGAAAAGAGTTGAGAGCGCAATATTATGAATCCTAAATACAGAACGAAAGTGGGCAGAGAGTCCCCTTGAGACATTTGGTATTAATGTTGTTATGCATTGAGATACAATCTGTCTAAAACAAACGAAAATATGCTCTATTTATATAACTGCTGAATTATCCCTTTCCCTCATATAAACGCTTTTTCATGCATTTGCAAACATAGTAGACCCATATCAGACGGGTCCTGTAGGAGCCGTCTGATCAGGGTCTGCTCTGTTTGCCTTTGACAGAATATAGATCTGATTCTACATAAAGCAAACAAAGCTCTTTTAAAAATTGAGCTGATACACATTCATTTTGTCATTATTTCTTATATGAATATTGAACAAGGAAAGGGCTATACGGTTTACTTTACACATGATGGATGAATTACATTTTGAGACAAGAGATTTACTTTCACCTTGCTTTAAGCAACCACCTGCCCTAAATACCAACTAATTAACACAATGTAGTGGTCGTTATAGAGAGGTTTTACTGTAATAACCGAGTGTCAAACTGCTTGCATCCCTGATCAGACGCAAAGTAACTCGGCGTCTCAGTTGGATCTCATCTGTTTGCCAATGTGAGTAAGCTATCGTTTTGTGTGGGAAGAATTCAGCTTCTGTTTTCGTCTAGGAAAAAATAGCTTCGGAATGCCATATTACTGTTTAAGACATCGATTGATCTCCTGATGATAAATCCATTGTATCTACTTAAAACCGTTCCCTGTATTATTTTCGCAGAAGGGTTGCTATGGGAACAACTTTTTTATATATCCTAAAAGCACATTTTTTAATTTAGGAAAATAATGTGTCAGTGTTGATCCAGATCGAAAACAGACTTTTTACAAATATGTCAAAACGTTTTCATTACTAGCATCTACAAAAATGGAGTTTTTATGAGTTTAACCCTTTACTCCATTTATACGCCTTTCTACTCCTTTGCAAACAGATTGTACCCAAATCAGACGGCTCCTAGAGGAGCCGTCTGATCAGGGTCTGTTCTGTTTGCTTATGATTTAATATAGATATGAGTCTACAGTTTCTGTCATTGCCAAACATTCTAGCGTCCATGTGCTATTACATGTATAAAAGATACTCTAATTAATATTCATGATGCCATTACTTGCTAGATGAATTTTTATGGGAAGAATGGTTAAAACAATTCCGTGGCAGATGGCAATTATCGTATGTTTTAACTATTACTGGTACATGTAATGTCAAGAGCAAATATGTAAGCACCTTAGCAAAGAGGTTGTATCTAGACCAGACTGTTTGTTACTGTGATTAAAAATGTGTGTGTATTGAAACAAAAATGGAAAAAAACCAAAGATGAATATCGAAACTGATGACGTTTTTGCTTCCAGTTGACAAAATGAACCTTCCTCCCATTTTCTTCACAAACAAATGGGGTGTCAAACTGGTCGGTCCTGTTGACACACGGAATCACTCGAAGTACCATCTTGACCAAAATTCTTTGCAAAACATTCACTTACGGCTAAATGCTAAACTAAATACAATAGAACCTTTCTTAACCCATTACCTCGTAGGCCATTTTTAGATACAAACTCTTTGAATGATTCTACCGAAAAGGAGCATTAACTAGAGAAAAGGAAATTTTAGAAATCTGTAGCTTGAAACCATTGTGATAAATAGAGCATTTGCTCCTTTCGGAGCAAATGCTCTATTTATCACAATGGTTTCACAAAGTGACTTTTACAGAGTCGTCAAAAGTCGCCAATATGAGGGTATGGGTTAAGCGAACATCTAAAAGAGGTCTAATTATGGGTCTGTAGGACAGGTGGTAGCTTAATGCAGGGCAAAAGTAATACAGAAAGCTCCTATAGGAGCTGTCTACATTAAGTTTGCTCTGCATTAAACAACCACCTGCTTTTTAAGATTTCCGCGTTAGATCCATTCAAAGTTGTTTCAGACAGGTTCTACTGTTATAAAGTGAACTTTCTCTAAAGCGAGCACGAATAACTTTCCTAATCATATGTCTTAAAAGCAAGTGATACCTTAATGCAGAACAAATGCCGAAACTCCCACGGGAGTGTTTTACAATACTTTCGTCCAACATTAAGCAACACAAATGATTTTAATGATATGTATGTTCATTCATCCATTGTCGCTTAAGAGACGATATTCTGTATAAATATATACCTACCGCCGTATAAAACATATGAGTATTACGACAATGACGCCCCACAGTATAATGACAAACGCCCCTCCCACCGCCCCCGCAACCTGGTTATCCTCAGCCGAACCGACTCTGTCTGAAATGGAAGGTTTGAAACAGGTGAAACATGTAGCCACTTTACTCTTTGAATATTCATGTAAGAAATACTGACGTCATAACTATTAATTGAACTATGATTGAAATATTATTACAGGAATGTTTTGTCATGTATCATTCCATACTTATTCCTTTCCCTTATGTAAACGCATTTTACGCATCTGCAAACATAGGAGCCGTCTGATCAGGGTCTGCTCTGTTTGCTAATGGTGTAATATAGATCTGATTCTACAGCTTCTGCCTGAATCAAAATTTCCTGTGTTCATATGCAATTATAAAAAATAATCTTATTAATATTCATGACGTCATTATTTCCTACATGAATATTCATCAGGGAAAGGGATTATCAAACCTGCAGAAATTTAATCAGGGCCTACTCTGTTTTCAGTGGCATGGAGGGCGTATTTAATCTGATTCGTTCAAGCGTTTGAGAATTTGTTGACCGATTACCAAACAGCTTGGATTCTGATGGGACGTAGAGCTACCCGGCGTCTCATCTGGATGCAGTCTATTTGCAAATGCGAGTAAAGTCACGGATAGCATGATGAGGGTTAATCACAAAACAAACTTGCAGTAAATTAACAACAGATCAGGGATTGGACAGACATATGTTTTCAGTAGGATAAAGGGTATTCCACTGGTTAAAAGTTATACTCAAACACATCGTTCTAATATATTTTCTGAAATTCTTTTCTCAGTCAACAATTTCTTCATTTCCCATTTTTCATAATAATTTCCTTAAACTCATGACTCGTTCATCAGCTTTAGCATAACTTTAACTTTTAATTTTTAAATTAAGTTGAAAAATATTGCCAATACTTTGCAAGAAAACATTATAGATATGTATCCTAGATGTTAGTGTATTTTAACAGTGCTACAGATAAACGCGCGTATGTATACATACGTACTAAAATCGTCATTTCTCCACCAAACCCTATGTTATGACTACTCGTTAGAATCGTCTCGAAGAGACGATTCTAACGACTGGTCATACAATAGGGGTTGGTGGAGAAATACAAAAGTTATTTTTGAAAATGATTTGATTTACGCATCTTATCTGGACCTCTGTTGTTATACAGTAACCAACCATGTAGGGAAAACATAACTAATATTGCCTAAGAAATAGTTTATATGGCTATGTCCATATCTGGCAATTGATTATATGTGAAATATGTGAAAAAGTGATAGGTTGCTAGAAACTGTGGCTCTATCCTTTTGTTGATTCTTTTGTACATGTTATTCTTCATTTCGCGTCGTTATGTTTGATGACTATGTTGAACAAATATTCGGAATAAGATACTTTTAACCCTTCACTTGCTGAATTTGAAAATACATTTCTCCTTCTTTACCCATGCCCTGTTGTATGATTGCATATATCTTCACTGTGTACACGTATTTCGCTGTGCAATCAATGCTGTGGAGTGCACTGGCTACACAATCAATTTGTAAATAGTGCAGACCCTGATGAGACAGCTCCTGCAGGAGCTGTCTCATCTGGGTCTTCACTATTTACAGGTAGGTATATTGACGTGGATAGCAAGTGAAGGGTTAACTTTCACATCAGTGATTACCTATACATATAGTTTGGATGCAGATGAGATGTTGTGTGACTCAGTGTCTCATCAGGATCCAAACTGTCTGTTACTGTGATTATGTTTTTGAAACCAAACATGACGAAATATATGTAGCAGACGACAAAATTTGCAGACGACAAAATTTGGCATCGAAAGAGTTAAACAGGTAAAATGCAGGTTTTTCTGCAGAAGTAATTTGCTTACAGATAATGTTGTTGACGCATCTCACTAATTTTTTTTTACGTGTAATTTTAAATTACATGAATATTGTGAAGCGCTATAGTTAAATTTCCATAATTAAGTTTTGTACAGAAAAGTCTCGCTACTTTGACCACTCAGAAGAAGTCTTATTCTGGATATCTAAAGCATCTGATAGCTTAATACAGGTCAAAAGTGAAAGAGAAAGCTCCTATAGAAGCGTTCTGTGCCACTTTTGTCCTGCATTAAGCAGCCGCCTGCTTTTACTATACCCTATGTTATTAAAATGTGTGGTCGTTTTAGCGAGACTCTGGTGTAATTGGTTTGACAAGAAAATTACCATTTAATTACAAGATAAACACTTGTTTTCAGTGAAATGTGTAATAAGAAAAGGCTTATTGGCTGTTACTAAACAGGAATAAACTGACAAACCAGACAATAATCTGTGCAATCAATCCTATACCGTTAGTTTGCTGAAAATGATGTCTGCTTTGTTGAACCGCAAATTTCACGCCACCCATTTTTCACACGTGTGAAAAATGGGTTGACGCATTTTTCACACGCGTGAAATTTGCGGCCCCATTTTTCACATATGTGAAAAATGGGGCCCCATTTTTCACAAAACCCTGCTGTGAAAAATGCGGTAGCACTTTAACCCCATTTTTTGAAGACCTACTAATACCAACGCATTTTTCACATATATGTCAATAGATGGTTTTGCTTTTGTTGATACGAGAGATCTTAAACAGACATCAGTACATTGAATAAGTATCGGATAGGGTAGCTTTGTCCCTGAATTATATTTATGACAGTAATATCACCTGAGTCGACCCTCGTTATCTCGAACTTGGGTCAGTCGAACTTCTGCTTATGCCGAAATCCACGAAAGTCACTGCAAATTGAGCTGTTATTTGAATTGCAAGCAATTCTGATCCAGACCAGATACAGAGCTACTCGGCGTCTGGTCTGTATATAAACTGCTTGGGATTCTGTTTTCATTTTCAACAATGCAAATGAAGCATGTGTATTTGACCAAAAAGAAATTTTAAAAAGTAATGCGGTACCCGTGCATTGCGTGTTGAAACACCATTTATCATGGAGTTCTTTTAAGTCGAACTTATATTGAAGTTCGCAAAGAGTTCAAGCTAATGAGTGTCGACTGTACTGTAGTATATGGTGACACAAATTATGATATAAGGAATTATCCAATTACCGAATATATAAAATAAAAGAACCCGAATAAGCATATGTGCTTTCGGTTCGATCCATTTCGACCTATTTCATATTATCACCGTTATTGTCATATCATACTGTTACATGTATTCAAAGTGGAAATAAATATGTTTGAACTAACTAAACTTTGAAGGAAAGGTGAACCATCCAAATTTTGTGTCAAACTTGTTGCAGAGAATATGCATTCGTCAGGATTAAGTAGTATGGCGGAGAAAAGCTTTATATCTGAATTGCACTATTGTGATTTCAGGAATCACACTGCTTTTATCCCTACACTTTCCGTATTCACGTCTTAATGTTCGAGATTTGCATGTCGGTGTGTCCGAAAGCGTACATGTATCTCTTTCACCATAGTAACGGAATTATCCTGAAATTGACATTGATGACCTCATTCTCCTAATATCGTTCTTGGAACAAAAGCATCTAAGATTAACAAATTTAACTTATGGATTGATATCGCGATAAATGTGTGACGCGTAACTGTTTCGGAACTATTTATGACCCTAATATTGACCTTTGGCATTATTCTTATCAAATCGTCTACACTCCTGTTGTATCATTGCTATATTTTATCCTCTGCACTATAACACTTTTTGAATACAAATGGTTGTATCTTGTTTTGTGACAACTCACAAGGCTGTTGAAGAGGCGGTTTTCGTGTCCTGTGGACACACTTCGACTTTTAAAAGAGATTGAAAAAACATATAAACCAAACGTAGAAGGTTAGAGTCACGTGATTGGCTTCCTAAAATTGAGCAAATCAGTTGATATTCGAAATATGAGTAGCCGTGATTTTGGGCTGACGAATATTAAATCAGAGTGATAAGGGTTAAGTTTTGATGCATTATGTGCAGTTGACTCACGTTACTTCGAACTGGAATAAGTCGAACTCTTGCTTACATTGAATCGGCGTCTCACTTGGTTCCGTACTGCTTTCGATGCCCGTATTCATTTTACACAAGGAAAACAGCATATGTGCATTTGTTGTCTTATTGTTTATTGAAAAACCGCCCATCGCCAATTTCGAAAATATAATCAAGGGTTCAGATGATTTCGAGGTAATGAGAGTCGCTGCATGTCACTTCGTTAGTCGATCGTTCTATTGGATTTTTATTAGTACTTTACATTGTGACACATTGTCCATACAATTAAACATTAAACTAATATCTATGCATTGCTTTTATTTTTATAGTACTTATGCTGCATATATTAGTAATTCGGAATTTAGGTAACTTTTAGTCATATCCCTTAAGATGTTATGGACTTGATGACGTCTGCAAACAGTTTAAGGTCAAATGCCGAGTGACTTGGTGTGAGATCTGTAATTCAAATTGTTTGACATCCACATTCTTTTCTCCCAAGAGATTTGGCATTCTCACAAACAAGATGTGTTTGCGAAACACAATAATTTCGGTTGGCCTGCGATTTCCGACAATGCTAAAGTAAAGATTTAAAAAAAAAACAGGTAAAAGACGAAGTATGGTAACTGAAATAATCCTTTTCACAAGGAACATAATGATGTCAAACTATAAGAACTATCGACGGTGTACATATCGTCGCCGGCAACAATGTATGTCAAAACAAGCGGCATATATTGTCGCCGGCGACAGTATGTGCCGAAGTTGTCGGCACCGGCGACAATACGTGCACAATGGTTACGCCACTGTCATATTGTCGTTTGTAGGGAAATCAAAATTATAGTAGTCGGTGGTTTACGATACAACAGTGTAATTGTGCCAATGATAATCAAAAGCTCTGTATTGTGTCAACTGTTTTGACAGGATCACATATCTGTCCGGCTGTTTGTCGTTTCATCCATATGTATGTTCTCTGTCGTCAATTTGTTCGTCGTTAAAGGCGTTTGACATTTTGTCGGCAGAAATACCCTTAAACAGCACCATAACCGTCGTCACATATTGTCGCCGGCGACAATTTGTGCAGTTCAGCATTAAAATGTGCCGAAAACTTCGGCACATATTAATGCCGTCGACAATATGTTCCATTTGTTTCAGCAGAGATGGTCGCCGGCGACAATATGTACAGCGGCAACAAGATGTGCGCCAACACGGGGGCATCAAATGCAGACACAATCATAATGCATATTAAATATGTGGACGCTAAAGGATTAACAAGGAACTCCAAATACGTTTTTCCCACGTGACCCATAATTATATTTTAATCAAATAAGTATATTGAGTAAGCAGCCAAATCAACTTCTGAATTGTAATACAAATCTGGCATTTCGATCCCTGCGACCTTGGTCTATAACCGAAATGACCAAAGACATTTGTCAACTTCAATATATTCTCACGTGTGAAAAATGGGTCGCGTGTTTTGAAGTGAATAATTTAGAACATCGTCTCGACGCATTTTTCACATATGTGAAAAATGCGTCGGGCTTTGAAGGGGGGTATAGGAACAAAACGCAATTTTCACAAATTATGTGAAAATTGGGGCCGCAAATTTCACACGTGTGAAAAATGGGTGGCGTGAAATATGCGGTTCAACACTGCTTAACCCTTTCCTCCATAAATACGAATTTCTACGCCTCTGTAAAAGTAATTTTTTGAAACCAAAACGTTATAGAGCATTTGCTCCTTAGGAGCAAATGCTCTATTCATCACAATGGTTTCAAAGCTACAAAATTCTAAAGAAATCCTTTTCTTTAGTTAACGCGGAGGTTGGATCTAAAAAATAGTCTAGACATTTTACTCGTTAAAACTTGAGAGAAACTATTTACCGCGTATTTGACCTGGATCTGCTCTGTTCGCAAAGTTTTAAGGTACATTGTAATCGGCGTCTCATCTGGATCCCTAGTCAGATCGCATTCGTCAGGGATAATGCTTTCGCAATAAGCGCCAAACTATGATAAAGTTGGTAGCATTATTGCACAGTTTGAATCCAGATGAGTCCCAAGACACATATACATGTAAAAATAAGTCGCAAGATACGTGTACATGTAAAAATGAGTCACAAGGTACTAGTATATGTAAAAATGAGTCGCAAGGTACTAGTATATGTAAAAATGAGTCGCGTTTGAATGCACATGAGTCGTCGAGTACATGTATCAGATGGTCTCATCAGAATCCAAACTGTTCGAGGTTCATGTCGCGCTTTCGCAATTATTTCACTGCCAACTGCGATATGTAATTACCACTGCAATCAGTTTGGATCCAGATGAGACGCCAAGCAACTCAGCTAGGATCCACACAGTTTGGTTGTGTTTATAATTTTTAAAAATAAAAAAAAAGAATATGAGAAAATAAGAATTGAACAGGGTGACATATTGTGCAGGCGGCAATGCATGGCGACGAAACAATTCATCCTTTCTCCCATTTACACAGAATGGAATTTCTAACCGGCCACCTACTGTTCTGCCATATTTTAGGAATTAAACACAGATACAGAGTTTACAGACCAAAATAAACTTACTAAAACACACTTCTCTCTTTTTGGTTAATTTGCATCAGAAAATAGCCCTGGTATTTCAATGCACAAAATACATACAAAGAAGAACTATGTATATTTATTGAATTTCGTCATATATCTGAAAACGTCAGATGAACTTTAGTAATTCTTTCAGTGTATGCAAGAGAAATTCCTTTCAATATAGTCGACTCTACAAGCAGCGCAGATCCAGATCAGACATCTCCTTATGAGATGACCGCCCTGGGTGTGCTTTGTTTGTCATTTGAATAATATAGAACTGATTCTGAAATGACTGTCAATGCCAAACTGTCGTGCTAATGAATACAGTAAAACCTCTCTATAACGATCACTGAATTACATCAAGTACGGTAGTTTGTGTTAAAGGCAGGTTGTTGCTTAAAGCAAGGTGAAAATAAAACAGAACGCTCCTATACGAACATTCTGCTTTACTTTCACCTTGCTTTAAGCAGCCACCTGCCCTAAATACCAACTAATTAACACAATTTAGTGGCCGTTATAGAGAGGTTTTACTGTACCTTTAAAATGTCAGTCATTAATATTCATGCAGTAATACATTCTTAACCCGTTCCCTATTTGGCTATCTTTAGAGATAACTCCTTTGAGTAAATCTATTGAAAAGGAAGATTTACTAGAAAAAAGGAAATTTTAGAATTGTGTAGTTTAGAAACCATTGTGATACATAGAGTATTTTCTCCTATGGAGCAGATGCTCTATATATCACAATGGTTTCAAAATGTGACCTTTACAGAGGCACCAACATTCGTCAATATGAGGGAAATGTTAGTTAGTGTTCAACATGGAAAGGGTTATATGAGAGAAAAAAACCACTGAATATTATTTCCACGAACCGTGGTATCCAACAGCGGATGAACGTAATTCTGCGCTAAATTGTTTCCGTTTCCTTGTTGACAGATTTTATGTGTTTCTAGGCTTTGTCTCGCTGTGTTTACTGCCTCTGTTATCTCTTTCGCTGACGCATTTTGTCGTCTGCTCAAATTTGATTTTTTTTAATTATCTGCATTTGTGTTTCGAGTACCATACTCCAAGCAATGAGCAGTTTGGATTCAGATGAGACGCCAAGTAACTCGGCGTCTCACTCGGGTAGAGGTAGTTTGACATTCGGTCAATAATTTCCTTAACTTTGATAACAGATTCGCCATTGATAGCAAAACAGTTAAAATATTTATTGATGACAAAGCATTATTTTGTGTTCATACTTAACCCAATCTAGTGCTCTAATGCAAGGACATTAATCTAGTGCTCTAATGCAAGGACAGTAATCAAGTGCTTTAATGCAAGGACAATAATCCAGTGATTTAATCCATAGAAAAGTAATTTAGTGCTCTAATGCAAGGACAGTAATATAGTGCTCTAATACAAGGACAATAATCTAGTGCTCTAATGCAAGGACAGTAATCTAGTGCTCTAATGCAAGGGCAGTAATCTAGTGTTCTAATGCAAGGACAGTAGTCTAGTGCTCTAATGCAAGGGCAGTAATCTAGTGCTCTAATGCAAGGACAGTAATCCAGTGATTTAATCCATAGAAAAGTAATTTAGTGATCTAATGCAAGGACAGTAATCTAGTGCTCTAATGCAAGGACGGGATTGTGGGATTTCAAATTATTATTTATGTCGGTCTTTATGTAAAGTGGTAGCTTAATGCACGGTGAAAGTCATGCAGAAAGCTCCCAAATGAGCGTTTTGCGTGACTTTGAATCTGTATTCAGCACCTTTGAAAATCGAAATTATTCTTTGCTAATCGTCTGGTATTGAGGGGCTTACTCTAACCGCTTCTTATCATATAAGTAAAACCTCGACTGTTCGAAACATTAGTATTGAATAAATTAGACACTTTTAGGCAGGTGGCTGCTTGATGGAGGGTTGAAGTCATACAGAGAGCTCCTCTAGGACACGTATTGTAGTGCTCGAATGGTCGAGTTTTACTGTATTTAGAAATACTTTGTCATAGTACACAGAGGACATGGTAGAGACAAGTCTGTGATAAATAATCTGCTTCTCGACCACTATGTACATTCATCATCGCTGCAACTTAACCGTCTACTCCGTGAATATTCATGAAAGAAATAATGACGTCATGTGTACAGACACATAACGACTTCTGATTTTGACGTTTCTGCCACAGTTAAAATATTCCATGTTAATGTGAAATCATATGCATTCAGTCCATGAATCTTGATGCAGTAATACATTCTCTAATTAATTTCCATTGGGGAAACAGTTTTTTAATTTCGAAATACAGGTATGTAACTGTTGGAGGCAATGATGCACAAATGATTTTCTTGTTGTTTAGTGGGTAGGCTATCTAAAAATGGTGTCTAAACGGAGGAGGGGATATAGTGAGGACCCCAAACCGCTTGCATGTTTACCTTTACAATGATTGAAAAAATGGTACATGTATTTGCTCAACCTCCTGTCTGCTACATAGTTTAGTTACTTCATATTGTTTTCAAAGATGTGAGGGGTCACTGAGCGATTGTCAAACGACTTGGATCCTGAATGAAGAGACGCCGAGCTATCCGGCGTCTCATCTGGATCAAGGCATTTTGAAATGCCTGTCACGCTTCCTCAAACTCCTATTTGTTGCAAATTATATTTACTTCCAATTCGTTCAAGCCTTTGATAAACCACTGACCGATTGCCAAGAGTTACTCGGTGTCTCATCTGGACCCACGTCATTTGAAAATGTTATTGTGGCACTCAGCATGATACGGGTAAACTGGTAAATACCGTTTAGACTCTAAGCAGCATTGCGGCTGTCATTCTGCGAGGAAATTTATTTGCCACTAATCGCTATATCGGCATAATCAGTCCCAGGGCAAATGAAGCATCAATTTGTTTCTGTCATGACATTACTGAGCTGTCAGTCTAGAACGAACATTGACGTCAGGTGCTTAACGACTAAACTCCCGCTATAAAATAATAAAATCTGCTCAAATTTAGATCTGGTGCGATTTGCCTATGTCCGATTCCATCAAACATTTGGGAAACTGTTGACCGATTGTCAAATAGCTTGGGTCCGGATGAGACGCCGATTTACTCGGCGTCTCATCTGGATCCAAGCTGTTTGCAAATGCGATTCAGGTCACTGAGAGCGGTATAAGTATTAATCTTGCAATTTTCGAATAAAACTGATAGAAGAATACATTTGCATATGTAACAAGCTCAAAACGAAATTGGATTTAGTGCGGAATGGTTGTTATTTAATGTGTCGCACTCTGTATGTAATAAGCCACATAAAGATTATAAACAAAACAAACTTTGTTTGGTTTGGGGCTTCTCGGTAACATACACAATACGGTAAAGTCCCTCCAAAGCGACCACTTAATGAATATATATATATAGATGTCTTTAAAGACAGGTATTTGTTCAATGCAGGAAACTCATTTCTACGCAATGTTCGCCCTGCATTAAGCTACCGTCTGCTTTAGGATAATGAAATAGATTCCCATGTAACGGTAGCTTTAAAAGGATATCTTTGTACTGTAATGGTAAAATAAATGTTATCATTATTATTTAGTGAATTAATACTTAAATATGTTGGTTTCAATTAGTTTATTCGTTGTTATTTGTTTTTCGATTACTTACCTGTTTAACGCTAACATCGTACAATGCAGTTTTGCATAAAGGACCTGCTTTAGATTTCAAAAACCCATGAACGCCGAAGGCCGGGTGCAGTAAGTTTTTTACAAATTTTCTTGCACGATTCCTGGGACTCGATAAACTGCAAATCTGCGAGCCCACAAATTGAAAGAACGAGTCCATATATTCTATAAAAATACATTAAAGCGTCCAGTCAAAGGTATTTGTAAAACTGACTTTTCATACTAATAGCTGATAAAAAACTGGGTATTAACTTCAAAATTAAATTTTGTTAGAAATTTCAATGCATTATTGAGACTCACATAATTTGAAACTTTACATCCCTAGAGATTTTAGTAAGTAGGGACTCGCAGGTAAAACAATCACTGCGGATGTATCTGAGTTCATTCTCAGGTATCTGATTTGTCAGATTTTGGGCTAAGGTTAAACTCTGACCAATCAGGTGCTTGAGAATGAACTCAGACTCAAACAAATCATTACATCTAGCTTCGTATCGAAAACTGGTTATATTGTATGAATTTTACTTTTTTGTGAAAACCTCTTTCAGACAATGTTCATCTAATGAGATGGGCGTTTTAGCACGGGTCTGGTATTTACACTTTTAGTTATAACCATTTCTCCATGTGATATGCTTTATAAAAATGATTCTAAGTTAGAGATGGTTTAGAAAGTCATTTTGAGAAACTAGTCTCATCTCACGAGACCGATTTGTAAGCACGATTCTCTGATTAACACGTTATGTTAAGCCACATTAAGCCACTTTGAGACAATTCTCATCTAACGAGACGGACCTTTTAAGCACGAGTCTGTGATTTAGTTACAGTTAATTTGAGACAATTCTCATCAAATGAGACGGGCTTGATATGCAAAGGGTTAGTTTGGCACATTTAAAGAAAGAAGTGCCATGTCGTGTAAATGGCAAAACACTGACACTGTTGGGTTATAACATTTTGAATGAGGAAAACGAGTACAGTAAAACCCCTCTAATGCGACCACCTAAAAGAGGTATAATTCTGGGTGGTAGAGGCAGATTGTAGCTTAATGCAGGAAAAAAGATAATGCAAAAAGCTCCTAGAGGAGCTTTCTGTATTACTTTTGTCCTGCATTAAGCAACCATCTGCTTATAACGACACCCATGTTTAAGTGGTCGCATTAAAGGGGTTCTACTGTATACTGGTATTTGCATACAGGGTAAACCCAAAAAAGAGGGCTATCTGTCCAGGAGTTCAACTGATTTCCATTCAAAATCCTCTAGCAACGTAACTCTTTCACGCTGATCAGATTTAACACCATTTGACCATTCCACCTTGACTATTAACTCTTGACTCTATAAATACGCCTTTTTACGGCTTTGCATACTGAGTAAACCCGGATCAGACGGCTCCTGTAGCCGTCTGATCAGATTCTGCTCTGTTTCCTAATAAAACATATAGACATGGCTCATCAGATTCTGCTCTGTTCCCTAATAAAACATATAGACATGGCTCATCAGATTCTGCTCTGTTTCCAAATAAAACATATAGACATGGCTCATCAGATTCTGCTCTGTTTCCAAATAAAACATATAGACATGGCTCATCAGATTCTGCTCTGTTTCCCAATAAAACATATAGGTATGGCTCATCAGATTCCGCCACGGCCAAAATATCTTGTGCTCATTTACTATTATAAAAATAAACTAATTCATATGTATGATGTCAGAGTTTCTTACATGAATATTCATCGAGTAAAGGGTTAATCAGTATTAAAATGGTAAATCCACGTGCAGTCACTTTTTTCTGATAATTCGACCACTCGCAACATGACTCGCATGTGCAAGTAGCTTGAATCCTGATGAGACGCCGAGACACTCGGTATCTCATCAGGATCCAAGCTGTGTGGAACTTGGGCAACAGTATCTCAAAAGCTTGATCGAATCGGAAGTAGTCAAAATTGCACCAAATCTAAATTTGATCAGACATTTTCTTTTCACAGCAGGCAAAAGGTTAATTGCCATTTCTTCAGACGATGTGATTGCCATATCCCTGAAATCGACATGTACTTACTGAACAACAAAAGCAAGGCAAATCGATGCCGTTGACCTTTATCCTGGTAAGCACAATATCGTCAGTAGAACTCATCCGTCTACTTCAGTTTTGTCGTTTTGTTGTATCTTGTAGTGCTAGCCTAATATACAATCAGAATGTAAAACAATTTATATCCCGATGACAGGTCGATTTACTCGGCGTCTTATCTGGATCCAAACTGATAGCAAAGGATTGAATATGTTTGCCAGTTGCATAGATGGCAAGGGCTATTTACTGTGTATAAAAGCCATATACAGTAGAACCCCTCTAATGCGACTTGATGAATAAACATACCTGTCTTTATAGGCAGGTGGTTGCTTAATGCAGGACAAAAGTAATGCAGAACGCTTCTCCATGAGCTTTCTGCATTACTGTTGTCCTTCATTAAGGTACCACCTGCATCTAGCACCAAGAATTATACATATTTTGGGTGGTCGCATTAGCGGGGTTTTACTGTACTTCAAACTATCCCAATGGCATTGTATCAATAAAAGCAATTTTCTGGCTGAGAATTAATGGTATTTCACGTTTGCTGAAGAAGCGATACATTTTCCGAGATATATGTGGTAATTACACATTTTGTTATCCATGCTTTCAGATAATATGAAATATGAATCACAAAACATGGTTTGGTAGAGAAACGGCGCATTCATTATTTGATTACACACATTTTTATTTATTCAAAGAGACATATGCGACCGATACATAATTTGTCACTGAAACTTTCAAATACCTGGTCAGAAACAACCATATGATTAATTTGGTAGATTTAACAATTTTCAAGGAGAACTTTATTTCCCTATCAAACCCTATGTTTGTGATCACTCGAATGGACGGTTCTAAAGCAGAGCTACAGATAAAGGTGCGGACCCAAATACTGGAATCGCCATTTCTCCACACCAAAATCTATACTGTGACCACTCTTTTGAATCGTCTCTTCGAGACGATTTCTAAAGAGTAGTCACAGTGTAGAGTGGCAGAGAAATAAAGGAGCTATTCTTGAAAATGTTTAGATTTACGCATCTTATCTGGACATCTGCTAAACTGTGATCTCAAAGCAGGGTTTGGCTTTTGAATACATATCTTTTGATACCATGTCGAGGACATATGCGAGCGATACACATTGTGTTACATGTACCGATTCCTTCAAATACAAGGTCAGAGGCACATATAATTATAATCCGTAGATTAAACATTTTTCAAGAAAAACGCTTTTACATTTCCATCAAAACTTATTTGGTGACAACTGTTTAGAATATTCTCCTCGAGATGTTTCTATAGAGTGATTATACACTGTACATGTAACACATGATTTGGTGGAGAAGTGAACGAGTTTACTATTTGAATACGCACCTTTCTCTAAGGCATGTGCCATACGCTATAAAATATCGGGGATATGTATGAACAATACACATTATATTAGTGGTGGTGTTTTAACTCTTTCCCTTATGTTAGTGCATTTTACGCATATGCAAACAGAGTAGACCCAGATCAGACGGCTCCTATAGGAGCCGTCTGTTCAGGGTCTGCTCTGTTTGCTTATGGTGTAATATAGATCTGATTCTACAGCTTCTGTCTGAGCCAAAATGTCCTGTGTCCATATACAATTATAAAAAATTATCTAATTAATATTCATGATGTCATTATTTTTTACATGAATATACAACAGGGAAAGGGTTAAATATCAGGTCAGAGTCGTAGATGAAGAAAATGTGTAGATTAAATGTTTTTTCAAGGATAACTCCTTCAATTCTCCACCAAACCTTAAGGTGTGACCACTCTTTAGAATCGTCTTTTCTTGGAGAGAGTAAAGAGGTATCACAACACATGGTTTGTAGAGAAATGATAATTTAATACTTGAATATACACTATTATCAATAGCTGCAATCAGAAGCGATACATTTTCGGATATATATGTGAGCATATAAAATAGTATGTTACGGACCAGATACTGGGTCAGAGACAAAGGTCAAATGAGTAGATTAAACAACGTTCAAGATTAACGCCTTTATTTCTCCATTAAGGCACGTTCAAGATTAACGTCTTTATTTCTCCATTAAAGCCTATGGTATGACCACTCTGTAGAATCGTCTCCAGTTGACGATTCTAAGGAATTATCATAACAGTAGGAAATGTGAGGAAATGTGAGACTGTAGCTTTCGGATACGCACATTCATGTATGAGTTTGACCAGAAGCGATGCATTTGATATACATGTACATGTATCGATGCTTTCAAATGCGATGTGATTAGACCGTTATTGACTTAACCTCAGGAGACTTCCGTTGATTAGCACGATTCATTTCTAATATTGTGGTGTATACGATGAGGCTTTACGTTGATGAAATTGCTTTCAATTAATGAAATCAGTGTAACAAAGGTTTCTCTACAGGAAAATTATCAGTCGGGTGTGGGAGTTTAGCACTCCGCCATATTTCTCGAAGTTTAGCACCAAAACACTGTAGAAATACTGAATAGACACTACATCTTGGCATGCTACCCGCCAAGCGAAACTCCGTTCCGTAATTCTGTAAGTGAGAGCAACTGTTAAAGGTTCGTACTCAGATACTACAATCGCCATTTCTCCACCAAACCCTATGTTGTGACCATTCTTTAGAATCGTCTCGATTTTGATATTGATGGTATATAAGATAGGGTTTTACGCTAATGAAATTGCTTTCAATTAATGAAATCCGTGTAATTAAAGGTTTCAATACAGGGATATTGTCGGTTAGGTGTTGGAACCGAAATCAAAATTCGAGCCCACTAGTTGAGCACTGTACGATATTTCTTTAACGTTAATTTGCACAAAAAAGATAAAACATCATCATACTGATAAAACAATACACAGTGACATGCTCTTCGACAAGTAAAACTTCCTTCCGAGTTTCTATGAGTAATGGGAACGATTTTTCAGTGATCTACAATAGAATGGTATACACCAATCAAGCTAACTAACCCAAATACTCCAGCTTGAAACATGTATTGAACAGACAGTACTTAATGGATGCTATATAGAGATATATTAACCTTTTCCCTGTTCTGTGCCTATTCCAAGTTTCAATACCTACTGAATAGTCATGGACAAAACAGTAAAAATGAAATATGGAAGGTGGAACATTGTACATGTAGCCATTTTAGGAAGTAAAGGAACAGATATTTCAAATTTCACTAGTAAACAGAGCATACCCTGATCAGACGGCTCCTATTGTAGCCGTCTGATCTGGGTCTACTCTGTTTGCAAATGCGTGAAAACACGTTTACATGAGGGAAAGGGTTAAGCAACCAGCTGTTTTTTGAAACTCCTCTGTTCAATAATGAATGGTCGCTACTGTAACTACTTCGCTGCCAAATAATATCGTCTGCAAAGTCTGTCGTCTGCATCAAGTTTATTTTCAAATGTTCTTCCTTTTTGTTAAAAACCATAAGCGCACCATCAAATACGTCATATGCTGATAAGACGCCAGGTTACTCGGCATCTTGTCTGAATCCAAAGCACTGGCAAAGGTATTCCGCATGTTCGCGAATGCCAACGAAGAATTCTAAAATTCAGCTGTAAATATGAGTTCTGGTAATCGAATCAACATTAAAGAATAAATCTACAATTCGTTTGTCTTCCAGTAGAAGCGAATATTTCTCCTTAAACCTTATAGTGAATGAGAAAACAATACCTGCTCAAAGTATGATCTGGTGCAGCTTATGCCTTGTTTTGACATTAACCCTTTCACCGCCACAGTCGCATACATGCACCACGACAAATAGTGCAGTCCCAGATCAGACGCCGCCTTTTCAATGTGGCGTCTGATCAGGGACTTCACTTTTTGTCTCAAACTTTACCTCTATATCTGTGTTTGAAAATGTGTGAAAAGACGTTTATATAAAAGAATGGGTTAAATAAAGAATACATACACGCTTAATCTTAACCATTTCGTTGTCTCTGGATATACTGTAAATAACCTTTGCAAACTACAGTAAAAGCTCTCTATAACGGACACTAAATTATGTTAATTAGTTGGTATTTTTGGCGGGTGACTGCTTAAAGCAAGGTGAAAGTAAAACAGAACGCTCCTATAGGAGCGTTCTGTTTTACTTTCAACTTGCTTTATTAAGCAACCACCTGCCTTTAACACAAAATACTTGATGTAATGTAGTGGTCGTTATAGAGAGGTTTTACTGTATGTGGATCAAGATTGGACTCCGAGTAACCCGTCGTCTCGTCAAGACCGAGCTTGTTTGACAGAGGTTTAGAGAGTAACAGAAGAAACAGTCACTGAGAGCACATTGTAGAGAACGACATTGCCAGAAGATGACAATTACATGCACCCAGCATGCACAGAAATAATTAGTCACTCTGACTCAAACTCCTGTCGTTCTGCCTACTAGAACAAAACAACTGCACAGTAACACCTCTCTAAAACGGCCACCTAAACAGGACATGAGGTTATCAATCGTTTTTACAGAGTCTGAGTTCATTCTCAGATATCTGAGCTTACTCAAAATCTAACTAATCAGATACTTAGGAATAAATTACTACTCAGACAATTTATAACCTTGGAGCCAGGTGTAATACCGGGTATCAACTCATTCCCTCCTAGTGACGCATTTTGACGTTCATGTTTGAAACCAATGTGATAATTAGATCATTTGCTGCATTGGAGCAAATGCTCTATTTATCACAATGGTTTCAAAACTACGCAATTCTAAAAAGTTCCTTTACTCTACTGAATGTTCATGTTCGGTAGATTTATTCAAAGAGGTTGGATCTAAAGATAGACCAGGGGGAATAATTTAAAGACTGGTGGAAGCTTAATGCAGGATGAAAGCTGTGGAGTAAGCACATATGGAAGCATATCGTATACCTTTGTCAGGTAGTATACAATCAAGTGCTTTAAACCTTTACTCCATGAATATGTATATAAGAAATAATTTATAAAATTTTATAAAGGCACATGACCACAATGTAAAACTGTAAACACATCTATATTACATCTTCATCAAACAGAGCAGGCCCTGATCAGACGACTCCCACAGAAGCCGTCTAATCTGGGTCTTCTCTGTTTGCAAAGACGTATAAAGCTGCATTTATGGAGTAAAGTGTTAAGAGACACTTATACTCATTCATTAAATGGCCGATTTACTGGGACCCGAGTGTACTTAACCCTTTCCCTATTCTATGTTTATTCCAATTTCCAATACCTACTGAATATACATGGACAAAATAGTTATAATGAAATATAGAAGTTAGTACATTGTAGCCATTTTAGGTGGTACATTGTAGCCATTTTAGAAAGTAAACAAACAGATCTTTAAAAAGATATCATTAGCAAACATTAGTACTATAGGAGTCGTCTGATCTGGGTTAACTCTGTTTGCATATGCGTAAAAATACGTTTATATGAAGGAAAGGGTTAACTCCTAATTGACGTTTACCAAATCTAGCATTGCTAACCTCTGCACATGACTCCTTTGAAGCCATTGACACAGCCTGTCATACAAGCCCCAGTTGTCTGGTTGCACAACGTATTTCCACATTTGGTGTCACACGTTTCGTTACATTTAGATCCAAAGAACCCGTCCATGCACCCATACAGGCATGCTCCATTGTTCTGTTCGCATTTCCCTGAAAATTTGGTTTCCACTGAGCATTTTTCTGGACAATTATTTTGGCATAATTCTCCGTACCAACCAACACCGCACCCGTGCAAACAATAACCGGAAGTAACGTTGCACACAGCACACGTGCAGGAAGCACATTGCACGGTTCGACAGTGCTCACTGCATGTTAAATTACAGGCACTACCGTAGAACCCCTGGTCACATTCAGTTGGAACACACCCACTGCAGTTAACACACGCCATTCGCTTAATTGGTTCTATCCGCCGTGATTCATATAAAGAAAACTAAACATTCCTCTATCAAAATAAACATTGCAATCGTAATCACAATACACTGCGAATAATATATCTATGTTTTTTCTCTCTTTGTTTATACCTAGAGAACCCTGGAGATCGTTTGTTAAATACGCAAATAATATATCAAGAAAATTCCCAATAGAAAACTTGTGTATTATTTATCTGTACAATCACTACTTCAGAGAAACGAAAATCACCGCTCTCTGACCGCAGTGCTGACACGTTCTGAGTGCATACGCGTTCCGAGCAGTTTGTTCTAGCTACTATCGACTGGATCATCAAGTTGTAAGAGAGAGAAATACCATGTTTCCTTCACTGCTAGCCCCTGACGAATGGCTTGGACTGGAAGCAAGCGTGGCATTCTGTAAATAAACAATTACTCTATCTCAAACCGTAAACGAGGTCTTGGAGTAAAACTAATCGATGGCACATAGTAATACAGCCGTAAATAGACAACCATTCAATAACAAAGAGTTCCTATTAGCTCTTTACTCCGGAAATACGCCTTTTTAACGCATTTACAAATAGAGAAGACCCAGATCACACATTGTCTGATCGGTGTCCGCTGTATTTGTTTATAAAACAAGTTCAGATGCAGTAAAACCTCTCTATAACGGCCACTAAATTACATCAAGTATTTTGTGTTAATGGCAGGTGGCTGCTTAAAGCAAGGTGAAAGTAAAACAGAACGCTCCTATAAGAGCGTTCTGTTTTACTTTTACCTTGCTTTAAGCAACCACCTGCCATACATACCAACTAATTAACACAATTTAGTGGCCGTTATAGAGAGGTTTTACTGTATTACAGTTTCTGTCACGACCAAATATTTCTTTAACTATGAAGGTTGATCGCTTTATGGAATTAATCCAACCTAACAAATATTTCTGAATTCATATGCCACTATAGAAAATTTAGAAATCAACTAATTAATATGCATGATGATAGTATGTCTTACATGAATATTCACGGAGTAAGGGGTAATCCTACCTCATGGGCTATTTTTAGATACAACCTCTTTGAATAAATATACCGAAAAGGAGCACTAACTAGAGAAAAGGAAAGTTTTAGAAGTTTGTAGTTTGAAACTATTGCGATAAATAGAGCATTTGCTCCTATAGGAGCAAATGCTCTATTTATCACAAAGGTTTCAACAGATGACTTTTGCAGAATCAGGTGTAAACCATTTTATAAGCCTACAGAGCAAATCCAACAGGAGCCGTTAGATAGTGGTCTGAACTATTTTCAAAAGGTTTATTTGGACTCGAGAGGTTGTAGTTGCCATGAGTAGAATTCACTGCATGGTCTCAAGGCTAATCTCATGTAGAATTGTTTCGTTCGTAGCTTCTATCATTTTGGTTTAAACTGGTAGCGACACAGTTTGAAAATGTATGAGTGTGTGTGTCGAGCCTTGTAGATATGATACTCTGGATCATTAAAGTCATGATAGTGATTTACTTGATATATTTATAAGCGTGATGTTGATACATTTCAAATAAAAGTCCAGTGTATATTTAACCCTTTTCCAACTATCCGCGACCTGACTCCAATTTGCAAACAGCTTGGATCTAGACGAGACGCCGATCAACTCGGCGTCTCATCAGGATCCAACCTGTTTGACACTTGTTAAATAGTGTTTTCAAAAGCTTGGTCGAATCGGAAGTGGTCAAAGTTGCACGAAATCTAAATTTGAGCAGACTTTATTTTCCCAGCTGGATCAGAGTTAATTAATTAAAGCATCGAGTTCCTATCAGAAATACAATGTGCTACCTTTAAGCCTTTCCTCCATAGACTTTTTTAAACCCAACCTCTTTGAAGGAAACTACCGAAAAGGAGCATTTACTAGAGAAAAGGAAAATGTTATAATTGTGTAGTATAGAAACCATTTTGATAAATGGAGCATTTGCTCCTATGGGAGCAAATGCTCTATTTATCACAATGGTTTCAACAGGTGATTTTTACAGAGGTGTTGAAAGGCGTATTTATGGAGGAAAGGGTTAAGCATGGTTATTTGTATATACATGTATATATACTATAGATGTAAAGTGATATCTGTTCGCGTTAAAATGATCTCAGTATTTAACCAACCTATACCGAACATTCAAACGTACAGCAAACTCTGTCGTAAGCGACGATAGAAAAGGGTTCTAATAGTGTATCTTTAAGACAAATGGTAGCTTGATGCAGATCAAAAGTAATTTAGAAATCTCCTGTAGGAACTTTATACATCACGTTTGCCGTTCATTAAGCAACATCTTGCTTTTTAAGATTGTTGTGTTCAATGAATTAATGGTCGCTTTAGACAGGTTTTACTGTAGTACAATTGTATGTTTTCAAACAGGTGGAAGCTAAATGCAGGGTCGATGGAGCTTTCTGTATTGCCTCCATTCAGCAGTAAGCAGGCAACGGCTTTTGAAGTCGCCGCAGTGTATTCATTAAAGTGACCGTCTGTACTTGCAACCTACGATAACCTTTAGTAAGGTAGATACATGTTCGGTAAATGATGCAATCATGATTTATAATTACAACATGCAGGGTTGTACAATACGTAGTACTACACCTGTGGTACTCATGTTTCAATTATGAAAAACCGCTCGGTCTACCGTAGTTTACGCCCTGAACACAGGTGAAATATAAGCAATATGACCTAATTATCGTATGTTACTTTGGCCGTTACACAAACAGTAGAGCCTGGCTGAAGCGACCATCAATCAGATGTCTAGTTAAGGGTCTGTACGACAGGTGGTAGCGTAACCCATTTTCTTATAGGCTATTTTATCCCAACCTTTTTGAATTAATCCGCCAAAAAGGAGCATTTACTAGAGAAATGGAAAATGTTAGAATTTTGTAGTTCTGGAACCATCGTGATAAATAGTGCATTTGCTCCTTAGGAGCAAATGCTCTACTATCACAGTGGTTTCAAGACGTGGTTATTTCAGAGACGTAGATAGAGAATATTTGGTTCCTAGCTTTGAATGAGAAATGTTATCTGGCAAGGCGGATGAATATATCAGGTGAGCCGAGGGCGAACCTGATATATTCATCCGCCTTGCCAGATAACATTTCTCATTCAAAGCTAGGAACCAAATATTCTATTTATCCTTGTCACGACAGCAAAATATAATTATTTTGTACCGAATGTACCACAAAATGCACCGCAAAGTATACCCGACTCTACTGGCTCTAGACTGTTGATGACGTCTTTATAAATGCGTTATTGCGTCACTGGAATTCCAAAAAGTCACATTGCTTTAAAAAAATGCTCAAAACAAAACCGTTGCCCCGGTTGGTTATGTAAGAAAAAGAACCTGTCACTTGACGATATCTAGACGGTTTATGATTCTTGATGTGGATTTATCTAAACACGGTAATTTCGCGACAAAAAACCAGATCTGCTAGATCTAATCTAGGCCTAAGAATGTAAGTTTGGGAGAATGAAGTGAAATACTTAGATCTATTTAGTTTAATGGGTATCGATTGAAATCAACAAATTCGCTTTGTTAAACTTTTCTATTCAGTAGTACTTCGTAGACGTAAATTTTGTATTCACGAAATAAGCGTCTCGGTGAAAGAAAAGTAGTTTCGGCTACAGGTCATGTGACCAACTGACATAACATCGATCATGTGACCAACTGGCATAATAACAAAAAGTTAACAGGCACCTTGTTATCCGTCAGGAAAATAGGATAGGCACGTGACAGGACAATACGTCGTATTAATGGAGGAAAGGGTCCATGCAGGTCAAAAGTAATACAGAAATCTCATACAGTATCTGTATCGCAAAACACAGGTCCTACTGTATAATTATACTCTTCGCAAAGAAAAACGTCTGATAATTATCGCATATTGACATGTACGAGGTCTTGCTCTTTACTGGATAGAGCAGCAGTTCCATACGTTGCAAACCTAGATCCAGATCAGACAGCACATCTAGGAGCCGTCTGGTCAGGGTTTGCTAATGATATTATAGTAAAACCTCTCTATAACGGCCACTAAACTACATAAAGTGTTTTTGTGTTAAAGGCAGGTGGCTTCTTAAAGCAAGGTGAAAGTATTTTAACAGAACGCTCCTATAGGGCGTTCAGTTTTACTTCCATCTGGCTTTAAGCGGCAACCTACCCTAAATACCGACTGATTAACACAATTTAGTGGCCGTTATAGAGAAGTTTTACTGTATTCTTATTCTACAAATTCTGTATAGGTTATAACAATTCAATGCTCGTATATCATTTTAAAATGATAGCAAACAAATATTGATTATGTCATTAATTCTTACATAAGTATGCATAAAGAAAAGCGTAAGATATTTACGGAATCCAAAATTGAAAGTCGGTAATCGGATTGCCTCGGTCATCATACTTCCATCATTTCATTACACCTAATGTACTCTTACATCGGTGATAAGGTGTTGTCGAATACACGCACACATGTATGTGAAATTAATCATTTAATTAAGTATGTCTTAACTTTCCTTTATGTCTTCAATTTTCCATGTCTTAAAATCTCACGTAAAGGCAAAGGAAGTCTAACGTTACATTTCTTATGTCTTAAATGTCGTATGTGTCGACACGCGATTATTGGCGGACTTTTACATTATAATAAATCACCTGTCTGTCTAGTAGGTAGAGCTGCTTCGTGATTGTCACATCGAATGTTCGATCCCCAGCCACGATATACCAAGGTCGTTAAAATGGAAATAGCAGCTCGCTTGATAACGATTGGAACTATACTGTAAATGCTATGGAATACCACTAGTCAGTCTGGTGGTTAACATTTGTATAATGTGATTGGGTGTGTGGTATCATAACACATATGTGTGGCAGCACTATATCTCAAGTACAAGTATACACACCGTCTCTATATGGTTGAAATACTGTTGATAGAACGTTAACCGTTTACCCATGGTTCATGAAATAAATAATAGCATCGTGAATGTATATTAGCTGAACTTTTATGATGACATATATCGTACGTAGGGTGCTTTGGTTCAAGCATAATCTATAGAATCAAATCTATATCATAAGCAAACAGCAAACCATGATCAGACGGTGTCTACAGGAGATATCTGATATTGATCTACTGTGTTTGCAAATGAGTGAAATGCGTAAACATGAAGAAAAGGGTTAACTTTTTACTTCATGAATATTCATGAACAAAATAATGACATCGTGGATAAAAAAAACTCGCTTATACGACGACTCAACAGAAGTCTAATTCCGGACTGTTAAAACAGGTTGTAGCTTAATGCAGGAAAAAAGTGATACAGAAAGCTCCTATTGGAGCTTTCTGTTTCACTTTTGTTCTGCGTTAAGAAACCACCTGGTTTGACGGTCTCCTGTTCTAATAAATCACGTGTTGGCTGTAGCCATTCTGTACTGGAAACATATTCTCTCGAGTAGTTAGCAGATACCACACAGTTTATCTGTAATCTGGAATGTACTCTAATGTCTGTAAATTTTGTTATCATGGTAATGAGATTGCGTCATCACACGTGGAAATCTGAACGTAAATCACACTGTAATATAATTCGAGAACAGACCTGCAGATATATACTTTTAAACACCCAGCTATACTGGAAACTATATTAACCCTTTCCCTGTTAAATATTCATTTAGGAAATAATGACATCATGCATACTGATTAGCTATTGTTTTATAATGCAGTATGCACTCAGGAGTGTTTGGTATTGGTACATCTATTTAAATTCATAAGCAAACAGAGCAGACAATGATCGGACGACTCCTATTGGAATGTCTGTTTGCAAAGGCATGAAAGGGTTTTTTCATGAGGGATAGTTAACACAAATTGTAGAAACGGTTTTATGTTATTCCATAATGAAATAGAGCAAAACCTGACCTGTTTAATTTTGACTACGTCCTTTTTAATGAAGACTTTTAAGAAGCTATTGACCGTGTGTCAAACAGCTTGGATCCTGATGAGACGCCAAGTTACTTGTTTGCAAACGTGAGGCACATAGCGGCTGGCGGGAATGGATTAAGATACAAAGGGCATGCTTGCTATACGTTATTTTATGCTGCACCTGTTACTGGCTTGTGTATGACGTGTTAATTTATCATCAACGATATTACACTGTACTTCTGTCTGGAATAATAATCTTCATTTAAAATCGCGGTGAACCACACTGGTAGGTTTAACTCTTTACTCTATAAATACGTCTTTCTTATGATTTGCAAACAGGGTAGACCCATATCAGACGGCTCCAGTAGGAGCCGTCTGATCAGGGTCTGTCCTGTTTGATTTTGATATGATATAGATTTTACCCTACAGCTTCTGTCACGATAAAACACAATTTTGTTCATGGTGCCATTATAAAAAATTCCGTGAATTTATATTTATGACGTCATTATTTCTTACCTGAATATTCAGGGAGTAAATGGTTAATATGGAGCTAGTATTATGGAGTTCAATCCTATCCCTCACAGAGATGCCTTTCGACACATTTGCAAACTATGTAGACCTTCATCAGACGGCTACTGCACTAGCCGTCTTATCTGGTTCTGCTCTGTTTCTTTATGAAATAAAACCTATCCAATTGAACTGTTTCTGTCAGGATCATAGACTGATCACGGATGAAGATAGCAACATTGTGTATCTGATACGAAGATGAAATACGTTAAGCCTAAGTGTGTAAAAGTCATATTCTGAGATCTAATTCATAAATACCAAAATGTCTACCTGACACTGAAATGAAATACATTAATGCTTAAATGTGTGTGTGTGTCTGATACTTAAAGGAAAAAAGTCAAATGTAAACACGTGAAATGAATACTATTTTGCACTCATTGTAGAATTACATGTAAGGTGCTGATTTTACTATTAGAACATTTCGTTCGTAGATTAGTTTTATCGTAGAGAAGTGACTTTTTTAAGCGCTACTAAAAAGGATTGTTGTGGAACAAGCATGAGTTTGAAAATCACCCTCTTTGTATTCAATGTAATATTTAACCCAAATTTGAGTGTGATGCAAGATTTACTATTTCCGGTTCGATAAAACCTTTGAGAAATACTTGACACTTTGCTAACGGCATAGAGTTTAACTACGGTAAAACCCCTCTAATGTGACCACCTAAAATAGGTATAATTCTGGGTGGTAGAGGCAGGTGGTAGCTTAATGCAGGACAAAAGTAATGACATATATTTATTCATTAAGTGGTCGCATTAGAGGGGTTCTACTGTATATCGATGAATTAATCGTTGTATATTGTATATGGTGGGTTAAAAAGGTGTTTGACAAAATCAGAAAACGTAAAGCCACCCTCACGATTGTCTTTAATAAGATGAGCAGAGAATGCCACACGTTGTCATTTTCAAACGCCCTTTTGTCCGAATGTTCATGCGGCCCCACAGGTGGTGATGTAATTTATAATTAGACATGAGAAGTTTTTATCGTGGCTTTTCGATCAGACGATTACATTTTGTATGACGAATTTCGATTTATTTTATATACTGTTTATGATTTATTTTAATTTAGTGAATTATAATTTTAAAAAAAGAAAACCTAGCGCTATCACTAGAGCTGATAAACACATAACACAGAAACTTTGATCGAAAATCCAATGGCAGATAACTCCTGTATGCAAGGTTAGATAATGCGGGATGTACATCTTCATTCCATAGAGTTCACGTACATTAACTTTCATTGAAATATGCTAAAAACTGTAGAAGTTAATTCCACGTACTTTATAGGATAGGGACATTTTGGGTACAAGTTCACAGGCTTATAAGTTTTATATGATTTTCTAGATACCAAAAACTATTATGTCATGCATATCGACAATGCATCGAAACTATGTATTAAAACTTTTCATAGAAATGCAGCTGCACTTTGATATCTCGATATAACTCGAAGTAAAAGTTCGGTCCGTCAAAAACTTACAGTACAGAATTGTTCTAAAATGTATCACTATGCATATCTCGAAACAGCTTAATGTAGATCGAAAGTAATGCTGAAAAGACCTACAGGCGCTTTCAGCATTATGTTAGACTTACATTAAGCTATGATCTTGAGAAGTTGTCCACATTAGAAATCGGATGACCCGGACGTCTGTGATCTCGAATTAATATGTATAGTCCCTTGAAGTTCGAGATATCGAAGTTCAACTGTATGTGAAATCTGGAGTAGTATATTGTCACAAGCTCACAGGTAACCCTACAAACGGTAAACCAGAACATATTAGTTCATGGACAGGTAACTACATATAGCATTGAGAGAGACAAAATACATTTGGCATGCCTGTTGTACTCCATTACAATCAAGCTTACCAAGTTTCATTGCAATCCCATGCCATATGTGGTAGTATTGTAACATAACTTAGTATTCAAGCGACCGACAAACCGATCGATATATATAGATGCTTTATTGACACAAACCTTACAGTTTCTGGTCATTTAAACATCAACATACGTACATACATACATACATACATACATTAACATGATCATAGAAAAAAGAATGAAATTTGAAAAGAAAAGAAAAAAGATCCAGCAGACGAGCAACCGACAAGATGGCGCCTATATACCTATATACCCCGATACTTAACGGAAATAATAACTGAAATATTGTCAAGCAACCATCTTCACATGTAGTCATGGATACAAATTACAAATCCACTACAAGAACACTTCCATTGCGCTAGGGTTAAATAGAGGTACAAACTGTTTCATATATTGTAAACATTGTGCTTGTAACAGTTTGCAGATACAATTGAGTTTATCTTTAAATCACACATGCACTTGATATTTTGCAGATTGTATTATCGTCATTTCGTCTTCATATCAACATAGCACGAAACAAGACGCTTCATTATAAATCATACGGAACATAGCATCGTGTTTAAAGTTCCACATATTTACAAGAGTGATCAGATTGACTGCAATATGTTTTAAGTAAACTGCCCAGCGAAGACATATAGTAAATCTAGAATTTAGTTCGTGGTAATTCCTTTACTTGATGAAAACTCGTGTAAGAAAAACAAGACTGTTTGAATATATGATAGTTTTATAATTTGTGAAGTAGCATTGTGAGCGAGGGAAGCTTTGACCATTGCAGAAATTGCTAATGCAAACAGACATAGTAGCCAATATCAGATAGTCCCTGTAATGAACCTCTGATCAAGGTTTACACGGTGAGCTAATTCAGAATCATCTAGCAAATGTACAGCGTCATGCCAATGTTGAAACCGAATAAATGATGCGGGACATAACATTTAGAATGTGCATGTTTATGACTCTAAGACTGTGACATTGCATGTTATTTACAATACCGTGGACTTTATTGCTTGTCAGTTCATTATTTAGATTTGCTCGTCAATCCATTATTTAGATTCAGAAAACTCTCGACTTACAAGCATGAATATTATTTATTTTCTCAGAACACAGTCGCCACTTCTTTCTTAGTTTTCAAAGTTCAGTATATCATTCGTTTCTATGTCTAATGAGACTCAATGTTACTTGGTGCCTCATCTGGAAGCAAACAGTTTTGAAAGGTTATCAATGATTCCGTCCAGGGGAAGTAAATGTTTTATCACGTTTCCTATAGTCTCTTTGAGCCATGACACAATAAAAGCACAATAACATAACCCGATCAATCGACAAGCTTTTGCAAACATCTCAGATTCAGATGAGATGCCGAGTAACTCTCTGTCTCATCAGGATCCTATCTGTTTGACAGCCTGCTAGTAGTCTGGGGTCAGTAACATATTCACTAGATCATAGTTGGAGCCATGTAAGCAGTTGTGTAAGCAGTATTTTTACCGACAGTATGCATGTAACGTTAGATCATAAACAAACGTTGAACATGCTTATACAGTAAAAATCATACGAACACTGAAATATGTATCAGTATCGATCTTTATGACATGTGGCAGCTTAATGCAGGGTGAAAGCCTTTTGAAACTTACTGTATGACTCATGCAGACAGCTCCTCTAGGAGCTTTCTGTGTGACTTTCACCCTGCATTAAGTAGCAACCTGACTACAAAGACGCAAATTCTTCATTGCTAAAATTTCGTAGTATCGAGTGTTTACTGTAAATGTTAGACAGGGCTGTTGTTAAAAACATTAATTTCCCAAACCAGTCGGACTGTCCTCTACTTGTGCTGGGCATTTCGTAATATATACTGAACAGATACAGTAAAACCTCTCTATAACGGCCACTAATTGGTGTTAATTAGTTGGTATTGAGAGCAGGTGGCTGCTTAAAGCAACGTGAAAGTAAAACATAACGCTACTATATGAGTGTTCTGTTTTGCTTTCACCTTGCTTTAAGTAGCCACCTGCCTTTAACACAAACTATTTGATTTAATTTAGTGGCCGTTATAGAGAAGTTTTACTGTATTAAGTTTCCTCCCGGTATTCGCCACCTGACTCGCATTTGATTTTAGACCCGAACGTCTCATCAAGGTCCAAGTTGTCTTTGTTTGATACCCGGTCAATAGTATCACAGAAACTTGGCCCAATCAAAAGTAGTCAAAACTGCATCAGGCTGGAATTTGATGTGATTTTATAATTATTTTTACCATGGGATAAGCGTTGATAATTCTTGGAACATGTGCCAGTACGGTGAATTAAAGAGAATGTGTTGCCATCAATAAAATCTCTACAAAAGCTATTACAGCCGAATGGCAATGATACGTGTGTCATATATGGAAACAGAAAAAAACTGTTTTATCGCTGGGTTGTTTTTCAGATAGGTGCTACAGGCGGATTAATGGTTCAATCGATGCCATCTCCTGGATCACAACTGCCTGGTTTTCCGGTTGCAGGTTTGTTTGTATAGTAAACGAACACTCAGATACGTTTAAGACAGGTGGCAGCTTAATGCAGAAAGCTCCTCTAGGAAGCTCCTCAATCTGACTACAAAGACATAAATTGTTCATTACCAAATGTTCGTAGTATCGAGGCTTTACTGTTATTGATTATACAGTAACATCTCTCTAGAGCAATCAACAAAACAGGTCTAATTATGGGTCTCAAGGGGTAGATGGCTGTATAATGCAGGGCGGAAGTTATGCAGAAAACTCCCAGGAGATCTACATTACATTTGTCCTGCGTTATGCAACTACCTGATTTAACAGACACTTATGATTATGCAATTAGAAAGGTTTTAATGACATAAATCGACAACGCTCAGCAGGCTTGTGTCTAACAATTAACCCTTTCAACCCTAGATATGCATGTATTGCCATTGGCAAACAGTGTATACCCCGATAATACGACTCCTAGAAGAACCCTCTGATCACAGTCTGCACAGTGCGCCATTCACAACCGTGTAGCAGCTTTGAGCCTTTCATACTGAGTGAACACTATGGTTTAACACTGATAAGTTATTTGCATCTTGATAGTTCGTTCACGACTGAAAGTGTTAATAGGCAAGCCAAAATGTCAACAGCCTTAAAGGCTTTTGTCGGATATCGAATTTACTCAATATTAAATACATTACATGCACGGAGCGCCTTTATTATAAAATGTAAGGTAATACACGTCATTGTGTTGCTTTTCAAGTCTGTCAACGCCAAACTCGCCGGAAATTGATTTACATGGTTGCTGCAATGAGCGAATATGTGATGATTGCCTTTGTAGACAGAAATAAATTCGATGTCTTATCTGGATCCAAACTGTTTGACAATCCACTTCCATTTTAGATAAGAAATATAAGGAAATTCCACCGAAACAAAAAGCAGACGACATTGTTTGCAGAAAAAGAACGTTATATGATACCAAAAGAGTTAAAGATTGTGCCGGGTTTAATTCAAGAGCGGAACATCCTAGTAGGAACATGGCATTTGATAATTAATGCCATCGGGCTTAAAATCAAGAGTAGAATATCCGACAGGAAACTGGCAATTAAGAATGAATGCCATCAGGCTTAAATTTAAGGGTGGAACATTCGTCAGGCATTTTACAATTACGGCCATGATCTAGTTTCTCTCCAGAATTCCTGCTCTTGAAATGTTACCGGGACTAAAAAAGAGTAATATTTTTATAACATAACTCGTGGCTTCAGCGTGACGTAACACTATCATATATATTTTGATATTCACGGGCATATATTCACTAGTCAATAACATTCGAACGACCTAACTGTATTCATACGCGCTGTCAAAACAAACAAACTGACGGACGGTGACCTACCTGTCAACGATTGAGTCACTATAGATGGCAAAGGACTGTTGGCATTTGCGCCTTAATGTCGATAAAATAATACAAATTGTAATCGCTGTCAGTAAATATCTACAAAATGTATGCCAAAAAAGACCTACCAGCTACTCTGACCCATACAATCCATTCTACATAAAACATGCCTCCACAACTTTACATTTTATTCACCGCATGTCCTTTTGTTTATGCAGATTTCTACTCATAAAAATATCTCGTCAATCAACAACTATAGTCATCTGAATCCAGCACAGTACGAACATATTTCAAATACACAATGTATGCTATACGCAGCTGATCGCGAAAATCTTCCTCCTGTTCCAACACGTTCTATGCAGCAGTTCGTACTGAATCTTTTGTCCATTTCAAACATTTTCACTGAACTTGAATCGAGATTTTATCTCTGTGGAAATGTCCATGTCCATGTGTGTATACAACACTGATGAAGGGCTTAATATACCAAAATTTTGAATCCCATTGGCAGTGAGTGTCAGACGTGTTGGCGACTGTATGTGGGTCTTCATTTAAATGGCGCGCTTTACATAGACACGTGTTGTGTACAATGACGTCATACTGTGACGTGTTTGTAACTATGTATGTCAAAACTGTAACTCAAAATTTATTTTGACGTGTTTCTGTATGTTTTTGTATCATAAACAGTTAAATTGAATACGAGAGAGGTCTGAATTAGATCCTGGTTGATATGACAGTAAGTCCAAAGAAAAGTTGGAATTTTTGGACCTATTTGGTCCCAGTTACCTAGCGAACCTAATAACACCTTTCATTCACCATTTCTATATGTAAGGAGAATTTATAACAATCCACGTTACGGTTGAAAAATTGGCTGCAAATAACATTTGTGTGTGTTATGTTATAAATAGAATCTTGCATTCGTGTTCATGATTTATTCGTCTTTTTAAAACGATAAAAAAAACTCGCTAAAGCTCGTTTTTTATCGTTTTAAAAAGACTCATTTAATAAATCCAATAATCAAGAACACTCATGTAAGATCCTCTATATATATAGATAAGTATTGTCTTACATTATAAGATATATGTTTGAATGGGTATAGTATTTTAGTATGCTATTGTCTTAAAGGCAGGCAGTAGCTTAAACTGACAGTCTCTACTTGCAACGCGTTTTAAAATGGCTAACAATTACATAACTCATTTGTTTATATGTTGAAAAGAAGTATATTGCAAGAAATCCTATCGAATAAAGGTCGAATAAGGCGACATGTGTTTGATATCGAAGGCCCGATATTATTCGCCAATGTATTAGTATTCATTCGAGTTTCATTTTAACCCTTTTCTTGCTGAATTAAAAAAAAAATTCTTCTTTACCCACAGCCTGTTGTATAATTACATATATATTCACTGTCTACATTTTTTTCTGTGCAATCACTGCTGTGGAGTGTACTGGTTGCACTATCAATTTGTAAATAGTGCAGACCCTGATGAGACAGCTCCTTCAGGAGCTGTCTCATCTGGGTCTTCACTATTTAAAGGTACATGTAGGTATATTGACGTGAATAGCAAGCGAAGGGTTGATTTCGTTAACTGTTCGACAACGGTCGTTAATATTTTGTTGTAGAACAAACAAATCATAAATATCGATGAGAAATGTTTATTTGGTATCACAGGGGCATTGCTCGATAGAGGTTCATATTGGCAATCTTCATAATAATGATTGAACATAACAAAGTTGTGTTATCTTATTGAAAATGTGCGTTTATTGTGTCCACTTTCACCTTAACCATTTCCTTCATATAAACGCCTTTTCACGTATCTGTCATCAGAGAAGACCCAGATCAGACGACTCCTATATGAGCCGTCTGATTAGGGTCTGTTCTGTTTGCAAATTGAATTTGATAGATCTGTTGCTTTAGTTTCTAAAATGGCTACAATTTTTCTGTCTTCCATATTCAATTATAACTATAGTGTCCGCGGGTATTCAGTATGTATTGAAATTGGGACTAATACAGAACTGGGAAGGGTTCAAGCAAGATGCCAATTATACAGAAACGTCCGTACTCGTGCAATTTTACTCAATTCCGATTCGTCCCGTATAACGTTAGTCCAGCATCTAGCTACCACCTGCCTCCATGACTCAGCACTTTGTCCATACAGTAGAACCTGTCTTAAGCGACCTTATATTGACCGGACACAGGAATCTTAAAAATCAGATGGATGCTTAATGCAGGTCAAGGGTAATGCAAAAAGTTCCTATAGGATATACTTTTGACCTGCATTAAGCTACCACCTGCCTTACAGGCCCATAATTCAACATAATGATAGTTTAAGACAGGTTCTACTGAATTTAGAATTAGAATGGGCTTACCGTAATATAATTCGATCTGCAGATATACCTAAACATCCAGTGACTCATCAAACTTTCAGAACACGTACCTGAAATTTAATTAATGACATGTATCACAAACTGTGTAGAAAATACCATCTTAAGGGTCAATGACACACTGTTTGACTAAGGCTTGAACAGTTGCCAACTGGCATTTTCAGCTTGGTGTAGTCCTTGATAGAGCAACGTGTCTATCACAGGGGCCGGTCCAGCTTTTTACTTCTGCCATTTACATAGGATAAATAAGTTACTCGTGCCATTCATTCCCACATTAGGATATAGTAGTATCCTGAAGAATGTGATTAATTCAACATGGTATAAACATACATGTAAGCTGCATATAGTGACAAAGTCCCTTATGGAGAACCATCAATATTCTGTTGTTTTTGTATTTACAAATAAGAAGAGAAATATCTCATATACCATTATGAATACTAGCTGAGATTACTGCTACGCAATGTGGCCTGATTTAAAGTAATAGTTTGCAACAATTTAAATGATGAAATATGTACTGAGTTTTAGTTTGATAAGCAAATATGTATTGTAAAACATTAAAGTATATTAGTAAATTAGTATACGCCTCAAACTATACCTCAAGAATAAAAATTGTCAATAATGGGGCTTAACAAGAATGAAAACAATTAATGTATGCAATATCCAATTAGTGTCTATTTAACCCTACCTCATGATCCAGAAATGTAAGTCTGAAACCTGATGTTTCAAATGATGTACTAGTGATAAAAGATAAGAACTATAGACAAACCTGCTGCAATATTTCCCGTTGCACCTGTTACTGTTGTGTTTGATTTTGTCCGACGTGTCTGTTTATTATCAGCTTTATTACGTATGTTTGGAATAACGATCTTCATGAAGCATCACAGTAATTAAAGTTTACTTTTCAAAGGCTCGCGGTGTAGAGTTCAAGAACTGCAATACACTTTGTTTCATCTATGGATTGGTATCCGGTAATCGAAACATTAGCAGCAATAAAACAAGCTGCGAAATAACTCTTTACCTTCTCTGCATCCTGAAATGTTAAAATTAATAAATTACCAATTGAGTTCCATGTCTACGTAATGTCCCCTTTACTCCATAGATACCCGTACGCCTCGTAACGATTTTAACGCATTTGCGAACATAGTACATCCAGATCAGACAGCTCCTGTAGGAGCCGTCTGATCAGGTATGTTATGTTTGTTTATGGAATCATATATATCTGATTCTACAATTGTACCAGAGTCAGAACGTTTCTTGTCCATATGCCTGTATAGATACATGTAGTTTACTAGTTCACATTCATACTTGCAATATTTCTTGTAATATTTATGGGGTAAAGAGGTATGCTATGCAAAATATTGTGCGGTCTTTTGTACCTGTTATGTTTCAATAATCGATTCCAGTGTTTAGTGAACTGTTAAGCATGCTCATAGAACACGACGCCATATTATTTTTTATTATATGAAAGTGTATACTAAAATGTTAAACGTTTTGTAAAAAGGCGGATTTGGCATACAATCGTACGAATTTGCAAATCCAACGGGATAATGTGGAAGACCAGGCCACTCTTCTTATCGTTTACCTTCTTTATAACGTAAAAGCTTAATGTATATCATCAATTTATATGTGTTAATATCATAATTACATAGAAACGTTGATATAATGTGTATCAACAGGGCAGCAGTTTTTATACCTATTAATGTCCCATACATACAATCATTGCTAATTTTTCCAACAAGGTCATGTCTGTCAAACGTACGTTAAAAATTTATATATGTTTTATTTCTTCTGAACCCTTTTCCTTGTGAATAGTCATGCCTTATTATGAATATTACTTAACTAAGTTTCTTATTTTGTTATATAAAACAACCGAATACATTGCCATGACAACAAATGTAGTAAAAGAAGGTTCTATTTAGATGGATCCTACACCAAATTTGGTCAAACAATATAGTCCTGATTAAAGTTATCGACCAGATGCATGTTTAACACTAGTGACATTTACATTAACCTCAGCTGCGTTCTGACATCGCTTCTGTAGTTTCAGATATAGTATCAGTAAAATTGACATTGACCCCAAACCTCTAAATGCAAATTTAACCTTTGCCTCTATCTGTTTTACTTAACCAAAGCTGCCATCAGAAAACGAGTTTTTAATAACCATGAAACCGACGTTGATCCAATGTCGCTGTGTCAGCTGTCTGTACACGAAGGTTGATCACAGTTCGTGTTTTCCAAAATAAGAGCCCAACGACATATCCCCATATGGTACATGTAACAAGGATGTGGCCTCTAAAATACTGAGTGGTAATACAGCTGACTTGTTAGGCGTCGCACATAAATATTTCATATCGAAAATAAAATCACTGGTTTCACTGTGTGAAATGCATATGTCTAGACTATTTGTATTAAAGTATGTATCGCCCATATATATCATATAACATTCCTACCAGTTTTTGGATGTAGATGTAATTTAATTTGTTTACCGCCAATGTCGCCGAAATGCACCACGACAACAATGTCAGCGATTTATTCCTTTGAATTTTACATATATTCATCTCACTTCCTCTCATTTTTCTCGAAATGTATTTTTATAAAACCGTCTCCCGCTATACACAAGTTGAGGTACAGTTGCGAACCGCTTGGATCCAGATAAGACGATGTGTTACTCTGTGACAGATCAGGATCCACTCTGGTTGATAGTCAGACGTTTCAAGGTACAGTAAAACCTCGCTATAACGGCCCCTAAATTGTGTTAATTAGTTGGTATTTAGGGCAGGTGGCTGCTTAAAGCAAGGTGAAAGTAAAACAGAACGCTCCTATAGGAGCGTTCTGTTTTACTTTCACCTTGCTTTAAGTAGCCACCTGTCTATAACACACACTTTTTTATTTACAACGGGTCAAGGGCTAATAAAATTGGGCTGAATAGGACATTAAGACATTTGGCGTCTAAAGAGTTAAAGAGATAGTAATTAAAAGCTCCATGGATTCTATAGTAAGTACAGATGCATGAGCTCGTAAATCACTTTATCCCAGACCTCGTCCAATCAATATTTCATTACCATACAGCAGAATTTTAAGACATTCCGCAGACAGCCTGGGACCTCATTTGCTACTTGAATCAAATTTCGAATGTTAATATTAAAGAATCAATCTGATATGGGGGAAGGTTAAACGCGTCTCACGAAAATAAGAGTAAAGATTTCACACGATTTACGCTGATTAGACCTTCTGCCCGTCTGCATGTGCGCGCAGGCATTTTCACACCATATGCATGTACACAATCAGCGTCTATATCACGAGTACGTTCTGGTATGTCATGTAATGCCGTAAAAAGGTTACAATATAATTCACCCTCATCGTGCTGAAAAAAACCTTACGTCCACCAATACTTTGGTCTGTTGCACCTGTTTTACGTTCATGTGTGTTTCTGATTCGTACAAGTGTTTGAGAAACTACTGACAAATTGTCAAATAGCTTAGATCCTCTTCAGAATTGCAGATATATTTAACCCTTGCATTACTGTAACAATATATCCGTTTACAGTTTATGACTACTTTCGATTCGATAAACATTCGAGAAACCATTGACCGACCGAAAGTCAAACAGCTTGGATCATTATGAGACGCCGAGTTACTCGGTTTCTCATCTTGATCTAAGCTGTTTGCAAATGGGAGTCAGGTCGCAAATAGCGGGCCAGTTGGTAAAGGGCAGGTCTGAATTTAGTCGTAATGACTACATGGCAGTGAAACTGTTATTTTCAGTAATGTAGTCGTAATACCGTAAAAACTCGATACTACGAACTTTCAGATGCGTACCATTATTGATCTTTAACACAGGTAGCAGCTTAAGGCACCTCTAGGAACTTTCTGCTTTAATTCTGCATTAAGCAGCCACCTGTCTACAAAGACATATATTCCTCCTTACTTAAATTTCATAGTATCGAGTTTTTACTGTATATTTATTGCAGGAATGCAATGAAATGTAGTACAGACGTTCTGGTATTTTGCAAGCCGTTCAAATGACAGACTACGTGTAATGCTAGGCGTTAATGTAGCTTTGTAAATGCTTATAAATGTCAAGCTGTGCAGACCCTGATCAGATGCCACGTCAGAGACGGAAGCAGTATATTGTCTATGACCATATTTTTCCACCAAGCATTTCAGTCTTTTTATTCAAAATGTGCAGCTCATTTCATACACTGTGCTGAACCCGATATCAATAGTACTAGACAATACGGTAAAGTTACGTTATCCGGGGAATAACGGAGAATGCTTTGTCATCAGTAAAAACACCGCAAAAGCTATTATAGCTGAATGGCATTGTCACGAGGGAAATAAGACACGTGTTTATATATAGAAACAGAAAAAAGAAGTTTATTGCTTGGTCATTTTTCAGTTACCATAGCTGTGGGCTTGAACCTTAAACATTCGGTAGAGAAATTAATGATCATTTATTGATTAAGTTAACTCTTTCGCTGCCATAAGCGAAGTCGATATAACAAACTGTTTGACTCCCAATGAGGTGGAAGGTACAGTAAAACCTCTCTATAACGGACACTAAATTGTGTTAATTAGTTGGTATTTAGGGCAGGTGGCTGCTTAAAGTAAGGTGAAAGTAAAACAGAACGCTCCTATAGGAGCGTTCTGTTTTACTTTCAACTTGCTTTAAGCAGCCTCCTGCCTTTAATACAACATATTTGATAAAGTTAAGGCACCGTGTAACTCAGCATCTGATCTGGAGATAAACATTTTAATAATCTGATTACATTTGTTGTGATGAAATCGATAATTATGGGAAGTTTGAAATGATGCAAACAAAGGTTTGTGCAATAAAGCTAAGCCGCTTGACGGCTAGTCTTTAACGGTCAGATCAAATTATCGTTAGCAAAATATAAAGTTCATCAGATTTATTTCCTGTAATAAAATGTAAATTAGACAAAACTGCTCAGTAATTTGGAATCCGAGATGCTTCACCCTTTCAGTGTTTAGTTTTCAAGTAGATTGTTCTTAATTTAACCCATTACCCCAAAGGCTATTTTTAGACCCAACCTCTTTGAATAAATCTACTGAAAAAGAACATTTACTAGAAAAAAGGATAATTTTAGAATTGTGTAGTATTGAAGCCATTGTGATAAATAGAGAATTTGCTTCATCGGAGCAAATGCTCTATTTATCACAATGGTTTCAAAAAGTGGCTTTTAAAGAGGCGTAAAAAGGCGTAATTATGAGGAAGTTTGTTAATTAACCATCATACAAACGTGTTTTCACGCATCTGCAAACAGAGTAGCCCCTGATCAGATGGCTTCTATAGGAGCCGTGTTATCAGGGTCTGCTCTGTTTGCTAATATAATTTGATATATCTGTTTCTTTACTTTCTAAAATGGTTACAATGTTCCACCTTCCATATTTCATTACACCTATTTTGTCCATAGATATTCATTAAGTATTAAAATTTGAAAGTAAAATAACATAGTACAGGAAAAGGGTTGAAAGATGTCAAGTCTACCATGAATATTCTCGGATAAGTTTTAAGAAGAGTGAAACTTCACAAATAGAGCAGAACCTGATGAGAGGGATTCTCTAGGAACCATCTCATCTGGGTCTGCATGGTTTGCAAAGGACATAAAGTGAATCGTGTCCCGGACTGAAGGGGTAATTGTTATAATCTTTATTCAACTATATGAATGGTATAAAATCGATTAAATTGGAAACGTCACATAAAAACTTCGATAATAATTTTGAATATTTTAGAAGACATTCAATTATCCTGACGTCAGTTTAGCATACATATTCAATTTGTTAAATGTCGGTTAATGAGGTCCAACGTTAAATATGTCCATAAATCCTTCTACTGTGAACTGCGACATGACTCACATTTGCGAACAGCTCAGATCCAGATCAGACTCGGCGTCTTATCAGGGTCCAAACTGTTTGACACTAGGCTAGACAATCTTTTGTTCGAATCGGAAGTAGTCAAACTTTCACAGTGTCCAAATTTGAACAGACATTGAATTAACCTTTAGCCTGCTGAGCAAATTATTTTTACAGACTTTTTCACCTAATACCTTTTCAAAATACAAGCTATAATCAATTTGGCTACCAAAATGCAATCAGGATGTCAAACAGTTTGGATCCTGATGAGACGCCGAGTTACTCGGCGTCTCATCTGGGTCCAAACTGTTTGCATAGATATTAACCAATCCGCCCATAGCATGCTAAAGGTTAAAGGCTAATTTACATCGCAGTCAGATTACCGAATTATCGTTTGTATGTTAAACTTTTTCGTTACCAGAAATAGCATGTTCTGCGGTATTAATCCCTACCCGGCTGTAAAATTAATGCCCCCTCAAATTGAGCCTTGCAAAATTGTGACTACTTCCGATTCGATCAAGATTTTGAGAAACTGCTGACCGAGTGACAAACAGTTTTGATACTGTTGAGAGGCCGAAGTGATAGACGTCTGGTCTAGATTGACACTGTTTGCAAATGTGGCTGAGGTCATGGATAGCTGGATAAGGGATAATTAACAAATAGAACAGAACTGTTCTGTTCTGTTCTGATAATTAACCGAGATATCCAATTGGTGTCAGAAAGCATATAATTGTACGGATATTTATTCATGCAATCACCAGAATAACACCTCGTTATGAGATTTACGTGCAATCAGTCTGTATTATTACACACTCAAGCTTCTCAACATCAAGTACAGATTTAACCATCCTCATGCTAAGGGCATTCTGGCTCACATTTTCAAACAGCCTGGATCAAGATGAGACACCGAGTAACTCGGCGTCTGATCAGGATCCAAACTGTTTGATACTCGGCCAAATGGTTTCTCAAATGAACGAAACAGAAGTCGTGGAAACATTTCAGCAAATCAGATATTGAGCCGACATTATTTTTGAAGCATGAGAAGGGTTAATGCAGTATAAGTTGAACTTCGATATCTCGAACTGGGGTAACGCTCGAACCTCGGATAACTCGAACAAAAAGTTCGGTCGTTCCAAAGTTTACAATACAGATTTTTTTCTAAATGCATCACTACATTTATATCTAGAATCATGTGACAGCTAATGCATGTCTAAAGTAATGCCGAAAGCTCCTGTAGGAGCTTTAAGCATTACTTTAGACCTGCATTAAGCTGTGAACATGAGAAATTGTTCAGATCAAATTTGGATAACTCGAACTTCTGTTATCTCGAACTAATTTGTATGGTCCTTTGAAGTTCGAGATATCGAAGTTCAACTGTAGTTTTGGATAATTTTGACGTCATGAAGGAATGCGTGTTTGTAAGAATATGTATATGCATATTAAATAATAGTTCGAAGATTCAATGCAAATCTACTGAAAATGGAAAACACGTTAACATATTCATGTAGGAAACCAATAATTCTCGTGCTCACGCGCTGTTGTTGACCGGTTTTAATTATACCTATTCGGGGCCTAAGGTAAACAATGGACGCGAATGCTATATAGCGTTTTTACCTAAGCTAGGTGAACGATGCCAGTATTTCAGGGGCACCGATAATGAACTGTTTTAGTGATAGACATATTGAATGAAATTCCGTGTAAACGGTATCTGATAATACAATCATGAAATGACACCAGAAAGAAAACAATGGCCCGGAAACAGCATACATCGAACGAAGTGTCAAAGAAGTGTATAGTTTTGCTTGTATTTGGAAAAGTCAACTTGATGCAGGAAAGCAGAAAATGGCTTTTATGCAAGAATAGCGTTAATACACGTTTGTTTTCGGGCAATAACATCTGCAGTGTCCCTCGGGAATGTTGTTGCCCTCGCCCTTCGGGCTCGGGCCAACAACAACCCCCCAGGACACTGCAGATGTTATTGCCCGAAAAAAAACGTGTATTAGCCCTCTAGTGAAACACCTGCAGGATGCTTCCAGGGGATCTTTTTGCACGACGTTTTACTCTGCATTTAGCTTCCACCTGTCTTAAAAAGCGATAATGATACTTATTAGAGTGTCCGAATTAACGAATGTTTACAGTAATGTACAAGAGGTTTAAATAAGGCAAGCTATATTAATCATTCAAGTTTAGTTATCAAGCCAACACAATAAATGATGTGCTCAATTAGAAAATAGAGAGTGGCCTTGGTGTGCCAATTATATAGACCAGACATACTATAACAACAACATTTTTCTTTACTTGTTATTGTAATATAGTATCTTGAATAACGGAACTCAACTGTCTGGTTTATATGTTTACTGTGTAGGAAAAATACTCACAAGGAGTCACACATCATCATCCTATGTAATGCATGTCTAGTTAATCCATTCCAGTCCCAATAAAATACAATTTAATCCATTCCCTCATAGGCTATGTTTAGATCCTACCTCTTTGGATACATCTACCGAAAAGGAGCATTAACTAGAGGAAAGAATTTGTTTAGAATTGTGTAGTGTTGAAATCGTTGCAGATGCTCTAATTATCACAATGGTTTCAGAAAGTGACTATTACAGAAGCATCAAAAAGCGTCAATATGAAGGAATGGGTTAATATGTAACACGGTTTGGTTTATATTGACCTCTATGTATATGTGTACCATTGTTACATCCACGGAGAAATGACAACTCCCTTCTATTAGCATAGGACAAATTATGACTTTAGAATACAAACAATATGGATGGGTTTCGGTTTGTATCATATCATACACTTCGTCGAACATTGGTGTAGTTTTTAAAGATAGCATGTACAAACAGATCGAATGGTATATATGGTGTATTAGATGTTGAGCGTTTGAGATCTGCATTAACTTCCATACACTCAAGTGGGACCACATTGGCTGTTTAAAATGTAAAAGATTCAGACTTGAAATATTTAGAGAAGGTGAAGAACACTTCTCAGTTTTTCGCCCATCAGACACAACTCCGTGCTTGATATAATGTTAATTGAAGTTCTTGAACTCTTCATCACGAACCTTTGAAAAATAAGTTTAATTTACGGCGATTTATCATGACAAGTGTTATGCCGAACAAACGTACGCAGTGCAGTTGATGATAAACAGACACGTCGGACAAAAACACAAAAGCTATAGGTGCAGTGTGCACTTATTGTGCAGCGGGTTTGCCAATATTGCGTATCTCTTTTTTCATTAGTACACCATATCATACATCGGGTATTGGATTTACATTTTACAGTCTAAATAAACACTAATTGTATATTACATGATTTAGCTTATATTTTCGATTACAAGCAGGCATGTAACAGTTTCGTAATGGTTGTGTGTGCGTGAGTGTGTGTGTATGTGTGTGTGTGTGTGTGTGGGGGGGGGGGGGTGCACGTCGCTATTTCTTCCTTGGTTGATGTGGGCTTCCTTGTGGTATCTACTGCCTGACTTCCATTTTCTATTTTCATAGTACATTTTGGCGCTATTGTATTTTTCGGATACTGAACAAGAAGCTTGAAATCATCACAAACTTTCTTTAATATCTTACTTACTGCATTATTGTTGCAAAACATGCTTATTTACTATAAAAATATATATGGTCGCATTACAATAAGTTGAACAAGTATCCATAAAATTTCATGAGATATTTAACTCTCTATGTGTAGACGCACTTATTGACAATTCTCCATAAGAGGGTTTTCAATATAGTAACTATAATGTATATATACCAGTTTTAAACAGCCACAGTATTTAGGATAGTATTTCCAATTTTAATCTTAAACAAGTATCGATATTTCGCCATAAGGTACTTTGCCATGAAATCGCATTTTTGTTTAACCATCGTCTTTAGGATATTATTCCCAAGTTAAATACTAATTAGCCTTTGTCATCCTAATCAAGAAAAAGGATTTGTGAAAATAAAAATTCTGTGCGAAACACATAATTTGCTTTGATAGCCGTATCAGTCATTAGGTGTGAGCAACACTCCTGCGTGACGTATAAGCTCATGAAGCTGGCCCCGCGGTTATAAAACATTTTGCTTTGAGTCTGAGATGATATCTGTCTGAGGTCATTCTCAAGCACCTGTCATTATGAGGGAATGGGAGCAAAATATGGTATAAATCTAAAGCAACCACTGAAAAAAATAATACAAATAGGCGTGTTTAAAAACCACAAGGTTGCTTATTGCAGGACTACCTTGCTTTAAGACCTAGAATTATATTTCTTGCCTATGGTCACTTGATGGAGGTTTTACTGTAGCCTATGTTATTGAAAACTAATATTTTGCAAAAGACATTCTTGTGTTAATAGCTATGTTTACTCGTAGCATGCTTACGTGCTTCTTAAATTTAATTTACAAAGTAAGTGTGCAGCTCCGTAATCTGTTAGCATTGCTTAATATTGTAGGCCAATGACTCAATGACCAGGGAATAAAAGTACAGTTAGCTGAGCGGTCATTCGGACTGAAAGTAGACTATAACTAGGTACTTTACATTTATTATAAAACGTCCTTTTGGCGGTCGCCTTAGAATCGGACACCAGAAAGCAATACAGTTGAGATCTTGTAAATGGCTCTAAGTTACTCGGCGGCTTAACTCGTTGCACGCTAAGTAACGTTTGTCTACAACAACTTGCGTCTGCTCCATTTCTTAAACTAAAGGTTTTCTCATTTCTTCGCAAAACTATGGTCAAAGTGTCAAACAGTTTGGATCACCCGGCGTCTCATCTGGATCCAAACCATGATTGCATAGGTAGTCACAGGTTCGTCGCTAATTAACTTGGCCAAATTTATTTGCAGCTGTTGTCTTTTTTTCGGCATGCTAACGGTTAAAGCAGACAGATAATTACGGTAACTGCAAAATGACATAGTAATAAAATTGTCTTTCTGTGTCCATTTATGACAGGCATTTTATTTCCTACATATCAATGTCGTTCTGCAATAATAACTTTTTTGTAGAGATTTTACTGATGACGAAGCATTCTCATTCATTCTCCGGAACATATCGTATTGGAATACGTGCAAGAACTATTAACCCGAACCCAGCTGTATAAAATAAATTAAATGTAACATCAAATTCGGATATGTGAGAAACTATTGACCACGGATCAAACGGTATGGCTCCTGATGAGACGCAGAGTAACTCAGCGGCTGATAGTGATGCAAGCTTCTTGATAATACCGTTTACTTCACGATTAACCCATTCACTCATACTGACGCCTTCTGATTCCTCTGTAAAGTCACATTTTGAAACCATTGTGATAAATAAAGCATTTGCTCCATAGGAGCAAATGCTTTATTTATCTCAATTGTTTCAAAACTACACAATTCTAATAAAAATCGTTTTCTCTAATAAATGCTCCTTTTCAGTAGGTTTATTCCAAGAGGTCGGATCTAAAACTAGCCTATGAGGTAATGGGTTACGTGGGATAAGGATCAATGTAGGTTCGGTATATGAATGGCGCAATTAGAAGAAAGTCCGGATGGTTTGGTAAAGCAATTCTAAATAACCCTTTCAACCCTGAATTATTCGAGTGGAATAACTCATATGTGTTTAATTATAGAGTCCACTCAGTATAAAAGGCGTAAATCTGCTTGATGATTTTGTGTGGAAATTAGTGTAGACCCTGATCAGAGGGCACTTCTAGGAGCCCTCTGGTCTGGATCTACACAGTTTGCAAAGAACAATACATGAATCTCATAGGTTGAAAGGGCTGATTGAAAAGGTTATTTGTGTCTCTTAGGTGCTACAATGTATATGGTCAGGGACATTTCTGTCTTGCAGTTTAAAGCATGGTTAAGGTTTCATTATCATCTAAGTTTACATGCTGCTTGTCGGTATCAACCCTTATCATGTTAAGCGCATCCTGACAGGCATTCGCAAACAGCTTGGATTCAGATGAGGCGCCGAGGAAGTCGGGGTCTCATCAGGACTAAGCTGTTTGACACTCTTTTCAAACGCTTATACTAATCAGAAGGCTTAACACTGTTTGCAAAACTTTTAACCCTTTCCCATACTTAAAAAGCAATGTCTTCTCAAACTACGATCTGCTGAAACATTTATTGACTTCAAATTGCAGTAAAACCTCTCTATAACAGTCACCAAATTGTGTTAAATCGTTTGTATCTAGCGCAGGTGGCTGCTTAAAGCAAGGTGAAAGTATAGGAGCATTCTGCTTTACTTTCGCCTTGCTTTAAGCAGCCACCGGCCTTTAACACAATTTTGTTATGTAATTTAGTGGCCGTTATAGAGAGATTTTACTGTAGTTCAAGGATTTGAGGAACTACTGAAATACTGTCAAACATATTGGATCATATTGCAATGGAGAGCTACTCGGCAGATCATCTGGATCCAAGCTGTTTGCAAATGCCAGTAGGCCTGCGCTTAGCATGATAAAGGGTTAATACCGTAAGTCTGCAAGTAAACTTAGATGATAATGCCACCTTAAACTTTAGCCTGCTATGGGCGGATGAGTGAATACCAATGCAATCAGTTTGGATCCAGATGAGACACCGAGTAACTCGGCGTCTCATCAGGATCCAAACTGTTTGACACACTGAATGCATTTTGGTAGATTGATTATAGCTTGCATTTGGAAAATTAATTTGCTCAGCAGGCAAAAGGTTAACAATGCTCATAATGCTAGACAGCTAGTGCTTAGCATTAGAAGAGTTAAGGTATTATGTTGAACTTGAAAACAATTTACTTCATCTGATAACCTTTCCATAATGTTTGTTTCCCGAGAAGATGCCAGCAAACTGACGTCACATCAGAATTCAAACTGCTTTGGTGTTTAGAAAAAGAATGAAATACTGCAGTTTGAAAATTGAGAGACAAATGGCGACTGTGTTCTAGGGAATTTAAGAATACTCGATGCTGTGTGTAAACAGTTGTCAGAATACAAATAATAAAATGACAAGCAATAAAGGTCATCGTATTGAAAATAGCAAGCAACGTCATAACAACATGCAAAATCTAAATGAGATACGCGATATCATTTATTCACTTTTAATTACAAACCCTTGATGAAAGCATGAGGTGCCCAGTGAAAACCAGACTTGTAACGGGATGTGAAAATTATGTAGACCCAGAGCAGTCGATCTGAAGTTTTATGTGTAAACCCTTAACTCACTGTGAACACATATGCCTGTTCAAATCTGGATCTGATGCAATTTGATTACATCCTGTTAGATAAAAGTTTTGAGAAACTATTGACCAAATGTAAAACAGATTGGATCCAACAAATGTTTACTCAGTGTCTAATCTGGATCCAAACTATTTGCATACGTATTCACGCATCTGCCCGTAGCAGGCTAAAGGTTAATATAAATGTGGCCAAATGGAGTGCAAATCTGTTGATCTAACTTGGAACACAGATTTACCTAGCAATACATACGCATGACTTACCAATGCCGTTAAATACATACCGATGAAGAAATCTACATCAATAAATATATTTCAGTATTGGCAGTAATCTCCATTACATCATACAGTCTCTTGAGAACGTTGCATGTTTGTGGCATATAGAGGTCCAATTTAAACATGCAGTAAAAGTTTTCAATTTGTTATCCTGTATATACCATGCTCATATAGTTGTTCTTTTCGGCTGGGTCCTAGTCATGGTTACCGTAGCATTCCCACTAGACTTTGTTCATGGTACCAAATTGTTCGTTTGGGTCCTAAGAACACATTTTGAACATGCACCCAAACATAACTTTGTCCCAGCTAAGGTTTATTTAATGGTTTCCATGGTAACCCTAGGTAAATTTCGAAACTACCTTGGTTAAGAAAATCTGTCATATCTTTGCTTTTAGAGGCAATAGAACGACAAAACAAGAAACCGTTTGCTATTTCTAAAATGGCTTCAATTTTCCACCTTCTATATTCCATTATATCTATTTTGTCCATGAATATTCAGTAGGTATTGAAAGTTGAAATAAACAAAGAGCAGGGAAAGGGATGTTTTTGAGTTTACGCATCGGGCATTGACCTCTGATAATTAAAACTTCTTAAGGGGTTCTTACGGTTTGCAATTAGTATGGATTACGATAAAACGCCACGAAAAGCATTACCATTTGGAAATTATACTTTGGAAAACCTGACATGCTGCAAATACGTGTACCTACTGATCAGAAGCAGTGGCGACTCGACTTGGTCAGCAACCTTTTACAATTTATATTGAGCTGCTCATTTCATTAAATATAATAATTCTGAAAGTTGTGATAGTGTGATATTTTCCGAAGTGTGAAGGATACTGCTTTTTCATTAGTAAAGGTATTACAGCAAATTTACAGTGTCTCGGGGGAAATAAAACGAGTTCACATATGGAAACCTTAGAAGAAATTGTATCTGCAGGTTGTTTTTTCTGTTATCATAGCCCCATCTATTACCGCCAGCTTTAATGTGAAGAATGCGCTGGGCGAGTTAAGTACAGTAGAACATATCCTAAGCAGCCATTCGTTTATAGAACGCATGGGTCTTAAAAAGCATGTGATTACTTAATGCAGGACAAACGTAATGCAGAAAGCTCCTATATTCTGTATTACTTTTGACCTGCATTAAACTAGAACCTGCCTTAAAGGAAGGCCTACTTTTGATAACCGCTTACGACAGATTCTACTGTATTACTTTTGCAAATGTTTTGTACCCAATGATACTCTGAGTGGAGGTTTGGAGTATTATTAACACCTTAATGTTTCAAGTTTAAATGAACAAAAAGTTGCTCAAAAAAAGCTCATCAGCCTGAAGTCTGCTTGCGACGGTGCGCTGGCAAATAATTGTTCTGTAACGCTTGGTTGTATAAGGGCGCGCGCTATTTGTGTGGACTATGAAACTACAGTCGGCAACATAAAAATGTCGTCCGAGTAATATCCACTTTGCCTATTAGACTCGACCAAAATGATATTTGCAAGCAGCTTTGGACCAGATGAGACGACGAGTAATTCGGAGTGTAATCAGGATCAAAACTGTTAACACTCAGTCAAAAGATTTTCAAAATATTGTATCGGATATACATGTAAATGAAAATTGTAACTGCACGGATGTTCACCAGGCATCATGTTACATGTACAAAGCTGGAATTACCTCGTAGGCTATTTTACACACATCCTCTATGAATAAATCTATCGAAAAGGAGCATTTGTTACTAGAAAGAGAATGTTTACAATTGTGTAGTGTTGAAAACCGTTATAATAAATAGGTTAAATAAGCATTTGCTCAATAGGATCAATGTGGTTTCAAAACGCAACTTTTACAGAGACATTAAAAAGTGTTAATATGAGGGAATGGATTAAAAGTATCGCTGTCCGACGTCTTCTCAAAAGTATACAGTGCTCCCTCTCTACAACGACACCCTTTGCGATACGAAAATTGTATGTGTTGTTCAGAGGGAGTTGTTATAGGGAGGGAAAATCAAACATAATAAGCTTGTTTGCAGATCCACAGAAAGGGTGTATTTCGAGAACTAAAACCGTTATGCCTCAATCAAACCTTATGTTGTGACCACTCTTTAAAATCGTCACAAAGTGACGATTCTAAAGAGTGGTCACAACATAGGGTTTGATTGAGGCATACAGAAAATACGATGGAAAAAGTTGTTTCTGGAGCCGTGTTGTTTCGGAAACAGTGACATGCGTTGTTGTAAGGAGGGAATCGTTATTGAGAGGGCCGTTGTAGGGAGGGAGCACTGTAGTAGGAATGCTTAGCAGTAGTCTGAGACCATTATCATGCATCAGATACTTGTGAACGAACACAGACTCAAAGTTTTATAACCGAGACCCTGGTCCCGGTTTATAAAATCTGTGTTTGAGTCTGATCCAATTCTTAAGATCCCCAGTGTCTGATTGGTCAGAATATGACCAATCAGATTCTTGAGAATTAACCAAGAGTCAAACATATTTTATAACCGTTGGACATAGTATTAAATTGGGTAAATTTTAATCAGTTGTATCCAGGGTTTAGTTTGTCCATTAGATGGCTTTTCATATGGATTAAGGAATGCTCGTAATGTACACATGTGGTACACAATCATGGCACACTCTGTAATATATCATTAATAAGCATAAATTGTCGACTGATATTCAGAAAACAAGTACAGTAAAGCCCCGCTAATGCGACCACCTAAAAGAGTTATAATTCTGGGTGCTAGATGCAGGTGGTAGCTTAATGCAGGACAAAGGTAATGCAGAAAGTTCACAGAGAAGCTTTCTGCATTACTTTTGTCCTGCATTAAGCAACCACCTGCGTGTAAAGACCCCCATGTTTATTCATTAAGCGGTCGCATTAGAGGGGTTCTACGAGTAGATCTAATGATATTGGTATGCATTGTTGCAAATGCATAACTTTAGTAGATAATGATAATGCAGTGTATCATTAGGATACAAACTGTTTGACATTCTGGCCATAGTTTTGCGAAGAATTGAGAAAAAAAGTATTTTAAGAACTGAAGCAGACGACAATTGTTTCAGACGAAAAGCGTGCAAAGAGTTAATTAATAACAAAGGTCGATGAGATACTGAAGTATCAAGCGTTTCTATGACTTATTGAAAGCTCTTCTAGAACGTCACTGCTGCTCAATGCTGACGGAATCACCTTTGCTTATTATTAACAAAGTTGCCGTCAAGCAAACTGGACATAGCATTGCAGCATCTTTCCGAGACATGCCAAACTGGACATAGCATTGCAGCACCTTTCCGAGACCTTTCTCCATCAATGCCGAAACCACTGTTCGCATACCGCAGGTGCAATCGAATACTTTATCATCATAAATAACATTCACCGACCAACGTTGGAGACATTCTAATGAAACATGTGGGAAATGTGGTAAAATCAGTCTGATATTGTTTATAGAAAATAAAATGTAATTCTATAAAAACAATCTAAAACAAATATGCCATTTATACTAGCATTTTATGCTTCCTTAGATAACAGATTACTCTACGTAACCCGCTCAGAGTATAAACCTTTCAGTAATGATTGACCAAGTGTTCTTTCCTTCATATAAACACCTTTTCATGCATTTGCAAATAGAGTAGAGCCAGATCAAACGCCTCCTGTAAGAGCCGTATGATCAGGGTATGCCATGTTTGCTAATATAATTTGATAATTATGTGGGGTTTTTTTCTTTCTAAAATGGCTCCAATGTTCCACCATCCATATATCATTATTACTGTTTTGTTCACGAATATTCAGTAGGTATTGACATTTGGAATAAATACAGAACAGGGAAAGGGTTAAACATTTTGAACTCTGACGAGACGCCAATTTACTCTACTTCTTATCTGGATCCAAGCTGTTTTCAAGTGCCAATCATGTCGCAATAAGTGTTAAAGCAAACCATTCATGTACATGGTTTCTCTCTATTATAAGAACTTCCTGAGAAAAAGAACATAGCTTACATTACAGTAAACTCACGAATCTAATGTGTGTATAAAACGTGTTGCTACAATGGTAAACTGTGGAATTATGAACAAAGGTTTCTTTTAGCCGGGGTATAATCTGTATTATTAGATTTATACCGTATCATTAGCAAACAGAGCAAACTCCTACAGGAGTCGTCTGATCTGGGTCTACTTTGTTTGCAAAGACGTCAAACGCGTCTCAATGATGGAAATGAGTAAAACATGTGATATGACGTATGGATACTATAGGAGAATCTATTGTATTGACCTAATTCACGATTGCAAACAGTTTAGATCCAGATAAGACACCGAGCCGCTTTGTGTCTCATCTGGGTCAACACTGATTGCAAAGTAATCCCAAACTCGTCCATTGCAGCAATCTCTGTGAGTCGCTTTGTGTCCACTGTGTCGGCGTAAGAGAAAACATGTTGTTCTGTTTATCTTAACAACTGTGCCATTAATGTTTTACTGTTAACGAAAGTATCTACAGTAGAGCCCCTCTGTTACAGACTACTCCATGAATAAACAGGGGTGTCTTTAAAAGCATGTTTCTGAAAAATTGAGGACGAAAGTAATGCAGAAAGCTCCTATAGGAGCTTTCTGCATAACTTTCGTCCTGCATTAAATTACCACATGCCTCTTCCACCCAGAATTATATCTCATTTTTGTGGTCGCAATAGAGCGGTTTACTGTACATAGACACATACGTATTTCCAAGCGCTTGCTTTAATGGTATTTCGCAAATACAAACGTGTTTGTTTACTATTACCTGCATATTAGTCGTGCAAGGAAGACATAGCGGTGATGCAGCATTTATGAACTGCATTCAGACTGATTTATCAAGTGCATTGAAAAGGTTAATAGCGCCTTTGTCACATGTAAGTCGTTATATACATTTCAGTTATCGAAGTTCAGTTTCTAAAATATCAACAGTTGTACTTCCGTAAGTCTATGAACGTTTTGTATCTGTATAACCTTTTACCCTATGAATATTCATGTACGGAATAATGACATCATGGACAGTTATTATTAATAGTGTTTTTAAGGAAGTTTTGGCAGAAAATGTAGAAACGGGTCGATTTAATTCCATAAGCAAACAACACTACCAGGTCAGACGGTTCAAACAGGAACCTTCTTATCATGGTCTATTCTGTTCGAAAGTCGTTAACCCACTCCCTCCTTGTGACGCATTTTTTCGCCTCTGTATAAGTCACATTTTGAAACCATTGTGATAAATAGAGCATTTGCTCCAGAGGAGCACAATGATTTCAAAACTACGCACTTCTAAAATTCTCCTTTTCTGTAGTTAATGCTCCTTTTCAGTAGATTTTTTTTCCAAGAGTTTGGGTCTAAACATAGTCAAGGAGGGTATAGGTTAAAGGCGTATCTGTGGGGTTAGTATTAGATTAGCTTTTATTTAACGCCATTAAAACAGAATAAACCCGAATCAGACGGCTCCAATCAGTGTCTGCTCTGCTTGCTTCTAGAATTGAATGATAAAATTCAGATTTTGCAGCTTTTATCAGGACAAAAATTATCTTGTTGATATACCAATATGAATATTTAACTACAGTAACAGTAAAATCTCGATAATTCGAATTGAGTTCCTTTTAGGCAGGCGGTTGCTTAATGCATGGTGAAACCACGCACTAACCTACAATCTGTATTAAAGATCGATAATAATACGAATTTTAGTGTTTGAATAATCGAAATTTTACTGTAATTAACATTCACATATACGTAATGTTCTACACGAATATCTCTGGATTATAGAGTTACTATATTATTAATAATATATCATACCTCATTATAAGAGTAGAGTGTCGCACCTGGGTTTCTCTCTCTCTCTCTCTCTCTCTCTCTCCCCCCCCTCTCTCTCTCTCTCCTCCCTCTCTCTCCCTCTCTCTCTCTCTCTCTCTCTCTCTCTCTCTCTCTCTCTCTCTCTCTCTCTCTCTCTCTCTCTTCTCTTATGGAAGTCGAGTCAGTCAAACATTTGACCTGGTGTCAAACAGCCTGTATTCTGATGAGTCGACACCGAGTTACTCGACAGCTTAATTAGATGTTAGCTGTTTGTAAATGCCAGGGCCATCGGAACTGTTGGATAAAAAATGCATCCCGCATTGCCCCTCTCTACCTAGGTGTATATCCGAGGGAAATAAGCCAAGTGCATTTGGGCGCCGAATTTAATCCGGAAAACTTGTAACCCAGTGATCAGGGTTTCCCCTAAAAGAGGTTGTGTCTAAAACTATTCTATGAGCTGAGTGATTAAAGGGTTACCGGCGTATATATCTAAGGTACAAATAACCAATTTGAATCTGAGTCTTTGAAGCGTTCGCTTTAATTGCATCCGATTACAGCACATAATAAACTTTATCTGAATATCTGATTATGTCTTCACACGAGAATAGAGTTTAATGTACAAAACCAATTACATGCAATTAACCAATAAAACAGAGGTCCAGATAAAATGCGTAATTTAATACATTTTCAAGAATAGCTCCTTTATTTCTCCATCAAACCCTATGTTGTGACTACTCTTTAAAATCGTTTATTTGAGACGATTCTAAAGAGTGGTCACAACATAGGGTTTGGCGGAGTAAAAACGATTTTAGTATTTAGTATTTAATTGAGTACGTACACTTATTTGTTGCTCTGAATGAAGCATTTAGTATTTCGAGGTTGATGTAGGCTGCAGCATGAATACTGTATCTGGCATTTCAGCGATTGGTCAAATCAATAAAGATTAACATAAGTTTTACAGCAAATGTCGATTAATTCTTAGATTGACAGATTTATTTCGGCATATGATAATACATATAACAAAGGTCCACAAACATTATACACAATCAGATAATAAAAGTTATGGTGTACTATAAATTTAAATGTAAAGTACAAGTATGAGTCATGCAGGAAATAACACAAACAAAACGCACAGCCGCCCGAACAGCACAGCGACGAAAACAGTAAATGTAAATGCATATGAAAGACACAAAGTGACGCACAAAGAAATAACAAACAAACAAAAGGGGGAAATACAACATTGTCACTTGGGGTTTAAACCGGTTAAGGGGCGCCAACCATCTCCGATCATCGCTGATCAGACGGTTCCTACAAGAACCGTCTGATATGGGTCTACGCTATTTGCAAATGTGTGAAAATGCATTTATATGAAGAAAATGGTTGACGCACCCCGCTACCTAAACTCATATCCAGCTACCTTAACCCTTATCCCGTGAACCACGACCTAACTCACAAAGCTTACATCCATAAGAGACGCCGAGTAACTCGGCATCTCATCAGGATCCAAGCTATTCGACACTCTGTCAATAGCTCCTAAAAAGGTTAAACGAATCAATGTAGTCACAATCGCACCATATCCACACTGTCCTAGCGTGGTACTTAACGATGTAGGTTTCATAATCGCTTTCAAATAGAAATGAACGAGCACACGACTCAACAGCCGCCTCAATTCCTTAAATGTTGCTTTAACTCTAGTTTGTATTCAAAGTTCAGACAGAAGCAGGCACTTTATATCGTAACAGACGTGAGAGCAGTGCTTCATAAAACATATAAGACAAATTGCACTCCAGTTTAATGGTGACAGTTTATGGTCTTAGATATGGGATGTGGGAGCCAGAAATACCGAAAACAACATCACAAAGCGAAGCTAAAATACAGTTAAGTATCTTATATGTAACATTGTCAGTGAAAATAGTGAATCAGTGACAGCACATTGAACCTAGAGGGACTACCCGGCGTCTCACAAGGATATACACTGTCTGATACTCTGTGAATAGTTTCTCAAAAGCTTGACCATATCGGAAACTTAATAGGACCTGTCTGAACCCATTACCTCATAGGCTATTTTTAGATACAACCACTTTGAATAAATCTACCGAAAAAGGGCATTAACTAGAGAAAAGGATTTTTTTTAGAATTTTGTAGTTCTGAAATCATTGTGATAGATAGAGCATTTGCTCCTATAGGAGCAAATGCTCTATTTATCAAAATGGTTTCACAAGGTGACTTTTACAGAGTCGTAAAAAGTCGTCAATATGAGGGTATGGGTTAAGCTGCCATCAAAAAAGGTCTACTTATTGGTCTAATGCAGGGCAAACGAAATGAAGAAAGCTCAAATAGGAGCTTTCTGGTTTTCTTTTGCCCTGTATTTAGTAACCACCTGCTTGTTAAGACTCCTATTTTCAATAAATGAATGGCTGCAGAAGGTTAGTAGAGTAAAACCCCGCTAATGCGACCACTTAAAAGAGGTTTAATTCGGAGTGCTAGATGAAGGTAGTAGCATAATACAGGGCAAAAGTAATGCAAAAATCTCCTTGAGGATCTTTCTGCATTACGTTTGTCCTGGATTAAGCAACCACCTGCTTATAAAGACACCAATATTTATTCATTAAATGGTCGCATTAGAGGGACACGGGTTAACGAAGTGGGTTTGATGATCGATTTCAACTAGAATACGTTATATATTGAACCCTTTCCTGATGAATATTTATTAACCCATTCCTCCATAGGCTATTTTAGACCCAACCTCTTTGAATGAATCTACCCAAAAGGAGTATTTCTTGGAGAAAAGTATTTTTTTAGAATTTTGTGGATTGAAACCATTGTGATAAATAGAGCATTTGCTCCTATAGGAGCAAATGCTCTATTTATCACAATGGTTTCAAGAAGTTGTTATTACAGAGGCGTAGAAAGGCGTATTTATGGAGGAAAGGGTTTAAGAAATAAAGGCATCATGAATATTTATAACGGCACATGGACACGGGGAAGGTTTGCTCAGGCAGATACTGTAGAATCAGATCAATATTACATGTATACTATTCTCATATAGAGTAGTCCTAGAGGAGCCGTCTGATCTGGGTCTACTCTGTTCGCAAACTTGTTTATGTGAAGGAAAGGGTTAGCTGCTTCAGGAGTGAACGTCCACACAACACAGCAGTTGCTCAAGAAATAATTTTGAATATTCAAAGAGCAAAGGGTTAACCTTTTACGCCAAACATATGCGTTTACATGTATACACCAGAGTAGACCCATATGACGTCATAATTGTTTAATGAAAATGAAATGCTTAACAATAGCGTTTATACTAAATTTAGACAGACACGGGCACTTTATATCGTAACAGACACAACAACAGTGCTTCGTAGAACAGATGAGACAAGTTGTAAACCAGTTCAACCATTATCGTATAATTGTCATTCTACTATAAATAGCTGTTGTAGAGATTGTACTGATGACAAAGCATTCTCCTTCATTTTCATGGAAATACCATATTGGCATATGTTCAGAACTATTAACCCGCATCCTGCTGTACGCATCCCAACTGTATTTGCAAACAGCTGCTTGATCCAGATGCACTCGGTGTCTCACCAAGATCAAAGCTGTTTGACACTTTGCCAATAGTTTATCAACTACCTGGTCGAATTGGAAGTAGTCAAAACTGCATCCGATCCATATTTAAGCAGACATTGTTATTTTTGGCAGCGTTGTAAGAGTTAAATCTGGCAAACTAGCATTAACTATCTGTTTATTCCAATGTTAGACAAAGGCATGTACTTTATATCGTAACTGACACGAACTAACGGCTTCGTAAAAACGGACGAGACAAATTGTGACCATTTAACCCATTTGCTCCCAAGATCCCATATATGGGATGTAGGCAAACAGTGTATACTCTGATCAGACGCCGCATAATGTTGTGTCTGATCAGAATCTACACTGTTTGCTGATAGGAATTTTAACATAAAACAAAACGAAATTGAAAATTTAGGCCAGGCACCCCTTAGATAAAAAAAAATGGACTAATCATATATATAAACATGGAAGAGTCCACTGTGAGCAAATGGGTTAAATGTTAATAACTGACAAAGTAGGAGCGACTACTACTAAAAACAACTTCACTAAGCGGAGCTAAAACTCAGTGTAGTGTCTTGACACATTCCCTCCTTTGACGCATTTTGGCGCCTCTGTAAAAGTCACATTTTGAAACCATTGTGATAAATAGAGCATTTGCTCCATAGGAGTAATCGCTCTATTTATCACAATGGTTTCAAAACTAGGCAATTCTAAAATCATCCCTTTTTATAGTTAATGCTCCTTTTCGGCAGATTAATTAAAAAATGTTGGTTCTAAAATGTCTAGGACTGAATGATTTAAGCAGCTTTTATAGGCTCAATATTTATGTAAGAAATAATGACATCATGGATATTTATTAGCTATATTTTTATCATAGTATATGAACACATAATGTTTTACTTAAGCATAAACTATAAGATCACATGCTATAATTCCATATGCAAATAGAACAGACCCCTATAAGAACCTTCTAATATGGGTCTGCTCTGTTTGCAAAGACGTAAAGATGCGTAACAAATGGCGAATTTGTGATAACCTTTACAGACAGTTAAAGCAAACTGTATAAATGGATGATAGTGAAATAACCACATTGTCGACCATACCTCACCTTAATAAATTCAAGTTTTGTGTGGCTTTACCATGCATGGTGTAGATTTGTACTGCTTCTTCTAAGATATGGCTTCTAATGTCTTCTAATGGTTGTTTACTATACTGTAATTATTTCTTTTTCAGACACACAGCAGCGTTTCACTAATGCGACCAAAACATTATAAACATAGAACTCTGTACAAAAAGAGGATTGCAGAAACTGTTGCAGAGAGCTCCTATAGAAACTGTCTGTATAACTTCTGTCCTGAATTAAGCTACCATCTGTTTCGAAAATCCAGAACTAAACCTCATTTTGTGATCGTATTATCGATATCTTACTGTACTTGAAATAAGTTCACATAAATTTATACATACATGTACCGTAGTGTACACGTGCCATACTGACGTGCAGTAACAACACTCTTAACCCTTTCCTCCATAGGCTATTTTAGACCAACCCTCTCTGAATGAATCAAACGAAAAGGAGCATTTACTAGAGAAAAGGAAAATATTATAATTGTTTAGTATAGAAACCATTGTGATAAATAAAGCATTTGCTCCTATGGAGCAAATGCTCTATTTATCACACAGGTTTCGAGATGTGACTATTACAGAGGCACAGCAAGGCGTATTTATGAAGGAAATGGTTAAGAAACCATCAAAAGGAGGTCTGATTATTGGTCCATATGGCCAGTGGTAGCTGAATACAGAGAGAAAAATTAATGCAAAAAACTCCTATTGAAACATTCTTCATTACTGTTGCCCTCTTTATTAAGCAACCACCTTTTTGAAATCGCTACATTTACTGTACTGCAATAAACTCAAATGGAATAATCATCTTGGCCTGCTTATATGATAAAAAATATTTCGTAAACATTTAGTCTTTTAGTACTCTTAACTAATGTATTGTCAATAACCAATGTTTTTAGTACTCTTAACTAATGTTTTGTCAATAACCAATGTCATTTAGTACTCTTAACCCATGTAATGTCAATAACCAATGTCTTTAAGTGCTCTTAACCCATGCATTGTCAATAACCAATGATTTTTAGTACTCTTAACCCATGTATTGTCAATAACCAATGTCATTTAGTACTCTTAACCCATGTATTGTCAATAACCAATCTTAACCCATGTATTGTCAATAACCAATGTATTTTAGTACTCCATTCCCTCCTAGACCTAACTTTAATTATTTTATAATAAAGCTACTGAAAAGGAGCATTTACTGAAGTAAATATATATTTTTTAAAATTGTGTAGTTTTTAAATTTTTGTGATAAATAAAGCATTTGTTCCTATTGAGCAAATGTGCTATTTATCACAACGGCTTAAAATGATTTTACAGAAGCGTGAAAAAAGCGTCAGCAACACAAACATAATTATGTAATCTATTTCATTAAATCACGTCTTTGCATAAAACTGGCTTCTTCGTGTTTGCATAAATACGATAACATCAGCGACGTATAGGCGCACGAGGGGGATTTATGTTATCACTCTGTAAAAATTATCAATACACATACCCAGAAAAGCTCTTTTAAACAAACAAGCAGACAGAGTAAAATAGTGATTTATTGGGTTCATGTAAGCTGTTAGAAGGACCAAATATAATACACATGAGATGTGGAAGTTACTTGTCAAATGCCAAAAGTATCTGGTTCACGTGTCATTATAAAGTTTAAAAGAATTAATATTTATTTATACAGTAGAACCCCTCTAATGCTACCACTTAATGAATAAAGATAAGTGTCTTTATAAGCAGGTGGTTGCTTAATGCAGGACAAAAGTCCTGCATTGAGCTACCACCTGCCTCTTCCATCCAGAATTATAAATAGTTTAGGTGGTCACATTTGAGGGACTTTACTCTAAATTATTACTACATTCATATCACTTGGGGAAAGGGTTACTACGCATACTCATTGAGTGATTAGAGAGATACATGTACATATCTTGTTCGTAAAAAGAATAAAATATAATTTACGAAAAAGCAGTCAACTCTGTTCTAAGAGATCATTCATAATTACCTAAATATGAGTGTTTAAGAATGGTGGTAGCTTAATGCAGATTGAACGTGATACAGAAGGCTCCTATGGTTTCCTTTCGACGTTTTTGCAAATACAGTATACACACCTATTCTGTTTATATACCGCGATGTCTCTGCAAACACAGTAGACTGTAGATTCTGTTCAATGGTTAAATGATAAAGTCAACATGGGTAAGGACGCATTATAGGGGTATCTCATACCCAATGTATAGATATGAGGCCTGTATATTATAGGGGTATCTCATACCAAGTGTATAGATATAGGACCTGTATATTATAGGGGTATCTCATACCCAGTGTATAGATATGGGACCTGTATATTATAGGGGTATCTCATACCCAGTGTATAGATATGAGGCCTGTATATTATAGGGGTATCTCATACCCAGTGTATAGATATGATGCCTGTATATTATAGGGGTATCTCATACCCAGTGTATAGATATGAGGCCTGTATATTAAAGGGGTATCTCATATCAGTGTATAGATATAAGGCCTGTATATTACCGAGTCGTAAGCGCTAAGATTTCGGCAACTTTATAACAAGGATACTGTTGTTTTGGTTCGTCGGTTGTTTCTGCAAAATATTCGGCAAACATTTTTACCCTGACAATTAACCCTTTCGGCGCCAAATATATTTCATCTGCTAAGATTAGTGGTCGCCTTCGACATTCATGGTGGTGTTTTCTTTATTGTCTTTAAAACATATAATCAGTGTCAAACACCTTGAATCTTTATGAGACATGGAGTTACTTGGCGTCTGCTCTGTATCCAAATTGTGTGCAAATGTTATCACGCATTCCCGCATGGCGGCGAAACAGTTAATGACGGTTTCATACAGACATAAACTCCTGATTAACAATACTGAATGCATGCAGTCAAATGTTTATGTAGTAGATAATTGCATTGTTAATGGAAATGTAGATGGCACATCGATTAATATATCTGTGATTGCAAGGAATGGTATCGGAGAAAAGGCAATTAATTTGATAGCACTTAAATTAATAGTCTCTACTTGCAACGTGTTTAAAAATGCTTAACAATTACACAAATAATTCTTTTATTTGCTAAAATGAAATAAATCGCAAGAAAAAACGGCCGAATAAATGCCGAAGAAGGCATGAAGCTTTTATGCGTTTAATATCGAAGACCCGAATTAATCGGCTCGCGTTTTAGTTTCCTGAACTGTTCGACAAAGACCGATAATATTTTGTTGTAGAACTATAATGGAAATTGGTTTTAAGCACAAGGGCGTTTTTCGATATAAGTTCAAATTGGGGATCTTAATAATAATGATTGAACTTTAGAAACGCCAAGTTTTATGATATTATTGAAAATATGCGTTCATTATAGGAACTTACTCTTTAAGGTCACGTTTGATGTTTTTATTCATAATCTAATAGACGAACATGATATAAAACGTATGAAATATTACCTAAATCTTTGTAAACAGTTACCAGCAGAGGTAAAGATAAGATGCATAAATCAAAATATTTTCAAGAATAACTTCTTTATTTCTCCAACAAACCCTACACTGTGACCACTCTTTAGAATCGTCTCTTCGAGACGATTCTAAAGAGTGGTCTCAGTATAGGGTTTGATGGAGAAATGATTATTTTGGTATTTGGGTAAGCACATTTATCTGTAGCTCTGACCAGTTACCAGTAACATTTTAGGAAGGTCACCGACGGTGACTGAAGCTGCCAAATAAAGTTAAAGAAAACTTCTTAGATATGACCTAGGAACATTTCGAGATACAACATATACTACCCCAATCCAACCAATTCCATAATTCTATCTAATACTTTTGTTGATTACACATTTCCGATTGTTACCAAAATATGCCCTTTTAACACCTATTATACAGTTGGCCCAGATCACAGACAAACATTTCATTCGAAATGTGAAATGATGAAAATATCAATTTGTGAATATTCATACAGCAATATTTTTATATCAATATTCATGAGGGTAAAGCTTAAAGTCGATCAAGGAATAGACGATGCAGTTTTTATAACTTACTTTCGGTTACCCATGACGTGAATGACAATCAGGATTCATTCCGTTTGTATTGGTGTTGTAAATTGGTCAGACAAGATAATTAATTATGTTCTGCCTTAACCCTTTCACTGTTCTGTGTTTATTTCAAATTTCAATACCCACTGAATATTCATGGACAAAAAATTGTAGCCATATTTAGAAAGTAAAGAAACAGATCTTTCATATTCCACTAGCAAACAAAGCAGACCCTGATCAGACGGCTCCTATAGGAGCCGTCTGATTTGAGTCTACTCTGTTTGCAAATGCATGAAAACACGTTTATATGAGGGAAAGGTTTAAGTAGTCTCACTGAAAAATGATCCTCTAAACAAGCTTGAAACAGATTGCATAAATGCAAGTTGAATAAAGTCGTATATATCGTACGTTAAAATAAACATCTAATCAGAAAATAGAACGGTCGAGCAGAACGAGTGAAAAGAAATAAAATACAAGTTAGCCATAATGAAATACAATAAAAACTCGAGTATTCGAACACTTAAATACTTAACACTTAACCCTTCGCTTGCTGAATTTTAAAATACATTTCTCCTTCATTACCCATGCCCTGTTGTATAATTACATATATCTTCACTGTGTACAAGTATTGCGCTGTGCAATCACTGCTCTGGAGTGCATTGGTTGCACAATCAACTTGTAAATAGTGCAGACCCTGATGAGACAGCTCCTGCAGGAGCTGTCTCATCTGGGTCTTCACTATTTATAGGTAGGTATACTGACGTGAATAGCAAGCGAAGGGTTACATTGTAAGTACGTATCATTATCGATGCAGAGTGAATGTCTTGCAGCAAGCTCCTCCAGGAATTGTCTGCATGACTTTCACCCTGCATTAACCCTTTCATTGTTCTATCTTTATTCCAAAATAGTTATAATGAAATACGGAAGGTGGAACATTGTAACCGTTTTAGAAACAAAAGAAACTAAAGAAACAGATCTATGACATTCCGCAAGCAAACAAAGCACACCCTGATCAGACGCACTCCTATATGGGTCTACTCTATTTGTAAATGCGCGAAAACACGTTTAAATGAAGGAAAGGGTTAAACGCCCACTTGCCTAAAAGGGTCTAAACTTCGACTAGAATGTATGAGTCATTTTATTTTCATTTTTCCTGTCTGTGGCGTATTCAAGCCCGAGTTTCGCCCGTCGCCCACAATCACCTCCGCTGACACACCGCTATGCGTCGTACTCGTTTCCTGCCTCCTCGCACGATTACCCGTGATTTCGTCTCCTCGTTCTTTTTCTCTCCGAGTTGTCCCTCCTAGTCATGGTTCTCCGGGTGTTTTCACACTCATAGTCGGATAGACTGCCTCGTCATATGCTGGTGGAATCTACTCAGCACTAATCGCACATCCACAGCTCTTTTGGTAGCAGTAAACAGTAGAGTAGGGAAATATTCGAATTGGCCCCGGTCATATTCCTTAATTCTAGTAATTGTCTGTGTTTGAAAGCTGTTTTAATGATAATAACAAAAAAGACAGGAAGTTATGTGCCAAAAGTGAGTTTTGTGACTTGTTTTCAATAGACTGGGCCCAAAGGTCATGACCTCTAAATAGTGTACAGCATGAAAAGAGGGTAGAATGCGAAACTAATGGTATCGGCTACATCTGCCAAATTTACAGCGGAAATTTGAAGTGAGGTAAGAAATCAATGAAATAGTGGAAAAAAAGTCTGGATACCTATATTGTCTCTCTTTTTTATTTGAAAGCTACCATGGTATGGATCCTCAGCATGAAGTGCTTTGGAGCATAGCAATGTCATGGCAGTTTCAAATCTTATGGTGAAAAGTGTCGTTTTGTTGGGTTTTTGTCATGTGTTTTCGCGGCTCGGACAAACAGAAAATTCACTCTTGGCACAGTGTGAAAGCAATTTGTAGAATAAAATTTACAGTGTTTTGCAATGCTTATGGACATATTTGTTTATCTAGGCCATAATCTTATTTCAGAATCTGGATTGAAAGCCAAGAGGAGCTATAGACCGTGGTACGTGGTGATCTGTCGGCGAAAAACAAGGATCTTCTGTTGCCTGCCTCCTTAATTTCCAGTCGGGTTATGCTCTTTCGGACTCTTTCGTGTCACAAGTCAATGTTGGTTATTGACTACTTTTCGGACACTTCACGCTTCACAGACAGTGAGTCAAATATTGATTTATAGATAAAATGTAAGATCTTAAGTTTTAGAATCAAAATTACAATTAATTGTAAATGTTAAATTTTAATGTTTTAGCATGGTCATACGTTTCGCGAATATGATGTATCAAGTAATTTTGCCACATCTCCGATGTTTACCTTTCCATTCTCTCAAATGCCGTTTTCAGATTAAACCTCTGAATAAATCTACTGAAAAGGAGCATTTACTATAAAAAAGGAACACAATAGCGTTGTGTAGTTTTTAAACCATTGTGGGATCAAATGTGACCCGCCTTAGGACTGGCCAGTTTTCTATAGAAGCATACAATGAAAACTTTGAAAGTCTTCTCCAAGTATAAAATATGGACAGACTGACAAAGGTACATCTAAACATTGACGCTCCAATAGTTTAAAATAACGAACTGTTAGCCACAATGATTTCAACAGTCACGTTTATAGATGCGTCAAAAGGCATCAATATGAAAGAACCGGTTATGACTGTTCATAGTATGTTATGGTTCACCGCACTCTTTGATATAAATGTATTGAAGTGGCGTAAATTAAAGTCATCTGAAGTCAATAGTTAACTTATGAGCATGAGGTCGTAAACCACTAATCTTTAAACCATTCTCTCAAAGCCCATGTTCCACCTCTGAATAAATCTACTGAAAAGAGGCATTAACTAGAAAAAAGGAACAATTTGGTTTTGTGTAGTTTTAAAACAGCTGTGATAAATAGAGCACTATTCATCACAACTGTTTCAACAACTAACCTTTACAGAGGCGTCAAAAGGCCTCAGGATGACATATAAGATTATGAGTTTTTATAAGATGGTATGGTTCGGCGAACAGTTTAATAGAAATATATTGAAGTGGCGTAAATTAAAGTCATCTGAAGCTAATAGTTAACGTATGAGCATGGTAAGGTCGTAAACCACTAACTTAGACGTCTCCTTAATCAATATTTCATTATCTTACCAATTGTTCCGAAGTTAAGCATTAGACATCGTGGGCCGTACTTGGACTATTGAACTTAATTTGAAGTCCCGTTGAGATTTATGATATTGGTGAATCAGCTTGATCTATAGGGAACTAAACATTTCTTATCGAACAAAGAGAAAAATAATTTTTTCCACAATCATTCTTTGGCAATGAGCGTATAGTACAGTGAATCTCCTCTAATTCGACGACCACCAACAACGATCTTAACACAGTCCTTCATATTCTTCTGTAAATGACACAGTTTGAAACTGTTGTGATAAATAGAGCATTTGCTCCAATGGTATAAAAGCTACACAACTCTAAAATGTTCCCTTTTTCTAGTAAATGCTCCCTTTTCAGTAGAATTATTCAAAGAGATTGAATACCGGTAAATATAAATAGTCTAAAATCAGCATATCAGGGAATGGTTTAAAGGAAGATGGTGGCTAAATGCAGGACGAAAGTTGTGTAAAAATATCTTCCGGAGCTTTCTTTACTACTGTCATCCAGTATTCAGCAACCACCTACTTTTAAACACATCTGGGTCCATGCTTATAAAGCTTTTAGTTGAGTCTGAGTTTCGTTCTCAAGCTTTTGCTAGGTCAGATTTGAGTTCTCAAGCTTTTGATTGGTCAGATTTGAGCCTGATGCTCAAATATGACCAATCAAAAACTTGAGAACGAACTCAGACTCAACTAAAAGTTTTATTAGCATGGACTCTGTTTTCCATACTTCAGAGGATTTTACTATACCATGTTCTTGTGTCAAATTGTCTTTATGTGCGTACATCTTCATATAATTGTGGCTAAGAATCGTATATTAGTGGCAACTTTATATTTGCCATGTATTTTCACAAATAGTTTGTACAGTAAAGGCTAACTAATACGACCAGTAAAATTATAATTATTGTCTTTTATACTGGTGCTACTTCAGACAAAAGCAATACATAAACCCCTTATAGGAGCGTTCTGTATTACTTTTGCCCTGCATTAAGCTCAACTCACTTTTATAGACTCCTATGTTAATAAAGTATGCGGTCGTATTAGAGAGAGATCACTGCATTATGATTATGAATTATATAATTTAGAGCCTGTAAAACCATGAAGCTATTGATAGTAAATAACTGAAATAAGCTCAAGCAATCAAATGCACTTTAACCCAAATAAACTCAAGCAATCAAATGCACTTTAACCCAAATAACTCAAGCAATCAAATGCACTTTAACCCAAATAAAACTCAAGCAATCAAATGCACTTTAACACAAATAAACTCAAGCAATCAAATGTACTTTAACACAAATAAACTCAAGCAATCAAATGTACATTAACCCTTTTCCCCGTTATCCGCGACCTGACTTGCATTTGTAAACAGCTTCGATCTAGATGAGAGGCCCAGTAACTCGGCGTCTAACCAGGATCCAATATATTCGACACTCGTTTTTTAAAAACATTTATTGAGTCGAAAAGTCAAAGTTGCCACAGATTCAAATTTTGGAAGACATTATTATTTTTACAGATCGTTAAGAAAAATACTTCCGGCGTACTTGATTTAACCATTTAATCATTTCCTTCATATAAACGTGTGTTCACGCATCTGCAAACAGAATAGACCCAGATCAGACGGCTCCTATCATGGACTATGATAAATCTGTTTCTTTACTTTTTAAAATGGCTACAATGTTCCACCTTCCACAATTCATTATAACTTTTTTGTTCATGAATATTCAGTAGGTATTGAAATTTGAAATAAACACAGAACAGGGAAAGGGATAACCGTTCAATATTCATGTAAGAAATATGACGTCATGAATATTTAGTAGCTGATTTAACTATGTAAATTGTTAAAGTTCAGAATCGTATCTATATTATGTCGCTGGCAAACAGAGCAGAGCCTGATGAGACCGTTCCTGCAGGAACAGTCTGGTATGGGTCTTCTCTGATTACAAAGTTATGAAAAAGGGTTTATATGAGGGAAATGTTTAATCGAGCTTGTGGATAAAACAGCTGTTGTAAACATAAAGCTTAGAACAGTTCGCAAATACAATCGATTAAATAATTACTTCCAGATCGTATCTGATTACGTTTCTATATAAACAAAGCATGAACAAATACGCCTAAGTGTAATCATACAGAAACTGGAGTCGTGTTTAGAGTTGTAGATTAAATTACAAAACAAATAAGAATATAGGACGACTAACAAATAACTTTACTGTTGTGTATAATAAGTCTGTTTATATTGTTGTAAAAAGGCTGATAAAAAGAAGCCTACCGACCCAACATTTAGTGTTTGGTAACTAGGCTGACCACTGACCTTAACCCTTTACCCAATAGCCTGTTTCTAGTTTTGAAGACATATGACCACTTAAAGCAGGTTGAAAGTAAAGCAGAATGCGCCTTAAGGCGCATTCTGCTTTACTTTCAGCCTGCTTTAAGCTACCACCTACTAGGATATAGAAAATATTTATTATGCAATATGTTCATGACTGTATGAATTTGAACTATTTTCTTCAACGGAGGAATAAATCAAACACGCTAAAAGCCGCTTCTATCAGGTAAAGGGTTAATACGCACGCATGCATACGGACGCTTACAACAAAAACACACACGCATACATGTCTACACATATACACACGCATACATACACATATACACACGCATACATACACATATACACACGCATACATACACATATACACACGCATACATACACATATACACACGCATACATACACATATACACACGCATACATACACATATACACACGCATACATACACATATACACACGCATACATACACATATACACACGCATACATACACATATACACACGCATACATACACATATACACACGCATACATGTATACACATATACACGTCAAAGTGTCTGGAAAAGGGTTAATCACTTTGAAGAAGTTACCGAAACGTCTGTATCACACAGTTGTGCACTCACGGGTGGGCTTCGAACAGGAAAAAAATGAAACAGAACAATGTTAAACTTAGTTCCTCTACACCTGTTAACAGCATTTAAGTATTGGAATAACACCACAACATTGGGTATATGTGTCGTCTTGATAAAGCTTCTCCTCATAAATCTGTATGTAACACTGAACGTGGAACTTTGAAATACTTGTGAACATCTAACAATGTAGACCATGGGACCGTTTAATCAACGGCTGTACGACTGAAATTGTCGTACATTCTAGCATACAACGATCGCAACTGGAGGTTGCTATTGTCGTGTGTTAGAACTTACGACAAGTTCTGTCGTACGACGCATACCATATACAGTAAAACCTCTCTACAACGACCACTAAATTGTGTTGATTAGTTGGTATTTAGGGCAGGTGGCTGCTTAAAGCAAGGTGAAAGTAAAACAGAACGCTCCTATTGGACCGTTCTGTTTTACTTTCACACCTTGCTTTAAGCGGCCACCTGCCTTTAAAACAAAATAATTGATGTAATTTAGTGGCCGTTATAGAGAGGTTTTACTGTATGTTGCATGTTAGATTATGTGACCAGTTGGGATATTTGAATAGTTATTTATGACTGTCTTAAATTAGGAATTACGACAAGTTTGGTCGTACGATCTTTCATAGAACGGAAGCCATGACTCAGCAATTAACTTTGGTCAAACACGGTTTGTTGCACTGACATTTTCTCGTGCATTCATTTTGTTGAATCGAAAGTCACATTTTAACTGAATTGTGTGGTAATATGATATTTGTACTGGAAATGGGGCATATTGCTTTGTCATTAGTGAGGCTTTCAACAGGAATGAAAATTATACTGAGTAAAATAAATGCCATGTTCAGATATGGAAACAAAATTTGATATATTATCTCTAGGTCATTTCTCAGTTACTATAACTGTCATATTCAGCCTTTAATGTACTGCTGCTGGTTGATGTGCATGCAGTATTGATGTGCATGCAGTATTAATATAATGAGGCACTAATAAACTCTTACTCCATAAGCATGTCTTTGCAAACAGAGTAGACATAGAGCAAACTGCTCCTGTAGGAGCCGTCTGATCAGGCTCAGCTCTGTTTGCGAAGGATATAGTATAGATACAATTCTATAGTTTCTGTCATTCCCAAAACATCATGTGTCCATGTGCTTTTTAACAATTAATATGCATAATGTTATTATTTCTTACATGAATATTCATGGAGGAAATGTTTAACTAGACGTAACTGTATACATGTCTGCTCAAATTAAGATTCAGTGCAATTTTAACTACTTCCGATTCGAAAACAAACGTTTGAGAAACTATTGACCGAGTGTTCAAAAGCGTGGATCTTGATAAGCCGCATATTTCCTCTGGATCCAGACCGTTTGCCAATGTTAGTAAGATCGCGGATAGTGGTAGATCTATACGGGCTAAAAGACAAACCCTCTAATTGCCTTTTCTGTGGTGAAATTGATTATACATTAAATTCTGAAAATGAAGAGATCGAAAATATGCAAATTACTCAGGAGGTTGCAGGTTAGTCTTTCAAGCGCTACCGGACCCTCACTTGTAAACATCTTGTATACAAGACAAGACGCATAGTAACTCGCTGCCTCATCAGGATCAAACCTGTTTGACACCCAGTCAATATTTTATTAACATTTTGATCGAACGCAGAAGTGCACAAGGTCGATTTCTCTACGGCGGTGTAAATGTCCACTTTAACCCTTTCACCGCCGAAGTCGCATAAATGCACCACGACAAATAGTGCAGTCCCAGATCAGACGCCGCCTTTTCAAGGCGGCGTCTGATCAGGGACTTCACTTTTTGTCTCAATCTCTATTTCTATACATTTGCTTTACTCCTTTGAAATTTGAATTTATTTATCTCATTTCCTTATTGTACCGAATGATTTAACAAAAATTGGATTGCAGACGACATTTAGAAATTTGGCGCCGAAAGGGTTAAATGCGCAGATCATACCATCGCCTATGCAATAATAAAATTGTCGTCAGCTTCCTTTCGCATTGTAGAAGGTAACGTTGTCACAATCTGTTCTAAAACGATATGAATGCCAGTGTTTTATGTCGCTTTCATATCGCGATGTCCAGCTTATTACAGATGGGGGAAATTCTAGACATTGTTCTGTTCATGGAATAAATTGCATCGAGTCATTTACAGAATAACACCCGGATAGAACCCGGATATAACCACCGACCTACCTCAAGCCAGCCGGAAGGTTTCCTCACATGAAAAATTCAAATTTGTTTAAGCTGGGACTAGAACCACAGCGGTGAGGAGCTATGTGAATTTCGGTCGAAGACCATAACCAGCCAGTCAGCCATGGCGGCCCATTATGAATCTTCTTCATGACTGCATTCTTGTTTTAAAAAATATTCTTCCAAAGATATGGTGTATTCGTATACAGCTTGGTGCAGTTGAAAATCACATGCGCAAAAGAGGAAGTGGTTCGATAATTATGCATACAGTAGAATGTGTCTAAAATGGCCATCAACAAGAGGAGTATGGGTATGTAAGGCAGATTGCAGCTTAATGCAGGTCAAAGGTAATGCAGAAAGCTCCTATGGGAGCTCTCTGCATTACATTTATCCTGCATTAAGCAACCACATGTTTTAATACACCTACGATCAATAAATGAATGGCCGCTTAAAACAGGTTATACTGTATATCCATGTGATTTACTTCCGATTAACATATGTTGAGGTCACTGAATGTCAATCCAATACCTTCATTGTTAACCCTTTAACCATTTTCCTCATATTGACCCGTTCCCTCATATTGACGACTTTTGACGACTCTGTAAAAGTCACTTTGTGCAACCATTGTGATAAATAGAGCATTTGCTCCTATATGAGCAAATGCTCTATTTATCACAATGGTTTCAAACTACAAAATTCTAAAGTTTTCTTTTTCTCTAGTTAATGCACCGTTTCGTTAGATTGTATCTAAAATAGCCTATAAGGTAAAGGGTTAAACAATACATAGCCTATCAGAATTTAAATATAAACTTCACTCAGCATGAAAGGCTTAAATTAGCTAGACGGTTTAGCAAGTAGTGCAGTCCCTTATCAGATGGCTCCCCTGGGAACCCTCTTGATCTGGGTCTACACTGTTTGCAAATGAAATCGTATGCGTGTCCCACATTCAAATTGTTTAATCTTAGCTCGTCCGATTCGTTTAACTCGTTCGCTGCTAATGTCACATCCGTAATTACCTATGCAAACAGTTTGGATCCAGATGAGACGCTGAGTTACTCGGTGTCTCATCAGGATCCAAACTGTTTGTTACTATGATTGATTTTAAAAAAAACACTAGAAAATTGTGTCTGTAAGACACAGTGATGCCACCGTGTAGGTGCTTGCCTAGCTGTTCGTAAAATTTCCAAGTAATTTGACATTGACCTTGGGCTTGCGGGCAACATGGGCTGGGTGTGCAATGAAAGTATGGATGGTGTTTAATGTGTATATGCAATTCCATGGCAATAGCTACAGTGGTTATAAGACAATATAAGTGGATATAAGACAATGAACAAACTGTGACAAAAAAACTGCAGGTAAATGTGGCAACCAACTGCACATAAAATCTTCAAGTCATTTGACCTCGACCTTGGGCTTGCGGGCAGCATGGGTGGGGTGCCAAATGATAGCACAGATGGTAATTGATGTGTATGTGAAGTTTCATGTGTATAAGTGTTGAAATTACTGACTTATAACACTTGAAAAACTGTGACAACCAACTGCACCTAAAAGCGTGACAGACGGACAGACGGACGGACGGACATGTGCAAAACATAATGCCCCCCTGACTATCGTCAACGGGGGCATAAAAATAAAGAAAACATGAAAATTGTAGCAGATGACAAAATCGTAGACGACAAAATTTGGCAGCGAAAGAGTTAAGCATTTTAGAAACTACTGGCCGAATATATTGGTGTCTCATATGGATCAAAGTTCCTTGCCAATGCGACTAGGGTCGCGCTTAGATGGGTCAGAGAAAAGAAGGTCAGTTGATTTGCGTTGTCAGCAGATTGTGGAACATTAGATATACATGTAAAACCCCGCTAATGCGACCACTTAATAAACGGTCAATAGCGTCGTTTAAAGCAGGTGGTTGCTTAATGCAGGACGAAAGTTATGCATAAAGCTCCTATAGGAGCTTTCTGCATAACTTTCGTCCTGCATTAAGCTACCACCTGCCTTTGCCACCAAGAATTATGCCCTTTTTTGGTGGTCGCATTAGCGGGGTTTTACTGTATTTTCTATAACTGACAATATCCAATAATAGTCAGAGAGCATGGGATTGCACGAACATTTGTTCAGATAATGAGCATAATAATACTTCGTTATGAGATTTGCGTTCAGTCAGTATTTATTCCTACAAACTTGTAATTTAGACAAACGGATGCATGTCATTAGCTTTCATCTCTGAGTTCAGGATCAAGTACAGAATGAATATGGTTATGGTAATTTTTCCTATTGCGTAAAACTTTCCTCTTTAAAAACTACTACAACGTCATTTTGAAGAATTTAACTAACTGTTGATTAGTGCAAATCCATGTTAATGAGTCGTTATATAAAATATAATGATGTATGCACTGTGTTGACTGAAACAACTGCAAGCTAATTGAACTTGCAGATTAGTTACCACAGACACGCATTTACTTAGGTTATACTGGTGCTAAAGTAGAGATGACAATTTAAAACAGTCTTTATTCCCAATCTCTCAGAAGCCAAGGTCGTTGGTCTTTGTCTTAGTTTCGTTGTTTTACTGGTTGAGGATAGGCCTTCCGGTCATCTGTGTCCTTGGATTATCAATTAAAAAACATGGAACTTTATATTATATATTTATGACTTGATTTGATATTTGATATCAGATCAATGATAATTAGCTGCAATGACAAATAACAATAAAAAATAGAGGTACAGATAAGATGCGTAAATGAAAGAATTTTTCAAGAATAACTTCTTTATTTCTCCACCAAACCCTATGTTGTGACCACACGAAGAGACGATTCTAAAGAATAGTCACAATATAGGGTTTGGTGCAGCACTGACGATTTTAGTTTTTGAGTACACACCTTTATCTGTTGCTCTGTAAATACATTATTAAACACACATATTGTATAGAACTGGTTGTGGTAATGTGTTCGCATAGCGATAAACACACTGGCGTGGTGCAAATTACAAAATTATGCTCAAATAACGAAAAATGTACATTAATTCTGAAAACGGGTGATCATTCGAAAGCAAAAGTAGAAATGCAAAAGGAAAAAATTGCAGACTCGGTTTTATTGAGTCTGTTCATGGGTATTAATTAAAAGTGCAACACTACTCACGCTCCCTAGCACCGGCTTAAGCAGTATTCAATTTTCAAAACTAATAACATCAAAACTAATGATCCGGAAGGACCAGAGAATTTAACAACACTGAGAAGTTGAATGTATGGGATAGCGAAAGTGTCATTATCTATAGAATGTTAACATATATACAAAAGAAAATAAGTTTACCTGTATACCTGTCTGTTTATCCAGAATGATAACCACATTTAATTTAGCGTCTGTTTGTATTGACAATTGACAATCACGTGATGTCCAGTTAGTAGAAAATGTGAGCTTGAGTTAGAGTTACTGAGTTCCCTTAACAGTATCAAACTAGTGTTGAATTACAGTAAAACCTCTCTAAAACGATCACTAAACTACATCACGTATTTTGTGTTAAATACAGGTGGCTGCTATAGGAGCGTTCTGATTTACTTTCACCATGCTTTAAGCAGTCACCTGCCCTAAATACCAACTAATTAACATAAGTTAGTGGCCGTTATAGAGAGGTTTTACTGTAATTTAGAAATGGAGAATCAATGGTCCAAGTAAAATGCGTAACTTAAAACAATTTCAAAAATAGCCTCTTTAATTTAAAAAAATAACTTCTTTATTTCTCCGCCAAACACTTTGAGACGATTCTAAAGAGTGGTCACAACATAGGCTTTGGTGCAAAATGACAATTTTAGTATTTTAAGTACGAACATTTATCTGTAGGTCTTGGTAATATAAAGGAAATTACCACAAAGCTAAATTTGTTTATTTCAATGGCTTGTAGTTTTCATACTATGGCAAATAGGTTACTAACCATTTCCTTAATAGATAATCATAATTATTTACACATTTCAAACAGGGTAGACGCAGACAAGACAGCCTCTGTAGGAGCTGTCTGATCATGGTCTGTTCATTTTGTTTATGATATGATATCAGATCGGAACCTAACGTTTCTGCCTAGGTCAAACTACCTTGCATTCGTCTAATAATATTCATGATATCATTATTCTTACATCATGATAAATGTTCACACGGTAAACATTGATGCAAGACGTATATGATGCTCGTGTATAGTGTTAACCCTGTCCTGCATATACATGCCATTTCTTGCCATTGCACACAGAATATACCCAAATCAGATAGCACCTGTGGAAGCCGTCTTAGTAGGGTCTGCTCTGTTTGCATATGAAATTATAATATATCTGATTATTCAGATTCTACACCCCAATAAAAACACCTATGAACGTCTGCGAACAATGGCGTCTGCAATAAGAGAATTTTCCTTTCATTTCTTCCTTATAATATACGTGGTATATGAAACAGTTTAGATCTGGATGTGGCAAGGCGAATAACTCGGTGTCTCATTAAGATCCAAGCTGCTGTTTAACGCTCGAATAATAACTTCTCAAACATTTGAACCCATTCTCTGCTACTGACACCTTTTCTCTGTTAATATTTTTGCGCCTCTGTTTACTCATTTTTTGGCCTCTGTTAAACTCATTTTTTGAAATCATTGTGATAAATAGAGCATTTGCTCCATATGAGCAAATGCTCAATTTATCACAATGGTTTCAAAACCACACAATACTAAATTTCTCCCTTTCAATAGTTAAAATGCTCCTTTACGGTAGATTAATTCAAAGAGGTTTGGTCTAAACTTAGTCTAGGAGGGAATGAGTTACGAATCGAAAGTAACTAAAGAAGTGTAATAGTTTTCTGCATGACATTCATACTGCATTAAGCAGTCACCTGCCTAAAAGGGTATTAATTTCTTTACTGTATTTCAGGTAGAATGCAAACCTCTTTATAGATGGATGCCTGATGTAAAGCTAGATGATTCAAAATCAACCGTCTGGGAAAACTATTCTCCTGGACATTTACAATTGAACACATAACTTGCTATTGATTTCTACTGCCAGGCATTAAGCCACAAATAAACTTCAGGGAACCATCATAATTAAGCATTGACAAAATTATCTATATGAATTAAGACTGCTTGTCACAGTAGTGGCTGCACTGCCGAAGAAACATGGTGATGCAAGTCATGTCTACCTTAAACTTATTCGATATTTTGACAACACCATTTTGTCTTGGTATATTGCTGACAGTACTATTGCTGGTACATGTACAAAGAGGAATTCGCTAGCTAGACTCGTATAAGGCATTCCTCTGTTAGTTCACTAGCCCGACACCAAGACATTTCTTTGTTAGTTTGCCATCATAAAGAGGTCTAATTAATGGTCTATAAGGCAGGTGGTAGCTTAATGCAGGTCAACAGTAATAAATATTACTTTTGTTCTGCATTAACCTACTCCCTTATACTGACGACATTTGACGACTCTATAAAAGTCACTTTGTGAAACCTTTGTGAAACCTTTGGTTTCTGAAACCTTTGTGAAACCTTTGTGATAAATAGAGCATTTGCTCCTATAGGATCAAATGCTCTATTTATCACAATGGTTTCAAACTACAAAATTCTAAAATTATTGTTCATGCTCATTTTCGGTAGATGAATGTCCACTTATGAGAGATTCTACTTTATACTGTCACCCCTAGCCTGCTGTGGGGACAGATGAGTGATTACATTTGCAAACCGTTTTTATCCAGACGTGATGCCGAGTAACTCGGCGTCTTATCAGGAAATTGGGTGATACGTTAATCGTATTGGTGAAAAGATTTCCTAGACAAAAGCATATATCATGCAGGCATGGATTTTCCGTGACAGACAGTGCAGACCCAGATGAGAGAGCTCCTATAGGAGCTCTCTAATCTGGGTCTACACTGTTTGCAAATGCAACAATAGTTGTTACTGGCAGGCTATAGGTTAAGATAAATCATCTGTGACAACTGAAGTGGATGACATTGTCTACCTACAGAAGTTTAATCAGCAGGCTTAATGTTAGACCCGGGTTGAAGATGTTCGTGACTTGATAATTGTTGTAATGGGTTTTGCACACCCAGTTGAAATGCATAAATCAGTGCACGCTACCAGCCTTTGCTTTGAAGATTAGTTGACATTCAATCTAGGGCATTAACCTTTATCCCGCTGAGTAAAGTGTTATTTGTAGAAAAAATCACCTATTCAGATTTCAAAATTATTGTTGATTTATCTTGCATTTCTTTTCAAAGACTCTATCAAAGTGAAAACAGTTTGGATCCCGATGAGACACCGAGTGACTCGGCGTCTCATTGAGATCCAAACTATTTACAGAGGTAGTCAAGCACCCGCCCATAGCAAGCTAAACCTTAAATAAATATTACCTGTAAAATTAATGTTGACTTCACACGAGAGACATTGTTATTTACAAAACTGATCGCATGCAAATGATCAATTAGATAGTTAGTTATCCCAGCTTGGGTGGAACTCAAGACATAGGCAGCCATGTAATGTTCACTAATTGCATAGAACTGAACCAACTGAAACAAACTGAACTAATTGCATAGAGATAGGTTGTATTTTAGACAATATTCAAAACAACAGTTTTTGAGAGCAAATGTTAATTCCTTGAAAACGTATTGCCAATATTCTCCCGGAAAGCATGATGCATGTGCATGAACATTTATCATGCTAAGTTCTACCTGACGCGCATAAGCAAACAAATTGGATCCAAATGACACGCCCGAAAGAATAACTCGGAGTCTCAACAGGATCCAAGCTGTTCGACATTCTGTCAACAGTTTCCCGAACGATTGTATAGATCAGAAGAAGTAAGTAAACGGTGCAATAGATCAGCGTTTTGGCAGGCGTGTGTTGTTTTGCAATATGATCAAATAAGCATGCAATATGATCAAATAATGTAGGTATGGGTAAAGGTGCATGCCTATCAGATAATTAAATCGTCATTCTCCATCATATTGTGACTACTTGTTAGAATTGTCTTTAATAGACGATTTAAAGTTTAGTACCAATACATGTATATTCTTGCAAAGAGTCCAATGAATTCATTTTATTTATGCCCCTGTTTTTTAATCAGCATTTAATCTTAAATAAAAAGTATTTTTGTGAGGAAGATAGATACTTTATTTGACGTAAACTACAAGGTTTCTTGTCACACAAAGTCAATAACATAATACATGTTGTCAAAGTCACATAAATGTCAAATAAGTAGCACTATTTTAATCACACAAGTGCCCTAAAGCGTAGAATATCTATAAATGATAAATCATTGTGCATGTGGTATTTGATAGGACTTATAATTATACTCTTAGTTCTGAGAAATATAGTAAACAAGGCAACAAAGCATCGATTACAGGAGGATGAAATTTGGTAAAAGCAAACTACTAGAAAGAATTCACTTAAAATTTGGTAAGTACTTACTGAATGTTAAAACCTCAACTAGTAACATGGGTGTTTATGGGGAATTAGGCAGATATCCACTGATCATAAATAGGTATGTGATTATAAAATATTGGATCAAGATCTTGAACTCGGGTAATTGCATGATCACACAAATGTATAATTCAATGTTGGAAGATTGTAGTAGAGGACGTAATACAGTAAAACCCCGCTAATGCGACCACCAAAAAGGGGCATAATTCTGGGTGACAGAGGCAGGTGGTAGCTTAATGCAGGACCAAAGTTATGCAGAAAGCTCCTATAGGAGCTTTCTGCATAACTTTCGTCCTGCATTAAGCAACCACCTGCTTTAAACGGCGCCAGTGGCTGTTTATTAAGTGGTCGCATTAGCGGGGTTTTACTGTAATTGGGCAATGAATGGTAAGTGTCTTCTTGATATACCTATGGGTTCTCCTACGTATAGAATAACACTTTTGCTATCAATGTTAATAATTTTCACTTGATGTTTAAACAACGTTTTATTGACGTTTTAAGCAACCGTGGTACAGTGATAAAGAAAGCACTAGAACACTCGCTACGTATAGTATTTTAAGCAGCCATTTGAAATGGAGACGTATCTACATATTCTACCGCGTAAATCTAGGATAGCTTTATCGAAAATCAGGCTCTATTCACACATCGTCTGTGACACCGATGTACTTATTTAACCCTTTCCCTGTTCTACGTACATGTATATTCTAAATTTAAATATCTACTGAGAATTCATGGCCAAAGTAGTTGCAATGATGAGGTATGGAAGGTGGAACATTGTAGCCATTTTAGAAACTAAAAAAACATATCTATCGAATTCCATAAGCAAACAGAGCAGACCCTGGTCAGACTGTTCCTATAGGGTCTGGGTCTACTCTTTTTGCTGATGCGTGAAATGGCGTTTATAAATATTAATGAAAGGGTTAACAAGCACTCAGGACGTGGCTTGACCAAGGCTATTACTCATACGATGAACATTATGACACTTACTAACAAACAATATGCTTCTTAGGTAGTGATAATTGTTTGCCGTTGGTAGACTAATCTTTAATTCAGATTTTATATTTCGAAGCATTTAACAAAGTGGTGTTACGCTTTATTTACAATATAATGCCAGGTTTTTATGTATTGACATGTAATATAATCATACCAGTGCATCCTGAATCTGTTCCTGTCCATTTATTCGCATGCTTGTTTGACGCAAACGAGGGAATAAATATAGTTTCATTCTGACAATTAAACATTATTCACTGTTCTCCCAGAATACAATCTAATTGGTAGTATAATTGCCGATCATTGATTTGTGTTAGCTTAATGCAAGATGACATTGATACAGTCTGTTTGCTAATAGAATTTGATAGATGTGTCTTTAAATTCTAAAATGCCTACAATGTTTCACCTTCCATATTTCATTACAACTATTTTGTCCATGAATATACAGTAGGTGTTGAAATTTGGAATAAGCAGAGAACAGGGAAATGTTTAATGAACATATGTCATCAAATATCAGAGGTCCACATAAGATGCGTACATTAAAACATATTAAAGAATAACTCACTTAGTTCCCCAACAAGCCCTATGTTCTGACCACGTGTGAGAATTGTCTCGAAGAGACGATTCTAAAGAGGTGTCACAACATGGGGTTTGGAGGAGAGATGATGATTTAGTATTTGAGAACGTACCTTTATCTGTTGCTATGAATATGTTTCTAAATTATAACGGCAGCATAGATACATATATGAGAATCAGATCATTGGCATTTTCTTACTAGTCCGTTGTGTCTGTCTTTGTTACATGTGAGAAATTAGAAAACTTATATTGGACGTGATATCATTATACGAGAGTGTAAAAATACAGAACATAGATAATAGACAAATATGTTGCTGCATTGTGGCCACTGTCATTGATGCAGGTTTCTACCATTCAAACAGTATTAAACGTCATATTAACTTTGCACTGTATTTATCTTCCAAAGATATCCACAAGCACTAGCTGGAACAATAACAACGGTTTCAAACTGAAATGGATGCTTGATTAAGAATACTGATTGCATTCAGTAATCTCTAAATTTTGACATGATTCTAAAGATTGACAACAAATTTGAATGTTGTGGAGAAATAAAGAAACTATGATTGAGAAAGTGTTTAACACTCTGATTTTATCTATGCATTAGAATCATTTCGGTAGCGTAGAATCGTACCATTGGCTTCTACAAGCTATCCTTGTTCGCGCATATTACAGATATGAAGCAGTAAACTTATAGTATACAAAAACGAAGATTGTGACTTAACAAATGGACAATTTTATAAGACAAGTTGTTGCTGTGGCGTGGTCACTAACATTGTTTCAAATGTTCCCATTCAAACAGTAAAACAATAATGCTTCACTTTGACATTGCATTGTTCTTACAAAAGATGTCGGCAAACATTAGTTGGAAAAAAGCGTTTGTTGAAATTTGGATTCCGATTGGATGAGTTTCAAACAGCTTGGATCCTGACGAGATACCAACATACTCTGTTGAGATACCGAGTTACCCAGCGTCTCATCTGGGTCCAAACAAATACTATCGAATCGTACATAGCAGGGTACGGGTTAACGATAGTTTCGCATGAACGTTTTAGATTCCTGATCAAGAATACTGATCGCATTCTTTCTACCATTTAGGAAGTAAATAAATGTATAGTAAATGGAAAGATATCAGTCTCCAACAGACAGACCAGATCAATACCCAAGTCGGTGATGGCAACACACCTGCAGTAAATTCCTGCTTATGCGACTACATACAGTAGAACCTGTCTTAAGCGATTTTATACTAATTGAACACAGGAATCTTGAAAAGCAGGTGGTTGCTTAATACAGGGTAAAAGTAATACAGCCAGTTCCTATAGGAGCTTTCTGCATTACTATTGACCTGTATGAAGCTACCATCTGCCTTAATAACCCATAATTAGACCCCTTTTGATGATCGCTTAAGCCAGGTTCTGTGTTTAATTTAAAAGCATTAAGCAGGTGATTGTTTAATGCAGGGGGATATGATACAGAAAACTCCTATAGGAACTTTCTGCCTAACCTTTGTCCTGCAATAAAGTACCACCTGTTTACAGAATCCAGATTTATACTTTTTTTCGAGTGGTAGTTTCAGCGAGACTTTAATTATACTATGAAGGGACTGACGTTTTATGCTGTATACGGTTTAAAAAAAAGACATACATACAGGATAAAGTAACCTAGCTAGTATGTACATGTATATTGGTTAACCCATTCCCTAATAGGCTAATTTTAGATCCAACCACTTTGATTAATCTACCAAAAAGGAGCATTAACTAGAGAAAAGGAACATTTTAGATTTTTGTAGTTTGAAACCATTGTGATAAATATAGCATTTGCTCCTATAGGAGCAAATGCTCTATTTATCACAATGGTTTCAACAGTTGGTTTTTACAGAGGCGTAGAAAGGCGCATTTATGGAGGAAAGGGTTAATGATCATACAAATATAACCTGGCACACTGACATATATAACATATTTAACCCTTCGCTTGCTGAATTTTAAAATACATTTCTCCTTCTTTACCCATGCCCTGTTGTATAATTACATACATCTTCACTGTGTACACGTATATCGCTGTGCAATCACTGCTGTGAAGTGTACCTGTTGCAAATCAACTTGTAAATAGTGCAGACCCTGATGAGACAGCTCCTGCTGGAGCTGTCTCATTTGGGTCTTCGCTATTTACAGGGGTAGGTATATTGACGTGAATAGCAAGCGAAGGGTTAACACATATTAATGCTTGTATCCAAGTTAATATAACGAGCTAGCAACTTGGTATACTGCACATGTGTAAAATGACACGCAAAATGACGAAAGCAAGTCGGTCTGGTTGACAGCTGACGTCGGTATATAACTTAGAAAAAGGGCCTGTTTGTCTTGCTTAGCTTTATTTTTGGCATTTTATAAAAAAAATAATGGTTGACTGAAATAACGTGACACAGGGCTTGCCGAGTTCCATATTTACTTTTAATCATCTTGATTGGTAAAAAGCAATGGTAAATGAACCATCATGTAATAACATCTATAAATACACAGACAATCGCACGGAATTCTATTTTAATGTACACAAACCAATGTTAATGTTCTCATATTAACCAGCTGAGGGTAACAAATCCATGATATGAATAATAGACCGACTGTTACCGAGTTGCATTCACTATTCTTGTTTCTTTCACGTAAGCAGATTAAACGACAACCATTTTACTTTGAACTATCGATGTCCTCCACTACGACCTATGGCAATCATTAACTGAATAACGAACGACAGTTTCACACGAAACTAGATTCCTTATTAGCAGTACTGATTGCATGCGTTCGATCAATTATGTAGTAGGTAATTGTATTTTTCATGGAAAAGTAAGACATAAAAGACAAATCGATTAACATATCAGTGATTGTAAATGAAGATGTATCAAGGACAGTTATTATGGTAGTGCTTACACATTAACTCTTTCCCCCATAAAGACCTATTTTGACGCATTGGCAAACAGTTTGGACCCAGTTCAGAGGCTCCTGTTAGATTAGGGCAAGCACTAATATGTTTATGAAATAATACCTTTATGATTCTACAGTTTCTGTCACGATAAAAATCTCTGTTTTGTCGAATCTTTTATTACCTTTCTACAGTTACTCTGTTGCAGCTCAATCATTGAGTATACTATAGGTGGATAGACGATAGGTGGATCTAGTTTGTTTCACATAAATATATTTCCGCTTTACATGCAATATACCACTGTATTTGCCACCGCGGTCGTTGTAGATTAGTCGGAGTGGAGATATGCTCATTTACACAGTTTGTCATATAGGATGGGGATGGGAAAAGTGCGAGGTTGGGCAACGATAAACCGGTAAAAGGTATAAAACGAGTAAACATATGGCCAAACTCATAACGATACGTGGTCGGTGACAACGCCTGTGACATGTTTTTAACATCGTAATTATAAAACCATAATCAAACTTACTTTGAAACCATATCTATATCACTTCATCGGCTATCAAACTCGTCTCTTTTTTTTTACTTCCGTTTAGGAATTGTCTAAGCTGTACACCTTTAACCACCGTATCGCTAACCGTGTCATTGGTATCATTGGCAAACAGCTGGTATCCAGATGAGGCACAGAGTAACTCTGTCCCGTCAGAATCAAAGCGGATTGGCAAGTGGTCATTACTCTCCCAAACGATTATGTCATGACACTTTAACCCTTCTCTTGCTGAATTTTAAAATACATTTCTCCTTCTTTACCCATGCCCTGTTGTATAATTACATATATATTCACTGTGTACAAGTATTTCGCTGTGCAATCACTGCTGTGGAGTGCACTTGTTGCACAATCAATTTGTAAATAGTGCAGACCCTGATGAGACAGCTCCTGCAGGAGCTGTCTCATCTGGGTCTGCACTATTTACAGGTAGGTATACTGACGCGAATAGCAAGCGAAGGGTTAAAAGCTTGATCGAGTCGGAAGTAGTCGGAATTGCACCAAGTCCAATTTGTAGCAGATATTGTTTTATCAGTAGGGCAAGGGGCAAGGAAAGGGTGCCGTTCCTTGTTTTGTTCAAGGAATTCAATACACAAAAGTAGTTACGTTATTTTGGGTCATTTACATTATACATAACCGAAAGCGAGCTTTGGAAACCAACACTAGCTTTTATGTGATTAGTTAGAAACCCTTTAGGTCAAACAGAAGCTGGCCATCTATCTTATTTGACGGGAAAGCACTGCTTTGGGAACAAAAGAGACAGAATACACATTATTAGAGAATTACGTGAATTAGTGAACATCAACACAATCATGTTCTATCGAGGTTAGACGTTGGGCATATGGTCTAACCAGGGTCAGAACTGCTTGAGGGATAGAACTAGCTAAACCAAGTCTGGAAATGTTAACGATATATTTCTCAGCTTTCGAAGATTTGGATTGATTTTCTCATATGCTGAATATATGATGCAGTAACGTTGTAATTTATATGGGTGCCATCCATGGCCTGTGAATACAAATATCAAGCTTCTTCATCGACGGAATGTTCCTTAATAATGGTAGTACATCAACATATACTATTGATCATTTACGCTTCGTGCATTGATTCACGATCCTGAATGAATTGTGCTCTGGATCATTTTTTAAAGGATATATAGATGGGCACGTTCGTATGAAATGTTAGAAATTGTGTTTTACTCCAATATGAAGGCATTCTATAAACAATAAATACATATCCAGAGCAAAAGATAAATGTGCGTACCCAAATGCTAAAATCGTCATTTCTCCACTAAACACTATGTTGTGACCACACGTTAGAATCGTCTCTTCGAAACGATTCTAAAGAGTGGTCACAACATAGTGTTGGTGGAGAAATAGAAACGTTATTCTTGAAAATAATGTTTTAATCCACGCATCTTATCTGGACCTCTGATATTATATCTGTCAGTATGTTAAATGATAATGAGCTCTCCTCACCTATTGTATCGCTCTGACTTGGTCATACTGCAAGTATATCATTGTTTTTGTTACTGTGCATTAATATCATGTTGCGGAGTATTACATATTAGGTACAAGAAAATCATTGATGCGAAGCATCAAAGGGCGCGCATTACTGAATAATAACCAAACCAATTTTATGTAATATTTAAGTAATGTCAACAAAATGTCTAAATGTTTTAGACTACTCATATGGCCCTAGTAACACAGCAAAATTCTTCAGTTTCATCACAAAGGGCCCTTGAAACGGCAGCCATTTCAGTCGGGTGACCCTAGTTATACAATAACCCTTTCAGTCTCACACTGGGCCCTTTATCCCTTTTCAGGCTAAATATCCATGTAAGAAATAATGACATCATGAATATTTATTAGCCCACTTTTTATAATGGCATAAGCACAAATATTCAATTTCTAATCTGAACAATTTCTTAAGTTCACAACTTATTGCATGTCTAAAATAACTCCTGTAGGTTTTTAGACATGATAGTATTCATTTCATACTGTATATTATCCAATTCGAGATAAAGAGTATCATATGTACCTGTAGCCTATCTTGGTACTTTGAACCTAGAGTTACTGGCCATCTCATCAAGATCCAAATTGCCTAACGTACAGTAACAGTGAATTTTCATGTAAGTGTCTTTATGACAATTAATTAGTGGCATTTTCATAAAGAAATTTGAACACTGGAAGTTTACCATGGCAGAAACGTTTGCATCAGATCTATATTAGTTCATAGTAAACAGAGAAGATTCAGCAGGAGCCATTTATTTTTAGTCTACTCTAGGTGTACCCTGTTTACAAAGGTGTATCTATGAAGTAAAATGTTGTACATGGGTCTTAAATCATGCTCTAGCATAAACTATGTATAAATAATAATTAAAAACACCAATTATTACATATTATTAATAACCCGCAGTTCCTCATTCAATTACATTACTTAAGACCTCCTTTCGAGGGATTTACTGTGGCGAAAGGAGTAAGTAATCTGTTTTCCCTGTAAATGTCATCAATACATTAATGATGTGTTCATATATTCAGGCTTTTATCAGTATATTAATGACAACTATATTTAAAATATATGTACATATCATTTATAATAACTAATAAATAGCCGTTATTAATTTTTAATGCTTTCGCCTCTTTTCGCCTACTTTCGCCCAAAGTCCTCCTTTCGTGTTTTAGGCATACTCGGTTTCGCAGCATCTTAGACATTTCCTCGGTGATTATCGTTGATGATCTTGCCGTTGCTGCATTACATTTTGTATTAGCCCCGACCATAGGGGAAATAATTTTCTAATATTTTCATTTCCAAAATACACACAATTATACAGTGGAAACAAATATGTCGACCTGTTTCCAACTATATCGAATTATATTATTCCAACCATTAAACCACAAATTACAATTCCACTATATTCTCACAAGTCTTGATAAATCAGCCCTCCTACCAGTGAAATTCCACACAAGGCGTTCCATATAGACGCGGGAGCTAATGCTCCAGCGCCAATAATTATAATGGTTTATTTGTAAAATCAAGCCGAGAGAGAGAGGGGGGAGAGAGAGAGGCATTATTTAAGTGTCATATATCGATAAGTGCAATATACTACGGAAATACACGACATCATACTGACACCTAGCTATTATATCAACAGTAATCTGTATCCTGCCGAATACGACACGACCATTGCAAACCGCCTGGGTTCAAGTGAGACGTGCGGTTCTTCACACTAAGACTAAAATAATCCACCATGAATTTTCATGTAGGATATGAATAGCTCACCCTCGGAATAAGAAAATCACCCAAGCACTAGACAGACTTTCCGATCCCAAGAGTGAATTTAGTAAGAACGTATTATACATAACCTTCGACAGAAGATGCCTACGAATGCCCTTAATCATTTAAATACAGTGCTCCCTCTCTACAACGACACCCTTTGGTATACGAATATTGTATGTGTTGTTCAGAGGGAGTTGTTATAGGGAGGGAAAATCAAACATAATTAGCTTGTTTGCAGATTCCCAGATAAGGTGTATTTCGAGAACTAAAACCGTTATGCCTCTATCAAACCCTATGTTGTGACCACTCTTTAGAATCGTCACAAAGTGACGATTATAAAGAGTGGTCACAACATAGGGTTTGATGGAGCCATAAAGAAAATACGATGACAAAAATTGTTTCTGGAGCCTTGTTGTTTCGGAAACAGTGACATGCATTGTTGTAAGGAGGGAATCGTTATTGAGAGGGCCGTTGTAGGGAAGGGAACACTGTACCGGGTAATGGTTTGCTATCTCAGACTTTGACGATGTACTCTTTACAAATTGCGGTGTATGTTTCCAGAACTATAGACTGGGAGTGTCACATAGTTTGATTCCTAATGAGACACAGAGTAACTAGGCGTTTATTCAGATATACACTATTTGCACGTGTAATCCAAAATGCATCAATTGATTGCTTGTGATTGCGCAAGTAAATTGTTCGAGATTGCAAATCTGCATCCTCAGGTATCAATATCTTCAAATCACTTAACTCTGTTACCACTGAATGTGCCGTACAGAGACTCACTTGATTTGAGATTACCTTTGCAAACAGTTTAGATCCAGATGAATGAGCAACTCGGAGTCCCGTCAGGATACAGACTGTTTGATACACCATTTATGTTTTTAGAGTGAAACTGAAGGAAAATACACACCAAAATTAAAAAGATGAATTTGTTTGAAGTCGAAACTTAGCCTAAAGAATTAATTAAACTGGTTTCACTTTGAATCAATGATGAATGCAAATACTGTCTCAATTGTTTATTGGAACCTAATATTTATGATTCAATATCTGATTTAATAATTTACCTCATTGATATTTAGAGAAGAATTCGTGGTTTCCTGAAGTTTTAATCACTGAATGTTTATAATGGCCAATTAAGAAGTAAATGTTTAGCCAGAGGTCCGAATAAGATGCGTTAATTAAAACATTTCATGAAGAACTTCTTTATTTCTCCACCTAACCCTATGTTATGACCGCTCTTTAGAATCGTCTCTTCGAGTTTTCGAGTTTTCGATTTTACTTATTGAGTACGCACCTTTATCTGTTGCTCCGGTTTGGCTATTACAGAATCTCTAGAATCAAACTTCAATTCAAAAAACATATTTGTATCCATGCTTATAAAAAAAAGTAACGTTACGTTTAATTTTCCCGCCATTGTTTATACGATGACGTCACTTCCGTGACGTTAAGTATATTATAGTTGTTATGCACTGATGAAGATGTAAATCGAAACATGTATGCAGTAAAATAAAAAACGTGTTGGTTGTTAATTTATCCCATATTTATCCATGCTTATAAAACTTTTAGTTGAATCTGAGTTCGTTCTCAAGTTTTTGATTGGTCAGATTTGAGCCTTTGGCTCAAATCTGACCAATCAAAAGCTTTGGAACTCAAATCTGACCATTCAAAAGCTTGAGAACAAACCCAGACTCAACTAAAAAGCTGTATAAGCATGTACCCAGACTCTCTTCAGTCGGCTCCTGCGTGAGCCCTGTGATCTGGATTTTTTCTTTTTCAAAACATTTTATTCGTTAAATGACGTCTGCATCAGGGAAAGGTTTAAGCACAATATGTATTGTTTATAGCAATTTGACGGAAATATCCTGGCTACAGACTATCTATACCGATACCTGACCATAGCGAGATAATGCACAATGAACTATTATATGTTTAATTAGACTGTCATTATCATGAAATCCATTATTTAGGTTCCAATTAATTAAGTATAAATCAAAATGGTGATACGTATACGATGGAGTATATTGTGTGTTTATTCAATGGATCAACATGGTTCTGAATTAAACCATTAACCGATTATTAAAGTAATTATTTTCAGTGAAATGTGTCTTACAGTTAAGATACGAGAGATGTTCAAAATGTAATGCATCTGTCAAAACATTTTTGCTACTATTTTTGCTTTATATAAACATCACGACATTCCTTCAAGTACTCTCTCCTTTAGATTGTATACACCTTTTTAATATTTTAATCCAAGACTTGAAAGATGCTTAGTGGTTTGAAACAGGTATACTGTTCTTGTACTGTGAAACTGCTGGTCCTAACGCCCTTTTACACTGTTGAATATGAGATTTGAACTTTTACATATAAAGTTTAACCCTTTACCTGATAGAAGCGGCTTTTAGCGTGTTTGATTTATTCCTCCGCTGAAGAAAATAGTTCAAATTCATACAGTCATGAACATATTGCATAATAAATATTTTCTATATCCTAGTAGGTGGTAGCTTAAAGCAGGCTGAAAGTAAAGCAGAATGCGCCTTAAGGCGCATTCTGCTTTACTTTCAACCTGCTTTAAGTGGTCATATGTCTTCAAAACTAGAAACAGGCTATTGGGTAAAGGGTTAACACGCAAAAATTCACTTGAAAAGCGAGATACAAATGTAATTGCATTTTTATTTCAACGCCCTTTGTACCCATCATCAGCTCAGATATTCTGCTTTCAATAATAATCAAAAGGGAATCATACACCTCGATACTGTTACTGCGTCTTGGACAATCAAGTCGACTATTAGGCATTCAAGTGGATTATTATTATTAAATGTGTTCTTGGGCAGTTAATTAAATTATCGAACGATCAAGTGGTCTATTGGACAATCTGACAGATTCGGGAAAATCAAGTAGATGCACGGACACTCATTTAGATTCTTAGACGTATGGATTATTCGACAATCAAGTAGATTCTTGGATTATCAAGCGGAATCTTGAACAGACAAATGGATTCTTTGACATTCAAGTGGGTTATTGGGCAATCTGTCCGATTCTAGGACAAATAAATGGATTCTTGGACAAACAAATGGAATCTTGAACAATGAAGTGCATTCTTGTTTTCAATCACATGGACTACTGGAGAATCAAGTAGATTATTGGACAATCAAATGCACAACATGGACAAGGAAAATTATTGCGGAACATTCGTACAATTTATACTATTTAACTTTTCGGGAAATACTAAAATAGGTCTAAACCATTCAACAGAAGCAAGTCTAAAAATATTAGAGACTTCAAATGAAAGTTCAGAGACTTAAGTAAATGCAGAACAACGTTATGAGCTCTGATTGTGACAGCGTCAAAGATTTAACCATTAGCTGCCGAAAATAATACGTCTGCATAAATGTCGAACTGTTAAAATATTTTATATTTGACAATGTCGCAATTTACGCATCTTATACATGTATGGACCTCTGTTCAAAATGTCCGTCTACTTTGACCCTTACTCCAAAGAGCCATGTGTCTGTATGTCTATATACATTCGGCTAATTGATACATAATATCATATGTTTACGTGAACATTCGTAGCGTAAAGGGTTATATTTCAAAATACATTCCTTTTAACCAATGGAAGCATCTTAAACATGTAAATACGGTTTGGCCACTAATGGTTCTTCGAGATACACGACGATAAAAGTTTGAAAAGACCGTCACGAACTCGTTCCACATAATGGACCCATAATATGTCCAATAAGCCTTCGAACTATTCTCTTTCATTAACCCTTATCATGCTGAAAAAAAACTATGTCTGCCATAGCATTGATCTGTTGCATGTTTTACTCATTTCTGATTCCTACAAGCCTTTGAAACTGTTGATCAAGTGTGAAATAGCTCGGACCCTGATGAGACACCGAGTTGCTTGGCGTCTTCTCTGAATCCAAGCAGTTTGCAAAGGCTAATTGGGAAAGGTTAACGTTTTCATCGCCACCAAAGAGCACCGGAAAGCGCATCACGGGGCTTTCTGCAATGGGCGAATTCGTGTTAACCTTAGCAAACAGTGTGGATCCAGACGAGACGCAGAGTAATTCGGCGTCTCATCAGGATTCTAACTGTTTGACACACCACTTACGTCTTAGGAAAGTCATTGAAGGTAAGTTCATACTGAAACTTAATCCTTTCCTCCATAAATACGTCTTTCTACGCCTCTGTAATAACCACTTATAGGAGCAAATGCTCTATTTTTTCAATGGTTTCAAACTACAAAATTCTAAAATTTTCCTTTTCTCTAGTTAATGCTCCTTTTCTGTAGATTTATTAAAAGAGGTTTGATCTAAAAAAAAATTGCCTATGAAGGAATGGGTTAAAGCAAGGACATAAATTGCAGAAGAAAAGTACTAGTAGGTGTTTCTTGGACAGAACGTAACTTGGCGTCTCGTCAGATATAAAAAATATGTAGGTCCTGCTTATCATCTAACCATGTAAGTGAAAAGAAATGGAAGACTCGATCAAAACGTTTTATAACCACGAGGTCATAATTTCCATAAAGAATGGAAGTGATGAGTTTTGCAAACCTAATTAAATTGCTTAACCGGTCACACCATATATATGCCTTTCTACGCCTTTGCAAACAGAGTAGATCCAGAGCATACGGCATCTGTAGGAGCCGTCTGGTCAGGGTCTGTTCTGTTTGCTTGTGATATAATATAGGCATGATTCTACAGTTTCTCTACTGTCCCACAATCTCTGTGTAATTCCGTGCTGTTATCACAATATATTTTAACCCTTCGCTTGCTATTCACGTCAATATACCTACCTGTAGTGAAGACCCAGATGAGACAGCTCCTGCAGGAGCTGTCTCATCAGGGTCTGCACTATTTACAAGGTGATTGTGCAACCAGTGCACTCCATAGCAGTGATTGCACAGCGCAATACTTGTACACAGTGTATACAACAGGGCATGGGTAAAGAAGGAGAAATGTATTTTAAAATTCAGCAAGCGAAGGGTTAATATTCATGATGTCATTATTTTTATATGATTATTCATGGAGCAAACATTTATGGTACAGCACGCAATCCCTCACTTTGAAATTTGTCGACATTCAATATCGACATTAAATAAATGTTACCTGGAAAATGAATGATCATTTTACACGATAGAGATACTCTTTTATTTACAAACCTGATAGCATGCAATTGAGCAATTACATCGTAATCCCAGATTGGATGGGAATTCATACATTCATGTGAATGATTAAACTGACTTTTATCACTAATTGAATGGTGTGTTTCTGGCAAGACCCAAACAACAGACTTTGGAGTAAACACTAATTCAGTCAAATTTCAGTCATTAATTCATCAACTCTTCATTAACTCTCCCTTTCAATGACGCATCTGTAATTATCTATGCATTGTGCAACCAGTGCACTCCATAGCAGTGATTGCACAGCGCAATACTTGTACACAGTGTATACAACAGGGCATGGGTAAAGAAGGAGAAATGTATTTTAAAATTCAGCAAGCGAAGGGTTAATATTCATGATGTCATTATTTTTATATGATTATTCATGGAGCAAACATTTATGGTACAGCACGCAATCCCTCACTTTGAAATTTGTCGACATTCAATATCGACATTAAATAAATGTTACCTGGAAAATGAATGATCATTTTACACGATAGAGATACTCTTTTATTTACAAACCTGATAGCATGCAATTGAGCAATTACATCGTAATCCCAGATTGGATGGGAATTCATACATTCATGTGAATGATTAAACTGACTTTTATCACTAATTGAATGGTGTGTTTCTGGCAAGACCCAAACAACAGACTTTGGAGTAAACACTAATTCAGTCAAATTTCAGTCATTAATTCATCAACTCTTCATTAACTCTCCCTTTCAATGACGCATCTGTAATTATCTATGCAAACAGTTTGGATCAAGACAAGACACTGGCGTCTCAGCAAGATCCAAAATGTTTGTTACTGTGGGAATATTTTTATTAGAAAATGGGAGAAAATTAAACAAACGAAAAATGTATTCTAAATACTAAACATGTCATTTCTCCACCAAACCCTATACTGTACCACAGAGCTACAGATAAAGGTGCGTAGCCAAATACTAAACACGTCATTTCTCCACCAAACTCTACACTGTACCACAGAGCTACAGATAAAGGTGCGTGCCCAAATACTAAACACGTCATTTCTCCACTTTGGTACGCACCTTTATATGTAGCTCTGTGGTACAGTATAGGTTTTGGTGGAGAAATGACGTGTTTAGTATTTGGCTACGCACCTTTATCTGTAGCTCTGTGGTACAGTATAGGGTTTGGTGGAGAAATGACGTGTTTAGTATTTGGGTACGCACCTTTATCTGTAGCTCTGGGATTGGTTCAGATCTAATACGTTTATTAACACATTACACCATGAATATCCATGTTAGAAATGATGACGTCATGAATATCAAGTAGATTAACTTTTAAAATGACACGATAGCACCTGCCATTTTTTTTGCCAAAATCAGAATCTGTAGAAGTAGATATATATATTATTCCACAAGCAAAGAGAGCAGAACCTGATCAAATGCCTCCTAAAGGAGCCATCTGATATGGGTCTACTCTGTTTGCAAATGCGTAGAAAGGGGTAGATAAAATTGAAGGGTAATATTTACATGTATATTCTGTTCATTTAATCGACTGTCTACTACATGACTCGCATTAGCGAACAACATGGATTAAGATTAGACGACGAGTCACTCGGCATCTCATAATAATCCAAGTTGTATGATAGTTTCCCAAAATTGAGCAAACATTATTTTTTCACATATACTTACACCCTGTTAACTCTCGCTACCAAATATCATCGAGTGCAAAAATTGTCATCGACTACATTTTTCGTTTGTTTAATTTTCTCCCATTTTCTAATAAAAATATTCCCACAGTAACAAACATTTTGGATCTTGCTGAGACGCCAGTGTCTTGTCTTGATCCAAACTGTTTGCATAGATAATTACAGATGCGTCATTGAAAGGGAGAGTTAATGAAGAGTTGATGAATTAATGACTGAAATTTGACTGAATTAGTGTTTACTCCAAAGTCTGTTGTTTGGGTCTTGCCAGAAACACACCATTCAATTAGTGATAAAAGTCAGTTTAATCATTCACATGAATGTATGAATTCCCATCCAATCTGGGATTACGATGTAATTGCTCAATTGCATGCTATCAGGTTTGTAAATAAAAGAGTATCTCTATCGTGTAAAATGATCATTCATTTTCCAGGTAACATTTATTTAATGTCGATATTGAATGTCGACAAATTTCAAAGTGAGGGATTGCGTGCTGTACCATAAATGTTTGCTCCATGAATAATCATATAAAAATAATGACATCATGAATATTAACCCTTCGCTTGCTGAATTTTAAAATACATTTCTCCTTCTTTACCCATGCCCTGTTGTATACACTGTGTACAAGTATTGCGCTGTGCAATCACTGCTATGGAGTGCACTGGTTGCACAATGCATAGATAATTACAGATGCGTCATTGAAAGGGAGAGTTAATGAAGAGTTGATGAATTAATGACTGAAATTTGACTGAATTAGTGTTTACTCCAAAGTCTGTTGTTTGGGTCTTGCCAGAAACACACCATTCAATTAGTGATAAAAGTCAGTTTAATCATTCACATGAATGTATGAATTCCCATCCAATCTGGGATTACGATGTAATTGCTCAATTGCATGCTATCAGGTTTGTAAATAAAAGAGTATCTCTATCGTGTAAAATGATCATTCATTTTCCAGGTAACATTTATTTAATGTCGATATTGAATGTCGACAAATTTCAAAGTGAGGGATTGCGTGCTGTACCATAAATGTTTGCTCCATGAATAATCATATAAAAATAATGACATCATGAATATTAACCCTTCGCTTGCTGAATTTTAAAATACATTTCTCCTTCTTTACCCATGCCCTGTTGTATACACTGTGTACAAGTATTGCGCTGTGCAATCACTGCTATGGAGTGCACTGGTTGCACAATCACCTTGTAAATAGTGCAGACCCTGATGAGACAGCTCCTGCAGGAGCTGTCTCATCTGGGTCTTCACTACAGGTAGGTATATTGACGTGAATAGCAAGCGAAGGGTTAAAATATATTGTGATAACAGCACGGAATTACACAGAGATTGTGGGACAGTAGAGAAACTGTAGAATCATGCCTATATTATATCACAAGCAAACAGAACAGACCCTGACCAGACGGCTCCTACAGATGCCGTATGCTCTGGATCTACTCTGTTTGCAAAGGCGTAGAAAGGCATATATATGGTGTGACCGGTTAAGCAATTTAATTAGGTTTGCAAAACTCATCACTTCCATTCTTTATGGAAATTATGACCTCGTGGTTATAAAACGTTTTGATCGAGTCTTCCATTTCTTTTCACTTACATGGTTAGATGATAAGCAGGACCTACATATTTTTTATATCTGACGAGACGCCAAGTTACGTTCTGTCCAAGAAACACCTACTAGTACTTTTCTTCTGCAATTTATGTCCTTGCTTTAACCCATTCCTTCATAGGCAATTTTTTTTTAGATCAAACCTCTTTTAATAAATCTACAGAAAAGGAGCATTAACTAGAGAAAAGGAAAATTTTAGAATTTTGTAGTTTGAAACCATTGAAAAAATAGAGCATTTGCTCCTATAAGTGGTTATTACAGAGGCGTAGAAAGACGTATTTATGGAGGAAAGGATTAAGTTTCAGTATGAACTTACCTTCAATGACTTTCCTAAGACGTAAGTGGTGTGTCAAACAGTTAGAATCCTGATGAGACGCCGAATTACTCTGCGTCTCGTCTGGATCCACACTGTTTGCTAAGGTTAACACGAATTCGCCCATTGCAGAAAGCCCCGTGATGCGCTTTCCGGTGCTCTTTGGTGGCGATGAAAACGTTAACCTTTCCCAATTAGCCTTTGCAAACTGCTTGGATTCAGAGAAGACGCCAAGCAACTCGGTGTCTCATCAGGGTCCGAGCTATTTCACACTTGATCAACAGTTTCAAAGGCTTGTAGGAATCAGAAATGAGTAAAACATGCAACAGATCAATGCTATGGCAGACATAGTTTTTTTTTCAGCATGATAAGGGTTAATGAAAGAGAATAGTTCGAAGGCTTATTGGACATATTATGGGTCCATTATGTGGAACGAGTTCGTGACGGTCTTTTCAAACTTTTATCGTCGTGTATCTCGAAGAACCATTAGTGGCCAAACCGTATTTACATGTTTAAAATGCTTCCATTGGTTAAAAGGAATGTATTTTGAAATATAACCCTTTACGCTACGAATGTTCACGTAAACATATGATATTATGTATCAATTAGCCGAATGTATATAGACATACAGACACATGGCTCTTTGGAGTAAGGGTCAAAGTAGACGGACATTTTGAACAGAGGTCCATACATGTATAAGATGCGTAAATTGCGACATTGTCAAATATAAAATATTTTAACAGTTCGACATTTATGCAGACGTATTATTTTCGGCAGCTAATGGTTAAATCTTTGACGCTGTCACAATCAGAGCTCATAACGTTGTTCTGCATTTACTTAAGTCTCTGAACTTTCATTTGAAGTCTCTAATATTTTTAGACTTGCTTCTGTTGAATGGTTTAGACCTATTTTAGTATTTCCCGAAAAGTTAAATAGTATAAATTGTACGAATGTTCCGCAATAATTTTCCTTGTCCATGTTGTGCATTTGATTGTCCAATAATCTACTTGATTCTCCAGTAGTCCATGTGATTGAAAACAAGAATGCACTTCATTGTTCAAGATTCCATTTGTTTGTCCAAGAATCCATTTATTTGTCCTAGAATCGGACAGATTGCCCAATAACCCGTTGCCCGAGCCGTTAGGCGAGGGCTACATGTATTTTCCTCAGCAGGAAATAAAAAGTCAGATATCCCGCCAATGATCTGTATAACGATTTTATTATAACGCAAAGTTTTTAATATTTGTAGCAGTTAATTAGCATTGTTAATGTAGGCGTCGTTTTGCTTCCCCTCAGGGGCCTCTTACTGTAAGGTAAGGGCTTAAATATCACTCTGCAACCCTAGTTTATCGTGTATAATAACCAGTTCATTATATTTGTGGATAGAAAGGAATCTTCCAAGTGTATTAGTTTATAAAAGGATTGAAAGAACCAGACGTTAGTAAAACTTTCAGCAGATCAGCGGTTAAGCAGACACTATTTAACTTAATTGAGGGAATTTTGATGCAATTCCGACGTCATTTGGATGACGTCAAAATGACGGTTTTATAATATTCAAACAATGGGCGTTGGAAGGAACGGCTATACTGCAATTTACAGGTACGTGTATTGTGCATTTACATAAATAAAATCTGAACCGAATTGGGTGTGTATTATCTTTGTAAAAGCGGGGTTTGGGGGCTAATCGGTACGTGCACAAGCACTTTGACAACATTTGCAGCATCAAAGCAGAATAAGACCTTCGCCACATATAGGGTCATTTACATTGTTATACAACAACTATAACAAAAATGTTTCTAAATGGATAACTTTTTTCCGCCCCAAACTCTTGTTATTTCGTTTGAGAGCGGTTGTTTGAATCGAATCGACGAAGTGAAGCTGGTCGGCCATTTTTATTTTGTTACATCAAGGAAGCGAGGCACTCGGCGGGGGAAATTCCTTTGTTGCTCATGACTCCGTATATACATCTGAATTTAGAGGGATACACGGCTTTTATACATGGCTAACTGACCAATCAAAATCGAGGATTTTACTTTGCGTTACAATAATTAAGAAATGAATGACGTGCTTCCGGTGTTCATGAGGTTATGCAACGCATAGCTTTACGAGCAAAGTTAGTGAAACCCGAAGGGCTTCACGTGAATCTTTGCTCGTAAAGCTATGCGTTGCATAACCCATGAACACCGGGAGCACGTCATTTATTTCTTATATTTATATTCCATTGTATTTCTTATATTTAAGAAATGAATGACGTGCTTCCGGTGTTCATGAGGTTATGCAACTTTCTTTTTAGAATAAGGTTATATAAGGACGTTGCAGTGCGAATGTAAATATAAGTAAATAAACAGTACGTATTAATTATCAATATATTCATTCTCCATCTGATATATAACATCATCACTTTAGGAGAAATAGAATAGTTTTTCTTGCTCACTGAACATCCCATCCCAACTGCTTGATGACCCTTCCCCTTTGAATATCAGTCTAAGAATTCATTACTGCTTGGATATCCACGGGCTGGCGGTTAATTACAAACTAACAAAGAAAACTTTTGCAGAAACTTTAGAATCATATATACATGCATATCATTCCATACAGAAATAGAGCAGAGCAGACCCTGAATAAAGAGTTCTTACAGGGACTGTCTGAGCTGGGTCTACTCTGTTTCTGGTTGCAAGGGTGCCAGTCATCGTCTGTATGAGATAAAAGGTTAAGTTAACATATATCAGTCTAGAGATTTAGGGGTCCAGATCAGACGTGTACATTAAGAAAATTATCAAGAATATCTCCTTTATTTCTCCACCAATCCTATACTTTGACAACTCTTTAGAATCTCCACCAAACCCTATACTGTACCACAGAGCTACAGATAAAGGTGCGTACCCAAGTACTAAACACGTCATTTCTCCACCAATATGGAAAAATAGTCAAACAGGGAGAGCCACACACGGAATGACACCGCATCAAACACCATCTAACGAGAAACGGTAAAGCCACAAGACAAAACATAACAGGACGCATATCAAGACGAAACACATTAAACATTAAGCATATTAAAAAACAAAATTGACCGTAGGCTGAAAGCAGGAGTGCCGCCTAAATACTAATAAAGATAATACAGATAAAGGTGCGTACCCAAATACTAAACACGTCATTTCTCCACCAAACCCTATACTGTACCACAGAGCTACAGATAAAGGTGCGTACCCAAATACTAAACACATCATTTCTCCACCAAACCATATACCGTACTACAGACCTACAGATAAAGGTGCGTACCCATATACTAAACACGTCATTTCTCCACCAAACCCTATACTGTGACCACTCTTTAGAATCTGTCCTTTACAGTTTTTACATTTACAATCTGTCAGTTGGGATGGGATGTTCAGTGAGCAAGAAAAACTATTCTATTTCTCCTAAAGTGATGATGTTATATATCAGATGGAGAATGAATATATTGATAATTAATACGTACTGTTTATTTACTTATATTTACATTCGCACTGCAACGTCCTTATATAACCTTATTCTAAAAAGAAAGTTGCATAACCTCATGAACACCGGAAGCACGTCATTCATTTCTTAAATATAAGAAATACAATGGAATATAAATATAAGAAATAAATGACGTGCTCCCGGTGTTCATGGGTTATGCAACGCATAGCTTTACGAGCAAAGATTCACGTGAAGCCCTTCGGGTTTCACTAACTTTGCTCGTAAAGCTATGCGTTGCATAACCTCATGAACACCGGAAGCACGTCATTCATTTCTTAATTATTGTAACGCAAAGTAAAATCCTCGATTTTGATTGGTCAGTTAGCCATGTATAAAAGCCGTGTATCCCTCTAAATTCAGATGTATATACGGAGTCATGAGCAACAAAGGAATTTCCCCCGCCGAGTGCCTCGCTTCCTTGATGTAACAAAATAAAAATGGCCGACCAGCTTCACTTCGTCGATTCGATTCAAACAACCGCTCTCAAACGAAATAACAAGAGTTTGGGGCGGAAAAAAGTTATCCATTTAGAAACATTTTTGTTATAGTTGTTGTATAACAATGTAAATGACCCTATATGTGGCGAAGGTCTTATTCTGCTTTGATGCTGCAAATGTTGTCAAAGTGCTTGTGCACGTACCGATTAGCCCCCAAACCCCGCTTTTACAAAGATAATACACACCCAATTCGGTTCAGATTTTATTTATGTAAATGCACAATACACGTACCTGTAAATTGCAGTATAGCCGTTCCTTCCAACGCCCATTGTTTGAATATTATAAAACCGTCATTTTGACGTCATCCAAATGACGTCGGAATTGCATCAAAATTCCCTCAATTAAGTTAAATAGTGTCTGCTTAACCGCTGATCTGCTGAAAGTTTTACTAACGTCTGGTTCTTTCAATCCTTTTATAAACTAATACACTTGGAAGATTCCTTTCTATCCACAAATATAATGAACTGGTTATTATACACGATAAACTAGGGTTGCAGAGTGATATTTAAGCCCTTACCTTACAGTAAGAGGCCCCTGAGGGGAAGCAAAACGACGCCTACATTAACAATGCTAATTAACTGCTACAAATATTAAAAACTTTGCGTTATAATAAAATCGTTATACAGATCATTGGCGGGATATCTGACTTTTTATTTCCTGCTGAGGAAAATACATGTAGCCCTCGCCTAACGGCTCGGGCAACATGATTTTTCTCAGCAGGAAACAAAAAGTCAGATACCCCGCCAATGATCTGTATAACTAATAATGTAGCTTTGATCATCGTTATTGTTTAGGTGACCACGCCCTCGAACGGATTATAGTTTTCACAGAGAGGAGTTGCGCCTACTTAGGTGTCAAACTGCAGTCCACCTTTGTTAAACCACTGTGGCAAGCTTTCCTATAAATTCAGTAAATCAGTCATATCATCCATTGCGTTGAACTGTCGTTGTCTTCCGCAAGACCTCCGGCAAACAGAAGCTGGAAAATTAATGACGTTTTCACACGTAACTAGATTCTGATTAACTCTTATCCCGCTGTAAAAAACATCATGTCTGCTCAAATTTGGAATCGGCGCAACTTGGACTACGTCCGATTCGATTAAGCTTATGAAAAGAATATTAACCAAGTGTCAAACAGCTGGGCTACTGGTGAGACAACGAGGTACTCGGCGTCTCATCTGGGCCAAAGCTGTTTGCAAATACGAGTCAAGTCGTGGATAACGGAATAAGGATTAACAACACTAATTGCATCCAGATAGTGAGTAATTGTAGAGTTTATCGGAAAGTACAGTAAACCCCCTCTAAACCGGAATTCTAGAAGAGAAGAATTTAGCTACTTTTAGGCAGGTGACTGCATAATGCAGGGTAAAAGTCATGCAGAAAGCTCCTCTAGGAGCTTTCTGCGTGACTTTCACCCTGCATTAACCTGCCACCTGTCTCCAAAACCGATATTTATGCCAAAATTAACGTCCGGATTAGAGGGGTTTCATTGTAATTATAACTCTAAATCAAATCGATAAACATATGGACGATTGTAGTGGAATTACTAGGATAGAGGCTATATATTATGCTTTACGAGGGTCCCAGGTATATATCGTATCTTACATATGTACTAAACCGAATTTCTAAACCGCCACTAAGTATTTGTGAAAATTACTTAGTCCACTTTAAACGGATTCAAGTCAAAAGTTGCATACGTGCGGACATTTCATTTTACAATTTCTTTCGATACTAATGGCCCTTACCCCGCTGTAAACAGTCAGCTCAAATATGAACCCGGTGCAGTTTTTTACTACTTTGATGTATCATCAGGATTCAAGCCCTTGGCAAAAACAACACTGGTGGTGGTTAGTTGGATAAGGTTTAAGAACAGACCTCAATTCAAATACGCAGAAAATAATATTTGTTTGCCATTCACATGTAACGTATTAACGATAGTAACAATTGCAGGATATTAACCCTTTCCCTCATATAAACGTATTTTCACGCATTTTCAAACAGAGTAGGCCCAGATCAGACGGTTCCGATAGGAGACATCTGAACAGGGTCTGCTCTGTTTGGTAATGGAATTTGATACATATGTTTCTTTACTTTCTAAAATGGCTACAGTGCTCCACCTTCAATATTTCATTATAGCTATTTTGACCATGATTAGTCAGTATGTATTGGAATTTAGAACAGGGAAAGGATTAACAATACATCAGTCGTTACGAGGTGTACTCACTAGCATTGTTTCTTTCGTTTAAGCAGATTAAACAAAATCAGTTTGCTTTGAACTGTCATTGTCTTCCGCAACGACCTTTGGCAAACATTAACCAGATAATTAAATACGGTTTCACACGAAGCTAGATTTCTGATTAAGAATACTGATAGCAAGCAGTCGACGAAATAGGTAGTAGGTAATTGCAGTTTTCGTTGAAATATAATACAGGAAAATCGATTAGCAAGCTTATGTGTCGAAGATAGGCTGATTTTGGGCAAATATGATATATCTTATATAGTTCCCTTTAGTCGATAGATATGCCTTTAACCCATTCCCTCATATTGATGACTATGTAAAGGTCACTTTGTGAAACCATTGTGATAAATAGAGCATTTGCTCCTATAGGAGCAAATGCTCTATTTATCACAGTGGTTTCAAACTACAAAACTCTAAAATTGTCCTTTTCTCTAGTTAATGCTCCTTTTCGGTAGATTTATTCAAAGAGGATGGGCCTAAAAAATAGACTATGAGGTAAAGGGTTAACGTCCTTGCCATCATTATAGACCCAGCTTAGACGGGATATATAAGAGCCATGTGGTCAGGTGATTCCACAGTTGTTTACCATGGCCTAAGCATTTCTTGTTCATGTGCCATAATTCTAAATATTAAGCCAATTATTATCAGTGACTTCATTATTTCATGGCGTAAAGGGTAATAAAGACTATGAGATTCAGACATGCATGCATGGTACTTGGTTTTTGAGTTCTCTACAAGCATCTATGTTTCTACCGTGGTTATGGTCTTCGACTGACTCTCAAGTAGCCCCTCACCGCTGTGATTCGAATCCCGGACTGGGCGTTTGGATTTTCCATGTTAGGAAGCCTTTCAGCTGGTTTGTGGTAGGTCGGTGGTTCTACCCGGATGCTCTTATGTTCACGAAACAATACAATTTTCCGTTCGCGGAAAAAACATACTTTGGTGTCTTCCTTCACATGTAACTTGCTGAACGGGGCGATGTGACTGAACTAATGTTAAAGAAAGAAATGATGCATCGTGGATATTAAATATATTAATATTTAGAATGGCCTATAAGCACATGGAACTTTTTGCCAAAGCAGAAACTGTAGAATCAGATCTTAACCCTTCGCTTGCTATTCACGTCAATATACCTACCTGTAAATAGTGAAGACCCAGATTAGACAGCTCATGCAGGAGCTGTCTCATCAGGGTCTGCACTATTTACAAGTTGATTGTGCAACCAGTGCACTCCACAGCAGTGATTGCATAGCGAAATACTTGTACACAGTGAAGATATATGTAATTATACAACAGAGCATGGGTACAGAAGGAGAAATCTATTTTAAAATTCAGCAAGCGAAGGGTTAATATAATTCCATAAGCAAAGATAGCAGACCCTGATCTTGGTCTACTCTGTTTGCAATGTCACCAGAGGCGTATTTGTGGAGTAAAGGATTACGAGTTTATTACTGTATGAATAATCATGGACGGTTTTTTTTTATTAATTGCACATGATCGATGAATTGTTTTGTTGTGATGGAAACTTTAGAATCAGATATGTATTATTCCATGAGCAAACAGAACAGACCCTGTTCAGATAGCTCATGACTACTTTTATGGCTATGTATATTCAGTAGGTATTGAAAAATTGAATAGAGAAATAACAGGGAATGAGTTCATTAGATCGTATTTAAATAATGGCGCATATGAACAAGGAAAGCATTGGAAAAAATAAACTAATAAACATTTAATAATCATATCTATATAAGTCTTTAAGCCAACAGAGGAGACCCTGATCAGACGACTCATTCGAATCCTGTTATCAGACGACTCCAACAGGGGCCGACTGATCTGAGTATGCTGAGTTTTCGAGTCTTTAAAAGGCGGGTATAATAATAAAGTAAAGCTGTGTTGGAAAATATCATGTTCAGTCTTAAGCAGCCATCCAGAAGTGGTCTAATTATGGTCTGTAAGGCAGTGGTAGATTAATGCTGGTCAAACGTAATACAGAACTATCCTATAGTGGCTTTCTGCATTACTTATTCCCTGCATTAAGCAACTGTCTGCTTATTAACCCTTTCCCTCATATAGACGTGTTTTCATGCATTTGCAAACAGACACCCAGATCAGACGGCTCCTAGAGCAGCCGTCTGGTCAGGGTCTGCTAATAGAATTTGATAGATCTGTTTGTTTGCATTCTACCCTGTTTCACTTTCCATATATCTTTATAACTATTCTGTCCATGAATATCCAGTAGGTATTGAATTTTGGACTAAATATTGAACAGGGAAATGGTTAAGCGGCCATCCAGAAGTGCTCTAATTATGGTCTGTAAGGCAGTGGTAGATTAACCCTTCGCTTGCTAATCGCGTCAATATACCTACCTGTAAATAGTGAAGACCCAGATGAGACAGCTCCTGCATAAGCTGTCTCATCAGGGTCTGCACTATTTACAAATTGATTGTGCAACCAGTGCACTCCACAGCAGTGATTGCACAGCGAAATACGTGTACACAGTGTAGATATATGTAATTATACAACAGGGCATGGGTAAAGAAGGAGAAATATATTTAAAATTCAGCAAGCGAAGGGTTAATGCTGGTCAAAAGTAATACAGACATTTCCTGTAGTAGCTTTCTGCATTACATCTACTCTGCATTAAGCAATTGTTTGCTTTTTAAGACTCTTTTGTTCAATAAATCAGTGTCCGCTTAGGAAAGGCTCTACCATATTATATCCCTGCAGCCTATTTGGCGGGAGGTTGTAACCCTTTACTGCAGCCTATTTGGCGGGAGGTTGTAACACTGTAATGCAGCCTATTTGGCGGGAAGTTGTAACCCTTTACTGCAGCACATTTGGCGGGAGGCTGTAACCCTTTACTGCAGCCTATTTTGGCGGGAGGTTGTAACCTTTTACTCCAAAAATACGCATGTTCACACCTTTACGAAGAGCATAGTTCCAGATCACACGACTGTCGTAGGAATCGTCTGACCGGGGTATGTTGTTTTTGCTTATGTTTAACATTTTCTCTGTTCTATGTTTATTACAAATTCCAATACCTACTGAATATCCATAGACAAAATAGTTATAATGGAATACGGATTGTGGAACATTGTCGCCATTTTAGAAAGTAAAGAAACAGATATTCCTGATCTGGGTCTTTTCTGTTTGAAGATATGTGAAAACATGTTTATAAGAGGGGAAGGGTTAATTAAAGCAACACAATATACTGTTCAACGTAAGTCTTTGCAAAATTGATTTCAAACGTACATATGTACGTCTCATAATTATTATCTCGTTGCTGAAAAAAAACGAACCACCAGCTGTTTTATTTCTACGTATTCAATAGCATATCGGTTTTCAAGAAGATACTGGAATCATATTGCAGTGCATTATATTTAGACTTAAGAAAGTAAAACGTAAGCGTCATTAGTAGATAGCTTATTATAGGTGCTAGGTTGGCTGTTATTAAGATTATGTATATGAGATGGTGGTTTTTATTAAGAAGGTGTGTATGTAAAGCTCGTATAATGGAGTCTGTGTATCGGATTGACGTCATATAGATGTCAGCAGTATGTAATAGCTTTTGCTAAATGTAGTATAGATGGTTTAACAAGGTGTGGCAAAAAATGTTTGATATATTTATAGACAAAATCCTTATATAAACAAGAAACAACTGTCGCATGGCTCAGAAATAGTACAAGGAAACGAGAACCTTAACTCATTCTCCCCTAGGCTATTTTTAGACCCAACCTCTTTGAATGTATCTACCTGAAAGGAGCATTAACTAGAGGAAAAGAACAAATTGGAATTTTGTATTTTGAAACCATTGTGATAAATAGAGCATTTGCTCCTATAGGAGCAAATGCTCTATTTATCACAATGGTTTCATAAAGTGACTTCTATAGCTGCGCAAAAAATGCGTCACTAGGAGATAATGTGTTAATGACGACGATGATAATATGGTGATGTTGATGGAAGTTATGTTGTTGATGATGATAATAATGAGGATGATGGTGAATATTAGTCGAGTAGTTTTAGTCTTCGACTGATACTCACTGAGTCCCTCATCGCATAGGTTCGAATACCGACCTGAGTATTTGGGTTTTCATGTGATGTAGCATTTTAATCGACATCTCATCTGAATTCAAGATGTTTGCAAAGGCCATCTATGTTACGCTCAGCAGACAAATGCTTAACCCATTACCTCATAGGCTATTTAAGATATAACCTCTTTGAATTAATCTACCGAAAAGGAGCATTAAATAGAGAAAAGGAAAAATTTAAAATGTTGTAGTTTGAAACCATTTTGATAAATAGAGCATTTGCTCCCATAGGAGCAAATGCTCTATTTATCACAATTGTTTCACAAAGTAACCTTTACAGAGTCGTCAAAAGTCGTCAGTATGAGGGAATGGGTTAAAGACCTGAAGTAGTTTTCTACAAATCTAATGACAATATGACGACTAATATCTTACGTTGGGTTAACGCCGTTCTGCTACCCGGTCACTCGGTGTAAGAATACAATGTTTACTTGCCCTTCTGAAAACGTCATACTGCGTATTGATTGATGTATACATGCCTTCATTTTCTAATTAACCAGGCGACTCATGAGACTTAACATTTAATCTGCCGAATAGTTAAAACTGACTCCATCTTTTCTGAAAATTAATTAAATACAAAAGTTGTATTAAACTTTATCACTGCAGAAAATGACTTGTATGAAAAGTGCAGACCCTGATCAAAGGACTCCACCAGGAGCAGCACTTTGATATGGGTCTACGCTGTTTGCAAATGGCTTACATACTTAGTTCCTGCATATTAAGGGTCAAAGCATAATCTTACCGTCAATAAGTATGGAATTTAAAACTCACGCACGCGTCATCAACTTTACATGCCTTTTCAGGAAGTATTGAATACCAGCAAACATTAACCCTTGGATTGCGAGAAACGAGTGTACACCTACTAGTATTTGCAAACAGTGAGTGCAGACCAAGATCAAAAAGTTCCTAGAGGAGCCTTTTGATCATGGTCTGCACTGTTTGTCATTGAAAATACTTTATAAAATTTAGTGAATTCCATCCGAATGGACTCTACCGTTAAAATATGATGGGAGCACGTGATTGTTTATTGCAGAAACGAAAATAATGCAGAAGGTTTGGTTTTGCAAATCGTTTGTCCTGCATTTAGTTACAAACTGCCTTAAATACATTATGTAAATCCTTTCTTACGAAACCAGGTGTTGGCTTAATTTCGGAGAGACGATACTAAAGAGTGGTCACAACATAGGGCTTGGTGGAGAAATGACGGTTTTAATATTTGAGTACGCACCGTTATCTGTAGCTCTGGAATATTTTGGCTGTATACTGAATCAAATTTGTATAATTCCTAAAGCAAACAGTGCAGTCCCTGTTTATAAAGGGGCCATCTTATCTGGGAATTCTCTGTTTTCAAAGACGTCCACATGCGTCTCTGTTTAGTAAAGAGTTAAACATTAAGGATTAAGATCACGTATATATGGTACCATGTAATATAAGTGGAAGATTTATGTCACATATAGACGTCATAGGCATACACTTTTAATTATGTTGTTACTATATATACAACATAATATATTTTATGACTTTGATGTTCTAGATTTAGAAATAATTAGAAATATAGGCTATAGGAAATATATTCTCTGTGGTGTTGTTTTTTATTTCATTTTCTATTTCTAGTCTTCTTTTATTCTTTTTTACGTGACCTGATTTTATTCTTTTTAAATAAAACTAATTAAATAAAAGTACTCGTCGTCTTTCCTAGGCATTTACCCATTCCTCGTAGACTATTTTAGACCCAACCTTTTTTAATAAATCTACCGAACAGATACATTAACTAGAGAAAAAGAAACTTTTAGACATGTGTATGTTTGAAACTATTGTGATAAATAGAGCATTTGCTCCTATGGATCAAATGCTCTATTTATAAAAATGGTTTAAAATGACTTTTATAAAAAGGCGCCAGTAGGGGGGAATTGGTGAACAGGTGTCTCTGCTTAGAAATTGAAGTATAGACAATAAAACCACACTAAAGCATCAACTTAATGAGTTAATATGGATGTCTTCAAAAGCAGTTTGTTGTTTAAAGAAAGCATTATACATATATATCCAACAGAGCTTTCTGCATAACTTTGTTTTACCGCCTAGATTTAGGACGCATTAGGGTAACTGCTTTAAAGAGGTTTTACTGTTTTTTGAATTGGAATTCGTGTCCTAAACTAATTAGAAGGGCATCGACAAACGTTTTCCGCTAGCTTTTGTTTCACTCCATATTAGCTATATCCTTTATATATAAATGCATTTCACGCCTTTGCAAACAGAGTAGATCCAAATCAAACGGATACTATAGCAACCGTTTTATCAATGTCTACTGTATTTGCTTATGTATCGTAATACATGTAGATCTGCCCTTATAAATACCAAAATCCCATGTGTACATGTACCATCATAAAAATGCAGCTAATCAGTTACCATGATGTCATTATTTCTAACATGAATATTCAACAGTGACAGAGTTAACCCCTACCCCGGGTCAGCGACCTGGGTCGACAGAGTTAACCCCTGCCCCGTATCAGCGACCTGGGTAGACAGAGTTAACCCCTACCCCGGGTCAGCGACCTGGGTCGACAGAGTTAACCCCTACCCCGGGTCAGCGACCTGGGTCGACAGAGTTAACCCCTACCCCGTGTCAGCGACCTGGGTCGACAGAGTGAACCCCTACCCCGGGTCAGCGACCTGGGTCGCAATTACAAACAGCTTGTATCCAGACAAGACGCCGGGTAATTTCCTCTCATCCCTAACGTGTCATCCGGATCCAGGTAGTTCCACACTCGGCCAATGGTTTCTAAAATCCTTGACCGAATCACAGGTGCCCTTCGCATGCTATGTCTCAACAACAACTCGACCACAAATACATTATTTTTAATCACATGTCATAAGTATCTAAAGCATACCAAAATATAGTTGTTTTCTGACGCAACCAAAGAACCAAAAACAAAACAAACAAATTTTTTTTCGCGAACACCCCTGCTCTATAATTACTTATCATATAGAGCAGGGGTGTTCGCAGACACTATTTTTCAGTATGAGAACGGTTAAACTTAATTGAGGGATGACGTCAAAATGACGGCTTTATAATATTCAAAAAATAGGCGTTAGAAGGAGCGGCTATACTGCATTTTACAGGTACGTGTAATGTGCATGTGCATAAATAGAATCTGAATCGAATTGGGCGTGGATTTTCTTTATTAAAGCGGAGGTTTGGGGGCTAATCGGTACACGCACAATCACTTTGACAACATTTGCAGCATCAAAGCAGAATAAGACCTTCGCCACGTATCGGGCTCATTTACATTGTTATACAACAACTATAACAAAATGTTTCTCAATGGATAACTTTGTTCCACCCCAAACTCTTGTTATTTACTGTTATTGAATCGACGAAGTGAAGCCGATCGGCCATTTTTTGTTGTAGCAATGAAGAGAGGCCCTCGACGGGGGAAATTCCATTGTTGCTGATGACTCCGTATATACATCAGAATTTTGAGGGATACCCGGCTCTTTATACATGGCTAATTTACCAATCAAAATCAAAGATTTTACTTTGCAGTATAATAAGTGCATGTATAGGGAGAGAAACACAATGGGCGGAAACATAAATAATAGGACTATTGACGCTATTGAATACCAGCCTGCATTACAAGTATTTAGAAGAAGGATTGGAGCTTGAGGGTCTGTTTAATCCCTTACTTTATATATAAGCATTGGCATTCAGAGTAGACAAAAAACAGAATGCTCCTGTAGGAGCTGTTTGATCAAGGTATACTCTGTACACGCACAGTATAATATAGATCTTATTCCACAGTCCCTGTCGTGACCAACATATTCATACGCCATTGACAATATCCTTCGGATTCATATTTATATACATGTATTCATTCTTTCTTGCATAAATATTCATGAAGTAAATAGTTGAGGTAAAGGATGTTATATTGATCGCGTCCTATTCGTAGCGTTATTACACCACAAGCATCCGCATGAGAACTTAACCAATTAAATCCGCATTTAGTACACTTGTCCAAAACATGCATTAAATGCACAGTGTTATAAATAGAGAATCTTACATGAGTGTTCTTGATTATTGGATTTATTAAATGAGTCGTTTTAAAAAGAATTTAATAAATTCAATAATCATCAACACGAATGCAAGATTCTATTTATAACATAACAAACACAAATGTTTTTGCAGCCAATATTTCAGCAGTAACGTGGATTGTTATAAATTCTCCTTACATATAGAAATGATGAATGAAATGTGCTATTAGGTTCGCTAGGTAACTGGGACAAAGTAGGTCCAAAATTTCCAACTGTTTTTTGACTTACTGTCATATCAACTAGGATCTAATTTAGACCTCTCTGGTACTCACTTTAACTGTGATAGTTTATGATACGAAAACCTACAGAAACACGTCAAAATAATTTTTGAGTTACAGATTCGACATACAAACACGTCACATTATGACGTCACTGTACACACCATGTATCTGTGTAAAGCGCGCCATTTAAATGAAGACCCACATACAGTTCGCCTACACGTCTGACACTCACTGTCAATGGGATTCAAAATGCACCTTCGTTTTGGTATATTAAGTACTTCATCAGTGTTCTATACACATAGGCATGGACATTTCCACCGAGAATAAACAATCTCGATTCAAATTCAGTGAAAAACTTTATTGAAATGGACAAAAGATGCAGTAGAGCTAGATCTACAAACTGCTGCATAAAATGCGTTTGAACAGGAGGAAGATTTTCGCGATCAGCTGATTTGGAGTATAACATATTTGAAATATGTCTGTGCTGTGCTGGATTCAGATGACTATACCTGTTGAATGACGATATATCTTTGTGGGTAGAACTCTGCATTAACAAAAGGACAAGCGGTGAAGAAAATGTAAATTTGTGAAGGCATTTTTTATGTAGAATGGATTGTTTGGGTCAGAGTAGCTGGTAGGTCTTTTTTGGCATACATTTTGTAGATATTTACTGACAGATATTTACTTTACAGTTTGTATAATTTTATCGAAATTAAGGCGCAAGTGCCAACAGTCCTTTGCCATCTATCGTGAAATCAATCGTTGACATGTAGGTCACCGTCCGCCAGTTTGTTTGTTTTGACAGCGCGTATGAATACAGTTAGGTCGTTCGAATGTTATTCACTAGTGAATATATGCTCGTGAATATCAAAATATATATGATAGTGTTACGTCACGCTGAAGCCACGAGTTATGATATAAACGAATTTAGTTTTCATTTGAAGGAGTGTTTCTGCAAGAACTCCTTTACAGATCGAAGTCACATTTGGCAAATAATATCTCAACGTCTGAAGCAAACAACAGCCAGGGAAAGCTTGACCTGTTTGAATTTTAGAATAGCCCATTTGAAAAACCAGCATTGAAAGGCTTAATCCTTTCATCGCCGCAGTCGCATAAATGCATCACAACAAATAGTGCAGTCCCAGATCAGACGCCGCCTTTTGAAGGCGGTGTCTGATAAGGGACGTCACTATTTGTCTCAATCTCTATTTCTAGATATGTGCTTTATTCCTTTGATATTTGCATTTATTTATCTCATTTCCTTATTTTACTGAATGATATAACAAGACGACAAGTAGAAATTTGGGGTCGAAAGGTTTAATATTCTTCAGCACCGGTATTTGTCAGTATCTGATGTACCTACATGTACAATCGAGGCGCTGTTGCTATGGCAGAATACACCGGATAATTCCATTTCTATATGTAGTCACTTTGTTTGAAATTAGATACTGTTTTAGCTGTTGGCACTGTCTATCAACAGCACCGGAAATAGCTACCAGATGAAGCGAAAGCTAACTGATGACGGACACACCGACCAGTTATTAATTCGATATAGTTATGGTAAATATGACCTACATGTATCTAGTATTGCAATGTTTTAAATTACTAGTTGAAAGACCAACGAATGATTACATGGTTTCTGATCAATTCAAATTCACGTATGTAAATCATTTTGGGTCCATTATTCTCGGACTGGTACATCCGAGCAGCGAAGAAGTCAAAAATGTACTCGCAATCATTTTTCTAATCCCCCGACACACGATTTTACACATGTCTTGTCATCACACAACAGATGCACTCTTTGCCAGCGTTGATTGCAGAATATGATCGAAATTGGCTTTGAATTTGATAAAAGAAAAAAACAGGATGTGTGTATCGCGAATAGGTAAATCTGTTATGAAAACGGTACGGCGAATAGCTTCCGATGTGTACGGCGTATAGTAATATATTTACTGTTATGAAGACTGTTCGGCAAATAGCTTCCGTATTGTGTGGCGTTTTGTGGCTAAACTTTATTTTTAGTCGTCCCCTAAGGCCAGTGCGATGAAAATAAACTGACACCTCATGTCCACAATGAACATGTCATTGATATAGAAATAAAATCTAGGTTGCACAATATCCACAGAGGAAACTTTTAGAACGAACAATTGGCAGAGTATCTAGATCTGCTGTTGCGCTACTTTCAGTTTTGACGGATCTGCACATAACAATGATGACAGAATTAATTTCCCCTGAATACTCTTCGTCATTACGGTACTTGTATGGATTTGTTTTATGAACGCTATTTTAGGAATTTATATAGAATAACAAGTTAGATAATGCCAAACAAAAATGGTTCAGGGAAGTAATGTGCTACAAAATGTTGGCTAATATTCAAGATGTCATTATTCTTGCATAAATATTGAACAGATAAAGGGTTAACTAATTCTTATTCAATTTCAACTATAAAAAAAATTGTATCTACATAGAACCTGTCCTAAGCGGCCATTCATTATTTGAACATAGGAGTCTTACAAACAGACGGTTACTTAATACAAGGCAAAAGTAATGCTGAAAACTCCTAGGAGTTTTCTGCATTAATTGCGACCTGCATTAGGCTACCATCTGACTTAAAGACCTATAATTAGACCTTTGTGATGGTCGGTTAAGACAGGTTCTGCTATATACTCTGCCAGAAACAAATCTCAAACATTTTCTATATAGAAACACGTATCTAAGCCTTTGCAAACATAGTAGAACCAGATTCATTTGGCTGCTCTATTTGCTTACGGAAGGCTGTTATAAAGCAGAACGCGTATTCAAAAAAGTAATACACTTAAGAATAGAATTTCAATTTGAATGAGCACATTGATCAACTCTAAATTAATTTTCTTAAATAATTAAGTAGCATATTAACTTACTTTAACTTACATGTCTTTGTTCTACACTGTAAAGAATTATTATTATTATTATTATTGTTGTTGTTGTTGTTGTTGTTGTTGTTGTTAAAATATTATACTTTTTAAAGGCATTTTTCCGAAACCTGTAGAAGCTATTCGCCGTACACTAAAATTCACCAGAAACGCTTTTCGCTGTACACCATAACAACTATTCGCCGTAAACACCCCAACATATGATTTTTCTAATATATTCTCACAAAATGTATGGAGAGATACAATTTTTGGTACATACATGTACATAAAACCGAACAACCATATACTTCGAGTCGGGAGTTAATTCGTGAATATACAAATACAAGTTTCCTTAAATAAGATCCAAATATCATATATAAGCGGTGTTGACTTTTCCTCGGTACCATGGACATTTTACAGGTAAATTATTCTTGCCAACTTATGCAACAGTTTAAACTCAGAGTGGAGTAATTAACTGTTCATGGATACATGGGTACTTTTTCTTTGACGGTTAAACATATGCGAGTTAAAAACCAAAGGATATTTACACCTGATATTGATCTGTTTAATCACTTTCTTCGCTTCGCCTGGTAGCTATATCTGGTGTTGTTGATAGACGGTGATTGATGGCATAATAAAAATAGCAGTTGTTTGGTATAGTACCAAGACTAAAATCACATATATATACAGCTTCAAAGTACATCGTTGTAAAGGAGATCTTTTTTTGCAATATCATCAAATGTAGTCGACGTGATTTCAAACATTTATTTTTAATAAGGACCACAATGGAAATAAGAGCATTCTCTTTATTGTGTTATCGTTGGTATAGAAAGCATGCCATGGTTTTTCACTATGCATCATTTTACGAATTATTATTTTATTATGATGTGATACATGTTTGTGAACCATACTATGTTTTCTGTTTGCCGAAATAAATCTATCTATCTATCTATCTATCTATCTATCTAATTATTTTGCCACTGGTCATATTTTCATATCAGTACCTAAAGTTGCAAACAGTGCAGTCACATATCATGCGTCTCCTGTAGGATCACGGTCTTTTCAGTTTGCTATTGAAATTATTATAGATCTGACTCTATAATTCCTTCCATTACCAAAAACATCCTAGCTTATAAGTATTCATAATATCTTACATGTATATTCAGCAGGGAAAGAATAAAAACTAAAGCCCCGTTCCCACTGTCCCGGATTGGAACCCCGGTACGTCCCGGATGTGTGGTCCGGGGGAAACCGTGTCAAACCGGGAGTACATCCCTGGTGGCACCGTTAACATCCGGGAAGATCCCTGGTCGACCCTATTGATCCGGCTTAATCCGGCAGACAGTCCCGGATGTTTTAAAATGTTTAAAACAACCGGGAGTCACCGAGAGTCACCGGGAAAGATATCCAAAACCGGCTCAATCCTGGCAATTCTGGGACAACGCCGGTATATTCCGGTGCAGGTCCGGGTCTCTACCCTGGCTTTACCGTGATAGTCCCTAGTAATCCGGGATGTTGGCGAGCACCTCATCCACGATAGACATTTGGTGAACCCCCGGCATTGGGCCGGTATAGCTCCGGTGTACGACGGAATAGTCCCGTTTTGTACCGGTGGAGTTAGGGACTGGCAAGGTATGAGCCGGTTTGTCTGCCGGTCAACCCCCGTTTATACCCGGGTAACGCCGCCTTGTCACCGGCGCACACCCGGGATATAGCGGGGTGATACCGGCGGCCATCGCGGCACTACTGGCGACGACCGGGGTCACACCGGGTTGTATCGTGTTCAACCGGGAAAACACCGGCCCTACACCGTAAATACACCGTGCCAAACCGGAAACTAACCGGGATAGTCCGGGGTCAAACTAGAAGATCCTGCTTCTAAATCGGGGATACACCGAGGCAACGTCGGGAATATGGGAATGTATATTTATTTTTTAAGAAATAAGGTCCCGTATCATCCCGGACGCCGGCTATTTCTTCGCCAGGAAGTACCGTGGGGTACCGGGACCAGCACCGTGACAGTGGGAACGGGGCTTTAAAACACAGAAACTGTCACAAGTAAGGGAGTTAATGCAATTGAAATATCGCTATAGTTGACCAATAGGTGCCCGTCCTTGTTTGCCTGTTTACAGAGGTCCAGATATTGTTTTTGAGTAAATATTTTCAAGAATAGCTCCGTTATTTCTCCACCAAACCCTTCGAGACTAGTCTAAATAGTTGTCACGGTATAGGGTTTGGTGGAGAAATTACGATTTAAGTATCTGGGTACGCACCTTTATCTGTAGCTCTGTGTTTAGTATCTGGGTACGTACCTTTATCTGTAGCTCTGTGTTTAGTGTCTGGGTACGCACTTTTATCTGTAGTTTTGTGTTTAGTATCTGGGTACGTACCTTTATCTGTAGCTCTGTGTTTAGTATCTGGGTACGTACCTTTATCTGTAGCTCTGTGTTTAGTATCTCGGTAAACACCTCTATCTGTAACTCCGTGTTTAGTATCTGGGTACGTACCTTTATCTGTAGCTCTGTGTTTAGTATCTGGGTATATCTTTATCTGTAGCTCTGTGTTTAGTATCTTGGTAAACACCTCTATCTGTAACTCCGTGTTTAGTATCTGGGTACTCACCTTTATCTGTAGCTCTGTGTTTAGTATCTGGGTACGCACCTTTATCTGTAGCTCTGTGTTTAGTAACTCGGTACTCACCTTTATCTGTAGCTCTGTGTTTAGTATATGGGTACGCACCTTTATCTGTAGCTCTGTGTTTAGTATCTGGGTACGTACCTTTATCTGTAGCTCTGTGTTTAGTATCTTGGTAAACACCTCTATCTGTAACTCCGTGTTTAGTATCTGGGTACGTACCTTTATCTGTAGCTCTGTGTTAAGTATATGGGTACGCACCTTTATCTGTAGTTCTGTGTTTAGTATCTGGGTACGTACCTTTATCTGTAGCTCTGTGTTTAGTATCTTGGTAAACACCTCTATCTGTAACTCTGCGTTTAGTATCTGGGTACGCACATTTATATGTAGCTCTGTGTTTAGTATATTGGTAAACACCTCTATCTGTAGCTCTGTGTTTAGTATCTGGGTACGCACCTTTATCTGTAGCTCTGTGTTTAGTATCTTGGTAAACACCTCTATCTGTAACTCCGTGTTTAGTATCTGGGTACGTACCCTTATCTGTAGCTCTGTGTTTAGTGTCTGGGTACGCAACTTTATCCGTAGCTCTGTGTTTAGTATCTGGGTACGCACCTTTATCTGTAACTCCGTGTTTAGTATCTGGGTACGCACCTTTATATGTAGCTCCGTGTTTAGTATCTGGGTACGCACCTTTATATGTAGCTCTGTGTTTAGTATCTGGGTACTCACCTCTATCTGTAACTCTGTGTTTAGTATCTGGGTACGCACCTTTATATGTAGCTCTGTGTTTAGTATCTGGGTACTCACCTCTATCTGTAGCTCTGTGTTTAGTATTTTGGTAAACACCTCTATCTGTAGCTCGGCGTTTAGTATCTGAATACGCACCTTTATATGTAGCTCTGTGTTTAGTATCTGGGTACTCACCTTTATCTGTACCTAGGTGTTTAGTATCTGAATACGCACCTTTATATGTAGCTCTGTGTTTAGTATCTGGGTACGCACCTTTATCTGTAACTCCGTGTTTAGTATCTGGGTACGCAGCTTTATCTGTAGCTCTGTGTTTAGTATCTTGGTAAACACCTCTATCTGTAACTCCGTGGTTAGTATCTGGGTACGTACCTTTATCTGTAGCTCTGTGTTTAGTGTCTGGGTACGCACCTTTATCTGTAGCTCTGTGTTTAGTATCTGGGTACGCACCTTTATCTGTAACTCCGTGTTTAGTATCTGGGTACGCACCTTTAACTGTAGCTCTGTATTTAGAATCTGGGTACGTACCTTTATCTATAGCTCTGTGTTTAGTATCTTGGTAAACATCTCTATCTGTAACTCCGTGTTTAGTATCTGGGTACTCACCTTTATCTGTAGCTCTGTGTTTAGTATCCGGGTACTCACCTTTATCTGTAGCTATGTGTTTAGTATCTGGGTACGCACCTTTATCTGTAGCTCTGCGTTTAGTATCTGGGTACGTACCTTTATCTGTAGCTCTGTGTTTAGTATCTGGGTAGGTACCTTTATCTGTAGCTCTGTGTTTAGTATCTTGGTAAACACCTCTATCTGTAACTCCTTGTTTAGTATCTGGGTACTCACCTTTATCTGTAGCTCTGTGTTTAGTATCTGGGTACGCACCTTTATATGTAGCTCTGTGTTTAGTATATGGGTACGCACCTGTATCTGTAGCTCTGTGTTTAGTAACTGGGTACGCACCTTTATCTGTAGCTCTGTGTTTAGTTACTGGGTACTCACCTTTATCTGTAGCTCTGTGTTTAGTATCTGGGTACGTACCTTTATCTGTAGCTCTGTGTTTAGTATCTGGGTACGTACCTTTATCTGTAGCTCTGTGTTTAGTATCTTGGTAAACACCTCTATCTGTAACTCCGTGTTTAGTATCTGGGTACTCACCTTTATCTGTAGCTCTGTGTTTAGTAACTGGGTACTCACCTTTATCTGTAGCTCTGTGTTTAGTATCTGGGTACGTACCTTTATCTGTAGCTCTGTGTTTAGTATCTTGGAAACACCTCTATCTGTAACTCCGTGTTTAGTATCTGGGTACGTTCCTTTATCTGTAGCTCTGTGTTTAGTATCTGGGTACTCACCTTTATCTGTAGCTCTGTGTTTAGTATCTGTGTACGCACCTTTATCTGTAGCTCTGTGTTTAGTATTTGGGTACGTACCTTTATCTGTAGCTCTGTGTTTAGTATCTTGGTAAACACCTCTATCTGTAGATCTGCGTTTAGTATCTGGGTACTCACCTTTATCTGTAGCTATGTGTTTAGTATCTGGGTACGTACCTTTATCTGTAGCTCAGTGTTTAGTATCTGGGTACGTACCTTTATCTGTAGCTCTGTGTTTAGTATATTGGTAAACACCTCTATCTGTATCTCTGTGTTTAGTATCTGGGTACGCACCTTTATCTGTAGCTCTGTGTTTAGTATCTGGGTACGTACCTTTATCTGTAGCTCTGTGTTTAGTATCTGGGTACGCACCTTTATCTGTAGCTCTGTGTTTAGTATCTGGGTACGCACCTTTATCTGTAACTCCGTGTTTAGTATCTGGGTACGCACCTTTATCTGTAACTCTGTGTTTAGTATCTTGGTAAACACCTCTATCTGTAGCTCTGTGTTTAGTAACTGGGTACGTACCTTTATCTGTAGATCTGTGTTTAGTAACTGGGTACTCACCTTTATTATTATTATTATTATTATTATTATTATTATACCATATTTATATAGCGCTCTTTTCACACTGGATATGTGCGTTCAAAAGCGCTTCACGTGGATGAAATCACTAACCGGAACGACCCGCATGATTATCTATCCAGACAATGAAAGATGTACAATATATATGAAATCGCTAGCCGGAAGGAACTACATGATTTTCCACCCGGTCAGTGAAAGATATGCAAAAGATATACAATAGATATGAAATCACTATCCGCAAGGAATAGCATAAATTGTATTAACAAACTTGATACAGACAAGTTGACTGAAAGCCATGCCGATCAATATCACAAATTAGAATAAACTGTATTAACAAACTTGATACAGACAAGTTGGCTGAAAGCCATGCTCATCAATATCGCAAATTAGAATAATCTGTATTAACAAAACTTGATACAGACAAGTTGACTGAAAGCCATGCTCATCAATATCACAAATTAGAACAATCTATATTAACAAACTTGATACAGACAAGTTGACTGAAAGCCATACTCATCAATATCATAAATTAGAATAAATGGGCTGACTGAAAATCATTCCATTTATATGACTATTGGGTCAACTGTTAGCTTGATAGGTTGGCTGAAAGCCATTCCTATCCTGAACTCAGTTGCCACTGTACATGACTTCTGGGTCAACTGTTAGCTTAATAGGTTGGCTGAAAGCCATTCCTATCCTTAGCTTAGTTGCCACTGTACATGACTATTGGGTAACATGTTAGCTTAATAGGTTGGCTGAAAGCCATTCCTGTTCTGAACAAAACTGTCCTAGTAACAAATGTTGAAAAAATGCGTTTTCAGACACCTTTTGAAACATGCCAGTGAAGGTAGAGCATTCCTAAGTTTCGGAGCTGCATGCATGAAACTTCTCTCACCGTATTTTACCTTACGACCTTTTGGCACAACCAACGACAATGATCTGCTTGCTGACCTTAACTCTCTGCGCGGCCTGTATACGTTAAGCATGTCGACAATGTACTTGGGAGATTCATTGTGCATGGCTTTATACGTAAGAGTCAGAATTTTGAATTCAGTCCGATGTTGAACCGGAAGCCAGTGAATATCCTTCAAAACCGGCGTGATATGATTATATCGAAGAGTTCTGGTTATGATGCGGGCTGCTGTGTTTTGCACTCTTTGAAATTTCCGCAGTGAGTTGTTTGAAATTCCGTGCAGCAGTGAATTGCAGTATTCTATTTTCGATGTAACAAGAGAGTTTACCGAAGTCTTGGTAGCATCAGGTGAGAGGTACTTTCTGATATGGCCTACTTGTCGGAGCTGTGCATAACTAAACCTACACACTGAATTGACATGTGATGTTATATCCATTTGTGAATCGAGCCATGCACCGAGATTCTTTATACACAAAGATGGCCTGACTTTAGAGGGTCCTTCTTGCACACTAACCTCTGCAGGTACTTCTGTGTTTTTTTAATGAAACAGAATGACCTCAGTCTTGTCAGTATTGAGATTCAGCATGTTCTGATGCATCCTAGAGACTACTTCTTTGAGACAGTCCTCAACTCGCGATAAAGCCTCTTGTTGACAGGAAATGCCCTTGGGCTTAAAGGACAGGTATAACTGTGAGTCATCGGCATAGAAATGGTGATTACGACCATGGTTTCTGCAGATTGAGCCGACAGGTTTCGTGTACATTATGTAGTGTTTTGGTCCTAGGACGGAACCCTGTGGCACGCTATATTCCATTTTAACTGGGGTGGACAGTTCTCCATCTACTGAGACGATTTGATAGCGGTCATTCAGGTAGGAGGTTATCCACTCAAGAGGTTTTCCAATAATTCTAAAGTCTTTTTCCAGGCGTTTTAGCAGAGTTTCATGGTCGATAGTGTCAAATGCAGCCGATAAGTCAAGCATGACCAGAACTGTTATTTCGTTTTTATCTAGGGATTGAAGGATGTCGTTCTGAACTTTCAGGAGAGCAGTCTCCGTTGAATGATGCTTTCGGTATGCCGACTGATGGTGCTCATGTAGTCCGTTTGAGGTCAAGTGGGACTCAATGCGCTTGTCGACCACTTTTTCTAACACTTTGGAGACAAATGGCAAATTCGAAACAGGCCTATGATTCCTAAGTTCGTTTGAATCCAGATTCGGTTTCTTCAAAATAGGTCTGACATGTGACATCTTGAAGTTTTTTGGAACGTAGGCAGTGTCTAAAGAGGAGTTTACAATTTTTGTCAGAATCGGTAGGAGTTCATCAAGGCATGACTTTAACAGCCATGTAGGTATAGGATCCAGTTCACAGGACTTGCAAGGGGATGCCTTTATGATATGTTCCTTTCTTCTTCTGTAGCTGTAACAAAACTATCAAAACCGTTCGTTGCATGCTGCATTTCAGTGATAACTGGTGCACTCGATACAGTGTCTGATGCAATATCTGCCCGTATTTTGTCCACTTTGTTGACAAAAAAGTCACCGAAGTCTTGTGCAAGTTGTCTTGAGGACGAAGTCTTAGGCAATGTGATGTCATTAGTTGTACCTAGCAAGTGTTTAGTAACTTTGAAAAGACTCTTTGAGTCAGCCTGGCAAGATTCTACTTTCTCTGAGTAGAAATCAACCTTTGCCTTTGTCAACAGCTTGTTTACGTTGGCACACTGTTCTCTGTATAGCTGATGGTCTATTGTGAGTCTGGACTTTTTCCAATTTCTTTCCAACTTGCGCCGTGCATGTTTAACATCGTGCAGTTCCTGGGTATACCACGGACATGATGGTCTGAGCGTTATGGTTTTAGTACACAATGGTGCATGAGTGTATATTGGCAAGTGCCGCCAGCGCTTGTGTATATGTGTTAACCAGCTCATCAACATCTGTCATTTGCAAACTTGCTTTTATGGATTCAGAGTTGATGAGATCTCTTTTAAATGAGTCAACATTAATTGCCCTAAGTTTCCGAAATAAAACTGTTGGAGGTTTAGCCGCCTTTGCTTCGAAAGTTACGGAAAATGATCGCGCGAAACTTTACCAGTGCCGTCTGATAGTCCTGGGTCGGCGACCTCAACATTTGACACACAGTCATCACCGTTTCTCGTGATAACAACATCAAGGGTATGTCCACCAACATGAGTGGCTTCATCCACATGATGTTGCAATCCAAATGACTCTAGTGTACTAACAAAGTTAACTGTGTTCTTGTTACTTTGACTGTCAAGATGGATGTTTAAGTCCCCCATAATGATGACCGGTCTGTCACAAGTCACAAATTTAGATAGGAAAAGTGGCCATTCATTATAAAGAAATCTCCGGTTTTAAGGCCATTTCCCCGCGATGGTGGTGGTCTGTAAACGACTACTAGGCGTAGAGTGAAACCTCGGATACTTACGGTGCAGTCCATGTACTCAAAATTTGATAAATCGCCGTCTCTTGTTGAAGCATGGAGGCGAAGTCCTATTAAAGTCTTATGTATGACTGCCACCCCGCCGCCATGGTTGCCATTGCAGCGAGTTTCGCGAGTTTCGCGAGTTTCGCGTTTTACAAGTACAAGATTGTCCGTTTCCCTGGAAAAGGGCACTGCTAAGAATTTACCAGTGTTTCTGTGAGGTTTTGAAACAGTGGGTCGGATTATCTGGGGTAACTTTCAAGTGATAGAAATTTACGCCAGCAGATGGAATTTCCCTTTTGATCTGACGGTTTCCAGTAGCTCTGTGTTTAGTAACTGGGTACGCACCTTTATCTGTAGCTCTGTGTTTAGTGTCTGGGTACGCACCTTTGTCTGTAGCTCTGTGTTTAGTATCTGGGTACGCACCTTTATCTGTAGCTCTGTGTTTAGTATCTGGGTACGCACTTTTATCTGTAGCTCTGTCTTTAGTATTATTTGTAGCTCTATGTTTAGTATCAGGATACGCACCTTTATCTATAGCTCTGTGTTTAGTTTGGTCATTCTGTCTTAACCATTTACCTTGCGAATATTCATTTAAGAAGTAATAGTCATTGTTCATGGAGGAAACTGTAAAATGAGATCTGTATAAATTTATTAGCAAGCATAGAAGATCCTGTCAGACGACTCCATTAGGAACCGTTTGATCTGGATCTACTTTGTTTGCAAAAGCGCCAGCAGAGGTATGTATGAGGTTAATGGTTAATTAATTAACGGAGACTTGAATCCTATTTGCAAATATGAACAAGGGAAAACTGCAAGATGGTAAGGGAGATAATCATGTCATGCAGCTGAAATATCAATGTAGTAGTTATCCATTCCAAAAATATTGCTTTTGTACTGCCGTCTGTGTTTGTGTCTTAATGTTTTACCTGGTATAGACACCTTTGATGCCGTTGCGAACAGAGTAGATCCAGATCAGACCGTTCCTATATAGGAGCCGTCTGACCAAGGTCTGCTCGGTTTGCTTATAGAGTTATATTGACTCATTTCTGTCTGACGAAAGACTCACGTGTTCCTATGCCATTATAAACATCAGCCAATAAATATTCATAATTTAATCATCTCTTACATGAATATTCACCAGGTAAAAGGTTAATGGTGATTATCGATCCGATACTTTGAAATGAGCTTTCCTGATGAGACATCAACGTCTGACCACTTTTTATTGTATTGAAAATTGATAATTCCCATGTCAGTTTGAACTCTTATCATGCTGACCAGAATTGGTTTGACATACTGTGTATGTTAACTTACTTTCGGTTCGTTCAGGCTTGAGAGAACACTTTTAACAGAGTGTCAAACAGCTTGGATCCTGATGAGACGCCGAGTTACTCGGCGTCTCATCTAGATCCAAGCTGTTTGTGAATGAAAAAGTCGGATTACGCTTTATAGCATGAAGAGGGTTAACTCTTTCAATGGTAAGCAGATTTAGAACGTTAAAATGTATTCTGCTTCAATTCTAAAATGTTATTTGTATCTGTAAAGACGTTCTTAAAACCAGCGCCAGTGGCATATAGTGTGGATCCTGATAATACTTAAATTTACTCTTCATAACTGGCTCTTAACTATTTGCAAACATTTTCATAATTTAGTCAACTGATTTAAAGAGTTAATGACGGTGCGATCTGCAAATACATTTATAATGGAATAGGAAGAAATTAATTGGATGTAAGGGAGATGGTTACCAAGGTGACTAGATACTCGTACAGTTATCAGCTCGTATGTTTGTTAACGTGGAATCACTCCAAAGGCGACACTTAATGAATTATAGTTCGATTTCGAGCGCTGAGCCGTGACTGCACTTTTCTATTTATAGAAATTGCAACTGTTCTAATTTATGGGTAAGTGGACAATGATTGTCACAAGAAACTCTTAGTAATTGTGCAGTATTAGTATATATATGCTCATTACATGTCTGTATAACCACAGGTAACTCCAGAACAAATACATGGTTTGTGACGCGTTTTACATCTACGGATGGACTCGTCCTAAAGGTCACAGCTCACGGGTCAAACTCGAACCATAGTACAGGTGCCTTTGAAACCACGTGACGTCTTAATATCAACACTTTCCCTCATGAAGACACATGTTCGCGCATTTGTAAACAGAGTAGAGTCAGATCATAATTCACGGTTAGCGTTTTAGGAATGACATTGAATCAAAAATCTAAATAATTGTTTACATGGTTTATCTGAATTTCTTAATACATGCCTTAATTATCCTAAGTATTCCGACATACAGATTGTTCATAGGCTTGTTGAGCCTCAAATGTCTTACAAACGCATTCTTCTCGCCGTGCGAAAAACACGCTCTCGTTATTCTAAAAAAAGTGAGAAGATTGCGTTCGGACCACATGGTGGGACCTAGCATCGGAACACAATCTTCTTACTCGATCAAACTCATTTTCTGCTTGTAGTGAAAAGAACTTAGAAAATTTCGCATGCGCTTGAAAAATGAAAAATCATAAAATTTATCAAAATCGCTCTTAAACACAAGACTGTAATGTATTTTTGTTTGTTTGTGATTTTTGTCGCAATGTAGCACAGAAACTGAAGTATAAAATTCCTTCCTTGCAAAGCGGGTTGACCGAACCTCTCCGTTTTGCAAGAACTACTCATTTTGCTATAGAATCTTGAACATAGTTATGTTTTTTGCACAACGGTTTGTTATTGCAAAGTGGGTTGAAACAATACAAGTAAACCAAAGAACATTTAGTTCCTTATTCCCAACTCTAACCCGCCACCTTCCCTTGTATACTTAATATGAAATTAAACATTGATCAATAACTTGTTGATAATAAACCTTGTTGTTTTGTGTCATTTTGTAGCATCGTTGACTTGATGAGAGGAATACAAACACAAATATGTATTCATCAATACACTGTGATATTGTGGCGTCACAGGCAACGAAACTGATACTGGCCGGTCACTACAAGTATCATTTAGTCATTTGTTCCTTGCAGTAGATGTATGTAATCTGAGATCCCCGATGAAGTCGATAGTTTGCAAACCGCGTTTAATAGGGCTTTGAAGCCGAAAATAAGTGTAATTGTGTTCAATATATATGATACCGTTTGGACAAGGTCAATCATGCCATTAAAATTTGTTTTGTTTGTTGTTGGTCTAACAGCAATAGTATGATGTAATTTTCAAGGTTAAAGTTATTGCTTCAATCCAAGACAGACAAGTCAGTCATGTTACAACGCAACAGTTATATTATTATTAATATTCGCCTAACATAAGTGAAGTACAATTGCACTTTTATAACAAAACAGCAATATCTAATTTGATTTTATCATTGCGCAAATCTACATGTATACATGTGCGCATTTTGTGCACATTTGAGTGAGTTGGAGTTTCTGCGGTTGCTAAAAGTTTTTTCTTTGATATTCATGCACATGAATTGTTCATTTAATTGTGTTCAAAGTGTGTTTTGTTGATCTATTGTTTATATCACAATTGTTGCTAATCAAAGCCAGTAAGGAAAACATTAAGACACTTTTGAAGAATAAAGATCTGGGCCGTATTTCGAAACCATCTAAGTATTTAAAAAGCATATTAAAAAAATATAACAATCAAACAAATAATCTTACCTGCATATTCACAAGCAAACACACGAACGCAATTTTCCAAGCAGAAAAATTAGAAAAACGCGTTTTTCTCTCGATGAGAATATTGCGCGCGTTTTCGCATGGTGAGAATATTGCGCGCGCGTTTTTTTACGTGAGAAGAATGCGTTTGTAAGAAATTTGAGGCTCAACATAGGCCTACTGTATGTACGAAAACGTCATTTCTCCACAGGCTCCGGTATAGCGACCCCTGCTCAAGACGTCACAATACATAATTTGGTTGAGAAATAAAGAATAAATTCTTAAAAGTAGACTATTAGTTAAACTTACATGCTTCAACGATGTCTGTGCAAGTAAGAATCAACGCCTACTCCATTAATAGTCATGTCAGAAATAGTGACTATGAATATGAATTAACTGAATTTTAATGGCATTGTCCATGAACAAATGTTTTACCTTGGCAGAAATATTTATTATACTGCAAAGTAAAATCCTCACTTCTGATTGGTTAACTAGCCGTGTACATGAGTCCATGTACCCTGTGAGCTGACAGGGTACATGGAAATTCCCCATGGCAGGCCCCACATATTATGGTCAGAAACCAAAAGACCGACTTCTCGACTCGGCTAAACAATGGCAAAATTCATAATAGACAACTATTGATACGTAAAGAAAACAATGCAGGAATGAATTAAAAAACATCATTGTTTGAAATGACCAATAAAACAGTTTTAAGAGGAGTTATTATATCGTCCAGCCATCTATACTAACACGAACGCCGATAAAATACAATACAAACCACTTCGGATACCTTCGGGTAAAATTAATGTATTGGGGCGCTTTTAGGGGAATAAGCGTGTTTAGTTATTCAACATGCCAAAATGGATTTATATAAATTATCCGAACCGTAAAACTTTGCAGTATAATAAATTCGTTATACAGTTCTTTCCCAGGGTACATGACGATTTATTCCCGGCTGGTAAAATCATGTAACCCTCGCCTAACGGCTCGGGCAACATGATTTTCCTCAGCCGGGAATAAATCGTCATGTACCCTGGGAAAGAACTGTATAACTAATAATGTAGATTTATATCATGAATATAGGCAAACTGTACAAACCCTGATCAGACAGCTCCTACATGAGCTGTCTGACATTGTACTACTCTGTCTGCAAAGGCGTTTAATACATAAGAAGTTTTGAAGTTCTGCTATATTTTGGTGAGTTAGAAAAGTTGTTAAATACGAGCCTTGGTGAGCATTTAACTAATTTTCTGACGAGCCAAAATACAGCTTAACTTCAAAACTACTAACATAGTAATTTTTTTATCATGCAACACCAAGAAAAATATTTTTTAAGCGGTTTCGTCCCCTGAATGAAAATACATGCAATTGCGATATACGTGACGTCATTATGGGCGTGCAGTGACGTCATCCACTTTTGCAACATAAACAAACTTGATTTAATCATTTTATCTGGACAAATAGTTGAGACAAAGGTGAGCAAATGTGTTAAGTTTGATGTTTATGTTTAATTATGCCTTTTTGTCCTGTTTTCCTCCTAATGGCTGAACCAAACTTGCATTCCAGTGGGGTCAGTACACATGCACTATACCTCACAAAATACATTTCGTGACGTTGCATGATAAATAAGAATAACTATGCTAGTAGTTTGGAAGTTCAGCTGTATTTTGGTGAGTTAGAAAAGTTGTTAAATGCGAGCCTTGGCGAGCATTTAACTACTTTTCTAACTCACCAAAATACAGCTGAACTTCCAAACCACTAGCATAGTAATTCTTTTATCATGCAACTCCAAGAAAAATGGAGAAAATGAAGAAAAAGAAAGACTGCTAAAGCGGTTTCGTCCCCTGAATGAAAATACATGCAAGTACGAATTACGTGACGTCATGTTGGCATGCAGTGACGTCATCGACTTTTACAACATAAACAAACTTGATTTAATCATTTTATATGGACAAATTGTTGAGACAAAGGTGAGCAAATGTGTTAATTTGATGTTTATGTTTAATTGTGCCTTTTTCGTCCTGCCGTTTTCCTCCTATTGGCTGAACCAAACTTGCATTCCAGTGGGGTCAGTACACATGCACTATACCTCACAAAATACAGCGTCGTCGTGGAAAATATTATGCTAGTAGGAAGTGACTGTATTTGGTGACGTTGCATGATAAATAAGAATTACTATGCTAGTAGTTTGGAAGTTCAGCTGTATTTTGGCTCGTCAGAAAGGTAGTTAAATGCTTGCCTTCCAAACTACTAGCATAGTAATTCTTTTATCATGCAACTCCAATAAAAATGGAGAAAATGAAGAAAAAGAAAGATTGCTAAAGCGGTTTCGTCCCCTGAATGAAAATACATGCAAGTACGAATTATGTGACATCATGTTGGCATGCAGTGACGTCATCGACATTTACAGCAAAACCAAACTTGATTTAATCATTTTATATGGACAAATAGTTGAGACAAAGGTGAGCAAATGTGTTAATTTGATGTTTATGTTTAATTATGCCTTTTTTGTCCTTCTGTTTTCCTCCTATTGGCTGAACCAAACTTGCATTTCAGTCGGGTCAGTACACATGCACTATACCTCACAAAATACAGCGTCGACGTGGAAAATATTATGCTAGTAGGAAGTGACTGTATTTGGTGACGTTGCATGATAAATGTAGTATCTCTAAGAAGTAAAGGGTTGAACAATCCTTTCCCAGGCAAGACCATTCCCAAACATTGATTTGGCTCCCAGCTTTTACACTCCTGGTACAAGATGGGAGAAGAGAAGATGAAAGTAGAAATATTATTGAAGTTTGATATTGAAAATGTCTTGGTGAAATAATTTCCAGAATGTTGATCTGTACCCAAATTCTTAGTTCCTCATACAACCTTTATTTAGCCTAATAATGATAACAAACATAAACGGGTCCTCTCTGTACAAACGGGGTTTACTGCATTGAAAACACTGTAGACCAAGACATGCCCTGGGGTCTCCAATGCCTCGTCTTGTCAGGGTCTGCATTGTATGTAAACCATAACAATTTATTCCATAAATACACATTTCTATGCCTTTGAAAACAGAGTAGACACAGACCAGGCAGCTCCTATAGGAGCCGTCTTATCAGGGAGAGTGTCTGTTCTGTTTGCGTATGATATAATGTACAGTAAAACCTCTCTATAACGGCCACTAAATTACATGAAGTATTTTGCGTTAAAGGCAGGTAGCTGCTTAAAGCAAGGTGAAAGTAAAACAGAAAGCTCCTATAGCGTTCTATTTTACTTTCACTTTGCTTTAAGCAGCCACCTGCCCTAAATACCAACTAATTAAAATAATTTAGTGGCCGTTATTTACTGTATATCTTATTCTACAGTTTTTGCCATGGTTAATACTCCCTTTGTCCATGTGCTATTATTACAAATTAATCTAATTAATATTCATGGCGTCATTATTTATTTCATTAATATTCATGGCGGAAATGGTCAATGAAGCAAAGAGTAAATACAATAAATGTAGTACGCATGCGGCTGCGATAACCGTAGCAGGTGGTTTGAGTCTCGATATAAATAAACATTTGCTTGAGTTTGAGTTCATTCACGGGCATCTGGCTCCGAGGTTATAAAATGTTTTGCATGAATTTGAGATCACCCCCAATCATCTGATTGGTCAGATTCCGAGCTTGCTCAGAAGCTGAGCAATCAGATACTTGAAAATGTTCTCATACTCAGACTCAGACGTTTTATAACACGGGGCCCAGGTCGAGATACCACTCTTTGCTAATTAACGCATATTTAAACAGAATGTTTTGTAATACCCGGGGCAGACCCGGGGATAAATAAACGGGTTGCTTGAGTCTGGGTTTATTCTCAAACATATAATTGATCAGATTGTGAGTTTCATCCAAAATCGGACCAATCAGATGCTTGAGAAAGAATTAAGACTCGAACTCAGAAGTTACATTTAACCTCGAGACAAGATAAGACTCTGAGTAGCATTGGTGTCATATCAAGATCTATTTAAGATATCGACCGTGCGTATAGTTAAGATAGCTGAACTCTAATAAAAAATAAATGAAGTAAAAAAAACATTGGCACAGCCAACAAATACTTACTAGACCTATTCTAATTACCCTAAGTATTCGAGCATTCAATATCCTCTCTCCGTCAGTTTGTTAGCATAAAATATCAATTTGGCACCATTTTGGTAACTTTTACTTAGAATGACATAGTGTAACAAATAATGAAGACCCTGATCAAACTATTCCTTCATGAGCAGTTTGATCTAGGTCTGCACTATTTGCATAAGTTATTTTCTATCTGAATACTTATGGTAAGTATGGTGATAATGTTGATAAAGGTAGAGGCATTCTAGCAGCAAATGACAAATCTTATCTAGGTATATCTATTCTTAACGGCTTTTGTGGTTTAGTCTCAAATCTATGAACTTGTTTACAAAAGATTGTCAAAAGTGTTTGTCTAAGTTTAACCCGTATCTTGCTTTTCGCGACCTGATTCGCATTTTCAAACAGCTTGTATCCACATGAGACGCCGAGTAACTCGGGGTCTCATCAGGATCCAATCTGTTTTCATGAAAATCTTGAAGGAATCGAACGTAGTCATTTTTGCAAAAGATCCAAATATGGGCAGGAATGTTGTTTTCTCCACAGCAGGGTGAAGGTTAGGACACCGATAGGGCTCCATTATTGACAAATAAACGCCAAGACCAAATCCTGCGAAACTCTTAGTAAGCCAAGTAATTGTCGTCTGCGAAAATATGTCTTCTGCTGCCATTCTCAAAGTTATTTCTTCAAAGTTTCTTCCATTATTTTCTTAACCCTTTCCTCCATAATACGCCTTTCTACGCCTTTGTAAAAGTCACCTTTTGAAACCATTATGATAAATAGAGCATTTGCTCCATATGATCAAATGCTCTATTTATCACAATGGTTTCAAAACTACACAATTCTAAAATTTTCCTTTTCTCTAGTAAATGCTCCTTTTGGGTAGGTTTATTAAAAGAGGTAGGATCTAAAAATAGCCTATGAGGGAATGGGTGAAGAGTATAACCAGTTTGTCATACAGTATTGATGCTGACGAAACGCCGAGTTACTCGGCATCTCATCTGGATCCAACCTATTTACCCAGGTAATCACATATATCGGCGTGTATCATCCTTGTTAACCCATTACTTGATGAATATTCATCTTAGAACTAATGACTATATGAATATTAATTAGCTGAATGTTTAACTAATGTAGAAACTGTATACAGTCATATCGTCATGATTTAATCAACAAACAGAGCAGACCCTGATCAGACACCTACTACAGCTCTGTCTAATATTGGTCTACAGTCGGCCGAACGGTCATTCTGACTAAAAGTAGACTATAACTAGGTACTTTACTTTTTTACTCTGTTTGCAAAGGGTTAAAATGTAATGCGTCAACGGGCGACTCCCTCAAGTAAAGGGTTAAAGGTTAACTTCGTAGTTTGCAAACATGCATTCCGTGCTATTTAATTACAGTAAAACCCCTCTAAACCGGACGTTAAATTTGGTATAAATATCGGTCTTGGAGACAGGTGGCAGCTTCATGCAGGGTGAAAGTCATGCAGAAAGCTCCTAGAGGAGCTTTCTGCATGACTTTCACCCTGCATTAAACAGCCACCTGCCTAAAAGTATCTAAATTCTTCTCTACAATAATTCCGGTTTAGAGGGGTTTTACTGTATATTATTTCTTTCTTTGAAAATAGTTAATTACATGTATGTCAAAATGTTTCTGTTCTAATTATTGGAAGTCTCATCTGAAACAAACGCCGTTATATACAGCATAACCATGCTTTAAACCTTTCCCTTATGAATATTCATATAAGAAAGAATAACATCATATTCATTCAATATTCATTTGCTGATTGTTTTTATAATGGCATTATGAACATGGTATTTTTTTACCATGCCAGAGACTGTAGAATCAGATCTTTACTATTCCGTAAGCAAACGGAGCGGGCCCTTATCAGATGACTCCTGTATGAGTTGTCTTATCTGGGTCTACCGTGATTGCAAATACATAATATTATCACGTAAAGGATTAACTGTCCGTTTAGACAATGTTTAAATATTGGGCCTTAAGACAGATGGTAGCTAAATGCAACGCAGATATAATGTAGACAGCTTCCAAAGGAGCTTTCTGCATTACTTTTGCCTAACATTAAGCACCTATCCATTTTTAGGACAGATGTTAAATCAACACATGGTCTATTAACTCTTTACTCCATAGACACACGCTCTAAAGTCTAGGCAAACAAAGTATACCCACATCGGTCAGCTCATGTAGGATCCGTCTGATCAGGGTTTGCTCTTTTTACTTATGGAATAACTGGATATGATTCTACAGTTTGCTAAAGGGTCAAAACAGAGTTCAAGATAAGATGCGTAAATTAAAATATTTTCCAGTATAACTTCTTTATTTCTCCACCTAACCCTATGCTGTGACCACTCTTTAGAATCGTCTCGAAGATTACTACTAACCTTTTTCGGCAAGTGGTAGCTAAATACAGGACAAAAGTTATGCAGAAAGCTTGCAGTATGAGCTTTCTGCAATACTGTTGCACTGCATTATGAAACTACCAGGGTTTTTTTCTTCAGATTATTATGTTAAATCAGAAAATGGCCGTTTAACCTTTAGCCTGCTGAGCAAATTATGTGCACACAAAATGTTTCACCCTCTACATTTTCAAAGTCAAGTTCCAATCATTTGCCCACCAAAATGCAAACAGAGCGTCAAACAGCTTGGATCCTAGTGAAACGCCGAGTTACTCGGCGTCTAATCTGGATCCAAACTGTTTGCATAAATAATCGCGCATCCACTAGCAGCAGGCTAGAGGTTAAAGTATATTTTACTCTTTCGTAGAAGAGGTTTTGCACGCGGCACTAAAAGGGTTATACCTCTCTAAACCTCTCGATAACGGCCACTAAATTGTGTTAATTAGTTGGTATTTGGTGCAGGTAACTGCTTAAAGCAAGGTGAAAGTAAGACAGAACGCTCCTATAGGAGCGTTCTGTTTAACTTTCACCTTGCTTTAAGCCGCCACCTGCCTTTAACACAAAATATTTGATGTAATTTAGTGACCGTTATAGAGAGGTTTTACTGTATCGCGATAGCCTTTAAAAACAATGTAGATCCAGATGAGATGCCTGGTATTTCGGTTTCTACTCAGGGTTGAAACTGTCTTGCAATTTATAGTCTGGTCTGCTTCTAAAAACTAATTAAGGGAAAATCTTGTTTGAAGAGTGAAGCAGACGACACTATTTGCAAGACGACATTGTGCAGTGTGTTAAATATTAGTCCTTATCCTCCTCTCCGCCACGTGACTTGCATTTGCAGACAGCTTGGTTCTGGATGAGACGTCAAATAACTCAACGTCTCATCAGGATCCAAACTAGTTGATACTCGGTCAATATATTCTTTTAAAGCTTGTTTGAATCGGAAGTAGTCAAAAATGCATCACGTCCAAAATTGAGCAGACGATATGTGTTACACAACGGGGTACGGGCTAAATAAAGAAATCACCAAAATTGATGAAACACGATACCTCGGGGTGTTCCTATTGAAAACAAAGGGGTCATTCAAAACCAAGTTGATTGATCTATAATAGACTAATACACATAAATAATTGATATAGCGTACACAGTCGGTAGTATTGTTCAAATCCCCTGGGACAATAAAAATGTTTAGCTCATGTAATATTTTGTGCTGACAAGTTAAAACCCCCCTTGTTGGCGGCGGATAGTTTTTTTTGTGGGATGTGTTTTTCTTTGGTTTTTAATTTTTTAAAGAGATATGTGACAAATGGACTTTGACCTACTTGTTGTGCATTGATTTATTTTTTGTGTTCCAGTCGGTATCTTTGTGCACTACGCTATGTACAACTTTAAGGTAGTTTTACCGTGGTTTCAGTGATTTTTTCCGCTGCACACAAATGTGGTCCAGACAACCTGATTGAGATTTGAAGACATCAAAGGATGTAATTAATATCCGTATAGACTATGAAAGCATCACCTTGGCAACAACCTAACGGACATTCGAGTAATTTGTATCAAATCCATTAAAGTAGACGTGTGTTGTACAGCGCGCTTTTTACAGGAGACTTTGAACATGAGAGGAGAGAGATATTAGATTTTTTGCCTAATCACTTTAGATAACATCACAGTTCAATATAACACGAACATGTCCATTAAATGCATAAAACCGTAAAAGGGCCGCAGCTCGGATACTGTAGTGAAGGGTATTGATTGGACAGTCGATTCTATTTTTAGAGCTTACGCGAGTCTGTTTTCAAGGCGCTGTATCCGGTGGTGGTGAACATACGCCCCGGGCTCATGACTCACCCAATTATGTAATCCATGGAAGTAAAAAAAAAGTATCGGGATATAATCAATGATTTCTCCCCGAGTGTCACAACCAGATATTTAATTGCCATTGTTCGGACGTTGAGGTGAGGAGACGGACTGTTACAGCAGAGACGCGAACCTGTATAACACAGCACGTGAGTAAACTTTGTTATTGTTGTAATGATAATAATAACATGATTTACCCTAAGTGTTAGGACACCCAATGTCCACCACTCCACTAGTTAATTCAACTTGGCAACATTTTGATAACTTTAAAATAAACTTACATAGTAGCAAATAGTGTAGACCTTGACCAAACTACTCCTTCTGTAGCCGTTTGATATGGACCTGCGCAATTTACCCAAGTTTGTCCAGAGACATATACATCGTATGTATATGTCTCTGGTTTGTCTTTTCGGACACCACAATCACATCTCCCTACCGGCTAATTCAACTTGGTACTTTGTTAATTCAACTTGTGATCACCTTAAAATAAACTGACATAGTAACAAGTAATGTATACCCTGATAAAATGGCCCCTTCAGGAAATGTTTGATCTGGGTCTTACATCCATATATCTCTCCATCGATCAATTCAACTTGGAGTAGTGTTACACTTTTCCCAACTGCTCATGAACCGAGTCGTCTGCAGTGTTCTCTTTCTTCATTGCTGCTTCTGCTTTCGAAGGATCTCCTACTTTCAGAACTTTGGTACCAATCCATTGTGATAACTTAGACAGACAGTGTAACAAATAGTGTAGACCCTGATCAAACGGCTCATTCTGTCCAAATACTTACGGTAATAGGTTTTTTAGTTGAAATGGCACTTTTGTAATGCGTGATGTACCATCACTGGTTAAAATGATATTTCAATAATTGTACTTCAAACACTAAAACAACATATGCGTACCTTGTTTGACTATATCTTACACCGACAAACATTGTGCCAACACCAACTAAATAATATTACTTCGGAGGTTAAATGACTTTTCTTGAAAACAAAATTTTAATTGTCTTTTTTTGTATTGATAAACAGTTGTACTTTAAACCATGCTAAGTCGCAAAAAGCTCAAACTTTGCATTAATTATTTACCGATACGCCTTGAAACCCCTTCCTTCATATAAACGTGTCTTCACGCTTGAAATAAGCATGGAACAGGGAAATGGTTAATAACGCTTTTGTGAACACAGTAGACTAAATACCATTATGAGACGGCGGCTATAGTAGCCGTCTCGTCAGGATCTGCTCTGTTTGATTGATATGGATCTGATTCTACAGTCTATGCCATGACCAAAACAAGCTCTGTTCGTATGCCTGCACGATCATTGAATGTCCATATGGTAAAGAATTGCACACAATTTGACAAATACAGATTCATCTCGTTATCTCGAATCTTAAGTAAAGCAGAAATGAGAACGTTGTGGGCAGGTGGTTGCTATATGCAGGGTTAAAGTCATACAGAAAGCTCCTACCGGAGCTTTCCGTATAACTTTCACCCTGCATTAAGCAACCACATGTCTTAAAGACCAGCAATAGTACTTGTTTGAGAGATTGAGTTATTCTGATTTAACTGTATATCATGTCTGACCTGAAATCGAACACACGACCTTTCGAGCCGCATAAGCAGGATAGTGTTTCAGTTCTTCCTATTATCATTTCAAATATTATTGATTATTATATTGTTGCTGCGCTTTATTAACGCTTTCCCAGGTGAATATTCATGTTAGAAATGATATCATGAATATCTATTAGCTGAAATTTTATATTATAATGGCATATGCAAATACAGGTAGTTTCGTATTTAGAATTTTGTAGTTTGAAACCATTGAGATAAATAGAGCATTTGCTCCTAAAGGAGCAAATGCTCTATTTATCACAATGGTTTCAATATGTGACTTTATAGAAATTGTAGAGTCAAGTATATTATAATTCCATAAGCAAATAGAGCAGATCCTGATCAGTCGGCCCCTACAAGAGCCGTATTATATAGGTCTTCTCTGTTTGCAAAGGTTTGGAAAGGCGTTTAGATGAGATAAAGGGCTGAACACCATTATAGATATTCAGCTAATAAATATTCATGATCTCATTGTTTCTTACATTAATATTCCAGAGGGAAAGGTTGACTGTTAAGGCATTGCTGAGTAGTTATGTTTGCAAACATGTCGTCTCTTTAGTTTTTTAAAATTGATATAGTTTGCATTCCTATTCAAATACAACACCGGGGTGTCAAACAGTGTGGAGCCTTGTTAGACCTCGAGTGGTTCGGTGTGTCATCTGGATCCTATACTCGGCGCTTCATCTGGGTCCAGTTTGTTTGCAAAATGTAATGACGATTTGCCTGCAACAGGCTAAAACACACCTAGCAAAACCCAGTAAAACCTCTTTAAACCGGAATTCTAGTAGAGAAGAATTGTAATATCTTTAGGTAGGTGGCTGCTTAATGCATGGTGAAAGTCATGCAGAAAGCTCCTAGAGGAGCTTTCTGTATGACTTTCACCCTGTATTAAGTTGCCACCTGTCTCCAAGGCCGATATCAATACCAAGTTTAACGTCCGGTTTAGAGGGGTTTTGTACTGTACATTGAATCAGAGATTCCATTCTGCAGTGTGGATCCTGGTATGATGTCGAGGCTGTTTGATCGTCTGACTTTATATTTATGACTAGGTTGAAGATCTTGAAATAAACGAAAACAAAAGCGAAACAGAAAATTTGTTAGCATACTAATGGTTCATTGTTTTATTGAAGTTGAAGATACTACTTTGTTTATACTTAAATTACCTCTTTTGAAAAAGCAAATGCCCCAAACAAATAAACGAGAACAACAACCAATCATGGGTGCTTCTGTTTTTTTGCTCAATTTATTAAAACTGTAGATAGCCATGCAACCAATGCAAAAAATCTCTAAAAGTAGCTAAATACAACCCGTCACATTCACTTGTCTTTCGATGTTTTTATTGACTGGGAAATTCCAGACATTCCTGTGAGCACATGAGACTGACGCATCACGTGATGTTTTAAATATAGCTCGATTTCTTTGTTTTGTCGATCTTAATGAGTCTGATGGGGGCGTTTTTAAGCCAATAACACGGCAGTGCCTGCTAGGCTGACGAGACAAAGAACATTGCTTTTAAACTTTTTTTTTAATATTTGATTTGCACTTTCAAATGGTTTCACCGTACTCCTGCTAAACGCGACCGGACTGACATTTGAAAACAGATTGAATCCAGATGAGACACCGAGTAGCTTTGCATCTCATGTGGATCCAATCTGTTTGAAACTGCGATCAATAGTTTCTTAAACAAAATGCAAGCTATCCGGAAAAAATGATTACAGTGCATTTTTCAGCCGACGTCAGGTTTGAACGCTTGCTAGACTGATGAGACAAAGGCAATTGACTTTAGAACGAATTTCTGTATCGGGTTTGCACTTTTTACTATTGGAATGTGGAAAACAATTGCACTGTCATTTTCAAACAGTGTGGACCCAGATCCTGGAGGAGCCCTCTGATCAGGGTCTGCAGTTTGTCAATTAAAATCCACTCGCAAGGTTTACCCTTTCATATACGGGCTATACCAATAAACAATGGTGAACTATACCAGTCTGATATTTCAGCACTAAAAGGTTCACCCTTTTCGCTCATATAAACACCTTTTACACAATTTCAAACAGAGTAGACCCAGATCAGACGGCTCCTGCAGGATCAGGGTCACCTCCGTTTACTTATGAATTTATAATACACAAGTACATGTATGACTCTACATTTTCTACCAATACCATACCATCATGTGTACACTTGCCAATGTAAAACTTCAGCTAATAAATATTCATGATGTCATTATTTCTTGCATAAATATTGAACAAGCTTAACCCATTTCCTCATAGTTTATTTTAGATACAAATTTACCGAAAAGGAGCATTAACTAGAGAAAAGAAAAACTTTAAATTTTGTAGTTTGAAACCATTGTGATAAATAGAAATATTCAACAAAATATAAAAATGAGACATTCAGCAGACGACATCACTTTGCAGACGACATCACTTTGCAGACCAGACGACATCACTTTGCAGACGACATCACTTTGCAGACGACATTTGCTTGAACACTTTCCGTATTGAATATTCTGTTAGAAATAATAACATCATGAATATTGAATTCTCATGTAAGAAATAATGGCATCATGAATATTAATTAGATTACTTTGATAATGACAATACGAATTCAGGAATATATGGCAAAGGTAGAAAATGTAGGATCATATCTATATTGCTTCTTAAAGGGGAAGTCCCTACATTCGACACGTTTCAAAAGTGACTAAAAGATACAAAACTCATTTCTTTAAATTCTGAACAGAAGTATATCGCAAGAAAACCAATCAAATGAACACCGAAGAAGACACAACTTTCATATGTTTGATATGTTATTCGGCAATGTATTAGTATTTATTCGGCTCGCGTTTTAGTTTCTTTAACTGTTCGACCAAGGTCGATAATACTTTGTTGTAGTGTCGATGAAAACGGTTTATTTTGTATCACAGGGGCATTTTTCGATATAAGTTCAAATTGACAATCTTCATAATAATGATTGAACATAACAAATATTAAGTTTTATGACATTATTGAAAATATGAGTTCATTGTAAGGACTTCCTCTTTAAGCTAACAGAGCAGACCCTGATAAGACGGTTCCTATAGAAGCCCCGTCTGATCTGGGTCTCCTCTGTTTGCAAAGGCGTGAAAGTGCGTGTATATGAAGGAAATGGTTAAAACGCTCACATGCTTAATATCAACGATGTTTGGATAAATATACTTTCGTCTGGCAATTACTTTCTACCCTTTTTCGCCCTTCTTTTGCTGAAAAATAACGTTTACTAAAACCTTGACATGAACAAATTTAACCTACATCTAATTCGTTCAAGCTTTTTAACCCATTACCTCATAGGCTAGTTTTAGATCCAACCACTTTGAAAAAATCTACCAAAAAAGGAGCATTAACTAGAGAAAAGGAAAATTGTAGAATTCTGTAGTTTGAAACCATTGTGATAAATAGAGCATTTGCTCCTATAAGAGCAAATGCTCTATTTATCACAATGGTTTCAATAGGTGATTTTTACAGGGGTGTAGAAAGGCGTATTTATGGAGGAAAGGGTTAAGAAAGTGGCATTTAAACTGATTTGATCAGATGACGTCTATTCGATTGGGCATACAGGAATGTATTTTTCTCCGCGATCGGCTCCCGTCGGTTCTATATATTTTCTCGCACAAAGTCATTGAAGGCGAAAATGCAAAACATGGTGTGTTTGTTTTCCCATGGGTGGCTGTCAATACTCGACTATCAGCTACATGTACATACAAATGTATCAATATTGGGAAATGGAAATAAATGTCACCAGTAACAGCCAGAAAGAAATACAATTTTGACAATACACAAATTCATTCGCGGGCGAGAGAGGGAGAAATTATATATATACAGTATAACCCTTAAAGCGACCACCAAAAGTGGTATAATTCTGTGTTGTAGAGGCACGCGCTAGCTTAATGCAGGATGAACGTTATACTGAAAAGGGTCCTATGGGAGCTTTCTGCATTACTTTTGACCTGTATTTAGCTAGAATCTGCGTTACACACCCATACTTAGACCTGTTTCATTGCTAGTTAAGGCAGGTTGTGCTGTATACTGTATTATGATTACTCATAGTGCATATTGTTTTAGTTTACGTTTTGCCTGCGAAGCAACAGATAAAACTGCGTACTCAAATACTAAAATCGTCATTTCTCCACCAAACCCTATACTGTTACCACTCTTTAGAATCGTCTCGATGAACCGATTCTAAAGAGTGGTCACAGTACAGGGTTTGGTGGAGAAATAAAGGAGTTGTTCTTGATTTCTTTTAAATTTACACATCTTATCTGGACCTCTGGTCTGAGTACAGTGTACATGTACAGTAAAACCTCTCAATAACAACCACTAAATAACATCAAGTATTGTGTGTTAAAGGCAGGTGGATGCTTAAAGCAAGGTGAAAGTAAAACAGAACGCTCCTATAGGAGCGTTCTGTTTTACTTTCACCTTGCTTTAAGCAACCACCTGCCCAAAATACGAACTAATTAACACAATTTAGTGGTCGTTATAAAGAGGTTTTACGGTACAAGATTAAACTGGTAGATGTTCTAATATATGTACAAAGCATAACTTCATAATGTCTTATGATCGATGGTTTTATAAAAAGTGCGGGCCATTCTATATAAACTATAATCCATTTCCCGCTAACCGCAACCTTGACCGCATTTACAAACAGCTTGGGTCCTGACACCTATTCAGTAATTTCTCAAAAGCTTGAACCAATCTGAAAAATGTGAAATTACTCAAGATCAGAACTGAGCAATCAATTTTATAGATACAGTTCACTTATTTGTAATAAAACACTTATGTTAACTACGGTGATAATGATAAAAGACAGCAACGACGACGACGGTAATGATAATGATGATCATCATCATGATAATGATGAATGCCAATTTTGTAAATATTTGAGTTAAGCATACTCAAAATTATACTGATCATTTGAGTTGTATACGTCACACCTATCTGAAACGTATATGACAAGCATGAACTGCATTCCGCGTAAGCTGTTTACAGCGTAACAGTGCAGGTTTTCCAAAGAGTAATTTTGTAAACGTTGTTTGTTCCACAGAAATGTTTCCAGCTCTCTTTCTTTTTTTTCTTCAAAAAATATATAAATATCTACGCTTTCAAGAATGTCATTTTGTCTTGATTCAAGTTGTATTTTCCCTGTCTCTTTTGTTCATACAAAATATAGTACAATGACAGTGGGGCAGGCGAATTACTGTACTCCATAAATATTTATGTAAGAAATAATTACATCATGAATGTTTATTACATTAACCCTTTACCTCATAGGCTATTTTTAGATGCACCCTCTTTGAATAAATCTACCGAAAAGGAGCATTAACTAGAGAAAAGGAACATTTTAGAATTTTGTAGTTTGAAACCATTGTGATAAATACAGCATTTGCTCCTATAGGAGCAAATGCTGTATTTATCACAATGGTTTCACAAAGTGACTTTTACAGAGTCGTCAAAAGCCGTCAATATGAGGGAAAGGGTTAAATGAGCATATAGGACATGGACACGGGCAGTTTTGTCCATGATAGAAACTGTAGAATCATATCTGTTTTATATCATAAGCAAACAGCAGACCCTGATCTGACGGCTCGTACATGAGCCGCCGTCTGATATGGGTCTACTCTGTTTGCAAATGAGTAGAAAGGCGTATCTATGGATTAAAGGGTTAAGGATGTGGTGTTTTTAAAAATCAGATACCGGTGTATCTAGTTCAATTATCTTGGTAATTGATCCGCCAAATCAATATCGATCACCATGCTTATTGATCTGTACGCTAACTTGTGTTCTACTCTATCTGATTTACCTATACTGGGTTAAACCCTTTACTGATAGAGACACATTTCCAAATCTTTACAAACATAGTAGATCCAGATTGGACGGCTCCTCTAAGGGCCATATGAGCAGCGTCTGTTCTGTATCCTTATGGAATTATATAGATTTGATTATACAACGTCTGCCACGACAAGACTATTCTGAGTTTACAGTAACACCTCTCTATAACGGTCACTAAATTGCATCAAACATGTTGTATTAAAGGCAGGTGGCTACTTAAAGCAAGGTGAAAGTACTTTCACCTTGCATCGGATATCAACCATCAATGTGCTAGGTCCTAGGGGCGTAGCTAGACCTACGCACTTACGCACATGCGTAACGTCAATCTGAAAGGTGAAGACATGATTGTGGCCAAAATGGAACAAAAAAATCGAAGGCTAAGAGGGGTAGATTCAAGATTCAAAACACTTTATTAGTAACGTAAACATTTACATGTTTCTTGTTACATGATACAATTGATTGTATAAGAAATTATATATGTGACAGCAATGTAATCTAAATCTTACAAATATACCTGCAAATATAGATATCTAAGAATAATCAAAGAGAAATATATTTCTAAATCTTAACAAATTTCGACAAAGTTTGAGCCTGGACATAACTGTATACATGTACCGGTATATGAAGGAGGAATAGTATAAATCAAATAAACATTAGAAGCAAGAGGGGACAAAAAAAAGCAAAGTAGACTTTGATAAATGTTCTGTCTTGTCATGTAAGCTTTAACCCATTTCCTCATATTGACGCCTTCTGACCCCTCTGTAAAAGTCCCCTTTTGAAACTATTGTGATGAATAGAGCATTTTCCGGGGAGTATGCTCCCGGTCCCCTATAGCCACGGTGCGTACATTGGATTTGGATTCAGCTACGCTACTGGTCTCGTGCTGACTGTACTAACACAGATTATGCGTTGACTGTTTGCGTGACTCATATGTTAGTCATCTATTCTTGACTTCGTTTGACTATTCAAGTTTAACCCTTTGCTTAATACATGTTCATGCAAGACGTCATCCAATTATGAACATTAATTGGCTATCGTGCTAAGAAATGAATTACAATGGTACAACAGTAGATATTCAGATATGTAACATGTATGCAAACAGAGTATACCCTAATTAGACAGCTTATACCACAGCTGTCTGATTTTGGCTCTCTACTTTGCTTGCACAGGCGGAAACAGGTGAGGTCATCGGATTAACCCTCTCGCCGCCAAATTTCTAATTGTCGTCTGCAATCCAATTTTGTTAAATATCTTGGCAAAATAAGGAAATAAAATACATGGAAGTGCAAATTTCAAAGGAATAAAGCACAGATATAGAAATAGTGTTGGAGACAATAAGTGAAGTCCCTGATTAGATGCCGCCTTGAAAAGGTGGCGTCTGATCTGGGACTGCACTATTTATCGTGGAGCATTTTTGCGACATTGGCGGTGAAAGGGTTAAGGGTTAAATTACAATTATGTTATTAATCATTTGCCTTATGAATATTTATTAAAACATATATACACGCATGAGTATGAACAAGAAATTTCCATTTAATGTCACATGAACAAGCGAACGATTTACCTTGACAGAAAATATAGTCAGATCTATAATATCCCTTAAACAAACAGAACAGCTTATGCATGAGTTGTCTGGTCTTGATCAACTCTGTTTGCAAAGACGAAAATGCGTTTCTATCAGGTAAAAGGTTGTAAATAAGCTAATCCGACAAGATTATGCGATTAGCATTTCTTCTATACCTTTAGCTTGTCGGGTTACTTTTCCCCGCTAAAAATTGGGCTCGTTTCATATTTACTTCTTATCAAGCCATTGACGAATCTGTAACCCATTCTCTCATACTGAAGCCTTATTGCGCCTCTGTAAAAGTCATTTTTGAAACCATTGTGATAAATGGAGCATTTGCTCCATAGGAGCAAATGCTCCATTTATCACAATGATTTTAAAACTACACAATTCTAAAATTCTTCTTTTCTATAATTAATGCTTAGTTTATGGTAGATTTATTCAGAGAGGCTGGGTCTGAAAATAGTCTAGGGCGGAATGAGTTAATTACTTTTGCCAACAGTTTGGATCCAGATTAGACAGTGGTAACTCAGCAATAATGGGTGGAGCTTGACCTAGTCATGTGGCAAATTAGACGCGTAAATTCCAACATTTTCAATAAAAGCTCCTTATTTTCTCCACCAAACCCTATACTGTAACCACTCTTTAGAATCGTCTCTTCCAGTCGATATTAAAGCATGGTCAAAGTGTAGGGTTTGGTGGAGAAATGGCGATTTTGATATTTGGATACGCACTGTTATCTGTAGCTCTGTAAAGGGTTAAACGAAATTAAAAGTTTGAATCTTACTATGACGGTCAATACTACTTGATGGCACGTGTGTACTAGAACCCTCTAATGCGACCACTTATCCTTTATCTGATTAATACTGAAGTAAACAAATAAATACCAGGTACTATGAATACTAATTAGCTGAATACACTATCAGCATAATAAACAAGGGAAGTTGTTTTACTGTGGTATACACTGTAGAATCAGATCTATATTATTTCATAAGCATACTAGAGTAGTCTGATCTGGATCTACTCTGTTTGCAAATATATATTGAGTATGTGGCTAACCGTGTCAAATATCAAATACATGTACACTTTATCCATGAAAAGGCGATCTACATTGCACTAGCTCTTATCGCAATAGAACTGAATACGTTTTTAGCTCGTCTGTATTTTAAAAAAAGCTATTGTCGTAAATTCGGCGCCCGCGTTGTCGTTGTCGCTGTAGTCGTCGTTGTCGTCGTTACCATCCGGGAACTTGAACGTTGGCTATAATTTCTTTACTATTAACACAAATCTTTTGAAATTCCACACACTTGTTCATGCACTGTCACAAGTGCTACATTGGAACACGAGGTGCTCTTGATTAAATATAACAGTAACTATTCCATTTTCTAATTCGAGGAAAATCTGCTTGGCGCATATCAACTTAAACCTTGTGAAAAGTCATGCAACACTTCGCTCATGTCTTTTTTTCAAATTCAATTAGCGAATAGGGAGTATTTTTCCAAGACAGATGATAATCGGATCTGTAAAATATAAGCAAACAGAGCAAACTCTGATCAGACAATTCTTACAGTAGCTGTCTGTTCAGGTTCTACTCTGTTTGCAAAGGCGTATAAAGGACAATACTAACGAATAAAGGCATAATATTAATTGAGTCACTAAAGGGTGTAGCGAGTTCGATGAGTCACCCATAGTGTTCGATTTCTGTCTTTATTCACTGAAAACAATAAATGAAACTTCGTCCGCTTTTGTTAGCTGATATGACACATGATAATTCCACGATTTAATCAGTCACCTTTTGCTTGCTGGACAAATGTTTGTTTAGCAAAATTATTATCTTATGAATTTGGTAAAAAGCTATCGCACATCTAAAGCGATTTATTTGTAAATTTCCATTGTATATAAAAAAAACTTATGCACGAGTACAGGTAACAGGTTATTCTGATTAGACGGTACTCTAGTCGTCTGATCTGGACCCAAGCTATATGAAAAAGTTGATACGAACTCTCGCTTTAAGAGATCAATGTAAACCCTTCTACTGCTAAGCGCAGCGTGATGAGCGTTTGCAAACGGTTTGGATCCAGATGAGATACCAAGTAACGTGTCGTCTCACGAGGATCCAGGCTGTTTGATGATCGGTCAGTAGTTTCTGAAAAGCTTCAACGAATCGGAAGTCGGTAAAAACTTCAGTAAATCAGAGATTGAGCAGTTTGCCAATAAGCATGCTGGATGTTAATGATAGAATTACTCATAGGTTATAGTATAAAACGGCCTTTCGTTTGAAAGATACACCACAGCGTTAAGTGTGAAGTTTAAATGGGTTTAAATTAACAGTTTAATAATTGGAGTTGTGTAGTACATTTTAAATCTTTTCAATTCGCCGCGTTAGTGCTTATTGTTAACTATACATATTGGGATATTTTATCTATGATATTGTAAAAGATAGGTCATATCATTTACAACCTTGTCATAGTAAATTCGACTTGACTTGCTTTTGCAAACAGATTGGATCCAGATGAAATACCAAGCAACTCGTCGTCTCATCAAAATCCAAGTATTCTGACACTGGGTCAAAAGATTTAGCGAATCAGCAGTAAGTAAAAACTGCTTCTGGTCAGAGTTTGAGCAGACATCATTTTTTTTAACCCTTTCGCTGCCAAACTCTGTCGTCTGCTAACTCTGTCGTCTGCTACAGAATTTCATTCTTTTGATTTTCTTCATTTTTGTTTCAAAACCATAGTAACAGTAACAAACAGTTTGGATCCTGATGAGACGCCGAATTACTCGGCGTCTCATCTGGATCCAAACTGTTTGCATAGGTAATCACAGATCCGGCATTGGCAGCGAAAGGGTTAATAGGTGTTATATTACATGCATATACTCTTTTCTTCGTTTCTGTTCTTTACGTGCTAGAACCTCTTTCCTTCCTTCATGTGTGTATATAGATTTCACTGGCGTTGTTTTTAATACAGTAAACCCCCTCTAATGCAACCACCTAAACTAGGTATAATTCTGGGTGGTGGAGGCAGGTGGTAGCTCAATGCAGGACAAAAGTAATACAGAAAGCTCCTAGAGGAGCTTTCTGCATTACTTTTGTCCTGCATTAAGCAACCACCTGCTTATGAAGACAACCATGTTGATTCAATTCATGTAAGAAATAATTTAAATGGTATTTGTAGACAGGATTGTTTTTGTTTTGGGAACAAAATGTACATTAGGGCCTATTATAATTTCATAAGAAAACAGAGCAGACCCTGATCAGGGTCTTCTCTGTTTGCAAATGCGTGAAAAGGCATTTATATGAAGGTAAGGGTTAGCTGACACCACGCTGTGCAAAAATAATGCCTGCCAAAAGTTTGATCTGTTACAATTATGACTACGTCCGATTCGATAATTGAGCTTTTAAGAAACTATTGATCAAATGCCAAATAGCTTCGATCCTGATGAGACGCCGAGTTACTTGGTGTCTCATTGAGATCCAAACTGTTTGCAATTTAGAGTGGCGTTAAGGTTTTGGAATCAATCCTCATGAAATATTCTTATGCAATTAGTTTCTGCTATCGATGTGCGCGTTATTTAGTGTAGGTTTTTTGTCCGCTTAACCCTTTCGCCGCCAAATAAATTTCGTCCGTTAAGATTATCATCTGCTTCAGGTTTCAAATGGCAGCTGTCTTCAATTTCCATATAAAAACAAAATTGGAATGCTAAAAATATTGGACCTTGATGAGACAACGAGTTACTCGGCGTCTCATCTAGATCCAAACTGTTTGCAAAGGTCATCACGTTTTCGCCTATGGCGACGAAAGAGTTACCTCTTTCAACTTCGACTATCAGATCGACACACAGGGCTTGCTGCAGTGGGCGAATATGTAATTACATTGCAAACAGTTTGGATCCACATGAGACGCCGAGTAACTTGGCGTCTCATCGGGATCCAAAATGTTTGACACATCATTTACGTTTTAAACAAAATTGAAAGAAGGTCCACTCTGAAATTTCAAACAGGCGGCATGTGTTTGCAGACGAAGATTACTTGGCACCAAAAGAGTTTACTATTGATCTGATCTATTTTGGTTTCCATTCGACCTAATTCTGTACCACTTTACAAAATCGTTATATATTCATTCAATATAGATACCATAGAGTCTCGCTTAATAATGAACGTATGTGACATTAAAAGCTGGTGGTTGCTAAATGTATTAATACTACATGTACTTAGCTTAATATTTATGATGTGATATGAACAAGACAATACAAGATTTGGCAATAGTAAAACTATAGAATCAGATACATGTATATGGAATTCCATAAGTAAACAATGGAGACCCTGATCAGATGGTTCATACAGTGGCATTCTGATCAGTACATTAAAAGGCGTTTCTATGGAATGATGGGTTAAGAGATCAAACATGTTTATTGTTCAGACTTCACAACTGAAACAGATGTTGCGTAAATTACTATTGAAAACGGACGTTTCTTTTCTTTTCAGATTGGAATACAACCATATAATGGCATCACCCAAACCGAAAGCATCACCGCAAGACAATCTGCTGAGCTGTCCGATATGCATGGACACCTACAAGACCCCGCGTATGTTACCATGCCAACACACACTATGTGAATCATGTCTACATACCTACATCGTCAACAAATCTAAAGAGCGCGTGCTTGTCTCTGATTTCCCTTGCCCCGTGTGTCGGGCAAGTACACCCGCCCCTCGGGCATTTACAAGGATTGACACATGGTCTACACTCTTTCCTTTGAACCACTTGCTAGTGTCATTGTTAGACACAAACTTTCAAGAGATAATGGAAAAGAGGGAATTCGGAGTTGACAAGTGTTCTGACCATACCGGAAAAGTTATAGAGTTTTTCTGCACGGAACATAATCAGAAACTATGCAGCAAATGTTTCAAAAACGCCCACAGGCACTGTGATATAATTGATATTGAAGACCATATTGAGTTTACTTCACGGTTCAATACTGTGAAGTGTGACGTCGACAACGTGAATACATATCTCAGTCACGTGATTACACATCTGAGGTCAAATATTGAGCATATGGCGCAACAAAAATCGGCCATTTTAACGGAAGTCAAAGATTTTCGCGGGAAGGTTGAAGCACTGCTAAACACCTTTGAAACTGATATAAAAGACCATGCCAACGTCCAACATGACGGAGAAGTAGTCGTTCTAAAAGCTCAATGCGAAAAATATGAGCGCATAAAGGCCGAAATTGAAGTGTCCCAAAAGTCTCTCAAACAACTGCCTATATCTGGTGACATTGCACAATCATTAGAATCCATATCTACTATTGAAAACGAAATCAAAAGTCACGTTTCTTTCTTGAATGGTTGTCACTCAAATATAAGGCTAACACGACTTGAGTTCGCAATTGAAAGTGAGCTGATTACGTTTCTGAATAGCTTTAATCATATTGGAAATGTTCACGTTACCTATTTTGATGCAAATCTAAAATCGCCGCCAGAACTGCTTCCAAGGGACACAACTCCAACTGACAATTCGGTATCGTCTTCGACAGAATTATCTGTTACTCCCACCAGCGATCAGTCACCCAAAGGAGTACGTCATCGCTCACCAAGGGCTATCATATGCGCTCGCCCTTCAGTCTCTACAACAAGTCAAATCACAAACACCCAGCCATCCCGAACCCCACCACGCACCCACAAGGAGCCAAAAAGACCGCTTACGGTACCCATTGAATCTACCGCCCCTACACCAATATTACGGCCACGCCCTGAACGCCCAGATACCCGCTGTATACCCCATTTTCTTCCCAGGGCCTTCTCGAGTCCCGTACAAGGTCACAGGAACAATGGAACACTCAGAGATAGCGGTGCTCAGACTGACACCGAACAATGCAGCGAGCGCACAATGGAGCAAAACAATTTGCCTGACGGCGGTGATCAGCCTTCTTCGCCCCCAGCTCAGGACCATAAACCACCAACCGCTGGTTCGAATAAATCGTCCTTCATTGATAGACGGCACAGCAATGGCGGGCGTGTTTGGCACTACGTTAACATGAGAACCGAGGGACTGGATTCAACTGGACCTCTGGACATGTCTACATCATCGGAACCAGGCGAACCGTCATCAGGATGGCTTATTCGCCACAGGATTAACTCTTTGTCGGATGCTTCTTCCGGGAGTAGTTCGTCCTCCACAGATCAAAATGTCGTAAGTCGCATGGTCCGAAATTTTCAAGACCATCCTAAACCGAAACCCTCAGACGGATCTCCACTGTATGAAAACACACCTGCCGGAGGCAACGGGGTCATGACCTATGCGTCAGCCAATAGGAAGAGCGTTGATAGAAAACTTGAACATCTGTCACATTCCGAACACACTTCGAAGAAATGCTACAAAGTCAGTGAGGTCAGTATACGGACTCATGCAGATGTTCAAGACTGTACGGTCACTAGCTCCACGGAGATGTCAGACGGGAGGATTGTCCTGGTCGACTGTAACAATAGCCGCGTGAAATTGTTCTCAAGGAAGCTGGAATACATTGCCCATACTGACACTCCACTCGAGCCTTGGAACTCTACCAGCCTGTCAAGCGATGAAATTGCCGTGACAGTCCCGCTTGGAAAAGCTATCCACGTCATGAGGCTGCACGATTCGTCTCTTGACATTGTCCGGCGCATTGAAACCCGAAGAGAATGTTGGGGTATATGTTACATTGACGGAAAGTTGATTATCACGACGAAAGATGACGGTAACTCCATCGTCTTCCTTGACAGAAATGGCCGAGAGCTCCAAATTGTCAATTTTGCATCGAGAGAGAATCCGCATATCCTTAGACCTGTTTCCCTCTCCACCGGTCGGCGAGACCACGTCGTTTTCGTGTCGTGTGAAGGTCAGTCTGGAACCAAAGGTTCCGTTGCCAAGATGTCCCTCACAGGTGATGTCTTGCAAGTTGTTACGTACAAAGATTTAGATAGACCGTACAGTACAACGGTTGACGATCGTAACAACTTGTACGTAGCTGCCCTGCGATCCTCGAATGTAACCTTGGTGCCTGAAGTCGGTGGTCACGTGGAGACGTTGTTGTCGAAAGAATCAGGACTGAGCCGCCCGCAACATATACAGTGCGTAAGCAGGGAGGGGTCTGTGACCTTCCTGTTGTCCGAAAGGCGGTCAGACCATGTGGTATTTTATGAACTTAAATAAGCCATGCTTGCCTTAAATACAATATTCATTATGCACGAGTTTCTAAAAGCTTAGATGTTATCGATGATTTACATGCTTATTATGTAAATCAAAGACAGCAAAATTGTATATGCATAAATGTAAAAACGAGAATTTCGATATAATAATGTGCCTAATAGCTGTTGTTCATTACCTCTTACTCCAAGTAACGCCTTTGCAAACGGAGTAGACCCAGATCAGATGGCTCTTGTAGCAGCAGTCTGATCAGGGCCTGCTTTGAATGCTTATGGAATAGTAAAAATCTGATTCTACTGTCTCTGCTATAACCAAAACCTTCTGTGTTAATTTGTCATTATAAAAATTCAGCAACTTACTATTCAAGATCTCATTATTTCTTATATTAATATTCATGGGAGTGATCGAAGGGTTGAATATCGGTGTACAGTATATTGTATGTACTAGATATCAGTATGTGTTACTTTTTCATATATTGTACTGTTGTTTGTTTGTACAACTTATTTTATCCAGACAGTTTGTAAGTTACAGCATTCCATCACTTCAGAGTAAGACCTGAATGGGGTTCCTTCAGTAATATGGGAAAATAACGGGTTAACCCATTCCCTCATATGCCATCTTTAGATTGAGCCTCTTTGAATAAATTTACCGAAAAGGAACATTTAATAGAAAAATGGAAACATTTAGAATTGTGTAGTTTAGAAACCACTGTGATAAATAGAGCATTTGCTCCTATGGAGCAAATGCTCTATTTATCACAATGGTTTCAAAAAGTGACTTTACAGAGGCGCAAAAGACGTCAATATAAGGGATTGGGTTAATCTGAATGGCAACCAGAGTAGATACTAATTACAGGACTTTTCTGATCTAAATCTACAATGTCTGTGAATCCCAGTTCACCCGTGTCTCGAATATTATATACTAACAAAGAAACACGAAGAAATAAACGTTATAGCCAGGATTTTTTTCTATTTTAAGTGTGTATTTTGTGAGATGGATTATACAGTTGAACTTCGATATCTCGAATTTCAAGGGATAATGCAAGTTACTTCGAGATAACAAAAGTTCGAGTCATCCGATTTCTTATCTGGAAAATTTCACAAGTTCACAGCTTAATGCAGATCTAAAGTAATACTGAATGCTCCTGTAGTAGCTTTCATCATCACTTTCGACCTGCATTAAGCTGTCACACGTGTTTCTAGATATGCGTAGTGATACATTTTAGAACAATTATGTATTGTAAATTTTGGAAGGACCGAACTTCTACTTCGAGTTATGCGAGTATTAACCCATTCCCTGATATTGACGAGTTTTGACGACTCTGTAAAAGTCACTTTGAGAAACCATTGTTATAAATAGAGCATTTGCTCCTATAGGATCAAATGCTCTATTTATCACAATGGTTTCAGACTACAAAATTCTAAATTGTTCCTTTTCCCTAGTTAATGCTCCTTTTCGGTAGATTTATTCAAAGAGGCTGTATCTAAAAATAGCATATGAGGTAATGGGTTGAGATATGGAAGATCAGCTGTACCATGTTTGCAGTCTGGCTCAAACAACAAACTACGATAGCGTTTTCTTTTAGTTGTTGGTTAATGTTTATAAACTGATTTGCATCCTATGATTGTTTACACTTTTTTACTTGTATTTAATATTGTATTTTTTGCGTGTACAGTAAATTCTCACTAATGTGACCACTAAGTCTAGATTTTTAAATATGTGTTAGCTAAATGCAGGATAAAAGTAATGTAAAAAACTCCTATGACTGGTGTCTGCATTACTTTTGTCCTGCGTTAAGCCACCACCTGATTTTTAAGACTCCTGTGATCAATAAATGAATGGCTGATTAGGAATATCGTTAGCATCATATTGTAAAGAACAGATATTCAATCATAAAACTGAATATTATATGCATACAGGGGCTGAACTACAGATAAAGATGCGTACCCAAATACTAGAATCGTCATTTCTCCACCCAACCCTATACTGTGACCACTCTAAAGAGTGGTCACAGTATAGGTTTGGGTGGAGAAACAAAGGAGATATTTTTGAAAATGTTTTAATGTTCGCATCTTCTCTGGGCCTCTGTTGATAAATTGTCACGTTAACCCTTTCGGTGCCAAATTTCTCATTGTCGTCTGCAATCGAAGTTTGTTAAATCATTCGATAAAAAAAGGAATTGAGATAAATAGATGCAATTTTCAAAGGAATAGAGATTGAGACGAAAAGGGAAGTCCCTGATCAGACGCCGCCTTGAAAAGGCGGCGTCTGATCTGGGACTGCACTATTTGTCGTGATGCATTTATGGGACATTGGCGGCGAAAGGGTTAACCCCTCGAATACGGGACACGACAGTACTAGCATTAACACCCAGTGTAGATTCAGATCAGAGGAAGCCTAGAGAAACTCTGTGATCAGGGTATGTACTGTTTGTAATTCAAAATTCTCTCACAAATTATATCCTTTCATACTGAGTGGAGCCTAGCGTTAAACACTGTCACACCATTCCTATTTGAAATTCAGCCAGCATTCAAAGGTCAATGCCAATAGTTAGATTATTTGTCTTAAATCTTTACTCCATGAATATTCATGAAAGAAATAATGACATGATGAATATTTATTACTTGGTTATTTTATAATGACATATGGAATAAGGATTTGCTTTTTTGCAATGAAGAAAATATTCCAAAAAAGGGAATTAATATATTACATAAATACCTGAATTGCTCTGATCTAATATTGCGACCACTAAGGGCCTTTTTCAAAGATTATCATGTCAAAATACGCGTCACATTTTTGTTACATGCATTCAGCCATAAAATCAAAGAGAATAATATGTGACGTGTATTTTGACATGATAATCTTTGAAAAAGGCCCTTAGTGGTCGAAATATTAGATCAGAGTAATTCAAGTATTTATGCTTTTTTGGCCAAGAGAGAAACTGTATAATCGGGTGTTTATTATTTCATAAGCCAACAAAGCAGACCCTGATCAAGCGCCTCCTGCTGGAGCCGTCTGATCTGAGTCTGCTCTATTTGCAAAGACGTAGAAAGGGGTATTTATGGAGTGAAAGGTTAAGCAGCTCATGTGATGATGTAAAGTGAGGGTGCTTGATTATATTTATACACAATTGTTTACATAATATCAACTAGTTTATACGTGGATGAACTTTTTATAATCAACTTTTTTCAAGTTAACATTGAATCCTTGATATCCTATGCAACCTATGCACCATTTTGGCAATATGAGACTTTTAATACTTTTTTCATTATCACTGGTTAGCAGGGTACACCTAGATGGTCAGACGCCATATTTCCTGTTCTAGTAAATCAATGTCGACATCTGCCCCCTCTAAGTGACATTATTATCGTGATATGTAGCTAGATAAACATTAACCCTTTACCTGTTTAATATTCATATAAGAAATAATGACATCATGAATATTTATTAGCTGTTTTTTTGTAATGTAAGATTATCAATGGAAGTGTTTGCCTTGACAAAAAACTGAAGATCCAGGTCTATATCATGCTATAAGCAAACAGAGCAGACCCTGATCAGACGGCTCCTACAGGAGCCGTCTGATCTGAGTCTACTATGTTTGCAAATGCGTGAAAATGCGTTTATATGAAGGAAATGGTTAACCCTTTCGCTGCCAATGCCGGATCTGTGATTACCTATGCAAACAATTTGGATCCAGATGAATGTCTACTCAAATATGGATCTGGTGCAATTTTGTCTGCTTTCGATTCCATGCAGCTTTTGAGAAAATATTGACCGTGTGTCAAACAGCTTGGACCCTGGTGAGACATCGAGTTCCTCCCAGTCTCATTGGGATTCAAGCTGTTTTTCAAATGCAAGTCACGCTACAGTTAGCGCATAAGGATTTACAACAGATATTTTTGTGCATTATTATAGTATTTGCACTAGTAGCATTAATTACATGTTAGGCCTGTCAGAGGCAGTTGTGATAGTTTGTTTTCTAGTTTGACCCTTTACTGCGTAGGTACACCTTGAAGAGTAGACCCAGTTCATGCCGCTCCCTCCTGTAGAAGCCACCTGGTCAGGGCCTACTCAATTTGCTTATAGAATCATATACATATACTTCTCATGCTTATGCTATGTGCAAAACATAATTCCGTGTTCACAGAGCAACAGATAAAGGTGTTTACTCAAATACTAAAATCGTCATTTCTCCACCAAATTCTATGATGTAACCACTCTTTAGAATCGCCTCGAAGGGACAAGTCGAAAGAGTGGTCACAACATAGGGTTTGGTGGAGAAATAAATAAGTTTTTCTTGAAAATGTTTTAAGTTACGCATCTTATCTGGACCACTGGTTCATATGCCATTATGGAAACCAAACTAACGAATATCCTTGATTTCATTATATCTTACATGAATATTCGTGGGGTAAAGGATCAGAATATAGAATGTTCTATTAACCCTTTTACCGTCGAAGTCGCAAAAATGCACCACGACAAATAGTGCAGTCCCAGATCAGACGCCGCCTTTTCAAGGCGGCGTCTGATCAGGGACTTCACTTTTTGTGTCAGTCTCTATTTCCATATATGTGCTTTATTCCTTTGAAATTTGCATTTATTTATCTCATTTCTTTATTTTACCATATGATTTCACAAAATTCGATTGCAGACGACAGTTAGAAATGAAATTTGGCGCCGAAAGGGTTAACATCTAAGCGTTGTATGTGCTATTTCGGAATACTGTAATACTATTATGCATGTGTTTAAGCAGATATGGAATTAATTTCCATTCCGTCCGTTGACGTGTATTGTTCACTTTACAATTTTGATACTAGTGTGCTTTATGTGGCCATTGAATTACTTAGCGTTTGTGAGATTTGTAATTTAACCATTTACTTCATGAGTACTGATGTAAGAAATAATGATAGCATCTACATGTACATGTACATTATTAAATTGATTTTATAACGGTAAATAAACACAAGAAAGTTTGGCTATGACACAAACTAAAGAGTCAAATTTATATTATTGCATAAGCAAACAGGGCAGACCCTGGTCAGACATCTCTGTTCAAATCTTTCATACGGATATATTCTGTTTGCAAAGGCTTTGATTCGTAAGCGTATCCATTGAGTAAATGGTTGAAACCCATTTTTATATTATCATTACAGTAAAATCGGTCTATAGCAACCACTTAATTGATAAAACACAGTCTATACAAGCAGGAGTTGCTTATTTGAGAACTTTCATTCTGCATTAAGCTACCACCTGCCTTAAATCTTTCCTTTATATAAACGTCTTTTCATGACTTATATGAGCGTCTTTGCATGGCTTTGCACAGATAAACCCCTGATCAGACAGCTAGCTCCTTGTAGGAGTCGTCTGAACAGGGTCTGCTCTGTTTGCCTATGGAATTTAGCTTAGAGATTTGACTCTACAATTTCTGCCAGAGTCAAAAACATTCTACTTTAATTCATCATTGTAATATTTCAGCTTATACATAGTCATCATGTAAATATATCTAACATAAATATTCATGAGGGAAGGGTTTAAAACCCAGACATAGATATCTTTTGAGTGACCGTTGTAGAGACGATTAACCAATTCCCCCTAGACTATTTTAGACCAACCTCTTTGAATTAATCTACCGAATTGTACCCGTAGTTTTTAAACCATTGTGATAAATATAGCATTTGCAGCAACTTTTCTACACCATGTATTATTTTCAAATAAATGCTAAGTTACTTCACTGAAAGAATGACTTTCTACAAGTTTGCACAAGAAAACATAACATACACACGTCCTGTCTGAGACTAGTTGTCTGATCCAGGTCCATATTGCTTGACGACCTTAAGCATATGCGATAGTTTATTTTTTAAATTTATAAACAGTGAAAAGCCGGACCATGGTCAGACACTGCAGTGGTTGGTACAATAATGGAGATTCTGTATATATATGTACTTTTCTTGTGACACAGGTCACGTTTTTACTCTTTCTCTGTTGATTATTCATTCAGAAATAACAAATTATGGAAAGCAATAACTTGAATTTTATAAAGACACCATTCAAATGGAATTGTTTACCAATGTATAAACTATATAATAATATCAGATGCCCAGATAAGACGTGTACATTAAAATATGTTCAAGAATAACTCCTTTATTTCTCCACCAAACTATTATTGTTACAATCTTTAGAAGCGTGGGCATAACGTGGGGTTTGGTGGAGAAATGACGAATTTATTAAAGGAATACACATATCTATCTATTGCTCTGAATATACACTAGATAACATTAGCAAACAGAGTAATCTCAGATCAGACCGCTCCCTACGGAGCCGTCTGATCTGGGTCTACCCTTTTTGAAATGGCGTCAAAAATCGTCTCTGCTGTGATGAGGTTTAAACAACTTAACCCTCATCCTGCTGAAAAAAGGATGGCTGCTTCATTAACCTCTGACCTGATAGATCTGCTGTATATTGAACTTACTTGTAACTCCTTCAAGCTCCTTTTTGAAGTATTGACCGTGTCCAAAATAGTGTGAATCCTGATGAGACGCCGAGTTACTTGGCGTCTTATCTGGGGCCAAACTGTTTGGAAATGGCAGATAGGTTGCACTTAGTATGATACTGGCTATACCAACGTTTGTCCTTGACTAGGGCATTGTTAGTCTATAATATGCAAATGCCAGAATTAGGAATGGCATTTAATGTGTGATGTTTTATTTTTGATGTGCTTTTTGGTGTAAGTATATGGTGATTTAGATGAAGACTTATAGTGTAAGTGCCATTTTGTACTTTTGTAAAAAAAACCCACAATGCTTGATGAATAAAGTAAACTTGTCGTAAATACTATATGTTTTATTTCTATGCCGGTAGTCTACACATGTATAGATTGCATAATACAAATGCATGAAGCTTATATTCCTAGTGATGCCTTTCAGGACTTTCATCAGCAAAGAAAGCTGTCCCCAAAGTATGTTATTCTTTCTTAGCTTCAGTAGGGAATTCGAAGATTATACGTCATGATGACAAACGTTGAAAATGCTATATCGAAACAATTATTCAATAAAGGATACCTTTATTCAATAATTAAAAGTATTTAGCGTCACCATTTCATAAAACACGATTTGGTCTGTATAACAATATATCTTTCTGTGTAAAACATATATACATATGTATGGTCTATAAAATAATAATTATGTTCTAATAAACTGTTTATATGGTTGTATTGTTTAAACAACCCAGTCTATAGCTATCATTATGGGTAACGACTTGTAAATGTAGACTGGACAATTTAATGTGGCAGCCTCCATTGTAGTCAACCAACCGGCAGTTTACAAAATGAGTTCATTCCATAAGCCTTGTCAGAGAACCCAAGTGTCCTTGGGGATGAATGTCTTGTGGAGACATGCATTTAACTATATTGCATGTCTATATACCTTTCTCAAAATGTATGCATATCAGAAATACCGCTTTCAGAATGAGACTTACCCCTTTCCTCCATGAATATTCATGTAAGAAATAATGACGTCATAAATACTAATTAAGTTAATTTATTATAGCAGCATATAGACACGGGAATTTTAGCCATGTCAGAAACTTAAGGACCGTATCTATATTATCTCATAAGCAAACAGAGCAGGTCCTGATCAGACGGCTCCTATAGGAGCCGTCTGATCTGGGTCTACTCTGTTTGCCAATGCGTAGAAAGGCGTATTTATGGAGTAAATGGTTAACCGGCACATATGTAAACATTGCCCAGGTATAAACATGCAGCATGGCCACTCCAGTGAACAGTGGTCAGCTGGTTCTTTGAATTGGTCAAATGGTCAAAATTATGCACTCACTATTTTTATAAACGTTTATTAATTTTAATGTAAAACCCCACAAAATACTAAACCCCTCTTTTTTATCATTCCCCACAAAATTAATCCCCTTTTAGTGCGAATATTAGCCGAGAAAATGCATGACTGGTTTTAGGTGCGGACCAATTGTAAAAGTGGGCTAGACTTTTTGACCATTTTGGGTGCGGACCAATTGTAAAGTCTAGCCTATGACATCATCGTTTTGGTTGTAAATAGAAATAAAACTGGGGCACGTAATTCAAACTGAGGATGACAGTGTCTCCGCCTAGAAAGGTAAGAATAGATATTTACTTCAGTGTGAGCACAACACATGTATTTCCGGTTAATCCCAGAAGTAACTGACCTTAAAACCTTGAAAAATCCTTTAAATCCTTAAAATTCAATGAAAACACAAATACGTCTGTTGCACTACACTATTTTTATTTAAATCACGTACGTGACTGTCACATGGTCATACTTCCTAAACGAAGCGGGGTCCACTATCGCAAACTGCTAATCGCCTATATATGCTTTTGTTTGGAAATAGTTAACTTCAGAAGAAATTGTTTGTTTGATTTAATCTGTATTTTCATCATCATATTTTGAAAGACAAATCATTGAAACATTTAAAAAGGGTACCAATTTTGTTTCAATAATATATTTTGGAAAATAAAAAATATTTTAGGTAAAATTAAAGATAATTTGTAGATTATCATCAACCTGTTTTAACAAAATGGGGCGATTGGAAGGGGTTTATTTTCTATTTCAGATGTTTATTTTTAAAAAACAATTCTGGCCAAGGAAATTTTAAGTATTTTTTCCAAAACACAATCTGAAAAAAATGAGGTGGTGGCCAACCAAAGTGAAAAATATGAAAAGTAGTTTCCCGATTATCAGGTAGTAAACATTGATTTTATTGACTTGTTTACAAACTGCATCATTACTGGTTCCCAGTCATTCAGGGCAAATAAGCCAAATATTGCTTTCACAATTTCCACATGCCTTGTTTCATTAACCAATCACTTCATGTTTGAAATATACAAAGTAGTACATACTCTTGGTAATATGTATACCGAACATTTTATTTATCCATAACGTTAAATATGCAAAGTATGATACCGCCCAACTTGTGCGTCATTACCAGTTTTATGCAAATTACGATACCGCCCAACTTGTGCGTCATTACCGGTTCCACGAGGATACAAGTATAATTACTAATAATACCACGAAGTAAATACAGCTGTATTTACTTCGTGATAATACCAATTATATATAAATCATATACACATTTTTAACAAATGAACATTTGCAAAGAATATATACAATTTTAAACGCCATACATTTTAGCAATATTTTTTAAGAATATATTTATATATAAATACACAACAAATTATAAAATGTTCTGTTTAAACGTTTACCTTTTAGAACAAATATCTATAATTATTGAATAAATATTTTATTAAATAAAATTGTTTGGAAATAGAATATCGCCAAGTTCGTCTTGCCTTACATAAAGATCACTGGTAGCGTTCATCAAACTATTATAATTTATAGTATGAAATAAACACTGTCAACCGCACTTGTAAACAATAGCGCTCTGTCGGGTTTCTGGACGACTCGGCACCAAACCTACTCGGCCCCTTGACAATTCGGCCCCAAGACGACTCGGCACCATGGTCAACTCGGCCCCTCCCAATATTTTACCCTAGACGATTCGGCACCTATTTATTTTCATTAATTTTTGTTATCAAATTTACATTTTCCCTGTCAGTCAATCAATAAAATGAACTTATAAGGTGGATCCAGATCATTGTTATAAATTATTATTACGGAACATTGATTTAGATTAAATACACCCGGTAAATTCAGGTTTGATGAAGAGATGCTAAATACTTCGGTTTGGATCCCGATCAATCAATTTCAAACTGAAGTTATTTTCAGATCATACAATGAATTATTGGCACAGAACGTTGATTTGGATCCCTTTTGCTGTACGTTCACATTTATGTTATGTTCGGTAGGGCGTAATATTTAATATTATTTAACTATTTGCCTGCTCTCGGTTATTTACTCACTAAGGGTGATTACCTTTGCTAACAGTTTGGATTCTGATTAGACTCCGAGTAACTTGGCATATCATTGATCAGAATCCAAGCTGTTTGTCACTGAGATTATATTTCGCAAAGAAATGGCAGAATAAAATAAAGTTTTAAAATTCCAGCAGATAATATAGCAGATGACAAAATATAATGTACCAGACAAAAAAATTACTTAGCACGCTAAGAGTAAATATAACGAGAAGGTAAACGGTTGGGGTCTCGACCAATCAGTTGCTAATTGGATTATGTGAAAACGAACTCACGGTATAACATCAAAGTGGGTGTACAGGTGTTAAATAACCTTCCAGTAGAACAATTATGCAAGAATTATCACAATAAATCTTTATAATGGAGGCTAAAGTAAATGTGAAAACGGTAAGTAACATAATTGGCAATTAATTTAATAAATTATCTATCTTTCATAAATGTCGGTCAGTTCAAAAGCGTTGAATGATTCAGAATTTTGGGCTCATGAAAGCAGGATCCACATCCCGAGCCCTAGCTGTATCTGTTAAATACCTGCTTAGTACGGTAAACGTTAATCTGGGTCTAAACAGTGATACCTTTATGTCAATACATGGAAAAGTAGTAAAGTCAAGCCGGCAAGACGCAACCACCACCAGTTGAAATCTATATCTATCATTTCAACAGCCTGCAAGCACCAAAAAATGGTTTAAACAGGTTGAAATTACCTATACAATTCTAATGTAATATAGGTGCCGAATCGTCTAGGGCCGAGTTGTCTAGGGGCCGAATTGTCTAGGGGCCGAGTTGGTTTGGTGCCGAGTTGTCTAGAAATCCTCTGTCGAATGCCCTGCGACAAGATTGCTGAATATTACGAACATGTGATTTTCATGTTCACCGATCGTATCCGATGTAAAAAGACAACATTGGTTAGAACATTTACCAGATAAGAGAATGAAATTGGGAATGGGTAACTATCTACTGTAGTTAAAATGTACATATGTTAAAAGATTAGTTGAATGTATATTTTTTTTCATTCAGCTAAATAAATCATGATTACTTGAAAATGTCATGAGAATTCGCGAAAATGATTGGCTATGCGAACGGCCGCCGTGTACGTTCGCAGTGTAGTGATTCTGATGGTTGGAGCGCGTATAGCAGCTCGGATACCTCAAGTGATAGAACACTTGCCCTATATGTGAGGGGTCCAGGTTGAGTCCCGCAACTGCACTTTTCGTCTTGTCACTTTAATGGTGAAGTGTTTGGCGGCCCATGTAGTGGCAAGCACTGTCTGTGAGAGCTGAGACAGATCTGAAAAAATTAAGGAGGAGTGTAGTGCATACATGTGATAACCTGTTGAAGCATGTCAGGTAGATTTTTGAAATTTGTCAGGTAGATTTGACTTTTGTGAGGTAGATTTTATCGACACGACAAAATATATATATGGAGATGAAAAAATTATCTTCTGGATACTTACGTTTTTTATACCTTTTCACATAATCATTCATACCTTACCATAAATACTGTTACGGTATTACCCACATACCATACCATGCCATGCCATTATAAACCTTACACTACACACATAACATTTACACACACTTTCCCTCATATCAACGCCTTTTCATGCATACGAGCTATCTAGTCAGTGTCTGCTCTGTTTGCTTATGATATTGGAATGATTCCACACTTTCTGGCTTGGCCCAACAAAATCAAATGTCCATGTGCTGTTATAATAATAAATCTACCTTTACAAACCATACATTATACAGACTATATCTATACACAGCCATGGCATCATCTCCAACCCTTACAATGCCTAGAGATCAATAACCCCATTAACCCTTTCCTTCATATAAACATGTTTCACTCATTTGCAAACAGAGTAGACCCAGATCAGACAGCTGCCATAATTAAATAATGTCATGAAAAAATTAAGACTTATTATACTGTTTTATCATAATGAAAAATATATTCCATTTTATCTTATTTTATTACAGTTTCAGGGCTTTTTAGGCTTATTTTATAGCCCTATTCGGCTATATTCCCAACGGCAAAAAAGTGTGTTTTCTCCAATTTTCGGAGGAAAATTCCCAACCTCAAGTCAAAAATATTATGAAAAAACGTCAACAAACCTCGATTTATTCAATACAATCGGTCTGGGGACGAATCTTTCGTACTTTTTGGTATTGCCGGTTTGCTGAATAAAACTAAACTGTTTATCGTTCGGAATATTCGGATATTCTTTACTTGTTGTTAACGGTCGGAGTGCATACTGCTTTTTGCTATGATAACGTCACTCCCCTCGTCTTAATTTCGTCTCCTCGCTTGAGTAATAATAATGCGTGCCGCATGTGGTATTTGTGGACAACTTCGCCTATGTCAGAGTTTATTCTGGACTGAGTGACAGATGGGCTAGTGAAGAAATGTAATAAAGTACTGCCCTCACTTTCAGTCTTTCTTTCGGACATCGTTATCGTATAGAATGTCCAGATAATCACATTTGTTAAGAAAATGTTTTTCACTTTCGTTTTCGACTCGCGCGAGAGACTATGTGATTTTGATATATAAATTAACCAATCAAATCGCGTAAAAACCTTCACACCAGATGCTGTATCTGGGCGACGTCACTACCGGAAATAAATGTGCAGTCTCCAAGCAACAAGTAGTGACTCTCTTTCGCGACCGTGAAACGAAAACAAAACATCCCGATGAGAATTCAGATTAAATTATCTATTAAGGGAGGGGATTTGGGATTTTGTGCAGCGGCATTGCCTTAGGATGGAATTCTGTCTGATTTGTATGCGTGCATCCCGCAAAGGCACATGCCGCTATTTGCATTTTGACACGACTGGTTCCCGAAAAAAAGATTGATAACTCCAGTACAGCGCAAACGGGAACCAAGTTGTGATTACATAATGCGGGTGTTCTCCGCGGGGGAACATACCAAAACAGGCCAAGCGTGGATCACAGCATGACAGCATGCTAAAAGGGGAGTGTGTGTGTAGAGAACTAACAGATAATCTAACACAGGGAGGAAAATATAGGTCACTAAAAAAAATGCCGTGGCAGAATCGGTAAAACGGTAGAAACCTTCACCGAATCGGTAGAACGGTAGACCACCTCTGAAAACGGTAGAATTCACCTACCGTCGGTAGTTATCACATGTATGGTAGTGGTTCTGTTGTGTTGGGTTTGTTTATCAACCCAGTAGCTGAGTTGGTTGAGCACTCGCCCTGAAAGTGTAGGGTCATGGTTGGTCCCAGGCCGTTTCAGACAAAATCCCTTTCGGCCATGGTTGTTTCGGCCAACATTGGGATCGAAACAACCTAGGAATACATGGAATTAATCAGCAATTAACATGGGCTGATAAAAGGCATTTGTATGCAAATTTCATAAAAGCAAAAACTGATGTAACTGAATCGAGCGGTATGTCCGAGGGAGCGGTCCGGGGTCAACTCGGCCTCGGGTAAACTCGGCCCCAGAGTCAAGTCGGCCTCGGGTCAAGTCGGCCGGGTCAACTCGGCCTGGGTCAAGTTGGCCCGCAAATATTATTTCAGAATTATTTTTATGGTATATATTTTTTTTATTTTGAATTACTTTAATATTTTGTTTCCTAGAGATACCCGATACTACAGATACCAATGAACATATAAGGAAACTTCTGAGTAACAGATAAGGATGCGTACCATGATCAGTTTCATTCTCAGGACAAAGCAACATTAATAAACAACAATAATCAGAAAAAAGAAACACTTTATAGATGCACGGTACAAATACAATGCCAAAAACGATGAAACAAATAAGCCATTAATTATACTTAATTTCACTTCAAAAGTATTGATGCCGCTCATTTTCACACCTATTTGTTTTGACTTATCAGTTTGATCTAATTAACCTGGTTACTAAATGTCAACTGTTTTATTCGTTAATCTCATGCAACATACTTATCACCTTTGTTCTCGTCCGCTAAATTTAATGGGTTATTACTGTCAAAAAGATGTGCAAACTTTGTCTGAATTCTTCAAGGAGCCCACCGATCAGGATCTTCAATTTTTGCTGCAGTTTATAAACTTTAATTGACGGTCGGGAAAAGGCCGAGTTGACCCGACTGAGACGGGCCGAGTTGACCCACCCCAAAACAGGCCAAGTTGACCCGGCCGACTTGACCCAGGCCGACTTGACCCGAGGCCGACTTGACCCGGATTCGAGGGAGCGGCTACTCTCCCGTCGGTTCGACACTGCGTTTCCTTCAGACTTGAGGGATTCAAATTGTCAAGCGAGAAAACTAACAGTTAATACTTTGTTTATAGAGCTAGAATCTAACTTGTCCCTGCAGAAAGTATTTTTGGAGCTTTCTGGTGTAATCTAGTAGGTCTATCCGTAGTCATTAAAGGTGGTAGATTATCTAAAATGTTAACATTCTGTTGATTCCCTCTGTCAGAACTAAATTACAATGCTCAGTTAATTTTGACAACACAAGACAGTGAGCCATTTCTTATCTACATTAACCCCTTCCCTCATGAATATTTATTGAATACTTCTTCACTTCAATATTCATTAAAAGAGTTTTATAATGATCAATGAACAAAGGAATTTTATACCCTGACAGAAACTATATAATCAGACCTATATTATTTCATAAGCACACAGAGCAGACCCTGATCAGACAGCTCCTATACTAGGTGCTGTCTGATCTAGGTCTTCTCTGTTTGCAATGTTGAAACCTGCATACATTCCATATCTGTTTGTGTACTGAAAACTCATGTTTGATCTCTAAACATTGTATATCACATGTTATAAGCATTGTGTTATGGATTAAGCAAAATAAAATTCATATTCAATATGCGCCTAGTAGTTGTTTATAGACCACCATCATCACGTGGAAATGGTCTAAAAACTGGGGATTTTCTTGAGAATGAGTGGCCATCTTTCTTATCTAGATTTGCCACCACCGACAGACCGGTCGTCATTGTAGGTGATTTGAACATCCACCTTGACATTCCAAATGACAGAAACACTGCTAACTTTGTTAGTACACTCGAATTATTTGGACTGCGACAGCATGTTAATGAAGCCACTGATATAGGGGGACATACTCTTGATGTTGTTATTACACGGGACGGTGATGACTGTGTGTCAAACATTGAAGTCACAGATCCTGGACTGTCCGACAGTAGTGGTAAAGTTTCGCGAGATCATTTTTCCGTAACTTTCGAGGCAAAGGCCGCAAAACCTCCAATAGTGAGGAAAACTGTTTCATTTCGAAAACTTAGGGCAATTAATGTCGAATCACTCAAGACAGATCTCCTCAACTCGGAACCCATCGAAGCGAGTATGCAGACGACAGATGTTGATGAGCTGGTTAAATCATATACACAAACACTGGCGGCACTTGTCAATAAACATGCACCATTGTGTACAAAAACCATAACGCTCAGACCATCATGTCCTTGGTATACCCAGGAACTGCATGATGCTAGACATGTAAGGCGCAAGTTGGAACGGAACTGGAAAAAGTCTAGACTCACAATAGACCATCAGCTATACAGAGAACAGTGTGCCAAAGTCAACAAGCTGCTAATAAAGTCAAAGATTGATTTCTACTCAGAGAAAGTTGAATCATGCCAGGCAGACTCAAAAAGACTTTTCAGAGTCACTAAGCATCTGCTAGGTTCAACTAGTGACATCTCATTGCCTAAGACTTCATCCTCGAAGCAGCTTGCACAAGATTTCAGTGACTTTTTCGTTGACAAAGTGGACAAAATACGTGCAGATATTGCATCAGGCAATGTATCCAGTGCGCCGATTAACACTGCGCTGCAGCATTCAATAAACGTATTGGAAAAGTTTGCTATAGCAACAGTAGAAGAAGTAGGACATATCATTAAGGCATCACCCTGTAAGTCCTGCGAACTGGATCCAATACCTACATGGCTATTAAAGTCATGCCTAGATGAACTCCTACCGATTTTGACAAATATTGTAAACTCCTCTTTAGACACTGCCTATGTTCCAAAAAGTTTCAAAAGGTCACATGTCAGACCTCTTTTAAAGAAACCGGATCTCGATTCAAATGAGCTTAAGAATTATAGGCCTATATCAAATCTGCCATTTGTCTCCAAAGTGTTAGAAAAAGTGGTCGACAAACGCATTGAGTCCCACCTGAACTCGAACAATCTACATGAGCACCATCAATCAGCATACCGAAAGCATCACTATAAAGATGAAACTACAGTTCTGGTGATGCTTGACTTATCGGCTGCATTTGACACTATCGATCACGAAACATTGCTAAAGCGCCTAGAAAAAGACTTCAGAATCACTGGGAAACCCCTAGAGTGGATGACCTCCTATCTAAATGACCGCTATCAAATAGTGTCAGTAGATGGGGAGTTGTCCACCCCAGTTAATATGAAATTTAGCGTGCCACAGGGATCGGTCCTAGGACCAAAACACTACATCATGTACACAAAACCTGTCGGCTCAATCTGCAGAAACCACGGGCTAAAGCACCATTTTTACGCCGATGACTCACAGTTATACCTATCCTTTAAGCCCAAGGACATTTCCTGTCAACAAGAAGCTTTATCACGAGTTGAGAAATGTCTCAAAGAAATAGTCTCTTGGATGCACCAGAACATGCTGAAGCTCAATACTGACAAAACTGAGGTCATCCTGTTTCATATGAAAAACACAGTAGTACCTGAAGACATTCATGTGCAAGTAGGGCCCTCTAATATCAAACCGTCTTTGTGTATAAAGAATCTCGGTGCATCGCTCGATTCACAAATGGATATGGCATCACACATCAATTCGGTGTGTAGGTCTAGTTATGCACAGCTCCGACGAATAGGTCATATAAGAAAGTACCTCACACCTGATGCTACCAAGACTTTGATGAACTCTTTGGTAACATCGAAAATAGACTACTGCAACTCATTGCTGCATGGAATTTCAAAAAACACACTGTGGAAACTTCAAAGAGTACAAAACACAGCAGCCCCACATCATAACCAGGACTCCTCGATATGATCATATCACTCCGGTTTTGAGAGAACTTCACTGGCTTCCGGTTCAACATCGCATTGAATTCAAAATTCTGACACTTACGTATAAAGCCATGCACAATGAATCCGCCAAGTACATTGTCGACATGCTTGACATGTACCGGCTCCGCAAAGAATTAAGGTCAGCAAGTAGTTCCTTGTCGTTGGTTGTACCAAAAAGTCGTAAGGTAAATACGGTGAGAGAAGTTTCATGCATGCAGCTCCGAAACTCTGGAATGCTCTGCCATCAGGCATTAGAGATGCAAGCTCACTGGCATGTTTCAAAAGATCTCTGAAAACACATTTTCTTCAACATATATTATTAGGACAGTTTAGGAAAAGTAGCTTATAATCATCAATTATCATACGGTACCTTACGACTCCTTTGCCATTGCAGCCTTTGGGATATGCTGTAGGAATCAAACTCTCATTGACCGGGTAGATAATCATGTGGTTCCTACCCATTAGCGATTTCATATTTATTGTATATCATATTTATTGTATATCTATTGCTTATCATTAATTGACTGGGTAGATTAATCATGTGGTTCCTACCGGTTATTGATTTTATATTTATTGTATATCATATATATTGTATATCTATTGCTTATCATTCATTGACTGGGTAGATTAATCATGTGGTTCCTACCGGTTAGTGATTTTATATTTATTGTATGTCTGTTGCATATCTTTCATTGACTGGATGGACGATCATGCGGTTCCTTCCGGTTTATGATTTCATATCTATTGTATATCTTTTGTATATCCTTCACGGACCGGATGGACGATCATGCGTTCCTTCCGGCTAGTGATTTTATATTTATTGTATATCTATTGTAAATCTTTCATTGTCTGGATAAATAATCATGCGGTTCGTTCCGATTATTGATTTCATCCATGTGCAGCGCTTTTGAACGCACATATCCTGTGTGAAAAAAGAGTGCTATATAAATGTGGTATAATAATAATAATAATTCGTATTCATTTGCAAAGGTGTGAAAAGGCATTTATGTTGTGTTACAGTCTGTCTAGATCATAATGGCTGATGGAGATGGTGGACTGATGGCAGATGCTGAAGAGGCAGAGATTAACAAAGTCACCAGATCAGTGAGGGAACTAACAGTTGAAGAAAGAGAAAAACTGGAAAAAGATGTGACAGTATTGTCAGATTTCAAACAAAGAAAGTTGGAGAATGAGGCCCAAAAGAACTGGGATTTATTTTATAAAAGAAACACAACAAAGTTTTTTAAAGATCGGCACTGGACAAGAAGAGAGTTTAGCGAATTTGCAAATAAAGATGTAAGTGTTTAGTTTTCATTTTCAAAGTGTCCCGACATTTCTACCTGATACTATAGAGATGCCTTTTGATGCCTTTGCTAACAGAGTAGACCAAAATCCGGCGGCTTTTGTATGAGCCATCTGATCTAGCCTGATCGAGTCTACTCTGCTTGTAAATTGATGTAGATCTGACTCTACAGTTCCTACCATTGTCATAATTCCACTTGTTTATGATGCTATTATAAATATTCAGCTCATTAATATTGTTAGGTGAATACTCATCAGGCACATGGTTTTAACCTTTATCCTACAAACATCGACAGAAAATTGCCATTTATATCATCTCTTCAATTGTATTTTTGCTCCATATCTTTTACAGAGAATGATCTTGTGTCAAACAGTTTGGATTCTGATGAGACATCGATTATTATTTTGGGTCAAATCTAGCTCCAAAGCATTTGAAGATGTCATCATAAATTTGACCATGTCATTCTAAACATTAACCCATAGGCTATTTTTAGATCCAACCTCTTAGAATAAATCTTACCGAAAAGGAGCATTAACTAGAGAAAAGGAAAATTTTCGAATTTAGTACTTTTGAAACCATTGTGATAAATAGAGCATTTGCTTCTAAGGAGCAAATACTCTATTTATCACAATGGATTCAAAAGGTGGCTATTACAGAGGTGTAGAAAGACATATTTATGAAGGAAAGGGTTAAGTCACATACTTGGTATGGTTTAATCTGTCCGCTCATACAAATGCTCTTTCATGCCTTTGCAAACAGTGTAGACCCAGATCAGATGGCTACTGTAGGAGCCATTTGATCAGGGTCTACACTGTTTGCTTACGAAATTATAGTTTATACATGTATTACTTTACAGTCTCTACCAATATCAAAACATCCCGTGTACATGGACCTGTGTACATGTTTGGCCATGGCAGGAACTGTAGAATCAGACCAGTGTAATTCCATAAGCGAACATAAGCCACCTGATGTGGGTCTACTTTGTTTGCAAACATGTCAAAAGGTGTTGATTAATTATAGGGTTAACCCTTTCCTTCATAGAAATGCCTTTTCATGCCTTTGCAAACAGAGTAGACCGAGTTCTGGTGGCTTGTGTAGGATCAGTCTGATCAGGGTCTGTTCTGTTTGCTAATGCTATGATATAGATCTGATTCAACAGTTTCTACCAATACCAAAAAATATACATATGCCGTTATAAAAATTTGCTAATAAAATATTTCATGATGTCATTATTTCTTACATGAAGAATATAGGAAACGGGTTGAATGGAATTCACTTATTGCAAAAGTTTTAATCTTTCAGGCAGAGGATTCATTGACTATATTTGAGGTGGGATGTGGTGTTGGTAACTTCATCTTTCCGCTGTTAGAGGACAGTAAGGGGCTGTACATTTATGCCTGTGATTTTTCCAAGAGGGCTGTGCAATTTGTGGAGGTAGGTGCATCAGGATCCAATATGTATCAAACAACATGGAGCCTGTTGGGACGTGAATTAACTTGACATCTCATTTGGGTCCAAATTGTTTGCCAATGTGAGTCAGGTTGAGAATATCAGGAGAAGGATTGAAAGAAATTTTTAAAAAATCAAGTTTGAAAATTATGGGAGATAATAAAGCCTTATACCAGCGATTTCATTCTTACTAATCTTGGCTCATCTCTCTTGATATTACATGTACATAGACTGCTGATAAAGTACATGTTCTTAAAGTTTTCCTCCAGAGATATTCCTATTAACACCTTTGCAAACATAGTAGACCCGGATCAGATGACCATCTGACCAGGGTCTGCTCTGTTTATTTATGAAATAATATAGAACTGGTTCTACAGTTTTGTTACTTTGTCAAAAATTACCTTGTTCGTATTGCCAATATAAAAAGAGACTATGTCATGTATTTGACCAATAGTTTAGCAATTGAAAAAATTATCAATAGCAGATCTAGTCTGAGAAATTGAATTAAACTGTTGGTCTGAAATTATAATATGGTATAGCGTGGCTGTATATATAGATGCATACTGATGACACAAAACATCTTATTTCTCAGCCAAACCTTACCTTACAGCAACTCATTAGAATCATCTCTACGACGCTATTCTAAACGGAGCAGGCCCTGATCAGACAGTTCCTATAAGAGCTGTCTAATCTGGGTTACTCTGTTTGCAAATGCTTGAAAAGGCATTTATTTGAAGTAAATGGTTACTATAGCCCTGGTTAGTAACTGTTTTGACTGTCTAAATTATAATAATATAAATGTCAAAAATAATGTGAGTAATTGTAAATGTATATGATTAATTTTTTTTTTTTTAAACCCATTCGGTGCCAAATAAATTTATTCTGTCAATATTATCATCTGCTTCAGGTTTCAAAGTAGCATTTTCTTCAATTTCTTTACAAAAATTATAATCGGTGTCAGACAGCTTGTATTCTGAGGAGATGCCAAGTAACGTCTTACTCAGTGTCTCCTCTGGATCCAGACCGCTCACAAAGGTTGTCATGGATTCACACATGGCAGAGAAAGAGTTAAAATAGATATTTATTCAATTCAAGAACTTCATATATTAAGTTATTAACCCTTTCTTCATCTAAATATTTTTTCACGCATTTGCAAACAGAATAGACCCAGACAAGACAGCTCCTATAGGAGCCGTCTGATCAGGGTCCACCTTGTTTGCTATTAATATGTAATTGGAAAGATCTGTTTCTTTTCTTTCTGCAATGGCTACAATTTTCCACCTTCCATATTTCGTTGTATCTATTTTGTTCATGAGTATTCAGTAGATATCGAAATTTGGAATAAACGTAGAACAGGGAAATGGTTAACCCTTTCCCTTTTCTATGTTTATTCCAAATTTCAATACCTACTAGTTATTTCTGGACAAAATAGTTACATGTATAACAAAATATGGAAGGTGGAAAATTTTAGCCATTTTAGAAAGCAAATAAACAGATATTTCAAAATCCATTAGCAAACAGAGCAGACCCTGATCAGACGGCTCCTATAGGAGCCATCTGATCTGGGTCAACTCTGTTTGCAAATGCGTGAAAACATGTTTATATGAAGAAAAGGGTTAAAAAAGCAACTATACTCTCATTTCAAGCCATATTTTCCAGGAGAATCCCAAATTTAACAAAGAATTGTGTACGGCATTCCACTGTGATATAACTCAAGACAACGTAAATGACCACATTCCCACAGCATGTGTGGATGTAGCGACCTTGATCTTCGTGTTGTCGGCAATCCACCCAGATAAAATGGTGTCTGCACTCAGGAATGTACATCAGGTTTGAATAGATATAAACCTTGGAATTTCATCAGATATAAATTGTTATCCCTTTACTCCAAAGATACACCTTTTCAACGCCTTTTAACACCTTTGCAAAAAAGAGTTGACTCAGATCACATGGCTTCCATAGGAGCCGCCTGATCAGGGTCTGCTCTGTTTGCTAATATGAAGATATAGATCTAGATCTGATTCTACAGTTTCTGCATTGCTAAAATATCCCTAGTTCATATTCCCTTATAATGCTAATTAAACTATTCAGTGTTCATATGCCATTAACCCATTACCTCATAGGCTATTTTTATATCCAACCACTTTGAATAAATCTACAGAAAAGGAGCATTAACTAAAGAAAAGGAAACATTTAGAATTTTGTAGTTTGAAACCATGGTGATAAATAGAGCATTTGCTCCTACAGGAGCAATTGCTCTATTTTCACAATGGTTTCAATAGGTGATTTTTACAGAGGCGTAGAAAGGCGTATTTATGGAGGAAAGGGTTAAAACAGTTCAACTTATAAATATTCTTGATGTCATTATTTCTTACATGAATATTTGAGCTAAAGGGTTAGCCCTTCCTTGGTAGATACGCCTTTTGATACTTTTGCAAACAGAAAATATCCTGAGCAGACAGCATTTGCAGAAGCCGTTAAATCAGTGTTTGCTCTGTTTACTTATGAAATAATATGAATATGGGTCCATGCTTATAAAGCTTTTTAGTTTGTTCTCAAGCTTTTGATTGGTCAGATTTGAGCCAAAGGCTCAAATCTGACCAATCAAAAACTTGAAAACAAACTCAGACTCAACTGAAAAGTTTTATAAGCATAGATACAGGTATTACAGTTTCTGTGGTTGTCAAAATTTCCTGTGATTATATGCCATTATAAAAATTCAGGCATTTGATATTCATGATTGTATTATTTCTTACATGAATATTCAGTTATTCATCAAGTAAAGGGTTACAATTATACAATTATTTATAGGTGTTGAGGCCAGGGGGATGTGTACTTGTCAGGGACTACGGACTGTACGACTATGCCATGCTGAGATTCACGCCTGGTCACAAGTTGATGGAGAATTTCTACACAAGGCAGGATGGCACAAGAGCCTACTACTTCTCAACTGGTAATTCAAATACCATGAAAACGCTCAAAAGCAATCACCAAAAAGATGCCTTATTCTTAGTCTTAAAAGCAGGTGGTATCTAAATGCAGGATAAAAATTATGCAGAAAGCGCTCATAGGAGCTTTCTGTATTACTTATGTCCTGCATTAAAGATGTATTATGCGCATTTTTCGACAAGAATATTTTTGTTCAGCTAAATATTATTGCTAAATTCTTTAAAAGGAGCCTCCTTTTCAGAAATGGGGATTTTGTCTGGAAATCAGCGGACATCTTCGGCCAAGTTCTGAATGGCTATAATTCTAGTATTTCGGAACAACGCTTTGAATATTCATTAGGTTGTTATCACATGTACAATGGCTGACACCGGTTGTTGGCCTACATATACATTGAAAGATTATTTACGGTATGTAAATTTGAATCTTACTACAGATTCCGTCCAATGGCGAGCGCTGTTCCATTGGTTTGCATAGCAATCCATTTTCTAATTTTTTCGACACAAACAACCATTTACTAACTGTGCTGTTTAGTGTTAAATAAGTGTTAAGGTACATAGATTCCAATTCTGAATTCAGTTTGAAAAGCAAAATTTGTGGAAGTTTGCGCAGCATACATCTTTAAGGAGCCACCTGCTATTAAAGACATTTATGTTTATTCATAGTGGTCACTTTAGAGTCGTTTTACTGTACTGACTTTCCACCCACCAAATACTTTTCGGCTATCAAAATAGTTAACTTCGTCAAAAGGTATCTAATCGAAAGGTGTCTCTATCAAGATATGTGTTAGTGCCTATGCCCAAATATGTGTTATGATCTAATCTAACAGAGGCCCAGATAAGATGTATAAATTAAAATATTTTCAAGTATAGCTCCTTTATTCCACCACCAAACCCTATGTTGTGACTACTCCTTAGAATTGCCTCGAAGACACAATTCTAGAGTTGTCACAACATAGGGTTTGGTGGAGAAATGACAATGTTACAGTAAAACCTCTATAACGGCTACTAAATTACATCAAGTATTGTGTGTTAAAGACAGATGGCTGCTTAAAGTAAGGTGAAAGTAAAACAGAACACTCCTATAGGAGCATTCTGTTTTACTTTCACCTTGCTTTAAGCAGCCACCTGCCCTAGATACCAACTAATTAACACTCTTAAGTGACCCTTATAGAGAGGTTTTACTGTAGTACATGTATTTGAATATTCACCTTTATCTATTGCTCAGATCTAAGTATCATTTGAAGAGTTGTCTCTGCAAGAATTCATTTGCAGATGTGAAAATAATTTATTTTAAACAAACAGTGTAGATCCTAATCGAAGGGCTTCTTTTGAGCTTACAGTTTGCCTATGTCCCTGTATAGGGACACTTTGCATGAATAGATTAATCATTTCCCTGTTGAGTATTCATATTACAATAATAACGTAAAAATTCAACATGATTTCTGTGATTTTAATTTTTGTACTTTTCTTCATCAGGACAAATCTTTAAAAAGAACATGTCATAAGGTTAACTAAATTGCAACATATCATCTTTTGCCGCCAAATAATGTCTAAAATTTTGGATGATGAGAGTGGGCGAGAAATAATTAACCTACCCACAGTTACTACTAGTTACATAGTATCCGATCAGGAAGGAAACTAAAAATGTTGATCCTTGACTGATAACCCTTTTCTCCATATATACACCTCAATATGGCTCTTTTTATGCCCCCATTGACGATAGTCAGGGGGCATATTGTTTTTGCCCTGTCTGTTTGTCTGTTTGTTTGTTTGTCAGCAACTTTAACATTGGTCATAACTTTTGAGCCAGTACAAATAGAGACTTGATATTTGGCATGCATATGTATCTCATAAAGCCGCACATTTTGAGGGGTGACATGTCAAGGTCAAGGTCATCCTTCAAGGTCAGAGGTCAAATATATGGGTCAAATCACCGACTTTAACATTGGCCATAACTTTTGGACCAGTAGAGATAGAGACTTGATATTTGGCATGCTTGTGTATCTCATGAGGCTGCACATTTTGAGGGGTGACATGTCAAGGTCAAGGTCATCCTTCAAGGTCAGAGGTCAAATATATGAGGGGGCATAGTGTTTCACAAACACATCTTGTTGCTTATAGAAGAATATAGATCCGATTTCTACAGTTTCTGCCTTGGCCAAAAGCTTCAGTGTTTATTTGCAATTTTTAAAGATCAGCAAATTATTATTCATGTTATCACTATTTCTTAAGAGAATATTTATGAAGTAAAGGGTTAAAAAGAAGTTAAAAAGAGAAGAGAATTAACCCTTTCCTTCATATAAATGCTTTTCCTTCATATAAATGCTTTTCCATGCATTTGCAAACAGTGTAGACCCAGATCAGACAGCTTCTACAGGAGCTGTCTGATCAGGGTCTGCTCTGTTTGCTTGTGGTATAATGTAGATCTGTTTCTAGATTCTGTCTGAGCCAAAACATCCTGTGCACACATGCCGTAATAAAAATTCAGCTAATAAATATTCACAATGTCATTATGTATTTCTTACATGAATATTGAACATTGAAAGGGTTAAAGTACAAAAAGCATGGACATATTTTGACAATGATAATGACAATTGCTGATAGTACTTTTCAACATTTATGTGATGCAAATGTCATTTCAGAGAAACTTTGTGCTGTTTTTGAAGAAGCTGGGTTTCAAGTTGGACACTGTGACTATGTGCAGAGACAGACTGTGAACAAGAAAGAACAATTGTCAGTTCCAAGGATTTTTGTTCAAGGAAAATTTGTAAAACCTTTGTTGAGTCAAACTAGTTCAGAAAACGCACAACCCCCAGTGAGTTGACATCTAAAAGCAGTGAGTTGACATCTAAAGAAAGGACGAGGCATAAGGGAAAAAATGAGTCATGTGTTTGAGGGGATTTTAAATTCAGTATAGATCTTTTATCATCAAACTCCAGCAATCTAATTAAGTTTGCTTCTTTTTGTTTCTTTTTAATGTTAAAGGTTTCTGAAAGGTGTTGGTGGATTTACCCATATCAGTCAAGTAAATTGGCCTGTCGCACTTTTTTGTGTCACACTGTACTCCAAAAGACTGGTAGAAACATGACACTTTGTAGGATGTCTAGTTGTTGAGTGTACATATCACCCTTGTTTGTGGTAATCATATGTACTCAGTAACATCAGAGATGTAGTCCAGATCATAAGACATTCCACAGCTGTCTTGATGCTGCTTAACCCATTACTTCATGGGCTATTTTTAGACCAAACCTCTTTCAATAAATCTATCGAAAAGAGCATTTACTAGAGAAAAGAAAAACACACAGTACACTATTATATAAAGTGGTCATTCATGTATTGAACGTAGGAGTCTTAAAAAGCAGGTGGTTGCTTAATGCAGGGCAAAAGCAATCCAAAAACTCCTATTACTTTTCACCTGCATTAAGCTACCAACTGCCTTATGGACCCTTAATGTGATGGTCACTTAAGACAAGTTCTATTGTACAGAATTAACCATTAACATGCTACAAGTGAATTTGTGATAAGCTGGACCATGTTTGGATCCAGATTACACAGCAACCAAACTAGCAGACACCATGATTTTATATTTGCAGAAAAAGACAATATAGCTTATGTTTTAGATATAAAGTAGGCCAATGTTTGAGTGGGCAAATCTTTATTCATCAGGTTGCAAGAGGAGTAGGATGTATGAAAAGGTTGATAACTAGCTGTTTATTTTATGACTCAATGGACAACCAAAACAAATGTGTATAACACATGATCTTTAATTAAGCAAGAATCATGTTACAACAAAAGATATAAAAATGAATGTAAAAATGTGTGGCAGAAGTGGCCGCGGAAAAATTCAGGAAAAAACAGAAGCGATAGACTGAGCATGTGTCACAATATCCTCACAATTATGAGTACTTTATTGTAAAATTATTAATAAAGTGGCTTATGAATAGCCACTAGGCAAAAAGTATAAGAATAAAAGAAATGTTTCGCCACAATAAAGACTTGTAGGCTTTATCCCCCAACATTTCTATGACTGCCTTTACTGTGTAACATGCTAATGCTACGATGCCTCATAAAAAAACCAAATTGATATGCTTAACATAAACATGCATCCATGTAGCAGTCTGAGCAAAGGGGTTAACAACCGGGGAAAAAATAGGCTAAAAATAAAGATTGCAACTCAAATATATTTATTAATACAATCTTTTACATAGTCAAGATAGAATTCAAGGCCAACATCCGACAAGTGAACTCCATCATGGCGAAAGAAACCCTGCGTTTTAGTGTCAATGTCCATTGAAATGAAATGATGTTTTGGATGCAGGCGGACGTGTTGTCTTCCCCAGTTGTTAACACGCCTTCTCTTACTATTCAACTGTTTTGTGTTGTAAACACGCTTGCTAGACCAGCACATGCGATCAATTATGTCGATCCATACTAAAACTACTCCAGGGAAGGTTTATCTCTCTTTGAATGGCATTGAGTATAAATGTTATAGGTTTTGATGTCAAATCATTTCCACCTAAATGAATAAAAACAATTTTTGGTGGGGTGTTTAAAATAACGTTCGCCTCAATGGCTTTCCTGAAGCCAGCCCACGCAAGTCCACGAACCCCCCACCATCCAATGGAGCTTCCAGCCGGAAGACCCAGGTTCTGTTTCCCAGTCTGTGCTGCTCGAATTCCTGCCCAATAAGGTATCGAGTCACCTAGGACCCAAATATCTTAGAAAAGAAATAATATTAGTTATCTGATATAAACTTTATATGAATCTGATGACCAACGGCCCATCTTCATTATCGCGCTTGCTGGCACCGATTGAGCTGCCAAGTCAGTAGCTCGTCCCATTCTGAAAGAATGGGTCCTTATCTTTCTACCCTCCAGTCCAGCAATAGAGACGCATCTATTAAGCACTGTTGCAAACTGATATCTTGTTACCACCCGGCCGTTTTCATGACAAAAAAGTGATCCAGAAATAGAGGGCCTTAATTGTAAAAACTTATTAACCGCCTCTACTGGACAAAGCTGGCACTTTGATTCAGCCGGGATTTTAACATCTACCGGCTTATTGTTTTGGCTAGATTTGTGTTTCCACAATCGCACAGTTAAAAAATTACCTTTAGGGTTGACATATGTATCACCTATGCCAATTTGATTACTAACTGAATGATTAGATGTTGCTACCAATTCACCCACCCGAAATAACCCGAAGTATGCTAGAATCCAAATTGCCCTGAATAGCGTGGCTTCATAGTGATTATAGCAAGCAATTGAAAGCGGACTTAATATTTGCTTAAGTAACTCGAATGTAACAGATACCCTTAAGTCTTTGGTATGTACCGCTCTGTTGAAACCTTCCAAAAGCTTCCTAACTATAAAATTCGTGGAAAAATCAGTCCAACCATGTAAATTATGGTAAAAGTTAATGCCACTGATGTAGGTCTTAATAGTTTTGCTTTAAAGTCCTATTTTAAAAATATGAGAGATGAACAAGACCACATGTGCCTGGCTGGCCGGCCATTCATGTTGAAGTTTTAATTCCGCCCGAAAATTATGGAAAGCGCTCAATGCTGTATTATATATTTGTGTAGTTTTACTAGCAATGCTGTTTTGCATTAGTTGTGTTGCTCCAGATCGAAGATGTTCCAAACGTTCTCTGGGATCGACGCTGGTAAAGTATCTGCTTCTGGAACCAATGCCCTGAATCGTGTAATCTGAAAACGAGACAGTGCATCGCAGACTGCGTTATTAACACCCGGGACATGAACTGCCTTTAATAGTATATTATACCCTAGACATAGTAACGTCAGTTTCCTTACAATGCACATGATCTCGTCTGATTTGCTAGACAACGAGTTGAGAATGAAAACCACGGCTTCGTTATCACAGTGAAGTTTGATCTTCATATTTCGAAGAATTTTTCCCCACACCGCAATTGCCACAAATACTGGGAATAGCTCCAGGACAGTGATGTCCCTGGTAAGGCCATTTTGATGCCAGATTTCTGGCCACTGCCCTTGACACCAATGACCTCTGAACAAGATACCGAAACCCCTACCTGTACCCCCTGCACTGTCAGTGAACAAAGATACCTCATAGTTTGACACCCAAAACCTGTCATAGAATACAGAAATACCATTAAAATCCTTGAAAAACTTTAGCCACATGCAAAGATCGGCCTTCATTTGGCGATTGATTCTTATGTGATGGTGGGGTTTTGTTAAACCACAAATAGCATTGACAAGGCGCCTACAAAACGGCCTTCCTACAACTATGGCGCGACAGCAGAAATTTAGGGATCCGATGAGCGACTGCAACTCCTTTAAAGTGGCTTTATTTTTGCCTAAAATATTGCCAATTTTTTCCCTAATTTCCAAAATTTTGTCACTGGGAATTCTGACTTCCATTTTATTGGTATCAAGTTCAAGACCTAAATAAATGAGCACTTCTGTCGGCTCTTCGGTTTTCTCGGCCGCCATTGGCACACCCAACTCATCCATAGATTCTGTAAAAGCTGACATAGCAGCAGAAGAAGCCGTGTACGATTTGTCACCCCCAAGAAAGTCATCCAAATAGTGAATTAGCCGACCTGAAGACATCTTGCTCTTAACAACAAACTCCAAAAATGACGAAAACTTTTCAAACGTTTGGCTACTCACAGCTGCCCCAAAAGGCAGTGATTTATCGCAATAGAAGTTATCTTCAAAACATATGCCCAGAAGTTCAAAATCATCCGGCCTAATTGGCAACAGCGGAAAAGCATTTTTGAGATCCATTTTGAATAGCTTACAATTCTTTTCTAGATCTTGAATCATACTGACTGCTTCATCAAAGCTGGTATATTTGACAGTACAGAATTTTCTATCGATGTTTGAATTGATAGAATCACCCTCAGGGTAAGACAAATGGTGTATTAACCTATATTCACCTGGTGCTTTTTTTGGTACAAGACCAACTGGGGATACGATTAATTTTTTGAAAGGTTTAGTTTTTGAAGGGTCCGGCCATTCTGCCTGCCACGATTTCTTTTTCCAATTTATTTTTTACAACTGAGGGATTCTGAGCCACGGACTTCAGGTTCCCAAACACTCTAGGCTCCCTTGACCCAGAATAGTGGATACTAAAACCGAATTGAAAGCCGCCACGCAGAATCCCCGCATCAGGATGTTTATATTGGTTTAAATACTTGCAGAGAATTTGGAATTTTACAGGTGTAGTTGCGAGACTGTGAGTGTCAAGGTTTATACCATAGGTTTTATGCTCAGAATCTTTTGAAATGTCTGCCATCTGCCCTGCCCCTGCCCCTCGTGGGTCGAAAGGCACTGCCACGAAAAATTGGGCGCGAACCGAAACTAGGGACAGCTTCAGCACGCACACCATTCCCTGGGCAGTGTATCCGTGAATGAGGTTTGCCACATTCGCTGCACACATGGCTGAATTTGCAAGAACGCCAAGAACATTTGCCATTATTAAATTCATCACACGTGGGAAACCTATTGGTTGTGGCCACTGGATGTACGGCTTGCCGACAAACGTGATTCTGCACACAACGCCACCAAAGATCATTGTTAATTGTGGACCAGGGACCAGGCTTTATCGCTTGCCTAATCCTAAATTGCTCATCGTACTCCCGCCAAGCTGTGCCACCTTGGCGGGACGCAGTCTCCCTAATGAGCCACATGTAGTGTAGCATATCATACACTTTGTCAATATGCGAGGCCATGTATATTGAAGCAAATATTAGGAATGCATCAGTCCATTTCTCAATTGTATGAATTTTTTCAGAACACCCTTTTGGTCGACTCTCTATTTGGCCATTCGGCAATAACCTCAATACACCTACACTAGAAATATTTTGCAGCTCGACCGCACCCTTCAAAAGCAAAGCTAAATTTATGTATTCACCCCGTGCAATTTGCTGTTTTAGTTGGGGAGGCACGTGCGCCGCAATGTCATCATTACCTAAACGTTGCATTTCCGGGATACCCCCACCCACATTACCAATATCAATTGTATTGAAGGAGTTTGTACCTTGGTTAACATCAAACTCTGGTGCCTGCGCCCAAACGGGAATACCGAGAGGAGTATCGACATTGTACCCCTCCCTGCCCGAATGATTGTCAGCGGCTGCATCAGCTGGAGTCAGGGAGTTAGCCCTGTCCAAAGAACCATTTCCGGTTAATTGGGACGGAGCGCTCGCTGGAATGTTTACAATATTTGAGGCTCCTAAAATGTCGCTAAAATCTATTACAGGCGTTGGCCTGTTACCTGGGTCTGGCTGAATTAACGGTTGTGCTGTATCCTCAACTGACATTTCCGCATCTCTCCTCCTCGTCCTCTTTGGCGAAGCTACCCGCGCCGCCTTTCTCTTATTGCCTCGCCCACGACCTGGCATCTCTTCAACGACAAATTCAAAGTATATTTACCGTCCTAGGAATTTTGTTTGGTTTGACCACCACCCTTGTCCGTCAGCGTAAGAAAAGTGACCAAATGACCACGAGGGTAGCTATTTATACTTCAACTGACCGGAAATATGCCGAATAGAGCATCCGCTCTGCCACTTCCTATAGAGACTGAAACACGTCCATTCCGCAAAAATAAATCCTGCTATTTTGATATGAAATAAAAATAACAGAGCTTATTGAATACTATCAAAAGTAGCAGATTTATTTCCCTTTGCAATATGTTGGTCTATAAGGTGTTTAATCGGCTACAACAGGAAAACGGGGAACATATTTCTTACAGTGAATTATATTTTAATGGCCACCCAAAAAGTCTAATATGGGTCTTTAAGGAAAAGATTAACTTAAAACAGGATAAAAGTAAGGCAGAAAGGTCCAATAGGAGTTTTTTCACACTTTTGCAAACAGAGTAGATCCTGATCAGACAGTTCCTGTGGGAGCTATCTGCTCACTGTCTGCTCTGTTTGCTGATGATGTTATATAGATATGATTCATCATTTTCTGAAGTGTTAAACCATTCTCTGGTCTAAATGTCATAAAAAAAATCAGCTAATCAATATTCATACAGTCAATATTTCTTACTAAATATTCATGAAGTAAAGGGTTAAAAATGCACTACATGGTGATTGTCCATATACATATAAGGAAGATATTTAATGAAAACAGACAATAGTACCTTTCTTCCTTTGGTACAAACTTACTAGTAGAAAACATAGGAAGCCCTGGAGTAAATGTTGTCGCATTAACACTTTTCTATGCCTTTTTGCAAACAGTGTAGACGCAGATCAAACAGCTCCTATAGGAGCTGTCTGATCAGGGTCTGCACTATTTGCATTCAGGATCTTTAAGACTTGAGTTTATCCTGCCTTCTATAGAAATGATTTCCAACATATACTACTTGAGATTATAAATATGCAAAGAGAGTGGAGTTTAACTTATAAATATTCATGAACTAAAGGGTTAAGTAAATGATGAGTATGCTTCCAGTTATTTTTCACCATAGGTACGATATTCACTCCTTGATAACACCCTCCCTGTTCGAACAATATTCATGCAAGAAATAATAACATGGACAAATATTAGTTGAATCTTTATAATGGTAAATGAACGCACCAAATGAACGTAACCATAGAACAAACAGCAGAATCAGATCTATAGTATGGTGTAGGCCAGCAGGGCAGACCCTGATCGTATGCCTCTTGCATTTTATGATTTTCGAAATATTGCTTTAATATATGACTCATTTTTGTGATTTTCCGGCAGTGACAAAACCATGAAGAACTTGTGCCTTGATTAAAACACAAGTTCAGTTACTTGATGGCTGGCTGCTGCCCATTTGGAGTCTGCAGTCTTTTGCAAAATAAAATCTAAAATAATAATTATGACTGTAATTATTTCTTGCATGAATATTCATGAGGTAAAGAGGTAAAAAGACAATTACAGTAAACCTCTCTATAACGACCACTGGCTTGTGTTAATTAGTTGGTATTTAGGGCAGGTGGCTGCTTAAAGCAGGATGAAAGTAAAACAGAACGCTCCTATAGGAGCGTTCTGTTTTACTTTCACCTTGCCACCTGCCTTTAACACAAAATACTTGATGTAATTTAGTGGTTGTTATAGAGAGGTTTTACTGTATACCTATAAGAGGTTTTACAGAAAAGGAGTTGGTGTACTTGTATAAAATGAAGGAAAATAAATCAAATAGAAAACAGATGTTGATTTGTTATTCTTTAGTATCCTGGGGAAGTTTAATTTTGTACGGATAGTGAAGCTCTACGAGGGGTGTTCCAAAAATAATGTCATCTGTGCTTTATTTCGCGGAAATCGTGCAATTCATGCACAAAACCACCTCGTGTCGATTGAGTGATCACTGGCTCGTGACACAGGTAAATATCTCGTCCACACGTTCACTTGCCTCGGTACAGTGTACATCGTTTCATAGCCTATTCGTTAGACTATACACAAAATGACCTGAAAACGAGCTGAAAATGTTCTTGAAATTAGGGCCTATATAAAAGGTAGGTCATTACTCGGCATAAAGGCTGTAGATATTCACCGCGAGGTGTGTGACATTTATGGGGAGGGCCAAATGTCCCACAGGACTGTTTGTAGGTGGGTAGCTAAATTTAGTGCTGGGCAGCAGCAACTGAAAGATGCTGCTCGCCCAGGTCGTCCTGCAACAACTACGACCAAAGGTAACATAGAAAAAATCCGAAATATCCTCAAAACTGATGCTCGATTCACCGTAAGACAATTGGCTCGAATGACAAACTTGTCGTTAGCAAGAGTTCATGCAATTTTGAAGAAACACCTAAAAGTTAGAAAGATAAATGCAAGATGGATACCCCATTTGTTAACGGATGAGCAAAAGAAGACGCGTGTAACAATGGCAAAAAAACTTCTCAAAATGTACCCAAAATATAGTAAAAAGGCTTTTGATAATATAGTCACTGGTGATGAGACCTGGGTGTATTATTTTGAACCAAAGCGGAAGGTTTCCAACCGAATATGGGCCACTAAAAATGCCAGACGCCCAAGTATTGCCAAACGAATACGAACGGTAAAGAAGGTTTTGTATGCTATTTTTTTCACTAATAAGGGTCCAGCTATTCAAATCCCGGTGCCAAAAGGCAGAACGGTCACAGGCAAGTTCTATAAAAACGTTGTTCTGAGAAAATTGAAGAACTACTACAAAAGTAGCCGCCCCAAAACAGGACTTAAGTATGTCCGACTTTTGCATGATAATGCACCCGCTCACAAGGCACGTATTGTGACTGACTTTTTGGAGTCAGAGAAGGTTACCGTCCTTCCGCACCCTCCGTATTCGTCAGACTTGGCCCCCTGCGACTATTTTCTCTTTCCAAAACTTAAATATCATTTATCTGGAAGGAGATACAATTCGAGAAATGCCCTTGGATCTGCTGTTTATCAGTGTCTGATGGGTGTCCCCATTGAAGAGTATGAAAAATGCTTCCAAAAATGGATTGACCGGCTAAAAAGGTGTATTCTGGCTGGCGGAGAGTATTTTGAAGGGCAGAGCAAATTAAAATGAACAAAAGCACTTCCGCTATATGAGCACCGATGCAAGTGACATTATTTTTGGAACACCCCTCGTATATGGACTTGACTTGCCAGTGAATGTGCATGTGGTGTTTCTTGGTCAATTGGCATTGAAAGAACTGGTTTGCTAAATTAGTTTACTGTCAGTGGCCAGAAGACATGCTTAGGCAAATAGTGCAGATTCTGAGCAAACTGCTATTGAATGAACAGTTTGATCAGGGTCTACACTCTTTGCTTCTATGTAAGTCTAATTGAAAAAAATCCTAATGGTCCCAAATTTGTGGGAATCGTTAAAGATAGATATTAAAGATATAACAATCAAATATGCAAAACGTCAATCATAAAAAAGAAAAGAAAAAATAATTGTTTTAGAATAATAATTAACAAAATTACTATCTAAACAAGATCCAAACAAATGGTATTAAGAATTAAATAAACGAAATAGAAAATGAAATACAGACGCTCTATGATCTGACGGCTAGAGGTGCGCAGATAAGAGCTAGAGTAAACTACATCGAAAATGGAGTGAGAAAAAACGCAATATTTTCTAAATCTTGAGAATCTTTAAGTATTAATGGAGAAAAAACGTTTGATAGGGATACAATATTAAACGAAGAAGTAAAATGTTATTCAACGTTATATACATGTAAGACGAACAATAAAGACTCAAATGACATACACACTTATCTTAGCAACATGACAAATTGCAATGATCAGATGCCGAAGTTTGCGAAGGACTATTCAGCTGCAAAGAATAAAGTGAAGCTGTTCAAGAAATGAAATCAAACAAAAGCTCGGGTTTAGATGACCTTACTTCGGAATTTTATAAATGTTTTGGCACAGAATTGAAAATACCATAACTAAAACGTTCAACGAATCTTACTTAGACAATGAAATGGCAAATTCACAAACAATAAGCCCGTTATCATTGGTATATAAAAACGGTGATTAAGAAACTGGAGACCATCTCCCTCTTAAATGTTGATTATAAAATAGCAGCAAGAGCACTGACAAATAGACTGAAAACCATAATATACAAAATAGTACAACAAGGCTGTATTAAAAACAGATATATTGGATACAAAATTTTGATTATGCAGAACATTTACAGATAGAAGGAGCTATTTTATTTGTAGATTTTCGTTAAGATTTTGATACTATTGAACGGAATTTTATCTTTGATGTGTTAAAAAAGTTTGGTTCTAAAGACAGTTTTTATTTCTTGGATGGATAAAAATCCTGTATACAAAATTGCAAAGCATGCATTTTCAACAATGGATTTAGATCATAAATATTCAAACTCACACGCGGGATCAGACAAGACTGTCCCATATCTTCTCTTATATAAATATATTTTAGCAGCTGAAGTTATGGCGGCTAACATCAGAAATTCTGAAAATATGTCTGGTATAGAAGTAAATACATTGAATAAAACATATCACCTAAACATTACACAACTAGCTGATGACACAACGCTATTTTTAAAACTGAAAGCGACATTACAATCGCGTTAGAAATAGTTAAAACATTCGGAACATGTTCGGGGATAAAACTTAACAGAAACAAAACAGAAAAGATGTGGATAGGAAGATAAACATACTGTACAGACTCGTTAGCTAGGAGATATAGCGTGGCCACAACGCCCGAATAAAAATTTAGGCATCTATTTCAACAACAATAAAGAACCTTGTTCAGAACTTAACTGGGAAAATGAAATTAACAAATGTCAGAAAATAATTCAAAATTGGAAAAAACCGCAAACTAACATTTTCGGCAAAATTCAAATTATTAAAACATTACTTGCTCCTATGTTTACATGCTTGTTTTACACATTAACTGTACAGGAAAACACTGTAAGTAGACTGAATAACATGTTTTACCATTTCCTGTGGAATGGGAAAAGAGAAAAGATAAAACGAAACATTCTGATAGGAAACAAATGAAAAGGATGACTCGAAATACTAGATATAAAATCACACATCAATTCATTAAAAATAAAACGGGTAAAGGCTTTAACGGATGATACGGATACAAACTGAAAGGCAATTCCCAAATACCCATTTCAGACATATGGAAGCAATACCGGTATTTCAATATTTTACATGAACATAGACAGTTTAAAAAGTTTAGACACAACATGCTTTTCAGCATTTTACAAATGAAAAAGTAGTACAGTCAATCAGGAAAAGCCACACACAAAACGCCACCATCACCAAAACACCGTCAGAAAGCAATTTATATAGCAATATAATACACATACACACACACACACACATACAGTAGAAAGTCACATACAAGACGCAATCACCACCGACACATCGATAGACAGCAAGTCACACACACAACCAAACACACGCAAACACACGAGAAGAACACAGAAAACACCAACAAATACACGAGCACCAGAGACAAACAGGAACAAAACACAAGCACAGACACAAGACAAACAAAAGTAAGGGTGACAAAGAGAGAACCGCCTTGGCACGACCAGTAGCAAAATCACCACTGGGGGTTTAAACCGGTTTACGGACGTCCTAACCTCACACTTATCTCAAAGTCACCCTAGCTAAACAAACATTGTATATAAAGGTATCCCCGCCGGACTTCCCCACAACATAGACGACAGTAATCACGATACAAAATGTAAAACATAGCATAACAACTGTGAAAGTCCGTCAAATATGTACTCATTGACTTTACTGAAGACAGAGCAACTGCAGGGAAGCCGTTAAGGGCACGACATAGAAAAGGTAATACATGAGTCTGGTAAGCTCATCCCATTTCTGGGTTTAAGAGTATACCATCATAGAGTACTACCCTCGGCCTGTCATCGTGCAAGCAAAGAGGAAAGCGTAGCGACCGACTGTAAAGGGGTCGATAACCAAACATGCATTGCGTTGCAATATAACAGGGTCATAACCTTTCTTCCTAAAAGTTTTAATGCGTTTAATAAACAAGGCATATTAGAAATTTGGAAAAGTACCAAATGCAACAAGTTAATGTTGTATTGTTATGCAATACACGGGTCCCCCACCGGATTTTAAAAAAAATCCTCTGACCCACCCACCCATGGTGTAGTTGACAATGGTATATACATGACCAACCTGAATGGTATTTGTAAACATCATAAGAAAAACAATATATAAAAAAGGGGAATAACTCCAAACATATTGATGCTAGAGTTATGGCTCTTATACATGACACTTTCTCTCATCATGCTTGTTGAATGTGTGAAGTTATAATGAATGTAGAAGATATGGTCCCGACACGAAGCGTGACAGACGGACAAAGCGTGAAAATATGAAAAAGGTGAATAACTCCGAAAATATTGATGCTAGAGTTATGGCATTTGTAAATAACGCTTTCTCTCATCATGCTTGTTCAATATGTGAAGTTTCAAATCAATTGAATCAGTAGATAAAGAGTTATTGTCCGGACCAAAAAAAAGAAAAAGGGGAATAACTCCAAACATATTGATGCATGACACTTCCTCTCGTCATGCTTGTTCAATGTGCGAAGTTATAATGAATTTGGCCTACCCTTGTAGGAGATATAAGCGTAAAAAGCGTAACGGACGGACTGACATACGGACGGACGGACAGACGGAATCGAGCAAACATATACCGGTAGTCCCCCAACCGGTAACCGGTGGGGGACTAATAAGCAATATGAAGTTTCAACCTTTGAAAACGTTAGAAAACAAATCATATGGGGTAACACATTTATTACGTCAAGAAATAAATGTCTACTTTTTAACAAATGCAGGTAATACTATAATATTTATAAAAGATATAATCAACAACATAGGTATGATAGATCATACAACATATTAACGAAGTTAGAAGATAAAAGAAGTTGGATGATAGAATATAAAACATTAATACAAGCAATGCCTAAAGAGTGGAAATCTTTGCTAAAAACAGAAGCCTCATTCAAAACTGTAAAGAACAATAGCAGTGAAAGTTTAACCTGCTATTTGAATGATTTACATTTAAAATATATATCTGTTATATGATTTATTTGATTTTGCTGTCATGTCTGCAGATTAATTTGTTTTTCACTTTTGTCTATTGCATTTTCTGAATGACATTGCTGTGTAGTTTTACTGTTTGTCTTTGTTTAAAAGGTCTAACACTTTACTTCATACTGTCATGTATTGCTCTGTTCGGCATAAACATGACTTGGAATTCATTATTTGAAACGAATTCCGTGTTTGTTAGAACTATTTAAAATGGTCAAATAATGGAAATGCGTCTATGTATGTAGAAAGATTTTGTGGGTTGAAACAAACGGTCAGTTAGAACTGATTATGCCTGTAAGTGTGTGTTTTTTTCTGTGGGGGATGTTGTATGTATGTATGAGGGTGCGGCTGGACACTGTGACAGAGTGCTAACTGACCATATAATCGGATGTCAATATGAATGATGCAGTGCAGACAGAGTAGACCAGTTCAAAGAACAAGCCACATTTGTTTAATTATAGTCATTGACAGAAGGTGTGGGTGCTAAGCTAGAATGTCTGTGAGACCCGGATATTGTGGTTTAACCCTAACCCTTACTTGTTTTCACAAAGGTGTTACTGACAGGATCCCATTAATTTGCTTCCTTTGAACTGGGCAACTCTGGAGACTGGGAGTGTATGGGAGACATGTGCAGAGAGTTTGACCATTCCATTATTTAGTCAGTTCGTATAACACCATTGAACTAGTAACATCGTTTATGATAAGCTCTACCATTACTTTGAATTATTATTTTATTATTAAAGAATCAAACAGAAGTGACTTTTCTTATCTCACTCTCAAGCCAAGCGAACTTACAATATTCCATTAATACAATATGAAGTTTCAACCTTTGAAAACGTTAGAAAACAAATCATATGGGGTAACACATTTATTACGTCAAGAAATAAATGTCTACTTTTTAACAAATGCAGGTAATACTATAATATTTATAAAAGATATAATCAACAACATAGGTATGATAGATCATACAACATATTAACGAAGTTAGAAGATAAAAGAAGTTGGATGATAGAATATAAAACATTAATACAAGCAATGCCTAAAGAGTGGAAATCTTTGCTAAAAACAGAAGCCTCATTCAAAACTAGAGTGAAAACGTCACTGACTCAAACTGTAGACACACGATCTTTATATGAATGTAACAATAAAAATATATACCAATGTATACTGGTTAAAAAAATCAAAAACCTATCATGCACCGTTTATTGGAGCGAAAAAATCAATTGCATTCTACCATGGACGGATATATATTTTTTTGTTGATTATATGACAAAAGGCTTAAACAATATAAATATATATGTAGAACAATTAATAACATACTCCCAACAAGAGAAATAAGATTTAATTGGAAAATTGAAAACTCGCCAAACTGTTTGAAATGCAATGGAAATGAAGACTATGAGCACACATTTATAACATGCTCTGAAATACAATCCTATTGGGAAAAATATTTTGCTATTTAAAAACTGTGGAATTAAGGCCGATTTAAAGAAAACACTCCTTTTTCGGATACAAGCTTACAAATGCTGATTATTTTCATGTTCATGTACTACTCACTGTAGTAGGCTTTAGCATATATAAATCTTATTTTCTTATCAACAACTGGACACTTGATATTTTTAAAGTTTTTCTCTATGAATTTAAAACATTACAATAAAACCCCGCTAATGCGACCACTTAATAAACAGACACTGACATCGTTTAAAGCAGGTGGTCGCTTAATGCAGTACGAAACTTATGCAGAAAGCTCCTACAGAAAGACTTTCGTCCTGTATAATGCTACCACCTGCCTCTGCCACCCAGAATTATGCCCATTGTTGGTGGTAGCATTAGAGGGTTTTTACTGTACTTGAATTACTGAACTATAAAAATACAAACAATACATGTGTTGCAAAATTTAACAAAATGTTGCAAAGTATAATATAATGATATGATACACGTTCTATTTAAAGAGTACAAAAACCCATTTTGTCATAAACAAGATAGTTTGACTATGATTTACAGTAAAACCCCGCTAATGCGACCACTTTATAAACAGTCACTGGCGTCGTTTAAAGCAGGTGGTTGCTTAATGCAGGACGAAAGTTATGCAGAAAGCTCCTATAGGAGTTTTCTGCATAACTTTCGTCCTGCATTAAGCTACCACCTGCCTAGGCCACCCAGAATTATGCCCATTTTTGGTTGTCGCATTAGAGGGGTTTTACTGTATATTGTTGTTGTTGTTATTATTTGGATACATGTACATGTATATACATGTGTAAATAATTATATTGAATAACCGAAGCCTAGGCTTCACAAAAAATAAATAAAAGGATCAGTAAAGCAAGAACATTTAATGACAAAGTGGAATCCGTCCTCTATATCAGGCTGTCTACAATACAAACAGTACCTTTCATTTCTCGGTAACTATTTCTTGAATATGTACAATTTTGTATGTGTAATGTGTGAGCCCATCCTCTAATTCTAGTAATGTAAGTTCTTAAATCAAAAGGTAAGATATCCAAATATGCTTCATAACCGAAATATATATTTACATTGTTATAAAGGTCCAGCACTACAGTGCTTTCTTTACTTGAATACCAAGTTTGATAGACATTATCTAGCAGACGCTGTTTGAATATGCTAATAAATGCTTTAACATTTACAATATTTTGCTGATCCCAAGTAAAAGCAAATCCATTTTTGTACAGTATACATGTATCTTTCACATTTAACAACCAGATTTTATACCCATTATTACAATCCTGTAAACACATGTTGTAAACAGTATGCAATATAATAGTATCGGTGTTCAACAATTTATACCCGTATTTCACTATTGTTACATAACGTGATATGCAAAGGGGATACCTGCCTAACTCACCATAAACGCCCATCACCGAAGATATGTAAGTCCTCTCTTCAAACTGTGTTGTCTCTGGCTGGGATCAAATCCATTGGATCCAAATCCCCCAACGACGTTCAGAAAATATAAACGTATACAGATTTAGTTAATAGTCTAAATCACACCCAGCTTGTGGTAATTAAAGGATTTAACACATATACACAGCTACTTAGCCTATCACACGTCTCGGAGAACCCTCGGGTAGACAATAAAATTATGGCTAAATATCATCAAGTGTTACAATACACGTGCAGTCAAAATGTTGAGTTGCTACATTGCTATATTGATAGTTTGTGTGTTAAAATTATTAATGTACTCTGAAAACGTCTTAGCAAAATTTTCTACTAAGAAATTTCTAAAACGTTATTATACCAATTTATTTATCATACACAAATGTTATAATGCTTTTAGTTCATTAACAGATCCAAATCCAGGCCATACAGAGGAATTACTCTGAACATACTGGTATAGATCATACTATTCCAGTATGTAAGATCATACTATTCCAGTGTGTATTGAAGAGTGATAATCCAATTAAAATAGTAACCTACAGTTCTTTGATCGGGATCCAGCAAAGCCCAACTTGCCTAGGCATTTGTGAACAGCTGGGATCCAGAGGAGATGCTGAGTAACTTGGCATTTGATCAGGATTTAAGCATTTCCTTCGTATAAACACCTTTTCACGCTTTTGCAAACTGAGTAGACCCAGATCAGACAGCTCCTGTAGGAGCCGTCTGATCAGGGTCTGCTTTGTTTGCTAATATAATTTGAAAGATATGTTTCTTTACTTTCTAAACTGGCTACAATGTTCCGGCTTCCATATTTCATCATAGCTATTGTGTCCATGAAAATTCAGTATGTTAAACATAGAACAGGGATAGGGTTAGGTCCTTTAGGAGATTTCTGCATGACTTTCACCATGCATTAAGCTGCAATTTTTTTCTTATAGCACTCTCCTCTTCTATCATTTTGGATAACTGTTCATCGTTAACCCATAGCCATAGGAAGGCATGGACTAATTTCAGATCTAACCTCTTTGAAAAGGATCATTTACTAGAAAGAAGGAAACTTTTCAGGAGCTTTCTGCATGACTCGCCATGCATTACGCTTCCGTACCATGTACATGTATACACGTATATTTATATTAAACTGTCCTCCACATGTATATTTAACTGTCCTCCAAACATATATTAAACTATCATCCACATGTATGTTAAACTGTCCCCCAAATGTATATTAAACTGTCCTCCACATGTATGTTAAACTGTCTTCCAACTGTATATAAACAAACTGCTCTCCACATGTACGTTAAACTGTCCTCCAAACTTATATAAAACTGTCCTCCAAATGTATATTAAACTGTCCTCCACATGTATATTAACTGTCCTCCAAATGTATATTAAACTGTCCTCCACATGTATGTTAAACTGTCTTCCAACTGTATATAAACAAACTGCTCTCCACATGTACGTTAAACTGTCCTCCAAACTTATATAAAACTGTCCTCCAAATGTATGTTAAACTTTTCTCCACATGTATATTAACTGTCCTCCAAATGTATATTAAACTGTCCTCCACATGTATGTTAAACTGTCTTCCAACTGTATATAAACAAACTGCTCTCCACATGTACGTTAAACTGTCCTCCAAATGTATATTAACTGTCCTCCAAATGTATATTAACTGTCCTCCAAATGTATATTAACTGTCCTCCAAATGTATATTAACTGTCCTCCAAATGTATATTAACTGTCCTTCAAATGTATATTAAACTGTCCTCCACATGTATATTAAACTGTCCTCCACATGTATATTAAACTGTCCTCCACATGTATATTAACTGTCCTCCACATGTATATTAACTGTCCTCCACATGTATATTAACTGTCCTCCAAATGTATATTAACTGTCCTCCACATGTATATTAACTGTCCTCCACATGTATATTAACTGTCCTCCAAATATATGTTAAACTGTCCTCCACATGTATATTAACTGTCCTCCAAATATATGTTAAACTGTCCTCCACATGTATATTAAACTGTCCTCCACATGTATATTAAACTGTCCTCCACATGTATATTAAACTGTCCTCCAAATGTATATTAAACTGTCCTCCACCTGTATATTAAACTGTCCTCCACATGTATATTAACTGTCCTCCACATGTATATTAACTGTCCTCCACATGTATATTAACTGTCCTCCAAATGTATATTAACTGTCCTCCACATGTATATTAACTGTCCTCCACATGTATATTAACTGTCCTCCAAATGTATGTTAAACTGTCCTCCACATCTATATTAACTGTCCTCCAAATATATGTTAAACTGTCCTCCACATCTATATTAACTGTCCTCCAAATATATGTTAAACTGTCCTCCACATGTATATTAACTGTCCTCCAAATATATGTTAAACTGTCCTCCACATGTATATTAAACTGCCATCCACATGTATGTTGAACTGTCCTTCATGTGCACATTAAGCTGTCCTCCACGTGTATATTAACTGTCCTCCAAATATATGTTAAACTGTCCTCCAAATGTATATTAAGCTGTCCTCCACGTGTATGTTAAACTGTATTCCAAATGTATAAAACCTGTCCTCCATATGCATATTAACTGCCCATCATTTGTACACTAAACTGCCATCTTCATGTATATTATATTCTCTACATGTATATTAACCCTTTGGTTTAAACATATTATCTTATTTTGTTAATTTACAACATGCATAAATATACATAAATCTGATAATATGATTGATGTATACATATCTATGTTTGATCCCCATGCTGTACCCATGTGCCTGGGTGTAATAAAAGATATGTTTTGTTCTGTTCAATAAGGATATTAACCTTTTCCCCATATAAACACTTTCAGGCATTTGCAAACAGAGTAGAACCAAAACATGATTTGCTCTGCTCTGTTTGCTTATGGCATGAAAGAGATTGGATTCTACAATTTTGTGAGAGCAAAACATTCTCTTGAACTATTTACATTACATGTATAAAAATTCAGCTGACGTCGATATTTTTAGGCCATTCTTTGTCAAAGTAAATGACAGCATGCTGCTCCACTATGAATCACCATGAAGGGACCAGTGCCGTCCTGGAATTCATACGTACCAATGATCGAGCTTTTGTGTGGGGTCAACTTTCCCTTGTACGACACAGAGTGTTGCCCTGAATATATAACAGTAGAGAAATGAATGTTCATAAGAACAGAGGCAAATGAACAAGGAAAGATTGGACCTGGTAAAAACTAGAATCAGATCTACATGTATACTATTACATAAGCAAACAGAGCAGACCCTGATCAGACGGCTCCTATCTGGGTCTCCTCTATTTGCAAAGGCGCTGAAAAGATTATTTATAGAGTAGAGGGTTAAATGTAATACCTGGACTAATAAAGGCATGCCTGACACACATTTTATAAAAGAGAAGAGAATGAATATGACAGCTGGTCAACTGTTACTGTAGCTATTTGTCAGTCATTGTTGATTGTGTACACCATGTAATTTTTTTTTTCATATTTGCCAAATAGTTTTGCACTGCCCTGATATGACGACATGTCATTTCGATGAGGCTAGTCTACATGATTGTACATTATTCGCAAAGCACGGAACGTATCCATGGTCATGATGCAATCTGAAATATAACAGTTCTCTACTTGCCTGTATATTGTTTTATAAACTCAACCGAATTTCCCATGAATGTGCCTCTGATAGAGAACTGACCGATGGAGTCTTCGCCCTGTCCGGTCAAACTTCCGACAGAAAATTTCAAATTCATTTTAAAGGGATGGAGGACGCCGCTCTGTCCGTAATACCCATTCCAAAGACCCGATGTCTGAAATATACAGTGCAATCTTTTTTTAAAACGAACATTTAACATTTCCCTCATATAAACAGCTTTTCACACATTTCACACATTTACAAACAGAGTGGACCCAGATCAGACGGCTCCTATCAAGGTCTGCTCTGTTTGTTTTTCACATGATATAGATCTGATTCAAGAGTTTTGTCAAGGCAAAAAGAAATCCTTAAAAAGTTCACATAATAAAAACTCAGCTAATAAATATTCATGATTTAATTATTTTTAACATGAATATTGAACAGAGACATGGTATACGCCGTGAGTGTCGAATTTTCAAAGCGGAATGGCCAGTAAGTTGTAGCTACAGGAGCCCATTAAGTAAGAAACGAGGATTTCAAATGACAAACAGTGTAGACTCTGATAAGAGGGCTTCTCCAGGAACCCTCTGAGCTCGGTCTGCAATGTGTGCAAATGCCAGTACACTAATTACCTGCAGCATGTCTCAGCTACATGTAGTTTGTAATGTATCCTTGCGGCATATCACAACTACATGTAGTTTGTAATGTATCCTTGCAGAATGTCACAACTACGTGTAGTTTGTAATGTATCCTTGCAGCATGTCACAATTAATGTAGTTTGTAATGTATCATTGCAGCATGTCACAATTAATGTAGTTTGTAATGTATCATTGCAGCATGTCACAACTATGTACCGTCAGGTGATTTGTATTCCTGTGTGTACGAAATGTGCACCACTGGTCGCAGATTTGTTTTAATACTCCTATGAGAGAGATTTCATGTTGAGTATGAACCCACAATCTCAAGCAGATATCATCAAAACGTTCAATAAAATATTTCGATATTTGTATGATATTTCAACACAGATAACCCTTTCTTTGATACAATGTATTGTGATTCCTACCATTTACCCAAAAGAACTCAAATTGAGTAATGATATTTCTTCCGTCACTTATGCGGCTTTTCCTAATCTAGACCATAAAATTGACAATGGAATAATTTTTCAAAATATTTATGACAAACGAGACGATTTCTTTCACTTAGTGGCAAGTATAATTGCAATCTAAAGGCGCTCCTGCGACAAGGTATTTCACATCCGGAATTTTATGGCGATGTGATTAACAAACTTCGTAATAGTATTGGACATGTTCTTACTTCGTTCGACAAATATGTTAAAGACTTAGATACTATGGGATATAATCCTACAGTACTACAGCATACAGCTCTATTTATCACAATTATTTCAAATGGTAACTTTTGCAGAGGCGGCAATATGGGGGAATGGGTTAATATTCTAAGGTTTAGTGAGGCATAACCCTCTCCCTGTTCTGTGTTTATTCCAAAGTTTGATACCTACTGCATATACATGGACAAAATAGATATAACGAAATATGAAAGGTGGACAATTGAGGCCATTTTAGAAAGTATCTTTCAAATTCCATTAATGAGCAAACAGAGCAGACCCAGAACAGACGGATCCTATAGGAGCCGTCTGATTTGGGTCTACTCTGTTTGCAAATGCGTGAAAAGGCGTTTATATAAAGGAAAGGGTTAAGCTGCCAGTGTTGCATCTGTGATTACCTATGCAAACAGGTTGAATACTGATGAGACGGCGAGTAACTCGGCCTCTCATCAGGATCAAAACTGTTTGTTACTGTTTTTCTAAAACAATAATGAAGAACACATGTAGAAGACGGCAAGGTTTGCAGATGACGAAATAGTTAATGGTGAACGAAATTATAGCAGATAGCTCCTTTGTAAGAGCCCTACATGACTTTCCTCCTGCGTCAAGCTGTCACCTGGCTAGACGGAAACACAATTCGTCATATCACTGATTCCTCCAAAGACCTATGATAACTGTTTGTTACTGTCACAATCGTTTTTGAAACAAAAATGAAGAAAAATAAAAATTAATAAAATTATAGCAGACGACAAAGTTTGCAGACGACAAAGATTTGGCAGCGAAAGTGTTAAAGGGTGTGTATATATAGGTACACAGTTAATGTTATTCTGTATGACAACTAACCTTCCTCGTTTGTTGTGTGGTTAGAGAACAATAGAACCTGTCTTAAGTGTTCGTAAAATAGGCATAGTTCTTGTTCTGTAAAGCAGATGGTAGCTTGATACAGGTTAAAAGTAATGTTTACAGAAAGCTCCCATAGAAGCGTTCTGCGTTACTTTTGCCCAGCATTAAGCAACAATCTGCTTTTTTAAGACTCCTCTGTTCAATAAACGAACGACTGCGTAGGACAGGTTCTACTGTAGACATTACATCCGGGTATTTAAACAACAACAAAACTATCACAGGTCCAGGGTAACTGAATCCAAACTGCATGCAAAAGTTAAACGACGAAACGAAAAGCAAAATTTACACTTACCATAGCAGGAAAGGATTAAAAGTAGGTCTGCTAATTATGAGTTAATCCAATTATCAAAGAATCGACTAGTCTGTTTTATGTTTTACACAAAAAACTCGTCAAGCTTTATGTATATCTAAACAACCCAGTTCGTCCTATAAGTAATTATCGATAAATCTGACTCCCCAAATGTAATCGGAAACCAGTCCCATTCAATAATCTATGTCTGTAGTATATTGATATTAGATATCACCTTGTATTGGTGTACCAGAACCTTTTAATATTAGTGATGTGTAACCTCATTTAGTTTCCTGTGTCATTCGAATGCATGAGTTTTGATCATTGGCGAATAAAACAACGAGAATTCTTTTCGCTTTTGTTCAAGTACATTCATCTTATGTTCCCGATACAAAATTGGCGACGAGGATACGGATAACATGTAAACCATGCCTACCATCGGCAAAATCAAGGAATCTACTGAAGGGAAGGAAACTTTTGAGAATTACTTTGAGAGGTCAGAGCCGTATTTCGATGCCAACGAAATCAAAGATGAGAATAGGGTAGCTTTTTTCCTTTCGGTGATCGGTCCAGATACTATTTAGTGTGGTTAAACCTCAAAACCTTGTCTGTTTCTGAACGGTTTAAATTCAACAAACGCAACCAGGAAGAGGGAGAAATGGTGCCGGATTACGTTTTGGAGCTACAACGTCTCTCTGCTCGCTGTAAGTTTGGAACATTTCTGGATGATGCTTTGTGAGACAGGTTTGTTTGTGAGTTGATATGGATGGTACATGTAAGGGAAGAAGTTGCTGCACATGTTAATCACCATTTTTGACGTCTTTGAATTGGTTAATGTATTATTAAAACAAGATGGTTTTGTGAAACACTATGCCCCCGACCTTTGACCCTGAAGGATGACCTTGACCTTTGACCCATGGACCAGGAAGATGAACGCGACACATCGTCTTTGTGTGGTGAACATTTGTGCCAGGTTATTTCGAAATCCATTCACAGATTTAAAAAAAAAAGTTATACAAGGGAGACGAAATTTGGGACGGATGGAAGGACAGACGGACGGACAGACGGAAGGACGGACAATGTGATTACTGTATGCCCGCCATTGGGGGCATAAATATGATATACTGTAACAACAGTTAAACCACAAGCAAAGTTGTTATTAGTGACACCCAGATAGTCATTGACCTCAACAAGTCAGACATGCAATGCTGAGTGACAGTGTCTATCTTTCAATTCATATCAAAGTAGTTGTTGGTAAATTGTGCATTTCAAAGCACTACCCTCGTTATTAATTACGTTGCCTAGAATTTTAACTGCTGTTTAGACAATGTAGTATGGAATTTTAGTTAAATTTTGTGGGGGTTATATATGCAAATTAATCCCAAATCTTGGTTGTTTTATAATGACCAACCACATTACACACAATGTATTAAATGAACAGTAAATTACTAATAATCCACATGATGTTTTATTCTATCAAAACTCCAACCTGAATTCCACTGATCATAAAATTATATGAATCCCAACTTTCATATTTCAATTTATTCTTGAAAGTTTGACTGATAGCATTTTATATATTATAGCAATCTTACAGATAAATCATTTTCAAATGAACTCTATCATTGTTCAATCCTTACTGGGTCTATTCAAAATAGCTAAACGGAGATAAACACCCCCCCCCCCCCCCAGCGTATCACGATTCACGATACAGTGAATGGTTGCAGCCCTATCATGTATGTCTGAAGAATGCGGTATGCGTGTACATGTTAGTTGCTAGTAAGTATGCGAGGGTAAATAAAAGTAGTAAACTTATCCCATTAGGGTCTATTATAAATACCATCCCTTTAAGGGTCTGATACTCAGCACATGTAACAATACAAACATTACAACATTTACAGCTGTAAATCCCGCGAAAGGAGCTCTTAATATAATTGAATGAAGAACTGTGGGCTACTTCAGGTAAGTTGGTTTGATAAAGTTCCTTTCGCTGAAAATCCATGGAGGCTCCTTTCGCCAGCTGTAAAGCCCACGAAAGAAGCACTCCTCATTACTATTTGAACCCAAACAAAATGATGTGTTTAACAGTGACTTTTACTCGCACCTGAACTGTAAAATTGATGAGTATCTGAATGTTGACAGACTGGAACTAGCAGAACCTGTGATAATCATTCGGAAGGTCACTCAACATGATCCTTCTGTTTTACATCCGAGGTAAACGAACATAATTATATTTCTTTAGCTTTCTGAAAAACTGTATATACATGTGCGTTCTTTCTTTTTCCCCCTTTTTATGGTTTTTTGGTTGTTTATTTTTTTGTAAGTTGGTTTGATAAAGTTCCTTTCGCTGAAAATCCTTGCTATCAGATGTTAAAAACTTTTTATTTTTGCCAGGTGTTATGCCAAAGCCTGCTTTATGCAGATTACTTTTATATATAAGGAGGGGTGTGAACAGTGTCGCACTTTTAATTACTGCTCATGAACAGACTCAATAAAACCGAGTCTGGCATGTTGTAAAACGTGCGGAACTAGCTCCAGAGTAACTCTGTTTTTATTTGTTGGCCTTTACCCTCTGCTTAACCTTGCAAACACACTAGGCCTAGATTAGACGACCCCTGTAGGGGCGGCTCATAAATTCTGTTGTTCATAAATAATTTTGACATTACAATGTATACATGTATGAAATACATATGTTTACAAATATGTCTAATCTTTCTTAACCTTGCAAACATACTAGACCCAGATTAGACGACCCCTGTAGGAGACCGATCATAAATATTGTTGACAGTATACATGTATGGAATTCATATTTTTACCAATATGCTCAATATTTCGTATCCTTGCAAACATCGTGATGTCCCTAATTCTGATATGAATATTCTTAGAGTAAAGGGTTAAGTGCCTATAAGCAAGTAGCATGTTAAAGATAAATAGTAAATCGGGCACTAGAAGTTTCACTGATTGGATAATGACCCATCAGGGATCGTTAATGGATTTCGGCAAAGAATTTCAGAATAGAACAGAACATATATTTATTGATTTGTACATCAGTACGTCATATTTCATACACAAATGCTAATACATAATTATAATAGTCAAATATAATATTTCATAATAAAAAATGTATTTTATTATATTATGTCATGTCACGTGATTCGTTTTTAGATCTATTTTATATGCATATTGTTCCGAGGATGAACAGTTATCATATATTATGACTAAGCGTAAAACGCAATGCATATGCATTTTTTAAAATATTTTGCCAAGTTTAAAATAGTTTTCACACCATCTGCTTGTAACAATAATGTAATAAACTTCATCATGATTGGCCTGTTAATAAAATAAATGTCGATATACTTTTTCCTAAGATCAGCAAAGCATGGACATTTAATGACAAAGTGGAAGTCGTCCTCTATATCAGTCTGTCTACAATACAAACAATACCTTTCATTTCTGGGTAACCTATTTCTTGAATATCTACCAGTTTGTATGTGTAATGTGTGAGCCGATACTCTGATTTTAGTATTGTATGTTCTCAAATCAAAAGGTAAGATATCCAAATATGCTTCATAACCGAAATATATTTTTACATTGTTTTACATGACACTGCAGTGCTTTCTTTACCTGAATATCAAGATTGAGAGTAACAATCTAACAGACGCTGTTTGAAAATGCTGATAAATGCTTTAACATTTACAATATTCTGCTGATTCCAAATAAAAGCAAATCCGTTGTTGTACAGCATATCTTTCACATTTAACAACCAGATTTTATACCCATTATTACAATCCTGTAAACACATGTTGTAAACAGTATGCAATTTATGAATTATCAGTGTTCAACAATTTATGCCCGTATTCCACTATTTTTACATAACGTGATATGTAAACTGGATACCTGCCTAACTCACCATAAACGCCCATCCCCGAAGATGTTTTTTTAAACTATGCATTTGTCGGTGGTCAATATCTAGAAAATAGGAGATTTCAAACTGATGTTATGATTTATATACTTGTTTACAGTATTTATAATCAAACTGTACAAATTCTGATTACATACTTCTTCAACATCAAATGTTCTGGATCTACATTGGTTTACTGAGTTGCGCAAGTTTACAAATATACATGTATATGGTGTTTATGTATTCTAAGTATTTTCAAACTGTGTTGTTACTGATTGGGACCAGGCCCATTGGGCCCAAATCCCCAACGACCACTGTCAACGACGCACAGAAAATATAAACGTATACAAATTTAGTTAATATTCTAAATCACACTCAGCATGTGGTAATTAAAGGATTTAACATAGATATGCAGCTATTTAGCCTATCACACGTGTCGGAGAACCCTCGGGTAGACAATAAAAATATGGCTAAATATCATCAAGTGTTACAATACACGTGCAGTCAGAATGCTGAGTTGCTACATTGTTATATTGATAGTTTGTGTGTTAAAATTATTATTGTACCATGAAAACGTCTTAGCAAAATTTTCTACTTTTAAAGAAATTTCTAAAACGTTATTATACCACTTTATTTACCATACACAAATATGTTATAATGCTTTTAGTTCATTAACAGATCCAAATACAGGCCGTACAGAGGAATTACTCTGAACATATTAGTATATATCATACTATTCCAGTATATAAGATCATACTATTTCAGTGTGTATTGAAGTGTGATACTCCAATTAAAATAGTAACCCACAGTTCTTTGATCATACAATTATATTAAGAGCTCCTTTCGCGGGATTTACCCTCGTACTTCATGTAATCCACTGTTCTTCATTCAATTACGTTAATTAAAGGTTTGTTTCGCGGAATTTACAGCTGGCGAAAGGAGCCTCCTTTCGCCAACTGTAGACCATGGATTTTCAGCGAAAGGAGCTGTCTCAAACCCACAGTTATTCATTTAATAGCTTCGTCATTCAAGTATCTTGAAGAATTATGTGTGTAATAAATTGTATTATTTACTTGATCAAAAGTAAGGTATATGTTGGTCAAACGTAATACAGACGGCTCCCATAATGCAGCTTTCTGTTTTACCCTTGCCCTGCATTTACCCTTCGCTTGCTAATCACGTCAATATACCTACCTGTAAATAGTGAAGACCCAGATGAGACAGCTCCTGCAGGAACTGTCTCATCAGGGTCTGCACTATTTACAAGTTGATTGTGCAACCAGTGCACTCCACAGCAGTGATTGCACAGCGAAATACTTGCACACAGTGAAGATATATGTAATTATACAACAGGGCATGGGTGAAGAAGGAGAAATGTATTTTAAAAGTCAGCAAGAGAAGGGTTAAAACTATTTGAGAGTTCACGGAATTAATAGTCCATTAAAATACAGGTTCTACTATACATTGTAATAGGGTGATGAATGTGACGATCGATTCCGTGGCATGAGTGGCTGTTGATAAAAATGACGTCTGCTCCATAACTTCTATTTCATGTTAAAATATTGCATTTGTTTCTGAAATCAAACTTGCAATACAAACCTCAACCATTTAGATCCGGAGGAGACACTGGATAAACTTACGTCTCATCAGGATCCATACCGTTTACTAAGTATAACCACACAAATTCCAGTAGGCCTATAAAGGAAACCCAAGCTAAGAATATACGGTATCTTTATACACCTTCGATATTCTACTATTATTCTTCCACTACTCTAGCGCATGGGTGTCAAACAGTTTAGATCAAATACACAACGCAGTTTAGATTATAATCAAAATTAATACAAACAATATAGATATAAAAAAAATTGCAAAAGTTTATGAAAATTTAGGAACTAACGTCACCGGGATAAAATCAAGTAACTGTTTAAAAAATATGTGGTTTGGATTTAGATCATATGCTGCAACAATAATACTTTTTTTTTCAATTATATTGAAGAAAAAACAAGTGGTTTTAAAAGCTTTCCAGAGCTTGTGTTTCATTATGCTCTTTGTGCTAATTGTTTGTTAACCCGACTTTATAAATAACTATAGAGTTTGTTTTTTAGAAAAACACATGTCTCCCCCCCCCCCCCCCCCCCCCGTACCCCGCACCCATAAGAGGAATGAATTCACCCCGGCACCCTCTACCCTGGCACCCATAAAAGTAATAAATTCATATGTCAAAATAGTATAGGAGGAGTTAGCTGCACAAGACTTATTCGCTATTACTTTATATAAGGAAAAACTCCAAAGGGTCACAACTTCTGTCAAAATTGTTGCAGCCAAAATTCCAAACCACCTGACCATCCTCACATATAGCTGGTTCATATGTAAAAGTTTGAAGTAAATCCCTCAAATAGTGTAGGAGGAGATAGCTGCACAAGATGTTTTCGCTATATATTTTATACAAGGAAAATCGTGTTGGAGCACAAGATTTTTTCACTATATATTCTATATAAGGAAAATAGTGTTGTCCAGAGGAGTTAGCTGCACAAATCTTTTTCGCTATAAGGAAAAACTACAAAGGGCCATAACTTCGGTCAAAACTGTTGCAGCCGAAATTCCAAACCACATGACCATCCTCACATATAACTGGTTCATATGTAAAAGTTTGAAGGAAATCCCTTTAATAGTGTAGGAGGAGTTAGCTGCACAAGAATTTTAACAGACAGACGGACGGACGGACAGACAGACAGACAGACAGACAGCACAACATCAATATGTCTCCCTTCCCTAAAGGGGGGGGGGGAGACATAAATATTACTTGACTTGACTTGACAGTGGCCAGCAGTTTCCTATATCTTCTATGGCCTATGATAACACAGCGTCAGCGTTTTAGCACGGTCCGTGTTTTAGTCATACCGCCCAAAATGGCAGCCCCCATGAGCACGCGAAAATACTTATTTCATTTTGCGAATGAACACCTTGATTTCAGACTAGCAGTAAGTATTTGATATTGCACACTCTAAACGAACTTAAATAATAATGATCAACATGCATAGTTGAAACATTCAATGCCTGGACAGCGCAGAATCTGATGTCAGTTGAGATGGGTTAACTGGTCGTTGTTGCACACTGGTTTCGTCATACTCTTGACTTAACCCGTTCAATCACATTAACACTTTTTCACACATTTTCAAACAGAGTTGATCCAGATCAGGCGGTACCCAGGGGATTTTGGTATTTGTAAAAGTTTTAGAGTCTGAACTAGCTTTTAAATAATTTCATAACCATACAGAACATAGCCCTAACGCTCAGTTGTGTGATCTGGGTCTTGATACACCACTGCTTGCAAAGGCATAAAAAGGAAAGGGTTAAAGTGTATTTACAGAGATAGTTTGATTGTTAAGTGATTCATACCCCCCCCCCCCCCCCCCAACAGCGGGCATATAGTAATCAAATTGTCCGTCTGTCTATCCCTCTGTCCTAGCTTCTATCCATCCCAAATTTCGTGTCCTTTCTATAACTTTTTTTATTATCTGTGAATGGATTTCAAAATAACCTGTTCACCACATAAAGACGATGTGTCATCTACACTGTACGTTGGCGTAGTCACTATTGATTATTACACAATGGTCAGAAAAAGAAAATGAGAGAAAAAAGTAAGGTAACCAGAAATCAGATTTAGGATGGACAGAAAATAGAAAAGATGTGACAGCTGCATGTTCACCTCCTCAATCCAAGCCTCTCCGGTTGCAATGGCCTTGGCAGGCATAGCCATGAGAATTACTGGTGGCTACTTGCAGCAATCAACTCCCTGGTCCATGGGTCAAAGGTCAAGGTCATCCTTCAGAGTCAAAGGTCTGGGAATAGTGTTTCACAAACACATCTTGTTTCTATATGAGAGTGAATCAAATTATTGTTTTGATGCAGATGAAACCATTCAACCTAGATTAATAGAAAAATCGTAATGACAGAAATTGTAGAATCAGATCTGTATTATACGATTAGCAGAATTTGATCAAATTGCTCCATCTGATCTGGAACTATCATGTTTGCAAAGACGTAAACAGACACTTTCATGGAGTAAAAGTCTAAACTGTCTGAATATTAAACAGAGCAGTAGATAAGATAATATTTGTCTGTCAAAATCATTTATTTCTCAGCCATGTCTTGCTACTACTTTTGGAGGCAATTCTTAGAAGTAACATCAGGATAGAGTTTGGCAGAGAAATATCATCAATATCTTAATTATATTCCTAAATATTCATCTTATTTACAGCAATGGATTAAGTTCATATGCTTTTGCCAAAAATTGTTTTAACCTTCAGTGCTCTAGACTACTGACAGCTTTGTGATTTCGTTTGCAAGCAGTTTGGATCCAGAGATGCATGTCATATCAGGATCCAGACTGTGTCACAGTTGTTGTTGAAAATATTTTTTTTAGTTCTTAGAAAAACATGCTTGCTCAGTCTCAGAGTTAATATAGATGATGATTTTTGCATCTGCTCATTTGCTTTTTTTCAGGAATTATCATCCATAATATCGATGTTCAACTTTGATATAAAGATACCAGCATGTGATACTAGGGTAAGTATTTTGAGTTTTGAGTTTCAGGAACAGAACTTTGTGTTGTCTTTAGAAATATATTCTTGCTAAGTTGCAGAAATTTTGCTTTTTTGCTGCATATTAAGCCGTTACCATGAAGAATCGTCGAGGATACACCTTTTAACACTTGCAAACAGTATACTCAGATCAGATGGTTCCTGTAGCCTTTGCAAACAATAGATCCAGATCAGATGGGTCCTATAGGAGCAGGCTGATGTGGGCCTGCTTTGTTTGCTTATGAAATAGTGCAGATCTGGCATTACAGTTTTTGTCATAGCTAAAACTTCCAAACTTGGGACACAAGTTCTGGACAGTAGATAGTGATGAAGGGAAACATAAAATGCAAGATATTTGTTTTAGTTACATTAGAACTCTTCTATAATGACCACTTAACCTTTTTCATAATTTTATTAATGTGTGAAATAATGAAATTGTGAATATTAATTTGATATTTTTTTTGTAATGGCATATGAACATAGGACATTTTGGTTCAGACATGAAACTGTAGAATCAAATCTATATTATACCATAAGCAAATAGGATCTGGGCCATCTGATCTGGGTCTACTCTGTGTTCAAAGAGGTGAAAAGACATTTATATGAGTTAAATTATCAAATAGTTAACCCTTTACTCCTTTTAACACCTTTGCAAATAGAGCAGATCCAGATCTGAAGGTTCCTGTATGATTGGAGTCTGCTCTGTTTGCTTATGAAATAATACAGATCATCTATATTTTGTATTATGGTAAAAAAAATAGTCCTTGCTCATAATACCTTGAAATTTAAAATTCAGCTACCCGTAAATTCCGTAATTGATATTCATATGGTAATTAAACATACTCATTATTTCTTTCAGGAATATTCATATGGCAAAGGGTTAATGAATAAATATGAGCAGAGGTCTTTAAAAGCAGGTGACTGCTATATATATGCTGGAAAGAATCATACCACAAAAAAAACCAGTTGAATAAATGCTGAAGAAGACAAAGCTTTCATGTATTTGATGTCAAGACCCAATGTTACATGCCAATATAGTTATTCAGGTTGCATTTTAGTTTCTTAACTGTTTGACATGGGCCAATAGTATTTTGTTGAACAGCAACAAATTGTAAGTATCGTTGAAAACAGTTTATATTGTATCACAGGGGCATTTTTCAATATAAGTTCAAATTGACAATCTTCATAATAGTGATTGAACTTAATAAATATTAAGTTTTATAATGTTATTGAAAATGCACAATAAAATCAGAATGCATTTATTGTATGGACTATCTTTTAAACCCTTTACTTCATAAATACACCTTTTAACGCCATTGCAAACAGAGTACACCCAGATCAGACGGCTCCTATTGGATCTGTCTGATCAGGGTCTTCTTTGTTTGCTTATGGAATTAAATACTTCTGATTTTTCAGTTTCTATCATGACCATTTACCAAAACTTCCTGTTTTCATATGCCATTTCAAAAATTTATTTAATTAATATTCATGATGTCATTATTTCATACATGAATATTCATGAGGTGAAAGGGTTAATGGCATAAATGTTTTTGTCTTTTAGAATCCATTCTTGGTCTTGGATTTACCTTTAGAGGAACAAGCTAGAAAGATAGCAAATCGGTCAATATTGGTGAGGTATGGAGGATTTTTTTCACTCTAGAATTTTTTAAAGTTATCATTTTTAAGGTTCATAACTTCATATACTATAGTATTGAAAAATGAATCTTCTATTTCCTGTATGTAGACTTGTAGAGTTTGAACTTTGTTGTAACGTATTACCCAGAGGTTCTGATAAAATGCGTTAACCCTTTCCAAACAGAGAAGAACCAGATCAGACGACTCTTGTAGGAGCCATCTGATCAGGGTCTGCTCTGTTTGCCTTTGATATGCTATAGATCTGATTCTACAATTTCTGTCAAAGCAAAACATTTCCTTGAAAGGTTAACATTTATAATATGAAATTTCAGCTACAAGATATTCATGATGTCATTATTTCTCACATGAGTATTGAACAGGGAAAGTGTGAAGATCTTTTATCTCTCAGAGAAAACCTATGTTGCTAAATAAACTGTAGGGAGAAGAGAATAAATCATACTAAACTATCAAAATCACAGTGTTTCTCATCCAAACCCAACTTGCTGAGAAGACATAAAGAAAAGGAGACATAATGTAAATGATCTATCAAAATATCTTATATTCTTAGATAAACCATATCTCGTGGCTACTCATAAGAGTCACCTAGTAGAGGCAATTTAAAACCTTTACTCCATGAATATACATACAAGAAATAATGACATCATGAATATGAATTATATTTATTGTCATAATTGCAAATGCATGCATGAATGTTTGGTAGAATCTGTATAATCATATCTATATTATTTCATAAGCAAACAGAGCAGATCCTGATCAGATGGCTCCTATAGGAGCAAATGTTCTCTTTATCACAATGGTTTCAAAGTACAAAGTTCTGAAATAAATCCGCTTCTCTAGTTAATGCTCCTTTTCAGTAGAGTTATTGAAAGAGGTTGTATCTAAAAATAGCCTATGAGGTAATGGGTTAATGCATGTTTATGTTTTGTAGGTCTGTGTATAAACTCTGGGGTCAATTCAAGACACAGCAAGAGCTAAACGAGGGACTACGGTCACTGCCTGCATCTTTCCTGGTGTGTGACATTACTGGTTTGTTCAAGTCCATGTTTTGTGTTTCCTTGTCATTTACATGCAATAAACATGTATGTATGTAAAATGTCAACAATATGATTTTGTAATGGGAACAATGACCATAACTCTTATCATCACCCATTGTTTAACCCTTTACCTGATGAATTTTCATGTAAGATATAAACAATAATGCCATTATGAGTATAACTTATTATGTCTCCCCCCATATTTATATGGGGGAGACATATTGTTTTCGTGAGAGTTGTCTGTCTGTCTGTCTGTCCGTCTGTCCGTCCGTCCGCACTCACCAAAGGGTAGTTGTGTGACTTTTTCTAACTAGTCGCACAAGTAAAATCATTAACCTGGCCATCTCTTGTGACATTAACCTGGCCATTTCTTGTGACATTAACCTGGCCAGTTGTGGGACATAGGGTTAGGGTTAGGGTTAGCTTCCAGATCATTCTATTCCAAAGTTAGAGCCAAAAATATTTTTACTTGTGGGACTAGTCCCACAAGAAAAGATCAAAGGAAAAAGTCACACAACTACCCATTTGTTAGGATGTCCGTCCATCCGTCTGTCCGTCACACTTTTTGTCCGGACGATAACTTCAATATGCCTGATGCCATTTGATTGAAACTTCATATATGGAAAGAGCATAATGAGAGGAAGTGTCATGCACAAGGTCCATAACTCTGGCTTCACTAATATTGGAGTTATTGCCCTTTGTGAAAAAAAAATCACACTTTTTTGTCCGGACGATAACTCCTATATGGCTCATGCCATTGGATCGAAACTTCATATATGGAAAGATCATGACGAGAAGAAGTGTCATGCACAAGGTCCATAACTCTGGCCTCACTAATATTGGAGTTATTGCCCTTTGTAAAAAATATCTTAATTTTTGTCCGGACAATAACTTCAATATGCCTGATGCCAGTTGATTGAAACTTCATATATGGAAAGAGCATAATGAGAGGAAGTGTCATGCACAAGGTCCATAACTCTGGCTTCACTAATATTGGAGTTATTGCCCTTTGTAAAAAATATTATAATTTTTTGTCCGGACAATAACTTCAATATGCCTGATGCCATTGGATTGAAACTTCATATGTGGAAAGATCATTACTAGAGGAAGTGTCATGCAGAAGGTACATAACTCTGGCTTCACTAATATAGGAGTTATTACCCTTTGTTAAAAAAAAATCACACTTTTTTGTCCGGATGATAACTTCTATATGGCTCATGCCATTGGATTGAAACTTCATATATGGAAAGATCATAACGAGAGAAAGTGTCATGCACAAGGTCCATAACTCTGGCTTCACTAATATATGAGTTATTGCCCTTTGTAAAAAAAATCACACTTTTTTGTCCGGACGATAACTTCTATATGGCTCATGCCATTGGATTGAAACTTCATATATGGAAAGATCATAACGAGAGAAAGTGTCATGCACAAGGTCCATAACTCTGGCTTCACTTATATTGGAGTTATTGCCCTTTGTAAAAACAATCACAATTTTTTGTCCGGATGATTACTCCTATGTGACACATGCCATTGGAGTGAAACTTCATACATGGAACGATCATAATAAGAGAAAGTGTCATGCATAAGATCCTTAACTCGAGCTTCAATAAATTGAGAGTTATTGCCCCTTGTACATTTGTTTAATTCTTTCTTGTCCGGACGATAACTCCTACATGGCTCTTGCCATCGTATTGAAACTTCATATATGGAAAGAGCATGATGAGAGAAAGTGTCATGAACAAGGGCCATAATTCTGGCTTCAATACTTTTGGAATTATTGCCCTTTGTTACATTTTTTAGCCGATCAATAACTCCTATTCGACTAATGCTATTGGAATGACATTTTATTTTTGGAAAGAGCATGATGAAAGTAAGTGTCATGCACAAGGGCCATAAATCAGGTATTAAAGGGTTAACATATCTAGTAATTCAGATTTCAGTGTACACTTTTATTCAACTTTGTTCAACAACATAATTATTATACCACATTTATATAGCACTCTTTTCACACAGGATAGGTGCGTTCAAAAGCATGTCAGAGTGTTGGATAGTTTTGATCCTGATGAGTTATTCGGTGTCTCGTCTGGATCCAAGCTGTTTATAATAGTAATCACAGATTGTGTGTTTAGTATGCCAGGGTTTTTATTTCACCATTTTGGAAGATGACCCATATCTCGGAATTTGGAAATTTTGTCTGATTTGGAAATTCTTTAGCTGTAAGAAGAGTTCAACGAATTCTATACTACAAATGTCCATTGCAAACACAGTAGACCCAGTCAGGCCAAAACCTCTAAAATTGATAAACAAACAGCAGATCCTGATCAGACAGCTCCTGTAACAGCTGTCTGATCTGGGTGTGCTGTTTGTTTATGAATTTTAGAAGTTGTTCTGACTGAAGTTTCTGGCTAAACACTTTTACCTGTAACCTCTGAAATTGGAATTTTTCAGTCAAAATTGGGGAAAACACCATTTTTTGCCATTGGGAACATGGCCAAATAATGGCCATAAAATTACTATAAAAAACCCTGTATGCTTACACTAGACTGGACATGTTATTCTTTGCAATATGTTAATAGTTGCTACAATGAGGTTTGTTAGACATGAGCCAGTCAATAAACTCCATTAACCCTTTCCCTGTTCTTTGTTTATTTAATAATTTCAAATTTCGATACCTGCTAAATATTCATGGACAGAAAGTTAAAATTAAATATGGAAAGTGGAACATTGTAGCCATTTTTAGAAAATAAAGAAACAGATATTTCATATTCCACTAGCAAACAGAGCAGACCCTGATCAGACGGCTCCTATAGGAGCTGTCTGATCTGGGTCTACTCTGTTTGCAAATGTGTAAAAACACGTTTATATGAGGGAAAGTGTTAATATTTATGTAAGAAATAAATCATAAACACTGAGCATTAGTAATATGATGTTTTATAACAGCATGTGAATACAGGAACCTCTGGTCATAGCAAAAACTCTAAATCAGATATGTAAGCAAACAGACTAGACTGATCAAACAGCACCTACAGGAGCCATCATCTGATTTAGGTCTACTCTGTTTGCAGATGTCAGAATATGTATGTATGGAGTGAAAGGTTATGACACATATTTATGCATTTGCAAACAGAGTAGACCCAGATCAGACAACAATTGTAGGAACTGTCAGATCAGTGTCTGCTCTGTTTGCTTATGGAATGATATACATGTAGATCTGATTCTGTAGGTTCAGTTTTGACCAAGAACCCCAGGTGTTCTTCTGCCATTATAAAATAATATATGAGTAAAGAATTAAAGTAATCAAGCAATTTATTGATGGCTGTTAATGAATGTGTCTCTCGCTTCCAAATATTGTCTTCTGCAAAATTTGTCGTCTGCTACAATTTTTGTTTCTTTATTTTTCTTCCCTGTTCTTTCCAAAACATTACCACAATAACAAACAGTTTGGATCCTGATGAGACATCCTGATGAGACATCGATTATCTTGATCTAAACTGTTTGCATGGGTACTCTCAGATGTGATATGGGCAGTGGAAGAGATAATACAACACCCATTCCTTTCCAGGAACCCCATCTGAGCTCAAAGGAGACCTTTAAGTTTGAGATTGTGACCTTCAACAAGTCAATTACACATAAGGAGCGGCGGCAAAAAATCGAGGTAAAGCTTTTGTTACTTCAGTCTGTATCAATTTAGATGTTGTTGATTTGATTAATAGCCTCTTAACTCATAAACACCTTTTTAAACCTTTGCAAACAGAGTAGACCCAGATCAGATGGCTCCTGTTATGACATGATATAGACATGATATAGACATGATTCTACAATATTTGTCAAAGAAAAAAATAACTTAGAAGTTATATAACCTCAGACCTAGGTTCCATCTCAAGCTTCTCATTGGTTAGATTTTGAGTTAAAATCTAACCAGTCAAATACTTTAGATCAACCTCAGACTTAACACATTACCTCATATGCTATTTTTAGACCCAACCTGTTTGAATAAACCTACAGAAAAGGAGCATTAACTAGAGAAAATGAAACTTTTAGAATTGTGTAGTTTTGAAACCGTTATGATAAATAGAGCATTTGCTCCTATGGAGCAAATGCTCTATTTATCACAATGGTTTCAAAAAGTGATTTTTACAGAAGCATCAAAATGCGTCGATATGAGGGAATGGGAAAACTACAGAGCAGAATGTTATGACAATTTTTTTCCAAAGAATATTTATGTTAAGTATCTGAGGAATTATTGCAGGACCTGCCCCATGATTTGTTAGAGTTCCAAGGAAAGGTTGACCTGAAGGCTCCTCAGCGTACCTATGGTATGTTTGAGTTCTATGGACTGTTTGGAACACAACCCACAGAGCAACCTGAACACTTGTACTTTGGACAGTGGGTAAGAAATGATCAAGCATTAACCCTTTCCCTCATATAAATGCCTTTTCATACCTTTGCTAACAGAGTAGACCCAGATCAGATGAGACCCAGATCCAGTAGGAGCAGTCTGAGCAGGGTTTGCTGTGTTTGCTTATCGTATAATATAGAATAGATCTGATTTTGCTGTTACTGCCTGAACCAAAATGTCTGATGTTCATATGCCATTATAAAAAAAATAATCTAATAAATATTCATGATGTCATTATTTCTTACATGAATGTGCAACGGGGAAAGGGTTAATCTGACTGAGGATAAAGTCCGTTACAAGGACCCATTCCCAATGCAAAATAGGTAATACTTTCACCAATTCGGGGGGAAAATCCCCCAAATGGAGACCAGATTTTTACTAAATTGCTAAATCAAAATGCAAAACAAGTACAAATACGACCACAAATGCTGTCCATATAATTGGGTTTTACACATGGAGACATTCCCTATTAATAAATTTAAAATGCATTTTCCCAGAAATTGCATGAAATAATCAGACTTCAGTCTGACAGTATATAAGAAATAATAAGACACCAGACTGACAGTGTGTAAGAAATAATGAGACATCAATCTGACAGTATGTAAGAAATAATGAGACACCAGTCTGCCAGTATGTAAGAAATAATCAGACACCAGTCTGACAGTATGTAAGAAATAATGAGACTCCAGTCTGACAATGTGTAAGTAATACCGGTAATGACACATCAATCTGACAGTATGTAAGAAATAATGAGACACCAATCTGAGAGTATTTAAGAAATAATGAGACACCTGTCTGATAATATGTAAGAAATAATCAGACACCAGTCTGACAGTATGTAAGAAACAGTCAAGGCACCAGTCTGACAGTATGTAAGAAATAATGAGACACCAGTCTAACAGTATGTCAGAAATAATGAGACACCAGTCTGATAGTATGTAAGAAATAATGAGACGCCAATCTGGCAGTCAACCTCCAACGCAGTAATCTCCCCTAATCGCTACGCTGAAGAGATCCCTGACACCACAACATCCACGTGACCATGGTGTACATCATTAGATCAAACTATAGCAGACGCTATTTCGGCTGCAAACTCTTACCGCAGCCAACCGGTAAATTTACTATTACCCACTGTCCCGCAAGAAAATATTAAAAACAGCTGCTCTGGAATTCGGTAAACTGATCTAGATCCATTTCCTCGGTACCCTAAACTGACCGAAATGCATAAGGCTGTGTGTAAGTGATGCGTAACTAAGCTATTGTTTTCAACGTTGTTAAGGCGCCGTCATTATTGTGACGTCACTACGATATAGAGAATTAAAAATAATCGTTACCAAAATTCTTTTTTTTTAGGAAAGCTGATTATTGTTCTACTTTGCTGGCTTTACCGGTGCTGAAATATGAAACAAAATCGAAAACTGTTGAAATCAACATTCAAAAAAATAAAATATGCAAAAACAAATTTTAGCTAAAATCTAGCTAAAAAAACTTGTGGTGGCAGTGATGACCGTACGTAGTGACAAGGGAGATCACTGTGAGGAGTTTGTCTGGCAGTTTGTCAGAAATAATCAAGAGACCAGTCTGACAGTATGTAAGAAATAATCAAGACACCAGTCTGATAGTATATGTAAGAAATAATCAAGACACCAGTCTGATAGTATGTAAGAAATAATGAGACACCAGTCTGGCAGTATGTCAGAAATAATCAAGAGACCAGTCTGACAGTATGTAAGAAATAATGAGACACCAGTCTGGCAGTATGTCAGAAATAATCAAGAGACCATTCTGACAGTATGTAAGAAATAATGAGACACCAGTCTAACAGTATGTCAGAAATAATCAAGAGACCAATCTGACACTAGATAGTAAAATGATGTAGATACTGGGGTCAGTGTGGTGCCTTTCAGGGTGACAACTGATCTTGGTCTACATTGCTCACAAATATTTCCTCATGATAAGGTACTATTTCTTCAGTTTCTTTCTACAGATGGCAGATGGGCATAGAGAAGATATCCATAAATACGACTTAAAGACGAGATATTTCATTGGTGAGTCCCAGTGACAACAGGCTTTAGTAATATAAACCTTCACTTTTCTACAAACATGTACCCTATTAAATTACCCCCAGTGTTCTCACAGACAAAACAGGCAAATAGTGTGGACCCAGATCAAACTGCTCCTTTATCTCCTTTCAGGGTCTACACTATTTGCAACTATGTCTGTTATCACTGTGTATTTGTGAGCATTTTGTGTATTTAACCCTTTACTTCATGAATATTTATGTAAGAAATTATAACATCATGAATATCTATTAGATTAATTGTTAGAATAGCACATGGACACAGAGATTGTTGGCCATGGCAGAAACAGTAGCCATATTATATCATAAGCAAACAGAGCAGACCCAGATCAAATTGCTCCTACAGGAGCTGTCTGATCTGGATCTGCTCTGTGTAGAAAGGCGTATTTATGGAGTAAAGAGTTGAAGTAAAATTGACTATGTATAAAATCAGATCTTTAGAGTCCATGAGCGAACAACAGACCTTGATCAGATAGCTCCCACAGGAGCCATTTTATCTGGCTCTTGTCCGTTTACAAAGGGTTTAACCTTTTCCCTCATATAAACGTGTTTTCACGCATGTGCAAACAGAGTAGACCCAGATCAGACGGCTCCTAGAGGAGCCGTCTGATCAGGGTCTGCTCTGTTTGCTTATAGACTTTGATAGATCTGTTTCTTTGCTTTCTACAATGTCTACAATGTTCCACTTTCCATATTTCTTTATATCTGTCTGATCTGGATCTGCTCTGTGTAGAAAGGTGTAATTATGGAGTAAAGAGTTGAAGTAAAATTGACAATGTATAAAATCAGATCTTTATTATTCCATGAGCGAACAACAGACCTTGATCAGGTGGCTCCCAGAGGAGCCAACTTATCTGGCTCTAGTACCATTTACAAAGGCATTAAAAGGTGTATCAACGAAGTAAAGTGGTGATGGCTTGGCCTTGTGGTTGAGCATTGAGCTGATAACCCAGGGGTCCTGGGATTGAATCCCGGTTGGAACAGTTGTAAATTTCAGAGATACTTTTCAGTGTCTCCCACCTGCACGAGGCTGCCTCCACTCCACCCACGGTTAAAATGGGTACATATAAGGGTCACTACTTGTACTGTGGCTGCGTAATCACGTTATGTGTTTGATGTGCTCAGTATTGTAGGCGAATTGCTGAATGACCAGGGGCAGTAAATGTTCAGTCAGCTGAACGATCATTCAGACTAAAAGTAGACTATAACTAGGTACTTTACTTATACTTTTTTTAAACCCTTTACTCCATGACTATTCATGTAGGAAATAATTATCTTATAAATATTAATTACATCAATTGTTATAATAACACATGGAAACAGGAATTTTGTGTCATAAGCAAACAGAGCAGACCCTGATCAGACGGCTCCTACAGGAACTGTCTGATCTGAGTCTACTGTGTTTGCAAAGGCGTAGAAAGGCGTATTGAGGGAGTAAAGGGTTAAAGGAGAAACTCTGATCCTGCTAAATGTGAACAGTCAGAATCCAAGTGGTTTGAAACTGGGTCCATAAATACTCCATAAATACCCTTCTCTACACCTTGGCAAACAGAGTAGACCCAGATCTGACGACTCCTATAGGAGCCGTCAGATCAGGGTCTGCTCGGTTTGCTTATCCCTTTCCCTGTTCTATGTTTATTCCAAATTTCAATACCTACAGAATAATCATGGGCAGAAAGGTTATAATGAAATATGGAAGGTGGAATATTGTACCCAATTAAGAAAGTAGTGAAACAGATCTATTCTATATTATACGATTAGCAAACAGAGCAGACCCTGATCAGACGGCTCCTCTAGGAGCCGTCTGATCTGGGTCTACTCTGTTTGCCAATGCGTGAAAACGTGTTTATATGAGGGAAAGGGTTATGATATAATGTAGATCAAACGCTACAGTTATAACACTATACTCCATGAAGATTCATGCAAGAAATAATGTCATCATGAATATTAATTAGCTGAATTTTTATACTGACATAAAATCATGGAAGCAGGAGCTTTTGGTCATATCAGAAACTGTAGAATCAAATCTATATTATTTCATAAGCAAACAGCAGATCCTGATCAGAAGGCTTCTGTTTGCAAAGTCATTAACCCTTTTCTTCATATAAACACCTTTTCACGCCTTTGCAAACAGAGAAGACCCAGTAACTACAACAGGGTCTTTTGATTGCGTATAGAGTTACATAGATCAGATTCTACAGTGATTATCAAAGCAAAAATTTCCCATTGAAAATATTATATTATAGAAATTAAGGTAATAAATATTCATAAAGTGACAATTTCACTGATAAAAGTGTTTTACTTTGACAGGAAACACTAGTATGGATGCCACACTGTCCATTATAATGGCCAACCTATGCAGAGTTACCAAAAGTATGCTGGTTCTAGATCCGTTTGTAGGATCAGGTAAGGACTGACCACCAGGTTTAACAGTAAATACCCTCTAAACTGGAATTCCAGTAGAGAATAATTTAGATAGTTTTAGGCAGATGGTAGCTTAATGCAGGGTGAAAGTCATGCAGAAAGCTCTTAGAGGAGCTTTCTGCATGACTTTCACCCTGCATTAAGCTGCCACCTGTCTCCACGACTGATATTGATGCAAATTTGAATGTCCGGTTTAGAGGGGCTTTACTGTACAATGTTTTTGCACATGGTACGCAAAACTGTTATGACTATAACCTGTGGGCCTGAGGTTATACATGTAAATCATTTTTGCAGTAACCACAATTTGTTGGAGTATGTGGTGATGATCTTTGCAAATAGCTTGGATCCTGTTGTGATTCACAAACAAATGATTAATTAATTGATTGATGAATTTATCTAATGAGGATAACTCAATTAGTCCTATGATATCGCTTCTCAGTAGTAGTTCCTCCAACTGTAATTAGCTGGAAGTTGTGATATGACTGAAAAACTGGTAAGAAATAATGCCACCATGAATATTTGCTGAATTTTCATAATGTAAACTTTTCATGGAAATTCTTTTGCTTGGACAAAAAATTGCTTGGACAAAAAATTGAGAATCATTATCTGTATATTGTCAAAAGCAACCAGATATAATGGCTCCTATAGGAGCAATCTGATTAAGATCGACTTTGTTTGCAAATGTATGAAGAGGCGTTTATATGAGGGAAAACAGTTAAAAATCAAAATATTTGATCTAAAGTCATGAACCTTTGGTAGGCCATACTTAACCCTGTTGTCTATACAAATTATTTTTGATGGCTTTGCAAACAAGGACGACTCAGATCAGGCAGCTCCTGTATTAGCTGTCTGATCAGGGTCTGTATGTTTGCTTATGAAATCAGAATAGATCTGACTCTACAATGTCAGCTAATTTCAAAACTCCTGTGTCCATGCTTATAAAGCTTTTTAGTTGAGTCTGAGTTTTGTTCTAAAGCTTTTGATTGGTCAGATTTGAGCCATAGGCTCAAATCTGACCAATCAAAAGCTTGAGAATGAACTCAAGACACAACTAAAATGTTTTATAAGCATGGATACAGAGCTATGTACATATGCCATTATAAAAACTCAACAGATGAATGTTTATGAGGTCATTGTATATTAGATGAATATTCAACAGGGAAAGAGAATACTAGCCTTTTTAGCTCACCAGAGCACAAAAGTGCTCAGGGTGACCTTTTGTGATCGCCAGATGTCCGTCATCCGTCGGCATGCGTCGTGCGGTGTGCGTCGTCCGTCATCGGGGGTCAACAATTTGAACCTTTAAAAATCTTCTCCTCTGAATCTACAGGGTTCTCAGCTTTCATCTTTGGTACATAGCATCACCTATAGGTCCTCTACAAAAGTTATATAAATTATGCCCCTGGGATCAAAATTGGCCCCGCCTCAGGGGTGGGAAGTTTTCAATAGAAACATATAGTAAAACTTTGAAAATCTTCTCCTCTGAAACCAGAAGGTTATTAGCTTTCATATTTGGCACATAGCATCATGTTCAGGTCCTCTACAAAAGTTATATAGATTATGACCCTGAGGTCAAAATTTGCTCCGCCCCAGGGGTGGGCAGTTTTCAATAGAAACAAATAATGAAATATTTGAAAATCTTCTACTCTGAAACTGAAAGGCTCTCATCTTTCATATTTGGCACAGAGCAGCATATTCAGGTCCTCTACAAAAGTTATATAAATTAAGGCCCTAGGGTCAAAATTGGCCCCGCCCCAGGGGTGGGCAGTTTCCAATAGAAATATTTAGTGAAAACTTTGAAAATCTTCTCCTCTGAAACTAGAAGGTTCTCAGCTTTCATATTTGACACATAGCATCATGTCCAGGTCCTCTACAAAAGTTATATAAATGATTGCCCTTGGGTTAAAATTAGCCCCACCCAAGGGGTGGGCAGTTTTCAATAGAAACAAATAGTGAAATCTTTGAAAATCTTCTCATCTGAAACTGGAAGGCGCTCAGCTTTCATCTTTGGCAAAGAGCATCATGTTCAGGTCCTCTACAAAAGTTATATTAATTATTGCCCTGGGGTCAAAATTGTCCCGGCCCCAGGGGTGGGCAGTTTTCAATGGAAACAAATAGTGAAAACTTTGAAAATCTTCTTCTGAATCTGGAAAGTTCTCAGCTTTAATATTTGGCACATAGCATCATGTATAGGTCCTCTACAAAAGTAATATAAATTATGGCCCTGGGGTCAAAATTGGCCCCGCCCCAGGGGTGGGTAGTTTTCAGCTGAAACATAAAGAGAAAACTTTGAAAATCTTCTCCTCTGAAACTGAAAGGTTCTCAGCTTTAATATTTGGCTCATAGCATCATGTTCAAGTCCTTTACAAAAGTTTCATAAATTATGCCCCTGGGGTCAAAATTGGCCTGCCCCAGGGCCGGCTAGTTTTCTATAGAAACATATAAAGAAAACTTTGAAAATCTTCTCCTCTGATTGTCTGATGAGCGCTTCAGGGCCATTCTGGCCCTCTTGTTTATTTAATAGATAAATCTTGTGTAGTTCAATTCGTTTTCATATTATTATACCACCAGGTAGCCTACTGGTTGCAGCTGCTCATTTTGGGGCTTATGTTCTTGGTACCGACTTGAACTACCTGCTGCTTCACGGGAAAGGTAAGCAAAAGAAAACTGAGTTGCTTGAATTAAGTGATATTTTATTAAAGAAATATTGTGAATGCACCCTTAACCCTTTACTCCATGATTGCATTTTTTTTCTATATCCTGAATATTAACTAGTTTATTATTTTTATAATGACCAATGAACTGTAGAATCATATCTATATTATTTCATAAGCAAACAGAGTAGACCTTGATCAGACTGATCCTATAGGAACCATCTGATCTGAGTTTACTCTGTGTGTTTACAAATGTGTATTTATGGAGTAAAGGGTTAACACTTTACCCGTTGAACATATTTCAATTTGCATGAATTGATCACTTCAAAATTTAAAAGGGAATTGTTGGCATATATACATGTATGTATAATTTCATAAGCAAACTGATCAGATGGCTCCAACAGGAGCCATCTGATCTGGGTCTACTCTGTTTGCAAAGGTGTGAAAAGACATTTATTTGAACGAAGATCCTATTACCCTTTATCTCATGAATATGTAAGAAATAATGATATATCATGAATATTTATTAGCTGATTTTTTTAATGACATATGACCACAGGAATTTTTAGCCATGGCAGAAACTGTAGAATGAATTTATGCTTTCAACACTTTGTAAGGAAACATGTACAGTAAAATCTTGATTAATCAAACAATCAAAATACATATCATTATTCATCCATTCCCTCTGAAATATATTTAGACACCAAACTCTTTGAATTAATCTACCAAAAGGAGCATTTGCTGGAGAAAAAGAAAATTTTAGAATTGTATAGTTTTGAAACAAATGTGATAAATAAAGCAAGTCCTTTATTTATCTCAATGGTTTCAAAAAGTGACTTTTACAGAGGAGTCAAAAGGCGTCAATATGAGCTTAATACAGGGTGAAAGTAATTCAGAAAGCTCCTCTGGGAGCTTTCTGCACATAAATTCTTCAATGCTAAAATTTCGAATTTATATGCAGATTTTACTGTAATACCAGTAGTTTTCTTGTGCAAACTTGTGAGCTTGTTTATGAATCCCCCTCTCCCCCCACCCCACTCCACAAGGATATCATAGTGGGGGGGGGGGGGCATATTGCATTTGCTCCGTCTGTCTGTTGGTAAGCCGGTTTGTCCCCAACATTAACTTTGGTGATAATTTTTTATCGGCATTCAACATGTGTGGGATATTGTACAGTCTTATAGCCCGTCACAATAGCAACGGGCGACGGGCATGACCGTACAATATCACACTCGTCGCCAATTAACCTTAACAATATGTAAATCCTTACAACTCTACACCATTTAGATAATATTCTCCAGAAAGAAGAAAAATGGCAGAGGTTTTAATTGCTGCTGACAAATATAGATAAGAGACTCTCCTGCAAAAAACCATATTCCCGTTTTAAGAAAAATCTCTCTGTCGCTTCACAATAAACTGTTATGAACGAGATCACTGATACTGTTCTCAGTGAGTGTTAATCAAGATAAGTTCATACAAAAACTTTCATACCTATTTCATTAGAATACATGTACATGTATGTATCATCATATTGTCACATTTTATACTCTCATTGTTTAGCAGACATCATTTAGCTCTCATATTAAACCTGTAACCACATTGCATTTTCTGTTTTCACCTGTAAGTGTCTTGAAAAATTAATTTTCATGTGCCGTCTACATAATCTGACTCATCCATTTTATCATTGTTTCCAATTAGAGGGTCAAGCTTAACTGACAGTTCTGGCACTAGATTTTGTACCGAAATTTAAACATAAAAAATATAATTTGCCATATATTGGGGACAAACATGCTTCAAACTTTGCATGCATGTGCAATTTATGAAGGTGAGTATATTTAGGAGTGACTTATTAAGATCAAGGTCAAATTACGGGATAAATTTAGATTAGCGATAATTTTTTCACCAATCAAAATACATTCTTCAAACTTGACATGCATGTGCAACTTATGGAGGCAAACATTTTAAGGGGTGACTAATTAAGGTCAAGGTCATACATCAAGGTCAAAGGTCAGACCCAGATCAGACACCCCCTGTAGGATCTGCTCTGTTTGCTTATGATATAATATAGATATGACTCTACAGTTTCTGCCATGGCCAAAAATTCCTATGTCCATGTGCTATCATTACAATTAATCTAATTAATACTCATGATGTCATTATTTCTTAATGAATATTCATGGAGTAAAGTGTTAAATGCCAAGGTGTATTATTCTAGTGTCAATGTGCTATTCATATCTTGTTCTTCTCTTGTTTAAACAATAGCTAGGCCTAGTAGAAAAGGTGTGGCAAAGAGAGAAGTGGACGAGAGTGTAAAAGCGAATCTACGACAGTACAACCTTGAGAATCAATATCTTGATGTCATGGTTGCCGATGCCTCCAGGCATAAGATGTGGCGAGAACAAACCATGTTCCATGCCATTATAACCGATCGTAAGTACAGTAGAACTTATCTTAAGAGCTCATATATGAATTGGACACGGGAATCTTAAAAAGCAGGTGGTTGCTTAATACCGTTAAAGCTCCTATAGGTCTAAGGAGCTTTTTCTATTAAGCTACCACTTACAGACCTTTAAATAAACCTCATCATTGATGATCGCTTAAGACAGGTTTAACTGTCATCGAAATGAAACTTGCTATATGAGAACAATTCTTCAGGCTTTGTAAACGGCGTAGAATTAGATCAGCTAGTGCCTTTTGCCCAGTACTTCATACATATTCAGGTAAGACATAATAGCATCATGAATGTTATAGATGAACTTTTGTAATGGTTAATGAACACTGTAAACTTGTGTTAACCCATTCCTCCATAGGCTATTTTAGATACCTCTTTGAATAAATCTACAGAAAAGGAGCATTAACTAGAGAATAGGAAAATTTTAGAATTTTGTAGTTTGAAACCATTGTGATAAATAGAGCATTTGCTCCTATAGGAGCAAATGCTCTATTTTTCACAATGGTTTCAACAGGTGACTTTTGCAGTGACGTCAAAAGGTGTCACTATGAGGGAATGGGTTAATACTCTAGAATCAGATCTGTTTTATTCCATAAACAGATATAGCAGACCCTGATCAGATGGTTTCTACAGGAGTTATCTGATCTGAGTCTTCTTTTTTTGCAAAGGCATTAAAAGGTATATATATATGAAGTAAAGGTTTCGAACATGGTATCTGATCTTATATGCTGTTTGCAACCTATCACAGTCTGTTTTGAGAACTTATGACAAACAGTTCAGATCCTGATCAGATTTTAAATGTAAGGGTTGATTTGTTTCTACACTGGAAGTATTCATGTGGATTTTTGTAGAGCAAGGCTCAATACATATCCTGATTTGAAAGTAAATTTACTGAAGTTAAAGGGTTTTAGTCTTTTTACAGTCTTTCTGGAGTTTCTTGAAAAATTAATGAATCAATAGCAAGCAAAAATTGGAGTGGATCAGGGTTAAAACAGATAAGGGATACGATTAGTTGTGATGTGATAAAAAATGAAGAATGAAAAAAGAACCAACATACCGATATAGTATATTCTGAAAATGGGTGATCCTTCGAAAGCAAAAGTAGAAATGCAAAAAGAGAAAATTGCAGACTCGGTTTTATTGAGTCTGTTCATGAGTAGTAATTAAAAGTGCAATACTACTCACGCCCCCTTGCACCGGCTTAAGCAGTATTCAATTTTCAAAACTAATAACATCAAAACTAATGATCCTGAAGGACCAGAAAATATAACAACACTGAGAATGAAGTACAGGGCGACTTTTTAAGCCATAAGAAAAATGTTTTATTTTTTCCAGCTCCTTACGGGGTCAGGGAAAAGACGAAGAAGGTTGGAACAGAAGAGAAAATAAATGAAGAATTGTAAGCAGCATTTTAACCCTTTTCTCCATGAATATTCATAGATATAATACATGTATGAATATTAATTAGCTTTATATTTAAATGGCATATGAACAATATATGTTTTGGCCTTGGTAAAATGGTAGAATTCGATCTAAATTATTCCATAAGCAAGCAGAGCAGACCTTGACTATGCCCATGCTTATAAAGCTTTAAGTTGAGTCTGAGTTTCGTTCTCAAGCTTTTGATTGGTCAGATTTGAGTTCTCAAGCTTTTGATTGGTCAGATTTGAGTTCTCAAGCTTTTGATTGGTCAGATTTGAGCCAGAGGCTCAAATCTGACCAATCAAAAACTTGAGAACGATCTCAGACTCAACTAAAAGTTTTATAAGCATGGACCCTGAATGTTCCTACAGGAGCCATCTTGGTCAACTCTTTTCACAAAGGCATTAAAGGGGGTTATTTATGGAGTAATGGGTTAAACCTGTGTATTTTTCCCAGAAGAATGTTTGAGTATTGTCAGAATATTGGCGTTATTGAAGCCATTGCCAAATGACATCATCATACATGTGATAAATTGGTAAGACTAAATCTGGAAGTTTGAAAGCTCAAGTCCCGACAGCAATTGTTGTCAGAAATCAGGAATTTATACGCAAATAACTATTAAAATTGCATATTTTTTTTCTATATTTGAATGATACTGCACACTAAACAACAAAGCATCAGTAACATTTTATTCCCTTAAACCTTTATCTCCAGAAATATACTTTTCTTCGCCTTTGCAAACAGAGTAGACACAGATCAGGAGCTGTCTGATCAGGGTCTGCTCTGTTGCTCCTCATGAAATAACATAAGTCTGATTCTGGTTCTGTATTAACCCTTCTTTTGCTGAATTTTAAAATACATGTCTCCTTCTTTACCCATGCCCTGTGGTATAATTACATATATCTTCACTGTCTACAAGTATTTCGCTGTGCAATCCCTGCTGTGGAGTGCACTGGTTGCACAATCAACTTGTAAATAGTGCAGACCCTGATGAGACAGCTCCTGCAGGAGCTGTCTCATCTGGGTCTTCACTATTTACAGGTAGGTATATTGACGTGAATAGCAAGGGAAGGGTTAAGCCAAAAAGGGCAGACCCTGATTCTTCAGTTTCTTACTTGACCAAACATTCATGTATTCATATATCATTACACAAGTTAATCTAATTAATATTCATACAGATATTACTTCTTACATGAATATTCATTGAATAAAGGGTTTTAGTGATAGATTCTTACATTAATATTCATGAGATTAAAGGTTAACCATTAACTCATTACCTCTTAGGCTATTTTTAGATCCAACCTCTTTGAATAAATCTACCGAAAAGGAGCATTAACTGGAAATGAAGAAAATTTTACATTTTTGTAGTTATGAAACCATTGTGATAAATAGAGCATTTGCTCCTAAGGAGCAAATGCTCTACTTATCACGATGGTTTCAAAAAGTGACTTTTACAGAGGCGTAAAAAGGCGTATTTATGGAGGAAAGGGTTAAACCCATGAATATTTATGTGAGATAAAAAGACATCATAGATATCAATAAGATTATTTGTTTTGAAATGGCATATGGACGCAGAAATCTTTAGCTATGGTAGAAAGGTAGAAACTGTAGAAACAGATCTATATAATTCCATAAGCAAACAGAGGAGATCCTGATCAGAATGTTCCTATAGGAGTCATCTGATCTGGTTCTTCTCTGTTTGCACAGGCTTAGTATGGTGTATTTATGAAGTAAAAGGTTTATGCCCATAATAAATGAAGTTGACAAGAGTTATGTGTACATTGTCTTTAATTGAAGGATTGAGCAAGGGAAGCATATAACAAGAAAGAAGGATTACCATACGTCAGAATTGTTCAAAGACCTGCTCAACTTCTCAGCCAGGTACCTGCACAAAAATGGAAGGCTGGTCTACTGGTTCCCTGTCAGTGTCAAAGAGTATGTTATTTCACACATATTTATGAAAAAAATACTAGAAGAAATTGTCCATATTCAACAATCCGTTGTTTTATTGTGGCACCTGCCAAGAGACAGTGTGTCACATAGGGATCACTTTTCCGTCGTCAGTCTGTCAGTCTGTCTGTCACACTTTATTTTTAGCTTACTTGGCACAAAGTGCCATGGTTAGCTATTGTGATAACCCTGTGTCCGTCGTTTGTCGTCAACCTTTTTCTTAAAATGACATCTCCTCCTAAAGTACTTGCTGGATTTTTACCAAACTTGGCAGAAATTTTCCTTGGGTCAGGCTCTTTCAAAGTTGTTCAGAGAGTTTGATTCCATGCAGATCTCTGGTTGCCATGGCAACCAATGTCCAAAAAGAAATAAAAACCTCAAAAATCTTCTTGTCAAAAACTGTAAGGCATAGGGCTACCAAATTTGGTATGTAGAATCATCTAGTGGACATCTACATATTTTGTTCAATTTTTCCCCTTGGGTCAAAATTGGCCCAACCCAGAGGGTCACAAGTTTTACATTGGGTTATATAGTAAAAACTTTAAAAATATTCTAGTCCAAAACCAAAAAGCTTAGAGCTGTGATATTTGGTATGAAGCATCATGTGGTGGACCTTTTCCAAGATTTTTCAAATTTTGCCCCTGGAGTGAAAATTATCCCCACCCTGCGGGTCACAAGTTTCACACAGGATTATAAAGTAAAAACATTAAAATTCTTCTTGTCTGAAATCGAAAAGCTTAAAGCTGAGATATTTGGTATGTAGCATCATCTGGTGAACCTTTACTGAGATTATTCAAATTATGACCCCGGGCCAAAAATGGCCCCGACCTAGGGCTTAACAGTTTTTTAGCTCACCTGGCATGAAGTGCCAAGGTGAGCTGTTATGATCGCCCTGTGTCCGTTGTCCGTCGTCATGCAGTATGCGTTGTCCGTCGTGTGTCGTCCATCATCAACTTTTTCCTTAAAATGACATCTCCTCCTAAACTACTTGCTGGATATTTTACCCAACTTGGCAGGAATGTTCCTAGGGTCAACCTCTTCCAAAGTTGTTCAAAGAATTTCATGCAGAACTCTGGTTGCCATGGCAACCAATGTCCAAAAAGAAATAAAAACTTTAAAAATCTTCGTCAAAAACTGTAAGCTATAGGGCTACCAAATTTTGTATGTAGAATCATCTAGTAAACCTCTACATGGATTGTTCAAATTTTGCCCTTTGGGTTAAAATTGGTCCAACCTAGGGGGTCACAAATTTTACATTGAATTATATAGTTAAAACTTTGAAAATCTTCTTTTCTCAACCCAAAGGCTTAGAGCTGTGGTATGTGGTTTAAAGCATCATCCGGTGGACCTATACCAAGATTGTTCAAATTTTTCCCATGGGGTCAAAATTGTCATTTTTATGCCCCCATAAAGTTTTACCCTTGTCCATCCGTATGTCCGTCCTGTAAAAAAATCATCAAGGATTTCTTGGCTTGTGTCAGCTGGAATGATGTGATATTGGGTTTGAAGCATAAACATAGTGAGTTGTACCGTGTCTCCACTTTTCAGGTCTGTCGTTCATCTACTTCCTGTTTGCCAATACTTTGATTGAATTATGGTGATTGTTTAATGACAAAAATATTTGTCAAAGATTTCTTCGCTCGTGTATGCTGGAATGATTTGATATTTTGTCTGTCAGAAACATAATCATAGTGAGTTTTACTGTGTCTCCTCTTTTCAGGTCTGTCGTTCATAAACGTCCTGTTTTCCGGCACTTTGATTGAATTTTCATGATTGTTTAATGACAAATATTTTTGTCAAAGATTTCTTACCTTGTGTATGCTGGTATGATTTGATATTTGGTCTGAAGTGTAATCATAGTGAGTTGTATTGTGTCTCCCCTTTTCAGTTCTGTCGTTCATCTACTTTCTGTTCGCCAACAATTTGATTGAATTTTGGTGACTTTGGTGATTGTTTAACAATCTTCTTCCTGCGTATGGTTATATTATTAGTTATTTGTAATTGTAGTATATACAGATTTATAGAAATATTAGCTTTATAGTAAATTATTGCGTCTCCTGCGTTTTGCAGACAACGTATAGGGATCACTGGCCATCTTGCACCATCATGGTCTTCAAATAATTTCTGTCACATTTTTCTCAGGAACCACACAGGCCAGCTTCCTGATATTTGGCACAGAGCATAGTATGGAGAAACTTAATTTTTGAATAGAGATCATATTAATTGATAGAAATAAATCTGCACGAAGCAAACATGCAAACCTTACGTCAATCAATTTTAATGCAATTAATAAAAACCTGGCGGGGCATCCGTGTCCCATGGACACATTTTTAGCTCGTCTGTTTCGAAGAAATCACGAGCTATTGCCGTAACCCCGGCATCCGAGGTGTCGTTGTCGTCGTTGTCGTCCTAAATCTTAACATTGACCATAACTTCTTCAATTTTTCATTTACAACCTTCATTTTTGGTATCCATGTTCATCTTGACAATGATGACAGACGAGCATTGAACCCGCTTGCGGTGCTCTTGTCTTTTATTTACCTGAATATTCATGAAGTAAAGGGTTAAGATATACACAATTACCCTTATGACAGAAAGATGTTTTAAGGTAAATCTGTGTTTATTTTGTAGATACACAGAAGAGAACATTCCCACCCATCCATGCCTGAAGTTGGTTCACAACTGTGAGCAGCCCCTTAACTCCCAGATCTCACGCCGCCTTATTACCATGGAGAAGGTTCAGGACTATTCTGTGAGTACTGTAGTTTATTTATCAACAGGGTAATCAAAATCATAATTATCACAAGGCTTATCACACTGACACTGCTGCTGGTGTCGGTCTGCTATGACACTGCTGCAGGCCCAAGTCTGTGATGACACTATTGCTGGTCTGAGTCTGCAGTGACACTGTTGTTGGTGTCAGTCTGCACTGACACTGCTGCTGGTTTGAGTCTGCAGTGACACTTGCTGGTCTGAATCTGTGCTGACACTGTTGCAGTTCCAAGTCTGTACTGACACTGTTGCTGGTCCGAGTCTGCTCTGATACTGTTGCTTGTCTGGCCTAGGACTGCTCTGACACTATTTCTGGTCTTGTTTGCATTTGCCAAGCTCAGAAAGCTTTTTTTCACGATGAAAATTATTCATGTGGAAAATTTATCTTCAGTGTTTTGGAAAAATGAAGATACAGATCATCATAGACTCCTCATCTGATTATCTTCTTCTGTACATGTTCTAAGGATTCCTTGACATTTTCATCTCAGTATGATGACTGGCCTAGGCCTTCAGTGTAATTAATACCTGACTGTTCTGCTGGTATATCTGGTCTGGACCAACAGTACTTTGTCACTTGCTGTAAGTCAAGTGACATCTATCCATCCATCTATCTGTCTATCCATCAAGCTTTTGGTTCAGTGGGTCACACATGTATTTTTTCAAATACCTTGTAGAGTTTAAAGTTACCTTTAACCCTTTACTCCATAATAAATTATGCCTCTCTACGCCTTTGCAAACAGAGTAGACTCAAATCAGATGGCCCCCTTAGGAGCCATCTAATCAGGATCTGCTCTGTTTGCTTGTGATATATATATATATATGATTCTTCAGTTTCAGCCATGGCCAAATATCCATTGGCTATTATAACAATTAATCTAATGAATATTCAAAATGACATTATTTCCTATGTGAATATTCATGAAGTGAAGGATTAATCATGGCACAATTTATGTAGTTGTTTTTTTTCTACCTCAGGATGATCTGCCAGGTGCATCAATCAGTGTTGATCACTATGAACAAAGCTCGTTTCGAGACATGTTCTTCAATGAGGAGACACTACAGAAAGAGAGAAACCCAAACTTAAAAAAGAACTGGAAAAAACAGAGCAAAGAGACTGAAGACAGTACCTGACAGAGCCCTGTCGTCTGATGGTAGCTGCATGACAGTCATGACTGTGATATTAGCGAACAAGTGGGACCACAAACTTTCTAAACATGGCTTAACCATTTACTTCTTTGAATATCTCTGTAAGAAAAAGGGGCCTTTGTGGTCGAGTGGTTATGGTCTTCGAATGACAATTGCTTATCCCCTCACCGCTGTGGGTTTGAATCCCTGTCTGGGTATTTTGATTTTTCATGTGAGGAAGCCTTCTGCTGGCTTGCGGTAGGTCGGTGTTTCTACCTGGATGTTCTTCAGTGCATGAAACAATGCAATTTGTTCACAGAAGAGCATCTGTGGTCTTCCCCCACCTGTAATTAGCTGGACATTGTGAAATGACTAAAATACTGTTAAAACGATGTAAGACCAGATAAAAAACAAAAAAACTCTATATGAGAAAAGATGAAACCATGAATATTACTACATTGGTATATGAACAAAGGAAATTTTGACCGTGGCAGAAACTGCATTTGGATCTACAAAATCACTTAAACAAACAGGGCAGACCGAGGTAGAAAGCTCCTATAGGAGCCATTTAATCTGGGTCTACTCTATTTGTCTTAAATGTGTCTTAATGAGTATCTATACTCTATACTTGATAAAAAGTACCTCTTAAGGCCTTTGCAAACAAAGTAGACTCAGATCAAACGGTGTAAGGATTGAACAATTCATATTCATATGGAGTGAAGTCAAGCATGACAAATCATCAGGCAGATGGTTAAACAATTCACCATTACATCTAACAGTCTGTGTTTCTGTTTGTGTTTGTGCTGACTGTGTAATCTTTAATCTGTTGAATAATTGAAACCAACTCCTCCTTAATATCAATTAACACTTTACTCCATAAATACACTTTTCTGTGCCTTTGCAAACAGAGCAGACCCTGATCAGATGACTCCTGTTGGAGCTGTCTGATCTGGGTCTGCTCTATTTGCTTATGATATAGTATAGATATGAGTGTACACTTTCTGCCATGGCCAAGATTTCCTGTGTCAATGTGCTATTATAATTACTATCTTAATTAATAGTATCATGATATGATGTCATTATTTTTATATGAATATTCATGGAGTAAAGAGTTAAAGAAAGTTGTATTTAAATTTGACACTGAAGAAAATGATTTGTATGACAAACAGTGCAGATCCTGATCACAGGACTCCATCAGGAACTGTTTGATCTAGATCTGCTCTGTTTGCAATGGTCATATACCGGAACTTGGTTCTCTGTTTTAAATGCCTTAACACTAGCAACATATGGGGGCAGTTGCTTGATTATGTTTTGCTCTGTGTTCCATATTTTGACTTCATGTCAAAGTACATGTGAAACAATTTTATTCATATCCACCATATCTTTTGAAGGGAATGAAAGCTCTTTGACTTGTCCCTTGGAGTATCTATGGAATCAAATTAAAGAGTTTTTTTGTGGAATTGGGCAATATTTATTTGCTCACTAGCGACAAATTTGTGGTAACTATGAACAGTTTTAATCCAGATGAGATGCTGATCAACTCGACGTATCATCAGGATCCAAACTGATTGTCACTTTGAAACCCATACCTTAGGAACTGTAGCAGATTCAAATTGTAACAATAGTTTGAAAATCAAAATGGCCGCCGTTATGCAGTAGAACCTGCATTAAGCGGCCTTCAAAAAAGAGATCTTATTATGAGTCTGTAAGGCAGGTGATAGCTTAATGCAGGTCAAAAGTAATGCAGAAAGCTCCTACAGGAGCTTTCTGCATTACTTTTGCCCTGCATTAAGCAACCACCTGCTTTTTACACGCATATGATCGATAAAGACAGGTTCTACTATACATGATATTAATGGAACAGTTCAAGTGTGAAGGTACATAGGGGAAAATTACAAAGAACTTGCACAGCCTATAGGCTATAGCATTGTACTGCAGAACACTTTACTTCATTGATGTTGGATTTTATAAGTGATACATATGTTGTCACTTTGATGAAAAAATAAATAATTTCTAGAATGATCTTTTACAACTTGTTAATCAAGAAACCCTTCAGCATTGTTTATGTACATTTGTGCATAGTGTGCGGCATGTTGATTTGCTCTGTCCCATCTGTCCATCCCGGAAATAATGTTGCGGCCATGTCTTTTACAGTTACATGTACCTAATAATAGGAGAATATTCTACTATGACTGAAACTTCCAAAAGGCGTAGATTTTAAAAAGTTGGATGACATCACTAGTGTCTTTGTAATTTACAAAGAAAATACTACTGATGTCATCCAACCGCGAACAGGTGAATAAAAGAAATAAGATTAAATAATTGTTTTGTTGATTTTTGTTAGATCTAGATCTAATAAAATTACTCAAAAAAGTCTGTTTTGGCAATTTTAAGGAGGGGGAGATACACGACCCCACCCCTTCTAAATCCGTGCCTAGTAGCGTGGAGTGGGAGCATATTGATTTTGCTCTGTTGGTAGGTTAGTTTATCTGTTTGTCCCCAACTTTAACATTGGCCATACTTTTGTCGCCATTGCACATTCATACCCCAAAGTTGGCATGCATGTGCATCTTATGGAGGCGAATATTTTTTAGGGTGGCTTATTAAGGTCAATATCATACATCAAGGTCAACGTTCATACCAGGGACATGGTGTTTCACTAACACATCTTGTTCAGGGTATGTGTCTTGTGGATCCTAGGAAAATGCGAACAGATAGTGTCAAACTCATTTGCAAATTAAATCGAACACTCAAATGAGTTTCCTTTTAAGGCTTAAATATAGCTTAATGCAGGGACAAGATCGTGCAGAACGCTTCTCTCTGATCTTCCTGCATTGCTTTCATCAATGATTAATCCTTCCAGTAAGGGGAAACTAACCAATAATGATATTTGTATACAGTGTGGACCCAGACTAGAGGAGCCCTCAAATCAAGGTCTGCACTATTTGTCATGCTACAATGTTCTTGAAAATTAATATTCATGGTAAGTTTGTTCTGTTTGAATTTCGGTTTGGAATTATTCATTTGAATAGTTCATTTGTAAATTCAGTGTTGAAAGGGTTAAGTAGTCAACGAGTTCTTTATTAACTGTTCAAATTAACCCTTTCCCTGTTCAGTATTAATGAAAGAAATAATGACATGAAAATTAATTAAGTGCATTTTTATAAGGCTTGTGACTACAGGGATTTTTTATATTGGTAGAAACTGCATAGTCAGAGCTATTATAATTTCATAAGCAAACAGAACAGACCCTGATCAGACGGCTTCTAAAGGAGTCGTCTGGTCTGGGTCTACTCTGCAAATGCATGAAAATGCTTTTATATGAGGAAAAGGGTTAACTTAAAGGAGGTTGTGTTATATTTTAACGAATTCGCATAAAACGTCCCTAATTGTTTTATTTTCATATCTATATAATTCCATGAGGAAACACCATACCCAGATCAAATTTCATGAGCAAACAGAGAAGACCTAGATCAAACATCTACAAAGGCGTACAAATGCGTTTCTGCCATTAAGTCCAATTATGTTTCATTAAAACCAATGTAGCTTAATAATTCGGGGCAAGTTATACGCAAAATTTCTGCATTTCTTCCTTTCTTCATGAAGTAACCTCCTGTTAATGTACATGTATATGCATCAGGATATCTCCTTCGAGACATTTTACTACATATTGACAATTCTTAAAAGTATATAACAGTGTCGCCCCAGATCAGATGACGCGCCTATGATGCGGCAACTCATTTTTGTTATATATTATAGTGTTATGTATTCAATCTTTTATCCTTTGAATATTAATGTTAAAAATAATAATACCATTAATTTAAAATTAGATCCTGTCTTAAGCGACCATTAAAAGAGGTCTGCATATGGGTCTTTAAGAAAGATGGTAGCTTAATGCAGGTCGGAAATAATGCAGAAATTTCCTATTGCAGTGTTCTGTATTACTTATGTCATGCACTAAGCAACAACTTTTTAAGACTGCTATTTTCAGAATATGAATGCCCGCTTAATACACATTCTGTTGTAATGTTTCTGAACTTTTAATGGAACATGAATATAACTGAAACTGAAGAATGGGATCTATATTATTTCATAAGCAAATGGAATTAGAAACTGACCCGACAGCTCATACAGGGACCCTCTGATCTGGGTCTATTCTGTTTGCAAAGAATGAAAATGCGTCAGGCAAAGGGTTATGCGTATCTTCATATTGGCATTTATATGGCATGGCAAGTGGTATGTTACCTAACGTGGATACGCAGTAAACTGTTGCCTCCCTTCCTTTTGTTATAAATTACTCAACCATTGAAAAAGATTACCTTCCATGCTATTTTATTCGATCATCAAACTTTTTTGCAGCATTTCAACCGACACGAGTAGCCTCCATTAGTTCTTGTTCTAGTTGTCTCGCTTTGTACGATTTGATAAGAGCAAAATTTAATGCTCTATTTATCACAATAGTTTCAAAAACTTGCTTTTTACAGAGGCGTCAATATCAGGGAATGGGTTAAACAGAGAAGGGGCCATCTAATCAGGGTCTACTCGGTTTGCTTATGAAATAATATAGATATAATTCAACAGTTTCTGTATCTGTCAAGCACTCATGTGTCCACAAGCCTTTATAAAAAATCATGTTATTACCCATTGAATGAATATTCATGGAGTAAAGGATTAATATGCCGATAGCGATAATAATAACAATAACAACAACAATAACAGTATTATTAATAATAAATGTTATTATCTAAATAGTTGTGAATACATAATACGACAAATAACTGTCTAATGTTGTTCTTTACTCAATCAATATTCATGTAAGAAATACCGACATCGTTATATATTAATTAGATCAATTGTCATTTATAATAGCACATTAGGGACACAATGTGTTCTAGCCATCTGTTCTAGATCTACTCTGATTGCATAGGCTTTGAAAGTCGTATTTATGAAGTAAAGAGTTATATTCCAATTTCAACCAGTTTGAGCAAAATTTGTACAAAGCGAGACAACTAGAACAAGAACGAAGAGAGACTACTCGTGTCAGACGAAATGATGCGAAAAATGTTTGTCGATAGAACAATAGTATGGAAGGTAAATTTTTTCAACGGTTGAGTAATTAATAACAAAAGCAAGGGAGGTAATAGTTTACAGATCGTATCTACGTTAGGTAATCTATCACTTCCATTGCCATTGCACCATGTAAATGTCAATTTGAAGATGCACATAACCCTTTGTCTGATGCATTTTCAGGCCTTTGCAAACAGTGAAGACCAAGGTCAGATGTCTCCTGTAAGATCTGTCTGATCAGGAACTAGTCTTGTTTGCTTATGAAATAGTATAAGTCTGATTCTACAGTTTTTGTAATGGCTAAATATGTTCATGTGTCATTAAAAGTTCTGAAAATTGACAATAAGGATATTAACTTTAACAGTAATAGCAATAGCGTAAATGGTTAAATATATAACGCGCTGTATAACAAAACGAGTTGCCAGGTCACATAGACCAGTAACTACACTGTAAAACATCCGTAGCAACAATCAACATGTAGTAAACCCTCTCTTTGACGATATTTTTTGCATATTCATTAGTGTTTTAAAACAGGCGATTGCTTCGTGAAGAAAAATGCAGACAAATGTGCATAACTGTTGTCCCGTATTAATTAAGCTGTCGTTGGTTTTAATGAAACAGAGTTGGGCTTACCTGGGCCCATATTCACAAAGCTCCTTAGGAATATACTAACCTTAGGACAACTTAAGGAGAACTTTTCTCTCTACACATATAGCAACACTATTGAGTAATTTCTATTCAATGACTTCCAGAATATTTGGTTAAGTATATACTTTATATAAAAATTTATTTCTCATACATATATATACTTGTATTGATTTTATAAGCTTAAAGAGTATTCAAGAAACTAAGGAATTTTCTTAAGTTTCTCCTTAGGAGCTTTATGAATACGAGTCCAGATTGATGTAGGAAAAACATTCGGGTGTGCTCTGTTTGTTCATGAAATTATATAGATGTAGATCTGATTCTACTGTTTCTGTCACTGTGTACACATCCCATTGGCAAACATTCCTGTGTACACATGCCATTGGCACATGTTCATGTGTACCAAAGTCATTTTCACTTCAAATCTTACTGCACGGTTCATTATTATTTCATAAGCAAACAAAGCAGACTCTGGTCAGATGGCTCCTACAGGAGTAACAAGATGCTTAATGTATGAGTTTGTGAAACAGATAGGCATTTTGTTTTATATTCTGTTGAACGTGCATGGCGTTTTGTAAAGAACAGTTGTCTCTGAATGCCATGTGCACAATACCATACTTGATAAAACGATTCTCATAAAGGCACTGTTTTGAATACAGCACGAATTGATGATCTAAGAGCATTGAAAGGCGAGTTTTAAACTTTTGATATCAACTTTTATGATATTTATGAAAAGGGTGAACAAAAAAAACAGTTGAGAGCTTTTGTGAGCATGAACGTGTTTGGTGAATGAATTTGGGAAAATGATAAAAAAAAAAGAGAAGGAATTAATGATTATACATGTATCAACGCTTTTAACCATACCACTTTAAATGTGGTAAACGATTGGCTGTCATGTGCAAACAGTGTATACCCAGATCAGAGGGATCCTCCAGCAGGGTATGCACTGTTTGTCATTCAAAAACACCTCGCATATTGTACCCTTTCATGTTGTATGGATTTTTCCAATAAACTATGATAGGCTAGCCCACTCTGAAAACTCAGCGCTGAAAGTGTTAATAAGCAGCACCTTGCTCAGACAGCACTTTCCCAGCTATAACAGGGTTAAAGATTCTGCACTGCAAGCACTAGAAATATGACAAATGGTCCAAAATGCAGTAGTTTTGAATGTCAAACAAAACATGTTCTGGTATTAAGAACACATTTGAAGTCCATTAACACAGATCATAAATTAAAGCTGTTAGAATCGTTAAAATTCATGAACAAGTGTTTTGCCATGGCTTCCATATTTTGGTGCAGAATTTTGTGATTACCTATGCATAGTTTGAATCCATATGAGATGCTGAGTAGATTAGCGTCTTGTCAGAATTCAGATTGTAAGTCGTTGTACTTAGTCAGAACAACAGACAAATGTGCGTACTCAAAGCGTCCATTCTCCACCAAACCCTATGTTATAACCACTCTACGAGACGATTTTGAAGAATGGTCACAAAATAGGGGTTGGTGGAGAAATAAAAAAAGTTATTCTTGAAAATGTTTTATTTTACGCATCTTATCTGGAACTATGTACAGTAAAGCCTCGCTGATACGAGCACTCAAAAAGGAGTATTATTCTGGAGTTTTAAAACATATGGTATACAGGACAAAGGTTATGATAAGGGCTCCTATGGGAGCTTTCTCCAATACTTTTGCCTTGCATTAACCCATTACCTCATAGGCTATTTTATTTAAAACCTCTTTGAATAAGTCTGCCGAAAAGGAGAATTAACTAGAGAAAAGGAAAATTGTAGAATTTTGTAGATGGAAACCATTGTGATATATAGAGCATTTGCTCCTATAGGAGCAAATGCTCTATTTATCACAATGGTTTCACAAAGTGACTTTGGCAGAGTCGTCAAAAGAAGTCAGTATGAGGGAAAGGGTTAAACAGCCACCTGCTTTTTACAGACTTCTGTATCAAGGAATTATATGGTCGTATTTCAGCGAGATCTTACTGTATTTTGAAGAGAAAACAAACCAATGCATTTAGGAATTCTAACAGGCGACACTGTTTTGCAGACGGCCATTACTTTTAAGCATTGAAAGCGTTAATTCCTTGACAGTTTTATTTAGGATTTGAACTTTGAATACACTCGAGCGTTCAGTCAGAGTGCTCATGAATAGCTCTTTCTCTGATGAATATTCATGTAAGAAATAATCTTGGATATCAGTTACATTATGTTTTATAATTCCATTTGAACACACGACATTTTGGTTCAGAAAATAGTATAGAGTCAGATCTATATCACCATAAGCGAACATATCAGACCCTGATCAGACAGCTCCTATTGGATCTGTCTGATCTGGGTCTACTTTGTTTGCAAATGTGTAAAAAGGCATTCAAATGAAGGAAAGGGTAGGGTTAATAACTTGTTTTGAAGCAGATTAGAAATCAGACAACTTTGGATTTTATTAGAATCCAAAATAATTAATCATGATTAACTCATTTAAAACACCAGAGAAAATTAGACAACTAGTACAGCCACAGACCAAACTGTTTGACCAGGGTCTATGCTATTTGATACTTCATTCGTTTCATTCAATTGTATCAAAGTAGTGCAGACTTGACATATTAACCCTTTAACACATTCCCTCCTAGTGACGCATTTTGGCAATTCTGTATTAGTCACATTTTGAAACCAGCAAATGCTGTATTTATCCCAATGGTTTCAAAACTACACGATTCTAAAATTTTCCTTTTCTCTAGTAAATGCTCCTTTTCGGTATATTTATTCAAAGAGGTAGGGTCTAAAAATAGTCTAGGAGGGAATGAGTTAATCCATGAATATTCATGTAAGAAATATCGCCATCATGAATGGTAATTATAATAATTTTATAAATGGCATATGAACACGGGGAGTTTTTGGTCACGACGGAAATTGTAGAATCATATCTATTCTATATCATAAGGAAATATAGAAGACCTCGATCAGACGGCTCCTATAGGATCCGTTTGGTCTGAATCTACTCTGTTTGCAAGGACGAAGAAAGGCGAATTTTTAAGGTAAACACGCTCTCTGTCATGGAGTAAAGGGTTAAATAGAGTATCATGCCTCTTATCTACACACCACCCTATAATGCGACCACCAAAACATGGGCATAATTCTTGGTGGCAGAGGCATGTGGTAGCTTAATGCAGGACGAAAGTTATGCAGAAAGCTCCTGTAGGAGCTTTCTGCATAACTTTCGTCCTGCATTAAGCAACCACCTGCTTATAAAGGCTGAAATGTTTATTCAAGAAGTGTTCACATTAGAGGGGTTCTACTGTAATGGAATTTAGATACAACAAATCATGCTTAAGAATTGCACATTCTTTTAATACTGACAGTTCACTGTTAACAGATTATGCAATCATATAGCACACAGTGTATACACATATAACAACAACAATATACAATTATAAATTTCCAAATTCTACAGCACTGACATGTTGTTTTTACAACAGCACTTGTAACATACAGCTTACTCACTAGTCACTCTATTCACAAATTAGAAATCGAAACTGGTTTTGAACAATGTCTTCCTAGTATACAAAATTATATTGTCAATAGTGCCAATTTTGATGTTTATAAATTATTGTTGACATGGTTATAGTTTTGGCACATCCCTGGGCTCCACCTTCCAGCTAGTGGGGTATTCTTTCTTCCTCCTCTCGTGTTCCCCTTCGAGGGCCTCATGGTAATAGCCGTAATATTCTCCCCTTCCTTCTCTCTGGATCGGCACCCAGGCGTCGCACTTGGGCCATGGGTTCTGGAAAATGTCCCTCGGAGGCATAGAAGGCAGGTTTCTGGTGTAGCCAGCGAGGCGTAATTCAGGGGTACCTGATTGTTTAAGACCTATGTTCTTGTGGTAGTTACCTGTAAGAGACATTTGAAAACAAAACTATTAATTCGGATTAGTAGATAAAGGTGCATACTCAAAAACTAAAATCGTCCTTTCCCCACCATACCCTATGTTGTTACCACTCTTTAGAATCGTCTCGAAGAGTAACACCATTTTAATGACAGCCAATGTTTCAAAATATTGACCTTGATCTGATTTCAGGTATCTTTTTGTCATCTGTAAGGCCCTTACCAAAGCTATCTGAATACCAAAGGTGAATTGCCTAGCACTCGTGGATCAGAAGTTATAGCAAAATGTTAAAGTTTGTTAAAAAAGTCATGTTTTTTCAAAATAGTGACATTGACCTTAACCCAATTTCATGTATCCTTGTATCAACTGAAAGGCATTCACCAATGCTATATCTATACCATATATGAATTGTCTAGCATATGAGGTTCAGCAGTTAAGAAAAAATGTTGAAGTTTTTCAATGATGGCCAACTTGTCAAAATAGTGACATTGACCTTGACCTAATTTCAAATATCTTTATATCAATGAAATATCAGGCCAAACCATTTGTATACCAAAGATGAATTGCCTAGCATTTGTATTTCAGAAGATATAGGAATGTTAAAGTTTGTTCAAAACGGCAAAGTTTTCGAAATAGTGACCTTGACCTGATTTCACATAACATTGAATCAAGTGAAAGGCCTTCGCCCAAGCTATCTGTATACCAAATATGAATTGCCTAGCATTTGTAGTTCAGAAGTTATAGCAATGTTAAAGTTTGTTAAAAACGGCAAAGTTTTGGAACTAGTGACCTTGACCTGATTTCATGTATCCTTGTATCATGTGAAAGGCCTTCACCCAAGCTATCTGCATACCAAATACGAATGGTCTAGCTTAAGTGATTCAGGGGTTATAAGCAATGGTAAAGTTTTGTTAATGACGGCAAATGTTTTGAAATAGCGACCTTGACCTGATTTTATGTATCCTTATACATGTATCAGGTGAAAGGCCTTCACCCAAGGTATCTGAATACCAAATATGAATGGCCCAGCTTAAGTAATTCAGAAGTTATAAGCAATGTTAAAGTTTTCTTAACGACGGCACGCCGCCCGCCCACCCGCTCGCCCGCCCGGTTTTCGCCAAACTATAAGCCGAGATTGTTATCGAAAATCCGACTAAAAATGAAAAATGATAAAGGGCCCAACACCAAATTTTGAAACCAAGAGTTATGATTCTTATGTAGTGGCCTCCCCCTCAATGCGATCTACTAACCTATGAAGTTTCATGTTGATACCTCTTATACTTTTTGAGAAATGAGCTACATTAAAGTGTTTGCACGCCGACGACGACAACGACGACAACGCCGACAGCGACGCCTACGACCCAGTGATCACAATAGCTCTAGATCTAGATTTTCTCTGTTTGCTAAGGCATGCAAAAACGTTTATATGAGGGAAAGTGTTAACATGTAAAAATAATTGTACTCTCATAAACTGCAGTTTTGCATTAAGCTTAGAAGATTATTTTATCTTGACACTTTTCTAGGACTTAACTGTTGAGAGGTTTAATTGATTTAAATGTTTAGCTTCCATTGGCTACTCTGTGATGACCTTTGAAAAAGAGAAGTTTGGATCCATGTGCGTTGCCCAGTAACTCGCTGTATCATCAAGATCCAAACAATTTGTTATAGTTTAGTGATGATGTTTTTAAAGAAAACGGGAGAAACATTAAAACATGAAAATTAAGCAGATGATAAAATTTGCAGACGACAAAATGTGGCACCGAAAGAGTTAATCCTCAACGTGTTGGAGCCGAGTATATAAGACTTGTAAACAGTGTAGACCTAAATCAAAGGGCTTCTCAGGTGAACCTTTTAATCAGGGTCTGCACTAGTTGGTTTAAGAATCATTTTCTTCAGTAATACAGTTTCATATAATTTGTTTAGAAACTTTAGATGATATTTAGAAAGGTAGGAGCCAGTTTTAACCCGTTCCGTCATATAAACGTGTTTTCACGCATCTTCAAACAGAGTAGACCAAGATCAGATGACTCCTATAGGAGCCGTCTGATCAGGGTCTTCTCTGTTTGCTTATGTAATTTGATAGATGTGTTTCTTGTGTCTCTAAAATGGTTACAGCGGTCCACCTTCTCTATTTCATTATAACCATTTTGTCTATGAATATTCAGTAAGTGTTGAAAATTGGAATAAACGTAGAACAGGGAAGGGGATAACTATTCAGCATATAAAGGATTAAGCAATATAGTTTTGTCAATATCTTGAAGTATTGTTCCTGAAAAAGCAAAACCTTTCTTGCAAAGTAGCAAAACGGATTTTATGGAGTGGAAATTTCGTCTTTCATCAATTTATACACCGAAAGGGCGTTTGCCTTATTTCAAAATCCAATAGTTTTCTTTTTGAACCCTTTACCTGCTTGAGACACCTTTGCGAGCCCCCACTTTGCGATCCCCACCACTGATTTTTTAAAACCCACCATGATATTGTCAAACAGGATGGATCACGATGAAACACATAGTTGTTCAGGGTCTCAGATGATGCATTGGTAATTATGAATGTGTCACTAGTGAATCTAACTATGTGTATGGCTTCTCTCGTTTCAGACACTGGCTGTACATGTAACACGTTGACAGTATGGGATTGTTCACTAAACACCCTCTAAACAGAACCTTCACTTTGGTATCGATACCGGTGACAGCTTAATGCAGCATGAAAGTCTTGCAGAAAGCGCCCTGGGGAGCTTTCTGCACGACTTTCACCCTGTATTAAGCAGTCACCTGTCTGAAAAGCCCTAAATTCTTTATTAAAATTCCGGTTTAAAGGAGTGTTAATCAGTTTATATAAACTGGTATCCTACCAGTATCCAACGTTTGTTTTGTTTGTTTACACGTATTTGGTATTTTGGTGGGTTTTGATTTTGCTTTATTGTTTTTTCTGCAACACTTCTAGCTGGCGTGCTGGCGAAAACAATTAAATAAAAAAATAAGTGGGAAATCTCGGATATTTCCAACGAAGTATCTACTGCAAGGATATGTCCGTGGGAAATGTTGGAAGGGTTTCAAAAACTAGAGGGGTTACACATGTTTGGGGGTTTCATACAAATACTTGAGGGATTACACACGTTTGGGATTACATACAAATGCTTGAGTGGTTACACATATTTGGGGTTACATACAAATACTAGAGGGTTTAGAAATGTTGGTTGTTGATTTTTTAAGTGGCGGGATGGGGGCGGGGGTAATACAAATATTGGAGTTTGTTTTTACAAATACCAGAAGAGCTACAAATGCCAGAGGGGCACACGTGTTTAACCCTTACCCTGTTCTGTATTTAGGCCAAATTTCAATACCTACTGAATATTCATTAACAAAATAGTTATACAGAACTATGGAAGGTGGAACATTGTAGACATTTTAGAAAGCAAAGAAACAGATCTATCAATTTCTATTAGCAAACAGAGCAGACCCTGATCAGACGGCTCCTCTAGGAGCCGTCTGATCTGGGTCTACACTGTTTGCAAATGCGTGAAAATACGTTTATACATGTATGAGGGAAAGGGTTAAGGGATTACACATTTCGGATGGGTTAAACATGTTGGAGGGTTTACAAATGCTTAAACTGTTACAGATGTATGGGGGTTACATGCACAAATGATTGGAAAAATAACAAATGCTGAAGCGGTTACACGTAGTTGATGGGTTACAAATGTTTGATGGGTTACAAATGTTTTCAAATATTTGATGGGATACAAATGTTTGATGGGTTACAAATGATGGGATACAGAATTAATGTTTGATGGGTTACAAATGTTTTCAAATGTTTGATGGGATACAAATGTTTGATGGGTTACAAATGATGGGTTACAGAATTAATGTTTGATGGGTTACAAATGTTTTCAAATGTTTGATGGGTTACAAATGTTTGATGGGTTACAAATGATGGGTTACAAATGTTTGATGGGTTACACATGCAGGCGAATATTGAACATACCTGAGGGGGTATCTCTCTGTCGCATGAATTCAACAAACGCTTCTTCAGACTGGAAGTCGATGGCGTCACGTCTTGTCTCCCTGGGCAACGACCTGCGTGGCAACAGAAAACAAAAAGTTAGTATTTGTTTCAACATTGTAAACAGTTGTGTCCTGGAGAGAAACCGTGTAACATAGCCTCTCAACTGGATCGGAACTCTAGTCACGTGACAGTTTGTTTGAGAGTCGAAAGGTTTCTCTGTCATTTGAACATTATAATCACAGTAGTCTTAAGCGGCCACCAAAAAGCTGTCAAATTGTGAGTATGCAAGATCGATGGTAGTTTAATACAGGTTAAAAGTAATACAAAAAGCTCCTAAAGGAGCTTTCTTTATTACTTTTGCCCTGCATTAAGCAACCACCTGTTTTTCAATACTGCTTTGTTCCATAAACGAATAGCCGCTTAGAAAAGATTTTACTGAAGTTTCGTCTTCAAAAAAAAAATGTTTGCATTCAGTTCTACAATCTTTACCTTTTTGATGCTGAAAAAGCAATAACTGTTCAAATTCTGATCTAGTGTAGTTTTACTTACTTCGGGTCTTCCTACTCGTTCATACTTTTGAGAGATTACAGTACAACCTATGAAATGCGACCACCTTAGAGAGGTATAATTCAGGGTGGTAGAGGCAGGTGGTAGCTTAATCCTCATAGAGGAGCTTTCTGCATTACTTTTATCCTGCATTAAGCAACCACCTGCTTACAAAGACACTTATGTTTATTCACTAAGTGGTCGCATTAGAGGGGTTCTACTGTATTATCCGAGATACTCTATGAATATTAATGAGATTATGTTTTTATTTAGACTGTCAGATGAACACAGACACCGTATACTCATATCTCTATATCATGTGTCATCGGCAAATAGAGCAGACCCTGATCAGCTTGCAAAGACATGAACATGCGTGTATATGAAGGTAATTATTAAGATTGTTCTGATGCAGGAGATTCGTTTCACACATTAGTTCATATGAATTTGGAGAAGAGTGTGAAACAGTCGAACAATAACCCAAATTGTACATTTCTCAGACATACAAAACATTAACTGGGATATGTAACTCCTTGCATGCTAGAGGTGTGTGTGTGTGTGTGTGTGTGTGTGAGAGAGAGAGAGAGAGAGAGAGAGAGAGAGAGAGAGAGAGAGAGAGAGAGAGAGAGAGAGAGAGAGAGAGAGAGACGAACAGACAGAGAGAGAGAGAGAGACAGAGAGAGAGACAGACAGAGAGAGAGAGAGAGAGACAGAGAGACAGAGACAGAGACAGAGAGAGAGAGACAGACAGACAGACACAGAGAGAGACACACAGAGAGACAGAGAGAGAGAGAGAGGAGCGTTCTGTTTTACTTTCACCTTGCTTTAAGCAGCCACCTGTACTAAATACTAACTAATTAACACAATTTAGTGGCCGTTATAGAGAGGTTTTACTGTATGTTGCTTTATCCATGTTTCCTCTATCCGCGATCTGACTCGCATTTGCCAACAGTTTGGATCCAGATCAGACGCAGAGTACTCGGCGTCCTATCAGAATCCACGTCGTTGATACTCGGTCAATAGTCTCTCAAAACTTAATCGAACCGAATCGAAGTAGACAAAATATCATTAGATCTTAATTTGGGGCGGACATCATTTTTTCATAGGGATAAAAATTTGTAGCTGATAATAAATTTTGCAGACAACAGTAGATGTAAATCCCACGTGACGCTTAAATTACAATTGCCTTTCTTCCTCAGACGTTGATCCATGGTAGTAATTTAACAAAAATTCCGAAACCAACACCCGACCTGTAATTATATAGAGAAAAATGGAAATGCCAATTTTCAGGACTCCACAATTTGTGGTTTTTATTCCAACACTTATTGAATTTTATTGACTTACTGTGTCATAATTTTTGTCGCCACACTCTCAAATATTACCCTAGATGACGTGTTCCATTTTTTAATATACAGACTATGGTGCGAGCTGTAAACCTCCTGGGTAATACAGCAGACTCGCTAAATCGACCCCATAATTTAGTAACAATGGGGAATGTAAAAAACAAGTGGTTGCTTAAAACATTTCGCTGTTCAATATTCACTTAAGAAATTATGACATTATGAATATTGATTAGCAGACATTTTGTAATGTACACGTTTCAATGAAATTGTTTTGTTTAAACAAAAATATAGAATCAGATCTATATAATGTTCAAAAGCTACCAGAGCAGACACTGATCAATGAGGAAAGGGTTAATGCAGGGCGAAAGTAATGTAGTACATTAATACGTGCACATACTGTTTTTAACATTGGAGTCTGTAAAAACAAGAGGTTGCTTAACGCAGGGTAAACGCATTGTAGAAAGCTCCTGTGAAACCTATCGCCTGTTTAATATTCCAGAATTAAGACTTCTTTTGAGGGAACGCTTTTACTTTGCCGGTCCCCAGAAAAGTACGTGAAAATAAGGTATATTTACTGTACAAGAGAGATCGAGTGAGATACCGATTAGGCTGTTTAATAAAGAGTTTTGGCCCCCAAATCGGATTCTACGCACTTTTTGTGGTAAGGTACATCATTTTGGGGCTGCTGCCCCCAAACCCCCGCTAACAACGAACAGACTTTCGATTGTAGCGAATCCAAGATGACGCCATTTGTTTACTAGCGCAAACCAACCAAATGACATCACAGCACTTGCGCAAAAAAGTAACATCCAGGGACCGGCAAAGTAAAGGCAACCCCTTCTGAGTGGTCGTATTGATTGGACTACAGTGCACACACAGCAAACCTCCTCAGTAATACAGTAGAGTCTCGCTAAAGCAACCACATACTTTATTAATATAGGATTCCGTAAAAAACGGGTGGTTGCTTAATGCAGGGCAAAAGTAATGCAGAAAGCTCCTATTGGAGTTTTTTTCTGCATAACTTTTGTCCTACATTAAGCTATCACCTGCTTTAAAAATCCAGAATTATAATATATGTGTTTAGGAGTGGTCGTATTAGCGAGACGCTACTGTATAGTCAGGATACAAACGGAATATAACACTTATAAAAGTGTTATGTACCAATCTAGATGGCTGTTTTTTAAACCCTGATCTTGGTTAACACTTTACTCCATGAATATTCATATAAATGGCGCATGAACGCAGGAATTTTGGTCATGACAGAAATTGTTGAATCGTATCTACATGTATACCATTTCATACTCAAACAAAGCAGACCCTGATCAGACGGCTCCTACTGCAGGAACCGTCTGGTCTATGTCTACTCTAATTGCAACGGCGTAGAAATGTGTATTATGGAGTAAATGATTAATCGCGACCAGGGTGACATTTGAAAACCACTTGGGTTAACCCTTTCCTCTATAAATACGCCTTTCTACGCCTCTATAAAAGTCACTTTATGAAACCATTGTGATAAATAGAGCATTTGTTCCTATAGGAACAAAGGCTCTATCTACCACAATGCTTGTCTATTTTATCTTTTGAAAAAGGCCAAGTTGGGTCGAACTGTTGAAAGTACAGTTAAGAAACAGCACTGCAGCATTTGATCTATACAATTCCATAATCAACCAGAGCAGACCCTGATCGGGTGGCTCCTTTGTGAGCCGTCTGATCTGGGTCTACGCTGTTTTCAAAGGTTTCTCTATGAAGTAGGCCTACATGGTTAAGATAAGAATGTAAGTTTATAGTATAGACATATTTTATTTCGTATATAAGTTTATACAATGTACCTGTAATCATGGTATTTGATCCAGTTTCCTCTTTCAGACGGCACATAATATCCGGGGCCCTCGTACACTAATGACTTCCCGTCCCCGGACAGGTAATTGTTGTAGGGGGTTGAGTAGTGGGGTTTCGGTAGTGACGTAGCCATTCTAGGAAATAAAAATAAATATATAATAAATATATCGATGCTTCTGTCTTTTAATAATTTACTCTTTAGTGGACGCAGATAAGACAGCTCCTATAGGAGCCGTCTGATAAGGATCTGCTCTATTGGCTTATGAAATTATAAATCTTATCTACAGTTTACTTTATGTCATGGTTAAATATTCATGTGTTCATGTGCAATTAAAATAATTCATGATGTCATTATTTCTAACAAGAATACTCATGAAGTAAAGGGTAAACACACGTCTAGTTGTACATACACGTTCGAAATTTGATGATACTGCAGAGCTACAGATAAAGGTACGTATCCAAATACAGTCGAACTTCGATATCTCGAACTCGGATAACTCGAACTTCGGGATAACTCGAACTTTAAGTTCGGTCCTTCCAAAATCTTACAATACAGAATTGCTCTAAAATGTTTCACTACGCATATCTAGAAACACATTTCACAGCTTAATGCAGGTCTACAGTAATGCTGAAAGCTCCTGCAGGAGCTTTCAGCATTACTGTAGACCTGCATTAAGCTATGAACTAGAGAAATTGTCCAGATTAGAAATCGGATATCTCGAACTTCCGTTATCTCGAACTAATTTATATAGTCCCTTGAAGTTCGAGATATCGAAGTTCAACTGTACTAAAATCGTCATTTCTCCACCAAACCAAATTACACAACAGCATAACTTTTCATAAATTAGATCTAGATCTATTTATTTGGAAAATAAAGGTAAGTTGCTTGCTCAATTTTCATTTTGAGAAAAAAAAATAGATTCTATTTTAAAACGAAAAACAACAACAACATTTAAGAACTTGTAGATCTAAGATCTAAATTCTAAAAAATTTAGAATTTAATTAATTTCTTTTGGGTTGTCTCTAAAGATTTTCCTTGTAAAAAAGATAGTTTTTCTATTTAAAAATAAAACCGACTATCTCTAAGGATTCTGTTTAGATGCATTTATTTCACTTAGATTAACTTCTCTAGATGCAAGCTTAACATTCCTAATGAGTTACAAAAAGTAAGCCTAATAAATATTAAGCAAATCTAAATCTAATTAGATCTTGAGATTTCGAAATAATAGATTTTTGAATTCTATTTATCACGATATTTTATATAATTAATAATATTAATAATTTGCACATACCTGTAAGTCAGTAACACTGTATAAGCAGAGGTATTGTTATAGATCTATGTAACATTTTATATCCACAATATTATCATTTCTCTCTATTCGAACACAACGTCAAATATCCTTGACGATATTGTGACGTCATAAACGCAGTGACATAAGTTTCCATTTGACGTCGTCCGACCGATTTAGGCCTACTGACGTTAAATCGTAAAATATGTGTATATCTAGATCTACTGTGTATTACCCACCATGCTTTGAACACTAACCTTATCTGTTCATAAAATACTTTCCTCTAGATTCTTTATATAATCTAGATAATGTTTGTCTGAATTTAACGTAGGAGATTCTACTATTCTTTATATAGATCTAATCGGCAGTCCACCTGAGCGTAGATCTAGCTGAATCCAAATTGGGTCCGGGGGCATGCTCCCTCGGGCGAATTTAGATTTGTTTGTTTTGAAACAGCTCTATTTATCACAATGGTTTCAAAATGTGACTTTTACAGGGGCGACCAAAAGGCGTCAATATGAGGGAATAGGTTAAAGTTTGTAGACATGTCAGAACGTTTATCAAAGTTTGCCCCACTTATAGTCTTCGATTTTTTGTTCAAACTTCAAAATTCAAGATTCAAGATTGTATATTGTAGCTTGTATGTGTATTGTAACCAGCCCTGTAACCACTGAGTGTAGCTTGTATGTGTATTGTAACCAGCCCTGTAACCACTGAGTGTAGCTTGTATGTGTATTGTAACCAGCCCTGTAACCACTGAGTGTAGCTTGTATGTGTATTGTAACCAGCCCTGTAACCACTGAGCTACCGAGACATGCGATCCTGGACTAATAAATATTTCACACCAGCAAACTGTGTAGATCTATGTTTTGGCCGGTTATTCAAACAAATAAAACCCACTCTACTGACTATCGAAGCTGTATTGGCAATGCACATGCATCCTGAATTAAGCAGCCACCTGCCTAAAATTATATTTATTCTTCTCTATTATAATTTCAGTTAAGAGGTTACTGTAGTTTGAATTCGGACATGACTCGGTGCCTCTTCATTATCTAACATTTTTACGCTTAGTTTAAGCATATTTATTTCAGAAATGTGCATAGATCTATAAACAGTAGCACATTGCAGAAAAATGATTGAAACGAATAACTATAAGTCTTATAAAGTTTCTCTCCATCAGATATAGGCGGGAACCTTTAAGTTCTACTTTAAGTAGAACATAGAAATAATTTAAATAATTAATATTGAACGGGTTAAAATACATTTTGTCTGCCTACTTCTTCATTGTAATACCTATTCAACCCTTTACCTTATGCAATACTCCACCCATTATGAATGTTAACCCGTTACTCCATAAATACGCCTTTCTACGCATTTGCAAACAGAGTAGACCCAGATCAGACGGCTCCTATAGGAGCCGTCTGATCAGGGTCTGTCCTGTTTGCTTATGATATAATATCGATATGATCTACAGTTTCTGCCAGTGCCAAAAAACAATCCCTGTGTCTGTATGCTGTTATAACAATTTTATCTAATTAGTATTCATGACGTGATTAATTATTACATGAATATTCATGGAGGAAATGGTTAACTAATTACGTCATTTATAAAAATTTAAAATACAAACTAAACTAAGGTATTACCAGTGCAAACAAATGATGATACGATATTTAACATATAAGCAAATGGAGCAGACCCTGACGAACAGATCCAACAGAGATATTTGTTTCTTCCATTCAAAGGGGACAGGAACTACTTCGGTTGCTGGGGCAATCAGTATAGTGTAATCAATTCGTCTCATAGGTGAAACTGTCTGTATCACAGAAGGGGTTCCATTGTTTCATTTGCCTAAGAATTGAACTAATATACGAGCCTTGTTGTGGGTATACGATTAAGAAATGTTAACAAAAGGCAATATTGACCTATCCATGTAGCTGTATTCATTGTAACGTTTAAACTAGACCAATGCATGAGTGATTAAAACATCATACTGATACATATAAATGGATATAGTTTATGAATCCTGCATCATTTCTATGGCACGGTGTATACTTTGTAAAACCGATGACTCTAGACTAATCTACCATTAAACAATAATTATATTGGCAACGGACTCACCTGTTGTTTACATGGAAAAATTTACCTGTACACCGTTTTTTAACTTGGTTGTTTACTTCCGTTGTTAAGATCAGAAAACGGTGAAGGTGTAAACTCTATATCGTCGATTTTTTAAGAAGGAATAAGGAACTCAACTGACAAAAAGGTAGGTCTACTCATTGATAGATTATTCATATTTAATGTTAGTTCTCTTAAGATAGGGTGTGTGGTATGCACATCATGATAGATCCATGTCTGTATATTGACGAAAGATTTATGTGATCTACCATCTCACTGGACATCATAGTAAATCACCTAGATATCATGTATAACCGAGGGAGATACAAGTAAAGAGAAAGTCGCTTTAACCCTTTTCTCCATAAACACTTTTAACACATTTGCAAACAGAGCATACCCAGTCCAGACAGCTTCCGTGGGAGCCGTCTGATCAGGGTCTGGTCTGTTTGTTTATACAGATTTGAGTTTTTGCCAGGGCCAACAATTCCTATATTTATACGTCAATATAACAATTAAGTTAATTCATATTCATAAACCAGTATTTCTTACATGAATATTCATGGAGTAAAGGGTTAAATGACCACTTACTGCTTGTAGATATTAGTGTTAAAAGGCAGATGTTTGCTTATTGCAAGCCAACAGCATTTCCAAAAGAGCTTTCTGCATTGCTTCACTCTGCCTTAAGCTACCACTTGCATTAAAAGTCCTGAATTAGACTTCTTTTTAATAGTCGCTTAAGACAGGTTCTACTGTAATGGGTTTTGCAGACAGTTTGGGGTCATGTCACTTGCTGATTGGACACCATATTAATCAATTAGGAGCCTTTTGGTCTGAGTCTGCTCTGATTGCTTATGGAATTATAAATATATCTTGTTCTACAGTTTCTGCCACGTCGTCTTGTGGTTACATACCATTATAAGAACTAAGCTAATTAGTATGGGTTTTGTCAGTGTTTCATTGAATAAAGGTTTAATTAGCTCGGTAAACCCCGTTTTCATTGCTATTTCAAGCAGACAACAACTTTCAAGCGAAATACATTTACAGACGTCCAAGACGTTGGTTGTCTTGAAAACAATGTCCACTTCATTAGTGGAAATTCACGTACATGTATCAAAGAGTGACACAATGATGAAAGAAACCATTCTTTACGTTAAAAGTTCATATACATGTGTCATATAAGTAAAGAATATATCCGGTGACGACTGGCCGAGACATTACTGTATTGTTAGGTAGTGCATGTACATAAATTGATCGGATATTCAATACAGATCGATAATACGAGGTAGACAGGTCATGTCAGTATTGAATGGGCCAATGTTCAACAGTATAACACTCGATATTATAACGATAAAACCATGTGATTAAGCTTGTGGGAAGAATTAGAGGTAGAAAGGAGAGAAAAGAGAGAGCGAGCGAGAGACAAGACCAGAGAGACGGAGACATACATACATACACAGATAGAGGCGGTAGACAAAACATACAGACAGGGACAGACAGGGACAGACAGAGACAGACATGCAAATAGACAGACAAACACATACATACAGAGATAGAGGCGTTAGACAGTGACAGACGGACAGAGACAGACAGACACGCAGACAGACAGGCGCAGACATACAGAGATAGAGGCAGATACAGACAAACAGAAATAGAGGCGAGAGACAGCGACAGACAGACATGCAGATAGACAGACAGAGAATGGAGTAGGAAACAGAGACAGACATATAGACAAATACAGACGATGACCTATAGACAGCCATAGAGTTAAGAAAGATAGACAGAATGAGACAGTAGAGATAGGTATATTGAAGGAAGAGAGTGGAGAGATTGTTACGAACAATGAAGACGAAAACGACTAGAAGATAATCTGAAGGAAGTTATTAACCATTGTCATCATTATCTTTTCTCTCTATTCTTCTCGTCTCTTCTGCTTTTATTGTAATATGTATATAGTAAACCCCATCTTCATAGATCACTTTATGAATGGACATACGGGTCTTTAAAAACAAATCCCTGTTTAACCCTTTCCCTGTTCTGTGTTCATTCCAAATTTCAATACCTACTGAATATTTATAGATAAAATGATTATAACGAAATATGGAATATAGAAAAGAGTAGCCATTTTAGAAAGGAAATACACAGATCTTTGAAATTCTATTAGCAAACAGAGTCGACCCTGATCAGACGGCTCCTCCAGGAGCCATCTGATCTGGGTATACTTTGTTTGCAAATACGTGAAAACACGTTTATATGAGGGAAAGGGTTAATGGAGGACAAAGATAATGCAGAAACCTCCTGCATGAGCTTTCTGTATAATTTTCATTCTGCATTAAATTACCACCTACCTTTCCCTGTTCTATATTTAGTCCAAATTTCAATACCTATTCAAGGTTCATAGACAAAATAGTTATAATGAAATATGGAAGGTGGGTCATTGTAGCCATATTAGAAACTAAAGATATCAAATTCCATTAGCAAACAGAACATACCCTGATCTGGGATTTTCCCTGATAGTAAATTCATGAAAATGCGTTAATATAAAGGAAAGGTTAAGACCAGAATGAGACCTCTTTTCGGCCGACGCCTTTGACGAGTTTCTACTGTGCACCTACTTGTAGACACCCGCAGATAATTGTCACCTCTTCCAATTTTGAAACACACTTTTGATGTTCGAAATAAAAGACCGCGTCGGGTTAATTATCGGAGGACCGGCAAAGTAAATTCCGTACACATCTTTTCATTCAACATCATTAAAAGTCGTGGATCTTGATAAGACGTCGAAATACTCGGGGTCTGATCTGGACGCAAATTGTTTGTAACGATGACAACCAATTTCGCACATGATGTGGGCGTGGTTATCGTTTGTTGTCATTCAGTTTATAAGGCGCTTACTCTGTTGTTAATATTGCACAACTAATCTTTATTCGTTTACTTCATAAATATTTGCCTAAGAAATAAGAACATAAAGAATATTAATTAAAATGTTTGCTTATGAACAAAGATATTTAGCCATAACATATACTGTAGACAAAAGCCAACATCTATATTATTTCATAATCAAAGAGAGCAGATCCTGATGAAACGGATTCTATATGAGCCGCCTGATCTAGATCTGCTCTGTTTTGCAAAGGGCGTGAATAAGATTCTCTATTAGATAGAGGGATAATCAAATACAAATAAATTTGGAAGGACATGTCACAGGTAGGCGTATCAAACTAACTTTATGACTTATTTACATGTAGACAAGCATAGTGGACCGTGCTGAACTGAAATATTCCATGTTTAGTGATTTTGAAAAGATAGTTTGTGCAGTAGAACCTGTCTTAAGCGATCACCAAAAAGAGGTCTAATAATGGGTCTGTAAGGCAGGTAGTAGCTAAATGCAGGTCACAAGTAATGCAGAAAGCTCATTTGGGAGCTTTCTGCATTACTTTTGACCTGCATTAAGCTACCACCTGCTTTCTAAAACTCCTATGTTCAATAAATGAATGGCCGCTTAGGACAGGTTCTACTGTATAATACGGTTTACTTCTTCAAGCTTTGAGTATAATTTGATTGCATACCGTCTGGCAAGATATTGGGGAATTTATCTAAAGTTGACATTTTAGATATAATTACAGTCCAAACTACAACCTATAGAAAATATACGAAATCTGTCCTTAAAGAGTGAAAATGAGAATGGGCTTAAAACAGAATCAGTGAAGTGCAAACGAATAAGCCTAAGCAGGGGAGGTGCGTGAGGTGTAGTTTCGAAAGACAAACTCGCCGTATACTTTCCACATCCCTTTCGCCGCTTTAGGCGAATCCATTAGGCAAACAGAGTACATCAAGATCAGATAACTAATGTAGGAGTCATCTGATCAGGGTCTACTCTGTTTATTGTAGAACAATATAGATTTGATTTTACAGTGTTTTCCTGTGTTAAAATTCCCCTTGCTCACATACCGCTATACCATTTCAGCTAATTAATCTACTTAATATTCATGATGATTTTGTTGCCTACATGATCACTCACAAGGTAAGGGGTTAATAATGCACAGTTTACCTTCATGTAGCCTTGTCAACACCTTCTATGTAATATCCGTCTTCCTCAAAGTAAACTTTGTTCCATTTCTTTTCGACAGTTTGAACATATTTGGTCAAATTAATGTTTATAAAGATTAACCACTTAACTGGATGTAAATTATTGTTTTTGTTGTTTTCAGAAACAAATATGAACAAAGAGTTGGAGTACAGCTCGAGCCTCGGCTCAGTTCTCGCTGACCGAGGTCCAAGGAATATGGTTCCTCTCAACAATTACCCGGATGGAACTGGCAAGAGTCACGTGTTTTATGGCCCCGCCTACTACGTTCCTAGTGAAAATTGTTGGATAACACAAGAAAAGTTCCGATCGCTTCCACGGGAAACTCGAAGAGATGCCATTTTGTTCGAATCTGAGGATGATTGGGTAGCTTGGAAAACACGGAACGACAAGCCCCTCCAACCGTCAGGCAAGTTTTGACATTTTACTGTTGGTTGTATTTTCCAAATATAGTTGCACTTCGATATCTCGAACTCGGATAGCTCGAACTTCGGGACAACTCGATATGAAAGTTCGGTCCTTCCAAAATTTACAATACAGAATTATTTTAAAATGTATCACTATGCACATCTAGAAACACATGTGAAAGCTAAATGCTGGTCGAAAGTAATGCTGAAAGTTACAGGAGCTTTCATCATTAAGATAAGACGTGCACGTGTGAACGTGCTCAGATGTTTGAATATGCGAGTCAGGTCGCGAATAGCGGGATAAGTATTAACCCTTCGCTTGCTGAATTTTAAAACTCATTTCTCCTTCTTTACCCATGTCCTGTTGTATAATTACATATATCTTCACTGTGTACAAGTATATCGCTGTGCAATCACTGCTGTGGAGTGCACTAGTTGCACAATCAACTTGTAAATAGTGCAGACCCTGATGAGACAGCTCCTGCAGGAGCTGTCTCATCTGGGTCTTCACTATTTACAGGTAGGTATATTGACGTGAATAGCAAGCGAAGGATTAAACTTGATCTACCTTATTGGAATATGCGCCCTCTTCTCTGATGTTGAACTGTCTCTGTACAATCTACTCCATAAACACGCCTTTCTACGCCTGGACAAACAGAGTAAACCCGGATCAGACAGATCCTGTAGGATTGCCTATGAAATAATATACATATACAGTAAAACCCCGTTAATGCGACCACCTAAAGGAGGTATAATTCTTGGTGCTAGATGCAGGTGGTAGCTTAATGCAGGACAAAAGTAATGCAGAAAACTCTTAGAGGAGCTTTCTGCATTACTTTTGTGCTGCATTAAGCAACCACCTGCTTATAAAGACAGGTATGTTTATTCATTAAGTGGTCGCGTTAGAGGGGTTCTACTGTATGTCTGATTCTACAGTTACTGCAAGTATCAAACAATCCCGTGTACATAACTATGCCATTATTATAATTCAGCTGATAAATATGTCTGACATGAATATTCAACAGCGAAATGGTCTTATACGAAAAGAAAACGTAAACGCAAGGGGATACTTAACACTTTCCTTGTTGAATATTCATGTAAGAAACAATGACACCATGAATAGTTATTCGTTGATTTTTTTTATAAAGGTATATGTAGACAAGAAGTTTTGTATTGCGGTAAAATCTCTCTATAACGGCCACTAAATTACATCATGTATTTAATGTTAAAGACAGGTGGCGACTTCAAGCAAGGTGAAAGTAAAACAGAACGCTTCTATAGGAGCGTTCTGTTTTACTTTCACCTTGTTTTAAGCAGCCACCTGCCCTAAATTCTAACCAATTAACATAATTTAGAGAGGTTTTACTATAGAATAATTTGTACATATATATTAACCTCAAACACAAACAGAGCATGACAGAAACTTTGGAATCAGATCTATATAAACATTCAGAGGTCCAGATTAGCTGCGTAAATTTAAATAATTATTTTCAAGAACAGCGCCTTTATTGCTCCACCAAACCCTATACTGTGACCGCTCTTCAGAATCGTCTCGAAGAGACGATTCTTAAGGGTGGTCACAATGTATGGTTTGGTGGAGAAATGGCCTTTTTAGCGTTTGGGTACGTACCTTTAACTGTAGCTCTGTATGATAGCATTTCATTAGCACCCATGACAGAACCTGATCAGACGGATTAAACGGGAACAGTCTCATCTGGTCCTCTCTGTTTTCAAAGGCGTGAATAAGCGTATGTATGAGGGAGAGCGATAACTCTTTGAACGTTGGGGTTTCAGAGTGGAATGTTCAGTCATTGTGTAATGGTAAAATAAATCCATTCACTATGGAATGCTACATGTATACTGAGTTCCAGTTAAGATGCGTAAATTTAAACGCTTTCAAGAACAGGTCCTTTATTTCTCCACCTAACCCTGTAGTGTGAAGAGTTGCTCCGCGTCTCATCTGGATCCAAACTGTTTTGCATATGGTATTACAGACCCGTCTTCATGGCACTGAAGGGGTTAAAGTATGCACATATTGTCGTCTGTTGCATTTTCCCCCTTCCATATCTATTCAAAAATAAATGTCTGAGTGAAAAAGAGTTTGAACCCTGATGAGATGCCAAGTTACTCGGAGTCACATCTGAACCCAGACTGTTTGCAAAGGTTGTTATAAATGCTAAAAACCAAAGCAAAATCAGCTGGAACAAAACTCATACCTGTTTAGAGGAAAAGTTGTTTATATTTCAGAAGTCAGTTGATCGTCTTTAGTCAGAACTTTGTATATCCTTGCATAATCAAAATTACTAAATAACAATGTTGCTCTCTGTTTTATCTCCTACATGTACCATGCTTAAACATGTTTTACGCAGCCATTTTGCGTTTGCGTAAAACCTCGCTTGTGTAATATTCGAGGGAATTTTTAATGACAAATAATGCGGACTCCAACTAGAGACCCGACCTTGACCTGCCTCTACATGTTTTTGCAAATGTCAATACACTAGCTTCCCGCATTCAAATGACTATAATATATTACGCTCATTGGAAATGGATTTAAATTCACCTGTTTTTCAAACTGATCTAATGTATGCACGTTTTTACTCTTTTGCCTTGATGCCTTTAACGCTTTCGCTGCCAATGTCGCATCTGTGGTCACTTATGCAAACAGTTTGGATCCAGATGAGACGCCGAGTAACTCGGCGTCTCATCAGGCTCCAAACTGTTTGTTACTGTGACTGCTTTCACAGAACAATTAAGAAAAATAAAATGTGAAAATTGTAGCAGACGACAAAGTTTGCAGGTGACAAAAATTTAAAATCTAATCGCCAGTAACACTACCACTAACACTTTGTACGCTAGCGGCGAAACCTTGATTACCTATGCAAACAGTCTGGATCCTGATGACACGCTGCATCGTGCTGTTTGACGCTTTGACCATATTCTTGGCAAAGAAATGAGAGGTATTTCATTTTAAGACTTGAAGCAGACGGCAGTTGTTGCAGACGACACATTACTTAACGCGCAAAACAGTCATCCCAGATAAAATTATTGGCAAGTAAAACCATTTCTTAATCAAACAAAATTCTAATCAACGCCTATTTCAAGTTCGTTTTAACAAAAGAAGAATGAATGAATACGCTTAATTCACTTTAATGACCGAAATTTTACACGACAAACAATAAGTGTGCAGCTTGATCTAATAACGAACTTAACCCTTATCTCACTTTTTCTCGACTTCACTCATATGTGCAAACAGCTGGATCCAGATGAGACGCCGAGTAACTCGGCGTCTCATCTGGATCCAAGCTGCATGGTACCCGGTCAATGGTTTCTCAAAAGCTCGATAGGATATGAAGTAGGAAAAATGGATCAGATCCAAAATTTGAGAAGACCTTATTTTTGCCACTGTAGAATAAGGGTTTAGAATGTCCTGTGTTTCTCCCATAGGATTTGTCGGCGTTTATCACATTATCTTCCGTCTCATTTATACTTCTACCAGCAGGCATATAACATCAATTAACAAATAATTTTGTTAAATAAACTTGCAAATATTGCAGACCCCTTATCTTGTCGTAGAACATGATGACTGTACAAGTTCCGATAACGCAAGTTTTACTTATTTCCGATATACGTCACGTGATTTTTGAAAAGCTACTGACCGAGTGTCAAACAGATTTGATCACGATAAGATACGGAGTTGTTCAGCGTCTTATCTGGGTCCAAGATGTTTGTACATGTATGTGATAGCGCGATCGCGATGAGTTTCGAACTGAAAATTGTTCTGTAGATACATGGTAATTGAAAGTCAGAGCATTGCTGAACGATGCAGGCTTTGCCTATATCTGGAATAACCCTGAAGGGGTGAATTTGAAATGTTTTCATGTTACACCCAATTATGGTTTACGGCAATAAGTAACAGTTCATTATACGTATGAAACATTTTAAAACTGCTATAGGGCTTGAGCCATATCTTGACACAAAATATCGGCTAGATTTCGAATACCATTTACTAATTTAAGTCTTTCATCACACCAGTTAAGAGTAGAAACTGGTATATATGGACCTAATAGAATAAACCTTAATGAAAGATATTGTACTATTTGTAATTCAGGTGATACAGAAGTTGAATACCATTTTACCCTTATATGTAGCGCATATAATGCTATCCGTAAACAGTATATGAAGAAATACTATTTTAATAGACCAAGCGTTTGGAAATTTGTTATATTAATGAACACTTGTAAATTGTTCCTATTGAAAAACATATGTAAATATGTTTTTAAGCTTTTTTGATTCACCAAAATATTGTTAACAGAAATAATGTACAGTAGATATTATGAGTACTTACCTTAAAGTGTGGGTGTTATGTGGAACAATTTTGCAATATCCGTAGTATGTTTCACATTGTTTCGTGCTTAACCATTTCACAGAGATATTGTTTTGTTGTTTTTTCTTTCTTTTCTCTTTCTTTCTTTCTTTTCTTTCTTTCTTACGTTCGTTCTTTCTTTCTCTTTTTTCTTTTTTTGTCTTCTGTCTCTTCTGTCATCATGTATATACATGTAATAGAAATGTCCAGCCTCAGACTTTGTCAAAGTTGTTAAGGTTTAGAAAAAAATATATATTTCTCTTGCGAGATACTAAATTCTTTATGTTTTCAGGTACGCATACTTTGTTTATATTTGTAAGATTTAGTTACAGATTATATTGCTGTCACATATATACTTTCCTATACAATTTATTATTATACCATGTAATAAGAAACATGTCAATGTTTACGTTGCTAATAAAGTGTTTTGAATCTTGATATGTCTTATCCACATTTAGCGATATCGAACTGACTTTATGATGTACAGTTAAACATTTCTCAACCAAACCTTAGCTTAATGCCGGTCTTTCGGACAGGTGGAAGCTTAATGCAGGTTGAAAATAATGCAGAAAACTCCTTCAGATCCGATTCTACAGATTCTGAAATGGACAAACATTTCTGTATTTATATGGCATTATATATAAACAATTTTCTAATTGACTTTCATGACACCATATTTTTTTTTACAAGATTATTCATATAGAAAAGAGTTAACCCATTAGCAGTGGCCAATATGGAAGAGGAAAGGTTTACGCTGATCATACATGTATTCGACGACCGAGTCTTTCTAGGCGAACATTCTCCCTATTTAGCTTTATGTGTGTGCATCTCGGTGATTCCATTTTTAAAACCATTTTTGTTTTCACTCGAACTATCAAACTGACCCACCATTTTCAATCTTTTTTCTAAAGATTGTCATTAAGACCACATATACAAGTATTACTGAAATGTCAACCCTAACGCTTTCGTCGCAATGGTCACCGTAAAGCGACCCACAGGACTGGCAGTAATGCGCTTCCCCTGTTCTTTGTTTATTCCAAATGTCAATACCTATTGAACATTCATGGGCAAAATAGTTATAGTAAAATATGGAATGTGGAACATTGTAGCCATTTTAGAAAGAAAAGAAAGGTAAATGTCAATTTCCATTAGCAAACAGAGCAGCATCTGATCAGACGGCTTCTACAAATGCATGACAAAGCGTTTCTATGAAGGAAGAGGTTAAGTTGTAATTACAGTAAAACCTCTCTATAACGGCCATTAAATTACATCAAGTATTTGTTTTAAAGGCTGGTGGCTGCTTGAAGCAAGGTGAAAGTAAAACAGACCGCTCCTACAGGAGCGTTCTGTTTTACTTTCACCTTGCTTTAAGCAGCCACCTGCCCTAAATGCCAGCTAAGTAACACAATTCAGTGGCCGTTATAGAGATGTTTTACTGTACCCTTGCAAACAATTGGATTCAGATGAGACCCCGTGTAACTCGGGTTCTTATCAGGACCAACACTGTTTGACGCTTCACTTATTATAGTTGAAAGGACAATTAAGGGGATCCAGTCTGACACGTAATGTAGACAATAATATGTGCATACAAGTATTATTTGGCGCACTCCTCAGTGACTTACCAGGTTGTATGCTTTAAATTGCGGACACAATCGAAGAAGTAAACCTTTTTTAATTGCTCTGTTTGTCCAGATGAGAATACTCGATGACGTTACATTCAATAACTGTCAGATATGTATTTAAAATATGCTGACGTGAAATGTGTTTTATTTGTCTAAGGCAACTCTCGTGTAGGGACATGCACGTATCATATGTCACCCCGTGATGCCTTTTTAGGATGTGGTACAATGTGATACAAGAATCTGGATCAAATTACGAGGATCAGATGTTTTGTATCACACCGTGTAAAATACATATATCAAAATGTGTTTTGAAGAAAGTACAAGGGGAAAGTGTTATTTTGTTGTAATAACTTATAATGTTATAATCTCGGCAATCTCATGAGATCGGACTTTCCGTCAAAGAAACAACACATGATAACATTCTGTCAGCTGATACTGTGTATGTACAAGTCATTACCAAACTTTATGATAAGAATATATGTGTTCCGTCCCAACCAAACATAAAATGAAATTGACTTATATTGTGTCATACACTTTTATTACGTTGTTTTGTTTACAGTATGTAATTACCTTTTCAGGCATTACCATGTCAGGATATCCACGTGACTTCACCGGTGTACCTGTACCCACACTACTTCCGTCCCAACTGCACGCGCTGAACCGGAAATGGAACGGTGCAGGGTATTTTGTTCCCACGCAAAATAGATGGTTCAGAGATATGGACAGTCCTGGTATACCAAGAGAAGCCATGATGTTTTACAACGAAGAAGACTGGATGAAATTCAAATACATGTGCAACAAGCCTTCAATGAACAAATGAAATTACTGACATAATTTTAGTATACTTTCGAGCAAATTGTGATTGCATTTGTAAACAGTTTTGATCCAATGACACACCGAGTATAATTATGTAACTCGGCGTCTCATCAGGATTCAATCTGTTTGACACTCAAATTAATCTATATTTTGTAAAGAAAAATGACAATATAGCTTTTACCGTTTTGAAATATGAAGCATGACAAATTTAGCGGACAAAAATCATTTGGCAGTTTAAGCACAAAACATTGAAAAACAGTTCCATAGTTACATTCTAGAAACACATTTTCGGCATTTATACTTCAGCGACCCGTCTAACTAAAGATTGTACAATCAAAATTATCATACGTCCTAATCATTGACGTCCTAACTGACGACAGATTGTATCTCCGAATTTTATCGCACACTCTAATGCTAAGTTCGAACATTAGAATTTATTATCAGTTCTAACTTAAAGTTGCTATCGTCGTGTATTAGAATTGTTGATAAGTTCAGTCGTACGATTAGGTCTTTAATTTCATTGAACAAAAGCAAGTACCAGTCAGAGTTCAGATAAGATGCGTAAATTAGAATATTTTCAAGTATAACTTCTTTATTTCTCCAACAAACCAAACCGTATGAATTGATCACTCTTGAAAGAATTGTCTCGAAGAGACGATTCTAATGAGTGGTCACAACATAGGGTTTGGTGGTGAAATGACGATTTTAGTATTTGAATACGCACTGTTATCATTTGCTCTGGACTACTTTATATTTCTGCAACTGGAACCCGTTAATGAAGCAAATGATGCATATATCGGTAGTATTTGAATAACCCTCTTTCCCCAACGAAAATGTATGTAACAAAACATCACATTAAAGCACATTAGCCCATTCCCTCGTAGGCTATTTTTAGATCCAACCACTTTGAATAAATCTACCGAAAAGGAGCATTAACTAGAGAAAAGGGAAATTTCAGAATTTTGTAGTTTGAAACCATTGTGACAAATAGAGCATTTGTGATTTTTACAGAGGCGTAGAAAGGCGTATTTATGGAGGAAATGGTTAACAAGGTCATAAAGTATACTGTAGAATGAGTTCATAAGCAAACACAGAGCAAACCCAGATCAGACAGCTTTTACAGCTACCGTCTATATCTGAATCTGCTCGTTTTGTAAATGCATCAACAGGTGCAACATGTGGTAAAGGGTTAAATTCTTTCAATAGTTGTAGACAGTTTCTTTCTGTACAAGTGCATTCCAGAAAATGTGACCCAAGAATATTGTAAAACATGTTTGAGAGTGTCCATGCTTCTATTATTTCATTCTATAGTTATGGTTTTGAGATAAATTTGTTGGCTATTATACCAACAATAGTCTGACTGCAATGACATGGAGTATAGTCCATTACTCCATGAATATTCATGTAAGAAATAATAACATAATGAATGTTAATTACATTGTTATAGATAGTATACTATTATGGAAACAGGGAGTTTTGACAAAGGCAGAAACTACAGAATCTTATCTATATTATACCATAAACACCCACGCGAACCGTCTGATCTGGATCTGCTCTGTTAGCAAAAGTGTAGAAATGCGTATTTATGGACTAAAGTGATATTCGACGGGGGCTATGGTTTAACAAATGTAATCAGAAAATCGCTGTAAGAAAGTATCCGCGAGCTTTTTAGGAGCCGTCTGATCTGGGTCTACTCTACTGCAAATGCATGAAAACACGTTTATATGAGGGAAAGGGTTAAACTTGTCTCGCATTTGCAAACGTCTAATGTCCGACCTTTTCGACACTTTGTCATGTGTTTCTCAAAAGCTTAATCGAATCGGAATTGGTCAAACTGGCATAAATGTATTGCTAGAAATGAAGTTAATGAATATTAATGCACTAAAGGGATGTCCGTCTAGTGGGCATATGTTAAATGTGTAGACTGAAATAGGATGACTCGTTTAGGAGTCCACTGACCTTGGACTGCACTGTTTGCGTAATAGTTTTTCACGCAAATCTACTCCTTGCAGAACAAATCCTACAAATAAAGATTAGATTCGCCAACATTATTCTTTAGTCCTATTATATTTAGATTTATAATTGAGTTATGGGGATTAAACCTTTACCAGACAGAGACGCCTATTCATGCTTTTGCAAACAGTGTAGACCCAGATCAGGCGGCTCCTTGCATATAGGTCTGATTCGACAGTTTCTATCAAAGCCAAAACATGATAAATCCATACACTTTTAAAAAAGCTAACAAAAATTTATTTTCACATGAATATTCATGAGTTATTGCAAGGTCTGCAGTTCATTTTCCAACATATGTCTCGCTGTAAATGCAGTTTGCTTTCATTATGGACTCGGGTAAACTTACAACAAAGTGTACATGGACAAGTCATGATGGGCGTGTTGTATCAGCAGAACCTGCGATAAACGGTCATTCATTTGGTGGTTGCTTAATGCAGAGCAAAAATAATGCATACATCTTCTATAGGAGATTTCTGCATTGCATTTGACCTGCATTAAGCTATCACATGCCTTTCAGACCAATAATTAGACATTTTTAATGACCGCTTAAGAAAGGTCTTACTGTACTTGTAATGCATATATTTAAAGAAAATGATTGTACATGTATTAAGTAATTATTGTTTTAATCAAATTTAAAGTAATCAAAACTTATTTAACCTTACACCTTGTCCATATGTATGGGTCTTTTGCAAGTTTGACCACTTCCGATTCGATTAAGCTTTTAACCCATTCCCTCATGTGCTATTTTTAGACCCAACCTCTTTGAATAAATCTACCGAAAAGGAGGATTTACTAGCAAACATGTAAATTTTAGAACTGTAAAGATTTGAAGGCATTGTGATAAATAGAGCATCTGCTCCTTTGGAGCAAATGCTCTATTTATCACAATGGGTTCGAAAAGTGACTTTTACAGATGAGGAAATGGATGAATAAAGTATTGACCGTGGATCAAACAGTGCGGATTCTGATGAGACAGCCTAGTTACGGCGTCTCGTCCTGATCCAAGTCGTTTGCAAATGCGAGTCAGGCCGCGAATAGGGGGACCAGGGTTAACGTCTTTAATCTCTCTCAGTATTATCTTGAGTGTTTGTGCTCTGTTTGTTTCTTTACTGTTTTCCTGTCAACTATATAAGTTTTGTTAAATAAAGTATTTATATCAACTGGTTTGAGTTTCTATTTGTTTCGTTGATAAGTACAGTAAAACCTCTTTAAACCGCAATTCTTGTAGAGAAGAATGTAGATACTTTTAGGCAGGTGGCTGCTTAATGCAGAGTGAAAGTCATGCAGAAAGCTCCTCTAGGAGCTTTCTGCATGACTTTCACCCTGCATTAAGCTGCCACCTGTCTCCAAGACCGTTATTTATACTTAATTGAACGTCCGGTTTAGAGGGGTTTTACTGTTTTGTTTGTAGATATAGAACTGAACAATTTTCACAGATAGATCTATATGAGATCAACTGGATATCAATACAGGAAGAAACTATTGGTATATAAATAAGTAAACCAACAACCACAGCCTTCACCAAGTATATTTTATTACATATTATTTGAAGTAAAACCCCTCTAAAGCAACCACTAACAAGAGGCATAATGTTGGGTGGTAAAGTCATATGGTAGCTTAATGTATGACGAGAGTTATACAGAAAGCTCTTACAGGAGCTTTCTGCATTACTTTTGTCCTGCATTAAGCAACCACCTGCTTTTAAAGAGACCCATGTCTATTCATTATGTTGTCGCTTTAGAGTGGGTTTACCGTATGTAGTATTAACACAGACCTTACCCTTATCCAGCAATTTAATTGTCATTAATCTGTCCTCACCTTTAACCCTTTCCCTCATATAGATACGCCTTTAGGCGACTTTGCATGCAGAGTTGATCCATCCAGATCAGATGATTACTATAGGAGCCGTCTGATAGGTCTGCACTGTTTACTTATGAAATAATACACACCTAGTCAGAGCTACAAATAAAGACGCGTATCCAAATATTAAAATCGTCATTTCTCCGCCAAATCCTATACTGTGACCACTCTTTAGAATCGTCTCTTCGAGACGATTCTAAAGAGTGGTCACAGTATAGGGTTTGATGGAGAAATGAAGGAGCTATTGCTGAAAATGTTTAAATTTACGCACCTTATCTGGACCTCTGACTCAGTTCTTCACTAGGCGTCATTGTTGATAATGCTATTATAAGTAGTCAGCTAATCAATATTTATAAGTCAAAATTTCTTATATGAATAATCATGAAGGAAAGGGGTAAAAGTATGACAGAAAACTGTACCTTGATCATTTAAACATACATCAACTGTGTAGGCGAAGTCCTGGGGTTGAAATTCAATTAAATAGTTAACCGTTAGGCTTTGCACATCATTTACAAAATAGAAACATATTTATACAAACTGATATTTAAATCATTAGAATGCTCCCCAAGAGTCGATGATCACACTCAGAATACAACTCACAACTCGTTGTACATGTACAACTCGCAATATAACTCATAACGCGCAATACAATTCATAATTTATAAAAAAAAATGTAATGTATCATAAAACCCTCAACACAACTAATAACAACTCACAACCCGCAATACAACTCACAACTCGCAATACAATTCACAACTCGCAATACAATTCGCAACTCGCAATACAACTCATATCTCTTGATACAACTTACAGTACCACTCACAACTGGCAATAAAGTTCACAGTTCGCAATTCAACTCACAACTGGCATTCAGAATAAATGTAAAACTCGCAATAATTCAGAATACAACTCACAATACAAATCACAACTCGTAATAAGTGTCGCAATGCAGCTCACAACTCGGAATACCACTCGCAATACAATTCGCAATACATGTTCAACTCGGAATACATGTAAAGTCTCGCAATGCTAAAACACACAACTTGCAATACAACTCACAACTCAAAATTTATCTCGCAATTAGGAATACAACTCACAACTAACAATTTTCAATGCAACTCACAACTTGCAATGCAACTCACAATTCGGAATACAACTCATAACTCATTCAACTCATAACTCGGAAGATAACTCACAACTTGCAATACAACTCATAACTCGAGCTACATGTACAGCTCGTAATACATGTACAACTCGCAATGCATCTGATAACTCAGAATGCAACTCACAACTTTGAATACTACTCACAATTAGGAATGCAACTCACAACTCGTAATGCAAATCACAAATCATAATACAACTCACAACTCGCAATACAACTCACAAAAGACAGTTCGCAGAACATATACAGCTCGCAATGCAGCTCACAATGCTGCGTATATTATCTCATCTATATGATATTCACAGTGAAAATTCACAGAAACAGAGATATGAGCTTGTATTTAAGAGACCAGCTAGACGCTTTTTTGTAGAGGACATTTCCCCCAGTGTGCTAAACTTGAACATAGTATACAATGTAACTAGAGGTCCAGATAAGATGCGTAAATGTTCAATAATAGTTCCTTCATTCCTACACCAAAACCTATACTGTGACTACTCTTTAGAATCGTCTCTAAGAGACGATTCTAAAGAGTGGTCGCAGTATAGAGATTGGCGGAGAAATGACGATTTTAGTACTTGGGTACGCGCCTTTATCTATATCTCTTTATAATGCTTTACATCCACCACCTGTTATTCATCGACTGCATAGGCGTATTTACAATGCTGGAAAACGCTAGATTATTTGATAAAAAATTAGACACATAATAACGATAATAAACATGTACAAAAGTTTAGACATCAAAATACAAAGATATAAGAAAATATAATAATTGTCTATTTTACAGTCTTTATACCAAATATATCATTCCATACCGTACCTTGTAGTATTGTCTGGTATCGTATCTTATTGTACGATGCAATACCGTACGATATCGTATCGTACTGTGCCTACAGTGCCATACCGCATATTGCCATACCATACTATAACGTACCGTAACGTACCATATAGTACCATAACATATCGTATTGTACCGTATCGCACCATAAAGTATTGTATTGTACCGTATCATACAATATTGTACCAAACATTATCGTAATGTATTGTGCCATACTGTACTGTATCGTATCGTACCATATCTTACCGCACACCATCATATTGTATCGTACCGTACCGTACCGTACTGTATCGTATCGTACCGTACAGTATCGTATTGTATCGTACAATACGAGCTGTATCGTATCATATCGTACCGTACAGTATCGTATTGTATCATACAGTACCGTACTGCATCGTATCACATCATATCGAAAGAAAACCATATCATTCTATAATATACAATATTATATATCTAACCATACTATACAAGATCAACATGGGATGGAAACACACATTTCTCTTTACCGCTGAGGCAAGTCAGATACTCTGCCTACTAACCCTCCGAACTAATCACAGCATGACTGGCATTTGCAAACAGCTTCGATCCAGATCAGACGTCGGGAATCAGGCTAAAAGCTATCTATCACTGTTCAATTTCTAAAAAGCAAACCGAACTATGTTATAAAATGAGGCAGCGGAGAAATTGACCCATAACTTGGGCAGCAAGACAGAGAAATTAAGTCATTTGCCTGTTGATGTCTGGTCTGCTAAATGCTAAACATTGTACTTAAAATTCATTTCGTTAACCATTTCCTTTATATAAACGCCTTTTAACGCCTTTGCAAACAGAGTAGACCCAGATCAGACGGCTACTATACGCACCGTCTAATCAGGTCCTGCTCTGTTTGCTAATGAAGTTATAATAGGTTTGAATGCCAAAATGAAATCAATATGTGCGTATGCCATTATACAAAATCAGTTTCATTATTTCTTCCGCGAATATTCAACAGAGAAAGGGTTACATTCTTTTAGAAACTATTGACCGGGTGTCAAACTACTTTGATCCTGATGCGACGCCGAGTATTTCATGAATATTCATGTGTAAAATAATGAAAGCATGAATACTAATTACCTGAATTATGTAACAACATCATGTATAAGAGATGTTCTATTATAGCAGAAGCTGTAGAATAAATTCTATAGTAGTTCATAAGCAAATAGAACAGACCCTGATCACGTGGTTCCTACAGGATAAATGGGAAATAGGCAAATAGTGTAGACCCAGCCCAGGCAGTTCGAATGAGTCATTTGGTCACGGTGTGCACATGTAACTATACCAACCAATGTTTAAGGTTTTTACCAGCATACAGTAAAACCCAACTAAACTGGACGTTAAAGTTAGTATAAATACCGGTCCTGAAGACAGGTGGCAGCTTAATGCAGGGTGAAAGTCATGCAGAAAGCTCCTAGAGGAAGCTTTCTGCATGACTTTCACCCTGCATTAAGCTGTCACCTGCCTACACGTATCTAAATTCCTCTCTACTAGAATTCCGGTTTAGAGGGGTTTTACTGCATACATGTACTTATTTGGCACGGGCCCCCTCATGAAAAAAGGATGGTAACTAATATGGATGGTAAACGGTTAGTCTAAAAATGGCATTGATAGAACACAGCACAGGTACGACACACACAGTACAGCTTCCACTACAGTTACGACTATAGCTGCACGGAGAGGGTGTAATGCAATAAACCCCTCTAAACCGGTCTTTAAGTACAGTAGAACATGTCTTCTGTGGCCATCAAAACGAGGTTTAATTATGGATTTGTAAGGCAGGTCGTAGCTGACTGCAGGTCGAAAGTAATACGGAAACCTCCCATTGGAGCTTTCTGTATTACTTTTGCCCTGCATTTAGCAACCACCTGCGTTTTACGACTCCTATGTTCAATACATGAATGGCCGCTTAAGACAGGTTCTACCGAAATATGAGTTTAGATTTTAATAGGCAGGTGACTGGTTGATGTAGGATAAACGTCACACAGAAAGCTCCTTTTTCGCTTTCCTAGATCTGCCATATTCTATAACCCTTTTGGCGCCAAATTTCTAATTGTCGGCTGCAATCCAATTTTGTTAAATCATTTGGTAAAATACGGAAATAAGATAAATAAATGCAAACTTCAAACGAATAAAGCACAGATATAGATATAGAGTTTGAGACAAATAGCGAAGTCACTAATCAGACGCCGCATTGAAAAGGCAGCGTCTGATCTGGGACTGCACTATTTGTCGTGGTGCATTTATGCGACATCGGCGGTAAAAGGGTTAAAGACCGGTATTGATGCTAATGTTAAAGCTCGGTTCAGAGGTGTTTTACTACACGTATCTTGGTAGCTTGAGTAGAAACACAGACTGTCTGATAAACAAGTAAAAAACACTAAACTACAGAAGACAATGCATCTATAAAACCAAGTAACTAAACAATATCAATGTTCTTTAATTTAACCCATTCTCTCCTAGGCTATTTTAGACGCTACCTCTTTGAATATATCTACCGAAAAGGAGCATTAACTAGAGAAAGGGAAATTCTTTAGAAATTTATAGTTTGAAACCATTGTGATATAAAGAGCATTTGCTCCTATAGGAGCAAATGCTCTATTTATCACAATGATTTCATAAAGTGACTTTTATAGATGCGCAAAAATGCGTCACTAGGGGATAATGTGTTAAATTGATAATGATATGTGACTTTTATAAGTACAGTAGAACCCCTCTAATGCGATAACTTAATTAAAAAGTTATGCGATCATTGAAAGCAATGCCATAGTCCCCTACAGGTCTAGACTCTTTGTCACAATTTAACGAAAACTCTTACTTGCTATACAGTAAAACCTCTCTATAAGGGCCACTAAATTGTGTTAATTAATTGGGCAGGTGGTTGCTTAAAGCAATGTGGAAGTAAAACAGAACGCTCCTATAGGAGCGTTCTGTTTTACTTTCACCTTGCTTTAAGCATCCACCTGCTTTTAACACAAAATATTTGATGTAATCTAGTGGTCGTTATAGAGAGGTTTTATTGTACATTCATACAAAAATCTGTATATCATACTTATTGAATCAATTATTTCACTTCTGCAACATACAATATTCAATCAAAGATCACAAACATGAATAATATATTTCATTACAATATCCCTTGTAGTTTATGTTTTAAAAAAAGGAGTGAGTGAGTGAGTTTGGTTTTACGTCCGACCAACAGTATTTCAGTTATAAAATAAGCAATTATACCAAAATTTTAAGTCAAACAACGGCTATAACTCATCTAGATTTTAACGTAAATATAAAGTTAATATATCAAACCACTTCCAAAATAAGTCCGGACAATTGAAATTGTCACGAAAAAATCAAGTTCGACGTCAATAATTCTGTCAACACTTATTCAATCGGACTGAGATTCGAACTAAGGCTGCAACGCATCTATATTTAGCTTCATAGTAAATAATAAAAAATCCGAACAACTGATTGATGCGGAATGACGGACGGACATATAGACAGACGGACAGACAGACGCAATCTAAAACTTTTCTCCCCTTCGGCTTTCGCCTGAAGGTAGAAGTAGATGCGTGTTTAATGCAGGACGACAGAAATGCAGAAGCTTTTTGCATTACTTTCGTCCTGTAATAATTAAGCTACTAAGAGCATCTATGGTTCATAATTATACATATTCTTAGTGGCCGCTTTACAGGGGTGTTACTGCATGCTACTTATGTACAACTGTGCGAGCAACTTAACCCTTTACTGAATATATACATGTAGAAGCTGTCTGGTTGGGGCCTGCTCTATTTGCTTTAATACTGTTACAAATCAGATTCTACACAGTCTACCACGGCAAAAATAAAACAATGCATAAACATGTTTATCGGTTTTTTGTGTGAATATTAATGAAGTAAATGGATAATGAATAAAGGTGTTCTCCGACATTAATGGTTTTGCAAGCACTGTAGAACTAGACAGAAGCACAGACAGAGTAGACCTAGCCAGCAGTGTAGACCTAAACATCAGCACATACCTAGACCACAGTGTAGACCTAGATAGCAGTGTAGACCTAGACAGCCATGTAGATCTAGACAGTGGTGTATACATAGACAGCCGTGCAGACCTAGACAGAAGCAAAAACTTAGAGAGCAGTGTAGAATTGTCATCAGTGTAGATCTAGACAGTAGTGTAGATCTAGACAGCAGTGTAGCGCTAGACAGCAGCGTATACCTAGAGACATCAGTGAATACTTAGGCATCGGTGTAGATCTAGGCTGCAGGGCAGATCTAGACAGATGTGTATATCTAGACAGCAGTATAGACCTAGAAATCAGTATAGAGCTAGACAGCGACACAGCGGGGTAGATGTATATATATCAATGTAGACCTAGACAGAAGTATAGACCTAGACAATAGTATGAATCCAGACATTAGTGTATTCCTAAATGGCAGTTTAGACCTAGACAGCAGTGTAGACATAGACAGCAGTTTATACATAGACAGCTGAGTTGACCTAGACAACTGTGTAGACGAAGACATCAATGTAGACATAGATAACAGTGAAGACCTAGACAGCAGTGCAGCTCTAGACAGCTGTGTAGACGGGGACATGCATGTAAACATAGATAACAGTGTAGACATAGACAAGACAACAGTCTAGACCTATATAGCTATGTAGGCGTAGACATCAATGTAGACTTAGACATCAATGTAGACTTAGACAGCAGTGTAGACCTAGACAGCTGTGTAGGCCAATACATTGATTCAGACCTAGACATCAGTGTATACCTGGATGTAGACGTTGACATTAGTGTAGATTTAGATAAAAGTATGGACATTACCATCAGCGTATACTAGATATCAGTGTATACCTAGAGAACAGTGCATACCTAGACATCTGTGTAGACGAAAACAACAGTGTAAATATAGACATTTGCGCAGATCTAGTCAACAGAGTATACCTGGACATAAGCGTATACATAGACTGCCGTGTAGACATAGATATTACTGCAGACCAAGATATCGGTGTATACCTAAACATTAGTGCATACCTAGTCATTTGTCTTGATCTAGACAACAGTGTAAACCTAAACATCAGTGTAGACAGAGACAGCAGTGTGCACCTAGACACCAATGCACACATATACACCGGTTAATATACCTAGGCATCAATGCACATCAGTGCATACATAGACATCACTGTAGACATACACAGCAGTGTTAATCTAGACAACAGTGTAAACGAAGACGTATACCTAGACGTCATTGTCGACTTAGGTATCAGTGTAGACCTAGACAGTAGTATAGACATATACAGACAGTAATGTATACATAGACAGTAGTGCACACCTAGGCAGTAGTGCACACCTAGACAGTAGTGTATACCAAGACAGTAGTGTAGACCAAGACAGTCGTGCACACCTAGACAGTAGTGCACACCTAGACAGTAGTGTATACCAAGATAGTAGTGTAGACCTAGACAGTAGTGTAGACCTAGACAGTAGTGTATATCAAGACAGAAGTGCACACCTAGACAGTAGTGCACATCTAGACAGTAGTGTATACCAAGACAGTAGTGTAGATCTATACGGTAGTGTATACAGTAGTGTAGACATAGACAGTAGTGTAGACCTAAACAGTAATGTAGATCTAGACAGTAGTGTAGACCTAGACAGTAGTGAACATCTAGACAGTAGTGTAGACCTAGACAGTAGTGTACATCTAGACAGTAGTGTAGACCTAGACAGGGGTGCACACATAGATAGTAGTGTATACATAGACAGTAGTGTATACCTAGACAGGGGTGCTCACATAGACAGTAGTGTATACTAAGACAGTAGTGCACACCTAGACAGTAGTGCACACCTAGACAGTAGTGTATACCAAGATAGTAATGTATACCAAGATAGTAGTGTAGACCTAGACAGTAGTGTAGACCTAGACAGTAGTGTATACCAAGACAGTAGTGCACACCTAGATAGTAGTGCACACATAGACAGTAGTGTATACCAAGACAGTAGTGTAGACCTAGACAGTAGTGCACACGTAGAAGTGTATACCAAGACAGTAGTGTAGATCTATACGGTAGTGTATACAGTAGTGTATACCTAGACAGTAGTGTAGACCTAAACAGTAATGTAGATATAGACAGTAGTGTAGACCTAGACAGTAGTGTAAATCTAGACAGTAATGTAGACCTAGACAGGGGTGCACACATAGACAGTAGTGTATACATAGACAGTAGTGTAGACCTAGACAGGGGTGCACACATAGACAATAGTGTAGACATAGACAGTAGTGCAGACATAGACAATAGTGCATACCTAGACAGTAGTGTACACCTAGATTGCAGTGTAGACCTAGACAGTTGTAGACATAGACAATAGTGTAGAACTAGACAGTAGTGTAGATCAGACAGTAGTGTAGACATAGACAATAATGTAGACCTAGACAATAATGTTGACAAAGGCAGCAGTGTAAACATAGACAATAGTGTAGACCTAGACAGTAGTGTATACTTAGACAGCAGTGTAGACATAGACAGTAGTGTAGACCTAGGGGTAGTGTAGACCTAAACAGTAGTGTAGATCTAGACAGTAGTGTAGACATAGGCAGTAGTGTAGACCTAGACAGTAGTGTAGACCTAGAGAGTAATGTAGACCTAGACAGTAGTGTAGATCTAGACAGTAGTGTAGACATAGGCAGTAGTGTAGACCTAGATATCAGTGTAGACATAGAAAACAGTGTAGACATAGACAGCAGTGTAGACATAGACAGCTGTGTAGACCTAGAAAGCAGTGAAGAACTAGACAGTAGTGTATACCTAGACATCAGTGTAGACATAGACAGTAGTGTAGACCTAGGGGTAGTGTAGACCTAAACAGTAGTGTAGATCTAGACAGTAGTGTAGACATAGGCAGCAGTGTAGACCTAGATATCAGTGTAGACATAGACAGCAGTGTAGACACAGACATCTGTGTAGACATAGACAGCTGTGTAGACCGAGAAAGCAGTGAAGAACTAGACAGTAGTGTATACCTAGACATCGGTGGTAATCTAGACAACAGTGTAGACTAGACAGTGGTGTTGACGAAGACGTATACCTTAGACATCGTTGTCGACTTAGCATCAGTGTTGACCTATACAAACAGTAATGTATACATAGACAGTAGTGCACACCTAGACAGTAGTGTAATCCAAGACAGTAGTATATATCTAGACAGTAGTGTACACCTTGACAGCTGTGTAGACCTAGACAGCAGTGAAGAACTAGACAGTATTGTATATATAGGCAGTAATGTAGACGTAGACATCAGTGTAAACCTAGACAGTAGTGTAGACCTAGAGAGTAGTGTAGACCTAGAAGTAGTGTAGACCTGGACAGCTGTGTAGACATAGACAGCAGTGAAGAGCTAGACAGTAGTGTATACATAGGCAGTAGTGCATATATAGACAATGGTGTAGACGAAGACGAAATGTAGACCTAGACATCACTAAAGACATAGACAACAGTGTAAATCTGACATAGACGATTGTGTATATATAGACAGTTGTGCAGACCTAGACAGCAGTGAAAACCTAGACAACATGGTCGATCTAAATAACAGTGTAGACTTAGAAAGCGATGTAGACCTAGAAAATATTGTAGATCTAGACAACAGCATAAAGCTAGACAACAGTGTAAAGCTTGACAACAGTGTAGATCTAGACATCAGTGTAGACCTAGACTGCCGTATATACCTAGATAGCATCATATACCTAGACAACAGTGCAGATCTAGGCAGCAGCACAAACCTAGACAACAGTGAAGATCTACACATCAGCGTAGACCTAGACAACAATGTAGACCAAGACAGAAGTGTAGACCTGGACAGCGGCATATACCTAGACAATAGTGTATATCTAGACAGCAACATAAAGCTAGACAACTGTGTAGAGCTAGACAACTGTGTAAATCTAGACACCAGTGTAGACCTAGACAGCAGTGTAGACCTAGATAGCATTGTAGACCTAGACAGCGATGTAGATCTAGACAGCAGTGTAGACCTAGACAGCAGTGTAGACCTAGACAGTAGTGTAGATCTAGGCAGCGATGTAGATCAAAACAAAAGCGTATATCTAGACAGCAGCATAGACCTAGACAGCAGTGTAGATCTAGATAGCAGCATAAGCCTAGACAACATTGTAGACAGAAGTACATATAAATGTACGTAGACAGCAGTGTAGATCTAGACAGCAGAATAGACCCAGTCAACCGTGTAGACCTAGACAGCAGCACACACATAGACAACTGTATAGACCTAGACAGTAGTGTACACTTTGACCAGTCTCAGTATCAGAGACAAGATTTCTAATTAATAATAAAATACTGGTTAGCATTATGTATGTGAAGCCGCGTCTGTACTGCCTGCATAGTCCTAAACACATATATGCCTGAACACATCATCCAGGTCCAAACACATCTAGGCCCGAACACATCTATGCACGATCACATCTAGGCCCGAGAACAGCTTTATCTTTTCATTTTCACATTCGGCGTGCTGTGGGTGAACTTGCAAATATATTATTTTTATAAAAAATTAGATGGCGCTTTTCTGCCAATGAGATTGCCCAGTATGCTAAAAGTTAACCCCTTCCCTTATGTAAGCGCATTTTGACGCATCTGCAAACAGAGTAGACCCAGATCAGACGGCTCCTATAGGAGCCGTCTGAACAGGGTCTGCTCTGTTTTCTTATGGTGTAATATATATCTGATTCTATAACTTATGCCTGAGGCAAAATGTCCTGTGTTCATATGCCATTATAAAATTTAATCTTATTAATGTTCATGACATCATTATGTCTTACATGAATATTCTCGATAAAGAGACCACATCGTTTATTTACATAGGATAATGTAAAACAGGTGGTTGCTTAATGCAGGGCAAATCCAGCATTATACTTCCCTTGAGTCGTCTTAATAGGGAGACTCTACTGTATTCATCTGGGTCTACACTGTTTGCAAAGGACATTGGTGACTTGTTTCCCACACAGTAAGGGCACGACAACGTACCAAACAGACATGTGTATCTAAAACCATTTCCCGCATCTAGGCTACTTTTAGACCCAACCTCTCTGAATAAATCTACCCAAACAGGAAACTTTTAGAACTGTGTAATTTTGAAACCACTGTGATAAATAGAGCATTTGTTCCTTTGGAGCAAATGCTCAATCTATCACAACGGTTTAAAAACAACCTTTACAGTGGTGTCAAAAGGCATTAATATGAGGGAATGGGTTAAAAGCATGGTATTGCTCACTGCAGGACAAAAGTAATGCAGAAATATCCTATAGGTGCTTTCGTCATAAATGTCGTCCTGCGTTAGCTACCACCTGCCTCTAAGATACAAAGTTAGACTTCCTTTGGTGGTCACATTAACCCTTTCCCTCATAAAAACGTTTTTCTCGCAATTACAAACAGTGCAGACCCAGATCAGATTTGCTCTGTTCGCTAATGGAATTTGAAAAATTGTTTATTTACTTTCTAACATGGCTACACTTTTCCATCTTCCTTATTTTGGTATAGCTATTTTGTCTATGAATATTCAGTAGGTATCGAAATTGGGAACAAACATTGATCAGGGAAAGGGTTAATAAAGGTGTGCTACTGTAATATATTCTCTAGAGCTTGAAAGAATTGGAATTTAGTAAATTGTGAACGGTAAATGTTGAACAGATATCATTTTATACAGTGTAATAAGGGTTATTGACAATATAAGCACCCCAATCAAGCCTTTAACCCATTACCTCATAGGCTATGTTTGGATCCAACCTTTTTGAAGAAATCTACTGAATAGGAGCATTTACTATAGGGATTGACGTTTTTAGAACTGTGTAGTGTTGAAACCATTGTGATGAAATAGGAGCAAATGCTCTATTGATCACAATAGTTTCAGAAAGTGACTTTTACAGAGGCGTCAAAAGCCGTCAATATGAGGAAATGGGTTGACAAAAATAGTTGTGTTTGACACATGAACATATTCAATAAATGATGAATATAGATGAAATAACAACTTTCTACCAAATACAGTAGATACCCTCTAAAGCGGCCACTCAGTCAATAGACATGTTTGTGTTTAAAAAGTGTCGCTGTTTACAGTATAACGAAAGGAATGCAGAAAGTTCATTTTACTCCATGAATACGCCTTTCTACAGCTTTGCAGAGTAGATCCAGATCAGACGGCTCCTATATGAGCCGTCTGATCAGGGTCTGCTCTGTTTGCTTATGATATAATATAGATATTATTCTACAGTTTCAGCCATGGCTACAAATTCCTGTGTCCATGTGCTATTTTTAAAAAGACATAATTATTTCTTACATGAATATTCATGAATTCAAGGGTTAAGACTTCCTTTCGTGGTCGCACTAGAGTGGTCTTACTTATCTTCAACACTGAAACTCTTGAGGGGAAAATATGCCATCTGTGTTTTGCAAAAGGTGTATACCCCGATCAGCTAAATATCTGAAGAGTTTCTATACTGTCGTATTTATCCTCAGTATTCGGAGACACATATAGGCAAACAGTGCAGACCCAGATCAAACAATCCTGAAGGAGTCGTTTTATCAGGTTCTTCGTTATTTGCTATTATGTCAGTCTAGTTTAAAGTTGTTCTTATTGATAGAAAGGGGAAACTGGATGTCCGAAATCTTATGATAATTAGGGTATCTATAGCTTAAGTTGCAGGATATTAAATACAGTGTAGACCCTGGTCAGACGTTAGGCGGGTCTGGTCTAGCTTTACACAGCTTGCAAGGCACATATCTCGTGACATCGCTCATACATGTACAGTAGAACTAATATATAACGACCACTCAATAAATATTTTAACCCTTCGCTTGCTAATCGCGTCAATATACCTACCTGTAAATAGTGAAGACCCAGATGAGACAGCTCCTGCAGGAGCTGTCTCATCAGGGTCTGCACTATTTACAAGTTGATTGTGCAACCAGTGCACTCCACAGCAGTGATCGAATAGCGAAATACTTGTACACAGTGAAGATATATGTAAGTATACAACAGGGCATGGGTAAAGAAGGAGAAATGTATTTTAAAATTCAGCAAGCGAAGGGTTAAGCTTAATGCTGGACGACAGTAATGCAAACAGCTCATGTAGCAGCATTTTGCATAAATTTCACCCTGCATTAAGCTACCACCTAAATTAAACCCCTAGAATTATTCCTCTTTTGAGTGGTCGTAATTGAGAAGGTTTTTTTGTACAGTGAATCCCGAACTAGTGCGACCTGCAATACGAGGTCTAATGCTGGATCTTAAAGGCAGGTGATAGCTTAATGCAGGACGAATGTTATGTAGAAAACTCCGGCATGAACTTTTTGCAATGCTCTCGTCCTTCATTAAGCAATCACTTTCTTTGAAAGACACATATATTTATTCATAAAGTAGTTGTTATAGAGAGGTTGTAGTATCCATGGAAATATATGGTCCATACTTTACATGGTGTCTTTATGCAACCTTCTGCACGAATGACTGTAATTCGAAGAAACGCGTTTTCGTCCCAATCCAGTTTAAAAAACTAATTTGGGACTAGAATGCATACAAATATAGTTCCAAATACACTGGCAGGTGAATGTCTTGTCTGGGATTCAAATCCGACATGCACACATTTCATCTTTAGATCCCGCATCCATACAGATTAATCCCGTGTATTAAAGTGAAAAATATGTCAACTCATGTAATATAACAATATATTTCACCTAGTGTTATAAAATGATATATTTCACATGTTAATGCTTTGTGTAAATTCATTAACCCATTACCTCATAGGCTATTTTTAGATACAACTCTATGAATAAATCTACCGAAAAGGAAAAAATTAGATTTTTTAGCATGAAACCATTGTGGTAAATAGAGCATTTGCTCCTATGGGAGCAAATGCTCTATTTATCACAATGGTTTCACAACGTGACTTTTATAGAGTCGTCAAAAGTCGTCAATATGAGGGAATGGGTTAAAAAGTCACCATCAGTTACCGGAATACGCTCTTGGAAACAAAACAACAAGTGTTACAGTGATAGTCACTATTAGAAACACCAATAGTAATAGTCGGTCCACCACTAACGCCAACTGTTGCCACTCGAGCTTCAACAAATCTTTCCGGTCCTGATCTTGTAGTCTTATCTCGTTCCGCTCTATTGTCTGGTATACTTTCTTGAGAACTCGCATGAATTGCTGTTCACATTGGTCCGCGGAAGTAGGCGTGGCACCAGTACCGCGCATGCGATTCGTAAAACGAGGAGAGATGCCATTTTGTGTGGGAAGCTCTGTTTCATAAATAGGTGTGTCGTAGCGGTAATACTCTTGTTGGGGCACACGGGACTGAAACGGAAAATGACGATATATTGAGATGTACCATCATCTACAGTAAATTCCCCCATAGCGATTACCAAAAAAAACCAACACCGAGAGGTCTCTTTTCTGGGTCTTAAAGGCAGACATTGCAAGACTGATGTTACTAAATGAATCAATAAATTATATTAAAGAACACACACAGGGATTCTAAAACGTTACTATTACCAGTTTAAATTTGATTACAAACTCAAAGTACATCAATACTTGCAAAACATCTGACAGGCAACTAGCTTATGGCCTATACATATATAATGGACTGCGAGTTTCCCGCCTGATAGTTACAGCCAAGGCAAAAACTTAACCCTTCGCTTGCTGTTCACCTCAATATACCTATCTGTAAATAGTGAAAACCCAGATGAGACTCACCAGGGTCTGCACTATTTACAAATTGATTGTGAAGATATATGTAATTATACCACAGGGCATGGGTAAAGAAGAAGAAATGTATTTTAAAATTCAGCAAGAAAATGGTTAAGAGTCGCATATTGGTAGTCCTTGTATTACAAAACCTTACTTTTTATAATATAATGTCTTGCGGTAATAGTTATAGTTCAGTACTCGTAGGCGCTCCGTGAACGTCCATGCAATTTTGGATAATCAACCTCAAAACACTGCCTTTAAAAGTTTGTAATAACTAGAGCATTTGCTCCATAGGAGCAAATGCCCTATTTATCACAATGGCTTCAAAACTACACAATTCTACAAAATTGTAAATGTCTCTTTTTCTCTAGTAAATGCTTCTTTCCGGTAGATTTATTCAAAGAGGTTGGGTCTAAAATAGTATTTGAGGCAACGAGTTAATGTAGGCTGAAAGTTATGCAAATAGCTCCTGCAAGAACGCTCTGCATTACTTTCGTCCTGCATAGAACAACCACCTGCTTTTAAGCACATTTTCACTGCATTGCAAACATTGCAGTCATTTAGCCACATTAGATACACAGTCATTGATCAGGGTATATATTCCTTTACATGTATAGAATGTAATACAGAAAATAGGGTAGCATAATAATGCTTTATGATATTGCATTTTCCATATTTACCTTTTATGTCGCTATCTGTGACCATGCATGGATTTGCAAACAGCTTGAGGGTCAATAGTTTATTCACCCTTTACTCCACAAATACGCCATTCTACGGTTTTGCAAACAAAGTAGATCCAGAACAGACGGTTCATATAGGAGCCGTCTGGTCAGGGTCTGCTCTGTTTATTTATGATATAATAGATATGATTCTATAGTTTCTGCTTCAGTAAAAATGGCATGTGTTACATGTAACATATCATTTTAAAAATGAACTGAATTAATATTCGTGACATCATTATTTCTGAATATTCATGGAGTAAAGGGTTAAAAGCTTATTCGAATAAGATAGTCCAAACAGCACCATATCTAAATGTGAGCTGACACTAATGTTTGATCACAGCAGGGTAAGGGTTACCCAAAGCCTGCCAATGCGGTAAAACGTCACATAACGATACACGACGTTCTTGTTACGCCTTTTTATACTGGATGCTCACCAGACTAACCGGTGCATTAAAATCGATATTACATTATGTAATATGAATTTATAGTGATCAAGTAAATGGCAGTTTTATGTGATAACGATTGGCTCGTGGTGTGATACATAAGGGTGAAACATAGTTATGAAAAACTTGGCTGCATGCTATTCTCGTGGAAGTTTGGCAACATGTTTTCTCGTAGACGCTGAAGATCTATATTATTCCATAAGAAAACAGAGTAGACCCTGATTAGAGAGCACCTTAATAGTTAATCTGATCTGGGTCTACTCTGTTTTGAAAGACATGGAATGGCACATCTTACAGGTATATGCTACATGTATAAGTTATGGATGAATATATGTGATACATGTACAATGTAGTCTTTGCAATCAATAAAGAAATTCTATGTAACCTGGATTCTAATCTGAATACTTATTATTTCACCATTTAATTGATAAATACATGTATGCATGTGCCATTCCGATCATGATGAATGAAGTAAAACTCCTCTAAACCGTAAATTTAGTAAAGAAGAATGTAGATACGTTTGGTCAGGTGGCTGCTTACTGCAGGGTGAAAGTCATGCAGAAAACTCCTAGTGGATGTTTCTGCATGACTGTCACCCTGCATTGAGCTGCCACCTGTCTCCAAGATGTTCATACTAAATTTAACGTCTGGTTTAGAGGGATTTTACTGTATCAATTGATTATTTTATTATACATGTAGTCCCATTAAATTTCAGCTCTATTTTTCCTTGTGGAAAATTGAACAGATTTAATTTTATAAAACAATGGCAGAACTCTAGCAAACAAGTCGCGGTGCTTAAAACTGTTTTATTTCGAAGAAATGAATGGGATTTACATTGGGAATCTCTAATTTACCAGATCGTCCACTAAATGCAAATAAGCTACGGTGACGTAATATTCATGTGACGTCTGCTCTTAAAGAAAGTAAACAAAAATTGCGACTACCGACGAGTCCGCATTCCAAGCTGATATCAGAGTAGATAGAACATAACTTAGAGACAGCGGTTGCATTCGAGACACAAAGAAGGAAACTGATGCTTGCATTTTAGTTTAAGCTTCTCTTTTGTCGTTTGGTCGTACTTAAGAATAGATTAAAATATCTATATAAGTATTCACTGACATCATATACGCGCTGAATTTAGTTTTTCCCGCTTGTTCTTTGATATTTCTTTGTGTCGTTTGTTTTAGCAAACAGACGTAAAATGACGTTACTTTCTATACAAAACATCATGTGTAGCCACCAGAGAGATAATTGGGCGCAGAAATTCACAAAAAAATATAACGGGACTTTAATATATATTTATATATGTTTATTTATGTCGTGGCGAACAGTACAAAATCAGATCTTTAATACTTTAGCGAACAGGCACCTCTGATCAGACAGTTCTTTACAAAATCTTAGCTGCCTGATCTAGACCTACTCTTTTTGTAAAGGTTTGAAAAGGCGAAATTCTCAAGTAAAGGGTTAACATTTCGAACAGAGTTTCGAGACAAATTGGAGAAGAAATGTATTTGAGAATAAAAACAGTCACCAATTTTTGTAGACGACAATGCAATCAGCTTCTTTCTTCTGTGTAATTATTTATCCTGCTGTAAACATTGCGTCTGTGTCCATCTGTTGTACTCTACACTTAGTTTGTACTCTACACTTAGTTCTGATACATTCAAGCTTATATGAACATGTTTATCGAATGACAAACAGCTTGGAATCTAACGTGACGCCGAATTAATTGACGTTTCTTTTGAATCTACACTGTTTACAAATGCCAGTCAGGACATGCCTGACTGGATAATGGTTAATTAAATTCCGCTGAAGTTGCAAGATTGTTTACATTAACGGCCGCGGATTTACAAAATTTAATGCATTAGCGATGCACTTACGGGTATAAAAACACAGCCTCTATGATTAATTTGCATGGAAACAAGGTTTTACGTGCATGCATTTTTATTCATATTAATACAATACTCTACCGTCGACCATCATATTGTTTCCCATTATAACACTTGTACATAATCCTCTTAACCGGGACCTGAATTGCATTTGTAAAATCTTTATCAATTTGTTTAACTTGGTTTCTAATCTGGATCAAAACTGTTTCCCGTAGGAACTGTCTGCATTACTTTCGCCCTTATTAACCCGTTCCCTCATATAAACGCTTTCTTTCACGCATTTGTAACCAAAGTAGACCCAGATCAGACGGCTCCTGTAGGAGCCGTCTGATCAGGATCTGCTCTGTTTGCTAATGGAATTATATATCTGATTCTACAGCTTTTCTAAAACAAAAACTTCTCTTAAGACAATAAAATTATAAACATTAAGCTAATAAATATTCATCATGCCATTATTTCTGATATCAATATAGACCAGGCAAAGGGTTAAGCAACTACCTGCTTTAAAGACACCAATATGTATTCAGCACTGTGTTAACATGGTGGTATACGTGTAGTCCATCACTGTTTATTCGGTATTAAAGGGTATACTCTGTAAAAGGCAAGTCGATGACAAACAGTGTAGATCCTGATCAGGGGGCCCGGCTCGTCTAAGAGCCCTTTGATCTGGTTCTGCACTGTGTCCAAATGACATGCCAACTCGTTACTCGCATCCCAAAAGGTTAAGTGGTCGCATTAGAGAGGTAATATTATATATAAATGTGATAGGTGCATAAAGGTTTATACAGAAACATAGGTGCAAGAGTGTACGAATGGTAAAATACATGCCACATTCTGTTAAGTTAATGGGATGTATGTGGATACATTCATCTCTCCAATGTTGCCCAAAGTAGACTTGGACAATACTCTTTGACCGTATACATTGTTTATTAACATTCTAAATGTGGAAAGTTATTCGAAAACGATGTAGACCCAGATCAGAAGAACCCTCTGATAAATGTCTGTACTGTTTGTCATTTAAACTCTACTCACAAAGTTTACCCTTTAATACTGTATGGGCTCTACCGATAAACAATTATGGGTTATTCCACCCACTCTGTGTTATTTCTACTTTGACAGGGTTAACTATCATAAGGATCTAATAAGATGTAAAAGTAATAGGAAGTAAACATGGTAAAATGTGATAGTTTCGATCAATGAGAGCACATACGTTTTCTTATACCAATATGAGTTTGCCCATAATCAAACGTGGTTGAGATAATATGTTCATATGTAGAGGATAATTACCTAAGGGATCAGTTAATATTGGTTTTTACCAAACGAGTTACGTAATGTAATATGACAGGAGTTTTGCAGAGTGTCATATTTATTCTATTCGAGACGTGTGGTATATAAATCAATACTGAATTAGTAAGAATATAATAATCTTTTTATCACATGCCGCAAAAAAGCAAGAAAAACATGTGCTTTTTCCTAATTATATTTCAATTACAGCTGTCAACCAGATCGACTTACTTACGTCATTTGTTTGTTATATTACATGTGTGAAGTATATACAAATACGGACTCGTTATAATAAGTTGGATACAAGCAGTGTAAGATTATTTAAAATCATTATAGGATTGCATGGGAGAATACTGAACGCTAGTTAAAACAGACGTAGATAATTTCAAAAGCTCATAATGGTCAATTCATGCTCAGATGAGATAACTGATTGATAGTGATACATATACATGTATTTATACGTACAAGACCAGGTTCAGGAGGATCCGGTAAGTCTAACTTTATAAACAAAACTCTTGCAAATATTCCGAAGAATATCTTCTTCACGAGCGCAGGGATCTCTATACCACGTGACCCTTTATGATGAACATTTAACGTCAGCACTGTCATGGCGGTGGCGGATGAGACAATGGCGATGGTGATGCCGTAGTACAAGCCTGTAGGTGGAAACAAACATAATAGTTAACCCATTTCCTCATATTGACGACTTTTGACGACTCTGTAATATTCATTTTATGAAACGATTGTGATTAATAGAGCATTTGCTCCTATAGGAGCAAATGCTCTATTTATCACAATGGTTTCAAACTACAAAATTCTAAACTTTTCCTTTTCTCTAGTTAATGCTCCTTTTTGGTAGATTTATTCAAAGAGGTTGTATCTAAAAATAGCATATGAGGGAATGGGTTAACAGTGGTCCAGATAAGATACACAAATTAAAACATTTTAAGAATAACTTCTTTATTTCTCCACCAAACCCTATCTTATATGACCACTCTTTAGAATCGTCTCGAAGAGGTTTGGTGAAAATATGACGATTTTATTATTTGAGTACGTATTTACACTGTGAATATTTGAAACAAAAAGAGATAATTACATCATAGCTATTTATTTGCTGATTTTTTTATAATGGTATATTGGCTTGTTTGTCTATGGCAGAAACTGTAGAATTAGATCTTTATAATTCCATTAGCAAACAGAGCAGACCCTGATTAGATGGCTCCTGCAGGTGCCGTCTAATACGAGTCTGGTCAGTTTGCAACGGCGTTCAAACCTGTCTTTATGAGGTAAAGGCTTAAAGATAGGTCAATCACAAACAATCCCTGAACATTAAACGAAGGTATGTGAGTCAAAGCATGCATATACAGTAGAGTGAGCATAGGAAAAGTAATACAAACAGCTCCTAAAAAACCACTTCAAGATAGGTCTTACTTCACAGTACAGCCTCTTTCATGTTACCAGTTCAAGGTATTTAACCCTTTCTTCCATAAATACGCCTTTCTATACGTCTCTCGGTACATTTATTCAAAGTGGTTGGATCTAAAAATAGCCTATGAGGTAATGGGTTAAGAATTCTTGTTTCTTCTGTAAGTTGACCATTCAGAGAGGTTTGGAATAAACCAAAAGTTGTTCGCACTTTATTGATGTTTGATTTTTATCATTATTACATGACTATGGACATAGAACATAAAGATACATACAGGTTTAAAGTCTATAGTGGTCGAAATATCGAAAACAAACCTAAGAACATAGTACATGGATATTACAGCACCCCTGTATAGCATTTGATTCTTTGACCGTACACACAGTGTTAACCAATGTCAGCTGTTGTCTTGGAAACGCAACAACTAATCTTGGTCAGCGATTGTAAATCAGTGTTGACCCTGATTATAAATGGACATATAAATTGTGGCTTTTGACCAGGATCTACACTGTTAGGCAGTCATTCAGTGCTTTTAGCGCAACTGATGCAACAGAGTAGAACTTAACCCTTTCCCTTATGAATAGTCATGTAGGAAATAATGACGTCATGAATATTAATAAGATTATTTTTTAGAATGGCATATGAACACAGAACATTTCGGCTCAGGCAGAAACTGAAGAATCAGATCTATATTACACCATAAGCAAACAGAGCAGACCCTGATCAGACGGCTCCTATTGGAGCCGTCTGATCTGGGTCTACTCTGTTTGCAGATGCGCCAAAATGCGCTTACATAAAGGAAAGGGTTAACCCTACTCCGCTGTGAAAAATAATGTCTGCTCACATCTGGATTATTTCAAGGTTAACTTTTACCAATCTGATCAAGCTTTAGAGTAAATATTGACAAAGAGGCAAAAAGTTGGATATTGTTGAGACGCCAAGTTACTCAGAGTCTCCAAGCTGCATGTAAATGCAAGTCAAAAATCAATGATATGGGGATAAGAGCTAAAACTAACAATTTAGAATTACTCTTGTTTTTAAACTGAAACAATGTATGGCACCTTTTACTCGACTGCCTTCCATCTCTTATCTCCAGTTATATTTGAAACAATAAAGATGAATATATTTACAAGTAAAGCCAGTTATCAAGCCTTTCCTTCATACAAACGCCTTTTCACTCCTTTGCAGAGTAGACCCAGATCAGACGGCTCCTGAAGGAACTTTCTGATCAGGGTCTGCTCTGTTTGCTTTTGAAATTATGATATATCTGACTTTATACAGTTTCTACAAACCCCAAACATTCATGTCTATAAATGCAATTACATGTAAACCCCATCTAATGCGACCACTAAAATGATGTATTATTCTGGGTTTAAAATGCAGGTGGTAGCTTAATGCAGGTCGAAAGTTATGCAGAAAGCTCATACAGGGGCTTTCTGCATAACTTTCGACCTGCATTAAGCAACCACCTGCTTTTAAAGACATTTGTTTCCATTCATAAAGTGATCGCATTAGAGGTGTTTTACTGTATAAAACCCCAGCTCCTAAGTATTTATGACAATAATGTCAGCTCAAATTCGAATCTGGTTCAATTTTAACTACTTCCCACTCGAACACATTGTGACATACAGTTGACCGAGTGTCAAACAGCTTGGATCCTAATGAGACACCGTGTTACTCAACGTCCGATCTGGATCCAAGTTGTTTGAAAATGCGACTCAAGTCGCGAATAGCGGGATAGAGGTTAACCCATTACCTCATATGCTATTTTTAGATACAACCTCTTTGAATAAATCTACCGAAAAGGAACAATAACTAGAGAAAAGGATTTGTTTTAGAATTATATAGTTTGAAACCATTGTGATAAATAGAGCATTTGCTCCTATAGGAGCAAATGCTCTATTTATCACAATGGTTTCACAAAGTGAATCTTTCAGAGTCGTCAAAAGTCGTCAATATGAGGGAAAGGGTTAACCTATCCCCCTATATTGTTTTTAGAAACAACCTCTTTGAATAAATCTACTAAAAAGGAGCATTTATTAGAAAATAAAATGGAATAGTATACTTTTAAAACCAGTGTGATAAATAGAACATTTTCTCTTATGGAGCAAATGTTTTATTCATCATAATGGTTTCAAAAGATGGCTTTTACAGAAACCTGTGTCAATACGAGGGAATGGTTTAGGGTAGCTAGATAAAGTTTAACATTTCCTAGCAAATGATAGTTTTATTACAGTATAAAAATAGTTGCTCATCAACGTCGGGTTTATGTCTAAGAAGCGGGGACATTTTGGACCATTTTATGTTCATTATGGGATCATATAATCAATCCAATATTACATGTTTCGCCACACTTTTAAAATGTATACCTATATGACAGTTTCCAATACGTTTGCAATCCGAACACGTTTGGCAAAAGTGCAAAGCTGTGCACATATTTGTATTTGCTGCACTTTTAATGCCTTTGCCTGATATATTCATATTTTAATGACTTTGCAAACAAAGCAGACTCATGTCAGACGGTTCCTGTAGGAGCCGTCTGATCTGGGTCTGTTCTGTTTGCTTATGGGATAATATAGATCTGGGCCCGTACTCATAAAGCTCCCAAGGAGAAAATTAAGAAAAAGTCTTAGTTCCTTGAATATTCCTTAATCTCATAGAATCTATACTAGTAAAGTTATTTTTGAGACATAAAGCTTATTGTAAAATATATATTAACACACTATTCTAAGAACCATTGAATGAAAATTTTGCTCAATAGTTTTACTAGAGATTTAGAGAGAACAAATATCATTAACCCTTTACTCCATAATTACGCATTTCTACGCCTTTGAAAACAGAATAGACCCAGGTCAGACGGCTCCGATAGGAGCCGTCTGATCTGGGTCTGCTCTGTTTGCTTATAATACAATATAGTTTTGATTTTAAAGTTTCTGCCAAGACCAAAAATTCCTATATCCATGAGTTATTATAATAAATAAATCTAATTAAAATTCATGACGTCATTATATATATAAATCTAATTAAAATTCATGACATCATTATGTTTTACATGACTATTCAAGGAAGAAAGGAAAATTCTTAACATCTTCCTAATGGATCTTTATGAATAAGGATCCAGATTATACAGTTTAAATAATTCCTGTGTGCATACACCATTATCACGTTATAAGTATGTGCAGATTGCAGCTGAATGTCTATGATGTATTTCCCCAACGACACGAAAACTTCGTTTTTATTAACTCTTTCGGCGCAAAAATTTCTAATTGTCGTCTGCGACACAATTCTGTTAAATCATTCGGTAAAACAAGGAAATGAGATAAATGAATACAGAATTCAAAGGAATAAACCACAGATCTAGAACTAGAGATTGAGATAACAAGTGAAGTCCCTGATTAGATACCCCCTTGAAAAGGGGGCGTCTGATCTGGGACTGCATTATTTGTCGTGGTGCAATTTTGCAAGTTATAGTTAGAATATAACCTACATTTCGCTCGCTCCGCCCCTTCTTAACCACTAAGATTTCACTTAATATGTTCTAACATTGGTAAATGTATGAACCAAGTTCTATGGCGGGAGAGTCTCTGGGGGGATAGTAGTGACCTTTGCGTACAAGAGTATGGTGGTAAGTAAGGCGTCTATTTATCCTGTCACACTCTTGTCTAATAATGTTTAGCTACAAGTATATCCCAATAATAGGGATTGGTAACACAGTTATAGAAATAACCGACATGTCTACTATAAATATTGATTTATACAGCTACGCCTCGCTTATGCGACCACATAATTCATGAAGATAGGAGTTGGTTGCTTAACCCATTCCCTTATAGGCTATTTTTAGACGCAACCTCTTTGAATAAATCTACCAAAAAAGAGCATTTACTAGAGAAAAGGGAAATTTTTGAATTGCTTAGTTCTGAAAGCATTGTGATAAATAGAGCATTTGCTCCTATGGAGTAAATGCTCTATTTATCACAATGCTTTCAAAAAGTGACCTTTACAGAGGCGCCAAAAGGCGCCAATAAGAGTAAATGGGTTAAATCTGGGCAAAAGTAATGCAGAAATCTCCTATAGTTTTGGATTATGATATTAAGACAATTATTTAACATTTCAAATAACAACTCTATTTTTTTATTAAAGGATTAACCCTTATTTACAGACATATTGGATCCAGATGAGACGTCAAATAACTTAACGTGTCATCAGGATCCAAGCTATTTGACACTTGGTCAATAGTTACTCAAAAGCTTGGTTGAAATGGAAATAGTCATATTGCAGCAGCTCCAAATTTGAGCAGACATTATTTTTTTCTTCAAAATTGGCCAACGGTTAAAGTGTCTTCTTTTTCTACAGTGAAAATATACATATTTCAAGTCAACAGTCGTCTTTTTGTAGTATACTTGAGTGAATTATGAATCTGATTTGCATGTTCTCTATAGAAGAGTGTACACTTCAGTAGCTTTTAGCAATATTAAATTGGAATAAGCCTTTCTAATTTCCAGACATGTCATGGTTTGACGATTATAAATCAAGGAAATTGTCACCAATTGTGGAAACTTTAGGAAATATATATACTTCCTAGAGGCTATAAACGGTGGCATACGGATGGATCTCTCAATATTGGCAACAAAATGAATGAACGTGGGTGTCACTAAAAGCAAGTGGTCGATGAATACAAAACGATATTTAACCCGAGAGCACTCACAAGAGGTTTTCAAATAATGTTCTTTTTAACATTATTAATAATAAGCTATATAAGATTAAGGAAAATAGAATTTGATTGAGTTTGAATGGTAATTGCGGAGAGGTTTCTTTGTATATGTTAGTAGCTATAAATCACGTAACTGCGATAAATAGCTGTAGGAAGTGTGTCTATAATAATGGCAAACATGTGTGGCGCTACAAGTAATGATGCATGGAATACGTAGTAACGATATTTGGAAGACTTGATACATGTAACACTATATAGATACGATATAACGATATAGTAACGATATATTCTATACACCATAATGATACATTGAGGACATAGTAACAATGTAATACAGGTCTTAGTGGCACTATATTGAGAACTTAGTGACACTATATGGATGACTCGGTAATACTACATAGACGAATTAGTAACTATACATGAAGGACTTAGTAACGCTACATGGATGACTAAGTGGCACTAAATGTATGACTTATTAACACTATATAGATGACTTAGTAATGCCACATGGTTGACGAAGTGACACTACATGGATGACTTAGTAACGCTGGATGACTTAGTAACGCCACATGGTTGACTAAGTGACACTACATAGATGACTTTGTAGCGCTATATGGATAAATTGTAGTATCTATATATGGAGGAATATCCAGGATCCAACAGTGCTATATCGAGGACTTAGTAGAGTTATATGGATAACTCAGTAACAATATATGGATACTTAGGTGACGCTATAGACGACTTAGTAACACTTCATGGATAGTTTAGTTATGCTACAAGTATGAGTATGACTGAAAATTGAATACCGCTTAAGCCGGTGCTAGGGGGCGTGAGCAGTGTTGCACTTACAATAACTGTTCATAAACAGACACAATAAAACGAGGCTGCAATTTTCTCTTTTTGTGTTGCAATTTATGCTCTCGGGGGATCACCTTCCATCAGAATTTATAATCTTCACAACAGCAGGTGTTAAGTGCTTGTGTGGCGGCCGTAAAACGTCGCCCCGTACTTCATTCTCAGTGTTGTTATACCTTCTGATCCTTCCGATCCTTACTGTTCATGAACGGACTCAATAAAACCGAGTCTGCAATTTTCTCTTTTTGTGTTGCAATTTTTGCTCTCGGGGGATCACCTCCCTTCAGAATTTAGTATCGTTATATGGAGGACTTGGTAACGCTACACAGATGCCATAGTAACGCTATATGGAAGGTTTAGTAGCGTTATATTTAGGACGTATAAAGTCTTCATGGAACACATCAGCGCTATATGGTGGACTTAGCAACGTTAAAAGGAAGACATAGTAGCGCTACATGGATGACTTAGTAACGCGGCATGGAAAAGTTAATATCGTTATACAGAGGACTTTGTAATGCTATATGGCGGGATTAGTAATGATACATGATGGACTTACTAACACTAAATGGAAAACTTAGTAACGCTAACGGAGGACTTTGTAACGCTATATGGAAGACATGGCAATGATACACGGAAGACATAGTGACGCTATATAAAGGAAGGACTAAGTAGCGCTATATGGCGCAAGGATGACTTAATAGTGCTTATTGGACGACATGATAACACTAAATGGAGGACTTATAAACGCTATATATAGAATATATATAAGTAGATGAGTGAGTAGTAGCGCTTTATGGAGGAATTCGTAACACTATAAGGATGACTTAGTAGCGGTATATGGAGTCCAAGAGTAAGTAATGTTTTATGGTGGACACAGTTACACTCCACGGATTCCTTAATAGCATTTTATGGAGGACTTGGAGTAACGTTACATGGAGGGCAAAGTACTGCTATATGAAGGACTTAGTAACGCTACAAGGATGACGTAGAAGCGCAGTAATACTATATGCAGGACATAGTAACGATATATGAAGGTCTAAGTAACGCTATGTGGAGAATTTAGTAATGATACATAGAGGACCCCGTAACGATATGCGGAGGTTTTCGTACCGCTACATTGGTAGCTTAGTAACGTTATATCCACGACAGTAAGATTTTATGAAGGGCTTAGTAACGATGCACAAAAGACTTAGTAACGATACATGAAGAACTTAGTAACGATACATGAAGTACATGGTAACGATACGTTTCAGAGGTTTGTTGTAACAGTATACCAAGTCCCTGGATTGTTCTTAAAGTGTACCAAGTCCCTTATGTTTGTTCTAACAGTGTACCAAATCAAATGAAATATGTTCTAACAGCGAATCAAACTCATGAAGTTTGGTCTGACTGTGTCCTAAGTCCCTGAAGTTTGGTCTTACAGGGTTCCAAGTCATTTGTGTTTGTTTTAACAGTGTACCACATTCTTGTGCTTTATTCTAACAGTGTACCACGTTCCAGAGGTTGATTCTAACAATGTACCAGTTTCCAGATATTTGCTTTAACAGTATAACATATCCCTAATATTATTCTACAGTGTACCAAGTCAGTGAGGTTTGTTCTTACAATGCTTTAAGTTCTTAAGGTTTGTTCTAACAGTTTATCAATTCCCCGATGTTTTTTTCTAAAACTATACAAGGTTCCTGCGGTTTGTTCTCACTGTAAACGAATTCTCGGAAAATTAATCTAGAAGTGTATCAATCCCATGAAACTTGTCCTAATGGTGTTATAAGTCTCTGAAGGTTAAGCCTTTCCTCCATAAATACGCCTTTCTACGCCTTTGCAATCAAAGTAGACCCATATCAGACGGCTCCTATAGGACCCGTCTTATTAGGGTCTGCTTTGTTTCCTTATGATATAACATAGATCTTATTCTACAGTTTCTGTCATTGCTACATTTGTAAACACACACGTGTCCCAGTGCTATTATAACAAATTAATCTTATTAATATCCATGGCGTCAGTACTTCTTACATAGATATGCATGGAGTAAAGATCTAAATGTGTACCGAGTCAGGTTCATAAGGTTTGTACGTACCAATCAAAGGAACTACTTCTGATGTCGGCGGCATGCTCTCCGCTACTATCATTAGAAACACGGTAATTGACAGTAGCGTCGTAATTCCCATGGAAACCTTCTCACCAGACTCCGGTGGCATGTAAAATCCGAGCAGAGCCACGAGAGTAATCAACACACATGGCATTACCATGTTAAACACATAAAACAACGGCCGTCTCCGTATCACGATACTGTATTTCACAAAAGCCCATGGCTCTGACGGACAACATGAAAACGTAATTAACATCCTTTGTGGTTTGTATTGTAATAATTCCCATTCAGAACTGTCAACGTAATTTGACGTATCGCCTTCGTCATCTGTGATGACCATATTTAGTTTGTCCGCACCCCAGGACCATGATGAAAAATCCATAGAACAATTTTGGATATCGTATGGAAAGTACTTCACATCTATTGAGCACGAGCTTCTAAATATAGACATAGTCAACCACGTGACATTTCCACTGTTGTCGATCATTACGTTTGTACTGACGGACGTCACTGTTGAAGAAACGTCAGCGCTGAAATATTACATAAATGATGACTGGAAGTAACGATGAATGATTTAAATAAGTCGACAGTAGTTTATTACGCAGAGAGACCAAGCAGCCGCTAGGCTAAACATCAGCTTAATTTTAAAGTTGACGATGTGACATAAGTGCCTCTTGAATAAAGAAAACAATAAAGTATGTTTCTAAAATGATATGGATCGAGGCTCTGTAGGGCGTCATCACCTTAGACGATTTCCCCACCGTATAGACTATTCTTTCATTTCTTTATATTTCTTTATCATAGATCAGGTTGAATAGTTCAGGGGCTTCTGTGATTAAAATGACGTCAATGGCGTACTACGTATATAAAAGGCGTTATTATGCCTAAACGCCATAAACCTTGTGATACATGTAAAAGTGGACATTAGTCCTAATGTGCGTAAACCGAGTTTATAAGACCTTTACAAACAGTGTAACCCATATAAAAGAGTTCTAGAGGGAATCATTTGGGCTGGGTCTGCATTGTTTGTAATACAATCATAGTTTTGGGTGATACATTTTGATATTTAATGTTTCATTAATATTAAAAAGTGTGTCAGTTTTAACTTTTACAGTGCGGGACACGAGTCACTAATGTCACTTGCAAACAGTGTAGACACATATGAGAAGGCTCATAGAGGATCCTTCTCATAAGGGTCTGCACTGTTTGTCTTGTTACACGTTTCTTTAGGAAAATCCCTAAATATTCGTCATAACCTTGATCAGTTTGAATTTTGGAATACATGTAGTACATTTCGAGGGCTTGGTGCAAAACTATTCTAACTCCTTCACTAAAGTGAAGGAGTTAGAATAGTTTTCCACCAAGCTCTTGGTTTGCAAAGTCAACATTGTAAGTGTTAACTATATACATGTAGCGGATCAATAGTTAACTATATTACTCTTACTTGTTATACAGCACAATGTCCGGTCTCCATACGTCTTTATACGGTACCCTGATCTTTGTGATGTTGCCGAATTTTTTAGGCTCCCATTTCAGTTTAGGGTCTAACCATCCTTGGTTAAGCCAACAATTCGTAGTTATTATCTGGTTCCGCTCATCCTGGTTAAACAACAATGATATAATTATGTCAGGTAAAATAACAACTCAAACGGTATACGCCTTGCAAGTTTAAACAACGATTTGAATGATGTACGCCTTACAAGGCTAACTGAATAAATCAAAGAATATAATTATGCCTTACCAGTTTAAACATAAACTTAAAGGTTGTACACCTTACAAGATTAAATAACGACTTAAAGGCTATACGACTTACAAGTTTAAACATAAACCTGAAGGATGAACGCATTACAAACTTAAATTACATCTTAAAGGATGTACGCCTGACTAATTTAAACATAAACTGTAGTGCAATTCATATTAACCAGACTCACTCAGAGCCCAAGCACAGCCCTTAATGGGCGGAGCTTATCAAATATTCTCTCTGATACCTGTATTACTACAGATGCATGTTAGCAATGTACCAGCAGCCTTCATGTACTAATACTCGTATTAAAAGTAGTTAGTCAATCTGTTGTGTTTGTCCACTGATTTACTTGCCCCTATAGAATACATAAACTTAAAAGATTAAACAACAACTTACATAAATGCCTTACAATGTTAATTTGTACATACACCGCACGCTGGACGTCAGCCAGCTTGGGTCCCATTTGGTACATAGAACAATATTGGACATGGTATGGTCAAAGGGCGAATTACATGAATCAAATCTACAGTGAACCCTCGTTATACCGGCAATATGCATTGAAACAAAATTACCGTTAACTCTTTGAAACAGCCACTGAATAAATAGGTGCAATGCCAATAGCACAGGTGATTGCTTAATGCAGAACACAAGAAGTGCAAAAAGAGCCTTAGGGAGCTTTTTGCACTTCTTGTGTTCTTCATTAAGCGATCACCTGTTGGTACTAGTTTAAACCTGGCCAAATGGTCGCGTTGATATATAAACTCGTTATAACGGCAACCTCGTTATACCAGCACAATGTCTGGAAACAAACACCTCCGTTGTAATGAGGGTTCACTGTACTTTGAACAAATATTTGCACTGTGTGTCATATTTCACTTTACTTTAAAACCATCCCTGCATATTCATGGTTTTGAATTTTAGAATACAACAGAATATGGCCGAAATAGGTCATCACAACGATGTCTAGATATGGGCATGTAAGGCAGGTGGTAGCTTAATGCATGCCAAAAGTAATACAGAAAACTCGTATAGGAGTTTTCTGCATTACTTTTGCCCAGTATTAAGCAACCGCATGCTTTTTCGATGTTCAATAAATGAAAGTCCGCTTAAGACTGGCATTACTGTAGTTTGTTTGAAAAAAAAGAATACATCACTGAAAGAGTTAAAGTAAACCATGGGATTGTTTTCCACCGTAAAGCCCTAAATGATTGAATACTCGAAATGATTAATTCACAAAAAGTGGATAATTTTGAGTAAATGTATTTGTTACACAAGAGACTTTTGTTTTCTAGAGATGCATGCTCTGCGTTTCGAAGATAGCGCAGCAAAGATATTAACCCCCCCCCCCGCTGTAAAAACATAATGCCTGCTCAAATTTGTATCTCTTAAGTTTTGACTACGGCCGAATCAATTAAGAGTTTGAGAAAGTATTGACGAGGTCAAAGGTTATAAACTTTCTGAGTCTGAGATCATTCTCAAGTATTTGATTGGTAAGATTCTGAGCAAGCTCAGAATCTGACCAATCGGATGCTTCAGAATGGTCTCATACTCATGCAAACGGTTTTATAACCTCGACGCCTGGTATCAAACAGCTTGGATCCTGAATAGACGGGGAACTGCTGGATCCAAGCTGTTTGCAAGTCATGTCGTGGATAGCTGAATAAAGGTTAAACGAGAAAAACTGCATGACAGGAAAATTAGTTTTCAATACATCTGAAGGAGGTGTTCCTTCCATTAGATTTGTTTTAGTAATCACTATGCAAAACATTCAAGACCTTGATTATACCAGGACGTTTTCGGCTCCTTAATTGGATACAATCTGTTGCAAAGATATTTAAGAAATTGTATAAAATATGTTAAGTTTTCCCCCAAAGGAAAGAACAAATTTTGTGTACACTGCCCAAATGAGGGAGGACTTGTTATGGTCACACTGAATGTTTTCGAGGTTAATTTTTCACAAGGAAATGGCACGTCTTAAACTATTGAAATGAACAATATTTTGAAGGAGAAAAATGTGATGTTTGTTTGACCGTACGTCTGTCGTCCATTATCTTATACTTGATGGTTTCGAACATATACAAAGCAGGTTAAGTTTTGCACGAGGAAATGACCCATGTACCCTACATAAATGAGAAAAGACTTGTTGGAGCAAAATATGATGTTCCTTTGGTCGTTCGCCTGTCGCCATTCTCATACACTTGGTGGTTACGAATATATACACAAAGTAGGTTAAGTTTTGCATAAGTAAATGACAAGAGTTGCACCCTACCGAAAAGAGAAAAGACTTGTTGGAGCAAAATATGATATTTGTCTGACCGTGCGTCTGGCGTCCAATCTCTTATATTTAATGGTTACGAACTTATACAAAACAGGTTAAGTTTTGTAAATGACAAGACGTGTACACTACAGAAATGAGAAAAGATTTGCCTCTCCCATATGCATATAAGAGTGTTCCAATTGTCTATACATTAAGACGTCTCTTTCCAAACAGAACATGCCCAGATCAGAAGGCTCCTTCATAGGAACCGTCTGACCAGGGTCTGTTCTATTTTCTTATGATACACTATAGATATGATTCTACAGTTTCCGCCTTGTCAAACACTCCCTGTGTGTCCATGTGCTATTATAACAATTGATTCAATCAACAATCATGATGTCTTTATTTCTTACATGTATATTCATGTGGTAAAGGGTTAAGCGATGACCAAAACAAAATGTACAGTAAAACCTCTCTATAACGACCACTAAATTGTGTTAATTAGTTGGTATTTAGGACAGGTGGTTGCTTAAAGCAAGGTGAAAGTAAATCAGAACGCTCCTATAGGAGCGTTCTGTTTTACTTTCACCTTGCTTTAAACAGCCACCTGCCTTTAGCACAAACTATATGATGCAATTTAGTGGCCGTTATAGAGAGGTTTTACTGTAATACTGGGTCATAACGACATCTTATCTTATCCCTTATCATGTCAATCGCGACCGGCATTAGCAAACAGCTTGGATCCAGATGAGACGCCAAGTACCTCGGCATCCTATCTGGATCAAAGCTGTTTGACACTCGATCAGTAGTTTCTCAAAAGCACGAACGAATCGTAAGTGAGTGAATCTTGTCTAATATCAGAGTTTGGCCAAACAGTTTGCTTTTCGACGGAATAAAGGTTAATGCAGGAGTATTGTTATGTATATACATGTATATGCATAACATTCCTCCTGCAAATACTATTATCTTGCCGTTCAATACAGTGGTCATCTTAAGTGGCCTTCAAAAAGAGGCCTCAATATGGGTTGCAGGTGGTAGTTTGATGCAGGTAATACAGAAAGCCCCTATAAGAGCTTTGTGCAATACGTTTGCCCTGCATTAAGCAATTACCTACTTTTTATGACCCATATGTTCACTAAATAAATTGTCGCTTAGGACAGGTTCTGCTGTATAAGAAATATGTAATGCACTACATACTAAATATGTCTGGACTCGCAGTATAATATGGCACAATGGCTTACGACTATGCTTTCCATCCTGATTTTTTGCTCATTTTGAATCGAGACTATCTTTTATTTCTTACCGGATTGAGAGCACATGTAGTTAAATTATATAATCGTTTTTAGTAAGTATGTGTCCGATTTCCTCTTGAATAAAGACTTCAGTCCTAAAATCAGTTTTTACCCATTGCAAATGTCTTCATTTCAAAGAAAGAGCTGATCGAGTTAGTACGCAGAATATGCATTTTCGACGTTTTCTCCCTTGCTTCCCTGTCGGAATAGAGAGTAATCTAGCGTAAGTGCTTTAAAGAAAGATGAGATTTATGTTCAATCTGCCCTGACATAAAACAAAGTCGATTCTAATCGAGTGGAAAATATGAATGAAAGACACAGTAGGCCCGTTATTGTGCCACGAGTTAACCGCTATACGTCATGGGTATATATGTAAGAACAATATCACGAATCGTAGTTGATTCTTTTAATAATTGCATAAGAAACATGATGGTTTGGTCATGGCAGAAATTGTAGAATCAGATATACGAGCGTATGTATATATTATTTCAAAAGCACGCAGAGGCAGACTCAGATCAGACGGTTATATAGGAAGTTAGGAACCATCTGATCTGGATCTGCTCTGTTTTCAAAGACATTAAAAATCTCTGGAGTAAAGTGTAATACTTGTTTATGAAACTGGACCCAGCTACGACTCGTTCGGATTATTTATTTATTATAAACCTGTTCGACAACAGTGTTGTATGTTACAGAATCAAATACAACTTAAGCTTTAATCCATTCACTCATAGTGACATCCTTGGACACCACCATAAAGTGACTCTTTGAAACCATTGTGATAAATAGAGCATTGGCTCCAATGGAGCGAATGCTCTATTTATCACAATGCTTTAGAAATTACTCAGTTCTAAAATTGCCCTTTCTCTAGTAAATGTTCCCCTGCACGATTTAAGCGGGTGTAATGCTTTAAGCTGAAAGTTGAAAAAGAGTGTAAGGTTATCCCATATACCACATCTATGATCTGTGCAAGCGCCACGCCATAGCTAACATTGACCGTTTTCGAGTGGTGAAGTGAAGGACGAACCCTCTTGTCGTAGTTTATGAATAAGTCACGGATCAGGCGGTACTCATTTTCGTCTCCCATCGCCAGGTATACTGAAAAACAAAACACCTTACATTAACACTTGTCACTAATTATATTACCGTATTAAAGCTCGTACGATTGAAACTGTCGTTAGTTCAAATATACGATGTACGATGATCGCAAATAAAACTTGTATCTATATATTTACATTTAACGGTGCACACGTTAATAAACACGTTCACAAGATTCAAAAGCAACAGAATAATATTGATGTAAAGCATTACAATAGAATTATATGTCGGTATTTGAATGGCAAACATTCTAATTATCTGGAACTAAAAATCCACAAAGCAGAAACGGTCCGCCGCAATGACAGTGAGCCAAGCTCTCCACTGGGTATAAATACTGAAGGACATTGTTAAGGCATGAACACAGGGTATGTTGACTCAGACAGAAACTGTAGAATTAGAACTATATTATACCATAAGCAAACAGAGCAAACCCTGATCAGACGGTTCCTATAGGAGCCTTCTGATCTGGGTCTTCTATGTTTGCAAAGGCGTAGAAAGGCGTATTTATGGAGTAAAGGGTTAGGCAGACCCCAGTTTATCATCCGGGGAATAGATCCGTCAATCCAATATTGAAGTTTACCATTAGGCTTCAAACCAACCGTCGTTGTATATGCAGGTATCTCCCTTTAACTTAGAAAGCGTTTGATCTCCAAGTTACAGTCCCAAACAAGGTCAGAGTGTCAAAATTACTGCATCCTGACCAGATGCTGAAATGCTCGGTGTCTGATATGGATCCAAACTTTATACAGAGATAATTAAATATTGTTTCCCAGAGCGTTTAAGCTAAAGGCTTCGTTATGCTCAGTCACGGACCTTATATTGCAATACTGCCAGTCTCCCGACAGTTTGAAGAGCAAAGTTGTCAATATCCCACAGGAAAATAGAGTACATCTGACTAGTTTTTGCAAGTACAATAACGCTGCTCTAAAGTGACTACCAAAGGCACACGATTTTCGGTCGAAGAGATATGTAATAGCTTAATGCAGAAAAAAGGCTACGGAAAAATCTCCTACTGGAGCTGTTTCATTAACCCATTTGCTTCCACGATCCCATATATGGGACTTAGGCAATGCAGCGTCTGATCAGAGTCTACACTGTTTGCTGATAGGAATTTCAATATAAAACAAAATGAAATTGAAAATTTAGGCCAGACACCCATTAGATAAAAACTGGACTAATCCAATATATAAACATGGAATAATCCACTGGGAGCAAATGGGTTATTCATCAAGCATTAAGCAACTTTTGGCTTTTACAGAAACCACTGTCTACTCATTAAGTGATCGCTTTAGAGGTATGCTTTTGTACATCTGACTAGTTTTTGCAAGTCCTGTATTAGTTCATTGGGAAGAGGCATCAGTGGAATCCGCGTACTAGAAAGCCACAGCTGTTATAATTATGTGTTGCATTCTAAAGTTAGGTTGTAATGTGTTTGCCTAAAAGTACAAAAATGAGTCATGCAGGAAACACCACATACAGAACAAACACTCGCCCGAACAGCAACACAAGGAAACAGCAAATGTACATAGGTAGAAAAAACAACAAGAGACGCACAAAGACAAAACAAACATACAATAGGAGGAAGATGGAAGTACCGCCTTGGAACGGTCAGTGACAAAAGTCACCGGGGGTTTAAACCGGTTTATGGGCGCCCAACCTCACCCTTATTCCATCCCCATCCTAAAAGACAAACAGTGTAAATAAACGTATCCCCTCTCCGACTAATCTACAACAACCGCGACAGCAAATACAGTGGTAAAGTGCATGTATAACAAAATAACATTTAATTGAACATACTGTATCCACCTATCGCTAGTGTACTCAATGATTGAGCTGCAAACAGAGTAACTGTAGAAAAGTAATAAAGGGTACGACAAAAATGAAATAGTACAGATATCCGACGTTCTCCTTAATTCCATACATACGCCATTCTATGTCTTTGAAAACAGAGTACATGTATATACAGATCAAAAGGCTACTAAAGGAGGGACTGCTCTGTTTGCTAATGAAATAAAAAAAAAAGAAACGAGTCTGCAGTATATGTCATGGTTAAACCTTCCCTTGTCCTTGTGCTATTATAACAGTGAATCTAATTAAAACCATGAAGTCGTTATTTGTTATATTATATTCATGGAGTAAAGGGTTAAAATGATCATAATGATTTTTCAAAGCGTGACTTGTCTCAAATTTGCTTACAACAGTTACAACAAGTTAGGTTCATATGAGACGTCGATATAATGGGTGTCTCATCAGTGTCCAAGCTGTTTGACATTTGGTTAATAATTCCATTACAGCTTGAATAAATCTTAAGTACAACTGAAACCCCCAAAGTGGCCACTTAATGAATATACGTTGTGTTTTTAACGGTTGGTGCATGGTTGTTTAAAGTGAAACTACAATAAAGACATACAGTGAACTTCGATATTTCGAACTTCAAGGGACCATATAAACTACTTCGAGATAACAGACGTTCGAGGTATCCAATTTCTAATCTGGACCATTTTTCAAGTTCACAGCTGAATGCAGGTCTAAAGTAATGCTGAAAACTCCTGTAGGATCTTCCAGTATTACTTTGAACCTGCTGTCACATGTGTTTCTAGCTATGCGCAGTGATCCATTTTAGAACAATTCTTTATTGTTAATGTTGGAAGGACTGAACTGTTAGTGCGAATTATCCGAATAAGTTCGAGTTATCCAAGTTCGAGTAATCGAAGTTCCACTGTATTTTCAATATCACCGTTAAACCTAGAATTTGTTATGCTTAATAATTATTATGAAGACTGTCAATTTGAACTTATATCGAAACTTGTGCCTGTGATACAAAATAAACCGTTTTCATCGATATTATTTTTGTTCTACAACAACATTGTATCGGCCTATGTCGAACAGTTAACGAAACTAAAATGTAACCGGAATAAATACTAACACATTGGCGAAAACAGCGGGTGTTCGATATCAAACATATGAACGGTTTGAATTGTTCGGCGTTTATTCGTTGTTGTTTTTTTGCGATACACTTCTTTTCAGCATATAAATAAATACTTCATGTAGTTTTAAGGAATGTTTAAAACACGTTGCAAGTTAACACTATTACTTTAATGCAGGATGAAAGTAACTTAAATGCTTAAAGCTCCCACTGGAGCTATCATATGGCTTTAACACCCAGAATTATGACTTTTTTACATTAGCTTTTTCTTCGCCATAGGCTAATCCGTGATCACGTTTGCAAAAACGTACGAGGATCCATAGGAGACGGTGGGTAAATATTTGACACTGACTTTAATTTTGTAAAGAAAATAAAGTAAAACCTCTCTATAACGGCCACTAAATTGTATCAATTAATTGGTATTTAGGGCAGGTGGCTGCTTAAAGCAAGGTGAAAGTAAAACAGAACGCTCCTACAGGAGCGTTCTGTTTTACTTTCACATTGATTTAAGCAGCCACCTGCATTTAACAAGAACTATTTGGTGTAATTTAGTGGCCGTTATAGAGAAGTTTTACTGTAAAGCAAATGCCAATTTGAAACCCACAGCAGATGACAATCTTAGCTAATGAAATTTATTTGTCGCTGGAAGGGTTAACCCTTTCCCTGTTCTGAATGTAATCCAAATTGCAATGCCTACTGCATATTTATGGACAAATAGTTATAATGAAATATGAAAGGTGGAACATTGTAATCATTTAAGAAAGTAAAGAAACAGACATATTAAATTCTGTTAGCAAACATAGCAGGCCCTGATCAGAAGGAGCCGTCTGATCTAGGTCTACTCTGTTTGCAATTGCGTGAAATAACGTTTGTATGAAAGAAAAGGAGAGCGATATTTAGCATGGGAATTCCTGAGAAAAAAAACCGATGCGATCAAATGGAGTAGATTTAAGTTCAATCTGACTGGAAATAAAAACAAATTTCGATTCCAATTCGGTGACAATGTTTATTGAAATGGACAGTAGATACAATTGGATCTGGTGCAATTTTGACAACTTCTGATTCGATTAAACTTTTGAGAACTTATTGACCGTGTGTCAGCTTGGATCATGATGAGACGGCTAGAAACTCGATGTTTTATCAGGATCCAAGCTGTATGCAAATGAGAACCAGGTGGCGGATAGCCGAAGAAGGGTTAAACTGATCTGATGTAAATTTACTCAAAATGTCATATATAAACATTAATTACGTATTGAGCACAACAAATCCCCCCCACCAAAAAAAAACAAAACCAAAAAACAAAAACAAACAACAACAAAAAAACAAACAACAAAAACAAACAAAAACAACCAACAAAGACAGTTAAATGAATAAGCATGGGATGTATTTATACCAGCAGGTGGTTGCTTAATGCAGGACGAAAGTAATGCAGAAAATGTCTATGGCAGCTTTCCGTATGCAGAAAGCTCATTTTGGGAGTTTCTGTATAAACTTTCGTCATGCATTAAGATACCACCTGTATATGTTTGGTGGATATTTTGTAGAGGTTTTAATACATATTTCCCCGTGTTTGTTTGGAACGTTACATTAAAATGATCATGAAAACTGATTAGATGACGAAGTAATAATCATCAATACATTAAAAGATATATACTACACGTATATTTCCTTTGAGTCCCATAACTCTGCAGAAAATCATTGAACCGAAACAGAAATAAGAGATGCATGAAGCTTCATGAAAATGATCAATCCTATGAAGTTTCATAATAATGCGATCGAAGATTTTGGAGAAATCGCGCGGACAAAACTTTTCATGTAAAAATATCTAGGGCCCATAACTCTGCAGAAAATCATTAAACCGAAAGAAAAAAGAAAAGATATGCACAACTAGGCAAAATGCTGATCAATCCTATGAAGTTTCATGAAGGTTTTGGAGAAACCGCGCGGACAAAAAATTCCATGTAAAAATTCAAAGTCCCATAACTCGGCAGAAAATCATCAAACCGAAAGAGGAATAAGATATGCAAATCCAGGCATAGTGCAGATCAATCATATGAAGTGCCATGCAACTCTGAACAAAGGTTTTGGAGAAATTGTGCGGACAAAATTTTCCATGTAAACATTTCAAAGTCCCATAAATCTCGCAGAAGATCATTGAACCAGAACAGGAATAAGATATGCACAAATAGGCATAGTGCTGATCAATCCTTTGAAGTTTTATGAACATCCGACCAAAGATTTTCGAGAAACCGCGCGGACAAATTAAAACCAGACACACGGATGGACGGACAGACTGACGGACGCCACGCACAAATACAAAATGTATCCCCAGTATACTGGGGGAGATATAATTATCGCTGAAGGCGATGAATACCTCCACAAACGTGACAGTCACAAGAAAAAACTTTGTACAATTCGAAGGGGCATAACTCTACAATTCGAAGGGGCATAACTCTATAAGAAAATAGATATACTGTAAAACTATTATCGGATGCGCATCTCCTTTTCATAATAAGGTATCATATCAAGTTTCGTACGATTCCAGTCAGCAGTCACCGAGAACCCATGTGGAATAAAAGTCAGACCAACACAAAACTTTTAAACAAAGGGGCATAACTTTGTATGAAAACCAATTAGCTGGAAAACTATATTTGGATGCTTAAGCATCATGTCAACTTTCATTGGATTCAAGTCAGCAGTTGCAGAGAAATCGCGCAGAGAAAATCAACAGACAGACCGACAGTGAGTGAGTTGGGTTTTAATTTTAGTTTAGTATGATTCCAGCCAGCAGTCGCTGAGGAACCGTGCGCAATAAAAGTCAACAGACAGACCAATACAAAACATTTAAAAAAGGGGGAATAACTTTGTCAGAAAATCGATCAGCTAAAAAACTATAATTGGATGCGCATGTCCTCCTTTTGACAAAGCATCATGTCAACTTTCATTGGATTCCAGTCAGCAGTTGCTGAAAACCCCACGGAAAAAGTCAACAGACGAACCAACAGACTAAAATTCAAAGGAGCATAACCCTGTAAGAAAATAAATAAACTGTAAAAATAATATCGGATGCACATAGAGTATCATGTCAAGTTTAGTACGATTCCAGTCAGTAGTCGCTGAGAAACCGTACGGAATAAAAAAAGTCAACAGACAGACCAACACAAAACTTTTAAACGAAGGGGAATACCTCTGTAAGAACATTAATCAGCTTGAAAACTATCATTGGATGCGCATGTCCTCTTAATGATAAAGCAACATGTCAAGTTTCATTGGATTGCAGTCATCGGTTACTGAGAACCCATGCGGGAAAAAAGTCAACATACCGACCGACCGCCAAGCTGACTCCTATATACCCTCAAACTGTGTGTGTGGTGGTATAATAAAAGCGATAGACATAATGACAGTGACAACCCGTCTCTCTGCAATATGCTTGTAAAACCAACCCGTGGATGGGCGGGCCATAACCTACCAACAAGAACCCATAGATAAACAAATGGTGTCACCTATATAGATGAGCGAAATATCGCTCAGCTATATACCAGGAGACAATTATAATTTTCGTTATAGCAGTAATTACCCCTTTCGCTGCCAATGCCGGATCTGTGATTACCTCTGCAAACAGTCTGGATCCAGATGAGACGCCGAGTAACTCGGCGTCTCATCAGGATCCAAACTGTTTGTTACTGTTACTATGTTTTTGAAACAAAAATGAAGAAAATCAAAAGAATGAAATGTTGTAGCAGACGACAAAGTTAGCAGACGACAGAGTTTGGCAGCGAAAGGGTTAAGCAACCACCTGCTTTTACCGACTCCTATGTTAATACATTACGGTATGTGGTCACGTTAGCCATACTTTACTGTAGTAATTAACGACATTCATAAACATGTATTCAGATATGGTTACCCCTGAACCCTTTCAGCCCCAACTTTCTAATTGTCGTCTGAAAATCAATTTTGTTAAATCATTCGGTAAAATAAGGAAATAAGATAGATAAATGCAAATTTCAAAGGAATAAAGCACACAAAATAGAAATAGAATTTGAGACAACAAGAGGCACAATTTATATAACTTTTTGTAGAGGACCTGGACATGGTGCTATGTGCCAAATATGAAAGCTGAGAACCTTCCAGTTTCAGAGAAAAAGATTTTCAAAGTTTTAACGATATGTTTCTGTTGAAAACTGGCTACCCCTTGGGCGGGGCCAATTTTGACCCCAGGGGCATAATTTATATAACTTTTGTAGAGGACCTGAACATGATGATATGTGCAAAGTATGAAAGCTGAGAACCTCCCAATTTCAGAGAAGAAGATATTCAAAGATTTCACTATTTGTTTCTATTGAAAACTGTCCACCCCTGGGGCGGGGCCAATTTTGACCCGGGCCATTATTTATATAAGTTTTGAAGAGGACCTGAACATGATGCTGTGTGCCAAATATGAAAGCTGAGAGCCTTCCAGTTTCAGAGAAGAAGATTTTCAAAGATTTCACTATTTATTTCTATTGAAAACTGCCCACCCCTGGGGCTGGTCCAATTTTGACCCTGGAGCCATAATTTATATAACTTTTGTAGAGGACCTGAACATGATGCTATGTGCCAAATATGATAGCTGAGAAGAGCCTTCCAGTTTCAGAGAAGAAAATTTTCAAAGATTTCACTATTTGTTTCTATTGAAAACTGCCCACCCCTGGGGCGGGGCCAATTTTGACCCTAGGGCCATAATTTCTATAAGTTTTGTAGAGGACCTGAACATGATGTTCTGTGCCAAATATGAAAGCTGAGAGCCTTCCAGTTTCAGACAAGAAGATTTTCAAAGATTTTACTATTTGTTTCTATTGAAAACTGCCCACCCCTGGGGCGGGCCAATTTTGATCCCAGGGTCATAATTTATATACCTTTTGTAGAGGACTTGAACATGATGTTATGTGCCAAATATGAAAGCTGAGAGCCTTCCAGTTTCAGAGAAGAAGATTTTCAAAGATTTCACTATTTGTTTCTATTGAAAATTGCCCACCCCTGGGGCGGAGCCAATTTTGACCCCAGGGCCATAAGTTGTATAACTTTTGTAGAGGACCTGAACATGATGCCCTGTACCAAATATCAAAGCTGAGAGCCTTCCAGTTTCAGAGAATAATTTTTTCTCAGATTTCACTATTTGTTTCTATTGAAAACTGCCCACCCTGGGGCGGGGCCAATTTTGACCCTAGGGCCATAATTTATATAACTTTTGTAGAGCACCTAAACATGATGCTCTGTGCAAAATATGAAAGCTGAGAACCTTCCAGTTTCAGAGGAGAAGATTTTCAAAGATTTCACTATTTGTTTCTATTGAAAACTGCCCACCCCTGGGGCGGGGCCAATTTTGACACCGGGGCCATAATTTATATAACTTTTGTAAAGGACCTGAACATGATGCTATGTGCCAAATATGAAAGCTGAGAACCTTCTGGTTTCGAGGAGAAGATTTTCAAAGTTTTACTATATATTTCTATTGAAAAGAAGGCACCCCTGGGGCGGGGCCAATTTTGACCCCAGGGCCATAATTTATATAACTTTTGTAGAGGACCTAAAGATGATACTATGTGCCAAAGATGAAAGCTGAGAACCCTGTAGATTCAGAGGAGAACATTTTTAAAGGTTCAAATTGTTGACGACTGACGACGCACGACGCACGACGGACGACGCACGCCGACGGACGGACGACGGACGACGCACGCCGACGGACGACGGACATCAGGCAATCACAAAAGCTCACCCTGAGCACTTTGTTCTCCGGTGAGCTAAAAAGGAATATAAAGTTCCTGGTCAGACACTACCTTTAAAAGGCGGCGTCTGATCTCGGACAGCACTATTTGTCGCGGTGCATTTTTTGCGAAATTGGCGGTAAAAGGGGTTAAACAAGGTTTACATGCACTATGTTCTACATATATAAAACGGTTCATACATAGTGTCACATTTAATAATTTCCTATCCGATAATCCTAAAGTAGTAATAAGACTTTTGTCTAAATGTATTAATCGTGGAAATGTACAAAGACAATAGGAATGGGCGTTGAAATGGTTGAATTTGGCGGATATCTTCGAAGCATTCATGTTGTTACATGCTCTTCTGCAAACCCTTGCCATGCTTACATGATATGCACTTGTTCCTGTTATAAGCATACATATAATTTACTCAACACAGGAATTGAAATAGATGGGATTTATGCTGTGCGTTGAATTAAAACTAAAAAACAGTCATTGAATTAAAACTCAAAAACAGTCAAACGAACATACCGAAATTCAACTTCTTGCGTCATGAATATTCAGCTAGGAAATATAGATATAGATATTTATTTAGATGATTCTGTTTTAAATGACAGTTGAAGATGAAGATTTTGGCCATGGAAGAAACTGTAGAATCAGATCTATATAGATAATGATGCGTACCCAAATACTAAAATCTTCATTTCTCCGCCAAACACTATTATGTGACCACACTTTAGAATCGTTTCGATTCTAAAGAGTGATCACGGTATAGGGTTTGGTGGAGAAATAAAGGAGCTATTGTTGAAAATGTTTTTACGCACCTTATTTGGACCTCTGTATGTACTTCCAAATGCAAACAAAGCAGACCTTGATCAGACGGCTCCCGCATGGGACTGCCTCTTCTGGGTCTACACTGCTTGCGTGAAAAGGCGTTTATATCAGGTAAAGGGTTAACAACGTAACGTTTGCTTACCTTGAATAAGGACTAGTATACTGCAGTAAAGCTCCATGATTACGTTTGTAGGGCGCATGCGTCACAGGAAGTAGCAGTGTGGATGATACATATATAAACGTTTAGGTCATCTGAAAAAAAGAGAGATCCGTATGATATTAACTCGTTCAACCAGGAATTACCAGAGTGGAATAGAACACCTGTATTTAATGTTTAGGGTACACCCAGTACGATAAGCTTACACTTGCTAGACGAGTTTGAATGAGAGACATTGCATACCCTATTCAGAGGGAGCCCTCTGATCTAGGTCTACACTGTTTGCAATTGACTCTGCAATGGACCCTCAATGGACAGGGGCGTTTGGGCAAAGTTGTTGCATAAGTGTGAGTCTCAATGGACAGCGGAATCTCAATGGACAGAGAGTTTCAAAGGACAGAGGGTCTCCATTGGACAGAGGGGCTCAATGGACAAGAGTCTCAATGGACACGGAGGTGTGGACATGGGAATGACAATGGACAGTGGAATCGCAATGGACAGACTTGTCTTAATTGACAGGGGAATCTCATTGGATATGAGAGTCTCATTGGATATGAGAGTGTCAATGGGAAGCGTGTCTCAATGGACAATGCGTTTCAAAGGAGAGACGTGTCGCAATGGACTGTGGAGTCTCAATGGACTGTGGAGTTTCAATGGGCAGGAGTGTCTCTATGAATCTGGAGTCTCAATCGACAGGTCGTCTTAGTTGACACAGGAGTCCTCGAATTTCATTTCAGTAGTTTTCCCACAATAATCTACCGTCGTAGCCGATTTTGTTTTAAACAGTCGTCACACATCCAGGATTTATTTTGTATCATCAAACTGTTTGGGGGAAATCTTTAAAGCAATGATCATCATGTGATTCTAGTTCTACCGTCAGAAGTATTGAATTCAGAATATATGACTAAATAGATTAATGGTAATTAGACCTGAAAATATCAATCGTCTATTTTCAGATTTATTTGTTTTTAGTTTTGTGATCGTATATCGCCAAAAGCAAAGTATTTGACGATATGCTAATAAAACTCTGCAATAAGTCTTTTTTGTGTACCAAACAGAAGTGTATTCAACACCAATGTTTGAGACACACGGAATCATGTGTGATAATTAATTTATTTCATTTAAAAAAGACCCCAAGCTAAAAAGAAAAAATACCCCCACAAAAAAAGAAAACAAACAAGTAAAGAAAACAACAACAAAAACATTCACAGGAAAACAACACCCCATGCAATTAAAGAAACAAAAACATAAAACAAAAATTGAACCCCATTCTTTGTACACTAAATCAACATGTTGTAAGCTAATCCACATCAAGCCAACACTTTGTACACTAAACCAGCACTTTGTACACTAAACCAACACTTTGTACATTAAACCAACACTTTGTACATTAAAGAAATACACTAGACCAATACTTCGTACATTAAACCAATACTTTGTATACTAAACCAACACTTTGTACATTAAAGAAACACACTCGACCAATACTTCGTACACTAAACCAATACTTTGTACACTAAACCAACACGTTGTACATTGAACAAACACACTAGACCAATACTTCGTATACTAAACCAATACTTTATACAATAAACCAACACTTTGTACACTAAACAAACAATTTGTACACTAAACCAACACTTTGTACACTAAACTAACGCTTTGTACACTACCCAACACTTTGTACACTAAACTGACATTATGTACCTTAAACGAACACTTGTAACCTTAACCAACACTTTATACACTAAACCAACTAATGAGCTTCTAATTAATACTTATCCTGCCAATCGCCGCCTAACTGTCATTTGCAAACAACTTGGATCAGGTTCCAATATGTTTGGCATATACTAGATAGTTTCTCTATATAGTAAAACCTCTCTATAACGGCCACTAAATTACATCAGATGTTTTGCTCCTATAGGAGCGTTCTGTTTTACTTTCACCTTGCTTTAAGCAGCCACCTGCTCTAAATACCAACTAATTAACACAATTTAGTGGCCGTTATAGAGAGGTTTTACTGTACATTGAAAGTACCAATATGTATGGCATACACTAGATAGTTTCTCTATACAGTAAAAACCTCTGTATAACGGCCACTAAATTACATCAAACAATTGACGTTAAAGGCAGGTGGTTGCTTAAAGCAAGGTGAAAGTAAAAGGAGCGTTCTGTTTTACTTTCACCTTGCTTTAAGCATCCACCTGCTTTAAATACCAACTAATTAACACAATTGAGTGGTCGTTATAGAGAGGTTTTTACTGTACATTGAAAGATTTAGAAAATAAATAAACTCTCCTCAAGTTCAGATTAAAGGCAGATACCACGTCTCTTACGACATGATAAACGTTATGAAAATTACAGTAGACCCTGTCTTAACGGACCATCTAAAAGATGTACTATTATGGGCATATAAGGCAGATGGTAGCTTAATGCAGGTCAAAAGAAATGTAGAAATCTCTTATAGGAGCTTTCTGCATTAGCTTTACCCTGCATTAAGCAACAATCTGCTTTTTAAGACTCGTATGTTCAATAAATGAATGGCCGCTTAAGATAGGTTGTACTGCACCCTTGACATCATAACAGTCACTTTAGAAATCTAGTTGTTTACATTTCAACATGACCCATCCTATTTTAAACTGTGGTAGAATACAGTTGAACTTCGATATTTCGAACACGGATAATTCGAATTAAAAGTTCGGTCCTACCACAATGTACAATACAGATGACCCGAACTTTTAATTCGAATTATATCGAAGTTCGAGTTATCCGAGTTCGAGATATCCAAGTTCAACTGTCCTCATTTTGAGGCAAATGTTATTGACAGCGACACTGTGTTGCATGCGTATTACAGATATAAATGTACAAAGACAATATTGCAAGAACTTGGTTCTGTAATGAAATCGCATGTATGACACTTTATTTTGATGTCAAATGTTCCACCCGTTCACAGTTATACTATTTCCTGTCAAGGGCGCGTGCATTGATATTACAATTAAAACGTACATTTGTCTTTATGTGTTAGATCACAAAAAGTAACTGTGAAAATGTTCTTAATATTAGAACAAGTAATGTTTGTGAAATGTGAGGGAATACCTAGTGTTCAATATGATTATACTGATCTCGGATAATATCCCATAAGTCAATGAATGTAATCTAACACATTCTCTCATAGTTAGGTTTACTTCTATATCTGGGAAAGGTTGTTAATTGACTGAAATAGAGTTGAAAGCGTTGCATCCTCCTCAACAACAACTAATCAAAGGCTTGAAGGGCCAAACTGGCTTCTGGGTTTGATATGGATGTTAAGTGTAAGGGAATTGCTGCACATGTTAATCACCATTTTTGGACGTCTTGGAATTCTGTTTTACTTTCACCCTGCTTTAAGCAGCCGCCTGCGCTAGATACCAACGAATTAACACAATTTAGTGGCCGCTATAGAGAGGTTTTACTGTAAATTATCTGATTTCTTATTTTGGTATATAGACACATGTTTTTGGCCAACGCAGACACCGTAAAAATATATCTATATCACCTCTTCTGCAAACAGGACAGGTCATTTCCGGGACCGTCTGATCTGGATCTGCTGTTTTTGTAAATGCATGAAAATACGCCAATATAAGGTAGATGGTTAATCACTTAGCATGTCTAACGTCATGAAATTCGATGTCTGGCCGCAAACCGAGCCTTAAGGAAAAACTCGTCTTTCATATACTAATTCGAATTAAGTAAGGTGCTATATGCAGTACAAGGAGCGAGTTGGTGAAGATCCAGTTTTTATTAGCGTAATAAATTTAGACAATCGAGTCTGAACCGATTACCTGTTTGAATATTTGGAATATTTTAGAGGTGGTAGTGTTATAGAAATCCTTTTGCCTTTATATTGAACTTATCGGCAATGATAAATTGAATCCCCCACATACCGATAGAAAATCACTTCGAAACTTGAACGTTATTCCTAACACATGATAAGGCGTATCTGTGAAGTAAATGGTTAACGACCATGAGTTCGTTGAAAGCTTGATACAGCAAAACAGTAATGAAACTCTCTAAAGTTACCACCTACATGTATAAAATGTCTAATACTGGGTATCAAAGTCATGTGATGCCTTAACCCTTTCCCTCATATAAACAACTTTCACGCATTTGCAAATAGAGTAGACCTATATCAGGGGAACTGGCTATATGAGTTGTCTGATCAGTTTCTGCTCTGTTTGCTTTTGACATGGTACAGATATGATTCTACAGTTTTTGTCAAAGGGAAGTATTTCCTTGAAAAGTTTACATTATAAAAGTTCAGGTAATAAATATTCATGACGTCATCATTACTTTCATGAATATTGAACAGGGAAATGGTTAATGCCGGAAGAACGTTATGCAGAAAACTCCAATGGGATCTCCAACAGGAGCTTTCTGCATAGTGTTTGAACTTAAGCAACCACCTGTTTTTAAATACAGTAAAACCTCTCTATAACGACCACTAAATTGCGATAATTATTTGTTATTTAGAACAGGTGGTCGCTTAAAGCAAGGTGAAAGTAAAACAGAACGCTCCTATAGGAGCGTTCTGTTTTACTTTCACCTTGCTTTAAGCAGCCACCTGCCTTTAACACTAAAACCTTGATGTACTTTAGTGGCCGTTATGGAGAGGTTTTACTGTACACCAATGATTATTTATAAAATGGTCGCTTTAGACAGGTTCTACTGTAGTGGTATTCAAAATACAAAATAAGAGGCTGAAATCTGTCTGATACTTCTAGATTTGAAATGGTAATCTACTTTCCATAACGATTTCCATATCGCCCCGCCTAACCCTTTTCCTAAAGGAATCGCATTTCGACATCTTTTAAATCTTCTTGGCAAACATACTCCATTGCAAGAAAATTAAACTTTTATGAAAAAGACTCTTTTGTAAACAAACACATTTGGAAAAGTCTACCTTACAAACAAACTCTTTTGAAAACAGACTCATTTACCAACATACTCATTTGTAAACAGACTCCTTTACAAACAGACTCATTTGTAAAAAAACCTTTGGAAACAATCTCATTTTCAAACAGACTCTTTACAAACAGACTTCTTTGTAAATAGACTCATTTGCCCTTTTGTAAATATACTTCTTTGTAAACAAATACCCTTGGAAACATACTCCTTTGCAAACAAACTCCTTTGCATTTCAACTCCTCTGCAAACAGACTCCTTTGAAAACATACTCCTTTGCAAACAAACTACTTTGTATTTGAACTCCTTTGCAAACGGACTCCTTTGCATTTCGACACTTTGCAAATGCCGATCAAGTCGCGTTGTTTCCTTTACTTCGCACGAACGCATATTTATAACTTTGAAAACAGAATAAAGCTGGATAAGACGACTCCGTTAGCTTCTTTGCTTCTAATAGAGAAATAATTAGATACTTTTAGGCAGGTGGCTGCTTAATGCAATGTGAAAGTCATGCAGAAAGCTCCTAGATGAACTTTCTTCATACATTTCACCCTGCATTAAGCAGCCATCTGTCTCCAAGACCAATATTAATATTACATTTAACGTCCGGTTTAGAGAGGTTTTACTGTATATTCCTGATTCTATTGAGTTTCTATCACGGCCAAAATATTATGTGTTAATACAACTGTTATTCATGTAATATTTTAGCTTATAAATATTTATATGGCCCGTCCTTCGCACGTGAATATTCATTAGGTAAATATTTCAGATAAAGTTTCCACGACCCTTCTAAAACAACTTAAGCTTTTCAACGCCCGCATAAATTTCATTTGCTAATACAGTAAAACCTCCCTATAACGGCCACTGAATGACATCAAGTATTTTGTGTTAAAGGCAGGTGGCTGCTTAAAGCAAATTGAAAGTAAAACAGAACGCTCCTATAATTTCACCTTGCTTTAAGCAACCACCTGTCCTAAATACAAAATAATTAACATAAAATAGTGGCCGTTATAGAGAGGTTTTACTGTATTATCGTCTCCTGCAGCTGTCGAGGTAGTGTTTCCCCAGTTACATAAACTTCTAACTCTATACTTCATTAATTCAAAATTAATGTCTATAATAGCACATGGACACGGGAAGGCAGACATTGTTGAGCCCTTTTTGTATATCATAAGCAAACAGAGCAGACCTAGGTCAGACGGCTACTACAGGAGTTGTCTTATTTGTGTCTTCCTCTATTTGTACGGGAGTAGAAAAGTGTATCTAAAGGATTATGACGCCTAATGACTGCTTGCAAATGACATTGCTTAACCTTTTACCTCATAGGCTATTTCTAGATCCAGCCTCTTTGTATAAATCTACCGAAAAGGAGCATTAACTAGAGAAAGGAAAATTTTAGAAGTGTGTAGTTTGAAACCATTGTGATAAATAAAGCATTTGCTCCTATAGGAGCAAATGCTTTATTTATCACAATGGTTTCACAAAGTTACGTTTACCGAGTCGTTAAAAGTCGTCAATATGAGGAAATGGGTTAAATAACCTTTTACTTCACAGAAACGCTTTTTCATACAGAGTAGACACCTGTGGGAGCTTTCTGTCTAATTGTTGTCCTTCATTAAGCTACCACCTGTATTAAAAACACATAATTAAACATTGTTTAGGTTGTCGCATTACTGAGGCTTTACTGTAAAACAATATTCTGGTTTGATGTTCAATACAAATTAACCCTTTTTAGCGCATACAGTCGTATACAGTAGTACCCCTCTAAAACCGGACGTTAAATTCAGTATTTGTTTTACATACATCAGTGTTGGAGACAGTTGGCAGTTTAATGCAGGGTGAAAGTCACACAGAAAGCTCTTCTAGGAGCTTTCTGCATGATTGTCATCCTGCATTAAGAATGCACCTGACTAAAAACGTTTAAATTCTTCTCTACTTGAATTCCGGTTTAGAGGGGAGTTGTTCTGTATATGGAGTACAGAGTTAAAATGCAGCAGCCATGAGTTTGAGTTTAGCTATTTGTATCAACAACATAAATCTCATTCACCATTTCAACGCTGACATTTTCAAAAAGACTATTCTAAAATTCAAATAGGCCAAGCTTACCGTGAATATTAGGGGATTTTTAAAAGAAAAGTGTAACGTGACAAATGGTGTGGATCTTGATTAGAGGACTTCTCTATGCTATATCTCATCTTAGTCTACATTGTTTACAAATGGTATTAGTGACTGATCTCCGCACGGAAAGGGTTAATCAACTAGCACATCAAACGATTTATTCTTTATAGTCATCTTGGGGCATAGATGTCTAGTATACATAGAGAATGTTCCAATCTGCGCATGCCCAGCCTGAACTAATACCACCTTTACAGAATCTGTTATCGCAGAGAAAATTAAAACAGTTTATTCAGACGATCAGTATTTATGCTTGAGTGATGAAGTAGTGGGCGGCTGAAGTAGTGGACGGATGGAGTAGTGTGGGTGAATGGGTCATTGGGGGTGAATGGAGTAGCGTGGGTGAATGGGTCATTGGGGGTGAATGGAGTAGTGTGGGTGAATGGGTCATTGTGGGTGAATGGAGTAGTGTGGGTGAATGGGTCATTGTGGGTGAATGGAGTAGTGTGGGTGAATGGAGTAGTGTGAATGGAGTAGTGTGGGTGAATGGAGTAGTGTGGGTGAATGGAGTAGTGTGAATGGAGTAGTGTGAATGGAGTAGTGTGAATGGAGTAGTGTGAATGGAGTAGTGTGAATGGAGTAGTGTGAATGGAGTAGTGTGAATGGAGTAGTGTGAATGGAGTAGTGTGAATGGAGTAGTGTAGTTGGATAGAGTATAGTGTGTATTGATGGAGAAGTATAGTTGAATGGTGTAGTGTAGTTGGATGGAGTAGTGTGGGTGGGTGGAGAAGTGTGGGTGAATGGAGTAGTGTGGTTGGATGGAGTAGTGTGGGTGGGTGGGTGGGTGGAGAAGAGTGGGTGAATGGAGTAGTGTGAATGGATGGAGTAGTGTAGTTGGATAGAGTATAGTGTGTATTGATGGAGAAGTATAGTTGGACGGAGTAGTTTGGTTGGATGGTGTAGTGTGTGTGGGTGGAGTATTGTGGGTGAATGGAGTAGTGTGCAAGGATGGAGTAGTGTGGTTGGATATAGTATAGTGCGGATTGATGGGGAAGTATAGTTGGATGGAATAGTGTTGTTGGATGGAGTAGTGTGGATGGGTGAAATATTGGATGGGTAGAGTAGGGTGGCTGGATGGAGCACTGTGGACGGGTGAACCATTGGGTGGATGGAGTAGTGTGGTTGGGTGGGGTAGTGTGGATTGGTGAATTATTGGGTGGATGGAGTAGTGTTGATGAACTATGTAAGAAATGATGACGTCATATAAATGTTATTAATGGCATATGAACACATGAATATTTTGGCAATGAAAAACACAGTATAAAACATATCCATATAATTTCATAAGCAAACAGACCCGATCCTCGTCAGAAGCTGAAAGAGTCTGTATGTAGTTAAATATTTCCCCCCACGTTGTCGAGTTATTCTGTCCCTCATCAGAATCAATACTATTTACATGCTGACAGCAATGGTTTGGTTTGTTAACCCATTCCCTGATAAGTATTCCTGATTGAAATATGGACAAAATAAAAATAATAATTGTTATACTGGCAAAATGAACAAGGTTTATTTGGCAAAAAAAAGACACGGTAGAAGTCGATCTACAGTTGAACTTCGATAACTCGAACTTCAAGGAACCATACAAATTAGCTGGAAATAAAAGATTTCACCGATATCCCAGGTTCACAGCTTAATGTAAATTTTGGAAGGACTTTTAGTTCGAGTTATTCCGAAGTTCGAGTTATCCGAGTTCGAGATATCGAAGTTCAACTGTATATAATGCAATAGGAAAACAGATCAGTCCCTGATCAGAAGCCCATAAAGGGACCGTCTGATCTAGGTCTACACTCTCTGTATAATTATGCATTATAGATATATGAACATGAAGGACGTAAAGGTGAATAAGGATAGACCGGATTAGTAAGTGTACATGTTCCACCAATCCATTGATTAAAACAGTTGAGTGTTTTCCATCTTACGCTGGGTCATATTGCCTCTCAGATAAGAAGGGCGACGACAATAGATTCGTTTGATGTTGCTCATTCAGATAAGCTGTACATTTCCGAACATAAAATACATGAAACAATTCAATATCCACCGAAATTGGACAAAGAGTCAAGTTCAGTTATATAGATATAGCAGAGTCTCGCTAAAGTGTCCGCTTATTTATTAATATAAGACACTTTTGGAGCAGGTGGTTGCTTAATGCAGGGCACACGTGATACAGAAAGCTCCTATAGGAGTGTCCTGCATTAAGCTACCACCTCTTTTAAAAGTTTAGAGTTACACGGAATATTTGATAACCTTGGCAAAAAACAATAAAGAATATTGTGTTCCTATCTGCAATTATGCAATAGCTAATCTAATTAATATTCATAGCGTTATTATTTGTTTTATATATTAAACAGTAAAGTGTCTGTTAAGAATGACTCTACTATGTTTATGTTGTTTTAGATAAAACACAACATATATATCTATGGTTAAAGCTTTCCCTCGTATTTACAAACGCCGTTCACGCCTTTGTAAACAGAGTAGATTCAGGTCAGATGCTTTCTGTGGGAGTCGTCTGATCAGGGTCTGCGCTGTTTGCTTATTAAATTATGATAGAGCAGCAGCTGATTTAATATAATTTCATATGCAAACAGGACAGACCCTGAAGTGACTTTACAGTTTTTACCAATACCAAACAATCGTGTGTACATATGTCATTATACCACAATCAGCTAAGAAATATAACTGATATCGGTATTGAACTGGGAAAGGTTTAAGTTCTATTCGTCATTCAAGACGCTCCAGTACTGTTCACATGTTAACATAACTACATGTAGCATGCTGAATAATTTTGTGTTTGCACAAAAAGTTGTGCATTTTAAAAATACAATATTTGTTACCATAATTAGTGTATATATTGGAAAACTAAACGTAAGAAAATAGGGTACAAATTTATATATAACGATGCGTATCCAAATACTAAAATCGTCATTTCTTCACCAAATCCTATACTGTGACCACTCTTAAGGCGATTTGTATAGAAATAACGGCGTTATTCTTGAAAATGTTTTAATATAACTTACGCATCCTATCCGTAGCTCTGGAGGCAGACAAGATCAAAAGGCTCCTGAATGAGCCGTTTGGATATGGTCTAGACTATTTGCCATAATGTCAATGTAAATAGAAGATACATGTTTCAAAATTATGTCAGATAGAATTACTCATCTTTTACAAGTTGTTGGACAGGAGATACTTGTGTGTCCGAACTCTTCGGGTAATAAGAATACAGTAAAATCTCTCTATAACGGCCACTAAATTACAATAAGTATTTTGTATTAAATGCAGGTGGCTGCTTAAAACAAGTTGAAATAAAACAGAACGCTCCTATAGGAGCGTTCTGTTTTACTTTCACCTTGCTTTAAGCAGCCATCTGCCCTAAATACCAACTAATTAATACAAATTAGTGGTCGTTATAGAGAGGTTTTACTATATATTAGTGTCCTATTGTATGCTCACACTCGGCTGAGGTTTTCACTAATTTCTGATTCGTTCAAGCAACTACTGACCAAGTGTCATACAGTTTGGATCCAGATAAGACACAGACTACCTCGATGTCTCATCTGGATCCAAGCTGTTTGCAAATACAAACGCCAGCCAAGACGAGGTTGGCATGAGAGGAGTTTACAATACAAAAACAGTCGCAGCGGAATGCTTGTACTTATTGACTGCAATGCTCAGTGAAAGCTGCTTTGAGACATTTAACTATTTCGCTGCCAGTCTCGCATCTGTAAATAGTTATGCAAACAGTTTGGATCCAGATGAGACACCGAGTAACTCGGCATCTCATCAGGATCCAAACTATTTGTTACTGCCACAATCGTTGTTGAAATAAAATTAAGAAAAACAAAGAATTAAATTGCAGCAGACGAAAAAGTTTGCAGACGACAAAATTTGGCAGCGAAAGAGTAAACTTAACGAGTTAACGTTCCGTTTAACCTTTAGCCTACCGTGCAAATTGTCTGCTATAGGTTTGAACCCATTGCATTTTCAAAGTTCATTCAGTTTATTTATCAGAATGCAACGAGTGTGTCAAACACTTTTGATCCTGATGAGACGCCGAGTTACTCGGCGTCTCATCTGGATCCAAACTGTTTGCATAGGTAACCATAGATCCGCCGGTAGCAGGTTAAATGTTAGTCTTCACCACGCCCCCACAGGAAGAAACCAAAGAGACGAATCAAATTACGACTTCTGGTTTGGTGCAGAATTAATAGAACAGGCACGTAACAGTTCTCTGAATGAAGGTATTGTGTGGGGCGCGCATTTCATTTGTGCTTCGTGTGTTGCTGTGCACTGTCGTACGTCATATCCACATTTCCGGTCTGTCTTCTATTCTAGTTTCATGTGTATTATCTAAATATCTACCAACTATTCTGGTTACGCCGAAGAAATTGTCTTTGCGCGAAAGGTTACAAATGTGAGGCACAATTGATTTAGTATATCAAATTACAATAAGCTTTTAAACCCCATCCCGTCATCCGCGACCTGACACGCCTTTGCAAACAGTTTAGATCCAGATGAGACGCCGAGTAACTCGGCGTCTAATCAGGATCCAAGCTGTTTGACATTCGGTAAAGATTTTCTTACAAAAAAACTTGATCGACTCAGAAATAGTCCAAACTGCCCCAGATCCATTTTCAAGTGGCCGTTATGCTTTCACAGCGGGGACCGGGTGAAAAAGCATCTATATGCATGCACGGAAGCTATGAGATTTTTCTGCCAGATATGGACAAACCAGTCGATCAATTTTTCAACGAATATCTTCTGATAATGCTGAAATAGCAATCATTGGGTCACTGGAAATTGAGAAGCATAATTGCATCGGAAGGAAATTACGGGAGGTTTCAAGATTAAACCATGAAATCTAATAAGCAACATTTTCTATCACCTTTGCATGCTCCGAAAGAACATTTAATGTGATTACATTATGGCTTTTTTCAAAACTCAACAGCTTTTGCAGCCGTAGCCCCTGGTACACTGACTGCTTTATTAGATAATCTAAGAATTAATGTGTCTTTGAAATCGTTCTACTAGCATTAGTTGACGATAATTATAGATCTTGTACGTCAACCGCGAAAATACATGTCAGTCAGAGACAATGTTTTAAGGCGATAACCTGTAAAAACTGCAATGTAATGTTTTATTGTCTTTATATTTGAGACACCAACGGGTGATCGATTATTCTTCTCCCTGTTATATGTGTTTGGCAGGGAAGGCCGCCTCCTTCATACCACAGATGCCCTTCGCATGCTATGTCTCAACAACAACTCCATCACAAAAATACATTATTTTTTCATCACATGTCATAAGTATCTAAAACATACCAAAAGATAATTATCTGACCCAACAAAAACAACAACAAAAACCCCCACAATTACTTATTGTATAGAGCAGGGGTGTGGCGAATTTTTTTTTGCTTGGGTCAGAACACTATATTTTGGTATGTTTTAGATACTTATGATATGTGATGAAAAAATGATGTATTTTTGTGATGGAGTTGTTGTTGTTGTTGTGAAATAGCGTGCGAAGGGCACATGTGCTTCATACCGTACACTTTATAGCAGAGCCTGGCAGAAGCGGCCATTCATTTATTGAACATAGGAATCTTAAAAATGCAGGTGGTCAAATAAAATTTCCTTACTGATGCAGTCTATGCTCTACCTCAGGTGAGAAGGTTGTTACGTATTAGTCTCTATAATAAACTTATGTGACTGATAGGTATAGATAAATATAGACTACATCTTGCAAACGCCTGAAGTTCAGCTTTTGAAACTTTTTGGCTGCAATTTTCTTTCAAACAACAATATGGTCATTGGTTGTCTTACATTGTAAGATAAGGTCTATTTTCCTTTTTTCTTGTAAAACAATCCGTTTATTAACCCTTAACGGGACATCAATGGGTCTTGTGTTTCGTTTCGGCACGATTCATGAAACTGTAAATATTTGTTTTTAGCCCCCAGATACACCCTCCCTAACGAATGTCTATGTATTATTGATGTTTCTTGCATTCCATTTCGGTGAGATTCATTATGATATCATAGACTTTGTTGTCAGTAGTGTTAATGGTATGGATGGTGATAGTAATGCTAATGATAATAATGATGACGACGATAATAATGATAATATCAACAATGATAGTATAGTTGTTGTCATAATTTTCATTATTTCATACCTTTCTAATGCAATACCTTTTTCATTTTAGACTCCGTCCCTTCAAACTATGGTTACCGTTCACTCAAACTACTGATGTTATTGTGTTATATGTAATTGCGTATTGATCTGTCATGAACATGTCTTTCGTATTGTATATTGTAAACTTTGTTCTGTCACCCTGTATATCATGTCTTGTTTCGTCCAATTTTGCTTTTTCCCATATGTATCTAATTGCCATATATATGTATATGTAGCTTTCCATGAATGGAGGTAATAAATATCTACTACTAATGCACGGCACAAGAAATGCAGATATCTCCTATAGGAGCTTTCTGCATTACTTTTAACCTGCATTAAGCTACCACTTGCCTAACAGATCCATACGTATACCTTATTTTGATGGCAGATTTAGACAGGTTATACAGTATGTTTTATGCAAGTAAATAGCAAATGATGCATCTGTTATGTTAACCCATTCCCTCATATTGACGACTTTTGACGACTCTGTAAAAGTCACTTTGTAAAACCATTGTAATAAATAGAGCATTTGCTCCCATAGGAGCAAATGCTCTACTTATCACAATGGTTTCAGACCACAAAATTCTAAAATGTTCCTTTTCTCTAGTTAATGGTCCTTTTCGGTAGATTATTTCATATAGGTTGTATCTAAAAGTAGACTATGAGGTAATGCGTTAACATGCTAAAATGTTGCGGTTTTGAATTTACTAAAGATGATACAGATTGATAAGTTTTAACTCTTTGCACGTATTGTTATCTGCAATAAGAATCGCCTGTTTCAATTCTTAAAATAAACTCTCTCTCATGTCATTGCAAAAACATAGTCAAAGCGTCAAACACCTTGGATCCTGATGAGGCGCCGAATTATGTGGTGTCTCATCTGGATTTAAACTGTTTGCATATAGGTAATACAGTACATTGGTAATATATTGCATACATGTAGCTTATTAACTGCTTATATAATGGTCCATGGAACTAGATCGAAAAAGAATATAGTTCTACACATAACTCATACATCAATGCGGGAATGGGTTAAATGTCTTAATTCTTCATGCATTTGGTGGTTATAAATGCCCTGAAAATTGATAAAGATACTCCAAAATATACCTACAGCTATCAAGCGTAACACAGTGTTCCGGACCCTTCTAGCCACGGTGCGAATATTGCTTATGGATCCTACTATGGTCCTGTTAGGTGATAAATTATCTGTTACTCTAAAACATCAGCCGAGTGATAGCTGGTACTCGACTGATGGCACTGCTGCACAGATAAAATTAACGCTTTCCGTGTTTAATATTCATGTAAGAAATAAGGACATCATGCATATTTATTATCAGACCTTTCGCAATGAATGTATGTTTTGGCTGAGACAGAAAGTGTAAAACCAGAGCCATAATATAAGCAAACAGAACAGACCATGATCAGACGGCTTCTATAGGAGCCGTTTGATATGGGTCTACTCTGTTTGCAAATGCCTGAATAAGGCTTTTATATGGAGGAAAGCGTTAACATGATAGTCCTTACAGTCACAGCATAATAAAACATGATAGTTTTATGTTAACTAAAATTCTTATGAAGATTGTCTATTCATACAGTAAAACCCCTCTAATGCAACCACATAAAAGTGGTACATGTTAATTCTGGGTGCTCAATGCAGGTTGTAGTTTAATGCAGGACAAAAGTAATGCAAAAAGCTCCTCTAGGAGCTTTTTGCATTACTTTTGTCCTGCATTAAGCAACCACCTGCTTATAAAGACATCCATGTCTTTATTAAGTGCTCGCATTAAAGGGGTCTTACTGTACTTATATAAAAAATACCCCTGCGGTTAAATATAAACCGTTTTTATCAATACCTATAATGTTTTATAATATTATTGGTCTATATGTCTAATTGGTTACGAAACTAAAACGCAACCCGAATCAATACTAATACAATGGCAAATAAAGTCGGGTCTCCGATATCAAACGTATGAAAGTTTTCTATTCTCCCGGGTTTATTCGTTTAGTTTTCTTGCAAAAAACTCCTTCCTGTTCATCAAATAAACAAATGCATTTTGTAATTTTGAGGCGTTTTTAAAACCCGTTGCAGGTAGAGACTACCACTTAAACCCTTTCCCTGTTCTGTATTTAGGCCAACTTTTAATAACTACTGAATATTCATCAACAAAACAGTTATAAGGAAATATGGAAGGTGGAACATTGTAGACATTTTAGTAAGTAAAGAATCAAATCTATCAAATACTATTAGCAAACAGAGCAGACCCTGATCAGATGGCTCCTATAGGAAAACACGTGAAAACACGTTTATATGAGGGAAAGGGTTAACAACACTGGTGACTTTACATTTTCTTACCTACATTTGTATAATCAAAGCTGTCCCTACATGAGCTTTGATACTTTTACCAAACAGAATAGACTCGGATCCGATTGCTCCGGCAGGAATCGATTGGCTTTTATTATAAGCGCCAGTAACGAATCGGCTGACGTTTTAATTTTTATTAACCGCCATCAACGTTTCAACTAACTTTGATTAAGAGTCACTAACGAATGAACCGTCACCAACGAATCGACTGGCCTTTTATTAACCGTCATCAACGAATCGACTGGCCTTTTATTAACCGTCATCAACGAATCGACTGGCCTTTTATTAAACGTCACCAACGAATCGACTGGCCTTTTATTAAACGTCACCAACGAATCGACTGACCTTTTATTAACTGTCACCAACGAATCGACTGACTTTTATCAAGCGTCACTAACGAACCAAATGGCTTTTATTCAATGTCTCTCACGAATCGAATGGACTGCACTAACCCTCTCCATCATACAAACGCCTTTTCACGCCTTTGCAAACAGGGTAGACCAAAATCAGACGACTCGTAGAGGAGTCGTCTGATCAGGGTCTGTTCTGTTTGCTTACGTAACACTGTAGATCTAATTCTACTTTTCAGCCACGATCAAAAATGCTTGTGTTCGAATGCCAATATAAAATATAATCTTATTATTATTCACGATGTGGTTAGTTCTTACATAAATATTAATGAGGAACAAGGTTAAGCAGTCTACAAGTTTACTCCATCTTTACAGACTTCTAAGACGCGCAATTACAGTATAACCTCTCTTAACCGGAATTCTAGTAGATAATAATTAAGATACTTTTAGGCAGGTGGCTGCTTAATGCAGGGTGAAAGTCATGCAGAAAGCTCCTCTAGGAGCTTTCTGCATGACTTTCACCCTGCATTAAGCTGCCACCTGTCTCCAAGACCGATATTCATGCTAAATTTAACTGCCGGTTAAGAGAGGTTTTACTGTAATAGACACGCTGCCTTTAAATTAACAAATAACGGCGGGGTAATTGGCTATTACCTCAAATACATGCATTTCCATCAGTAGTAATAAAATCGAAAGATATGGCAATTTATAACTAGTTTAATAACCATTCAATCAATTGTGCAAGCCAAGAGTTTCGATAATATGGGGTAATTAATTCACGAGACATTTACAGTGTGCAGTTTAATTAGACCTTGATGCAATTTCAAGCTGTTAAACTTTTACCTTCATATCCATGTAAGAAATAATGACTTTATGAATATTAATTAGCTAAACAATTATAATTGCATATTAAAAAGTAAAACGTTGGTCCTGGCATAAGCAGATCTATAATGTCCTATAAGCAAACACAACAGACCCTGACTCCTACAGGAGCTGTCTGATCAGATATGGATCTACTCTGTTTGCAAAGACCTGAAAAGCGTGTGCATTAGACAAAAGGACTACATTATCGATGCACAAAATAAAAAATGCTGCAATTTCCTATCGCGTTTGTTGTGTCCTAATACAGCCGTTTATCTTATTTATTTGTGGCGTGTTTATATAAAAAAAAACAGCGTTTCGAAAGATATTGTCAAATGCCTCTAATTGTGTTGATGATAATAATATATTGTTGAGAAAACGATAGACATGCAGGAGCAAGTGACATGAGGTATAACTTGGGACACTGGCTACAGTAGAACCTTTCATAAGAAGTCATCAAATAGAATATTGGTTTGTATGGCAGGTGGTAGCTTAATTCAGGACAAAAGTAATGCAAAAAGCTCCTATAGGAGGTCATCAAATAGGGTATAGGTATGTATGGCAGTAGGTAGCTTAATGCAAGACAAAAGTAATACAGAAAGCTCCTATAGGAGCTTTCTGCATTACTTTTGCCATGCATCAAGCAAACGCCTACTTTTTAAGACGCCTGTGTCCAGGAAACGAGTAACAGCTTTGGACAGGTTCTACTGTATAAAGAAGTGGATTTGAGTCCACATACCGCTTTTTATGATTTGACTCGTATTTGCAAAACGATTGGAGCCAGTAACTCGATGTCTTATCAGGATCCAATCTGTTTGAAACTCGATCAATAGTTTCCAAACACTTGGTGTAATTAGAACTAATCAACATTTTAAGCAGACATTACTGTTTCATATGCATACTCATTAGCGTAAGTGTTTTCAATTTGGCGAGCACTATATTCTCAGTAATTTGTACCTGTATGTATTTGCTCATTGTTCTACTGAACATATGTTTGCATTATAAGGTGATGACGCTTGAAGCAGATACTGCAGCAGTAACGCCCCTCTAAATCAACCAGTTTACAGAGCAACAAATATCTGTGCGTACGCAAGTACTAAAATTGTCATTTCTCCACCAACCCCTCGAAGAGACGATTCTAAGGAGTGGTCATAAACATAGGGTTTGGTGGAGAATTTAAAAAAAATCTTGAAAATGTTTTAATTCACGCATCTTATCTGGAGTTATGAGTTTATAAATAAGTATATATGTCTTTAAAAGCTGGCGGTTGCTGAATGTAGACGGGAAGAAATGCAGAAAGCTTCTATAAGAGCCTTTAGGACAACTATTGTTGGTGGTTGCTTTAAAGGGAGTGTATTGTATAGTATGTGCTATCATAAAGTGTAATAGCTATTATGCGATATGCGGGTAGCTAAACTTAATCCCGGTGTGGAAAAAGAAGTTGCTCAAATTTGAATCTGGTGCATTTTTGGCTATTTCCATTTCTACAAGGTTTTGAGGAACTATTGACCGAGTGTCTAACAGCTCGAATTGTCTGATGAAACGCCGAGTAGCGTGGCGGTGTATCTGGACCAAGCTGTTTGCACGTGCGAGTAAAATTGCGGATAACCGTAGAAGGGAGTAGTAACTGCAACGTTTCGATTTTTTTGTATATTGAAGTAGGCATAAGAACACAACTATCCATATTTGCTCAGATACAGTAAAACCTCTCTATAACGACAAACTAAATTGTGTTAATTAGTTGTTATTTAGCGCAGGTGGCTGCTTAAAGCAAGGTGAAAGTAAAACAGAACGCTCCTATAGGAGCGTTCTGTGTTACTTTTACCTTGCTTTAACACAAATTACTTGATGTAATTTAGTGGCTGTTATAGAGAGTTTTACTGTATTAAAGTGATATTCTATACAATAAACTCGTATTTTCAATAACGTCAATACAACTTGGTATGTGTTATGTTCAGTCACTATTATGAAGATTGTCAATTTGAACTTATATCGAAAAATGCCCATGTGATACATAATAAACAGTTCTCTTCGATATTTTTTGTTGTTGTACATTAAAGCATTACCGGTCAGTATCGACCTGTTGTCAAACAAAAACGCCACCCGAATAAATACTTAAACATTGGCGAATAACATCGGTCTTTTTTATTTAACACAATATATTGGGTTTGTTTTCTTGCGCTATACTTCTTTTGAGCATTGAAACAAATGATTCATGTAATGTTAGGCATTTTTAAAACGCGTTTAAAGACTACCATTCTAAACAGGAACGAAATATTGGCTATTTACAAGTGCTTGTAAACACTTTACTTTATGAATATTTATGTAATAAATAATTACTTTATGACTATTAATCGTACATATACGAATGGACATGTATAAAAGTGGTGAATTGAGATGCGATATAGTTACTATATAAAGATGTGTTGAATATCCTAGTATACATGTATTTACAAAGGTGAATATCATATCGGTTTGCTATTCACATACAGTATAGTCGCGATTATTCGAATACTCAAATACGTACCAATATCGATGTATAAGACAGGCGGCAGCTAAATACAGGGTAGCTTAATGCACGACGAAAGTCATGCAGACAGATCCTTGAGGAGCTTTCTGCATGAAATTCACCTTGTATTAAGCAAAGGCGTCAGTTCTTCATTAATACTAAAATTTCGAAATATTGTGTGTTTACTATAAATCATAATACACTTACAATGTACCTACGGATTGACTATTAAATTATATCGCCATGCGATGGAGGTCTAGGTACGTACAGGCAGGTACTGGTGCCGAAGATTAATACCCTTTCTGAATTAACCCTTCCCCTGTTGAATATTCATGTAAGAAATAATCAAATACATATTTATAAGCTCACTTTCTATCATGGCATATGTTTTATTGGTACAAATAGAAACTGCAGAGTCAGGTATATCATAATATAAGCAAACAGAGCAGAGACTGAAGGAGCCGTATATATGAGGGGAAGGGCTGAAAATGATAGCTAGGACACGTATATAAACTAGTTCTCCAGTTCAACTTTTCGGAATAATCTCAGTGGTTCTTGCAGCCATAGTGAATAAAGATACTGATGTACAAATGTATAACACACATTCTGGTGAGCGATAGGCTCTAAATACCGTTTAGAATGTTAGTATTGTGTGTAATAACATCGTTTCTGACCATTTATGGGTGATTTATATTGACTGTTATAATATTTGGCATTGTGACACTTATCAGCCATAATAAAACCATGTAACTCAGCCTAGAAAATGAACATGTACGCTAAGGGATATTCTGTCATAGAAAATATGTCAAAAGCGATATACATTGTATTTGCAAATAATTTTCCCAACTCAATATATTTTACCCTTAAGTCAGCTGAACAAACTTATTTGTAGATGTGGTTGACTTTAGGTGTCACAGTTTATTTATCTTGCATTTCTTGTCAACAACACGGCCAGAGTATCAAATAGTTTGGATCCTGATGAGACTCCGAGTTACTCTGTATCTCATCTGGATCCAATCTGTTGACATATGTATTCACTCATCCACATGCAACTGGCTATACCTTAACCTTTTACTCCATAAATATGCCTTTCTACGCCTTTGCAAACAGAGCAGACCCAGATCAGACGGCTCCTAAGGGAGCCGTCTGATCAGGGTCTACTCTGTTTGCTTATGAAATAATATAGATCTGATTCTACAGTTATACAGTTTCTGCCATCGCCAACAATCCCTGTGTTTATGTGCAATTATAAAAGCTAATCTAATCAATATTCATGATATCATTATTTCTTACATGAATATTCGTAGAGTAAATGATTAAATATCTTTCATTTTAATTTCTGTGTTGTGTGATTTAATAGATGTAATGTTATTCTTTTTTTATTTCTATTGCTTGCCCGAATTACTATATTGATCTACATATATCTTAACTCTCACAGCGATGTACAAAAATAATGTTTGCTCAAATTAGGACCCTGCGCAACTGTGACTACGTCCGATTCGACCAAGGTTTACAGAAACTATTGACGAGTGTCAAGCAGTTTTCTCCTGATGAAACACCAAATAACTCTGTGAATACGAGTCAGGTAGCGGTTTTTTGGAATAAGGGTAAAAGACGTTTGTAAATTTTATGACAATCAATCTGCAGAACAGCATTCAAATACATGTAATAGCAAGGTGACCATTACAATGTAACATCATAGATACGCTTTTTTAAATGACGTTGAAAACAATCTAGACCAAGATAAGATGATCCCTATGGAAGCCCAGCCGTCTAACCAGGGTAATATTTGTTTGCTTATAAAGTAATATATATATCTGGGTTTTCAGTTTCTGCAATGATAAAATGCCCCTTGTTTATTAAACCAATATAGAAATTACCTAGTAAATATTCATACAGTCATTATTTCTTTCATAAATACTCATGAGGTAAAGTGGTATAATGCATATAAACTTGCTTAAGATTCCGGTCTACAAAAGACCGTTGTTACTTCTTTGGTAAGCATGTTGAAAGTATATCACAAAATGTCCCTTGGTACGACGAAGTCCCGCTGATTATAATCAAGAATGTACTGATCAAGAGGAACTGAACTACGAAAAGAAATTAGAAACTATGTACCGGGATGTAAGATATAAATGCCCTGTGTGTAACAAAAGCACTGGATAACATACAGTTGTATCTCCAATAAACGCTACTGGGAGCGTTGCATTTTACGAAAGGAGCTTTCTGCATTGCTTTCAGTCTGCATTAAGTTACCACCCCATAGATCTGTATTTAATGGTTATTATAAAGGGTTTTATGTGTTTTATTCATCGCTAGCCTACCCACACACGTGCACAGCAGTATTTGTTTTTATTAGGATGGGCGTTTATTTGAGAGAATACGGTAAGGAAACTAATAACGGGTAAGCATTCTACAGACATGCGCTGTATGTTGTCATTAAACTCTTTATATGGTGATTGTTCATGTAAGAACTAATAGCACCGTGCATATTTATTAGCGGGGAGTTTTCTAGTGGCATATGAGCACAGGTTTGTTTGGTACTGGTAGAAACAGTAGACACGGAAAAAAATACAGCAATACGAAATCACTTGTAAGACCTTGTAACCTTGGAAAACCAATCGGAACAACTTAGAGAACCGATCGGAACACTTTGGAGATCAAATCATTTCTTTCTTTTTTTTTTTTAAAGAAAAGCGTTGCTAACATATAATTGAACTTATTGCATAAGAATGATCATGAACCGAGTACCTGTAATATCAAGACTGGTTATTGATTTAACCATTATCATTATACATGTACGTTTAATGCGTTTCAACACGTTTACAAACAGAGTAAATGTACATGTAAACCCTGTTCAGACGGCTCTCGTATTAACAATTTCTCTCATAGGCTATTTTTAGATACAACCTCTTTGAATAAATCTCCCGAAAAGGAACATTTACTAGAGAAAAGAAAACAATTAGAATTGTGTAGTATTGAAACCATTGTGATAAATAGAGCATTTGCTCCTAAGGAGCAAATGCTCTGTTTATCAAAATGGTTTCAAAGAGTGACTATTACAGATGCTTAGAAAGGCGTATTTATGGAGGAAAGGGTTAAGCAGCCACCTGCCTAATGAGGCATCATTTCTTGATTTACAACAATTTTGAATTATCGAGTTACGGATCGTTCTGATGGTTAACCCCTCTTCCTCTATTCGCAACTTTACTCATATTTTAAACAGCGTGGATCCAGATCAGACGCTAAGTAACTCAGCATCACGCCAGGACCGAGTCAGTTCGAAACTAGGTCACTAGTTTCTCACCAGCTAGATCGAATACGAAAGAAACTGCCCAAAATTGCACCGCAATCCAAATGTGTGCAGATATTTTGTTTTTCACAGTGGGATAAGAGTTAAAAGCATCCAATCCAATGTTCTATAATTGTGCTGCGTAGTGTGTTCGTCACGCAAGATATTCTGTGATTTGGGTTTGATGATCTAAAATGATAAGGAGACGTAATTGACAGGTGCTGTAACTGGTCTTCTACGTCAGACAGCATCTCTAAAATATTAACCATTACCACGTTGTGAAAAAGAAATTGCTCAACATTGGATCTGTCGGTAATGTGTGACTGCAGTAGAACCTGTCCTAAGCGGCCATTCATTTATTAACCCATTTGCTCCCAGTGGATTCTTCCATGTTTATATATTGGATTAGTCCATTTTTTATCTAAGGTGTGCATGGCCTAAATTTTCAATTTCGTTTTGTTTTATATTGAAATTCCTATCAGCAAACAATGTAGACTCTGATCAGACGCCGCATCATGCGGCGTCTGATCAGAGTCTACACTGTTTGCCTACTACGTCCCATATATGGGATCGTGGGAGCATGTGGGTTAAGCATAAGTCTCTGCATTTTCATTTAGCCATGAGTCCATTTTAAAACACTCAGATAGTTGATGCCCATACACCCAGTATTTCTGATTGAATATTCATGAGGTAAATGAGTATTATTAATAAACTAATTAAACATCTGTCGAGGTGTCGTAAAAGAGGGACAAAACTGTAAAATAATTATATAAACTATGTTTATTTTATTCCTCAGGGAATATTAATTAGATAAAATTATATACAACTATATGCAAATTACTCAGTTTTCAATATTTGTATATAATTTTATGTAAAATAATTGTTGTTGATTTCAGTTTGATGGCGACTATCTAGTAAAGCTAAAAGAGGTACGAACGATCTTAACAATAAACATTACAACACATTTGACCAGTACGGTAGGCTATAAACAAAGACAAATCGTATCAAATAAGTTGCAAGAAAAACAACCAATAACATAACAAAATGAACAAGGCATCCACAGAAAATCCAGCAAAAACAAATCAAAATATCAAAATCTTAAAATAAAAAACTACAACAGAATCGCAACATGTCTAAAGTAACAGGATGTTATATAAGATGCTGTGAAATGCATACATACATATACATGTATATACATGTTCCGATAGACCAAACATGTTTCATCAAAGACATCACACCAACAAGATAAGAGCGACAACAAATGATTTTGTCATGTACGATAAGCTATATGTACTATTGTTAAACAGGAACTCCGCAAAACAGAGACATATACAGTTGAACCTGTCTTAAGCGGCCATTAACTTATAGAATATAGGAGTCTTAAAGAGTAGGTGGTCCCTTAAAGCAGAGTAAAGGTGATTCTGTATCACTTTTATCCTGCATTAATCTGTAAAACTACCTGATTTAGAAATCCAAATTTACACTTGTTTTTAACGAACACTAAAGTCAATTTCTACTGTACTCCCGCTGAAGGTTGACTAGTGCTACTCGTGTTACTTTGTTCAGCCATTCACTATCAGTCAGTTAGATCACTATAACATTACAGTAATCCTCTCTATAACGGCCACTTGATTGTGTTAATTAGTTGATATTTAGGGCAGGTGGCTGCTTAAAGCAAGGTGAAAGTAAAACAGAACGCTCCTATAGGAGCATCCTGTTTTACATTCACCTTGCTTTAAGCAGCCACCTGCCTTTAACACAAAATACTTTATGTAATTTAGTGGCCGTTATTGAGAGGTTTTACTGTAATAGTATAATTATGCAAATGATCGGAATGGATCTAGCAAACGGAACTTGAACTGGGAAGGTAATTAATAACAGACAACCGCAGATTTACTGCCTTGTACGCGACACATCGTTTACTATTTGGTAACATGTCAAAATCGCTACACACATAACAAAGTTACATAGTAGAAGGGCGTTTGCGAGCAGAAATTAGAAGAGGGGATAAATTAGTAACAGCCAATTACAGAGTTACAGTTCTTGAACACGCAACATTTTAACTGCTGAGCAACATTTCTGTCAAACAGTTTCAAAAGCGCTTCATATCTAAAAACCTTTGTAGAGCGGGAGGGATTTTGCTTTGCTAACAGAAAGCAGAAGCATGGAGATTATTTATTAATGGGAAATGGCAGAGTCTTCTATGGGACACATCGTCTACTAATGTATACAGCAGGACCTCTATTAAGCGGCCTTCAGAATGAGGTATAGTTATTGGTCTGTAGTGTAGGTGGTATCTTAATGCAGGTCAAAATTACGTTTGCCTGCATTAAGTAACCAACTGTTCATTAGGATACATTTATTCAATAAAAAATAGCCGCTTAGGACAGGTTCTACTGTACAATAACTTCAAAACCGTTTCAAGAATGACAAAGTTACAGAGCAGAAGGGAATAGGTTCAGAGACAGGCAGCCGGACAGACGGAGAGACAAAAGGGCTGACAGGAAGACATCACAACCCATACAATCAGGGTTATTAAACTTCTCCATTCGGAAACCCCTCTAATGCGACCACCTAAAAGAGGTATAATTCTGAGTGGTGGAGACAAGTGGTAGCTTAATGCAGGACAAAAGTAATACCGAAAGCCCCTAGATGAGCTTTCTGCATTACTTTTGTCCTGCATTAAGCAACCACCTGCTTCTAACGCAACCCATGTTTATTCATTAAGTGGTCGCACTAGAGGGGTTCTACTGTACCAATAAATAACGCTTTGAATGCGGAAAACTATTGTACTTGAATTTTTAAACAGTGTAGACCCAGATCAGAGGTCTCCTAAAGGAGACGTGAATGGTTTATATTGTTTATCTTTCAAAATCCTCTAGCAAATTGGAACAATTCATACTGAACTGACTCTATAGTTAAACAGTGATTGACCATTCCACTTTGAATATTCATCATTCAATAGTGATGCGCACGTGCGCGCGCGCGTGTGTGTGTATGTGTGTGTTTGTGTGTGTGTGTTCGTGCGTGCGAGCGTGCGTGCGTGCGTACACGCGTCTGTCTGTGAGTGTCTCTGTGAGGGGGTGTTCTATTTCATTTTTATTGACACAATCATTATTACCGTAGATGGGGAAGCAATGGAATAGTGTAACGTAAAACAAATGGACCATTCATCTTGTGTTTCTCCGCTAAGAAATGATAAATCATTACACGGATTAGGAACAAATCGACCAGTTTGTGCAAATCAAGCAATATGATACAGGATGATAATTAATTTCGTCGTACAGGAACAATATTGGGGGATTGGATTTAAGGAAAATTCAAACAGAATGTTTAACTCTTTGCACGCTTGCAGTGAGACCATGATTACCTATACAAATAGTTAAGATCCAGACCAGACCGTGCATAACGCGGCGTATCATCAGGATCCAAACACTTTCACTAATTGTTTGCAAAGAAATGAGATAAAATTTATTTAAAGAATTGACGCAGACGACATTTGTTGCAGACGAAAAATTACCTAGCGTACAAAGAGTTAACTCTCATTTCGCTGTAACAAAAACAATGCCTGCTGAAATTTGAATCTACTTTTGACTACTTTCGTTTCGACCAAGCTTTTGAAAAAATACTTAACCGAGTGTCAAACAGCTTGGCTCTTGATGAGTCGCCGAGTCCCCGGCGTCTCATTTGGGCCCAAGTCGTTTACAAATGCGAATCACATCACCGGGCAAAGGGTTCAGAAACGATATGCAGTGATTTCTCAAGACGTTGCATAATCAGACGAGGCTTCTAATACTGGCTGCTGCAATCCGATTTTACTTGTTGAAACTTTAACATGCTGGATAAGTTTTTGTCAATAGAAAACAATTGAGAATTTCTATTTCTTTTCAAAGACTTGGATAGGTTATCTAACAGTCTGGAACTTGATAGGTAGTCGAGGGTCTCGCCGTCGCATCTGGATTGAAATTGTTAGCATATAGGGCAGTCACGAGATTTGTTTGCCATGGAAGTAACTGTAGCATCAAAATCTATATACAGTAAAACCTCTCTAAACTGGAATTCTAGCAGAAGAATTTTATGCAGATGGCTGCTTAATACATGTACACTGTGAAAGTCAAGGTTAGACCCTTAGCATATAAAACCGTTACTCCACTATTCCACACATTTCTACGCCTTTGCAAACAGAGTAAATCCCGATCAGAGGACTCTTGTATGAGCCATCTGATCAGGGTCTGCTCTGTTTGCTTATGACACAATATAGATCTGATTGTGCACTTTCTGCCTTTGGTTAAATGTCCATGTCTTCATATGGTATACAAAAGTACAGCTAATTGATACGCCAGCATGTGAGCAGGGTCTGCTCTGTTTGCTTATGACACAATATAGATCTAATGCTGCACTTTCAGATTGGTACACATTCCTGTGTCATATGGTATTATAAAACTACAGCTAATTGATATGCACGATGCCATTATTTCTTACATGAATATTTATAGACCGCAGGGTTAAATATAATCATAATCGTCTGCAAAACAAGTATCGCCTGCGGTACAAATGTACTTCTCGCAGATGACATTTATTCCATTTATTGTATTAACCAAAATCCCGCCGCGAAAAGTTAATGTCTGCTCAAATTGGAATCTCGTTCAATTTGACTACTTCCGATTCGACCAAACTTTTTATGGCATAAAAGTTTCGAAAAATTATTGACAAAGTGTCAAACAGCTTGGATCCAGATGAGACGCCCAGTTACTCGGCGTCTCATCAGGACCCAAGCTGTTTGCAAATACAACTAAAGTCGCCGTTGGCGGGAGAAGGGTTGCGGAAAACTTACTTAGAATATAAAACAGTTTTGATTCTCATATGAGGACGAATCATTCGACGTCAGAACTGGATTTTTCTGGCGAAGTCGACCAGACAATGTTAGAGGAGCATTGTCTTTGATCGGGTAACATGTCAAACGATTTATTGTATACGTCCGTCCTGGGACAGTATTGTCTGGATATACCCTTATCTATCTCAATGCTGGTGAACGATCGCTCACCTGTTTGCAAACGCTTGCATGACACGGATGCAAAGTAAGAATTGTGATAGATCTGAGTCTGAGCAAGAATATTTCTTTTAGCAGAGATGACGATTAACCTTAAGTCTGTGAGGAAACCTTTATTAGTAGAAAGTGTCATCGACATCAGTTGTCACGGTTTGATTTATCTTGCAATTCTTTTCAACAACATGATCAGAGTATCACCCGTTTTGAATCCTGATGAGACGCCGAGTTACTCGGCGTCTCATCTGGATCCAAACTGTTTGCAAAGATAATCACACATCCGCCCCGTAGCAGGCTAAATGTCAACAAACACATACGGAATGTCAAACAGATTTTTGTCCCCATGAGAAAACGAATTATTCAAAATCTCATCTGGGTGTTTGTGGCGAAGCAGAACAGACAACATTAGAAGGACCAATGTCTTTGATCTGTTAACCTATCAACCGTTTTATTCTTTACATCCATCTTGGGACATAATTGTCTGGGTCACTAACGAATGTCCCACACTTTTTATACCTAAATACAGTAAATCCACTCTAATATGACCATTTTATGAATTAATATAGATGTCTTCAAAAGCACGTGGTTGCTGAATGCACGACGAAAGTTAGGCAGAAAGCTCCCACAGGAGCTTTCTGCCTAACTTCCGTCTTGCATTAAACAACAACATGCCTTAAAAACCAGCATTATGGAGCTTGTTTGGTAGTCGCTTTAAAGGGTTTTTACTGAATGGACCAATATCCCTTGATGTGATTACGGTCATTGCGGTCTGTACCGCTTCATGGGGATCTATACATACTATATACTAACACGGGTTCCAACTTGAAGAACGAACATCCGTGTTCCACAAGTACAAATAGGGCTGTATCTCTTACAATTTAAATGATAACTTCGTAATTCTTTCGGCTATTGTAAGCCAATACATTTTACTTCCAAATAGATATAATCTCCTGCCGGTAACTTATGCACTACTATCAATCTAACAATGATTTTCTTAAAATTTCACGTGTTTTCTGTGTCGCTTTGTTGAATCACGCCATCTTTTGAATTGCATATCGCCAGGTTATCGTTGTGATAGGGTGAGACCGGTGTGAACAAACCTTTATCTATGACTTGTGGTACACGGATGTCCGTTTTTCCAGTTGAAACCCTTGTTATTATATAGCATGTATAGACTCCCATGAAGCGGTACAGACCCCTCTCCACAATGACCAACTTGTAGACTATTTACCCTGACCTAGTTGTGAAAAATAGTTCCTGCTCAAACGTGCCGCTGGTGCAATTTTGACTACTTCCGATTGAATAAAGTTTTTGAGAAACTATTGACCGAGTGTTTGGATCCTGACGAGACTCGGAGTTACTCGGCGTCTCATCAGGATCCCAAATGTTTGCAGTTGCGAGCCAGGTCGCGACTAAAGGTAAGGCTTTTGAGAAACTATTGACCGTGTGCCAAACAGTTCGGATCTTGGGCTGAAGCTGTTTGCAAATGTGAGTCAGTTGTCGGAGTTGTGATAGTCTCGACAACGAACGCACATTGTCGTAAAACATGGTGTTGGTTATGCTGAACTACAGTAAAACCTCTCTGTAACGGCCATTAAGTTGTGTTAATTAGTTGGTATTTACGACAGGTGGCTGCTTAAAGCAAGGTGAAAGTAAAACAGAAAGCTCCTATAGGAGAGTTCTGTTTTACTTTCACCTTACTTTAATCAGCCACCTGCCTTTAACTTGATTACTTGATGTAATTAAGTGGCCGTTATAGAGAGGTTTTACTGTATACTTATGAAGATTGTCACTTTAACTTATACCGAAAAGTTCACTGTGATACGATGTAAACCGTTTTCGTGATAAAATGCAATTATATCTTTCTATTGTACACAAATTATTATCGGCATAATTCGAACAGTTACTAAACTAAAACGCCACCGAACAAGTACTAATCGGCAAATAAAACCGGGGTCGTAGATATCAAACACATGAAAGTTTTGTCTTCTTAAATAAGCGTTAATTCGATCGGTCTTCTTATCAGTCTATAGAAATATGATTTATGTATGTGTTTAGCAATTTCAAAGCGCGTTGCAATAGGAATTGTCACTTTAAAACAACGGTAGACGGACTTAAAAATATTGCAATTAATATTCATGGTGTATTTCATGAAATAAAGAGTTAAGACACACGTCAGCTTAATGCAGGATGGAGGCCATGCAGAAAATATAGTTACAGTAAAACCTCTCTATAACGGCCACTAAATAACATCAAATATTTTGCGTTAAAGGCATGTGGTTGCTTAAAGCAAGTTGAAAGTAAAACAGAACGCTCTGTTTTACTTTCACCTTGCTTTAAGCAGCCATCTGTCCTAAATACCAACTAATTAACACAATTTAGTGACCGTTATAGAGAGGTTTTACTGTAGAAGCTTCCTGTATGACGTTCACCGTACATTAAGCAGTCACGTGCTTAAAACGTTCTCGGTTCTTCTTCTGCTAAGAGAGTAGATTAAAAAGTTCTCATTTATTCTTTACTTAAAGTTTGGATTAGTGAGCTTAAAACTGTAACATTATCAATGATCATATAAATAATAAAACACATGATCACTCAAACTTTCTTTATTACTGTGTCGGCTATACAAGCAGCTTGTTTACAGCATGGAAAGTCTCCCGGTGCAGATAATACTGTACTTGGGGTTAATCTTAGTGTTTTTTTTCTTTTTTTCAAAAGCAAAACAAAGACAAAAACCACTCCAAAAAATAAAACAAAACTGACTTTATTTTCAAGACAAAAACACCCCGAAAAACTCTAAACAGTGGCTTATTTTTATCACAGATCAACTTTTCATTATCTGCCAAAGTAGCAAACGTCGATTACTGAAATTTCAGAAAACATTACTTGATAGGGAAACACATGGGGCTGTATAACTGGTTTTAGTTCTGAGATCCCGATTGCTGCCGACTTTTTCACTAGAGGTGAATTCGCTAAACAGAATTCCCTAGCTATCACACATTATCTCCTGAAACGATAATTAAGACTGTCGTTTTTTTTCGTTTTGTAAAAAATATAATGACCTCCCTCTGAAGCGATCATTCAAATATGATTTTATCAATTCTGTCGTTTTTCAGAAAGACAGTATTTATATGACACAGGAACCTTCAGAGCAGCACATAATACGGCATATGAACTCAAATATTAAAATTGTCTTTCTCTACCGAACCTTATCTCGTCACCACTCTTTAGAATCGTCTCGAAGAGACGATTCTAAAGAGTGGTCACGAGATAGGGATGGGTGGAGAAATAAAGAAGTTATTCTTTAATATGTTTTAATTTACGCATCATACCTGTACTTCTGAACTCTCATCCCACGTTGCGCGGCCTGACTCGCATTAGCAAACAGCGTGGACCCAGATGAGACGCCAAGTATTTCCACGTCTCATCGGGATCCAGAATGCTGTGTCAGCAGTTTTATCAAAAGTGAGCCTGCAGGAGCCGTGTGTGCACGGTTTGCTCTGTTTGTTTATAGGTTACAGAATCCTTACGGTTTTGCCATGCCAATCAAATTCTTTATTACATACTTTTAGTTCCAAAATTAAAACTAATGACTACAATAGAGTATCACTACAGCGACAACAAAATTTATCAACATAGGAGACGGTAAAAGCAGGTGGTTGCTTAATGAAGGGTAAATGTGATATAGAAAGCTCCTTTAGGAGCTTTCTATATCACATTTATCCTGCATTAAGCTACCACCTGTTTTAAAAAACCGATATTATACCTCTTTTGAGTGGTCGTATTAGGGAGACCTTACTGCACTTTCTTAACGAATGATCATATTTTATCTCAAATATCTCTTTATGTAAAAAAATTGAGGTTTATGGTATAGTAACTTACATGTAGCTTTTTGCACACTAGCAGCAATTCTTCTTTATTTGTATTATGTTTTTGATTCTGACTATGCAAACAGTTTGGAGTTTGTGGAGACGTCGAGTAACTCGGCGTTCCATCGGGATCCGAACTATCTGACACCGTGTCTACAGATTTGAAGAGAAATAAATGAAAAAATAACTTTACAGTTAACTTTTGAACTATATCGCATTTTAAGCCATTCCCTCAAATTGACGCCTTTTGACGCCTCTACAAAGGTCACCTGTTGAAACCATTGAGAAAAATAGAGCATTTGCTCCTATAGGAGCAAATACTCTATTTACCACAATGGTTTCAAACTACAAAATTCTGAAAGTTTCCTTTTCTCTAGTTAATGCTCCTTTTCGGTAGATTTATTCAAAGTGGTTGGATTTAAAAATAGCCTATGATGTAATGGGTTAATACTTACCCGGTTATGAAAACAATATGCTCCAATTCGGATCTAGTGCAAGCTTGACTCCGTTCGATTCGATTAAGCTTTAACCCTTTCCCTGATATAAACGTGTTTTCACACATTTGCAAACAGAGTAGACCCAGATCAGACGGCTCCTAGAGGAGCCGTCTGATCAGGGTCTACTCTGTTTGCTAATAGAATTTGAAAGATCGGTGTCTTCACTTTCTGAAATGTCTACAATGCGACACCTTCCATATATCTTTATAACTACTTTGTTAATGAATATTCAGTAGGTATTGAAATTTGGCCTAAATACAGAACAGGGAAAGGGTTAAGGGAACTATTATCAGAGTGAAAAAATAGCTTTTAAAGCAATTGTCTGGTCAGGGTCTGGTCTGTTTGCTTATGGAATAATACAGATCTGATGCTGAAACTTTTGTCACTGCTAACAAGGTATTTGTTAATGTGTAATTATACAACATAATCATCGCATGAATCAATCAGTCCATAAACATTCTCGCAGTAATAAATTATTGAAGTATAATATTCACGAAAAAATGGGCCACTAACTTAATTATGTTCTATAATTCTTACATTCTCCGCAAAACTGCACCCCGTCGGTACCCATTAATTGAACCTGAACTCATTTGTGTTCAGTGTCCTGTTATAGGAAGATGGGCAAACGGATAGACACAGACCAGACCCCCCTCCCCCAAGTCTCGTTTGCTCAACAAATTCATTTCAAAACTGCACACAAGTATCACAAAGGTTTCAAAACTACACCATTCTAAAACATTCACTTCTTGGAATTATTCAAATAGATTAGGTCTAAAATAGTCTAGATGGGAATGAGTTTACCGATAGAATGCTGAGCAAATATTTTTTACACAAATTTTCTCTCGCAAATTTTCAAAATTCATGTTATAATCAGAGTGACTACCAAATGCAATCGGGATGCCAAACAGTCAAATAGTTACTCGGTGATTCACCTGGATCAACACTGTTGGCACAGGTAATGACCCATCCGCCCATAGCAGGTTAAACTTTTCCCTGTTCTATTAATAAATAATGCTATAGGTCTGGTAATGGAGGTAATAAGTTAAGGACGTATAAGCTTCTCAAGCGAAATTTCGGGACGGAAAGCTATGTTAAAATTATACTGCCCACGAAACACAGGTAATCTTTGAGCAAATTCCGCTCAGGTGTCGCTCCACTGCGCATAGAAACAGGACGGTTCGAAAGGCAGGCCGAAGAACACAGGATATGTCCATTTTGTAGGACTGTGTGGAAAATGAGTTCCATGTAATTATGAAATGTGATGTATATAATGATACAAGGAATGGTTTGTTTACCAAGGCTTCTGAAGCTGACACTCGTTTTAGCTCTAAAACTGATACGGATACGTTTTTTTTTATATTTTCAAGTGAAAGTTTAGTGCGCATTATTGCCAAATCCTGCCATCTTATTTTAAACAGACGCAGATATCTGCTATATAGCAATGTGTAACTGTGATAGATGATTGATTCCAATCTTTATCTATTATGGTGAATATGTCCAATTTTAGTGTAAATAGTGTTGATGTTCTTTTGTTATCTAGTCGGTAGTTTATTCTTAATGTAGTCTAGTAGTCAGTTTATCCCAAATTTCATTTGGAGCGGTACATGTTTTTTATGAACATTTCATAAGGCGGTGCCTTTTCCCGGTTTCCAAGTGTCAGATTTGAATTAATGTTTATATATTTCATTGTAAATAATGCCGTAACGCATGTTTAAGTACTTGTCTTTTATTTCAGGTATAAAGTCTCTGTTAATCAGTTTATCTCAAATCTGATTTGTACAATTTGAGGTGATAATCGTTTTCTTAAGTACATTTTGTAATATGGCTTGTTTGGCCTTTTTTCTCAATTCAGTTTTATCTTCTTTCTGGTTTAAGTAGTTTTTAATCAAACATACATATGTGTTCGTAAATGTGCGTACGTGTGTGTGTTTGTTAGATTAACATAGTCTTTATATTCTTTAACTTTAACTTATATGTAGATATAGTGCAATATGTATGGAATAGTATTGTGATATACTTGTAGTTATAGTCTCTTATAATTCAAATATGAATGGCATGGTTTCTTTATATGCATATGTTGGTCTTTGTACGATTGTAACCATGAAGATACTCTAATAAAGATTATATCTTTGTTTATTACACAATTCAATACCTATTAGGTATTCATTGATAAAATAGTTATATGTATAATTCAATACGGAAGGTGGAACAATCTTAGAAAGTAAAACAAACAGATGTATCAAAGTCCATTAGTAAACAGAACATACCCTGATCAGACGACTCCTCTAGGAGCCGTCTGATCTGGGTCTACCCTGTTTGCAAATGCGTGAAAACAGGTTTATATGAAGGAAATGGTAAATGTTAATGCTAGATATTAGTAAGAATGTAGTATGAAAAGCTCCCGCAGGAACTTTGACACAAAAACCTACTTCCGTTCTGCATTACAAAGTCACCTGCTTTAAAACAAATCCATTTTAATTGATCAAACGGTCCTTATAGACAAGTTGTGTAGTACATGTACAAAGTGGAACTTGTGGTAGTTTTCCAAAACAAACTTAATTGAGATGAACTTCGAGTGGTAATTGGTGTCTGGTCATAAAAACACAATCATGTAGTTTTTATTTAATCTAGCTTAATTTCAATCCACATTTCTTCCATAGAAATGAGACATGTTTTTGAAATATTTTAGAGACAGACATAATTTAGCATTACCGTAAAATTCGTTTTCCGAAATATTAAACCCATGACCTTGTAGAGATGCTTGTTGGCGACTTTTGCAAACAGAGTAGACCCTGATTAGATGACCCATGTAGGACCCGTCTAATCAGCGTCTGGACTACAGTAAAACCCCGCTAATGCGACCACCTAAAAGAGGTAGAATTATGGGTGCTATATGCAGGTGGTAGCTTAATGCAGGACAAAAGTTATGCAGAAAACTCCTAGAGGAGTTTTCTGCATTACTTTTGTACTGCATTTAGCAACCACCTGCTTATAAAGACACCCATGTTTATTCATTAAGTGGTCGCATTAGAAGGGGTTCTGTTGTATTTGCTGATTGACTTTTAATAGATCTGATTCTATAGTTTCGTTTCTGCTATTGCATTAAATGCATTTGCTGATGTGCCATCAAAAAATCAACTAAATCATATTTATGGTGTCATTATGTCTTACGTGAATATGCATAAAGAAAAAGGGTTGAATTTCCTTGATGATTGTTGCATGTACATTTGTACATGTACATGTAAACTTCCAACTTTTGTGATTGCTTAAAGATCTGATTCTGCCATTGTGAAAACTTCTTGTGTGTACATGTATATGATATACACATTCATTAATACAGTAAAGAATCGGTTATACAATCACTCAAAAGAAGTATGACTTTACATTTTCAAAACAGATAGCGGATTGACCCTTTCCCTCATATAAACGTGTTTTCACGAATTTGCAGAGTAGACACAGATCAGACGGCTCCTATAGGAGCCGTCTGATCAGGGTCTGCTCTGTTTGCTAACAGAATTTGATAGAGATGCTTCTCTAGTTTCTAATGGCTACAATGTTTCATCTTCCATATTTCATTATAACTTTTTTTCCATGAATATTCAGTAGGTGTTGAAATTTGGAATAAACATAGAACAGGTAGCGGTTTAATGCAGAGCAAATGATGTGCAGAACGTTCCCATTGTAGCTGTCTGCATTACAGTATAACATGTCTTAAGCTTTAAATGTGTCATGCATTAAGCAACCACCTGTTATTTAAGACTACTATGTTCGATAAATGAATGGCCGCTTAGGACATGTTCTACTGTCTTTTTGTTCTGCATTAAGCAAACACTTGTTTTTGCTGATCCCAATATTGATACAATTTGGTGGCTTTAGCGATGCTTTGCTGTATTCATTATGTAATTATTCTTACATCAATATTCATGAAGTAAAGAGTTAAGCCTCTACACCAAAACAAAACCAGCGATTTAACAAATTCCATCAAAGGCTATTTTTAGACATAACCGTTTTGAAAAAAATCTACCAAAAAGGAGCATTTACTAGAGAAAATGCATTTTTTAGAACTGTGCAGTTTTAAAACCATTCTGATAAATAGAGCATTTGAATGGTATCAAAATGTGACTTTTACAGAGACATCAAAAGGCGTCAATATGCGGGAATGGGTAAACCCATCTATCGTACCCAAAATACAGTGTTGGTTCTTTGATGATGCATTAGATATCGAAATTTCATAACTAGTTATGTAACATCGCCCTAGGATTCTCCTCAGATCAGCTAATTGCCTGTCATATGTGGTAATTTCTCTCTTGAATGATGAGATAAAATAGTACATGTAACAAGCAATAATCGGCGGGCTCTGTTAGCATTCGTTGACTCATTCCACAGCTTGCCATAGCTGTATACAGTAAAGACTCTCTAAACCGGACCTTCAATTTAGTATAGATATCTGTCTTTGAGACAAGTGGCAGCTTAATGCAGGATGAACGTCATACATGAGCTTTCTGCATGACTTTCATTCTGCATTCTGCATTAACCCTTTCCCTCATATAAACGTGTTTTCACGCATTTGCAAACAGAGGAGCCGTCTGATCAGGGTCTGCTCTGTTTGCTAATGGATTTTGATATCTATGTTTCTTTACTTTCTAAAATGGCTACAATATTCCACCTTCAATATTTGATTATAATTATTTTTTCCATGAATATTCAGTAGGTATCGAAATTTGGAATAAACATAGAACAGGGAAAGGGTTAAGCAGCCACCTGCCTAAACGTATCTAGATTCTTCTCTACTAGAGTTCCTGGTTTAGATTTGGCCCTGTTCTGTTAGACAGTATTTCGACCTTTTGTTTACTCGGCAAATTTTGTTGGAAGCAAATATTATCTAAAGCAATTCCAATCAAAAACAGTTTTATATCAAAACAAATTTAAGCGCGAATCAATTGGGATTCTAATGAGACGCCGAGTTTCACAGCTTCTCATCAAGACCTAGACTGTATGTAATTAACCTATAAAATATTTGAACCTAACGAAATGTTTAAAATAATACTTTTTATTGAGTGTCACTAACAAGACAATTGGCTTTTATTAAGGGCCATAAACAAAGCAACTGGCCTTTATCAAGCGTCACTAACGATTCTATTGTCATTTGTTAAGTGTCGAAATTTTACTAATGTAACAACACGACTGGCGTTTATTCAGCATCACTAACGCATCGGCTGGCTTTTATTAATGAATTGGCTGGCTTGTATTAAGCGACACTAACAAATCGTACGACTTTTATTAAGCGTCACTAATCATTTGACCAATTTTTATTGAATATCGCTAATAAATCGTGCGACTTTAATTTTTAACCTTCATTTACGAATAGGTGGACTTTTATTAAGCGTCACTAGCAAAGCGACAGACCTTTATTAAGCGTCGTTAAAACGAATTGGCTAGCTCTAACGAATCGACGGACTTTTATTAACTGTCACTAACGAATCGACGGACTTTTATTAACTGTCACTAACAAATCGACGGACTTAATATTAACTGTCACTAACGAATCGATCGACTTTTATAAAGCTTTACAAACGAATTGATTGACTGTTTTCTTCTGAGACTGAGAGCTTTTAACTCCTTTCTTGTTATGAGACCGTTCGTATTCACAATCAGCCTGCATGTAAATGAGATGTCGAGTACAGAGGACGTCAAGCATATGTCTACAGCGGCCAGTTAATAAACACATATTAGTGCCTCTAAAAGTTGGATGATTCACGTTAAGCGAACATAATGCAGAACATTCCTGATTCAACATTAGACGTCAATTAACGCAACTTTAGATGATGAGTGACGCAAGTTAAGATGTTAATCGATGCAACTCTAGACGCTAATATGCACCGCGTTAGACGTTAATTGGTGCAACTCTAGACGCTAATAGGAACCGCTTTAGATGTTAATTGACGTTACTGAATTACAGTCGATAGGTAGTTTAGGAATAAGGACATGTATATATTTCTGCTATTCGCGACCTGGCTCGCATTTGCAAACAGTTTAGATCCAGATGAGACGCGGTAATAAATAAGAATAACTGCAGTAAACCTATATAAAGCAACCGCTAGATAGAATAACGGCAATAAACCTCTGTATAAAGCAACCACTAGATAGAATAACGGCAGTAAACCTCTGTATAAAGCAACCGCTAGATAGAATAACGGCAATAAACCTCTGTATAAAGCAACCACTAGATAGAATAACGGCAGTAAACCTCTGTATAAAGCAACCGCTAGATAGAATAACGGCAGTAAACCTCTGTATAAAGCAACCGCTAGATAGAATAACGGCAGTAAACCTCTGTATAAAGCAACCGCTCTATGGGAATATAAATATGCACCTGTAAAAGCAGATAATTGGTTCCTGCAGGAGCTTTCTGTATAACTTTCGTCCTGCATGAAGCTACCGAATACTTGTACATGTAATACCCCGAGTTAGATCTCTTCTTGGTGGTTGCTATGGACTAGTTTTACTCTACTTTCACTTTTGACATTTTTTCACAATGTACACTTTTATTTAAAAATTATGTTTATGTACACAAGACAATATGCTATTTAAAAACTTGTATATTTTATACGAATTAATAAGATATAACAGGAGAAAGTACAAACAGTGCACAAAGGCAATTTTTAAATAACCGTTAACCTAATATATATTCATATATGAAATGACTAATTAGAACTATCTTTATACAGTAGAACCACTCTAATGCGACCACTTAATAAATAAGCATGGTTGTCTTTATAAGCAGGTGGTTGCTTAATGCAGGACAAAAGTAATACAGAAAGCTCTCCTAGGAGCTTTCTGTATTTTTTTCCTGCATTAAGCAACCACCTGCCTCAACCACCCAGAAATATACCTCTTTTAGGTGGTCGCATTAGAGGGGTTTTACTGTAATGGTATATATGGACAACATCCGGATATTAGCTGAATATTAGCCACCGAATATTAGCTGGACGTCGTGATAATTATGACTGAAATACTATTAAAGCGGCGTAAAACCCCCGCATAGGTCACCTGTCTGATATTCGTAGTCTTCTTGAGAGTCAGTAATCATTTGTTGCTAGACAGACAAAAGAACCCATATGTCTAGTGTCCAATTTCTGTTTCAATAACACCAGCATGCATCCCAGATGCTGGCGACCAAAAAAGCATTATCATTATTCGAAAAATAGATATTCACAAAATAGTTAATCACGCCAAAACCCTTTTCTGTTGTGGATCATGTCTGGGTATCAGGGTATTACATCTTCTCCCGCTTTGAAAACAATAATGTCTGCAGAAATTTGGATCGAGTGCAAATTGACTACTTCCGATTCCGTCAATCTTTAGAGAAAATATTGACATATTGTCAAACAGCTTGGATCCTGATGAGACGCCGAGTTACTCGGCGTCTCATCTGGATCCAAGCTGTTTGCAGATGCGTGTTAGACCACAAAATGGCGGAATAAGAGTTAAAAGAGGTTTATAACCGTTGAACTATTTCGCAAAATAGCTCAAATTTTGCACACATTGCGATAATGCCTAGTCTGACATGAAAGAGAACCATTATTAGATTTTGAGGCAATGGTTGCGAATTATGAGATGGTCTTAAGTTATTGCACGGAATCAAATGTGCTGCAACACTGCTCACATGCTTTTGATGACTATCACGTGTTCAAGAAATCAGTAATAGGCTTGTTATTTCATGGCAATCATATTGTTTATTGGAGGCACGGAAGTGCCTGTATTTTTTGTGAGAAACTTAATCGATCTTAAGTTCAGTTCTAAATTTCGTTTAATCCTTTTTCTGGATAGATGCACTTTTTCACGTAGACACAGATCAGACAGTCAATATAGGAACCATATGATCAGGCCATGCTCTGCTTCCTTACGTACTTATATAGAATATGATTAGAGCTCCTGCTACAGAAAAAGAATCATAATTTTGTATAACACAAATCACAAATAAATATTCATTGTTTCATTATTTCTAACATGAATAATCATCAGGCAAAAAGTTAACGGTTGACTAGCAAATATACATGGTGTTTCATAATATCTGTTACCATTTTACAGTCTCATATTTATCAACATTTTCAATATAATTTTTATGTAAAAATGAAAGTCACTCAGTGATAGGAGACAAAACAAAGTTTCATTTGATACCTAACATCTACATGTGTTCGTGAAATGCTAAACTTATTGTCCTTTCATAAAATGTGAGTTTATAGTACATGCTGAAGATGACGTCTTCTACGTAGCAAAACGACGTCTTAAAATTTCTTAAAGATGTTTTTTACGGATCTGCACATGTCTGGCGAAATATTTCTAATTTCGTGTCTGATCGATAGCTTCAACTCTTCTGTGGACGATGGCTAAGGACTGTACACTCACTTGAACATTTAGATAGAAGTGAGCTTTGTCAGAATACTAGGTATTGTCTGCTATTTAGGGCCGATCTTTCATCCAGGTTGCGAAAGCAAGTCAACTGCTAATGTCAAAATCTTTCAAATGTTGCTTGATTGAAATAGTGTATGGCCTCAATTTCAAGTCAAACCTGAGCACCCTGTATACACTGGAAACACTAATTTTGTTAGTTATATCACCCATGACTCGGCATACAGACGTCTGTAGTGTTTCTGCAATAACGGATTCCACCTGCTCCAATTACTCCGACGACCTGACTGCTCTCTGTCTCCCGGCATTATCATGTCTTCTGTCTTTCACCAATCCTGACAATTCTATATACTTGCATTTTATTCAATTCTCATCTTCAGAGTATCGCATTTTGCATTGATCTGATAACTGTGATCTGCGAATAAGTCTCATAATACAGCTTAACTATTTCAGCATACATGTACTTTTCTATGGGCAGAGTAACTTATTTGATGACGTCATAAATGTATACATGTGTGTACAAATTAAAATAATATGACTTTACACGCCTTCTTTAAATCTTATTGTAAAAATCAAACATGTTTTGCCAGTACGGCTAATCAGTGATATACTTATATAATTATATATACAGTAAAACATCTCAATAACGACCACTAAATTACATAAAGTATTTTGTGTTAAAGACAGGTGGATGCTTAAAGCAAGGTGAAAGTAAAACAGAACGCTCCTATAGGAGCGTTCTGCTTTACTTTCACCTTGCTTTAAGCAACCACCTGCCCACAATACCAACTAATTAACACAATTTAGTTGTCGTTATAGAGAGGTTTTATTGTATTGTGTGTTGAAAAGTGTTATTTATACAAGTCACGTATGGGTTTAACCCTTTTCCCACGCATTTGAACGCCTTTGCGAATAGGGAAGACCAAGATCATAGGCTCCTATAGGAGTCTGCTCTGTTTGCTTACGAAATAATATAGATCCGAGTCTACATTTTCTACCTGAGCCACATTGCATTATGTCCATAAGCTATTATAAAAATAATTGATATTAATGATGTCATTATTTCTTACATGAATATTCAACTGGTAAAGGGTTAACTCTTTCGGCGCCAAATTTCTAACTGTCGTCTGTAAACCTCTTTTGTTAAATAATTTGGTAAAATAAGGAAATGGGATAAATAAATACAAATTTCAAAAGAATAAAGCACAGATATAGCAGTACAATTTGAGACAAAAAGTGAAGTCCCTGATCAGACGCCGCCTTTTCAAGGCGGCGTCTGATCTGGTACTGCACTATTTGTCGTGGTACATTTTGACGACATTGGCGGTAAAAAGGGTTGAAGGTAGATACTGGAGTTTGATTTTGTAAAATTTATTAATTCCATGTAAAAACATGCCCGAACCATATACAATATAACCTGTCCTAAATTGCAGTTGATTTATTGAACGTAGCAGTGTTCAAAAGCATATGGTTACTTAATGCAGGGTACAAGTAATGCAGAAACACAGCTATAAAAGCTTTCTACATTGCGTTTGCCCTGCATTAAGCTACCACCTGCATTACAGACGTATAATTAGACCTCTCTCTGTTGACCGCTTATGACAGGTTCAACTGTCAGCATGCTTAACCTATTACCTCATAGGCTATTTTTAGATACAACCTCTTTGAATAAATCTACCGAAAAGGGGCATTAACTAAAGAGAAGGAACATTTTAGAATTTTGTAGTTTGAAACCATTGTGATAAATAGAGCATTTGCTCCTATATAGGAGCAAATGCTCTATTTATCACAATGGTTTCATAAAGTGACTTTTACAGAGGGGTCAAACGTCGTCAATATGAGGGAAAGGGTTAATGTCATAGGGTGAAAACTATAGAGTTATTGAAATAAATAAATTAACCAGCAGTATTGTGTTAATTTTCTTTTGATTACCATTTCTAGATTCGTTTAATAAAGTTGAAGGGACATAACTCAAACTAACATTTTCTACTAACCGGACATGACGTGAATGGCAGCGGAAATATCGAAAATATAAACAGTCGCCATATTTGATTTGCTTAGAAATATAAAACTCTGGATCATTTTAATATTGATACAGGTAACTATATTACCGATTGTTATATTTTAACATCTTATAGATAATGACACTTTCGAGGTTTCAAACATTCTAGTAAAGGTACATGTTCGTTGTTTAAACATATCTTTTTAATTTGTTCGAGAGTTTATCGCTATGCGAAATCCATACTTTAATCATTCTTGTATAATGAGTATGTTTATCATTGTATTTATGTATTAATTTGTGTGTATTCTTATAATTGTTATTTGTTATTTCAGATTATGATTCTCATGATTGTGATAATTGAAATTGTCGTGGAATAAATCCAGCTAAATGAGACAAGAATATTATGTAATTCCTCAATAAATTTCAAACCCACGAATTTATATAGTAGAAACCCCGAAATTAACAATCATTATTACCACACGGAATTCTGTTATAAATTTTCAGGTTTATTGCGCGGGCCCCACCAGGGGCCCGCGCAATTAGTGATGGGGAAATTTGCTTTGGTACTGGAGCCGGAATGTTTTTGTTTTTACCGTTATATAAATCGCAACATCACCACCATCCACATTTTTCCTATCCGGAACAAGATCGTCGTGATCGGTATCACAATATAAATTTTTTTAGCAACACGAAACAATGCCTCTGATTCGTACCAACTATTTACAACTTGCAATTTGGGCAGATGTATTTTGACATGTGCACCACCGTTATAGTAAAGCAGAGGTCAACTTTACCGACTTCCAACATCGCCTAATTCTTTTTGGCCCAGGACCAACTCGCCCCTGTCCAATTCGCCCCTGTCCATGCTACATTTATACCAATCGTTTCAAAACTTCACATTTCTTATTTTTCCCATTTATCTATTAAATACTACTTTCCAGTTTATTGATGCAAAGAGGTAGATATCAAAAATAGCCTATATGGTAATGGGTTTAACCCCTTGCCTCATATAAACGTGTTTTCACGCATTTGCAAACAGAGTAGACCCATATCAGACGGCTCCTAAAGGAGCCATCTGATCAGGGTCCACTCTGTTTGCTAAAATAATTTGATAGATCTGTTTCTTTAGTTTCTAAAATAGCTGTGATGCTCCATCTTCCATATTTCATCATAACTGTTTTGTCCATGAATACTGAGTAGGTATTGAAATTGAGAAAAACATAGAACAGGGACAGGGTTAAACAATAAACACCATGTAAGCAGTAATCTCGTTGAACTTTCATACCAGTTTCTGATAAACACAAGTTGAAAGTCAAACAAAAACATCCACAAGAATTTCCTTGATTCCAAACTGCACTTAATGCCCAGCTGCCAAGTTATGATCACTCGATACAGGTTTTACTGTATAGCTTTCCTTTTACCATGTATATCATGTACACATGTAAATATATCTTATTTTATTGTATGACAGAATTAAACTAAGACAACTTATTATTGTGTGACCTTACTTTCCGAATCGCCTCCACCTATGTAGGAGACACGTTTTGATATACTTGTGCTAAATAAGCTAATTGTTCTTAAGAGGCAAATGCTCAATTTATAACAATGACCGGTTTCATTTAAACACTTCTTATTTTTCCCATTCCTCTAGTAAATGCCCCTTTTCAATTTATTGATGCAAAATTTAACCTATGAGGTAATGGATTAAAACACAATTTAAGGAGTCAAATCATTTGCCTTTCATTCTGGTTGGTGTTAAACGCATGTTTAATGTCAGACCAAAACACCAACAATATTTCCTGCATTTCAATCTGCATTTAATGCCCACGTCTAGTACTTACCAGCTGTTACTGTTCCTAATGTTATAATCACCCAATATAGGTTTTTACTGTATATCTTTTATCTCACTATGTCTACATTACGTACAATTGTAAATATTTCTTACATTATTTTATGACAGAATTAAACGAGACAACTGATCATTATGTGCCCTACGTCACTTTACTTCTTCAAGTATCACTTCGCACCAACATAAGAGTCACGTTTCTAATCAATTGTGATAAATAGAACATTTGCCCCAAAGAAGCAAATGCTCCATTTATCACAATGGTTTCAAATCCACATACTTCTTATTTCCCCCAATCTCTAGTAAATGCCCCTTTTCAGTTTATTTATTGCAAAGATTTAAATTTTAAAAGTAGTTAATTAGGTAATTAGATAAAACACCATGTAAGCAGTCAAACAAATTGCCTTTCATACTAGTTGGTGTTAAACACATGTTGAAAGACATACCAAAACTTCCACAATATTTTCTGCATTTCAACCTGCATTTAATGCCTACTTCCACTTACTTACCAGCTGTCAATTTTACTTAAAGTATGATCACTCAATAAAGGTTTTACTGTATAGCTTTTATTTCACTGTCTACATCATGTACACATGTAAATATCTCTTATGTTATTGTATGACAGATTTAAACTGAGGGAAGTTATTATTGTGTCACCTTACTTTGGGAATAGCCAGTATTGCCATACTGTATGAAGTTTTTATTGCACTTTCTTACATTAAAATACACCCTCTCTAAACAGGACAGATATTTAACAGTAAGTTACACTTTCAAAACAGATGACTGCTTAATGCCAAATAAACAACCCCTGCAGGAACTCCTTTAATCAGCTATCCTGCAATCAGCACTGCACAGTCACTCCTTAAAAAGTATTATAAAAGTATTGTTGCAACTATACGTTCGGTTGCTGATCCTCTTTTTTCAAAACATGTACGCTTTAAAGACGATGATTTGAAAAAAGATAGTGAATGGTTTGATACTGAATGCAGACAGGCTAGGGAAGTGTACCTCCGTGCTTTACACAGTTACAACAGCAAGCCATCGCCGCCTGAAAATAGAATAGTATTATGCGAAAGCAAAATAGCATACAAGAAATTAATTTCTCGTAAGCGTAATAATTTTAATAACATGAACGTTTACGCAATTCTGAGCCGAAAGAGTTTTGAAAGAGCATTTAACACCCCATTGGCTTTTGTCACTGACCGCTCCAAGGCGGTATTTTAATCCCCCTATCGTATGTTTGTTTTGTCTTTGTGCGTCTCCTGATGTTTTTTATAATTATGTACATTTGCTGTTTCCCTGTGTTGCTGTTCGTGCGGTTGTTTGTTCTGTATGTGGTGTTTCCTTCATGACTCATTTTTGTACTTTGGTAACAAGTATTTAAGCATTACTAGTAAATAAGGGTTTTGCTGGTGTTTGGATGGATCCAATAATTGTAAACCCGAAATCATTTTACAAAATACTTAAACAAAGATTAGTGGAAGGTTTGATACAAGGTTGAGATGAGAATATCAATAGTAGCGGTGCACTAGCGACATACAGACATTTTAAAAGCTGTTTCGGATTTGAAGCATATTTAGATACATTGTCATATAAACTTAGATTGTATCTTGCTAGGCTGCGACAATCTTCACATTCATTAAAATAGAAACAGGGAGATACGGCAAAATCAGCATACCAAGAAATGCAAGATATTGTTGTTACTGTGAAACTCGTGATATTGAAGACGAGTTTCATTTTGTTCTTTATGTAGTTCATACTTTGACCTGCGTAAGAAATATATAAACAAGTGTTATTATGCTAGAACAAGTTTTGTAAAGTTTTACACTACAAGCTACTACATGTACAACGACAAAACCGTCAGGAATTAGTTAAACTGGCTCTATATATAAAGTACTAGTATTCCTTTTGCATGAGAAACGCACTTGTTAACGCTTACATGTAAGTCATCTCAAATCTGAATAGACAGCACTTAATGCACAACGTAATTAAATCGATTGTAATTGTAATATACTGTCAATCTGAAAGATCATTTGACCTATGTGACATATTCTATTTATATGTATTTATAACAACAATGTACATGCTTGAACAAGTTGAATAAAGATATGCTCTGTTCTGTTCCTAAAACAATGCTCATTTTCTTGTTTCGTTTACACAGGTTTCATTGTACATAAACGTCATATCTCTCATTATGCACATAGCGCTACTGAGAACATAATGACAGTTTGCCAAAAATTAACTTGTCTCTATTTAGTTCCGTCTCACAATGCAACATCACGTTTGCAGATATTCTGTAATACACTAGTCATCAATTAAAATATGCTTGTTTTTCCTTGTTATAAACACCTAGTCAGTTATTCACATTTGCCTTACAGTTGAACATATTTTAAAAAGAATGACCATTTCCTCAACATAATTGCCTTTAGAGCCCTTTTAACTGTTTGATTGTTACACTTATTTCAGAAAATGAAACATAGCTACAATATAGATCCTGCTTTTATAGCTTTGTATTGTACTTATTTACCAACAATGTGTCCCACCTCGGCCTTTATGTTCTACTGTATTATCAGTTGATTCATTTCAAAGCTCACAACAATTAAAAACACTTAAGTTTGTCTTTTCAAACTATACATCCTTACCTTCAATGTCATAGTAGCAAAAGACTTGACAAAAAACTATACAGTCAGTTTATTTGCTTACTTTGCATTTATCTTATTTCAATGTTTACTAGCACTTCACTCTGCAATAATTACTTTGACATTTACGAGCCATACACGATGTCAAAACTTTCGCAATTATGCCATTAGATGTGTCCAAAACTCCCTACTTCAAACAGACCGTCTGCATTTTGAAAATATCAACAAAAGACAGTTACATCCATATTAAATTCATACAGTTGACAATTTATAATTCTATTACACAATCTTCCCAGTATTTCGTTCCCGCGCTCTCTGTTGCTGCCCCTGCAGCAACTTTTGTACTTGTATATTAATATGTATACCAATATTTGACTATTTGATATTTGATCTCGGCCATAAATCTGGTGAGAATCTCGCAGCAGACTATTATAGGCCATAAGATAGTTTCGCAACATATTTTTCTGCCCTTAATTTATTGCCAAGACAAAAATTAAAGTCAAATTAAATTTTAGCATCACATTTGTGGTGAGCGGTGATCTAGTGGTAACGCGTTTGACTACCAGTCCGGAGGTTCAGGTTCAAATCCCGCCACCCTCCCACCCGCACCTCCTCTCCACCCAGGGGTTAAAATGGGTACCTGTGAGGGTCACTAACCGGTACTGCGGCTGCATATGTTAGCAGTGCTCAATATTGTAGGCGAATGACTCAATGACCTAGAGGAGCTTTCTGCATTACTTTTGTCCTGCATTAAGCAACCACCTGCTTATAAGGACACCCATGTGAATTCATTAAGTGGTCGCATTAGAGGGGTTCTACTGTAACTCCTTATTTCTTCACCGAACCATATGAGATGATTCTAAAAGGTGGTCACAACATAGCGTTTCTTGGGGAAATTGCGATTTTAGTACATGTATTTGAGTACGCGCCTTTATCTGTTGTACTGACTTCTCCAAGTCATGCTCGTCTTCATTCATGGAAACACATGACGTTTTGTTTGTATTTATCCATTCTTGTTTCTCTTTGGTTGTTTGTTCGCACCAATCGATCGATTAAAATTATTAGTCCATGATCATCTGATTCACCGGTTTCATATTTAGACTTCTTTTATAAGTTTAGAAGCAAACTAAACACGAACTGATAATAATGTTTGTACAAATACCTCATGTATAACCAAATGCAGTTACATGATAGCGGAAACTGATTCACATAAAAATATAATAAGACTTAAACCATTTCCTTGTTCTGCGTATATTCCAAATTTTAATACCTACTGAATATTCATGAACAATCTATTTATACTGAAATATAAAGGTTGAACAGTTCATTGACAAACAGAGTAGACCCTGATCAGACGGTCGGTTCCTACAGGATGTGTCTGATCAGAGTCTATTCTGATTGCAAATGCATGAAAAAGCGTTTATACATGTATGAAGGGGAGGGTTAAGGAGTCAGTTATTGATATTCAGATTTTTAGACTAACAGTTTAGATCAACGTGGCAGTAGTATAGTTTTAGTACGATCGTGTGTTTTTGAATACAGTAAAACCTCTCTATAACGGCCACTAAATTACATCAAATATTTTGTGTTAAAGGCAGGTAGCTGCTTAAAGCAAGGTGAAAGTAAAACAGAACGGTCCTATAGGAGCGTTCTGTTTTACTTTCACCTTGCTTTAAGCTGCCACCTGCCCTGAATACCGACTAATTAACACAATTTAGTGGCCGTTATAGAAAGGTTTTACTGTATAACTGACAGTGATTTTGCGACATCAAACTCTGATATCTGCCTCTTTAACTCTTTCGCTGCCAATGCCGTATCTATGGTTACCTATGCATACAGTTTGAATCCAAACGAGAAGCCGGGTAATTGATCGTCTCATCAGGACCCAAATTGTGTGTTACAATAAAACCTCTCTATAACGGCTACTAAAGTGTGTTAATTAGTTGGTATTTAGAGCAGGCGGCTGCTTAAAGCAAGGTAAAAGTAAAACAGAACGCTCCTATAGGAGCGTTCTGTTTTACTTTCACCTTGCTTTAAGCAGCCACCTGCTTTTAACACAACATACTTGATGTAATTTAGTGGCCGTTATTGAGAGGGTTTACTGTACTATGTGGCGATGTGAAAATATGTTTTGAAAGAAAAGCGGAGGAGAACATGAATTAAACAAATAAAAACTGTAGCAAACGACAAACTTTGTAGACATCAATAGTTAGCAGCGAAAGAGCCAACCATTAGAATATGAGAAATGAGTGTACTGACATTGTAAACAGCTCGCTCTGTTGTGAATATTCAGCACTGAAAGGCTTAAACCCTTTCGGCGCCAAAGTTCTAATTGTCGTCTGCAAATCAATCTTGTTAAATCATTCGGTAAAATAAGGAAATGAAATGAATAAATGCAAATTTTAAAGGAATAAAACACAGGTATAGAAATAATATTTGAAATAAAAAGTGAAGTCCCTGATCAGACGCCGCCTTGAAAAGGCGGTGTCTGGTCTGGGACTGCACTCTTTGTCTTGGTGCATTCTTAAAGGGTTAATCATTTATTTCATAAATACACATTTCTAAGCATTTTCAAACCATTTAGGCCCAGATCAGACATCTGTAGTAGCCGTCTGTACAGGCTCTGCTATGTTTGCTTATGGCATAATATAGATAATATGGTTCTGTAGTTTTTGCAACGGCCAAAACGCCCGGAGTTCATGTGTTAATATAACAATTTTATTAATATTTATGATGTCATTTTTTCTTACATGCATATTCATGGAATAAAGGGTTAAGGTCAAATGTCCATACATTAGTTTTTGGAATGCTACAGATTGTTAGGACGATCATACTATGAAGTGTTATTCTAATATAAATACTCAAAATAATACATAGTGGAATATTTGTACTTCATTCTCTTTTTTCTTACATTTTCAGGTCTTTCGGCATCATAACTTTCAATGCCTTTAGTTATCCCCAGTCCGCTGAAACCAGCGTTATAAAACATCGACAGTCTCTGCGGTTAGTGAAAGAAGAGTGTGTGCACAAAATCGGATTTGGGGCAGTTTTAACTACTTCCGATTCGATCAAACGTTTGAGAGACTATTGACCAAGTGTCAAACAGGTTGGATCATGACGAGACTCCGAGTTACTCGACGTTTCATCTGGATTCTAGCTGTTTGCAAAAGCGAATCAGGTCTCACACAGCGGGATAAGGGTTAATTCAATTCAAACAAATCAGCTGTTAAGAAAACGTAATAGCAGAACCAGAAATGAATGTCTTGGTTACTCACGCGTCGTCATTTACATAATCCAAACGTCTGTAATACCATATTGATCACAGCCTTAAGCAAAATCCATTTGTAATTGTTTCTTGCGCAGTACAATGGTAGTTCCGTGTCGTGTAATAACAGGTAGTAGTGTTGAACAGGCTTTGTGAGATATACAAGAGTAAAATATAATACTGAACCCTGTTAACACATTGCCTTCAAATTGACGCATTTTAATGCCTTTGTGGAAGTCATTTTTAAACCATTGTGATAAATATTTTACACATTTATCACATTGGTTTCAAAGGTATACAACTACAAAATGTTTTTTTTTCATTCTAGTAAATATTATTTTCCAGTAGATCTATTCAAAGAGGTTAGGTTTTAAAATATTCTAGGAGGGAATGTGTTAAATTGAAAGAATCCACATTTCCGACTGACATTTTTGAAACCAAGTGTACGATGTAATATATACCAGTACATGTATATCAGAGCAACATATAAAGGTGCAATATAAAAATCGTCATTTATTTTCACCAAACCATCAAAGAGACGGTTCTAAAGAGTGGTCAAAATATAGGGTTTGGTGCAGAAAGGAGTTCTGATTTACGCATATTTTCTGGGTCTCTGTAGTATATGAGGGGCATTCAAATATGAACGCAATTCGTTGTGTTTTGAGAAGTAATAATTTAAACAAACAAAGTCGAAATAATCATCCCAATCCTTCAATATATGCACCAACATGTGAAATACAAAGTTTCAGTCTTTAAATCCAAGTCTTAAAGGCATTTTCATAAACTTTTCGAGGTATACTGTTCAGACACTGAACAATGACCGAGCAGAGATTTTGTGCGCGTTTGATATTTTCTTCCGCCTTGTCTAAGCCTTGGAAACTGGAAACTGTCACAAGGGGCAAGGTCTTGCGCATAAGGAGAGTGAGGAAGCTCGACAACCTTTTCGTGTTTCAGAACATAACGTACAATGGAGGCCTTGTGTGAAGAAGCATTGTCATGCTATAGCCTAGCACTACGGGGATCAGTTTCTGGTCGACGTTTTATGAAATGTTTCTTCAATTTGTGAAGGACATTGCCTTTGTTAAACTTGCAATTTACGCATTTCCCCTTTGGTACGACATTTTGAATGACAGAATCTTGATTAAATGACATACGCAACCTTTTTGATGCGCTCATTTTGCGTTTTGTTATGCAAGGTTTTTGTCTCCCTTTGGTTAACCATATCTTATTCTGCATCTTTCGCTTGAGCTCATAAAAGCGAACCCACGCACTATCGCCGGTGATGAAATTTGCAAGATTGATTGTTGTATTTTGGGAACAGTTTTAAAAATTGTTTGGTCCTTTTACATTTTCTATTCTTTTGTAAGCAGATGGGATATTAATCTGTCACTTAACCTCCCCATTTTAAATCTCGCTTGAGAATGGTATGAGCAGCCCCTATCGAGATGCCTACGCATCGAGCTATTTGCCTGGATGCAATCTAGCATTGGTATCAACTATTTCCTATACCTTTTTCTTTTTTACCTTTATCAGTCTTTTTTGGCGACGTTGCAGGTTTTGGACGGAGCGTGCGAGGCGCATATTTTAATGAAACTACCACACCTTTAAATTTCTTACACCATCGAATGATTGGTTAATAAGATAATTCCTTACTCTCATAAACATGACATATTTCATTGAATATATTCTTTTCCTCTTTGCCAAGAATACAGCGGTTCTTTATATATGTATACACCGTATTTAGTCATCGAAATGAGACATTCCACCAATCATTTTAGTTTTAGTGTAGACGAGTAGGCAGTGTTAATCGAGCTATTGCCACAGGTAGCCAGAACGGATTTAACCCCTTTCCCTGTTCAATATTCAGTTAAGAAATAATGGCATCATGAATATATATTAGCTGCAATTTTATAATGTAAACTTTTCGAGATTTGTTTTTGCTTTGTCACCAGGTGTATTAATCAAATTTTATCACGTCAAAAGCAAACAGAGCAGACCCTGATCAGACGACTCCTATAGGAGCAAATGCGTGAAGGAAAGGGTTAAATGTGTGACATCAATTGTGACATGTGTGACATCAATGCCTCTATGCGATACATGACAATAGTTCGTGAAAAACATGGTACAGTAAAACCTCTCTTAACCGGCAGTTAAATTTAGTATGAATATCGGTCTTGGAGACAGGTGGCAGCTTAATGCAGGGTGAAAGTCATGCAGAAAGCTCCTATAGGAGCTTTCTGCATGACTTTCACCCTGCATTAAGCAGCCACCTGCCTAAAAGTATCTAAATTATTATCTACTAGAATTCCGGTTAAGAGAGGTTTTACTGTATAAAGCAAGGGTTTTTAGCCTAGTTGTACTCATATTTGAAAGCCCCTCGTACATTAAACAAGAATTACTTCTTCCAATAGAGCTTGACTCACTGGGGTGCATTTAGTTTTCGCTAGTGTTACTGATTTAACTAATTAACTAGACAAAATGAAAATACAAATCAATTAACCCTTACAGTGCAGGACACACGTCACTAATGTCCTTTGCAAGCAGTGAATACCCGGGTGAGAAGGCTCCTAGAGGAACCTAGAGGAACCCTATCATCAGGGTATGCACTGTTTGTCATGTTACACTTGTCTCAAGACAAACCTCTAAATATTAACCATAAGCTTGACCCGTTTGACTTTTGGAATAGTCCATTTGAAACTTCAGCGTTGTAGTGGTTAATGACAGTATTAGGGACACGTTCATATATCTTGTTGCTGTTTTTTTACCCGTTCGTAACCATTAATGTGCCATTAATGTGCGGTGACGGAGAATATAACATCTTGGCAAATAGTGTAGACCCAGCTCAAAGGGCTCCTGTGGGAGGCGTTGGATCAGGGCCTTCGCTGTTTATCAAAACAATCATTTTTTTTGTCGGTGACTAACATTGAAACAACGTTTTGTTTAATTAACATTCAGAAAAGGAGGATTCAGTTTTAATCTTCTCCTTTATATAATTGCCTTTTCACCCGGTTCTACATTTTCTTTTGTTCATGTTCATTATAAACATGTTCATTATAAACAGCTAATAAATATTCATGATGCCAATATTTCTTACATAAATATTGAACAGGGAAAGGTTTAGCAATTCAACAGAATATTGGTTAAACCCATTTGTTAAGGGTTACGCTGAACACGTGCTGCGAGCGTGATTCTCCTATTTAGCAATATTCGTGTGTATTGTAATGAGTTGGTTTGATATTCATTCTTATTTTGTTGCAACTCATTAGAATCGCCCCATCGATGCGTTTCTAATGCGTTGTAGAAAGATAGAGTTTGGCTGATAAATTTTGAAAAATGTTTTATTTACACTTTCTAAATACGCTTCCTATATGTATACAACACAGGGCTGTAACTTGCTACGAACATATTCATAATTTACAATCCAAATTCGCCCACAGCAACAAATAAATCTAGCATGCCAAGTTATTGTTCAATAAATTTTAGATATGATTAAAGATCGTCAAATACATGGAGTTATAAAACTTAACAGCATGCGCGTAGGAGGTTAACCCTTAACCTGCCGATCACGACCTAACCCTCATTTGCAAACAGCTTGGATCCAGATGAGACGTCGAGTAACTCGGCGTCTCATCAGGATCCAAGCTGTTTGACACTCGATCAGTAGTTTCTCAAATGGTTGAATGTATAAATTATGCAAATCTTGCTTCATATCAGAGAATGAGCAGACATTGTTTTCGACAGGATAAGGGTTGAAACAATTATACGTGAATATTAATTATTTACTTCTTTCACTCGTTTCGGATTCTTTGTTAGGGCAAGGGTTGGGTGAGAGTACAGCTGCATTGTAAATCACATCATTGGTTTAGTACAAATATACATGCACCATGATAAACCTCAGAAATCAAACATACACTATGCAAACAGTGCAAACCCAGATCGAACTGCTCCTGAAGGAGCAGTTTGATCATGATCTTCACAACGTGCGAATTTATAGTCTAATTTAGAGTCATAAATATTGTGCCCAGATTGAATTATTCAGCTTTACAAATGCATGGAGAAAGACGATTGGTTATCAAAATACTTAGGATTATAAGGGTAATCGTCCTGGTCCCAAGGTTATAAAACGTTTTACTTGAGACTGAAATCATTCTTAAAGACGATTTCGGTAGTAAGTTCTGCGCAGCTTTTTGCGCAGAATACTCTATACAAAGGAAACACGCGCACCGATATTCTGGATAACGCAAATTTCGGACGACTGATTTCGGCCAGCATTTATAAACATTTAATCATGTCTCAATGTGATCGGTTGATGTCCGTCGTCCGTCGGCGTGCGTCGTCCGTCGTCGGTAGTCAAAATCTGAACCTTTAAAAATCTTCTCTTCTGAATCTACAGGGTTCTCAGCTTTCATTTTTGATAATAGCATCATCTATATGTTCTCTACAAAGAATATACAAATTATGCCCCTGTGGTAAAAATTGGCCCTACCCCAGGGGTGCCTTGTTTTCTATAGAAACATATAATAAAGCTTTGAAAATCTTCTCCTCTGAAACTGGAAGGTTCTCAGCTTTTATTTTTGGCACATAGCATCATGTCCAGGTCCTCTACACAAGTTATATAAATTAGGCCCAAGGGGGTCAAAATTGGCCCGCCCTAGGGGTGACCAGTTTCTATAGAAACATTTAGTGAAACATTTGAAAATCTCCTCCTCTAATTGTCCGGTGAGCGATATCATGGTCATCATGGTCCTCTTGTTTTAGATATGGTCTCTGTTTCAGCTGTTTTGGTAGGGGTTGCCTAATGATTATTACCATCAAATTATTCTGGAATCAGACCATTGGTATTGGAGAAGAGGATAGTTTGCGATGTTTTCTATATCTATAAGGAAAACAGGGTTGCCCCGAGCAGCCATGTTTTTTAGATGGTTTTAATTATTTTGGTAGATAGTCACCTAATGATTACTCCTATCAAATTATTTTTGAAACTGACCATCGGTTTTAATTTGGAGAAGAGATTTATAGATTTGTCTTTTGGTTGCCATGGCAACCAGAGATCTACATGATTCCAACTCATTTTAGCTATTTTGGTAGGGAGTTACCTATTGAATACTCTCACTAAATTATATTGAAATCAGACCATTAGTTTTGGAGGAAAGGTTTGAAGGGTTTGCTATGTTATCTATGTATATATATATGAGGAAAACAGGCCCCGCCCCCTAGCGGCCATCTTGTTTTAGATATTGTCATGGTTTTAGCTATTTCAGTAAAAAGTCACCTAATGATTATTTCCATAAAATTATTTTTAAATCTGACCATTGGTTTTGGAGAAGAAGAGATTTAAAGATTTTTCTTTTTTGTTGCCATGGCAACCAGAGTTCTACATGGAGCCAAACCATTTTACCTACTTTGACAGAGAATCACCCAATGACCATCCTTGGAAAGTTTCATTACATTTGACGTTATAATTTTAATGGAGATGTCGTTTGAATTAAAAAGCTGATGACAGACGATGCCGGACGACGGACACAGGGTGGTCCCAATAGTTCAATTTGGCACTTAGTGCCAGGTTAGCAAACAAGAGCTGTCACAGGACAGCGCGCTCGACTATTCTCAGAATTGTTAGTGTAAAAATGCTTGATAGTGGACTAAAATAGTGTCCAATGATACTAGAAGCAAGTAATCAGTCTTAGTAAAATATCTTTAATAGTATTCAGGGTGTAGGATCTCTTTGAACTCTTTAATGAAAGAGAAAACCTTAAGTAAAAAAGGGCAATACTTTCTGTTAAAATGCTTGACAGAGTAATATAATATTGCCTACATGTAAAGCTTGAGGTGGTGAACAAGTGTTCCAAGTTTCAAAGCTTTATCTCAAAGGGTTATGTAAATAAGTGGACTTTAACAAAAACCTTAACCAAAAGTTCTAAGTTAAAAAGGGCCATAATTCTGTCAAAATGCTTGACAGAGCTATGTACTCTTGTCTACAGATGAAGATTAAGATGATGAACAAGTGTTCCATGTTTCAAAGCTTTATTCCAAAGGTAAGAGGCAAAAAGTGGACTTGAACAAAAACCTTAACCAAAAGCTCTAAGTTAAAAAGGGTCATAATTCTGTAAAAATGTTTGACAGAGTTATGTACTCTTACCTACAGATAAAGTTTGTGATGGTGAACAAGTGTTCCAAGTTTTAAAGCTTTATCTCAAAGTGTTATGTAAATAAGTGGACTTTAACAAAAACCTTAACCAAAAGCTCTAAGTTAAAAAGGGCCATAATTCTGTCACAATGCTTGACAGAGTTATGTACCATTGCCTACAGATGAAGTTTGTGATGGTTAATAAGTGTTCCATGTTTTAAAGCTTTATCTCAAAGGGTTATGTAAATAAGTGGACTTTAACAAAAACCTTAACCAAAAGTTCTAAGTTAAAAAGGGCCATAATTCTGTCAAAATGCTTGACAGAGTTATGTACTTTTGCCTACAGATGAAGATTGTAGTGGTGAACAAGTGTTCCAAGTTTCAAAGCTTTATTCCAAAGGTAAGAGGCAAAAAGTGGACTTGAACAAAAACCTTAACCAAAAATTTTAAGTTAAAAAGGGCCATAATTCTGTCAAAATGCTTGACAGAGTTATGTACCCTTATCTACAGATGAGGCTTGTGGTGGTGAACAAGTGTTCCTAGTTTCAAAGCTTTATTCCAAAGGTTAGAGGCAAAAAGTGGACTTTAACATAAACCTTAACCAAGGTGTGACGCGGACGCGGACGCCGACGCCGACGCCGACGCCGGGGCGAGTAGGATAGCTCCACTATTCTTCGAATAGTCGAGCTAAAAACGAAGTCTGTAACCCATATATTTCTTTTTGATTTCATGTTAAGGATACTATAATGCACAAAATGTGAAATTTTGAAAACAATTCTTGGATAAGTTTCTTAGATATTTACGAAAATATCACTGATGCCATAATTTTTGTACTGTCGCATATGTAAAAGACAGGATACACCCTTATGTTGATTTCATGCTAATTACTCAAAAATAAAGTCTGTAACCCCTTTTTTTCGATTTTTATTTGAATTCAGCATACTTTGAGCAACAACATATACAAAATTTTAAAAAAATCTTGGAAGGAAACAAACTGTAGAAATCGTCCTTAAGCACCTGATTGGTCAGATTCTGAGCTTGATATATAGGAAAACCTTACATGAGGCAGATTGGCTCAGAGCTATCCACCAATATTCCGATACAGGGCCAACAATGTATACGCCAAACTCCTCACATTGATCTCCCTTGTCACTACGTGCGGTCATCACTGCCACCACATGTTTTTTGGCACTTGCGCCTTAATTTCGATAAAATAATACAAATTGTAATCGCTGTCAGTAAATATCTACAAAATGTATGCCAAAAAAGACCTACCAGCTACTCTGACCCAAACCATCCATTCTGCATAAAAAATGCCCCCACAATGTTACATTTTCTTCACCGCATGTCCTTTTGTTTATGCAGATTTCTACTCATAAAAATATCTCGTCAATCAACAACTATAGTCATCTGAATCCAGCACAGCACAACCATATTTCAAATATGCTATACTCAACTGATCGCGAAAATCTTCCTCCGGTTCCAACACATTTTATGCAGCAGTTCGTACTGAATCTTTTGTCCATTTCAATAAACTTTTTCACTGAACTTGATGATCGGGATTTTTTCTCTCGGTGGAAATGTCCATGTCCATGTGTATACAACACTGACGAAGGGCTTAAAATACCAAAACGAAGGCGCATTTTAAATCCCATTGACAGTGAGTGTCAGACGTGTAGGCCAACTGTATGTGGGTCTTCATTTAAATGGCGCGCTTTACACAGATACATGTTGTGTACAATGACGTCATAATGTGACGTGTTTGTAACTTTGTATGTCAAAACTGTAACTCAAAATTTATTTTGACGTGTTTCTGTAGGTTTTTGTATCATAAACTATCACAGTTAAATTGAATACCAGAGAGGTCTAAATTAGATCCTGGTTGATATGACAGTAAGTCAAAAAACAGTTGGAAATTTTGGACCTACTTTGTCCCAGTTACCTAGCGAACCTAATAACACCTTTCATTCATCATTTCTATATGTAAGGAGAATTTATAACAATCAACGTTACTGCTGAAATATTGGCTGAAAAAACATCTGTGTTTGTTATGTTATAAATAGGATCATGATTATTGGATTTATTAAATTCGTCTTTTTCAAACGGTAAAAAACGCTAAAGCTCGTTTTTTATCGTTTTAAAAAGACTCATTTAATAAATCCAATAATGAAGAACACTCATGTAAGATCCTCTATATATTTTAATACGCCGCCATTTTGTTCCCGTTGTATCGGGGTATAACAACACAGATACAACGGGAACAAAATGGCGATATCTAGCTAACACAGATAGAGGAAGATCCCAGAGGTTTGTTCTTGCTTGTGACAAAGACCATCGTTCCGTGCACAGAAGAGCACCGGGTTAGAACATTCGACCTACCACAAGTCAGCGGGAGAGCCATTTTGAAGCATATGCTTTTCTCATGGTTTTTTAATTTGTGGTGTGAAAGTAAGAAACTTTAATTGCGGGAGCGTTGATACGTGTGCATAAAAAATCTGAATTCTCAGCTGACACCGACTTCAATTAGTATATTAATGGTATAACAGATTTATAATTATATCGTTTAGTGTACCGATGATGCTCAAATATTCTGATATAATGAAAGCTTATGAATACCTTATATTCGATGAATGACTTTTGCTTCACATTTACCTAAATATTAACCTACTTATGCCTAGTAATGGGCGTTGAACTATTTGCTTTATTGATATTAATGTAAGAAATAATTACATTGTGGATTTTAATTACATCATTGTTATAAGTGCATGTGAACACAAGAAAGTGTGGTGATGGAAGAAGTTGTAGTATATCTACCAGATGTATATCATTCCCTAAGCAAACAAATTACATAAATACAGTGCTCCCTCTCTACAACGACCCTCTCAATAACGATTCCCTCCGTACAGCAACGCATGTCACTGTTTCCGAAACAACAAGGCTCCAGAATTAACTTTTTTCCATCGTATTTTTTTTATGCCTCCATCAAACCATATGTTGTGACCACTCTTTAGAATCGTCACTTTGTGACGATTCTAAAGAGTGGTCACAACATAGGGTTTGATGGAGGCATAACGGTTTTAGTTCTCGAAATACACCTTATCTGGGGATATGCAAACAAGCTAATTATGTTTGATTTTCCCTCCCTATAACGACTCCCTCTGAACAACACATACAATCTTCGTATCCCAAAGGGTGTCGTTGTAGAGAGGGAGCATTGTACAGATCAAGGTGTGTACCCAAATACTAAAATCGTCAGTTCTCCACCAAACCCTATACAGTGCCCACTCTTTACAATCGTCTCGAAGAGACGATTCTAAAGAGTGATCACAGCATAGGGTTTGGTGGAGAAATAAAGCAGCTATTGTTGGATTTTGTTTTAATTTTACGCATCTTATCTGGTCCTCTGAATTGTGTCTATTTTGAGTTATGGAAATCCATTTTGGACTTTTAAATGGGCGAACCTCTATCGTGCTGACGTGCGTTTCAAATAGTTTGGCCCCAGATGAGAAGCCGTATTCTCGCCGTCTAATCAGGATCAAAACTACTTGACACTCCATCAAACATTTCTAAAAATCTTGATCGAATCGGAAATAAATAAAAAATAGTGCATTAGAATAGAAAGTGTGCAGACAACCTATTTTTCAGAAACCTACGTGTTGAGAACGGTGTGTCTACGTGATGCATCAACCGTTACCCAGCTGTGATAAACATAATGTCTGCTCAAATGTGGACCTGGTGCAATATTGACTATGTACTTAAGATTCGATCAAGCTTTTGAGATACTATTTATCTAGTGTCAAACAGCTTTGATCTGGATGAGACGCCGAGTTACTCGGCGTTTCATCCGTATCCAAGCTGTTTGCAAATAGATCGTCAGGTCACAGATAGGGGATAAGGGCTAAGGCAGCAAGATAATGCTGCTTAACTTTACTACTTTCCTACTCACGATTTGACAACGTCACGTGACTTCTCCTCAATGTGAGCAAATCAGATAATTTGCCTGTCATATTGAACAATCTGTCTCTTGAATGATGAGATAAAATGATAACAAGCAATAATTGGTGTACCCTGTCAAATTTGATGACCCGTTATTCCGCTCAGGACGCCACTAAATCGTCAGCAGAATGAAGAAAGATGGGCTATAATGAGAGTGAGTGGCGTGTTATTTATAACATTCACGTGAATTTGTATCCTGCTGAAAAAGGAGTCTAAATAAATTGCGATAATTTGCTTTTTACTGCATGCTTTCCAATTGCTCACGCGTTTGAAAACTTATGTCAGAGCATGAAACAGGCTTGGCCATGATCAGACACCAAACTATTAATCTTGTTTGAAGTTGTCTGCGAAGAGAAATCAGGAAGCGATCGGCAGGATAAAGATCACCTTACCATTGTTCACCCTTGTAACCATTTTCCCGAGAGAGACGCCTTTGCAAACAGAGTATACACCTTTTAACGCCTTTACAAACTGAACATACCCTGTAGGAGCCGTCTGATCAGGGTCTGCTTTGTTTGCTTATGAATTTACATAATCTAATTCTACACTTTGTGCCATGACAAAACATTCCCTTGTTCGTGATGACATTATGTAAACTAAGCTGATTGATTGTGTATAGGTTATATAGTCGCGCGACCGATTTATTTTCCACGTAAACGCTAAATAGTGAAATCTCGAATTCTAAGTGAATTAAGAATGCATGTCTCGATAAATCTCGAACTCTTATGAATTAAATCGAGCATATTTTTGAATATCCAGCTAAATGATTGGTCGAAAATCTTCGCCAAACTCTAGCTATTACTTATGCGACAACCGTGGTACACCCGAGACGCGCTAAAATTTTCAGAGAATAGAAATGGAAGGTGAAGAGACTTATTAAGTGAAGGACTCTGATTTATTGTAATTGCTAGATGGACTTCTTGACGCAGAACCATTTCTATCCTACATGTAACACGAGTTTACGGCGACTCAAGTTTTAAATATCAACACACAACAACTGCTTCAGAATTCCACTAATAAAACGTGATTCCAAATGAATATATATAATTTTCATAAATACACACGGCTATAATTATATCGTTTAAAGTATGTCATTGATGTTAACCATTTCCTCCATAATTACGCCTTTCTACATCTTTGCAAAAAAACAGAATAGACTCAGATCAGACGGCTCCTATAAGATCCCTTTGATTAGGATCTTCTATGTTTGCCTATGATATACTATAGATATGATTCTACATATTTTGCCATGGCCAAACATTCCTGTGTCCATGTGCCAGGAAAATATTCATGGAGTATATGGTTACATGTAAATGCATTCGCAATGTTTCTCCCCGCCAACAAAACCTGACAGCAACTTTATCCCTCTGATTCAAGTGGAAACGCCTGTCTGCAAGTTAGCACAAACTCCCAAATTCCCCTTAAAAATACTCACAGGTTCGTTAGTAATTCACGCCACTGAGAGTGTCAGAAGTGTTAGAAAAAGGACGGCAAAATGATCATTAACGTTTAAAAGTTAGTTTGTATTTTGTATTCAGCGTGTTGATTCCGTAAAATAATTGATAAGTAAAATCACAGTTTAGTGATTAGGTGATAAAAAATGTGTCATTGGTTGCCCCCCTCCCCCCCTTTAAAATCTCGGATCCACTTCAGTTGCTGTAAAACTTTCCGGACTTTCGAGGTGTCACTGTAATTTGATTTCTCCAACTCGTGTTGTGTTCATCGACGGCCGAGCCACTGTTACAAAACGCCTATTTTGAGATATTCCTAGATCAACTGGCCCTGGGCGCATGCTCTAAATAAGTGCAATCAACTTACTTGCTAAATCGTCACTTACTAAATAAGTAGTCGATTAACAGCTGATTTACTAAAATAAATCACCCAGAGAATTTGAAAAATACTGCAACGCCATTGGACAACATATACGTTCAACCACCAACATAGGTTCGTGTATTTCGGCGTATCATGATGATCGAGACTGTTCTGATAATGTTAAGTCATATCAAAACCATTGGACCAGTGCTGATGTAGGCGATAATCATAACGGATGGAATTTATTTGGAGGCTAAAGGTATAACGTCATGTTTCAGGTTTGAAAAGATAGCACGATACAATATATAGAGGATCTATTGCGAGTTGTCTTTTAAGATCACATGTTCCTAAACGAGCCTTAGAAAATGTCATTAAGCGAGCCATGGCGAGCTTAATAACATTTTCTTGGTAAGTTTAGGAACATGTGATCTTAAAAGACAACGAGCATCAGATTATTTTTCTCACATAACAAAAAAACTGTATTTTCGCCGTTTAAATGACATGTAAACATCGGTTTCCATGGTTTGACGTCATATATGACGTATGACGTCATCTATGTTTTAAAGTGATCTTACACGTGTTACAGATCAGGGAATCTTAACCCGTTGTTTTAACTCGGAGATAAGAGAAAGTATTTGAGAAAGAATAGTTTTAAATAACAGAATCTATCTTTACCTCAAAGATACCACTTTGAAGGTTTGTGCAGAGAGAGTAGACCAAGATCCTGCAGAAACCGTCAAACTATGATATGCTCTGCATGCATTTGCTGACGGAATGTTTCCCAAATTGTAAAGCTGCCATTATTACAAGCTATTCAATGAATATTCATGAAGTGATAAATTCTTGCATAATTAGTCATGACGTAAATGAGTAATATATACTTGAACAAAAAAACCCAACAACAATAAGGTTGTTCCAGTGGACATGCATACGAAATATAAAATGTACTAGATAGCAGCCATTTGTAAACATATAGTCAGCTATTTGCTTATCTAGTTTACACAAACTGTAGATAACGTGCTTACTGGTCTATCAAAATACAGTAGAACCTGTTTTAAACAGTCATCAAAAAGAGGTCTGTGGGGCAGGTGGTAGCTTAATACATGTCCAAAATAATGCAGAAAGCTCCTATAGAAGCTCTCTGTATTACCTTTGCTCTGCATTAAGCAACCACTTGTTTTTTAACCCTTTACCCAATAACCTATTTCTAGTTTTGAAGACAGATGACCACTTAAAGCAGGTTGAAAGTAAAGCAGAATGCGCCTTAATGCGCATTCTGCTTTACTTTCAGCCTGCTTTAAGCTACCACCTACTAGGATATAGAAAATATTTATTATGCAATATGTCCATGACTGTATGAATTTGAACTATTTTCTTCAGCGGAGGAATAAATCAAACACGCTAAAAGCCGCTTCTATCAGGTAAAGGGTTAAGGGTCATACTTATGATCACTTAGGACAGATTCTACTGTAGAGTATTTCTCCGCCAAAACTATTTTGCTGCAACTCATTAGAATCGCCTCTTCGATGAGTTGCAGCAATATTGACTTGGGCTGAGAAATATTCAAACATATTTTAATGAGATTTTCTAAATGCGATTCTTATCTATAACTGTGTATAATGTATAATATACAGTCTTGTCTACAGCTCTGAATAATAGATAGCAGAACTCTAAAACAACCACTTAACGTACAATATAACCCCTCTAATGCGACCACTTAATGAATAAACATGACTGTCTTTATAAGCAGGTGGTTACTGAATGCAGGGCAAAAATAATGCAGAAAGCTCCTCCAGGAGCTTTCTGCATTACTTTTGTCCTGCATTAAGCTACCACCTGCATCTATCTACCATAATTATACCTCTTTTAGGTGGTCGCAATAGCGGGGTTTTACTGTATATGCATTGGTATCTTTAAAGGCCGGTAGTTACTTAATACAGGACGAAACTAATGCAGAAAGCTCCTACAGGTGCATTAAGCTTCCATCTGACTTTAAGACCCAGCAATGAGCCTCTTGTGTTATAGACGCTTTAGAGATGTTTTATTCTTTGTAACAGCAGGTCTTTTAGTGTCATTTATTTTGTCAGCATAGCTAACTCGTTGATCGAATGTCGCATAAGATACCTAGCCGGAGACACTAACCACTACGGAATCAGATCAGAGAGACAAGACGTATTGATCTCAAGGCTAATCTCCCTGAGCATCTTGCATGTTATTTCAGTAAGGCAAATTATCTGGCCCATTCTTTTATGCAATTTATTGTCTTCGCTAGTTTGCAGCTTTCTTAAATTTGTCAGTATTGGAATGTGGTTGCAAACAGCAAAAAGGTTTGGAAACAAAATACGATAGAACAGCCATGTTTCCTTTTTTATAATGGAGCTACTTAATGGATGAAAATATCAAACCATACAGTAGAACCCCTCTAATGCGACCACTTAAGGAATGACCACATCTGTCTTTATAAGCAGGTGGTTGCTTAATGCAGGACGAAAGTAATGCAGAAAGCTCCTATTTGCCACCCAGAATTATGCATCTTTGTTGGTGGTCGTATTAGAGGGGTTTTACTTATTCTGCCACCCGCGACCAAATTCGCATTTACAAACAGCTTTGATCCCGATGGGACGCTGAGTAATATGGAGTATCATCAGGATTAAAGCTGTTGGACACTCGGTCAATATTTTCTCAAAAGTTTGATCGAATCGGAAGTAGTCAAATTTGCGTCAGATTCAAATTGGAGCGGACATTATTTTTTCACAGTGGGGTAAGTGTTAACGCATTCCCTCATATTGACGATTTTGCCGACTCTGTAGAAGTCACTTTGTGAAACCATTGTGATAAATAGAGCATTTGCTCCTCCTATAGCAAATGCTCTATTTACCACAATGGTTTCAAACTACAAAATTCTAAAAGTTTCATTTTCTCTAGTTGATGCTCCTTTTCGGTAGATTTATTTAAAGGTTGTATATAAAATAGCCTATGAGGTAATAGGTTAAGCTGTTATGGGATATTCGTCCATCTATCCACCTCCTGTCATAAATACAGCTGAACTTCGATATCTCGAAGTTCAAATGACTATACAAATTAGTTGTACGAGATGTTCGAGTTATCCGATTTCTAATCTGAACAATTTCTCAAGTTTCCATAGTTTAATGCAAGTTTAAAGTAATGCTGAAAGCTCATTCAGGAGCTTTCAGCATTACTTTAGACTTGCATTAAGCTGTCACATGTGTTTCTAAATATGAATAGTGATATCTTTCAGGGGAATTCTATATTGTAAATTTTGGAAGGACCGAACTTTTAGTTCACGTTATCCCGAAGTTCGAATTATCCGAGTTCGAGATATCGAAGTTCAACTGAAGAAATTCACTTCTCTCGAGTGGCTGTTGCAGAGGGACATTGCTGTGCCTGATATGATTTCTTTCTCACACCATCATTTTATCAACGCTGAATTTTCACCGTGGATTAGCCCATCATTTTTCATTGATAGAGTTCTATATTATGAAAAGTTAAACGTTGCGAGATAAATTTGAATGCCAAACAGCGCAGGTCCTGATCAGAGAGCTCCCTCTAAGAGTCCTCAGATTTGGGTATGCACTGTTTGCAAATGACACAGCACTCGAATCTCTCATTCACAAGCACAGCGCAGCAAAACATTTTCTATCACTGATTATGTCTGCCTGTGAAGAGATTAATACAGATAAAATTCGCAAAGTAGCAAGAACTTTGAACAAAGGAAATTCACTTTTGGTCTTAATCAAATATTGGATATTTTGGATATGATTATGAACAAGAGAATAGTTTAACATTAGTCCTTACCCTGTACACGTAGCTTTGATCCTGGTTAGCCATAGAGTGACACGGCATCTGATCAGAAACAAATCAGTCACATAGTCAATCAATAGTTTCTAAAAGGATGGATGTAAAGTAACGATGTATTATAAATTAAATCTGCATTACCAACCTCTATTGATATAAACTATGTACATGTACCAGGAATAAGCATATGAAGCATATACATGTACGTTTTACCATATGACTGGGACATACTGTGTACCAGCATTGAGCACATATACAATGTACCATGTGACGTGAGTTAGCATATACCATACAACAGAAAATGAGCACATGTTACATATAACATATATGATGTACCATGTGGCGTGAGGCACCAGGCACCAGAAAATGAGCACATGTTACATATAACATATATGATGTACCATGTGGCGTGAGGCACCAGGCACCAGAAAATGAGCACATGTTACATATAACATATATGATGTACCATGTGGCGTGAGGCACCAGAAAATGAGCACATGTTTCATATAACATATATGATGTACCATGTGACGTGATGTAGCATATACCGTGTCCCAGAAAATGGGCACATGTAACATATACGGTGTTCCATGTGACGGGAGGTAGCATAGACCGTGTACCTTGAACTCATACAGTTCTAAATGGAAAAGTAGTAAAGTCGAGCAGGAAAAGCCACACACAAAACGCCACCATCACCAAAACACCGACAGAAAGCAATTTATACAGCAATTTATACACATACACACACACATACAGGAGAAAGTCACATACAAGACGCAATCACCGCCAACACATCGATATACAGCATGTCACACACACACAACCAAACACACGCAAACACACAAGAAGAACACAGAAAACACAAACAAATACACACGCACCAGAGACAAACATGCACAAAACACAAGCACAAAGACACAAGACAAACAAAGGTAAGGATGACAAAGAGAGAACCGCCTCGGCACGGTCACTTGATGGGTCAACGAAAATGGTGTTATATACACAATTCAATATTGACCATGGTTTTAAGTTAATAGTCTCTACAATGCACGCATGTTTTCAATCACAAAAATAATAAAACAAAGTATTGGTTATGTCCAGTATTTCTTACGAAGATTGGCAATTTTAATTTATATAGAGAACAGACCCATAATGCAAAATAGATCGTTTTCGTCGATTCTTATATTTTTGTTTCTCTACAAAATAATATTGTCCAATTTCAGACAGTAACGAAACTAAAACGCAACCCAAATAAATACTTATTTGTCGCCAAATAACATCGAGGTCATCGGTATTACACATGCCAGTTATGTCTTCTTTAGCGTTTATGCGGTCGGGTTTCTCGCATGGAAGCAGTCAATTTTGTACTAATGTCAGAATAAAGAATATCTTATTCCCACATATTGACGCCTTTTGACCCACACCCTCATATTTGGGCCTTTGGCCCATACCTTTATATTGAAGCCTTTTAACACATTCGCTCACATGAACGCTTTTTGACCCTTCCCTCATATTGAAGCCTTTTGACCAATTCCATCATACTGACCCCTTTTGACCCTTACCCTCATATTGATGCCGTTTGACCCAAGTCCTCACATTGACGCCTTTAGACACAACCCCTCATATTGACGCCGTTTGACCCATTCCCTCATATTGTCGCCAAACCCTCAAAATGGCGCATTTTGACCCATTCTCTCATATTGACAACTTTTGACCCATACCGGCATATGGACGCCTTTTGCTGCAAACCCTCATATCAACACTCCTATCGTGCTTATCGCTACCTTGTTCGAAATTGAAAACAGCTTGGATCCAGATGAGACACCACGCAACCCGATATATTACCAGGATCTAAGTTGGCTGACGCCTTTTGACCGAAACCATAATATTGACGCATTTTGACCCAAACCCTCATATTGATGATAGTTTACTAAAACCCTCATATTGATGCCCTTTGACCCATTCCCTCATACTGACGCCTGTTGACCCAAACCCTCATGTTGATGCCTTTTACCCCAAACCCTCATACTGATGCCTTTTGACCCATTCCGTCATACTGACGTCTTTTGACGTCTCTGTAAAAGTAACGTTTTGAAACCATTGTGATAAATAGAACATTTGATCAATAGGAGCAAATGCTCTATTTATCACAATGGTTTAAAATCAACTTAATTCTACTTGTCCTTTTCTCTAGTAAATGCTCCTTTTCAGAAGATCTATTCTACTAGGTTTGATCTAAAATTAGCATATGAGGTAATAAGTAAGAGTGTATGGGTCGGTAATTGTGTTATACACACAACTCAAGTGTATATATTGCTATATTGATAATGACCGTAACTCTTGTCTTGCTTAGCGCGAGCCGACTCGCATTTGCAAACACCATGGGTCCACACGAGTCGCACACTAACTCGACGTCTGACCCAGCTGTTTGGTACTCGGTCTATAGTTTCTCAAAAAGCTTGATGTAAATAATGCAATATATCGGTGTTTCGACAGACTAGTTTTGGCAGCGGGATTGTGTGTAACCCAGTCCCTCATATTGACGATTTTTGACGACTCTGTAAAAGTCAATTTATAGGAGCAAATGCTCTTTTTATCACAATGGTTTCAAACTACAAAATTCTAAAAGTTTCATTTTCTCTAGTTTATGCTCCTTTTCGGTAGATTTATTCAAAGAGGTTGGATATAAAAATAGCCTATGAGGGAATGGGTTAAGTAATTCAGAGATGAGAAACCCATGTACAAACGTCATTGCCATTTTTTTATCCCAAAACTCTTCGGTTTCTTTACAGAAACGCATTTATAGGGTCAGACAGTTTGGATCCTAATGAGATACCGAGCTACTCCGTGTTTCATTTGGATCCAAACAATGCCCAAATGCAATTATTTGTTAGTGGCCAGGAGTGCTTTGGTTTACGCAATATTCATGTATAGTTGTTGTACATACCGTAATTACGCTAAGTATACCCTAAGAAACATGCTCTGCACTTTTCGTAGGTTTGTAAAGCTTAATCAACCAGTTTGGCATCATTTTGATAAGTTTATCTATTTACTCCATAAATACGCCTTTCTACGATTTGGCAAACAGAGTTGGTCCAGATCAGGGGTTCCAATAGCAATTATCTGATCAGGGTCTGCTGTGTTTGCTTATGATATAATTTAGATATGATTCTACAGCTTCTGTCATAGCCAAGAGTGCTTATATTCACGTGCTATTATATAGATATTAAATTATTAATGTAATTCATATTAATGATGTAATTATATTTTAATCAAACATATTCGTGACAGAACAATAATGGTTAACTAGTTGATTGACCTCATTATGGGATTCGGACATCAGGGTTGGGGATTTGAAAACTTGGAATGGTTACTGATGTAATTTTGTTTTACAATTTTCACGGATGGGTACGTATTGTACACATTATCTCTTACAGGAACCAGTAACAGTTATTCATTTATGTAGACAAGAAGCGTACTGATATATATTATAATCCCTTATTTTGTCAGCCAACAGTATATTACTGGTACTCATTCGCATCAAATAGGAGAGGTAATGGGTACCAGCAAGACAGTGTTTGGTGGAAAATTACAGAAAAATATAGCCGAATCCAGGCTGAATCCAATATATATGTGATGATGAAAACATTACTCAAAGTCTTTATCGCGCATTTCCTTGTCAACAGAACAGCGCAAAATGCAACCCTAATGTAGCTATAATATCGCCTATTTTAAACATGTCAGAAAATTGGCTTTGTTAATCTGATTTGATTTATTCTCTTTGTAGCTGGATTTTGTGTAATTTTCAAGAATATAGATCCGAGTTATACCATAGCTCCTTACATGTAACCCTGTACTTCATGAATATCCATGTAAGAAATAATGAACTTATGAATACAGTAAAGTCTCGCTAATAAGACCAATAAAACGTAGTTTTTGAACAAGGTGGTAGCTTAATGCGAGACAAAAACGATACAGAAAGCTCCTATTCTGTATGACGTTTACCTTGCATTGAGCAAGTACTGTACCTGCATTACAGTCCCCTATGTTGGTAATTCATGCTGTCGCTATTTTCAAGAATATAAATTAATGTTGCAACATAATTCCTTACATTTAATATTTTACTTTAAGAGTATTCATGTAAGAAATAATTACTCTATAAATATTATATTACTAAGTTTAACAGAGGTATATTAACAAAGGCACAATGATTGTTTTGTCCTCGAATAAGCTGTAAAATGGGATTGATATTGTTTCATAGGCAAATAGAGCATACCCTGATCAGACAGCACAGCTCCTATATGGGTCCATTCTAATTATTTGCAAACATGTAAAAATGGGTATACAGTAAAACCTCGATATTATGAAATTTTAGCCATGAAATATTTATGCCTTTCTAGGCAGGTGGCTACTTAATGGAAGGTAATAGTCATGCAGAAAACTCCTAGATTAGCTGGCTGCATGACTTTCACCCTGTATTAAATAGCCACCTGTCTCTAACATTGATAATGATACGTATTAGATTGGTGTATATGGAGTAAACTGGTAACGACTTGACCAGCGTTTGCAATCAGCTTGGATCGTGATGTGGCACCGCGTAACTCGGTGCCAGATAAGGATCAAAGCTGTTTGACAATAGGTCAGTAGAATGTATCAGAAGTAAGTACAGATTGCTCAGTGCAACATGTGAGCAAACACGGGTAAGGGTTAACTCTGTCAACAGCGGAACTTTCAAACGGACATTTCCAAACTTCAAACAACTCAGCTCACTGTGAATATGAAGGTATTGTTTTTAAGAATAGTGGAACATGACAAAAAGTGCAGACCCTGATGAGAGGGCTCCCAGAGGAGTCCCCTCATCTGGGTCTTCAAGAAATCCAAATTAATTGAAACTGTGCGAACTTAATGAAATTGGAATAACAATTCGTGAAAATGTTTCCAAATCGTTAACGAATTACTGTATTTTCAACCTTCACGACAAACACAGATCCCGAATAACCGTAAAGTTTTACTTCATGAATATTCATATTAGAAATAATAATATAATTAATATACATATATGTATACTAGCCTATTTGTTTGGGTCATGTAAAAAACCAGTAAAGTCTTCTTAGATACATTTTAATACTTTACTTCATGAACAATCATACAAAAGCTAGTGCAGTCATAAATATTAATTAACTAAATCTTTATATTGGCACTAAGACCAAAAAACTTTTTACCATGGCAGAAGCTGTACAATTAGATTTATATGATATAATAAGCAAACAGAGTAGACCTGATCAAACGACTCCTATAGAAACCGTCTGATCTGGTTCTACGATGTTTGAAAATGCACAGAAAGGCGTATGTATGACGTGATGGATTTATCAGCAACATATGGCCTAATGGGCAATGAATAACTGAATTTCAGCATGCAACACTTTCAAAACGCTCAAGCATCCCGACAAAATGCAACCCCAGTAAAACAAGTCAATTTCATTAAAGTGTCCCATACGCCTTTTATAATTGCTTTTGGAAACACAGCAATCGGTCAATGAAGTTTTATGTGAAGTATTGAGAGTTACGAGCTGTAACGCCTAAGCAGCTGTCAGTATCAAACGTTATTTGTATATTTATTGCATATTGTGTGACAAAATTAAAATACTATCAAAACAAGATGTGGAACAATGTGCCAAAACAGACACTTTGACATACGAGCGTATAGTTTCACCTTCTACCTTTAAGTGTGATTAACACGTACACACTGCCTCGTCATAAGATGAGTACACATGGCAGACTTTAAGCCTCTATCCCCAATAATTCAAATGATGTGACAAATATTCCAGTTGAAGTAATATGAACTTCGACCTTAAGGTTTTAACTTGGCCTTCACTTGATTCCTCTCCAATTAGTATTGTTTAGATGAGTAAATATGCCCAGTACGCAGCTTATCTGGACCTTTATTAAATGATATAAGAATGACTGCTTTAGAAGTTGAGACTATGCAGTAGCTTGTAAAGGTACATAATTGAGATACAGAATATAGATTTGCCAATAGCACGTGCACGAGCAATACAGTAGCATCAGCCTATATCGAACACTTAAGCCTGTATTTCATAGAGACACGTGATCAGACGACAGATGAAGGAGTCAATACAAAAACTCTGCCAGTACAAAATGTTATGTAATCATGGTTATAATCTTAATATGATGTTTACTTAGTATTTAGATGTTTTAAAATGCATTGTTTTATCTTTAGCACATTTAGAAGTTCTTAGAATCTTCTGAACCAGAAGGTCATAGCATATCATGGAATATTAAAGAGAATAGTATATGAATATGTAGATTGTTCTAGGAAGTCTATATTTAGTAACGTCATTGTAAGATAGTAGTCATGTGGTCTTCAAGGAATTCTATGATTGTTCAACACCCTTCTAGAATGGTAACATAGAACTCAAACATTACTGTTTTTATCTTGGGTCTGTTGCCTATCATCAGTGTACTAGATGTTAACTTGTGAATAGTTGGGATATTGATAGAATCACTGGATTATTAAAAGTGTGGGAAATTAAATTAAAAGTGCCAGTGATTTATTGTTCAAAATAGGACAGGAAATGGATTAATTTTGAAATTTAAACAACAGTTTGTTTCACTTAAATGTTTTCGTTATACATGCACTTTACCACTGTATTTGCCGTCGCGGTTGCTGTAGATTAGTCGGAGAGGGGATATGTTTATTTACACTGTTTGTCTTTTAGGGTGGGGATGGAATAAGTGTGAGGATGGGCGCCCTTAAACCGGTTTAACACCCCCAGTGGTATTTGTCACTGACCGTTCCAAGGCGGTACTTCCATCTTCCCCCTATTGTTTGTTTGTTATGTCCGTGCGCCTCTTTGTGTCTATACATGTACACTTGCTGTTTGTCGTTGTGGTGCTGTTTGGGCGGATGTGTTTTGAATGCGGCGTTTCCTGCATGACTCATACATGTACTTTTAACCTTTACCCAGCTGTAAAATATAATTCTGTCTCACTAAAGTTGGCCCTAGTGCCATTTTGACTACTTTCAACAGAGTTCGTATTGACCGGATGTCAAACCGCTTGGATCATGATGAAACGCCGAGTTATCCGGAGTCCTGTCTGGATTCATGATGTTTGAAAAATACGAGTCTAGTCGAAGAAAGCGGCATATGGGTAAAAACTAAAGCCAATCCATATGCCTCGACTCAACGACTATTAGAGATGGAGACTTCATACATGACATATCCATCCATCTAGAGTTTCATTGCCATGTGACGTCATCATGGCTTCAGCTTTTTGACACTCGAATAATGTGTAATTTGTAGAGATGAATAAATATGTATAATGTTCGTTCTGTCTGTCATAAACAGTAACTTGTTTAGACCCTTTCATCCGTTTAGATCCTTTTATTTAGCCAAATAAATTTCAGCAGCTAAGATTATTTGTCTGATCTATGTTTCAAAGTGGCGTTTTCTTTCATTTCTTCACGACAATATAACCACTGTCAAACATTTTATATCCTGGGGAGACGGCGAGTTACTCAGCGTCTCATCTTGATCCAAGCTGTTTGCAAATGTTACCATGGATTCGCCCATGGCAGCGAAATAGTTAAAGATTACATTTCATTTTCATTAATCCCCCGCAGAAATTTAACGAAATTTGATTTGGTTTGGTTTTTATCGGGTTTTACGTCGTTTTAATAGTATTTCAGTCATAGATTGACGTCCAGCTAATTACAAGTGGAGGAAGGCCCCAATGGTTCTGTGCAATGAACAAACTGCATCGTTTCATGTTCAGAAGAACATGCAAGTAGAACCACCGACCTATCCAGTCGGGAATCAAAATGCCCAGACCGGGATTCGAACCCACATCTGAGAGGGGGCTAACCGATTGTCACCCAACCCCATTTCCAATATTTGTATAGAGTGGAAATAAAATATATACAGTAAAATCTCGATTATTCGAACACTAAAATACGTATTAGATTCGATCTTTAAGACAAGTGGCAGCTTAATGCATGGTGAAAAATCGTGCAGAAAGCGCCTCTAGGAGCATTCTGCATGACTTTCACCATGCATTAAGCAGCCACCTGAATAAAAGGGTTTAAATTCTCCTATTAAGAAAATTCGAATAATCGGGATTTGACTGTATACCGATTGTCAGTCGAAGACCATAACCACTCGGCCACGGAGACCCCTGAACCGAAATCTGAATATGTTGAATTTTGACAACGTCTGCTGGTAAACAACTGTGACAAAACAGGCTTTTTGACCTATAATTTGACATATAAGTGTAACACATTCCCTCGTATTGACGCCTTTTGACGCCTCTGTAAAACATTTGAAACCATTGTGAAAAATGCTTTATTATCACAATGGTTTCAATACTACACGAAACATCATTTCCAGCTTAATTTAAAAACCAAAGTTGTGACAAATAAATGAATGAATGGAGGAATAACTGAAAAATAGTTTTGCGTCAACGACTATTATTAAACTAAGTTTGAACTAGATCTTTACAAGATAGTAGGGACATCTCAAAGATTGCAGCTTCTTTAACCATTCTCTTGCTCAATTTTAAAATACATTTCTCCTTCTTTACCCATGCCCTGTTGTATAATTACATATATCTTCACTGTGTACAAGTATTTCGCTGTGCAATCACTGCTGTGGAGTGCACTGGTTGCACAATCAATTTGTAAACAGTGCAGACCCTGATGAGACAGCTCCTGCAGGAGCTGTCTCATCTGGGTCTTCACTATTTATAGGTAGGTATATTGACGTGAATACATGTAGCAAGCGAAGGGTTAACCCTTTCCCTTCATATAAACGCGTTTTAACGCATTTGTAAACAGAGTAGACGCAGATGAGCCGTCTGGTCAGGGTCTGCTCTGTTTGCTAATGGAATTTGAAAAGATCTTGTTTTCTGCTTTCTTAAATGGCTACTATCCACTATTCATTTTCATTATAATTATTTTGTCCATGAATATTCAGTAGGTATTGAAGAAATTGGTAATAAACATAGAACAGGGAAAGGGTTTAAGGGAAATGGAGAGAGTTAAATTAATACCAAGTACATCATCTCGTACACCTCTTATAGCCCAAGCCTTATGGCCAAACCTGAATACTACCAATGACAGCACCAAAATAATACAAACACACAGTCAGATAGACAACCAGACACACAGCAAGACTGACCAATGTCCCGATCTAGATATGAGGGTCATAAATTAATTTTGCAAAACTTACAGACGTCGACTGGTTTTGGTCTTTTATTAAATCCGCTGAATTGTCAATGACCTAAGAAATGCATTACTAAAGACATATCCAATCAGAATATTAGACAATAGCTCAACAAATATTAGACATGGGGCCGATTAACTTGGCACGTTCACTCTTATTATACTGCAAAGTAAAATCCTCACTTCTTATTGGTTAACTAGCCGTGTACATGAGTCCATGTACCCTGTGAGCTGACAGGGTACATAGAAATCCCCCATGGCAGGCCCCACATATTATGGTCAGAAACCAAAAGACCGACTTCTCGACTCGGCTAAACAATAGCAAAATTCATAATAGACAACTATTGATACGTAAAGAAAAAAATACAGAAATGAATTAAAAAACATCATTGTTTGAAATGACCAATAAAACAGTTTTTAGAGGAGTTATTATATCGTCCAGCCATCTATAATAACACGAACGCCGATGAAATACAATACACACCACTTCGGATACCTTCGGGTAGAATAAATGTATTGGGGCGCTTTTAGGGGAATTAGCGTGTTTAGTGATTCAACATGCCAAAATGGATTTATATAAATTATCCGAACCGTAAAACTTTGCAGTTTCGGGCACATGATTTTCCTCAGCCGGGAATAAATCGTCATGTACCCTGGGAAAGAACTGTATAACTAATAATATAGCAATAGATTGCATATTTACTAAAATACAGTAAAACCTCCATATTTGAATCTTCTATAACGATTATTTAGACCCTTTTAGGCAGGTGGCTGTATAATGCATGGTGAAAGTCTTGCAGAAAGCTCCTAGAGGAGCTTTCTGCATGACTTTCTTCATCATGCATTAACATGTCACCTGTCTTAAAGTTCGATAATAATACGTATTTTAGTGTTCGAATAATCGAGAATTTACGGCTCTCACCAGGGTGCAAACAGTTTGCAAACGTGAGCCAGGCCGAGGATAGTTCGGTTAATCCATTCCCTTATAGGCTATTTTTAGATCCAGCCTATTTTAATAAATCTACCGAAAAGGAGCATTAACTAGAGAAAAGGAAAACATAAGAATTGTGTAGTTATGAAACCATTGTGATAAATAGAGCATTTGTTCCTATGGAACAAATGCTCTATTTATCACAATGGTTTCATAAAGTGATTTTTACAGAGGCGTAGAAAGGCGTATTTATGGAGGAACGGGTTAATGGCTAAGTGGTCGGTTCGGAAAGAGCCTACAGTGGTAAATAAAACACCCTGTTGTTCTCCTCAGTACGATCAAATCGGATAATTTGCCCGTCATACATAGTAATCTGTCTCTAGAATGATGAGATAAAGTAGTAGCAAGCAGTGACGACGATAACTGTCATTTGTTCAATGCAATTTACTGGTCTTTCCATAATATTAAACTATAATAGTACCGCCAGCTTTCCAAAGCTACCACTTAAAGATTCAGCCTATGTCTTTAAAGTCATGTAGCTACTTAATGCAAAACGAAAAGATTCTAGAACGTTCCTATGGCAATTTTCTGCATTAAATTCTGTCTTGAATTAATTCACCACTTTCTTTAACCGAATTAATATCCATACTATATAAGAACGACTCGCTCTGATCTTATTGTGGAACGCATCCAGGTTTTGTTTTCATATTGAGAGGGGAACAGCAAATCTTTTTAAATATTTGACATCTATGGCCTCTGCAAACAGTGCAGACCCTGACCGGAGGACTCCTGCTTGAACCTTTGACACCGTCAACCTGACCAGAGGACTCCTGTTTGAAACGCTGACACTGTCAACCTGACCAGAGGACTCCTGCTTGAAACACTGACACTGTCAACCTGACCAGAGGACTCCTGTTTGAAACGTTGACACCATTGACACTTCGAAATAAAGAAGAACCTTGTGTACTGTTCAAAAGAGTACATGAAAATATGAAGAAAACATTGAATAGATACTGCACAAGCAGTAGTAAACGTTAAAATAAAATTATGTACGTTAATCCGTTACCCCATCACTATTTAATTACTGACATCCTGAATATCAATCAGATTATTCTTTTATAATAGTACAGTAAAAACCGGCCAATGCGACCACCTAAAAGAGCTATAAGTATGGGTGCTAGATGCATGTGGTACATGTAGCTTAATGCAAGACAACAGTAATGCAGAAAGCTCCTAGAGGAGTTTTCTGCATTACTTTTGTCCTGCATTAAGCAACCATCTGCTTATAAATACACCCATGTTTATTCATTAAATGGTCGCATTAGAGGGATTCTACTGTATTTGAAAACAGGAACTTCCGCCATGGAATAACCTGCATAATCCGGTTTATATAATTACCAAACCAACCTGCGGATACCCTGATCAAACGGCCCCTAAAGGAGCCATCTGATATATGTCTACGCTGTTTGCTTTGGTGTCGAAATGCGACCCTCTAAGGCATACAGAGGTCAAGATAAGATGCGTAAATGAAGATATTTTCAAGAATAACGTCTTTATTTCACCACCAAACCCTATGTTGTGACCACTTTCTAGATCCACTTCGAAGAGTAGTACTTTGTATACGCACGTGTATCTGTTGGTCTGTGTACATAATCAAGTAAATAAGTCTTCTGAGAACAATCGCATCAGCAACATCTAATCCATTGAAACACTAAGCAACTGAACAGCAACAAGCAAACCTTCCACGTCTTCCTAATGCTCAAACGTCCAGACAATATGCCAGCCGGTAAAACAAGTCGTCAAACGTCCAGACAATATGCCAGCCGGTAAAACAAGTCGTCAATTTCACGAACGTGCCCTAAGCGCGCTTAACACTTTGAAATGTGAGACATATATGCACTGGTGTTCGTTAGCAAATAGTGTAGACCCAGATCAGAGGGCTCATCGAGGAAACCTCTGATAAGGGTTTGCACTGTTTGTTATTCAGGATACACTATACACTAGCTAGTTTTAGTTGTTCATACAGAGTGCATTATATAGATAACCCATTCCCTCATATTGACGAGTTTTGACGACTATGTAGAAGTCACTTTGTGAAACCATTGTGAAAAATAGAGCATTTGCTCCTATAGGAGCAAATGCTCTATTTATCACAATGGTTTCAAACTACAAATCCTATTTTTTCCTTTTCTCTAATTAATGCTCCTTTTAGGTAGATTTATTGAAAGAGGTTGTGTCTAAAAATAGCCTATGAAGTAATAGGTTAAACACTGCTTGATTATTCCACTAGGAAGGGTCAATAATTACATTAGATACACAGCAATCCAGCCAATGCAGGTTTATGTGAAGCATTGCGAGTTACGAGAGGAGCGTCTAAGCCGCCGTCAGTATCAAACGTTATTTGTATATTTATTGCCTATTGTGTGGAACAAATTATAATACTATCGAAACAATATATACTGTGTAGCACTGTACCAAACGCAAAACATAGATATTGATTTGGAAACACTACAAAATTGTAGGCGATTCATGTTCTCACTAAATTTCGATATGTAGCAACTCAGATTGCATACTATCCCATTACGAGGAATTTTAGAAACTATTGACCGATTGCCAAACAGCGCACAGCGTGCATCCTGATGAGACCTCGAATTAGTTCCCATTTGCTCCCACGATCCCATATATGGGACGTAGGCAAACAGTGATGACTCTGATCAGACGCCGCATAATGCGGTATCTGATCAGAATCTACACTATTTGCTGATGGGAATTTCAATATAAAACAAAACGAAATTGAACATTTAGGCCAGGCATCCCTTAGATAAAAAATTGACTAATCCAATATATAAACATGGAAGAATCCACTTGTAGCAAATGGGTAAAGTAGGATCCAATATGTTTGCAAATGCAAGTTATGCCGTTAATAGTTGGGATACTGGTTATACTGTTGGTTCAGAAAGAGGCTACAGTAGTAACCAAAGCACCATGTTGTTCAATGCGATCACATCGGATAATTTGCATGCCATACATGGTAATCTGTCCCTGGAATGATGAGATAAAATAGTAGCAAGCCGTGACGACGGTAACAGTCATTTTAATGCCATTCACTGTTGTTTCCATAACAATAATTTATTACTATAACAGCCTTCTTGGGCTGTCACTTTAACCTTTAGCCTGCTGAGCAAATTATTTTTACAAAACTTTAACAATTGTTTACCTACATGCAAACCAGGGTGTCAAACTGTTTGGATCCTGATTGGACACCGAGTTACTCGGCGTCTCATCTGGATCCAAACTGTTTGCATAGGTTGTCACTCATCCGCCCATAGCTAAAGGTTAAGATCCATCCAATGTTGTTAGAGGCTCTATGCACTTAATGTAAAACGAAAGGATTGAGGAAAGTTTCGGGGGTAACTTTCGTCTGGAGTTAATCCATCACCTGTCTTAAACATTTGAGTAATGGTAACGAGCGCACTGGCATCTGCAAAGAGTGTAGACCAAGATCAGAGGGTTCGTAGATTAACCCCTAACCAATGTCACCTGTAATTGTCATTCAAATGATTTCGTTCTAAACTAACCTATCACTTGCCTTTAAGATGTAAGTAGTTCTGTTAATATTTTCGCCATGTTTGCGTAAAATAACGTGTATGCTCTGAAACCACTTAGTGCAGAAGCACATGATAAGAAACTAGTTGTTTGTATCGTAAAAAGAGGAGTTTTATTACAACGAATATAACGGAAACACATCCGCCAAATATTGGAATTGGTCGTAAAAATCAGTCATGTTTACAGGACCTACTCAATGTACATGCAGGTAAAGTTTTACTCAGTAAACATTCTCTTTCGCATTCACGTTCGACTCACCCACGTCAGTCGTCATTGTTATGAAACCCTTAACAAAATTCACTGTAGTTTTCCGCAATAGGAGGTTGGCCGAATGTATTCGTTGATTTCCGTGTAATAGTCGACGAAGTTTTCTGTCTCTTAACAAGTCGGCGGTTTTCTAAGGACTAAGTAGTATTCAGATACCATTAATATTTAATTGAGTACAGTAAAACCCCTCTAATGCGACAACCAAAAAGGTGCATACGTATGGGTGGCAGAGGCAAGTATTAGCTTAATGCAGGACTGCAACCACCTGCTTATAAATACAGATTTGATTATTTTAAGTGTTCGCATTAGAGGGGTTCTACTACAGTTAAACCTCTCTATATCGGCCACTAAATGACATAAAATATTTTGTGTTACAGGCAGGTGGCTGCTTAAAGCAAGGTGAAAGTAAAACAGAACGCTCCAATAGGAGCGTTCTGTTTTACTGTCACCTTGCTTTAAACAGCCACCTGCCCTAAATACCAACTAATTAACAAAATTGAGTGGCCGTTATAGAGAGGTTTTACTGTATATATATACACTGTTGGAAAATGGGCTGTAAGCATTATTTTAATTACATGAATATGTGTCCAACGTTTGCTGTTAATTAATTATACGAAATAAATGGGTAGAATATAACGTTAACTCTTTGAATGCGGGAAGCGAGTGTATTGGTGCATGTATCTGTGCAGAAAGTATAGACCATGATTAAATGGATCCTGTAATGCAAAATGTTTTTGCAAAGCATATCATTCTAAACGTACACCACTTACCCCCATGACTATTTGTGAAAGAAAGAGCAACACCAAGAATACTATCGTGTTTTTTTTAAATTGCAACTGAACACAGGCTTTTTTGACGCAGAAACTTAAAACTCAGATCCATATCATTACATATGTAAGCAAACACAGTATACTCTGATCAGACGGCTCCTAAGAGAGCCTTCTGATCTGGGTCTGCTCTGTTTGCAAAGGCGTAAAACGCGCTTATATGAGGAAAAGCGTCAATGGATAGTAAACACGACTGTCTTTGAAAAGGTTAAAACCCCATTTTGCTTGAGTCTGAAGTCATTCTCAATTATCCGCTGGTCAGATGTGAGATATCTCTAAATCTGGCCAATCAGATTCTTGAGACTAAACTCAGGCGGGAAATTAAAGGTTCAAAATCTCGGGACATAGTTGATTGATGTAGAGCAAATGCCTTCAATATAAACTTCTGCATTAATGTCACACTGCATTACACGATTACCTGTCACGTGACCAATTTACGCCACCATTATACAGCGGTTATACTGTTTGAAACGGACGCCAAGTAGGACTGAAACATTATTGATAGTGACGTAGTATCCACGAAGCAACAAACATCCAACCAAGCAACCAACACCCATCCAAGCAATCAACACCCAACCAAGCAACCAGCACCCAACCAAGCAACCAGCACCCAACCAAACAACCAGCACACAACCAAGCAACGAGCACCACTCAAAACAACCAGCTAAAACAAACAATGTTAATGAAAGCGATCAGGCTGCAAACAATACGATGTGATAATTCTAAAAGCACATGGTGTTCCTGTAGACAAAAAGCATTTGTTCCACTGAACACATTGTATAACGGTTTTGTCGCAGAGAAGGTTTGGAAATAGCGAGCCAGTACAGATATAGAACTCAGTGGATCGGTCTGAAAACGACCGAAACCAAGCAAAACATATAATTTCTGGTCTGATAAAAGAGAACTATAATTATATTTGGAGCAAAGTATTGGCTATTACGGTATGGTTGAAAATTCATATGACAAAAATGAACCTGCGGCAAAACCTCGGCTTTGCACGCGAACTTGAAACGCATTGCATGTTGTTGCGATGTTATAGAGTTGCATTTTATAGTGTTGCATGCCATGATGAGTATTAATCCGTATCCTGTCATTCGCTACCTGACTCGCAACTGCAAACAGCTTGGATTCAGATGAGACGCCGAGTAACTCGGCGTCTCATCAGGATCCAAGCTGTTTGACACTCAATTCTTAATTTCACTAAGTCCTGATGGAATCGGGATTAGTTAAAAATGCACCAGCCACAAGTCTGAGTAGACATTATTTAGTCACAGCGTGTAGATGGTTAAAAGTTAAACATTTAATGATTTAGTGAAACCTTGCTGTAATGAATAATTTACGTCTAAATGCAAATACTGTCAAACACACCAGGTGTTATTTTTTCTTTCATTTCTATTGGAAACATAAATAAATCAGAGTTAAAATGCGTGGATTTGGATAAGTAACTTGATGCCTTGTCTGGGTCCAGTCGAGTAACTCGATGTCTTGTCTGGATCCGGACAGTAGTTCGATGTCTTGTCTGGATCCGGACGAGTAATTCGATGCCTTGTCTGGATCCGGACAAGTAACTCGATGTCTTGTCTTGATCCGGACGAGTAATTCGATGTCTTGTCAGGATCCGGATGAGTAACTCAATGTCTTGTCTGGATCCGGACGAGTAATTCGATGCCTTGTCTGGATCCGGACAAGTAACTCGACGTAAATGTGTAATGTTCATTACGACTTCGCGCCATACATCACAGATACAACGGTTTTGAACAAAGATTGCAACGTGAGAGCTTATGTATTCCACAATTATACTATACATAATTCGTCTACATCTTAAATATTTGGCGCCAAATAATTGTCGTCTTCAAACAGTGTCGCCCTTTCATTCATATAAACGCCTATTCACGCATTTGCAAACAGAATAGACCAATATCAGACGGATCCTATAGGAGCCGTCTGACCAGAGTCTGTTCTGTTTGTTTTTTACATTATATAGATCTGATTAAACATTTTTTGCCATAGCAAAAAACATTCCCTTGAAATGTTTACATTATAAAAATTCAGTTAATAGGTATTTCATGAGGTCATTTTTATCTTACATGGATATTGAACAGGGAAAGGGTTATGCAAACTGAGAAAATAAAGAGTATTTGAATTGAATTGAATTGCATCAGAGTGGACTTTCCTTCCACTTCTTCCAAAATACATTAACTCTTTCCGCGCCATTGTCGCCTGTTGGCACCATTGAAAACAGTGCAGTCCCAGGTCAGATGCCGCCTTTTCAAGGCGGCATTTGACCTGGGACTTCACTGTTTTCTGTATTATTTTAACCCAAGCATACACGTTTTTAAAAACAAATATTTTACTAATATACCTTTATTATTTAGTTTAGAATTATATTTAATATGAAATTATTATTGCAGACGACACTTTTAAATTTGGCGCCAAAAGAGTTAATTGTCAAACAGTTTAGATCCTGATGAGATACAATGTTACTCTGTGTCTCACAGGATCCAATCTGGTTGACAACCGATAATCACAGATTCGACCATATCAGCAAGTCATGTGAGTCGACTCCCGTTAGACGTGATTAAATCTGTCGCTACCACGAAATTTCTCCTGAAAAATGTAATCTGCTTCAACTTCCAAAGCTAAAAATTCTTCATGTTTTTTTAAAATTGGTAATTATAGCATCAAATAATTTGGATCCTGGTGAGACAACGAGTTATCTCACCAACGTTTTGTGGTGTGTGTCAATGAACACTACAGAGAAAATTCGATACTACGAAATGTTAGTAATGCAGAGGTATGTCTTTATAGGCAGGTGGCTGCATAATGATGGATGAAAGTCATGCAGAAAGCTCCTAGAAGAGCTTTTAGCATGACATTTACCCTGTAATAAGCTGCCAACAGTGTTAAAGATAATGGTACGTATTTAATAATTCATTTGAAATCTAGTTTTCATTGTACAGTAAAACCTCTCTATAACGGCCACTAGATTATGTTAATTAGTTGGTATTTATGGCAGGTGGCTGCTTAAAGCAAGGTGAAAGTAAACTAGAACGCTTTTATATGAGCGTTCTGTTTTACTTCCACATTGCTTTAAGCAGCCACCTGCCTTTACATGTAACACAAAATATTTAATGTAATTTAGTTGCCGTAATAGAGAGGTTTTACTGTATACATTTTACCACCAAACACTACAGATGACATTATTTTTGGAACACCCCTCGTATTTTTGATGGACGCTTTTAAAAGACAGATTCCACTGTAATGACAAGAAATGGATAGGGGATCATCAGACGTGCCGATAATTAATAAATATTTTATAAAGCTGCTTCGTCCAATGTGACAAGCGTAGTCTCCATACCATAGAAAACCCTAAGCCTACTCAGTGAGACATGACTACTATTTGCACAAACTTAGATCTACATGGCAGACCGATAAGTCTGCGTCTCATCAAGACCCAAGCTGTTTGAAACTCGGTAAGTAGTTTTTCAAATGTTTAACCCTTTCCTCCATAAGCTATTTTAGACCCAACCTCTTTGAATAAATCTACCCAAAAGGAACATTTACTAGAGAAGGATAATTTTGTTTAGAATTTTGTAATTTGAAACCATTGTGATAAATACAACATTTGCTCCTATGGTATTGGTTGACATTGTATAGTCAGATCTATCATACTTTCATAAGCAAACAGAGCAGACCTGATCAGATGGCTCCTATGGGAGTTGTCTTGGGCTGAGTCTACTCTGTTTGCATAGGCGTGAAAAAGAGTTTGTGTGAAGAAAAGGGTTAAACGAATTGGAAATGAGTACAGAATGTAGCAGTGAAAGCGTTTTTCAGCATGTTAAAGGTAAGCATCTTAATTTAAAGCAAAATATGTAACATGTATCAACTGTTTAGAAACAACCTCAAAGTGTATAACATATTCAAAAATGTATCAATCAAGAGGCGTCCTCGTTTCTGCCTTTCTGATCCCCTCCTCCGTCCACACGAACACTATATCCATTCCTCAATGTTCTTTTGTTTCTTTAAGTCTTGTTCGAGGTTCCATGTTGTAACCACTCTTTAGAATCGTCAGAAATGGCGATTTTAGTATTTAAGTACGCACATTTATATGGTGGTCTGTCTTATTTTGCCAGGATTTGGCATACAACAGTCCTGATATATCTGCCTTATACGATAAAACGTATTTATGAAATAGTGTTGATGATTTCTCACAGTTTTGAACAGGTGTTATTCTAAACATGCTATTATAATGCTTACATCCACTTGAGTTATCAAATGAAGGTACAAGTGTTACCCATTGAGATATCGTAAATTATATTTCTTTCTTTAAACATTTTGTTAAAATCGTTAGTTGTGTTAATTACAAATAAAATGTCATTTTCATTGTAAAATTAGACAAGGAATGAGTCTTAATAAGCATGCTCCTTTCGATTCAATCCTTAATTGTTACATGTACATTGAAACTTGTGGAACTCTGTAATTTCAGAAATAAATACATGTATGTTTAAACTAAGAAATGTTTTCATGAAAACATATACAACGTAGTTTTTATATACAGTAGAACCTGTCTTAAGCGACCATTAAAATGAGGTCCAAATATGGATATTTAAAACAGGTGGTAGCTTAATGGAGGACTAAAGTGATACAGAAAGCTCCTATAGGAACTTTCTGTATCACAATTGCCCTGGGATTAGAGCTTATAACATTGAACCTGTGATAGTGCTTACAAAGATTCGTAGCATGACACAATTTCAATTTTAGTATAGACCACAGGGAGTATATTTAAGTTATAGTCTCTGCAATTATGACACATTTTCAATAAAATATGGTGTTGGTTATGCTCTTATGAAGATTGTCAATTTGAACTTATATCGAAAAAAGCCAATAACACATAAAAAAACGTTTTTGTCGATATTGATAATTTTCACAAATAATGACGTCATGAATATTAATAAGATTATTTTTTATAATAGCATATGGACACAGGACATTTTTGCTGAGGCAGAAACTGTAGAACCATATCTATATTACACCAAAAGCGAACAGAGCAGACCCTGATCAGACGGCTCCCATAGGACCCGTCTGATCTGGATCTAATCTGTTTGCAGATGCGTGAAAATGCGCTTACATAAGGGAAAGGGTTAAGTGTCTTATATGTTTAAACACAAACCAAAGGCTGATAAAAGCCTATAAAGTATTTGATAAAAGTTATAATCAGTTTTGGTAATTTTAAGCCAACATCAAAGAGTATTACTCTATTTTAACATTTTCCTTCATATAAACGTGTGTTCACGCATTTGCAAACAGAATAGATCCAGATCAGGATCTACTCTTTTTACTTATGGAATTTGAAAGTTCTGTTTCTTTACTTTCTAAAATGGCTACAATTTTCTTTCCACTTTCCATATTTCATTATAACTAGTCTGTCCATGAATATTCAGTAGGTTTTTGAAATTTGGAATAACCATAGAACAGGGAAACGGTTAAATAGATAATTAAACCTCTATATGTCGATGTCGGTGCCGGGAAAATGTATCAGTTATTTGTAAACAGTGTAGATTAAGATCAGTGGGCTCTTGTAGAAGTCATCTGATCAGGATGATACGATACACTGCAAGGGGAACTTTTGTGTGTTTAGCCAGCTTCATAAATATACATAAATGGGCATAAATATTATAGTTCAGTACACAAAGGGCTTAAGGGAAGGTCAATGATTACCCACTTAGTTTGTCAAAATGACAACGTTTTGGTATCTGGATGATTTTGGACAAAGATAAAAAGTCTAAGTTACACACACGCGGATATTTACAAAATCCAAGCGTCCGAAATACCATATTGATCATGGTCGTGAGGCAATTTCTATATGCAAATAGTGATCGTCATTAACCCTTCCACCGATGTAAAAATAATAATGTCTGCTCAAATTTCGATCTGGCCCCGAGGATATAAAGCTTATTGCTTGAGTCTGAGATCATTCTCAAGCAACTGATTGGTCAGATTATGAGCTTGCTCAGAATCTGACCAGTCAGATACTTGAGAATGATCTCAGACTCAGACTAAGAAGTTTTATAACCTTGGACCCTGGTGCAAGTTTGACTACTTTCGATTTGACCAAGCTTTTGAGAAAGCATTGACTAAAGGTCTAATAGCTTGGATCCTGATAGGACACCAAGTTACTCCGCGTCTGATCTGGATCTAAATTGTTTGCAAATGCTAGTTAATTCGAGAATAGGGGACGAAGATAAACACACAGTAAATCCTCGATCATTCGAAACTTTAGTATAGAAAAAGTTAGACCTTTATAGACAGGTGACTGTTTAATGCAAGGTGAAATTGGTACAGAAAGCTCCCAGAGGAGCTTTTTGCATAATTTGCACCATGCAGTAGGTTGCCACCTGTCTTAACCCTTCTCTTGCTGAATTTAAAAAAACAACATTTATCATTATTTACCCATGTTCTGTTGTATAATTACATATATCTTCACTGTCTACAAGTAGTTTTGAGCAAGCATTGCTGTGGAGTGCACTGGTTACACAATCAATCTGTAAATAGTGCAGACCCTGATGATACACCTCCTGCAGGACCTGTAACATCAGGATCTTCATTATTTACAGGTAGGTATATTGACGTGAACAGCAAGAGAGGGGTTCAAAGTCGATGGTGATACGAATCTGAGTGTTTGGATAAGGGAGGTTTTACAGCAAGTACGAGATGAGACGCCGATTAATAGTATAGTACTTGCAACGTTATAGAACACATTTGAACCCATAACCTTTTCCCTGTTCTATATCTAGTTCAATATACATGTATACTGAATATTCATAGACAAAATAGTTATAATGAAATCTCGAAGGTGTAACATTAGAAACTAAAGAAATAGATCAAATTCAATTAGCAACCAGAGCAGACTCTGATCAGACGATTCCTACTGGAGCCGTCTGTGCTGTGTCTACTCTGTTTGCAAATGCACAGATACGCGTTTATATGAGGGAAAGGGTTGAAGCACAATGTTGCCCGAAAAATTCATTTCGCAGTATAACTCACACGAGGTATTATTAGAAAGACTCATTGTCATTAGCACATTACATATCTAACACAAGCCGAGTTTTGATCAAAGTTTTGATTGTATTTTGTTGCATGTGAAGTAAATTGATCAAACAATTACACAAGGTTTAAATACTGCTGAAGCCAACACGAAAAAGTAATTGTATTTCTTAAATAGCTTTACAAACGACAAAACCATTCTCGTATTCTTCTCACTCTGTATAAGTGGAACACATATGTATTGGTTATTTGCAAACAGTGTTGATCGAGATCAGAGGGTTCGTGTGGGAGTCATCTGATACGGGTCTTCATTATTTCTCATAATAACATTACTTTACAAGGAAAATTGTTCTTTGTTTGATTTCCTTTATAAATATTCACAAAACATCAAAAATACGCAAAGAGTACCAGAAAGTTTTGTTAAAAAATACTATTTACTTACTTTATCCAAATAATTAAGTTATCATATCCGAAACATGTTAAACAATATTTTAGAAAAACTTCTAAGTTACTCACACGTGGTCATTTACATAATCCAAGCGTCTGTAATACCATATTGATCATGGTAGTGGGGCAATTTCTATGTGCAAATAGTGATCCACATTAATTCTGTATGGCACAACATTTATTGGGTACCAAATCCATACTAACAAGTATAAGACAGACACATATTGAGCCGTTCTCCTGTTTCAACAACAAAGACACTTTCTTCCTGAAACTACAGTCCTTAAGACATATTCCTGTATGAATCGGCAAATGTATTTGTTTAAATACGGCCGTTATAGGCTTTTGTGGCGCGAGAAACCAATACGAACATCTGATTTCAACAGTCCCAAAGTCACTGCAAACGCAAGCAAGAGGGCAATAATTGTCATATAGCGCTCGCCTAACTTTTTATATTTGTTGTATACATGTTCGGTAGTCGTCTTGTTTTGGAACATTAACCCTTTACCCCATGAATATTCATATGAGCAATAATGCCATCATAAATAGGTATTACCTGGGTCCATGCTTATAAAGCTTTTAGTTGAGTCTGAGTTTCGTTCTCAAGCTTTTGATTGGTCAGATTTGAGTTCTCAAGCTTTTGATTGGTCAGATTTGAGCCTTTGGCTCAAATCTGACCAATCAAAAACTTGAGAACGAACTCAGACTCAACTAAACGTTTTATAAGCATGGACCCGGGATTTCTATGATGGTATGGGAAGATGTGATCTTTCAGCAATCACAACAGTAACTGCAAAATCGGATTTATGTATTTCCACGAGCAAACAGAGCAGACCCTGAAAGACGGCTCTTACAAAAGCCGTCTGATCTGCGTCTACAAATGCCAGGAAGAGCGTTTACTTAATAGGCTATTTTTAGACATATTCTCTTGGAATAAATCTAGCGAAAAGGAGCACTTATTAGAGAAAAGGAACATGTCAGAATTGTGTAGTATGGAAACCATTGTGATAAATCGAGCATTTGCTCCAGCTCCTATGGAGCAAATGCTCTAAATATCACAATGGTTTCAAGAAGTGACTATTACAGAGGCGTAGAAAGGTGTATTTATGGAGGAAAGGGTTAAACAGCAGTAATTACTATTGAACATGGACTATGAAGCGCCTTAACTCCTGCAACGCAGCATAATTTATTAATAGTTATGTAAACTGTTTATTTCATGAATATTTATATAATAAATAATGACCTTAGTAACCAATTTTTTATAGTGTCATATAAACAAGAGAATGTTTGATCCTGACAATCTATATGATTTCTTAAACAAACAGAGCAGACCCTGATCAGACGGCTCCTACAGGAAATGAATGATCTGTGTCTGCTATGATTGCAAATGCGTGAAAAAGGTGTTTCTATCCCGGAAAACGGTTAATAGAACGCATAACTTTACAATTTACTGATAAAGAAGGTGTGTTTATTTATCAATTCAATCCCATTAGCAAACAGGTGCAATGTTTTGCTATGGACTTTCATAGCCTGAGAAATGTGCGTTTACCAAAATGAAAGGCAAATCAACCACGAATCTATTCAAGAGGACTGCCTCATTATTCGTTTTGTTAACTCTTTACACCGTACATACATGTAATCGTGTTAAGGATATTGATGTCATCATTAGTAGATAACTGCACTTTATAATTGCCTGACGTATGGACCTATGATAATTTGGCCATGACAGAAAATCTCATCTATACAGTTATATAAGCAAACAGAGGAGATCGTTATAAGACGCCTCCTATAAGAGTGGTTTGATATGGGTCTGTCCTGTGTTCAATCTGGTAAAAGGTGGTTTTCTTTACTGTAAGTCGGATAATATTTTGAGCAAGAGGCAACCAAAAATTTGAGAAAACCAAAGTTTTCAAAGTTTAATGATTAAACCAATTTGTTTCCAATAGCAGGATCAGTAGAATCTGTCTTAACAACCTCTTTCATTAAATCTACCGAAAAGGAGCATTATCTAGAGAAAAGGAATGTTTTTAGAATTTTGTAGTTTGAAACCATTGTGATAAATAGAGCATTTGCTCCTATAGGAACAAATGCTCTATTTATCACAATGGTTTCACAAAATGCCTTTTACAGTGTACTTTTGCCCTGCATTAAGCTACACCTGCCTTACAGACACATAATTAGACCTGTTTTGATGACCTCTTAAGACAGGTTCTACTATAAATTCTGAAGGGAGGTAAAGTTGCTTCTAAACAGTTAATCTGTGTCTCATCTGTATAGTGACAAACATTGCCACGAATTAGCCAAACTCGTATTAAACCGTATCCCATTGTAAATATGTAAATATAATGTATGCTTAATTTGGAACTGGTGCAATTGTAACCACTTTTGAATAAAACTAGCTTTTGGGAAACATTTGACCAAGTATCAAATAGCTATGGTCCTGATGAGACAACGGGTTATGTTGTCGGATTTTAACCCTTTCACCGCCAATGTCGCAAACATGCACCACGACAAAGAGTGCAGTCCCAGATCAGACGCCGCCTTTTCAAGGCGGCGTCTGATCAGGGACTTCACATTTTTGTCTCAAACTCTATTTCTATATCTGTGCTTTATTCCTTCGAAATTTGCATTTATTATCTCATTTTCTTATTTTACCAAATGATTTAACAAAAATCATTTGCAGACGACAATTATAAATTTTGTGCCGAAAGGGTTAATGTGAATCCAAACTATTTAGAAATGCGAGTTAGGTAGCGGCTAGCGGCAGAAAGATTAAAGATTAAAGCGTTGAATCCATGTGTTTGTTCAATGTATTACGAACCAAAAGGCAGTTGATTTGATTTAACCTGAATGTACATTTGTAAATAATGCGTCAGTTGGGTTTGTTATAGTTGATATATAAATATTGAAACTATAATAGACGTAATATAAACATACCCCTTAGATTAGTTACGGATCATAGTCACATGTTGTCACAAACCTCAAGCCATTCATGTATTGTATGCAGAATAAACAAACAGAAACGTTGAGCAGAAATAATATTTGGCTTTATTGTTAGCATCGCTGTCTCGAATAAATCAGATACAGAAAATCTACCTGCATCCATTTTTTACGGACCGGAAATACATTTTGGTGTCAAAATTTGCAAACACATTCTCAAAATGGTTTTTAAGCTGATTGACATACATCGAAAATAAAATTGTTTTAGCATGACATTGAGATGAAAGAGGGGGATAGAGAGAGAGAGAGAGAGAGAGAGAGAGAGAGAGAGAGAGAGAGAGAGAGAGAGAGAGAGAGAGAGAGAGAGAGAGAGAGAGAGAGAGAGAGAGAGAGAAAGACAGAGACAGAGACATACATAGGGACGGGGAGAAAGATACATAAGAAAAAAAAGAAAATAAACATATGTTTGTAAACATTTGAGGAGCCCACGTGAGAGGTTTGTAAGTTGGTAAACTGAAACAATTTGGTCGACAGAACGGCAGACTTTCCGACCGATTGACCGATCGGCCAATCAAACTACTTACTAACCGCCTGACTGACCTACCGTCTGACCGACCGATCTACCGATCGATATGTGCTAAGCAATATATCCGCTACATTATTTTTAATATGGGGAGGAAGGTAATGTCACTGTCTGTCTATATAAAAAATAAACCTAATATAACGTTCTAGTTATATATCATGTAATTAGTACATGGGTATATAAAACGAAAGTTACGTTACATTTCAACTTTCTTGTCATTTAAAGACAATTTTGCGACACCATTATGTCATCAAACGCTAGAACAAATGCAATTTCGTGTAATCTATGACCAGAAAACTTCTTACATGTCTTGATTAAATATTTTCAGCGATAATGGGAGTCTTTTTGTACATATTTAACCATTGCACTGCTGAATTTTCAAGGCCGAAAAGTCCATCACTGACTCTAGGTAGAGTTAATGCAGTATGACAGCTTGTAATTTGTGAGAGGATTTTGAATGCCAAACAGTGCAGACCCTGATTAGGGAGCTCTTCTATGAGTCCTCTGATCTGGGTCTACACTTTTTGCAAGTAACAGCATACTCGTATTTCGCATGCTAAGGGCTCGTGAACTTTTGCATAACGTTATGTCTGCACAAATCACCATCCGCATTAATTCTCAAAATATATTTCTGTTTTTACGTATTTCCACGAATTAAGAATTGAGTACCATAAAAGGCTGGATCTTGATGAAACACGAAGGTACCCAGCACCTCAAACAGTACCCAACGTCCCAAACAGTTCGCAACGGTTACTGCAGGTTCAACCGATAACGTTAAAGGTTAACGCTAACCAAAACAGTTCACTGCATGGATTAGCATATCCTTTCACCATTTGCGTTCGTTCGCAAGACAAATGAGTTTATACAGTCGAGGGCGAATCTCGATCAGTTTATCAAATATTCTCAGCTATTCCTAGCAATTCAGGCGCACAGAAAACAGAATACGAAATAAGAGCTATGAGGAATAAGTTACTCACATGTCTCGCAATTGTTAAATCCAAATATATTTTATTCCAGTGTCACAGGATAGCTTCAGTCTGCATAATATACGGTAAAAGTTTCAACGTCACAGGATAGCTTCAGTCTGCAAAATATAAAAGATTCAACGTCAAAGGATAGCTTCAGTCTGCAAAATATAAAAGTTTCAACGTCAAAGGGTAGCTTCAGTCTGCAAAATATAGAATAGTTTCAACGTTAAAGGGTTGCTTCAGTCTGCAAAATATAAAATAGTTTCAACGTCAAAGGGTAGCTTCAGTCTGCACAATATACGGTAAAAGTTTCAACGTCACACGATAGCTTCTGTCTGCAAGCTATAAAATGTTTTCAACGTCATAGGGTAGCTTCAGTCTGCAAAATATAAAACAGTTCCAGCGTCACACGGTAGATTAAGTCTACAAATATGGAATAGTTTCAGCGTCACAGAGTGGCTTCAGTTTGCCAAATATAGAATAGTTTCACATTTTCAATCCTTTTCTCCATAGATACGTCTTTAAACGTCTTTGCAAACAAAGTAGATGCAGACAAGACGGCTCCTATAGGAGCAGTCTGATCAAGGTATGCTTTGTTTGCTTGTTGAATTATACAGATCTGATTCTATAGTATTTGTTTTGGCCAAAAACATTATGTCTTTACATTGTCATTATAAAGATTCAACTATTTTATACTGATGACGTCATTATTTCTTACATGAATATTCATGCAGTAAAGGGTTAAGGTTAGGAACCTAGCTGCTCGCTGCAAGTCTTAACCATTTCCTCCAAAAATACGCCTTTCTACGCCTCTGTAAAAGTCACTTTATGAAACCATTGTGAAAAACAAAGTATTTGCTCCTATAGGAGCAAATGGTCTATTTATCACAATGGTTTCAACCTACAAACTTCTAATAGTTTCCCTTTTTCTAGTTAATGCTCCTTTTCGGTAGATTAATTCAAAGTGGATGGATCTAAAACTAAAAATAGCCTATGGAGGAAAGGGTTTATACCTATGCAAATAGCGTGGTACGTATTTTCTTCTATTTCTTAATAAAGACGCAATACCATTGTCAATCTGGCTGGATTCTGATGAGATGTTTAGTGTCGAGCCATTAGGTACATGTATCTCCTCTGGATCTAGAATTTGCATAACATCGTCAATATAGTAGAATCCCTCTAAACCAGACGTTAAATTTAGTATAAATATCGGTCTTGAAGATAGGTGGTAGCTTAATGCAGAGTGAAAGTCATGCAGAAAAAGCTCCTTTAGGAGCTTTCTGCATGACTTTCACCCTGCATTAAAGCAGTCACCTGCCTAAACGTATCTAATTTTTTTTCTACTACTATTCCGGTTTAGAGAGATTTTACTGTAAAGAGTGAGAAAGACAAAGTGTGAGTATAGCTTAAACATCGGAGTTAACCCTTTCCAGTCTCTCAACACCGGAGATAACCATGCCCTGCATTTCAACACCGGTGTTAACCCTTTCCCGACCCCGGAGATAACCATGCCCCGCATTTCAGTACGGGAGTTCACACGTCCCCGTCTCTCAACACCGGAGTTAATTATTTCCTACGTGTACCTCTCAACACCGGAGTTAAACCTTTACACCGGGGTTAACCGTTTACCGTCTTTCAACACCGGAGTTAACCACCATTCCCTACCTCTCAACACCGGAGTTAACCACGTCCCGCAATTCAACACCGGATAATCCTTTCCCGCATTTCAACACCGGAGTCTTTCACCGTTTATCCCTTACCTTGCACCACAACCAAATGTATACTCTATGCTTTTTCTACTGAATTTTTAAACGCAACTTGTATTCTTATGCTACAATAATGCCTCGCTAAGACGGCCACTCCAACGGAGTATAATTCTGGAGATTTACAAAAAAGAAATGTTAGCTTAATGCAGGACAAACGTAATGTAGAAAGCACCTTGCCCTGCATTAAGCTAAAACATATTTCACAAACTCCTATACTAATGCATTATGCGGTCTTGTTTTCTTGCAGTCAATGTCAATGGTTTGTTTTTGACAGGTTTACTCATATTCATTCCTTATCGTGCACCAAACCAAGCTTAGCTCCCTTTCAGGTGTATGTTGAATATACGAGCGTAATTTCGATTCCCTTACTTTTGTGTATGTAGTTTTTTCCAGGAATTATTGACCTAGATGCAAACTTGAATATTAATGCAACAATGAGTTACACTGCGTGTTCGACATTTATCTTAGAAACAATGACATCATGAATATGTTATAGCTGAATATTTTTCATTTAAACTTTCAAGGGAATATCTTGCTTGACAAAAGCTGTAGAATCAGATCTATATAATGTTCCTATAGGAACCGTCTGATCTGGGTCTACTCTGTTTGCAAACGTGTGAAAAGCGTTTATATGAGGGAAGGTGTTAATGCAGATGGGATTGTGCTTTGTAGGATGAAGATTTTCTCCACCTAGTGCACTTGCCCTGATATGCATTATGGACTATAATTAAAAAAGCATGACCAGAGGGTGTCCTGGTTGCTTATAAAGTTATGACTCTACAGATTTTACTATCAAAACACTCATGTGTACATTAGCCATTATAAAAAATCAGCATAATTATAAATATTCGTGATGTCAGTGTTTTGTAAATAGCTATTCAATAGACAAAGAAACTAAACTAAAATATCATTAAAAAAATAGGTATAATGCACACGACAGTTAACGAGTAGGGATTAGATTGGCCATGCAAAACATACTGAACAATATATTCGTTTTCTAACTATAAACTCAATTACTTTGATTCATTAACCATTTACTCCATAACGTTTCAATCAGTAAAACCTCTATAATGGCCACTAAATTGTGTTAATTAGTTGGTATTTAGGGCAGGTGGCTGCTTAAAGCAAGGTGAAAGTGAAACAGAACGCTCCAATAGGAGCGTTCTCTGTTTATTTTTCGCCTTGCTTTAAGCAGCTACCTGCCTTTGACACAAAATACCTGAAGTAATTTAGTGGCCGTTATAGAGAGGTTTAACTGTAATGATATCAAGAATATTAATTAGATTATTTTTATAATGGCACATCAACGCATGAACTTTTGCTACAAGCTGTATTTTTAGATCTATATCATGTCATGAGCAGACCGTGATCCTACATGAGCCGTCTGTTCTGGGTTTACTCTGTTTGCAAATATGTTGAAATGCGTAATTATGAGTAAAGTGTGAAGTCTATGCTTTACAGATAGTCTACAGTATGGCAATATCAGATTGAATATTTTCCTGTCCATGTACTGATATTTAACTCTTTGCACGCTAGGTAAACTATGATTACCTATGCAAACAGTTTGGATCCAGATGAGACGCCGCATAGTGCGGCGTCTCATCAGGATCCAAACTGTTTGTCACTTTGACCATATTTTTGCAAAGAAATGAGAGAAATCTTACTGAAGCAGACGACAATTGTTGCAAACGAAAACTTACTTGGCGTGCAAAGAGTTAAGACAGAGTACTCCACGGCGCATTTACAATTACTTTTCAAATTTAATTCTTTGGATCAGACAATTTTATCCTATTTAGACATAAATCGTCTCGAGACCTGAAGTTAACAATTTTCACGATAGTGGTGAAATTACGATACATATGCAAACAGTTTGGATCCAGATCATTTATCGATTAACTCCGTCACTCATAAGGATCCAAACTATGTGATGATCAGTTAAACTTTAACCCTTTACTCGATGAATATTTATGTACGAAATAAGGACGTCATGAATATTAATTAGATTTATTTGTATACCGACATACAAACACAGGATATTTTCACCATTGCAGAAACTATACAGTCATATCTATATCGTATAATCAGCAAACTGAGCAGACCCTGATCAGACGGCTCTTATTGGAGCCGTCTGATCTGAGTCTATCCTGTTTGCAAAGACGTAGAAAAGCTTATTTATGGAGTAAAAGGTTATACACCAATGTAAAGCGATCATCAAAGAGATGTACAGTTCTCAATCTTAACTCTTTCGTTGACAACCATTGTTTTCTGTATTTTAGCATGTCGTCTGTTGCAATTGTCGTTTCTTTATTTTCTCCCCCTTTCTTAACAAACAGAACATTACCACAGTAACAAACAGTTTGAGTTCTGATGAGAAACCGATTTACAGTAAAACGCCGCTAATGCGACCACCTAAAAGAGGTATAATTCTGGGTGGCAGCTTAATGCAGGAAAAAAGTAATGCAGAAGGAGTTTTCTGCATTACTTTTGCGCTGCATTAAGCATCCACCTGCTTATAAAGACACCCATTTTTATTCATTAAGTGGTTGCATTAGAGGCGTTCTGTTGTATTTCAAACTGTTTGCATATTTAATCAGAGATGCGACATTGCCGGCGAAAGAGTGAACGTTTTACATCCTGATTGTCTATGTAAGAAATAGTGACGTCATAATGGCACAGGAACACAGAACTGTAAAGAGTAATCGTTGGATCTTTTTTTCGGGTTTTACATCGTTTTAACCCTTCGCTTGCTGAATTAAAAAAAACATTTCTCCTTTTTTACCCATGCCCTGTTGTATAATTACATAATTATATCTTCACTGTGTACAAGTATTTCGCTGTGCAATCACTGCTGTGGAATGCACTGGTTTCACAATCAACTTGTAAATAGTGCAGACCCTGATGAGACAGCTCCTGCAGGAGCTGTCTCATCTGGGTCTTCACTATTTACAGGTACGTATATTGACGTGAATAGCAAGCGAATGGTTAACAGTATTTCAGTCATACCACGACGTCCAGCTAATTACAGGTGGAGGAAGATCCCAGATTCTTCTGTGCACGGAACAAATGCATGGTTTCGAGTACAGAAGAACATCCTGGTAGAATCACCGACCTACCGCAAGCCAGCTTGAAGGCTTCTTCACATGAAAGATCCAAATGCAAAGGCCGGAATTCGAACCCACAGCGCCGAGGGGCTAAGCGATTGTCAGTCAAAGACCATAACCACTCAGCCATGGATGCCCCAATCTGGGTCTATTCTGTTTCCAAATGAGTTTAAATGCATTTCTCTGGAATACAGGGTCAATGTCTAAAGTACAAAACACCATACATTGTGCAAGATGAAGTGGCTTAATTGATTAAAGCCACCAGACGGACAATTGATGCATTTGAATCCCCTGTTCCCCATGATTTAAATGAATCTGGACACATTAACTCCTTAGGGACTAAATGATGTTCGTCTGCAAACATCGTCGTTTGCTTCGGACTGGGCTTTCATATCATTTGTTCTACAATCGCAAGAGGTTCCTGATGGGACATCGGGTTAGTCGGCGTCTCATCTGAATGAAAACTGTTCGCAAAAGAAAGCGTAGATTTGCCCTTAGCAGCATACAGTGAAACCCCGCTAATGCGACCACTTAATAAACAGCCACTGGTGTCGTTTAAAGCAGGTGGTTGCTTAATGCAGGGCGAAAGTTATGCAGAAAGCTCCTATAGGAGCTTTCTGCATAGCTTTCGTCCTGCATTAAGCTACCACCTGCCTATGCCACCCAGAATTATGCCCCTTTTTGGTGGTCGCATTAGCGGGTTTTTACTGTATTTCATTAGTCGCCTTCTGATGACCGGGACGGTAAAAGGGTAACTCTTTTCCGGGTGGATTTTCATAAAAGACACAGTGACATTGTATAAACTAATCAGCTGAGAATGTTTTAACCCTTTCCTTCATATAAAGTTGTAAACGCCTTTTCACGCGTTTGCAAGCAAAGTAGACCCAGATAAGACGGCTCCTATAGGAGCCGTCTGATTAGGGTCTGCTCTTTTTGCTCATGGAATTTGATATGGCTACAATGGCTACAATGTTCCACCTTCCATATTTCATTATAAATATTTTGTCACGGAATATTCAGTAGGTATTGACATTTTGAATAAATATAAAACAGGGAAAGGGTTAATGAAATTAAATCTTTACTCCATGAATAATCATGCAAGATTATGAATATTAATTAGTTTAAGTTTTTTAATGAAATATGAACACAGATATATTTAGTGATGGCAGAAACTGTAGAATCATATCAAATTCTTGTCATAATCAAACAGAGCAGACCCTGATCAAATTGATCTGAATCTACTCTGTTTGTAATGACATAAAATGTGTATTTATGGAGTGAAGGGTTAAATCAGTCGTGTGGTCTGGGTATACTCTGTTTTCAAAGGGGGTGTATTTATGGAGTACATGGTTAAACAGTAGTGTCTGAGCTGGGTTGTCACTATTTGCAAAGCCGGGGGAAGGCGTATTTATGGAGTAAAGGGTTAAAGGAATTATTAACTTAATGCAGGACAAAAGTAATGCATGCAGAAAGCTCATTTAAGGGCTACCACCTGTTTTAAAAATCTAGAATTCTACTTCTTTTGAATTGTCGTTTTAGCGACATCTAACTGCATTACGCGCCCGCTTAAACCCAATTTACTGTAAGCTCCTCTTGGCAAACCAGTTGATTTGTGAACGAGCATTTTCTCTCCAGTATCATAGTTAGTAAGCCTGACACGCACTGTTTTACAACAGCAATTGTTCCGAAAAATATGAGTCTCGTCTATAATTGAGGAACAAATAATTTCTCCCAAATTACATGTTTCCGGAAAAGCATTTCTCCCGGCGTCCCGTGTTAAGATATATGAAATAATTACACTGCAAGGAAACCTGTCAATCAATCAGCGCACGATATAATATTGACTTAAGGGCAGATTAGACGTGGGGCGAACCATTAACCATTTACCTGCTGTTATAAACTAATATATGCTTAAATTCCTATATGTTACAACATTCATTTACTTCAGATTCGTTAAAGCTGCCGAGAAATTAATGACCGAGTGTCAAACAGCTTGGGTCCTGGTTAGACGCGTCGGATCTGGACTGAAGCTGTTTGCAAATGCTAGCTAGGTCGTATTTTACATGCTATGGTTAATAATATCCAGTTAATGCTGACCAGACTCGTTTTTACAAAAAGCTTGGCTATCCATATCAGACGCTGAAACTCATTTGGTTCCAAGTTCTCCGCAACCTGATCAACAGTGCGACAAATGCTCGAAAAAATCAGTTTCAGAAGTAAAACCTCCAGACTTTGAGCAGGCATCATTTTTCTATATTGAAAAAAAGCGAAATGGCTCAGAGTAATACGATATTGGGTAAATTACCGAAACGTTGCGAATGTTTGATTATTATTGAACTTGCATCGAACCTGGCGAATAGTTACTGAACCAAACACAAGTATAATTTACATTTTGGTATCAGCGGGGAATACAACTAGCATATTCGTTGAATTGATATTCCCCGGCAAACAGGGGTTGATATCAGCATTTAATTATTCGAAGACCGTACGGCTGCCGTAGGTTTCTGTTTGCAATAATTTCAAAATACGCGGAAACGTTGGCTGTAGAATGTGACCACTGCAGTGTATGGTCGTAGGAATTCTAAGGCGGTCGTACATGTATTATAAATGCTACTAGCCACACACATTTAGACCGTGTGTGACTGAGGCATAACAAACACGTACAAGCAACGGTTTACGCAAGGGTAAAATGGCTGCGTAACATGTCTTTAAGCAGGATAGAAGAAAAAGAGGGAGCAATAGTGTTTATTACTTTTAATTAACAGATACATTGTGAAAACATGACTGTAATGTATAAATTATTAGCAGAAACAGGGGAATGTTTTAATGAGCCATGATGCATAATATCCGTGTTTGACACCAATAATACACATTACGCCACATATTAATGTTATTCATTTGCTGAAACACACTGACGCAGAAACCATTTTCACATTAAGTGATGTTCACAGGGCATACAAACTCCCATACTACATGAAAGTCTACATAAAATTATCCGAATAGGTCGACTCAATGCCCATTAACTTTTTAACTTACATGTATAGTGTCCCCGAATTAAGAACAGGTTAGTATAAGATATACAAAAACATTGAATCAAATTCATGCACAATGGTGAAATATGCAAAACGGTCAACAAAACCACAAGTAAAAGGTCTCAGCTAAATAACTTTACTAAAGCCAAAAGGTAAACAAAGGGCATATAGTTTATGTACAAAATGGTTTTAAATCAAAAGCACGTAAACTAAGAGTGCTAAGAAAAAATGAGAGAAAAAAACATATTAAGCTTCCACCGAGGATCGAACCCACGACCTCACATTTCGCAAGCTATCCTTATAACCCTTAGACCACGCTGACCGCCGTATTTGGGAATGTGATTTTAATCAGTTATACCTAATTCAATAGCATTTTCACTGAAACTGGGTCATGGCAGAAAAAAAAGAAATAACCCCGAAAAAATATGTGCCCCCGCTGAGAAAAATCTGTGAATCAAAATAAATAAAATATATGAATATATATATAAATAAAAACTTGTCTCACAGTTAACCATAGTTATTAAAAAGATTGGCTTTTACAGAAACACAGGAACGCAGAAATGCATGGTCAAAATTCAAAGCCGTATGATATTGGGCTGCGAAAGGCAGCCCAATAACTAAGAAAATGGCACTTAAACCATACCGAAATATGAAAACAATAATGTCTGCTTAATTTTGGATCTATTTCAACTGTGATTACTTCCAAATCGTTCAATTGTTCGAGAAACTATTGCCCAAGTATCAACGAGTCTTATATCCTGTGTGATATAGAGGAGTACAATAACACTCTATTCTCCGGTTGACAGCTTTATTTTTGAATCATAGCTATATGACAACTGACAGCATTCTCCCCGACGACCTCAGACTCAAGCCAGACTAAACCAGTGTGCTTAAGCTAGAATTGAGCTCTCTTTTTATACAGTTAGGGGACCAGGAAAACCCAACCATTTGCATAACTGAACTCTAAACTACTGTTAGTCAGTATGCCCATTGCTGGTCACTTCCTTGTCAAAGGCGTGTGCCTTTAGCCTGCTGTTAATTCCCATATTTACAAGACAATATTACACTTGAATCCACAGTTACTCTCTGTCTCATCTGGACTCAGACTGTTTGCAAAAACGAGTCAGGCCGAGAATAGCGGGACAATCTTAATACAGCTAAAACATTTATAAGGCATAGGATGCTCATATATGTACAGAATAATCGTCTAATATGACCATCACTATTCTGGGACGTAGCGTGGCATTCAGTAGCATAATGCAGGACGCAATGTATGCAGACAACTTCTACAGCAGCTTCTGTATACCTTTCGTCATGCATTAAACAGACACATGAGTTTTAATACACCTATATAACATTTTGTTTATGTACTTTTGGGCCTTTGTTTACAAGCTCAACATTTTGACAAGTTACTGTTGATAATAGATCGGAAACAATATCTTTCTAAATTACAAAGCGATTACACTAACTTGATGGAAAGCTAAAACAGACATAGAGGTGTGATATTGAACACGCATTCAGCTTAACCCCTTCCCTCATATTGACGACTTTTGACCACTCTGTAAAAGTCACTTTGTGAAACCATTGTGATAAATAGAGCATTTGCTCCTATAGGAGCAAATGCTCTATTTATCACAATGGTTTCAAACTACAAAATTAATAAATTGTCATTTTCTCTAGTTAATGCTCCTTTTCGGTAGATTTGTTCAAAGAGGTTGTATCTAAAAATAGCCTATGAGGTAATGGGTTAAACATGTCATCTATTCAAGGTAGCACAATGCATATGGCGGCACCCGAAAATCTGTAGAATGCAAAACAATATTTTATGCAATAATGAAAAGTTGCTGATAATGTGTTTAACCTCTTCTTATTATCAGCGAAAATGCCATGGGACTGAGATCTAATTAGCCTTCAGATAAAATCAGACATGAGATGATGCTCTAGAGATTCTTAATGTGTACATAATTGGTGTCTCCTTGTTGCACGTGCAGTCTGGAGCCATGAACATGTTTTCAACCGTTAACTACATGCGCACTCTTGTACGAAATAACGAAATCATAAATGGATTTTAGTTTATTTTTTATAAAGTCCTACGAGCACAGTCTGTTTTGGACATGACAGAAATTGTAAAATCAGATCGACATGATTCCGCAAGCTAACGGCACAGACACTGATCTTACGGCTGATTAAGTACACCATACACTACATCACGGAACAGACACTGATCTTACGGCTGATCAAGTGCACCGTACAATACATCACGGAACAGACACTGGTCCAACGGCTGATCAAGTACACCGTATACTACACCACGGAACAGACACTGATCTTACGGCTGATCAAGTACACCGTACACTTCACCACGGACCAGACACTGATCTTACGGCTGATCAAGTACACCGTACAATAATACACCACGGAGCAGACACTGATCTTACGGCTGATCAAGTACACCATACAATAATACACCACGGAGCAGACACTGATCTAACGGCTGATCAAGTACACCATACAATACACCACGGAACAGACACTGGTCTTACGGCTGATCAAGTACACCATACACTACACCACGGAACAGACACTGATCTAACGGCTGATCAAGTACACCATACAATACATCACGGCACAGACACTTATCTAACGGCTGATCAAGTACACTTCACCACGGAACAGACACTGATCTAACGGCTGATCAAGTACACCATACAATACATCACGGAACAGACACTGATCTAACGACTGATCAAGTACACCATACAATACATCACGGAACAGACACTGGTCCAACGGCTGATCAAGTACACTTCACCACGGAACAGACACTGATATTACGGCTGATCAAGTACACTACACCACGGAACAGACACTGATCCAACGGCTGATCAAGTTCACCATACAATACATCACGAACATACACTGATCTAACGACTGATCAAGTACACCATACAATACACCACGGAACAGACACTGGTCCAACGGCTGATCAAGTACACTACACCACGGAACAGACACTGATATTACGGCTGATCAAGTACACCATACAACACACCACGGAACAGACACTGATCTAACGACTGATCAAGTACACTACACCACGGAACAGACACTGATATTACGGCTGATCAAGTACACCATACAATACATCACGGAACAGACACTGATCTAACGACTGATCAAGTACACCATACAATACACCACGGAACAGACACTGATCTAACGGCTGCTCAAGTACACCCTACTATACACCACGGAACAGACACTGATCTAACGGCTGATCAAGTACACCATACAATACATCACGGAACAGACACTTATCTAACGGTTGATCAAGTACACAATAAATACACCACGAAACAGACACTGATCTAACGGCTGATCATGTACACCGTACATTACACCACGGAACAGACACTGATCCACCGGCTGCTCAAGTACACAATACACTACACCACGGAACAGACACTGATCCACCGGCTGATCAAGTACACCGTACACTACACCACGGAACAGACACTGATCCACCGGCTGATCAAGTACACCATACACTACACCACGGAACAGACACTGATCTAACGACTGATCAAGTACACCGTACACTACACCACGGAACAGACACTGATCTAACGGCTGATCAAGTACACCGTACACTACACCACGGAACAGACACTGATCCAACGGCTGATCAAGTACACCGTACACTACACCACGGAACAGACACTGATCCAACGGCTGATCAAGTACACCGTACACTACACCACGGAACAGACACTTGATCTTATGGCTGATCAAGTACACCGTAGACTACACCACGGAACAGACACTGATCTAACGACTGATCAAGTACTTCATACAATACACCACGGAACAGACACTAGCCCAACGGCTGATCAAGTACACCGTACACTACACCACGGAACAGACACTGATCCAACGGCTGATCAGGTACACCGTACACTACACCACGGAACAGGCACTGATCCAACGGCTGATCAAGTACACCGTACAATACACCACGGAACAGACACTGATCTAACGACTGATCAAGTACACCGTACACTACACCACGGAACAGACACTGATCTAACGACTGATCAAGTACTTCATACAATACACCACGGAACAGACACTGGTCTAACGACTGATCAAGTACACCGTACAATACACCACGGAACAGACACTGGTCTTACGGCTGATCAAGTACACCGTACAATACACCACGGAACAGACACTGGTCTAACGGCTGATCAAGTACACCATACAATACACTATTGTCTTGATACACAATATACTATTATCTTAATACGCAATACACAACTGTCAGACTACACAATCCACTATTATCTTAATATACAATACACAACTGTCAGACTACACAATCCACTATTATCTTAATATACAATACACAACTGTCAGACTACACAATCCACTATTATCTTAATACGCAATACACAACTGTCAGACTACACAATCCACTATTATCTTAATATACAATACACAACTGTCAGACTACACAATCCGCTATTATCTTAGTATACACTGCACTACTTTCAAATACACAATCCACTATTATCCTAATACAAAATATACTACTTTCTTAATACACACTACACTTTTATCGAAATACACACCACACTACTATTGTAATACATAATACACAGTTTTCATAATACACACTCCACTATTATTCTAATACATGATATATTATTACGATTACATTTATATGCACTACAGTAAGCCCCATCTAAACCGGAGGACCCGTAGGACCTTCATTCTGCATTAAGCTGCCACCTGTCTCCAAAATCGATATTTGTATGTCCGGTTTAGATGGGTTTACTGTAATGAGTTATCAAAAGGCAAGTATCAATGGAGATACTAAATAGCCTTGAAATCTGCATTGCATAAATAAGGTCAACATGTTACATTAACACTGATAATGACATGAGTGCATATGATTACACGCTCTTCAGTTATTAGCCCTTTCGCTGCCAAACTCTGTCGTCTGCTAATTTTGTCGTCTGCTTAAAAAATTCATTTTTTTTATTTTCTTCATTTTTGTTTCAAAAGCATAGTAACAGTAACAATCAGTTTGGATCCTGATGAGAAGCCGAGTTACTCGGCGCCTCATCTGGATCCAAACTGTTTGCATAGGTAATAACAGATCCGGCATTGGCAGCGAAAGGGTTAATCTGTACCAAACTAGATTTTCTTCAATTGCATTAGCATGTCAGGTTTTTGTTTTTGAAACAAAACTTAGTATAAATGCTCGTACATCATTTTCTCATGTTGTCCCTGGTTACCAATTAATAAGCCTTATTTTGATATTTTCCAAACTATGGAAACGTGTTTTGCAGGAAATACTGTTGTTTTTTTTGCGGTTATAATAAAACAGATTATATCGTACCGTATACGATCACCCAAGAGAAGTCTAATTCTGGATTTTAAAAGCAGGTTGTAGCTTAATTAATTAATGCATGACAAGGGTGACAAAAAAACTCGTATAGGAGCTTTCTGTGTCTTATTTGCTCTGCATTAAACAATCACTGGCGTTTATAGTGTCCTAAGTCAATAAATCATGCTTTAGTGACAATCTACTGTATACGTTATATACTACATGTAGTCCCTTTCATTATAAAGACATATTTTGCAATCAGAGAACGTCAACCCATTCCATCTATTTGACGCCTTTTGGTGCATCTGTAAAAAATCACTTTTTGAAACCATTGTGATAAATAGAACATTTGCTCCATAGGAGAAAATGCTCTATTTATCACAATTGTTTCAGAACTACGTAATTCTAAAAGGTTCCTTTTCTCATGTTAATGCTCCTTTTCGGTAGGTTTATTCAAAGAAGTTGGGTCTGAATATAGCCTATGAGGTAATGGGTTAAGATTATACAGATCCTGTAGGAGCTGTCTGTCCAGGATGTGCTGTTAGACTGGAAAAATACAGATTTGATTCTGATGTCATTCATTATTACGGTCAACAAGTTTTCCACTCACATGACGTTATAAAATATCTGAACATTAATTGATATTCACGAATATTGTTAAGATAATATATTCCTTTACACCTGAGATACGAATTTTAACGCCATCGCAAAACAATGAAAAGAAGAAAAAGATTAACCATTCACTTGCTATTCACGTCAATATACCTACCTGTAAATAGTGAAGACCCAGATGAGACAGCTCCTGCAGGAGCTGTCTCATCAGGGTCTGCACTATTTACAAGTTGATTCTGCAACCAGTGCACTCCACAGCAGTGATTGCACAGCGAAATACTTGTACACAGTGAAGATATATGTAAATATACAACAGGGCATGGGTAAAGAAGGAGAACTATATTTTAAAATTCAGCAAGAGAAGGGTTAAGACGTAGAAGCTGTCTGATCAGTGTCTGCTCTAATTGCGTTAACAATTATATGAATCTTATTATACAGTTTATGTCAAGGCCAAAACAGTTTTGCAATATCTGCCATTATAAATAGTAAGCTAAATAATATTTATACAAACATAATTTCTTACGTGCATATGCTTGGAGTAGAGTGTTAGGTTGAATTGAAAACACACTTGCATTATCTACCTTGTGTTTGCCCATTCATCCCCGTAATTCGTTCATGTAAAAAATGCATTCCATAGTTTAACCCTTTCCCTCATATAAACGTGTTTTCACGCATTTGCAAACAGAGTAGACCCAGATAAGACGGCTCCTATAGGAGCAATTTGATCAGTGTCTGCTCTGTTTGCTAGTGGAATTTGAATAGCTACAATGTTCCACCTTCAATATAACTAATTTGCCCATGAATATTCAGTAGGTATTGAATTTTGGAATAAATATAGAACAGGGAATGGGTTAATCCTAAAACGCATTAATTCTTTAGTTTCCTTGTAGAAATGCGATCAGATTGTCAAACAGTTTGGATCCTGATGAGACGCCGAGTAACTCGAGCCCAAACTGTGTGTACATGTAATGACAAATTCGTCACCAGGGTCCATGCTTATATCTGACCAATCAAAAATTGAGAACGAACTCAGACTCAACTAAAAAGTTTTATAAGCATAGATACTGGACTGGATGTATTAGTTTTTCAAACAGTTTTGAGAATTCCAGTGTCTCTTCAGGGTCTGCATTGTTTGCTGATATGATTATATTATTTCAACCCTGTACTCCATGAATATCAGTGTAAGAAATAATGACACAATGAATAATAATTGTATTATATTTTAACCCTTTCGGCGCCAAATTTCTAATTGTCGTCTGCAATTCAATTTTGTTTTAAAATCATTCAGTAAAATAAGGAAATAATATAAATAAATGCAAACTTCAAAGGAATAACGCACAGATATAGAAATAGAGTTTGAGACAAATAGTGAAATCCCTGATCACACGCCGCCTTGAAAAGGCGGCGTCTGATCTCGGACTGCACTATTTGTCGAGGTGCATATATGCGACATCGGCGGTAAAAGAGTTAAAATGGCACATGAATTGTTTTCCCAAAACAGAAATGGTAGAAATATATATCTATAATATTCAACAAGCAAACAGAACAGAACCTGATCAGACGGTTTCTAGAGGAGCCGTCTGATCTGCGTCTATTCCGTTTGCAAAGGCGTAAAAGAAAGGCGTATTTGTGGGGTAAAGGGTTAAGAAAACTGGAAAACTGGACAACCTAACCCATTCCCTCATATTGACGACTTTTGACGACTCTGTAGAAGTCACTTTGGGAAACCATTGTGATAAATAGAGCATTTGCTCCTATAGGAGCAAATGCTATATTTATCACAATGGTTTCAAACTACACAATTTTAATATTTTCCTTTTCTCTAGTTAATGCTCATTTTCCGTAGATTTGTTCAAAGAGGTTGTATCTAGAATAACCTATGAGGTAATGGGTTAAACACAAATAAGACTGCAGCCTTTGGAAACATTAATGGTTTGCAGCGAAATAGTTAAGACCCAAGTTTCATGTTGCAAATAACAGCCTTTTTTATTGTTTCAGTTTGATGACCATACGACATAACATTCAATTCAGTTTCGAATAAATATAAATTATTCTACTGTTTTAATTATCCCGAAATTCAGTAGAGCGTTGGTTGACTTTTATATGCTTCTGTTTCAAGCTTAGTAGTCCTTGCTGAACACTGTGCCTGTTAACCGCGATCTAACCGCGATCTAACTGGCATTTGCAAACAGCTTGGATCCAGATCAGACGTCGATTAAGTCGGCGCCTCATCAGGATGCAAGCTGTTCGAGACTTGGTAAGTGGTTTCTTAATAGCTTGTACGAATCGGATGTAAGTGAAAACTGTTACAGATCGAATATTAACCCTTTACTCCATGAATATTAATGCAAGAAATAATGACGTCACGAATAATGATTAGATGCATTTCTATAATGGAGTATGAGCGCATGATAATTTGTATTTTGGCCATGACAGAAACTAGAATCAGATCTATATTATATTATAAGCAAACAGAGCAGACCCTGATCAGACCGGTCCTCTAGGAGCAATATGATGTGGGTCTACTCTGTTTGCAAAGGCGTAGAAAGGCGTATTTATGGAGTAAAGGGTTAAGCAGACGGTTGTTTTTATAACAGGCACATGGTTAAAGCATATAAAATAGAATTCAGAGTGACATGAAAGTCACATTTAACCCTGTCGCCGCCAAATAACGTTCGTCTGCAAAGATTATCGTCTGCTGCAGGTTTAAAAGTATTTAAGTTTTTTTAACCCTTCGCTTGCTATTCACGTCAATATACATGTACCTACCTGTAAATAGTGAAGACCCAGATGAGACAGCTCCTGCAGGAGCTGTCTCATCAGGGTCTGCACTATTTACAAGTTGATTGTGCAACCAGTGCACTCCACAGCAGTGATTGAAGTAAGGAAGGGTAAAGAAGGAGAAATGTATTTTAAAATTCAGCAAGAGAAGGGTTGAGTTCTTTTCAAAAACATACATTCAGTGTGTCAAGCACTTTGGGTCCCGATGAGACGCCGAGTTACTCTGGGTCCAGACTGTTTGCAGAAGTTATCACGTATTCGCCCATTTCGGCGAAATACGTAAGGGTTATTTCGCTTCGCTAATTGCAATAAAATTGTTTTGCGACATCAGAGTATTTTGTATGGAGAACTGAAAGTGCTCCTGTAACACCTGCTTTTCAAAGTAATTTGTCACGGTGGTATTTTTGCGTCGTTTTCTTTGTCAAGATGTAAGATTTTATTTTGAAAAGTAGCAAACACTAGCAAGAGTTTATATCTGCTGGTTAATGATAATTCACAGATCCAAATATTAAATTATAAAGAAAAAATTAATTTGTCTTAACAAATTTGTATTAACTTGGATCATCTTAGACTAATACATGTTTATGTCAATTTTACAACGCACACTGGTTGTCGCTAGTTTTACCCTTTCCCTCATATAAACGTGGTTTCACGCATTTGCAAACTAAGTATATCCAGATCAGATGACTCCCATAGGAGCCGTCTGATCAGGGCCTGCTCTGTTTGCTAAGTGAATTTGATATATTTGTGTTTTTTTTTATAAATTTCTGAATTGGCTACAATTTTCTACCTTCCAAATTTCATTACAAATATTCGTCTCGTCAGAATCCAAGCTATTTGAAACTCCTTTACATGTAACCGATTTGTGATCAGTGTAGCGTAAATATTTAGATAGGCAAACAGTGTAGACCCAGGTAATAGAGCTCATGAAGGAGCCCTCTGACCTGTGTCTGCACGGTTTACTGATTCATGGGTATCTACGGCTTATACCAGAAAATGGTTTATTCCTTGTGATCCCAAACATAAAATCAAAGCGCTGGAATCGTTGAAAGACTGGCGGAATAGTAGCACCGTCCCTGGCAGTCATGTTCTTTGAGATATCAACATCATTATAGAAATTTTGGCACAGTTTTATCAGAGGACTACTTCTGCCAAGTACCATTCAAATCTGACCCCTGGGTTTGGGGACTATTTCTTCAGATTTGTTCTGTTTTTTTTTCCATTAGCAATTCTGATAAAACTTCCTGCCAAGATCCTTTATTTGAAATTTGGTTACACGCGTGATAATTGAGATGATAATAAGAAAATAAACATGTTTTTCTATTCAACTGTAAATTACAACACCAGCATGACAACTGCAACGCATTTAACGCCACAATTTGCCATACAAAAAGAAGTATGCAATGTAAACGCAAACGTTACCAGTCTTTACAGTAGAACCTGTCATAACCGAACATTGATTTATTGAACATAGGAGTTTTAAAAAGGAGGAGGGTGCATGAGCTTACTGCATTACTATTGTCCTGCCACCTGCCTTATAGGTTCATAGTTACATGTACACCTCCTTTTGAGTGTCGCTTAAGACTTAAGACTAAGTCTTGTTCTTATTTTTATCTGGAAATAGCTGTAACCGAGAGAAAATGTTTAAAAATAGTATCGCTTTACTGTGACAACTAATTTCAGAGTTACATAGACAATACATGTTTGTAAATACAATAGCGATACTGAAAACTGGGTCAGCCTTGTGCCGTATTTCACATCACAGTTGTAAAGAATCAACCTCTAGAAAAGAGACTGACAGTATTTGCAATCTAGAAAAACTAAGACGACACTTAAAGACGACATTTAAAAAATTAAAAATTGTATCAATATGACAAAATACACACTTCGATTTGGATGAAAGGTCTGTCAATTCAAGCGCGTGTGAAACGTTCTGAAAACGTTTTGATCATGCGAGTCACGTGACCGTTTCAATGCTATCTCTTTCCGTTTTGGTAATAGTTTTCAAATAGTTTAGTTTACTTTTCCTTCCCAAAATACACAGGAATGCTTCGGATCAGTCTCATTATGAGTGAGATTTCAAGGGGCACTATTTTTCAACTTAACTCCTCATCAGCATTTGATCTAGAATCACAGGCACATCACAGTACAGGGGCGGATCGACAGTTCTGGTTCAAATAGCAGTTAAGGGGTATTTTGCTGTATTGAAAATATGCGATAAGACACATGGATCCGCCTATAGTGCATTTATACACAAAAATGTTAAATCGGACGTGGCATTGATACGATTGTTGAATCCGATTTGCGGTACTTAAAACTGGCTTCCGCCAGTCTAAAAACGAACGGGTTTCAAAAATAAGATAAGGAGGGTTTCCTTGAATAATATGAGAATAACTGGGCTTAGAGTTTCTGAAAAAGTTTGATCGAATCTGAAATGGTCAAAATTTCAACAGATCCAAAATTGCGGCGAGGTATGGTTAAAATTGTTATTTATTGAGTAGTTGCTATGGAGATGCATTAGTAAATTACAAGTAATTACAGTGATAGTCTCTACTTACAGCGCCTTTTATAATGCCTAAAATACAAAAAATATAAAAAATGTTTATATGTTAAAAAGAAGTATATTAAAAGAAAACCGATCGAAACACGCTTGAAAAGACAAAACGTTCATGTTTGATATCGAAGATTCGTCGATGTATCATATTTTATTCCGGTCGTAACTATTAGAAATAGGTCGACAGTAGTTTTTAAAGCAGGTTTTGACGAAAACGGTTTATTTTTTGTTTGTTTGTTTGTTTGTGTTGATTAACGTCCGTTTCTGCTCACTATGGGCTAATTGGACGCTCTAGAGAGAGTGAGAGGAGAGGATACAGAGAAACCCGGGCGCTTTGCCCTACTCTTATTAGCGACTGAGTTTCTCTGGTTCTTTTAGATGCCTAGTGTAATTCACTGATACACCGGGCCTCGTTTTTTTTTAATTTAGGTTAAAATTGTCAATTTTGGTAGAATGATTGAACATAATAACAGAGCTACAGATAAAGGTACGTACCTAAATACTAGAATCGTCATTTCTCCACCAAATCGTATACTGTGACCACTCTTTAGAATCGTCTCTTCGAGAGTGGTCACAGTATAGGGTTTGATGGAGAAATTAAAGGGGCTATACTTGAACATGTTTAAACTTACACATCTGATCTGGTCCTCTGTAATAAATATAATGTTCTATGATGTTATTGAAAAATATTCGTTTATTGTAAGGGTTATCACTTTATCTCAATGGTACTGCGTTACGTTGTAATTCTAGTTGATCTCATTCGATCTGCGCTCTTGCACATATTTCCTTCCTGCGTCCATATTGTTTTGTAAATATTAACCCTTACCTACACTGTGAAAAATATATGTCTGCTTAAATTTAGATCTGGTTCAATTTTAACTACTTCCGACTCGATCTAGCTTTTGGAAAACTTTTGAGCGATTGTCAATCAGCTTGTATTCGGATGAGACACCAAGTCACCGAGTCACTCGTGCGTCTCTTTACCATCCAAGCTGTTTGCAAATACGAGGAGTCCGATCACGAATGGAAGAATAAGGGTTAACATAAAATACCACATTTCCTACGATTACCTCGTAAAGACACCTTTTCTGCCTTTGCAAACAGAGTAGACCCAGACCAGATGGTTCCTGTAGGCCTTACAGATTACAGTAAAACCTCTCTATAACGGCCACTAAATTACATCAAGTATTTTGTCTTAAAGGCAGGTCGCTGCTTAAACCACTGTGAAAGTAAAACAGAACGCTCCTATAGGAGCGTTTTGTTTTACTTTCACCTTGTTTTAATCTGCCACCTGCCCTAAATACCAACTAATTAACCCTTCGCTTGCTAATCGCGTCAATATACCTACCTGTAAATAGTGAAGACCCAGATGAGACAGCTCCTGCAGGAGCTGTCTCATCAGGGTCTGCACTATTTACAAGTTGATTGTGCAACCAGTGCACTCCACAGCAGTGATTGCACAGCGAAATACGTGTACACAGTGAAGATATATGTAATTATACCACAGGGCATGGGTAAAGAAGGAGAAATGTATTTTAAAATTCAGCAAACGAAGGGTTAACACAATCTAGTGGCCGTTATAGAGAGGCTTTACTGTATTTAGAACGGATGTTAAGGTTTCTTACATAGCCACACTGCCTCTTATTTATGTACCAATATAACAGCGACTCTTCATGAAGTGATACATTCTGGCATAATTATGCGTGAGGAAATGGGTTAAAGAATAAATTCTTAATAAATAGGATACACCAGGCTGAGACCGCTTGATCTATTCTTTCCTTCTGGCGTCAAGATGATAAACATGTTATCACAGTACAAAATAGACAATAACACTCAACATGTTTACACATGCGAAATCACAGACATCTCCCTAGGAAACTTTGCATGTGTAAAATGTATAGTCTTATTGTATATTACTTTTCTTTGAAAAAGCCCCAGTAGGCTCGAAACATTAAAGTTTCTGAACAATATCTCAAGCTCATAGTTTAATGCAGGTCTAAAGTAATGCTGAAAGCTCCTTTAGGAGCTTTCAGCATTTCTTTAAACTTGCATTAAGCGGTCACGTGCGTTTATAGATTTGTGCCATGGTACATTTTAGAACAATTCTGTATTATAAACTTTGGAAGGATCGAACTTTTAATTTTGGTTTTCCCGAAGTTCGATTTATCCGAGTTCGAGACATTAAGACTTTCCCTGTCGAAATCTCTGTCAAATTCCATGTCGAATTCCCTGTCTAAAATTCGTTCACAGCTAATGGCTCAATGGTGATTACATGTACATATGCAGATAGTCTGGATCCAGATGAGACGCCGAGTTAAATGCATATTGACATGGTCAAAGTGTTTACCCACGACGACTGCTTTTAAGCATATATAGAAGCTGGTGACAAATGTTTTAATGATTTCTCCCCAGTTACACATTTCCGAATAACTATTTCCCCTGCCGTTCTGTATCAAGATACATGAAACAATTGCATGTAAAAGAAACTCCCTGTCATTAGTATCAGCACCTTGTCTTACACAATGCAAGAGCAATTAGTCCTCTGCAAACATTACTAAATGACGTAATAAGATAGTGAAAATTACTGAAAATAGTTCGGCGTTTGATAATAAATGATATTGCACTGAGGTCGATAGCTATTATTCAAGCTTCAAAAAATAACGCCTGCTCAAATTTGTATCTGGTGCATTTTGACTACTGTGGATTTGATCAAACTATTGATAAACCACTAACCGATTGCAAACCAGTCTGAGTCCTGATGACACGTCGAGTTACTCGGAGTCTCATCTGGATCCAAGCTCTTTGCAAATGCGAGTTAGATCGCGTATAAGAGTTAATAGTTGTTAAATCGTCTATGTTCTTGAAAATGTGTTTATGACGTCACAAAAAATAATCAATAGTTCCCAGATACATGTGCGGTAAAGAATCGCTAACCAGTAATTACAATCGGTCTTTTGATCCATTTCCTTTTGGAAAATTATTCATGCAAGAAATAATGGCATCATGCATATTTATTAGTTGTAGTTTTTATAATGGTATGTACAGTAAAACCCCTCTAAACCGGAATTCTAGTAGAGAAGAATTTAGATACTTTTAGGCAGGTGACTGCTTCATACAGGGTGAAAGTCATGCAGCAAGCTCCTCGAGGAACTTTCTGCATGATTTTCCCCCTGCATGAAGCTGCCACCTATCTCCAAGACGGATATTTATACGAAATTTAACGTCCGGTTTTGAGGGTTTTTACTGTATACACATAATGTTTTGGTATTGATAGAAAATGTAGAGTGAAATCAGTTATAATTTCATAAGATAACAGGGGACACCTAATCTAAATGTACTCTGCTTGCAAATCCATGAAAAAGTGTTTGTATACAGGGGGTTTGTTAAGATACGTGACAGTTTATTGTACGGTCCTTTATTTTAAAAGATGTAATTTCGCAATTTGAAAACAGAGGAGAAGATAAAAACCAAGACGGTCCTTGTAGGAGTTTTATCACCAGGGTCTCTTCTGTTTCGCTGACATATATATCTACGATTTGTGGTATGGTCAAAATACCCATCGTTCATAATGTCATTATATATATTTCAGTTAACCCTTTCCTTTATATAAACGTGTTTTCACGCATTTGCAAACAGAATAGACCCAGATCAGATGACCTCTATACGAGCCGTCTGACCAGGGTCTGCTTTGTTTTCTAATGGAATTTGAAAGATCTGTTTCTTTACTTTCTAAAATGGCTACACTGTTCCACCTTTCATATTTCATTGTAACTACTTTATCCATGCATATTCAGCAGGTACTGAACCTTGGATTTAATATAGAAATTATTACATATAGTCATACATTCATCATTTCGTCCACGGGTATTTACTAGGTACAAGCAAAGTTAGAAGTCATCTGCCTACTTATTTCTCAAGCCCTCTTTACTGAATTAATCCCCCACCTGTATTTAGCAACCACATATTTTTAAAAATAGGAGGCTGCTTAATGGAGGGCAAACAGGGGCTTTCTGTATAACGTGTGTCCTTTACTAAGCTACCGCTGTTTTTAAATTCCAGACGTAGACTTCTTTTGAAAAGTCGTTTTGGAGAGATTTTATTTTACAAGCAAGAAATGTAAAAGGCGAAAACAGGCTGTGCCTGGTTCCAGTTTCATGTAAGAGCTTAAGTGTACGACCCCAGTTTAATGAACGAACTTTGTCTCGCATCGATCGGCCATGTTCTTGGAGTGGCACTCAATTAGTTAGCCCCTGACCACTGTGGTTTGAAATCTAGCATAGGAGATTGGATTTTTCATGTGAGGAGGTTTTCTAACTGACTTGTGCTAGATCGGTCTTCTACTTGGTTTTCTCCTCCATTCTTTTGTGCACGAAACGATGAAATCCGTTCCATATGCGAAAACACATTTGGGGTATCCCCCCTCCTGTAATTAGCTGGACGTCGCGATATGACTGAAATACTGTTAAAACGACGTACATGTACTAGTAATGTCCGAAATAAACGGGCAAATCCAGACAAGAGACAGAGTACCGTGGCGTCTCCTCTAGCTCTTTTGGCGCCAAATTTAAAAGTGTCGTCTGCAATAATAATTTCATATTAAATATAATTCTAAACTAAATAATAAAGGTATATTAGTAAAACATTTGTTTTTAAAAACCTGTATGCTTGGGTTAAAATAATACAGAAAACTGTGAAGTCCCAGGTCAGATGCCGTCTTGAAAAAGGCGGAATCTGACCTAGGACTGCACTGTTTTCAATGGTGCCAACAGGCGACATTGGCACCGAAAGAGTTAAATCGTGGCTGTTTGTTAAGGTGTCCTCAATTATAACCAGTAGCACACTAAAACTGAATTTGCTCCATGGCAGCATTTGCTTTATCTCTTTGGCAGCCAGCGTTTTGCGTCTGCAAATTTTGTCGTCTGCTATAAGTTTCGTTTGTTTATTTTCCCCCAAATTTTCTTCCGAAAACAGTGTCATAATAGCAAACAGTTTGGATCCTGATGAGACGCCAAGTTACTCGGCCTCTCAAATGGAACCACTATGTTTGCATAGGTTATCACATATGCTAAAACGGCAGCGAAAGAGTTAAAGTTTAGAATGATATTGCTTCTGTCTTCAGTCCAAATTTCAAAATATTGGTTTGAATTATAATTCTTCATTTTAATCTTTCGAAATTTGTAGAATTCTTCAGGATTTTATATGCATTCTTATTGACATTTATTACCTTGGGTTTTTAGACGCAATTGTTTAAATTTGATTCACAGACAAAATAACATGTCATAACACATAATGTGAGAATACAAGGACACATTGTGGTTTTTTTCCAACCATAGTTATGGCCCAAAGATAATTTTGCATCTTGCATGAACCAGCTTTATCCCAAGAGAAAATTAGTTCTAATGTTTAGCTTGTATATCGGCCCAAGGATATGTTCTTGTCTTTTGTCTCGGCAAAAGTCATAATTATACGCAATAAGTACTACAAATGACAAATATTATATTGAGGTAAGCGGATTATAGTATAATGATATAAAGATAAACCCCTAAACTGATGAATGATTAAAACTGACTCCTCCTTTTCGTGATATTTTATCAAAATTTATCACTGAAGAAAATGATTATTATGAAAAACAGTGCAGACCCTTATTAAAGGGCTCCATATGGAGCCCTTTGATCTGGGTCTACACTGTTTGCAAATATTTTATATTACTGGTTCCCGTATAATAAGGGCTAACAGCGACTTTTATACAGAAGGGGAAAATGGCCTATGGTGTCCTGCAGTATGATAAGCATAGAAAGGAAAAAGGAAATTATTCATGCTGTGTCATCAAACATGAGCCAAGCTATGCCGATGGCAAGTTTTGCTCTGCAAACAGTGCAGACATAGAGAGGAAGTGTTTTAAAAGAAACGACGGTGTTGAGTCAAAAAAAGGGATTTGTATTTTGCATAAGGACTCGTTAATGGATTTGCGAGCCATATGAATGCATTATGTCTTTGAGAGTTTAAAGAGGAAGTCCCTACAATGAACGCACATTTTCAATACTATCACCAAACCTGGTATTTGTTATGTTCGAAAATATCAGTCATTATTATGAGACTTGTCAATTTATACTTATATCAAACAATGCTCCTGCGATACCAAATAAACCGTTTCCATGGATAATTATATTTTTTGTTCTACATCAAGATATTATCGGCATGGGCGAACGAAACTAATACACAAGCCGAATAAATTTTGCCTTGGATTTCAACCACATGAAAGTTGTGTCTTCTTCGGAGTTTATTCAACTGGTTTTCTTGAGATATACAGTAAAAACTCTCTATAACGGCCACTAAATTACACCACGTAGTTTGTTTTAAATGCAGGTGGCTGCTTAAAGCAAGGTGAACGTAAAACAGAACGCTCCTATAGGAGCGTTCAGTTTTACTTTCACCTTGCTGTAAAGCAGCTACCTGCCCTAAATACCAACTAATTAACACAATTTTATGCCCGTTATAGAGAGGTTTTACTGTACGCCTTTTCAAATTTAACAAAAGCTTTATGTAAGTGTTAGGCATTTCTAACACGCGTTGCAAGTAGAGGTTATTACCTTAAGAACCATATAAGGACTTTATCCTTAACTATAAATTTGAGAATGTACCTGAAGGGTACCCATGCAGGTAATGATGACATCATATATATTAATTAGCTATTTTTCTATAATAAAATTATAAAAAAGCATTTGTTAAAACATAAATGAAGTTTGATGTTAGAGACACTTTTCCATGATGATCAGCAACTCAAATTCTACATCTTGAGCGTTGAGCCTGTTCAGTTTTGCCCCGAGGTTATAAAACTTTTTGCTCGAGTCTGAGATCATTCTCAAGCATATGATTGGTCATTTTGCTGAGCTTGCAGACATAGAAGTTTTATAACCATGGGCTCAGGGCCGTTTGGACGGCCCACGGTGCGGTAGGTCTGATATTGCCGTAGTGTGCCTGTGTTCGGTAAGTGTATGGCCGATGGTTGAATCCCCTCTTTGGGGAGCCTGTATTGGTCTCAAATCCTCTGAAATAAATCTGAAAGGGCTTGTGTTGTAGCCTCTCCTCCACACGGGAGAACTTGCCTATATCGACCGCAGAATCAATAAATATGGAAGTCGATAAACTCTTTTGGAAGCTCCTAGAAGAGCTTTTGGCACAGCTTTCATTCTGCATTAAGCTAAAACTAATCATAACCCCATTCGAGATTTAGATGGAATTTTGACGGTCCTTGTAGAAAGGTTATACTGCAATTGAAAGTTCTTGTTGGTATATATGCATGGAGAGCAGCGTGGGGTTAATGGTCATGCATTGCGTCCGTATTGCCTCTTGAACATCACAGAGGTACAGATAAGATGCGTAACATTCAATAATTTTCAGGAATATCTCCTATATATCTCAACCAAGCCCTAAACTATAATCACTCTTCTTTAGAACCGTCTCTTCAAGACGATTCCACAGAGTGATAACAGTAGAGGCTTTGGTGGAGAAATGACGATTTTAATATGCGAGTACGCACCTTTATCTGTAGCCCTGACACAGCTGATTCTTTATGATTGACGCCACCCGTATTAACTCTATTTTTGTGGTGGTATGCTCTTTAGTAAGGCACTCTCCTACTTTTACTTCTTTGAAGACACAGTAGACTCAGATTAGACGTATCTTATACCACCTGACAATGATGTGCTGTGTTTGCTCATACTGAGGTTACCTGTATGTTACAGATCTGAGTCACTACTATTTATCTGTACAAGGGACGTAATTGTTCTTCAATGGACAGATTCTTCTCAATGGACTGAGTCTTCTCAATGGACAGTCTTTCACGAATATTCATCAAGTAAATTGTTAAGTAACTATTTTCATCCCTAGTTTAATTTCAGTTATATATCACTTACATACACGGAGATGGCACATAAACTATCCAAGGAGCTTACACTGGCAGTGATAATGATCGGACAATAACATCAGCAGTGTCCCGAGCCCGAAGGGCGAGTGCATCGACAGTCCCAAGGGGACATTGCATATGCTATAATTGCTCGAAACAAACCCATGCTATCGCTATTCTTGCATAAAACATGTTTTCTGCTTTCCGGTGTTCATTTAATTGCTCGAAATACACGCAAAACTATACGCTTCTTCTTTGATGGTTCATCCGTAATTTTATTAGCCAATCATAGTTAAGGCTCCGTGTACGTAAGTGTGCAATACACACGAGACGATGCGTGGATTTGATTTGTCTGGGTGTTGATATTAAAAGCCTTAAGGACATACATTTAGCTGTGTTAGTACAGACTATTTACATGCAACTAATCTATCTATTTTTCAATTAATTTTGGACTTTCAATTAGGTTAAATACCTACTAGTTACAAACATACATGTTTCTAATCGTGTACACGCAATGGCAGCAACGAAAAGTATGTCAGTGTGAGCGAACCTGCCTTCATGCATACGGCTGGAGTGAACTTATTCTTGACTGAATTGGTTTATGACAAAGTATTATTTGCAAGTTCCCGCAAAGATATGATTAAAACCGGCTTTGTTAATACACGGGTAATCACGAATACATCAGCTCGAAAGTCTATGTCCCGGTTTATGACAATCTCTAGTACTCGAGTATCACTAGTACTCGGATGGCCTAGAATATCACAAGACCTAGCGTGCAACAAATAACCCTTTGAATGTGAGAAATTAGTGCACTATCATTTGCACACAGTGCAGGTACAGACCAGGGGGTTTGCCATTCACAGTCCACTCTTGCAAAGTGTACCCTTTCAAACTGTATGGACGCTCTACCTTTAAACAATGATGAGTTATTCAATCTGAAAATGCAGCGTTGAAAGGACTAAGGCTAATTTCGCTCAACAGAATTTATCTATGTTCTAATATACGTTGCGATCGTTATACAGGCATGCTGGTACAGTGATTTCAGTCAAATAATCTTTAGTAGGACGGGCAACATGGTGATAAAAATATAGGATTAACTTTCATCATACTTCGGGCCATTTGTAAAACATTTATACAGTCCTGTGATTGTTGTGTGTACGTATTTATGTAGAAGTCAAGATAATAGTCGTAAATTAACAAATTGTCAGGAATAACTCCTTTTTTGCTCCATCAAGCCCGTTGCTGTGTCCATTGGTCACAACATAGGGTTTGGTGGAGAAATGACGATTTTAGTATCTGAGTACGCACATTAAAATTCTATCTGTTGCTCTGCAGTATATGTGGTTGAGCATTTTATTTGTACCTCTGGTGTTGCTGTGTGACATATGGGCCTATGCTTATAAAGCTTTTTAGTTGAGTCTGAGTTTTTTCTCAAGCTTTTGATTGGCCAGATTTGAGCCAAAGGCTCAAATCTGACCAGTCAAAAACTTGAGAACGAACTCAGACTCAACTAAAAAGATTTATAAGCATGGAACCCGTCCTTTGTTCTGCATTCTGAAGCAAGCGATAATCTTAATCTGTGATAGTTTGCTTAGCAGGTATTGTTAACCCTTTACTCCATGAATATTCATGAAAGAAATGGTGACACCATGAATATTAATTATATTAACTGTAATAATAGCACATATATACAGAAACGTTTGACCATGACAAAACTGTAGAATTATATCTATAATATATATCAAGCAAACAGAACAGACACTGATCAGACGGCTCCTCTAGGAACCGTCAAATCTGGGTATACTCTGTTTACAAAGGCGTAAAAACGTATTTATTGAGTAAAAGGTTAACTTCATATAGCGGACTACTCACAGAACTGTGAATACATTAATACATTAATATACCATGTCTGTTTAGTCGTTGTTTATTGAAATACAATTTTAAACTTGAATTACAAATCCGGGAAGATGCTAAATACCGTCTGAAATGTTGAAATTTAATCGATGGAATTTTCTCTAATTTCCATATTTTGGTTGTTTATAAGTAAAACGACTCTCTTCTGTCTAGGTTTAAACGAAAACACTATATCACAAACCCTGATGCAAGCTAAAGGAATACCATCGAACAGTATGTCAAGCTATCATGAACTAACGAGTAAACACATAGTTCTTGTTTTTTTTTTAAATTACAATAAAACCTCTCTATAACGGACACTAAATTGTGTTAATTAGTTGGGCAGGTGGTTGCTTAAAGCAAGATGAAAGTAAAACAGAAAGCTCCTATAGGAGCGTTCTGTTTTACTTCCACCTTGCTTTAAGTGCTTTATTCCTTTGAAGTTGCTTCAACCTGCCTTTAATACAAAATACTTGATGTAATTTAGTGGCCGTTATAGAGAGGTTTTACTATATTCTGAATTTACATACAGTAAAAGGTTGCATAAAGCGGGCATTAAAAGGAGTTCTAATTATAGGCAGATGGTCGCTTAATGCAGACCGAATGTAGTACATACAGGTTCTATATCAGCTTTCGGCATTACATTTTTAACTGTATTTAATTTAACCCTTTCGGCGCCAAATTTCTTATTGTCATCTGCAATCCAAGTTTGTTAAATCATTCAGTAAAATAAGGAAATGAGATAAATAAATGCAAATTTCAAAGGAATAAAGCACATATATAGAAATAGAGATTGAGACAAATAGTGTAGTCCCTGATCAGACGCCGCCTTGAAAAGGCGTCGTCTGATCTGGGACTGCACTATTTGTCGTGGTGCATTTATGCGACTGCGGCGGTGAAAGGGTTTAATCAACAGCTTGCTTTATAAGCATTTGTGTCCAATCAGTATAAGGCCGCCTAAGACGGGTTGTACTCTAATGTGTAATATGCTAGAATTTGCTGTTTGTTTTTCAGCATTTCAGAAACTGCAGTTTGATTCACATAACGTTTGTTAAATCATAGTATCAAATTTCAAAGGAATAAAGCACATATATAGAAATAGAGATTGAGACAAATAGTGTAGTCCCTAATCAGACGCCGACTTGAAAAGGCGGCGTCTGATCTGGGACTGCACTATTTGTCGTGGTGCATTTATGCGGACTGCGGCGGTGAAAGGGTTTAATCAACATATTGCTTTATAAGTATTTGTGTCCAATCAACATAAGGCCGCTTAAGACGGGTTGTGTCTACTGTGTACATACAATATTCTAGCATTTGCTGTTTGTTTTTCAGCATTTCAGAAACTGCAGTTTGATTCACAAAACGTTTGTTAATACATAATAAACCTTAAATATATGTGAACAATAGTGTCTGCTTAAATACGGTGACATTTTAACTATTTTCGATTCGATTAAAGCTTTTGAGAAATAATTGACCGGGTGTCAAACAGCTTTGATCCAGATGAAACGTCGAGTTACTCTGTGTCTCATCTGGATCAAAGCTGTTAGCTAATGCTGGATCGGAGCACTAACAATAGGACAACAGTGAAATAATCAAAACCACTTTCGATTAGATCTAAGCTTTAAGGAAACTATTGACCGAGTGTCAAACAGCTTAGATCCTGATGAAACGCCTAGTTACTCGGCGTCTCATCTGGATCCAAGCTGTTTGCAAATGCGGGATCAGCGATAACAACAGGAAAACAGTGAAATAATAAAAATATTGAGGATTTGTAAATCCAGATATACACTCAATGAAAGGTAGTGTTTACACAATGACATTCATACTATGCATTATGTAGGAGCCTTATCATCTGGATCTACACTGTTTGTAAAATGATGAGTGACTTGTGCGTGCCCCGCACTGTAAATCTAGATATACAACTAATGAAAGGTACTATTTACATAATGACAATCATATTATGTAGGAGCCGTATCATCTGGGTCTTCACTGTTTGTAAATCCGCTAGTGACACCCGTGTCCCGCACTGTGAAGGTTAATGGATCAACGGATGACGCCAGTATTGCAGAAAACTCCTGATTGAGCCTTTGGCATAATTATAAGATAAATAAGCTACATACATGTAAGCTTTAACCTGTCTTTAAGACCCAGAATTAGATCTATGTATGATGGCCACTTTAGAAAGGTGCTACTGTTTATAGCTAGTAATTTTGATCTTATATATGATATATAGATATAGATATAAAGGTTGAACTTATTACTCCATGAATATAATGATATCATGAATCTAAATTGGTTTATCGTTTTACAATGGCACATGATGTTTTGGCAAGGCAGAAACTGTAGACTCATATATATATATATATATATCATAAACAAACAGAGCCGACCCGTATCAGACTCCAATAGAAAGGCGTGTTTATGGAGTAAAGGGTTAGAGAGTGTGTTATAACGAAGGCATTGCATAGGTATAAAGATTATCATTATTTCGGCAGTAATTCAATCATACTTTAATGATTATGTCTGAGAATGGATTTTCAATATGCAGTTACTAGTAAAACAAGGCGACGATATCTATTAAATGTATGAAATGTAAGTACATATACATCCTACCTACATACCTTCCAAACAACCATCAAACAATCAAAACAGCTATTAATCCAATACACCAACCAACCGCCTACGCAACTATCCAACTATCCCACGAACTAAACTAACCAAGAACAAACCATTCAACCAACCAACCAATCATCCAACCACATATGATATCTCGCAGATATGTGAAATGCAAAGGGCAAATAACGCTTAAAAAATCTGAATTGGATTTTCCCTGAATTGTATTAAACTAACGCTTTCTGTAAAATTAAGACAAAATTAGAAATCCAATACATCAGAGACTCCTGACACATAAGATGAATTCCTCACGTGACTAAGGCAAGTATGCAACAGAATGCAATAAGTTGATATGCGCATCAATAAATGCACAGCTGAACGCATTTAAAGCGGTCAACTAATGAATTATCAGAGAAATGTATGTCTTTAAACGTAGGTGGTTGCTTAATGCAGGATGGAAGTAATGCATAAAGTTCTTATAGGCGCTTCTGCATAACCGTCATCCGGCATTAAACTACCACCTGGCTTTAACCCTTCCCTCCATGAATCTTTATGTAAGAAATAATGACATCACGAATATTAATTAGTATACATTACTTGTTATAATGACATATGGAGACACAGGAACATTTTGTCATGGCAGAAACTATAAAATCATATCTATTCTATATAATAAGCGAACAGAGCAGACCCTGGTCCGACATCTCCTATAGGAGCCATTTTTTCTGGATCTGATCTATTGCAAAGGCGTAGAAAGGTGTGATTATGGAGTAAAGGGTTAATCAGATGGCTCATGCAGGGGCAGTCTAATCTGGGTATCTTTACTTTTTATTAACCCGTTTAACTCTTTCGGCGCCAATGTCGCCTGTTGGCACCATTGAAAACATTGCAGTTCCAGGTCAAGGCGACATCTGACCGGGGACTTCACTGTTTTCTGTATTATTTTAGCCCAAGCATACAGGTTTTTAAAAACAAATGATTTACAAATATACCTTTATTATTTAGTTTAGAATTATTTTTAAACCGAAATTATTATTGCAGACGACACTTTTAAATTTGGCGCCAAAAGAGTTTATTGCGTATTTATGGAGACAATGATTAAACCTGTAGATGGTACAAATATTAGTTCTCTTCATTTTCAAAATCATTTGCACGAAAGCCCGGCAGTGTTAATCGTTTTGGATGTCAATAACCGTCCGAACTAGCAGGCAACTCTGGGTGATACAAAATGTAACTGTGTGCAAGGGTAATTATCAATTAATTCATTACTAAGGTACAGTAAAACCCCTCTAAAACGGAATTCTAGTAGATACACATGTAATAATTTAGATGCATGTACTTTGAAGCAGCTGGCTTATTAATGCAGGGTAAAAGTTATGCAGAAAACTCCGAGGGGAGCTTTCTGCTTGACTTTCACCCTGCATTAAACTGCCAACTGTCTCGAAACCCAACATTTATACCAAACTTAACGCCCAGTTTAGAGGGGTTATTGATATTGATATTTAAAAGGGCATATGAAAAAGAAAATAGGTCGCCCCGATAAGAACTGTAGAATCAGATCTATATAATTCCAAAATAGAACAGACCCTGAGCACCCCCTCCCGCTAGCCGCTACTAAGGCTACATGTCCGCATTTTCACACAGCTTAACCGTTCGCTTGCTATTCACGTCAATATACCTACCTGTAAATAGTGAAGACCCAGATGAGACAGCTCCTACAGGAGCTGTCTCATCAGGGTCTTCACTATTTACAAGTTGATTGTGCAACCAGTGCACTCCACAGCAGTGATTGCACAGCGAAATACGTGTACGAAGTGAAGATATAAGTAATTATACAACAGGGCATGGGTAAAGAAGGAGACATGTGTTTTAAAATTCAGCAAGAGAAGGGTTAATTTGAAATGAGACGCCGAGTAGCTCGACGTCTGACCAGTTTCCAAGTTAATCCACGTTTGATCGGATCTGAAATGTAGACCAAATTGCACCAGACCTAAATTTGAGCAGGTTTTATTTTTTCACAGCAAGGTAAGAGTTGAACCCATTCCCTCATATGCTAAATTTAGACCCAACCTCTTTGAATAGATCTACCGAAATTGCGCATTTACTGAAAAAGGGGATTTTTAGAAATGTATAGTTTAGAAACCACTGTGGTAAAAAAAGCATTTGCTCCTATGGAGCAAATGCTCTATTTGTCACGATGGTTTCAAAAAGTGACCTTTACAGAGGCGTCAAAAAGCGTCATAAGGGAAAGGGTCAAATTGCAAAGAACTGAGAAGAAATAGTAAACCAGGTATTAGCGACGTAAATATTTGTATTCCTTTGTGCACCGCCAGCTTGTTTTGCGTTCCATTATCATATCAGTGTTATATTTGCTAACTACCTTAACTACTGTTAGTATTGGAATAGACATACATAGGCAAATAGTGCAGACCAAGATCAAACAGATCCTTTTGATCATTGTCAACAATATTTGCTACTATGTTAGACTAACTGGATTTATCTAAATTGTGATAAATGTAATAATTTAGATTTACAAACAGATCGAACGATATTAAAATTTTGCGTATTCAAATACTAAAATCGTCATGTATCCACAAAAAAGAGATTAGAAAGAGTAGTCATATTATAGGGTTTTGGTGGAGAAATAAAGAAGCTACTTTTGAACATGTTTTAATTTACACCTCTTTTCTCGCTTCTCAAACGTGCTAAATAAGCTGAGTTACTAAAAATAGCCGTACTATAACTTCTTATCTGGAACACCCATTGTCTGGTGTATTCATACGCGCGATTGGGTAAAATAAATACAAGGGAAGGAACGCTTACAGAATTATACCAACATTTCTATAGGCAACAACCTTATGAATTGAAATTAATATTAGTAATTAGCACGAATATGATATTATATTTATCATATAAACACTTTAAAAGCCTATTTAATTAACCGAAGACGTTGTTTTGTAGTCACTCAATCATTTATATGTTACGCCAAAACGTAACGTTTGTGTTTGTCATAACGAATGACGTTATTTTGGTGTCACGTCTAAAGTTGTGCTGCAGTTTGTTGCTATTAGATATGGAAGTCGTATTACGCAATGTAAAGTAGAGTCAAGCATGGGTTTGGTTAAAGACGGGGGTTTCTATACCTGAGGTTGGTCTGTTCCAGTCGGAAACGAGCTTTAGCGAGTTTCCGATAGGAACAGACCAACCGAGGATATAGAACCCCCCGGCTTTAAACAAAACCCATGCTTGATTATTTTCCTCGCTGAAATACGCACTAAAACCAAGTAAATTATCGAATTTTGCGAAGTACTACTTTACATTGCGTAATACGACTTCCATATCTAATAGCAACAAACTGCAGCATTTGGTGTCACGCTTTTATGCTGCAGTTTGTTGCTATTAGATATGGAAGTCGTATTACGCAATGTAAAGTACATGTAGTACTTCACAAAATCCGTTAATTTACTTGGTTTTAGGGCGTATTTCAGCAAGAAAAATAATCAAGCATGGGATTTGTTTAACGCCGGGGGTTTCTATACCCTCGGTTGGGCTGTTCCAACCTCGGGTATAGAACCCCCCGTCTTTAACAAAACCCATGATTGATTCGATTAATCTGGGTCTTTGCTTTAGCTTCACATGTAGCAGCCGAATCCGTTATTGCCTTTGTAGGCAGTTTGGACCGAAACGAGACGACACGTAACCAGGCAACGGATAACGAGTCCAATTTATTTGGCACCCATATTATGTATTTCAACAAAGATGGAAGTAATCGCTATTTTAGTAACAAGTGAAGACGATAGTTTCTACTTAAAGTTGAACATACCATTAATGTCGAATTTATAACTGAGCTCAAAGGGCGAATTCAATCTTAAACTTGCAGGGATCATTTTGTCGTTTACATTACCATCTGATAAAGAGTTTTCTTGATTATTTGGAAACTGCTTGAATGTAAAACGGTGTGAACTTTGATGCTCCTGCGTGATACAGACTATTTGCCAAGGTCATCGCGAGTTAGTCCACATCATGGTTAACCCTTCGCTTGCTATTCACGTCAATATACCTACCTGTAAATAGTGACGACCCATATGAGACAGCTCCTGCAGGAGCTGTCTCATCAGGGTCTGCACTATTTACAAATTGATTGTGCAACCAGTGCACTCTACAGCAGTGATTGCACAGCGAAATACTTGTACACAGTGAAGATATATGTAATTATGCAAGAGGCCATGGGTAAAGAAGGAGAAATGTATTTTAAAATTCAGCAAGCGAAGGGTTAATTATTTACCTCATAGATTACAAAACAGAGTAGACCCAGACAAGACAACTCAGGTAGGAGCAGTCTGATAAGGATTTGCTCTGTATGCTCGTGAAACAATAACGATATGATTTTACATTTTCTGCCATTTTAATATTTCTTTTGTTTCATACTGTCATTGTAACCGTTAAGATAATGATTTTCATACAGTCATTATTTCTTCACACAATATTCAGCGACTAAAACGCTTACTTTATTTTGAAACTGCAGTTGGCGTTATGGTGTTAATGTTGTTCTGGTTAACAAGCCAATCCTGTTTTATTGGCATTTCCACTGTTATCTAAGTACTGGCGTTGACTGGCAAACGACTGCGTATAAGAAATAATTATTGTTTTTACAATACTCTAGTCTTTGCTAACTTCAAGGCACGTTGTCTAGTTCTGTAAGGAATTCTTACAACTGGTGCACGACATTTTATGATCGTTAACGCTTTACCCCAACGATACGCATTTTTAGACCTAAGCAATAAATGTAGACCATGTGTCTGCTCTGTTTGTTTATTGGACGATCATAGAATCTGATTCTATCAACATTGTCCAAAAAGTCTCATAATCTCATTATTTCTTACATGATCATTTACCCGTTACTGCATAAATACGCATTTCTACGCCTTTGCAAACAGAGTAAACCCAGATCAGACGGCGCCTAGAGGAGCCGTCTTACCTATTTCTGCTCTGTTTGCTTATGGAATAATATATACATGTATAGGATTCTACAATTTCTACTCTGGCAAAATGCATGTGTTAATAATTTCTTTTCAAGTATTAATCTATGTAATGTTCAAAGTCATTATTTCTTACATGAATAGTCATGGGGTAAAGGGTTAATGAAGTAGTTAAGGATTTAACTTACTGTGGGAAGACTCGTATCATGTTATGCACAATTCTGCAAACAATTTTGACCCAGACCAGGTGACGAGTAAGCTGTTTTGGCATCCAGATCGAACTCCGCCAGTAGTGGCCCAAGCGCATAAACAAACCGAAGGCTGTACACACGGTGAAACGCTTCAAAACAGACGTTAAACTTAGTACAAATATCGGTCTTGGTGACAGCTTAATGCAGGATGAAAGTCTTTCACCCTGCATTAAGCAGCCACCCGCCTAAATGTATCTACATTCTTCTATAGTAGAATCCCGGGTTAAAGGGGTTTTACTGTATTGCAATATCAGTGTTTTATCAGACAGCAGTGTTTGCTTGATATGTGTTCAACTGATACGCGCACATCTATATCTATTATTAAAATATCTGATTGTAAATTTGAAAGCAACCAACATAAAGCATAGAGCCTGCTTTCTAGATTAAAACTTAACCCTTATATAAACGCTTTTCATGCATTTTCAAACAGAAAACCCCAGATCAGACGACTTCTGGCGTAACCATCTGTTCAGGGTCTACTCTGTTCGATTATGGAATAATATAAAATATGGAATAATGATAATTATGGAATAATATAAATATGGAAATAACACTCTTTGTTAAGAATGCTATTAAAATTGCGGCTAGTTAATATTCTTACGGTCATTGTTTCTAGACGTACAGATAATTATCAAACAAGAACATGTTAAACAACAATAGGAAATATATGTAGTGTTTTGGTGTAACATTAATTCAGATTTAAAACCAAAATTCGAAAATAAGAGCAGAGTGAATCATATAATTGTAAAGTTCAAAGACAACAAAATAAAGTTTGTAATCACATGACACTACATGTATCCAAGTTCATATAACGAATTCTTAATTTTCATACTGCACTCATTTGATATAACATGCCAGTGACATAAGCAGATGTGCGTTTTTTTCTTGTTTGTTTTTTGTGTCTTGTGATAAACAGAATATTGCATTTGTGTTCATTTACTATTCAACACATTCATAGACTAAAATACATACATATATGTCACTTGGTTAGCCTCTTACATAACAAATCAGTCCACTTAATTGGTAATGAACACTCATGCAATATCCTCCCTCCAGAATAAATAGCATATAGCTTGCCATCTATAATAAACAGCTAATAACAATATATATTAAACATACACTGGTATAACATTCATTTAGTTTTAAAACTAGAATCAGTAAACAAGAGCAAATCTTCACGTTTTGTTTCCATGAGCCTAAAGTCTATTGTGGCATAGTTAGAAGACGTTTTAAAATTTCTTTTGATTTTTATTTTCGTTGACGTTTATGTTCTTGTGATGTCAGATGAAATCTTTTATTTCTGACTCACAATGACAGCATTAGACTACGAAAAGTGAAATAATCAGAAATAATGTGCTTTTTTTTTACTTTTAGCAATGGCCAAATACGAATTTGCAGCGTGTCACGAAATAATCGAAGATGCACATATATAACGTCTTGTTGCAATTGCGTATTGAGAACAAATCATTATCTTGCTTAACACTTTCCCTCATATAAATGCTTTTTACGTCTTTGTGAACAGAGTAGAACCAGAATGGAGACCCCTACAGGATCCCTCTTATTCTTCGTTTTTTCTATGAAATTATATTAGAAGAACTAACTCTATAGTTTCTACCAATACAAAAATAGCCGGTGTACCCCAAATGGCATCATTACAAATCAGCTTATTAATATTCATGGTGTCATTATTTCTTACATGAATATTGAACAGGGAAGTACTAACATTTTACTTTATAAATATTAACGTATAAAATGATGGCATCATTAACCCTTTCGCTGCCAATACCAGAGCTGTAATTACCTATGCAAACAGTTTGGATCCAGATGAGACGCCGAGTAACTCGGCGTCTCATCAGGATCCAAAATGTTTGTTACTGTTACTATGTTTTTTAAACAAAAATGAAGAAAATCAAAAGAATGAAAATGTGTAGCAGACGACAAAGTTAGCAGACGCCATAGTTTGGCAGCGAAAGGGTTAATATATAGCGGATGCATTTTTATAATGGTATATAACACAGGGATATCTGACCATGGCAGAAACTGTATTATCATGCATATATAATATCATAAGTAAACAGAGCAGACCCAGCTCAGAAGGCTCAACTATGAGTCGTCTAATCTGGGTCTGCTCTGTTTGCAAAAGGTGTAAAATGCATCTCTGCCTGGGAAATGATTACAAACTTGTAACTCATTTTCACTACATAATCAACAAACGTATGTCAGCTTGATATCATTTGTCTGAAATGTAATGTTACATATTGGCTTCCATGGTAAAAAATGAATCTACTGTGACACTTTAACCACGACCATGTTGACTTATTTTGACACAATGTTTCAATGTTAATCCGTTTCCTCATAGAGAATTTGCAAACAAAATAGACTCAGGTCATGTAACTATTGAAGGAGCCGTCTGATCACGATGTAGTCTGATTCTAAGGGTACTGATGTGACCAAACGTCAATTTGTTTGTGTCATGTTATAAAAATGCAATCGATGCATATTCAAGTGATACACTATTGCATTATTATCCAAGGTCCAAGTTTGAACGAAACGGAGTTGTACATATTGCAGCCGTGTAGGGTTTTACCATGTTTATCATGATTTTTGTTTTCTTTTTTATATGTTTTGTTTATTTCTATATAAATTATAATATCAATAGAGTTCTCTTTGACAGTTCCAAGCTGTCAGCTGTGTTATTCCTACATTTCTGAACAAGATGTATGAGTTATACATGTAATTATAAATTGTGTAGCAGTTTCCTTAATTATGCTGTGACTCTAGTGAATTTAGAACATAATTGTAAAATCAGACGGCACAATGTCGAATGATAAAGATTAAACGAACCTCTATCTGTTCACAAATTCCGATCACCACTGCTTTGGCGTAAGAAAAGGAAGGTGCTATCAAGGAGCTTTCTGCATGACTTTCAACCTGCATTAAGCTGCCACCTGTCTGAAAGGCCGCCGCTGATAGAAGTTTAATGTAATGTATTTAGTTATTATATTATACCTATTTAGATTAAGAGAGGGGTTTCGGTAATAGGAATGTCGTTCTAGAAAACAAGTGGCTACCTTAAAAGAGTAGGGTACATTTGGCAATGCTAGCTTCATTAAATCAACATCACGTGCACGAGAGGACTGGATTCCATGCGCTACACTTAGCATTGTTCAGTTAGTTAATAGATGTTTAAGTTTGCTGTTTAGACGCGGGAAAAATAATTCTGAGGTTTTATACTCTCAGCTTAGAACCTATGCTCTTGACTAAAACTAAGGATCTCAGTTGAGACCGATGAGTTTCATTTCAACGAACCCATTTTTACAGTTATCCCAAGAACATAGGTTCTCGTTCATCGGAACCTAAATTCTAGATAGAAATCTAGGATCTCAGTATTGAGCACAGTATTTTCAGAACATATGATCACAGTGGCCATTTGCACAATAAGTTCTCGTCTAAAATGGAATTTAAAACATGTGTCATTAAACTTTTGTATTCTAATCAAATGTGGTCTTCAAATATTGTCGTTTGCTTCAATACTCAGTATGGAATATTTCTAACGTGACTTTCCAGGGATATAGACAGAATGACAAACTAGTTTGGATCCCGTCGAGATACTCGGTGTCATATCTGAGTAAAAATTAAAGGCAAATACTTTCAGAAATTCGCCAGCAGCGTGCAGAAAGATAAATTCAAACAGAACGTCACAATCTCATCAGGGTTTCCACTGTTTGTCATACTGCAATTTTCTTTAATAAATGCCCGAATATTCACGCTAAGCTTGGTATGTTTGACTTTTCGAACAGTTCGTTTGAAAAATAAATGCTGAAAGGATTATGCTTGAAAACAACTGATCGGAAATCCTCGTGTAATTCCGGCAAGGCTGGTCTGGCGGAAGGATATACTGGAATTATTCATCGAAAAAAACCAAAACACCAATAAGCAGTAGACCCAACAGTAAACAGTGTGAATTAACCTTTAGCCTGCTATGGGCAGATGAGTGAATACCTATGCAAATTTTGAAAATGTAGTAGGTAAATAATTCTGTAAAAGTAATTTGCTCAGCAGGCTAAAGGTTAAAAGTAGTTGTCGGTTTAACTATTTACCTCATGAATATTTATACAAGAATAATTGACTTCATGAATATTCATTGACTGGTTTTTATAATGAACAAAAAAGGAATGCTTGGTCATTTCAGGAACTGCATAGGAACTGCATACTCAGGTCTATAAAAACATAAGCAAACAGAGCAAACCATAATCAGACAAAACCACTAATACTATTAGTTACACGGTTATTTGTCAGGGTGTACGGGCTGGTATGACCGGGTTAGATCCCGTATTTCCTGAGGCGTTAGCCGAATGAAATACGTGATCTAACCCGGTCATACCAGCCCGTACACCCTGCCAAATTACCTTGTAACGAATTTATTACCAGTCAGAGATCCGATTTACCTAATTAAGAAACGAACAACTCTTATTTTGCTGACATTAGATCTCTAATTGTATGACGACATGACAAAGAAAACATGACGTCATCACAGAGCAAATATGACGTCGTCTCAGAGCAATTTCGAAAGAAGAATTGAAACTTCACTTGTAAACATTAACGGTAACACGTTGTACTGATAAGTTGATAGTGTTAAATTGAGGAACGTATGAGGTACAGTTTTTTACGTTTATTATCGATTATTTGGTCGTAATCCATCCAGAATTATTGCAGTAAGGACGATATGAAATTTCGAATCGACGCTAAAAATAAAACCAAAACGAATGACGTCACGCGTCAAATTTGAATAATTCTGTATTCTCCGTGGAAGCCGCTGAATACGGCACAGTACACCCCGGCAGTTTTTGGCAAACTGACCAATCAAATTCCAAGGATTTACTCTGACTGGTAATACATCTCTGAATGGGGAGACGTTCATAAAAATATCACAAATATCCGATTCATGTTTTCCGTCGATGGGTTTCGTGGGAATATTTTTAAATGGCGGAAGCCAAAATACAGTAAATCCTGTCTTAAGCGACCATTAAAAAGACGTCTAATTCTAAGTATATAAGGCAGGTGGTCGCTTAATGCAAGTCGAAAGTAATACAGAAAACTTCTACAGGAGTTTTCTATATTACTCTTGTCCTGCATTAAGCAACTATCTGCTGTTGATTCAATACATGGTCGTTTAAAACATGTTCTTAGACGACATCGCAGAAATAGGCCATGCCGATTGCTCGAGAGAGGACATGCCGATTGCTCGAGATAGGCCATGTCGATTGCTCGAATACTTCTTCCAAAGACAATTTAACATTCTAAACTTTTCCAAATCGGCGACTTTCATGTTACAATTTAACTGCAAGTATAACTACTCTTGTTAAGACGAGCAACTTGAAATTTAAATGATTTATGTCTTTTCTCTCTCACTGGATTTCCCTGAGACATCGCTGTCTGCAGAATTAAGATACAATTCGATCCTTATACGTTAGCATACTGTGGGCGGAATTGTGATAACATTGGCATGTAATTTTGATCTAGATCGTACATCAAGGAACTCGGGTCACTTTCTCACCAGGTTCTAAACTGTGTGATACTCTGGTGGGTAATGGTTTTTTCCTGACAAAACTTATATATGTGTTTAGAACAGATTTGGCTGATATGCTCTGCCTACTAGAATTCTACTCAGGAAGCTAAAGGATTCGACACCGGAGACACTTGATGTATGAAATTGCATCACATAGTGAGCCAATCTGTTGTTACGTGTTACCCGTAACCTGCTGGAACAATGTCAGGTTAACATCTTCGCTGTAGCTATGTATCAATACAGTTCAACCTTTTTAAAGAGACCATTTAATACATATAAAGAGGTCCAAATAAGATGCATACATTTAAACATTTTCATGAATAATTCTTTTATTTCTCCACCAAACCCTTTACTGTGACCTTTACTTCGAGACGATTCTAAAGAGTAATGATAATAATAATAATTTTATTTGGCAAGTATACATAACATGGCAATTTAAAACGAAATGATGCATAAACATACAATACAAGAACAACTGTGAAATTCATCAGTCTAAAAAATAATATCATTACATAAATTAAATTTATATATCTGTATTAACTCGATGTAAGATAGCCATGCAATGCACACCAATACCAGGGATAACACAAAAAAGAGGATCACAGTATATAGGGTTCAGGGTGGGAAAATGACGATTTTAGTATTTGGCTGCGCACCTTTATCTGTACCTCTGCCTGTATAAACACGGACGTCTTTATAGACAAGTGACTGTTTATTGCAAGACGAAACTAATAAAGGAAAATTCAATAGGAGCTTTATGCAGAAACATTGTCATGAATTAACTCATTCTATGCTGAAATGTCCAATTGACTATTCCAATATTCAAAAGGTAAAGATTACAGTGAAAAATTAGGGAAAGTGTAACTTGACGTCTAGTGCAGACCCCAAAGAGAGAGCTCTTCCACAAGAACTCTCATCTGGATCTACACGGTTTGCAATGGGAATTAGTGATTCGTGTCCCACATTGAAAGGGGCCACGATTGGACGTCTTTTAGGCGGTGGCATGAGAAAGGTGTTACCGTACATCTCCAATCTGTTCAACCGCTTGGGTCCTGATAAGACGGCATGCTACACTTTAAAACGATCGACAAAGGTACCGTGGTATTCCTTTAACCCTTTCACCGCCGCAGTCGCATAAATGCACCACGACAAATAGTGCAGTCCTAGATCAGACGCCGCCTTTTCGAGGCGGCGTCTGATCAGGGACTTCACTATTTGTCTCAATCTCTATTTCTTTATATGTGCTTTATTCCTTTGAAATATGTATTTATTTATCTAATTTCCTTATATTACTGAATGATTTAACAAACTTGGATTGCAGACGACAATTAGAAATTTGGCGCCGAAAGGGTTAAATCGGACAAAAACATGCGGGAAATGGCTAAATATTGGTATCAAATAATAAAAAGCATTTTCGCGCCTTCGCAAAACAGTAAGTCTAGATCATATGGCTGCTATAAGAGCCGTCTGATTAGGGTCTGGCCTGTTTGCTTATGAACTGATTCTACTGCTTTGTCTAAATAAAAACGAAGTGATTAACTAACGCATAAATGTTCATTAGGGAACGGGTTAACGAGATATTGTCATGTTGCATATAATGCATATGGGATATTACATAATTACCCCTTATCCTGTTGTGAAGAACATATTGTCTTCTCAAATTTGAATCTAAGGTGCAGTATTGACTACTTCGAAGCGACCTAGTGTTTGGGAAACTATCGACCAGGTATCAACAGCTTGGATCCTAATGAGACACCAAGTTAATTGGGATCTAATCTGGGTCACATCTGGTTGTAAATGCATGTAAGGTCGTGGCTAGTGGAGTAAAGGTTAATCCCAGGGTTCTCCAAAAGGGAGAAAACAAACGCATTACACCTAGCCAGAATGCCCTTAGACCAGCCTGAGGGTTACTTTTTGCTTCCAAACTTATTTTCCAAAGGGCAAATGATAATAGGATTTTTCAAAAGTAGTTAAAATTAATTATTGGACGAGTTCACTGGGAAAGGTTAAGGAGGGTATTTAAGGCTCGTAAGAAACTACCAGAGAGATAGATAGAGAGAGAGAGAGAGAGAGAGAGAGAGAGAGAGAGAGAGAGAGAGAGAGAGAGAGAGAGAGAGAGAGAGAGAGAGAGAGAGAGAGAGAGAGAGTTAGTTTAGCAGGCGAAAGGTTAAGCAAATACAGCTACCAATTATGTCTTATTTCCATTAGCACATTTTCTTTCGATTTCTAAGTAGTTTCAGCTGCAGGCGTAGGCAATGCTCTTAAAGTGTCCATTAATGTGATATTGGATTAATGGAGTTATTTTACTTTATTTGGTAAAACAATTAAAGAAATATTTACAACTGCTGTGCTTAACCCTTCATTCGGTGTGATAAAATGTGTCTGCTCAAATTTGGATCTCGTGGAACTGTAATTACTTCCGATTCGATCAGATTTTGAGAAATGTTTGACGGAGTGTCAAGCAGCTTGGATTCTCATAAGACGCCACGACCCCTGCGTCCTATCTAGATCCAAGCTAATTGAAAATACGATTTGGACCGCGAGTAGCGCATTAAAGGTTAAATCTTCGTCTTTTTGCGGTACATGTATATACAATGTACTCTAATTAGTTCAAGTATTCAAACAGACACGCTTAGGCAATTAATAGCACATACCCAGATAAAAGGACCACAAGGAGTTGTTTGGCTAGGGTCAATAGTATCACAATGATGCCACATAGAAGTATTCATCTTTACAACAGTAGTCTATTCGACAGATTGGGTGTCCAAATACTACTGTTAATTAGAATGCTAATTAGAATTTTGTAAAACTTAAAAAAATAGTGATTTCCTCAACAATGTCTGTGTCATTGGGAAATGGGAAACTGGGTCATTTGCAAACAGTGAAGATCCCCATAAGCCACCGTGTTAGAATATGGTTAAAAAAAGCAAAGTACCTAGTTTTATCACATTACTTCCGGGCCGGCAGTGTTATAACTTGGGAACTATATTCGCGATATTGAATGCTTGTTATACAACTCGTTATATATTCTGACCTAAATTGTATCCATACGCGTTGTCAAAAAATCAAAACAATCATGGCCGCCGTAGAGTTTTCGATCGGCGATGTATTTACATCGATGGCAAGGGTCAGGCGTTTGTTATTGACAAAGAGGCGTTTGTTATTGACAAAGATTTCCGAAGCTTCGGATCCCTTTATCTGGTATGACTGAGCGATATAGACTTTGAAGTTGAGATGTCACTTAAAGGCTACAGCTTGTTGAAAACGTCCAGCCGGTGATCTAACAGACGACAGACGCTGATCGGCCTACAGGGAGGTTCAAACTAGTTACTGACCAAGATCTTTACATGCTCAACTTCCAACAAACTAACAGAAATACTCTTACAAAAAAAAGGTAAATGATCTGAAAATTCTGAGAGAGTTTTTAAATGAGGTTGGCGAGCAGAGCGAGATTCAATACATTTCCCCGACAGAGCTGTCGTCATTGTTATGTCGCTCAATCGTTTTGTGAAAAACAGAAACGGCGACGACTACCAACCAAATTGCATCAGGGGCATGCTGACCAGTTTTGACCGTCAGCTTAGACGACATGACTACAGGGAGGCCATAATTTGTGGACCAGTGTTCGCCAAAGTGCGTGAAACATTAGCCATGAAACAGTAACAGTTGAAAAGCAAGGAGAATGGGAACCTGCCTAACAAAAGTGACCCCTGACTGATGATGATGTCGAGACACTATAGGCAAGTGGCCCGCTTGGAACGTGTACGCCCGACAGTATTCTGCAAACCCTGGGGTTATATAATACTGTCCATTTTGGCCTTCGAAGTGTCAAAGAACACCGTGATATTTGTTGGGGGATATTAACCTAGCAAGTGACAACATAGGACATTAATATTTGACTTAAATTGTGGAACGGCAAACAAAAACCAGAACGGGAAGCAACCCTCGAGATGTGCGTGTTGTTAAACCCAACCTGTGGGCAAACTTGGAAATCCAAACAGGTATCCAATAGCAGTCTTCAGAGATACGTCAGAGGACGACCCTCCGGTTATTCCGAGCCTGACAGTCCATTTTCCGAACGACGTGTGGTTCCGTTGAAATCCGGTCGGGTGAACAAGATCGGATCCATGATGAAATGTACGGTCCAGCGCTCCGGAATCTGCACTAGCAAACACTTGTCCAACCACAGCGCCAGAAAATTATAAGATTCGAAATTTGAGTGACAACGATGTTCCTGCGAACTAGATAATGCAAATATCTGGTGAAAGGAACATCGCTTCAATCAACAACTACAGTCACATTAATCATAATCAGCACAAAATGATCTCATCCATCCTCTACTCAACTGACAGCAATCATAACATTTCCCAAATCCAGGCCACAAAAGCATGTTCAGTGCAGCTGAACTCTAACTCTCTACACCCTGCATCATCGTCAAATTTCCATGCCACTGGTAGTTTCCAAAGCCTTTTCGCCGCCCAATACATGGCGGAACCTAATGTACATATCCACCGGAATGACAATCCAGCAAAATCGAACAGTCCAGCCAGAAAACGAATCAGATAGACCGATAGTGACATTGAGTGAAAAGAAGCCATTTATGGCGCTCAAAACTTACATGACTGTTGACCTACTTTGGTCGCGAGACGGTTGTCAAGAATGACGTCACCGCAATTGTAGATGTTGTTTTATTTGTTTCTGAAGTATAATGACACTTGTTTAATTTAAAGGTTGCCTGTTTGTTTAACTAGGTGCTTCCAACAATGAAACACAAGTGTCATTTTGTTGTGGACAAACTAAATGAAATTTGTTAGGATCTACTTTTAAGTTGTTTAGACCGAAACACACACAACTGTAATCAAAACACCCAAAATACTGATATGCACCTGTAGGTGGATCTAGTAAATGCGCTGTCTTAGGGGTAATGTGATAAATAGAATACAGCACTCGTGGTCATTGAATATTTCAAATATAAAACTCGTTGTCTAGAATGATATAGTGCTCGGGAAAGCCTTGCATTATATCATTTTAGACAACTCGTTTTATATTGGGAATATTCAATGACCACTCATGGTGTATCCTCTACATGTATATAGCTTAACCCTTTTCATCATGAATATTTATGAAAGAAATCATGGCATTATGAGTATTAGTTAGTTTAATTGTTATAATGGGCACAGCTCATTCACGAGCACAGGAAGTGTTAGCTCAGACAGAAACCGTAGAATCATATCTATATTATACGAAAGCCCGGTGGTGACATTCTAAATTCCTACCTCAAACGTCCGTCTTCCAAGTTCTTACTTCTTACTTCCAAGATGATTTGCTATATGGATATTGTATATTGTTTACGCCCGAGTTCCAAGTTCCTACTTCTTAGTAACGACTTCCAAGTTCCAACTTCCATTTTCCAAGTTCCGACTCCCATGTCCCGAATACCAAGTTTCAAGTTCTGCATTCCAAATTCCAAGTCCCCACTTACATGTTCCAATTTCCAACTATCGACTTCCAACTTCATGAGGTCTCTTTTCACGTCTGTAGAAACTTTGAAAATGGGAGGTAACCTTTTGGAAGCATTTTAAATATTTATTTATTTTAACTCTATTGTTTTGAGCTTAACTTATGGTTCTTTTTTGTTGAAATCGTTTTTCAACAGGCAAAAGTTGGACACAAAGCAACGTTTGATAATGCAGTAACCAACGAAAATATTTCTCATCGAATGTTCCTATCTTGGTAGCAAAGCAACCTTTAAAAACTTTAGACCAACTGGGACGCCTAGTATGTCAGCTGCATTGACATGCGTGAAGAAAAGGGCGCGAAAATATTACCTCACGAGAAAACTTAGAACTTTGAAGTCGGAAGTGGGAAGTCGGAACTTGGAATTTGGAAGTCGGAGCTTGGAACTTCGAAGTCGGAACATGGAACTGCGAAGTCGCAACATGGAAGTCGGAACATGGTTTGGACCCTGATGAGACAATACTCGGTGTCTCACCTGGGGTCAAACTGATAGCAAAGGTTATTCCGAGTTCGCCTGTGGTGGTGGATGAGTTAAGCATCGTGGTCTAGAGAAACTGGCTTCTACACTGGAGTCGTCTTTATAATTGCTCCCTTTAAAACCCTGTCTTCGAGATCACATTAACCCCTTGTCCGATAAATAGTCTTTTAAGAAATACAATCTTTAATATTTATAAGCTGTACTTTTATATTCATTATAAAACGTCAGCTTATGGATATTACAGAAATGATATTATGGTATATAAAAATACAAAAATGAGTCATGCAGGAAACACCACATACAGAACAAACAGTCGCCCGAACAGCAACACAAGGAAACAGCAAATGTACATAACTATAAAAACATCAAGAGACGCACAAAGACAAAACAAACATACAATAGGGGGAAGATGTTACTGTTGTGGCTTTGACAGGAAACGTAGACTCAAATCTATATAAGTCCATAAGCAAACGGTTACATGTATACCCTGGTTAGACGGCTCCTATAGGAACCGTCTGATGTGGGTCTACTCTTTAAGAAAGTGCGTGGAACGTGTCTGTATTAGGTAAATGGTTAACCCTTTCGGCGCCAAATATCTAATTGTCGTCTGCATTCCAATTTTGTTAAATCGTATGGTTAAATAAGGAAATTTAGATAATTAAATGCAAATTTCAATGACATGTTTAGCACATCTATAGAAATAGAGTTTGAGACAAAAGGTTACTTTCTGAAATGACTTTCTGAAATACTTGTATAATCAGGATATCTATTACTTTGGAGTGTCATAAGATGACACAGAGCTGCAGATAATGGTGTGTACATAAATACTAAAATCTTCATTTCACCACCAATGTCTATACTGTGATCACTCTTTAGAATCGTCTCGAAGAGAACTTATTCGATGTTTCTTGGGGATCCAAACTGTTTAGTTTCTCATCACTGCTAAACCTATTGCGTGGTAAACGTGAATGTTGTTGGTCATATTTATCAGATGTACTATTAGAAAATACACTTTCCAAGAAGACATCCCTGTCGAAGGACACACACATTTACGTGTGGTTTAAAAACGACAACAACGCCTTCATTAAACCCATTTACGCCCAGTGGATTCTTCCGTGTTTATATACTGGAATATTATATTTTTTATATAAAGGATGCCTGGCCTATTTTTTTAATTTCGTTTTGTTTTATATTGAAATTCCTATCAGCAAACAGTATAGACTCTGATCAAACGCCGCATTATGCCTATATTTGGGATCGTCGGCACAAATAGGTTAACTTACTCCCATTATGCTATGCGCGACATGGCTAACATTTGACAAAATAGTTTGGATCCAAATGATAAGACGAGCAATCTGGCACCTAAACAATTTCGAGTTAGTTGTCACTCGGATGTCTATAGTTTTCACTGAGTAAAATTATTTTTTATCACAAACAGTGAAGACCCTGATCTAGAGCCCTTTGATCTGGGTCTACACTCTTTGCAAATACAATATACCTTATACATTTGTTTCCCACACATTAAGGATTAAACAGAACAAGGCTTAATAAAAAACATTTCAGTGAAGTACATAAAAAAGAATTTTGCTGTTATGTTCAAAATGTCATTTTCATTTTTATTGACTTTTACTACTTTGCATTTTCAGGCGTGACATCTTAATTCGATACAGTGAGTCATAAACCAAAAGAACCCCAACAAATATCACTTTTGCAGATAAGCGTTCCTCTTGCTCCGCCGTAACAATAATGTTGGCTCAAAGTTGGATACAGTAAAACTGCCTCTAAACCGGAATTCTAGTGGAGAAAAATTTAGATACTTTTAGGCAGGTCAAAAATAATACATTAAGTATGACCTGCATTAAGCAACCACCTGCTTTTAAAACTTCAAAAAGTTCAATAAAAGGAATGACCTCTCAAGACAGGTTCTACTGTACTAATCTAATTTCGAGCTTTCCAGCTGAACTCACTTTAAGAAATCGGCTGATATCCACAGTATTAAATATATTTAAATAGATTTAATATATCAAAGAATACTTTCTGTATGCATTAACCCTTAGTCCAGCTATCTGCGACTTGACCCGCAGTTGAAAACGATTTGGATCCAGACGAGACGCCGAGTAAATCGGTGTCTGGTCATGGTCCGAGCTTTGACACTCGGCCACTAGTTTGTAAACTGTTTTGATCAATTAGGAAGTAGTCAAACTGTGTGTATGTGATTGTGCTCCATTCATTCGTGCGTCTAGTGTGGCTGTGCACCTTCGTATCTCTTGTCTGAACTCGTCTATATTTTTACATGTGATTCAATTTTGAGTAGACATTTTTTTTCAGACGGGGTAATTATTAACGACTCTTATTGGCCATTGACACAAACTAAATATTCTGTCTATTTTGATAACGCAAATCCGTACAAAACCTTTAATACATTCCCTCTTGAACATTATTCGAGATTACATGGCTTTATTGATAATCATTGACAGAATTCTATAATGAAACATCGACAGGGGATTTGGCTAAAGAAAGACCAGTAGAAATATATACATCAACAACTATTAGTAAACATACTCTACAGGAACTGTCTGATCTGGGTATACTCTGTTTGCAAAATGCGTTAAAAGGCGTCAATAAACTGATAATGGGTTAACTACACAGCCACTCCTGTACGAACAAGTGTTACTTGTGAAGTCGACATCGAGTAAATCACATCGATTACAGAGAAAATCTCATTTTACAGCTGTTACAGATAGCGTCTAACAACCTCTTTGTGATACGACCATCTAGGGACGTTACTGGCTGCGAGGCGAAATTTGATTATAAATCTGAATTTACCAATATGTTTACATATATGATATACAGTGAAACACCTCAACATTAAACACTTGCAAAATAATACATTTGTTTTAAGCCCTCGCTTGCTATTCGCGTCAATATACCTACCTGTAAGTAGTGAAGACCCAGATGAGACAGCTCCTGCAGGAGCTGTATCATCAGGGTCTGTACTATTTACAAGCTGATTGTGCTACCAGTGCACTCCACAGCAGTGATTGCACAGCGAAATACTTGTACACAGTGACAATATATGTAATTATACAACAAGGCATGGATAAAGAAGGAGAAATGTATTTTAAAATTCAGCAAGAGAAGGGTTAACTGTTTACCTAGAGCAACAGATAAACCAAACCCAAACCTATACTATGTTATGAGTATGTTGTAGAATCGTCTCTTTGAGACGTATGTTTTGGTGAAGATGTTCTTGAAAATGTTTTAAAATTACGCATCTTATCTGGACCTTTGGTTTCCCTCATGAATATTCATGTAATAAAGTTCCGACGCTCGTGGATATCAATTAACCGAATTGTTATAATGACATATGGATACATGAGTAATTGGGACATGACAGGAATCATTGACCGAGTGTCAAACAGCCAAGTTACTTGGCGTCTCATCTGGGATCCAAGCCGTTTGCAAATACAGTAAAACCTTTCTATAACGGTCACTAAATTGTGTTAATTAGTTGGTATTTAGGGCAGGTGGCTGCTTGAAGCAAGGTGAAAGTTAAACAGAACGCTCCAATAGGAGCGTTCTGTTTTACTTTCACCATGCTTTAAGCAGCCACCTGCCTTCAACACAAAGTTCTTGATGTAATTTAGTGGCCGTTATAGAGAGGTTTTACTGTACCAGCATAGACACGCATAGCATGAGAAGGGTTAACTGTAAACCAACCACATAACCCATGTGAGGTGTCTGCATTGCATTCATTCTGTATGAATCAGCCATGTTATTTAATCCTTTCCTCCATAAAAACGCCTATGCAAACAGGAAACCCAGATCAGACGACTCTTGTAGGGGCCCTCTGATCAAGGTCTGCTCTGTTTACTTATGAAGAAATATAGATATTCCTTACTGTTTCTACTAGGGCTCAATATTCCCATGCCTATGTGTGCCATTATAAACAGTAACTAGTCATAAGTCATGATACCTTAGTTTCTAAGTAAACATGAAATTCATTGATTGTAGTACTGAGTGAAGCAAAAGTTATATAACTGAATAAAATGTCACAAATAATAATTTGGAATATAAAATAGAACCGAAAACACTCCACGTGATTAACTCTTATCCCTCAAACCACAACCTGTCCCCAAGGTTATAAAACGTTTTGGTTGAATCTGAGCTTATTCTCAAACATTTGACCAATCATATACTTGAGAATGATCTCAGACTCAGACTCAGAACTTTTTATAACCTTGGACCCTGACCTGCTTTGCAAACAGCTTGTATCCAGATGATACAAGTACCACGGCGTCAGATCAGGATCCAAACTGTTTTATACTTAGTACTTCTGAATAGCCAGAAAGAATAGAAAACAGTCAAAAATTAACCTGATCCAAATTTGAGTGAATATTATTCTTTGGGTAGTAGGGTAAGGACTAAATTCGTTTTCGCGCCTTTGCAATCTGAGTAGACTCAGACTGAGCCATCTTATCAGGGTCTGCTCTGTTTGCTTAAGTGCTGTTAACAGATCTTACTCTATAGCATATTCCAATGCAACAATGACGTTAGTATACATGCTAGTAGAATAAAAACAATCACGGTGTAGAACTTTATTTCTTACATCAATATTCAACTGGAAAATGGTTAAATATCACACGTGTGCAAGCATTTGATTCCTAGTACATTGTAAAGCCTATTTTATTGCGATCACATATTTTTTATCATAAGTAAAAGCGGGTGGTTGCTTAATGGAAGCTTATAGGAGTTTTCCGCTTAGATTTTGCCCTGCATTAATCTACAATCTGTTTATAAAATGCCGAATAATACGACTTCTTTTTGCGATATGTTACTGTTTGCATGTACGGTACAACCTCTCTATAACGGTCACTAAATTACATCAAGTAGTTGTGTTAAAGGCAGGTGACTGCTTAAAGCAAGGTAAAAGTAAAACAGAACGCTCCTATAGGAGCGTTCTGTTTTACTTTCACCTTGCTTTAAGCAGCCACCTGCCCTAAATACCAACTAATTAACACAATTTAGTGGTCGTTATAGAGAGGTTTTACTGTTGAGGCATATGTGTAGTTTGAATATTTTTGTTCATTTTGCTGTTAACCATGTTTTAAACTTTCATAGCCTCGCTTTATTATCGGCATACTGACATGTAAATCCAACAAAATACATGTGCAGTAAAACTCTCTAAACCGGAATGCTAGTAGAGAAGAATTTAGATACTTTTAAGCTTATGTCATTTGACAATCGCCCAGCATCCTAAAGATATTACCCCTTCCACCGTCATATAAAAAACTACAACAACCTTCAAAACAGCTTGGATAAGGATGAGACGCTGGGTAACTAAGTGTCTCTTCAGGAAACACACTTTTAAAGATCAGGATCTAAAGTGTTTGAAAATCTACCTATGTTTCTACAATGCAATTGAAGAAAAATCCGCTTCGGATCTCGAAGCAGGCGAGAATCTTAGCGGATGGCATATTTAGTGGCCAAAGGCTTAATACTTCATGAATAATTTATTGGTTCTCTCTGCATCTCTGAGTCTCATTCTCATCCAAACTGTTTGACAATGTGTGAAATTGGGAATAAATGAAATGGAATGTGTTCACTGTTAACTCTTTACTCGGTTAACCCTTTACTCCATGAATATTCATGTAAGAAATAATGACACCATGACTATTAATTAGATTATTTCTTATAATGGAACATAAACACAGGGAACTTCAATATTGGTAGAACCGCTAGAATAAGATTTAGTATAATTTCATAAGCAGACAGTAGACCCTGATCAGAAAGCGCCCACAGGCATATTAATTAAATAAAGGTTAAGGCGCATATTTCGCGTTTTTGTAAACAGAGACATCTCAGCCCAGACAGCTTTCATTGGGGCTGTCAGATCAGGGTCTGCTCTAGCTCTAATTGCTATTTGCTTATAGTGGTCTTCTACATATTCTACCGTGTTAAACAAATCAACGGTGTCAAACCTCTGCTAAAAGCTAATCTAAATGATATTCTTGAAATCACTATTTGTCATATGAATATTTATCAAATGAATGATTAACCTTCAGAACACAACTACCAGTAGAACCCCTCTAATACGACCACTTAATGATTAAACATGGGTGTTTTTATAAGCATGTGGTTGCTTAATGCAGGGCAAAATTAATACAGAAAGCTCCTCTGGGAGCTTTCTGCATTAATTTTGTCCTGCATTAAGCTACCACCTGCATCTAGCACCAATGATTATACCTCTTTTAGGTGGTCGCATTAGCGGGGTTTTACTGGTATTAACACTTTATACTTCATGAATATGCATGTAAATAAATAATGACATCATGAATACTACTTAGATAAAGTGTTACACTAGCACATGGATACCACAGGGGTCTATACCGCTAAACGACAGTCTATACATGTATATACTATACAATAAACAGACACTTGTGTACTTCAAGTACAAACAAGTCTGTAACTCTTACATTTTATATGACAATGTCGTAATTCTTTCGGCTACTGAAAGTAAAGATATTTCACTACCAAGTAAGTATACTTTTCTGATGATATCAAATACATTATACCAAATCCAACAATGATTTTCTCAAAAGTTTACGTGTTTTCTGGGCCATTGACAAACGTTCGTTCACCCGGTCTCACTATATCACGGCAATAACCTGGCGATTTGCAGTTCATAAAATGGAGTGATTCAATAAAACAACCCACTTCTATGACCAAACTCCATTTCGAGGGCTTGGTGGAAAACTATTCTAACTCCTTCACTTTAGTGAAGGAGTTAGAATAGTTTTGCACCAAGCCCTCGATTTGTTTTGTCCTCTAAATAAGTAAGCAACAGCGGCCTTTCTGTCTGTCGTTATGTTTCAATTTCGAATGGTGCCATTTTGCAACAAATATGAATGGAGCGATTTCTTTGGATGAGCGAAGGAAAAGTTGGGAAATCCGTGACGTCACGTACAATGGCTCCTTCCTCAACGATTTGAAGCTTACTTACAAAACTCGCTAGTTTTACATCATTGTGTTGATGCTAGGGGCAAAAAAAGATGGCGATCGGTGATAGAATCGAGTCGACCAGGGTGAACGAGCGTTTGTCAATGGCCTAGAAAACACGTAGAATTTTGAGAAAATCATTGTTATACTATCACCGTTTGTAACTATCTTGATCAGGCACTGTACATGTACTATCACTGTTTTCAAATGTCTTGATCAGGGATTCAACAATCACCGGTTGCAAATGTTCTGAGCAGGGACGATACTATTATCGTTTTCAAATGTATTGAGTACATCCTTTCTTCATTGCTTCGATTTATAGATCGTATCTGTCTGATTTTTGATGATTAACCTGATATTATTTCACGGACTGTTGTCTGACTTTCTGTTCGGGCTCATCCGATAATTGCACAGACAGACAAGTCCCTCGCCGCTCGTAACTAGTGTATTGTAGGACAATCCTCGAGTGTTGCGCAGTGGTAATCATCAAGATGTGTTTTAACCAACTGAATGCGGGAAACGGGTATACTGCCATTTGAAAACAGTGCAGACCCAGATCAGAGGGCTCCTAGATCTAGGTATTCACTGTTTGTCGTTAAAAACCCTCTAGCGAATTCCAGTCTTTCTTACTAAATGGACTCTATATATTAATCAATGATGGACAATTCCACTGATAATTCAGCGTTGAAAGGGTTCGTGACACTGACATTTCTATATACAGTAGAACCCCTCTAATGCGACCACTTAATGAATAAACATGGGTGTCGTTATAAGCAGGTGATTGCTTAATGCAGGACAATAGTAATACAGAACGCTCATAGAGGAGCTTTCTGCATTCATTTTGTTCTGCATTAAGCTACCACCTGCCTCTACCACCCAGAGTAATACCTATTTAAGGTGGTCGCATTAGAGGGGGTTTACTGTATCAAAGTACCCATTTATTTTATAATGCCCTATTTAAAAAAAAAAGGACTAGAACTGGACTCCTTCATTTGCATTGTTGTTAATGCACACGTACCCTCATATCATTAATATTAACCCATTCGCCTACCAAGAGCTTCTTGACTGAAATGTGCACGCATCTTGGATCCAGATGAGACACTAGGTCACTCGGAGTTTCAAAAAATGTTGCATAGTACTTTGACAGCAAGTTAACGGTTTATCTAGATTGGCTTCTTGTGTTATACGATCGACGCCAAGCAAACGCGAACAAATGGTAAATTATTAACACAATGAATGTTCTAATCAGCCATGTGTGCGGACGTGCGTGCGTGCGTACGTGTGTGCGTTTTTATGTTTTCGGTTTAACATGCCTACTTCATTATGTTAAAGTATAAAATAGAGACAGTGTGTCTACTTGAGGTAAACACAGCTGCCACACATTGATGGCACGTCTAACACACATCGCATAAATCACAATTTAACCTGACACCAGGTCGACCAGTCATAAGTCGTAACAATCACCATATAATGTTGGGCAATATAAATGGAACTGCTTCGTAGTGTTGCATATTTATAAATGTTGGTATCGCGGCCATGGATTTAACCCTTTAAGCCATATGTAAGCATTTGGATGCCTTTGCAATCAGAGTAGACCCAGATCAGACGGCTCCTGTAGGAGTCCTCTGATCTGGGTCTGATCTGTTTGCTTATGCTATTACAATCACTACTATGGCCAACGTGTCTTGTGTCCATGTGCTATTATATTAAGTATTCTAATAAATATCCATGGTGTCATTAGTTCTTACATGAATATTCATGGGGTAAAGGATTAACCAGTTAACATAGGATCCTACATGTAAAACCGAGATGACATAGCTGATGTAATTTATTATTTGTTTATAATTTAACCCTCTACTCCATGGATATTCATGTAAGAATTAAAGCCATAGCGAACATCAACAAGCAGAGTCTTTTATAATGACTCCTGAACAGGAGACTGGTTTAGGATTGCAGGCACTATATGATCAGATCAATATTAATTCAAAAGCGAACAGAGCAAACTCTGTTTAGACGACTCCTATATGAGCCGTCTAAGCTGGGTCTGCTCTGTTTCTAAAGGCATAAAATCGTATATACGGAACAATTGGTTATGAAAGCATGCTTCCCCTTGACACGGTAGTACTGCAAGTACTTGGACCAACGACTTTTGACAAAGCAAAACCCCAACAAAGCAAGTGGAAAACATTAATCGACGAATTCGATTTTCAGGATAATTATTTCTTGGTGGAGAAAACGAAAAAGTAATGCGAGAAGGCAGTAATCATCCGAATTACAGAAAATATCATTTTTACTCTAATATGCTTGTAATTGCACTTCGTTTTTAGTGTGCTTAATGTTTTGTACAGGAAAAACATTACCATGATGGAACTCTTTCCCCGCCTTAGGCGAATTCGTATTAACCTTTGCAAACAGTCTGGGTGTAGAGTAGACGCCGAGTCACTCAGGATCCAAACTGTTTGACATTGATTATATTATGAAAAGACACTGAAGAAAACGCTCCTTTTAACTCTTTCCTCCATAAATACGCCTTTCTACGCCACTTCTTGAAACTATTGTGATAAATAGAGCATTTGCTCCTATAGGAGCAAATGCTCTATTTATCACAATGGTTTAAAACTACAAAATTCTAAAGTTTTCCCTTTCTCTAGTTAATGCTCCTTTTCGGTAGATTTATTCAAAGAGGTTGGATCTAAAAATAGCCTATGAAGGAAAGGGTTAAACCTGAAGCGGAGGAATCTTAGCAGAGGAAATTTATTTGAAGCTGAAAACGCCGAAGAGCAACAGAATGCAGTCCGTTTGGTTGGTCCACAGTATAATGTCAACGAAACTTAACTAAACTATAAAAAAAATGTCGTTTCAGCGTTCTGTTATCATTTACTCCATATATATTATTGAATGTAATGACATCATCGATATCCGTTACCTCATTATTTTTATAATAGGATATGAACACAGGGATGTTTAGCAATGACAGAAAACGTAGAATCAGACCTATTTATGTTCATAAATAAAAACAGAGCAGACAGACATTGGTTCGACGGTTCCTACATGAGTCATCTGATCTGGATCTAATGTTTGCAAATGCGTAAATTGTCGTTACGGTGTTTGCACAATAAATGGTTAAGAGTTCAAGTTTTCTCTTAACCAATTCCCTCATATTGACGCATTTTAGCGCCTCTGTAAAAGTCACTTTTTGAAACCATTGTGATAAATAGGAGCAAATGCTCTATTTATCACAATTGTTTGTTTTCCGTTTCTTTAGTAAATGTTCCTTTTCGGTACATTTGTTTCAAAGAGGTTGGATCTAAAAGTAGCCTATGAGGTAATGGGTTAAATTTGGAAATACGTCAATTACTAGGGCTAATACTTTATGATAAAGAAAAAACTCCAGTCAACCAGTTGAAGACGCCAGTCGACCAAGTGAAAAAAGCAAATCGATCAAAAATGAAAAGTGCCAGTAGACCTAGTGGTAAACGCCAGTCGACAAATTACATTTCTAGTACATGTATTATCATTTCTCGGTGGAGAAAACGAGAAAGCAATGCGAGAAGGTAGTAATCATTAAAATCACATACAATCCAATTATATCATTTGTTTAACCCTTTCCTCCATAAATCACTATTTGAAACCATTGTGATAAATAGAGTATTTGCTCCTATAGGAGCAAATGATCTATTTATCACAATGGTTTCAGAACATCAACATTCTAAATATTTCCTTTTCTCTAGTTAATGATCCTTTTCAGTAGATTTATTCAAAGAGGTTGGATCTAAAATAGCTTATGAGGGAATGTGTTAATATAATTAATCTCCCTTTTACTCTAATATGCTTATAATTGTGCTTCTTTATCATCGTGCTTAATAGTTTGTACAGGGCTTATATTACCAGTATTTAAATATGGAGATCTACATTACGACAAGATACCGCACCAAATACCGCCAAACAAGAAACGACACAGCCACAAGACAAAACGCAACGGGACGCATATCAAGACGAAAAACATTAAATATTAAGCATATTAAACAACAAAACTGACCATAGGGTGAAAGCAGGAGTACCGCCATGGAACGGTCAGTAGCCAAAAATGGCTACTAGGAGCTTAAACCTGGTTTACGGGTACATGTACCCAACCTTGCACTTATCCCACCTTCACCAAAGTCAAAATGTAAATAAAATTCCCTCTCCAGACAGCCTTACATGTCTCCTCCTTTTCTGATTATTATTTTAATCAAAAGTTGTATCAAAATGTTCCTCTGAAGAAAATGAATATTATATCAAATAGTACAGACACTGATCAAAGGGCTCCCTCGGGTGTCCTACGATTAGGGTCTACAGTGTTTGCAAATATATTATACAGTCGATGGCACACATTAAAGTTTAAAGGGCAACAACATGCAGACCGTTGAATTCACAATATATTAATACTGTTTCACCAATATACATGTTATGTCATTGTTATTTCACTAAAACATAAATAACGTCGCGTCAGTGAATATTCATGTAAGAAATAATGACCTCCTGAATATTAATTAGATTGATGGTTATAATAGCACATGAACTCAGGAATGTTTGGCTATGGTAGAACATGTAAAATCATATCTATATTATATAAAAAACAAACAGAGCAGACACTGATCAGACAGCTCCAACAGGAGCTGTCTGATCTGGGTCTGCTCTATTTGCAAAAGTGTAGACATGCGTAGTTATGGAGTAAAGGACCAATCCTTTACTCCGTGAATATTCATGTAAGAAATAATGACCTCCCGAATGTTAATTAGATTAATGGTTATAATAGCACACGAACTCATAAATGTTTCGCCCTGATAGAACATGTAGAATCATATCTATATTATATCCAAAAACGAACATAGCAGACGGAGCAAACGGTGCATTAACTATAGAAAAGGAGAATTTTAGAATTGTGTTTTGAAGTCATTGTAATAAAAAGAGGATTTGCTGCCATTTATCACAATGGTTTCAAATTGAGTTTTATAGAGGCGCAAAAAGGCGTTAGTAGGAGAGAATGGGTTGAATGAACTTGCAATTTCCAAAAACATGCATCTTGGGTTTTCTTTTCTAGCCTGGAGTCCGATATGAAAAATAAGGTCTCTTTCAATATGTCAGATGTTTATTTCCAGACATTCAAATGTCCCATTTTATATGGTATGCTGAAGTTATGGAAACGTGTTATCTAAAGCTAACAAACTAATTTATGTCAAACGTCCGATTCGTTAAAATTAACATGGGAATTCCGACTGAATTAAGAGTACATTAAAATGTATCTTAACCATTTCCCTAATAAATATGCATGTCAGAAATGACGAATATATGAATATTAATTGGCTCAATTTTATAATGGAATCATGGACATGGAATGTTTTCATATTGAAAGAAGCAGTAGAATCATTTCATGAAAAACAGAGTAGACCCCAATAAGACGGTCCAACAGTGAAATGCGTCTATATGATGCACCTCGTTAAATGCTGACATCGGAGTTTAATTCTGCAAAATTACTTAATCCATTCCCTCTTAGACTATTTTCAGACTCAACTCTTTGAACAAAACTACCGAAAAAGATCATTTATTAGAGAAAAGGAACAGAATTGTGTAGTTTTTAAATCATTGTGATCAATAGAGCATTTGCTCATATGGAGCAAATGCTCTATTTGTCACAATGGTTTTAAAACTTACCTTTACAAATGCATGAAATGCGTCAGTAGGATGAAATGTGTTAATTAATAGTATTTGACACGCCCTAGCATGTGACCATTAATATAATTCAAAAGTCAGCTCCTTTTGGAACTTACTTATTACCCTTCCCCTGAAATAAACAATCACATGTATTGAAGACTCCCATTTTAAATAAGTGGTCGATTAAGACAGGGTTTACTTTATTATACGAGGGGTGTTCCAAAAATAATGTCACTTGCATCGGTGCTCATATAGCAGAAGTGCTTTTGTTCATTTTAATTTGCTCTGCCCTTCAAAATACTCTCCGCCAGCCAGAATACACCTTTTTAGCCGGTCAATCCATTTTTGGAAGCATTTTTCATATTCTTCAATGGGGACACCCATCAGACACTGATAAACAGCAGATCCAAGGGCATTTCTCGAATTGTATCTCCTTCCAGATAAATGATATTTAAGTTTTGGAAAGAGAAAATAGTCGCAGGGGGCCAAGTCTGGCGAATACGGAGGGTGCGGAAGGACGGTAACCTTCTCTGACTCCAAAAAGTCAGTCACAATACGTGCCTTGTGAGCGGGTGCATTATCATGCAAAAGTCGGACATACTTAAGTCCTGTTTTGGGGCGGCTACTTTTGTAGTAGTTCTTCAATTTTCTCAGAACAACGTTTTTATAGAACTTGCCTGTGACCGTTCTGCCTTTTGGCACCGGGATTTGAATAGCTGGACCCTTATTAGTGAAAAAAATAGCATACAAAACCTTCTTTACCGTTCGTATTCGTTTGGCAATACTTGGGCGTCTGGCATTTTTAGTGGCCCATATTCGGTTGGAAACCTTCCGCTTTGGTTCAAAATAATACACCCAGGTCTCATCACCAGTGACTATATTATCAAAAGCCTTTTTACTATATTTTGGGTACATTTTGAGAAGTTTTTTTGCCATTGTTACACGCGTCTTCTTTTGCTCATCCGTTAACAAATGGGGTATCCATCTTGCATTTATCTTTCTAACTTTTAGGTGTTTCTTCAAAATTGCATGAACTCTTGCTAACGACAAGTTTGTCATTCGAGCCAATTGTCTTACGGTGAATCGAGCATCAGTTTTGAGGATATTTCGGATTTTTTATATGTTACCTTTGGTCGTAGTTGTTGCAGGACGACCTGGGCGAGCAGCATCTTTCAGTTGCTGCTGCCCAGCACTAAATTTAGCTACCCACCTACAAACAGTCCTGTGGGACATTTGGCCCTCCCCATAAATGTCACACACCTCGCTGTGAATATCTACAGCCTTTATGCCGAGTAATGACCTACCTTTTGTATAGGCCCTAATTTCAAGAACATTTTCAGCTCGTTTTCCTGTCATTTTGTGTATAGTCTAACGAATAGGCTATGAAACGATGTACACTGTACCGAGGCAAGTGAACGTGTGGACGAGATATTTACCTGTGTCACGAGCCAGTGATCACTCAATCGACACGAGGTGGTTTTTTGCATGAATTGCACGATTTCCGCGAAATAAAGCACAGATGACATTATTTATGGAACACCCCTCGTAAAATGAACACTTGAGATAGACAGACACATATGAGACACATATATATATTTACAGATAGAGGCAGAGACAGAGAGAGACATATAGAAAGAGTGATTGTTTTTAAATTGAAAAGGTCCATTATCATAAGATGTACATTACATTTAGTGTGATGCTATTAATGTTTTAGAGTGTCGTGCATAACAAAACAGGGGCCGTCTGATCTTGGTCTACACTGTTTCCAAAAAGAGATATGTTAATACGAATGCAGGGTAATGCTTTTGTACATTTATGCTGTTGTTGTGCATTAACCCTTCGCTTCATTATTATCAATTTAACAAATAATGACATCATGAACACGGGGTTGTGTTTGTTTCTCTTCTGTTTTTCTTTGAACATAGGAATTTGATTGTAGACTCATATCTATATAATTTAGTCTGAAACATATAGTAATACTACATGTGGTCACTAAGCCTACTCTGCTTGGAACTGCATAAATATTTGTATTTTACGTGAAAGTTATCACATGTCTTAAACGAGAGTAAACTTCCCATAACCCATTCCCTCATTGGCTATTTTCAAATCGACATTATTTGAATAAATCTACAGAAAAGGAGTAGATATCTACTAGGAAAAAGGGACATTTTAGAATTGTGTATAATATAGTAATGATTTGTCTGATTCATTACGAGCGTAACCGAAGAATTGTTGGCACAGTTCGTAACCGGTGAAAAGATCAACAAACCCCGTGTATCTTAATTAAAGCATTAATTACTGGTTACGTGTTGCCAAATTCGGCTTGCTGTCTATCGGTGTTTTGGTGGTGGTTGCGTCTTGTATGTGGCTTTGCCTGCTTGACTTTACTACTTTTCCATTTATTGCCGCGTGAGAACCATTTTAACCCTTCGCTTGCTGAAATTAAAAATACATTTCCCCTTCTTTACCCATGCCCTGTTGTATAATTACATATCTCTTTACTGTGTACAAGTATTGCGCTGTGCAACCACTGCTGTGGAGTGCACTGGTTGCACAATCAACTTGTAAATAGGGCAGACCGTGATGAGACAGCTCCTGCAGGAGCTGTCTCATCTGGGTCTTCACTATTTACAGGTAGGTATATAGACGCGATTAGCAAGCGAATGGTTAAGAGTTAAATCTTGCTATAGATACGTCTGGCTTCTTCGAGAAAATAAGCAAAATATTGCGATTTTGAGATACATTATGACTTTAAGCCTTTTATATTGAGTAGAAAGGGTTAATGACCGTTGTAAAGATATCGTAAGCACACATGAACTGAAGCATATTTGACTGCCAATATAACTATTTCGCTGCCAATATCGCATCTATCATTACCTATCATTGCGAACAGTTTGGAGTCAGATGAAACGCCGAGTTTCTCGGCGTCTCATCAGGATCCAACTGTTTGGGACATTTTCAAGCAAACATTACATCAAGTAGTTTGTGTTCAAGGTAGGTGGTTGCTTAAGGCAAAGTGAAAGTAAAACAGAACACTCCTATAGGAGCGTTCTGTTTTACTTTCACCTTGCTTTAAGCACCCACCTGCCGTAAATACCAACTAATTGCAATAATTTATTGGCCGTTATAGAAAGGTTTTACTGTACGTTGAACGCTATATAAACATGCATAGCAACATTTTGAAAAGAATTGCAATATTTTCGGCGTATTTCAATAAATTGTTCAGCATCGAGAGATATATGGCGTAAGCAAAATAGATTATTTACAAGAAAAATCCAAACCTTTATACCATTCCCTCATAGGCTATTTTTTGACTCGACCTCTGCCGAAAAGGCACATTTACTAGAGAAGATGGAAAATTAAGAATCATGTACTTTAAACTTTAGAAACCATTGTCATAAATAGAGCATTTGTTCCAATGGTTTCAAAAGATGACTTTGACAGAGGCGTCAAAAGTCGTCAATATGTGGGAATGGGTTAATGTCGTCAATGTTACAGAATTTATTTCATTGGGGCTTGATATGCCTAGGCTTGCTTTACGTTGTAAAATGTCGATGCTGACGCATAACTTGTTTACGGCTTCTAAGAATGTTTTGAGATTTATTATTGCAGAAAAGAGTGTACATAGCCCTTACAGTGTATCTGTTACTGCATAGATATGCCGTTTGGCGTATTTAGAAGCCCATTGACGCCTAAACAAACGGATTAACCGGCTGGAACCGTCTGATCAGAGTCTGCTCTGTATGGATTATATAATATCTTAGATCTTATTCTATATTATTTGTCATAGCAGTGTAGTCACTTATTATAAATCACAATATAATAAGCTAGATTAATGAACATAATTATATGAGATATTAACTCTTTCCTTCATATATATAAACACCTTTCACGAATCGACAATCAGAGTAGACCAAGATCAGAGGGCTCGTATATGAACCATCGGAGTAGCGGCTGCTCTGTTTGCTTATGTAGTTTTAATAGATATGACATTACAGTCTTCTTCCAATATAAAACAATGCATGTGTACATTTGCCATTATAAATATCAGCTAATAAATATTCATGGTGTCAGTATTGCTTACAATATCACAACAGAGGCCCAGATAAGAAGCGTAAATTTAAACATTTTCAAGAGTAGCTCATTTATTTCTCAACAAACCCTATACTGGACCACTCTTTAGAATCGCCTCGGATAGGCGATTCTAAAGAGAGGTCACAGTATAGGGTTTAGTGGAGAAATTACGATTTAAGTATTTGGGTACATGCCATTATCTGTAGCTCTGATCACAATCATGCATGTATGTTTATTCCACACACATGTCTACAATAGGGTTATTTTGGTACTGTCTTAACTCTATATGCCATAGAAGTAGCTAAGCAATATATTCAACAAAAAAGTAAAGGATTATAACAGTGCTACAGAAAAGTGTTACATGCTTATACGTATGCACGCCAATAATTTATTTGCTGAAATTCAAAAATGAAATGCTGAAATCGGGAAATATTAATCTTATTGTTCTGTCCATTTTGTTTCTGCATCGCCAATTACCTTATCAATCAAAGGGTCGATTATTTGGCATTTTGTCATCGCCCAATATCGTCTTTTCCCGACCAGTTCCAGACAACGCCTTTTCTAATGCTTCTTACCATGGAGATACCGGGCCCAAGTATACTCAAAAGTATTTAAGGGTCAGTGGTAATTCTCCTATAGGGTTTATGCAATGACCCTACAACTTTGGCATTGTGTATTTTCCATATACATAAACCAACTTTGACAAATTTTACAGGAAGTATTGTCAACGTGTCAAACTACAGATTCCAGTGCGATTGAGGTATACCAAGGTCCCATAGGCATCCATGGAATGAAAAAACGAAAATTGGGAATTTCTGAAATTCTTTTCAATTTCATTTTACTCTTATTTGAAATACCAATAAACATATCTTTGGTATGTCAGATATTTTGGTAAGCCTTTCCATGTCCAAGTATTTCCAATATCGATTTGATGTTCGATTTCCAGAGCAAAGAAAACTCCTGTTGAAAATGATGCAGTTTTTGTGAAAAACATTGTTTCAAATTGTTTTCTCCATGGAAGTGCATAAGACTCTTGCATGTATAAGTTCCATCTGCACTTGTTAATTGAACCTCAAACAATAATTCCTGCAAAATTTGTTGGGATTGAGCGACATTTGTGAAAGATACGAAGTACCAAAGTTGTGTAGTGAATACATTGAGACCTATGGGAAACTGACCAGTGACCCTTAAATTCTTTTGTTGAGTATATGTTAGAGACTGTTCACCGCAATATGTTGTGAACAGAAAATCGAAAACCACAGTACTCCACATCTACCTAAAAATATAGGATTGGTACGAGCACTGTGGGTTAATATATATATATCGTCTATCCACGATCTACGCATTGTTTTCAAGTCACCTCCGGCAGAAACCGAAAGGGCGAAACGCATTGTCTGACAAATAAAGTAATTTCAAATGCATTTGTATGAACAATATGTGTAAAAACGCACATGCGCACTTTATCTGAAGCACTGCATTAAAATAACCGTGGAACTCAAATAAACACACATTTTGAAATGTGAAACCCATAATGTTATTACAGCAGATTCGTGCTAATTTTACGTCGGCACAATTTATTAACATATCCTCCAGAGTCTGTAAAACAGTAATCGTGTGTCTTCCATTAAACCATTCCCTCATATTGACGAATTTTGAAGACTCTGTAAAAGTCACTTTGTGAAACCATTGTGATAAATAGAGCATTTGCTCCTATAGGAGCAAATGCTGTATTTATCACAACGGTTTCAAGCTTAACAAATATAAAATGTTCCTTTTCTCTAGTTAATGCTCCTATTCGGTAGATTGTTTCAAAGAGGTTATATTTTAAAATAGCCAATGAGGTAATGGGTTAAGATACCACCTGTTTTATAATCCAGAATTATACTGCGTTTGATAAGTGTGCGTATTAGCTAGACTTTGCTGTATATCACTTTTTTGTGTTGAGACCTAATTCCCTTTAATATGTAGCAGTATAAAGTGTGTGAGAAATTGTGTATGGAAGGTCGTTGGAGTCATCAATGAAATTTACAGTCAATATTGTGTATGTAAACCTCTTTCGAACAAGAGACTCCGAGTAAAAAGATGTCAGCATTATTGACTATTAACACACATGATATCATTGATCTAATTATAACCACAAGAGCTACAGGTAAAGGTACGTTCCCAAATACTAAAATCGTCATTTGTCCACCAAACCCTACACCGTGACCACACTCTAGGGTCGTTTGTTTGAGACCATTCTAAAGAGTGGTCACATTATCGGAGCTTAAAGAAACTATATTTGAAAATGGTAAACTTAACGCGTTTTTTTCTGGACCTCTGACCATCGTGTAGACACTACACATGGCAAATACAAATATCTCTAACTTGTTTGGTTGAGTATACGTGTATTATGCTGTCATTATTTCTAATGGGAATATTCATGATGTAAGAGGTCTAGATCAGAAGCATTCATTTCAATATTTTCAACAACAGCTGCTATGTTTCTCGAACCTTATAGCATGACCACTTTTTTAGAATCGTCTCGAAGCGACGATTCTAAAGAGAAGTCACAGTCTAGGGTTTGGTGTAGTAATGACGATTTTAGAATTTGGGGACGCACCTTTATCTGTATCTCTGTGAGGTACAATGTAAACCGCCAATGCTGTCTGAGAAGTATGAAATACAATTTCTAAAGAAAGTGACAGTACGTGGAATGGATAAGATCACTGCTAACGATGATTATGTGGGACCGAGTCATTAATGTCCTTTGCAAACAGTGTAGACCCAGATGAGAGGGCTCCTACAGGAGCGCTATCAAAAGGGTTTGCACTGTTTAACATGCTGCACGTTTGTTAAAACAATTACTGAATATTCATGGTAAAATAGACCAATCTGAATTCTGGAATAGTCCATTTGACAATTCACCGTTGATATGGGTTAATTCGCTAAGACACTAATAAACAAATTGTTTGGATTCTTGATTGGACACACAAAGACGTCACATTATCTGTACCTGTAATGACATGTTAGTGTTTTTAATGTCATACGTTTACCGCCAAACTCAAGTTAATCCATTTAAACACGGCCGTGGTAATACTGAAATGGACAAAAACGTGAAGTTGTACTGGGATTAATACAAGTCCCCATGTTACCCCTAACAACGAAGTTGTAATGGTGTCAGAAATGGTTACGTTGCATAAAAATATTAGGATCGACTAACTGAGAAAAATTCAGGATTGCTCCGACTGGGGCAAATCCTATTAAAATAATTAGACGAGTCGGAAATTACCGGCGCAAGGGGATGATTTTAAAATTAGCTTGTCTTTTTTAATTACAAACATTTTTCACCCCGAATCTGAACAAACATGCTACGAACATTACAATACACGTACTGTATCGGTACTTGACGGTCAAACGAAAAGCACATGACTCTGCCTTTGTCCAAATAGAAAACAAAACAAAAAGAAAGTCACACATAGAACAACACAGTTTAGTAAAATGCCCAGTTTGCAGGCTGCAAAGTTGTAGAGATGAGTCGCGTATTTAGAAAGTTAAATCCTTTCCCAATTCTATGTTTTTCCAAATGTCAATATCTACTGAATATTCATGGACAAATTTATAATAATGCTATATGGAAGGTGAAACATTGTAGCCATTCTATAAAGTAAATAAACAGTTCTTTAAAATTCCATTAGCAAACCGAACATACCCTGATCAGATGGCTCATACAGGAGTGTCTACTCTATTTGCATTAATGCATGAAAACACGTTTATATGACAGAAAGAGTTCATCATATATATCTCCGCCAAACCATTGTTGTGCAACTCATTTAATGTTAGTCTCTCGCTCTACGTGCAACGTGTTTTAAAACTGTTCATAGCAATTACATAAAACAATACAATCGTTGGTTTCCGTAAAGTAGACGTAGATTTCTCAGAACAGGTCGGCGGTGTAATCCGTGTTTATAGCAGGATTCATTATCAGACCAACATTTACTCGACCATCGGCACATATTAGATATATGGTTTTATTTCGGCAAACAGAAAACATAATATGGTTCACAAAACATGTATCATATCATACCGGGGTAATAAATATAGATTAGTAAAATGATGCATAATTAAAAAAACGCATGGCATGTTTTCTACGAGGGGTGTTCCAAAAATAATGTCACTTGCATCGGTGCTCATATAGCGGAAGTGCTTTTGTTCATTTTAATTTGCTCTGCCCTTCAAAATACTCTCCGCCAGCCAGAATACACCTTTTTAGCCGGTCAATCCATTTTTGGAAGCAATTTTCATACTCTTCAATGGGGACACCCATCAGACACTGATAAACAGCAGATCCAAGGGCATTTCTCGAATTGTATCTCCTTCCAGATAAATGATATTTAAGTTTTGGAAAGAGAAAATAGTCGTAGGGGGCCAAGTCTGGCGAATACGGAGGGTGCGGAAGGATGGTAACCTTCTCTGACTCCAAAACGTCAGTCACAATACGTGCCTTGTGAGCGGGTGCATTATCATGCAAAAGTCGGACATACTTAAGTCCTGTTTTGGGGCGGCTACTTTTGTAGTAGTTCTTCAATTTTCTCAGAACAACGTTTTTATAGAACTTGCCTGTGACCGTTCTGCCTTTTGGCACCGGGATTTGAATAGCTGGACCCTTATTAGTGAAAAGAAATAGCATACAAAACCTTCTTTACCGTTCGTATTCGTTTGGCAATACTTGGGCGTCTGGCATTTTTAGTGGCCCATATTCGGTTGGAAACCTTACGCTTTGGTTCAAAATAATACACCCAGGTCTCATCACCAGTGACTATATTATCAAAAGCCTTTTTACTATATTTTGGGTACATTTTGAGAAGTTTTTTTGCCATTGTTACACGCGTCTTCTTTTGCTCATCCGTTAACAAATGGAGTATCCATCTTGCATTTATCTTTCTAACTTTTAGGTGTTTCTTCAAAATTGCATGAACTCTTGCTAACGACAAGTTTGTCATTCGAGCCAATTGTCTTACGGTGAATCGAGCATCAGTTTTGAGGATATTTCGGATTTTTTATATGTTACCTTTGGTCGTAGTTGTTGCAGGACGACCTGGGCGAGCAGCATCTTTCAGTTGCTACTGCCCAGCACTAAATTTAGCTACCCACCTATAAACAGTCCTGTGGGACATTTGGCCCTCCCCATAAATGTCACACACCTCGCGGTGAATATCTACAACCTTTATGCCGAGTAATGACCTACCTTTTATATAGGCCCTAATTTCAAGAACATTTTCAGCTCGTTTTCCTGTCATTTTGTGTATAGTCTAACGAATAGGCTATGAAACGATGTACACTGTACCGAGGCAAGTGAACGTGTGGACAAGATATTTACCTGTGTCACGAGCCAGTGATCACTCAATCGACACGAGGTGGTTTTGTGCATGAATTGCACGATTTCCGCGAAATAAAGCACAGATGACATTAATTATGGAACACCCCTCGTATATCAAGGATAAAACAAGAAAGAGCATGCTCTTATTTCCATTGTGGTCCTTAACGCAAGTGACATGACATAGAGAGGCTTTAAGATATAATATGAATACTATCACAAGTGGATGCTATATCAAATGAATTAAATTGTAAGTCATATTATCAAACAGGAATATTAAAATGTAGCAAAAGCAGTAACATTTATAAAAACTATTATAGACAAGCAATGGGAACACCGTATTTTTTAGCACAGTCTCTTAATTCAAAACGTAAAAAGTTACTCATCAGTAAGCTAACATGATAATAGTACATGGTAGAACAAGTTATTTGCCGAAAGTTATAAAAACATAAGCAGTCTGGGTTCCTTAAAGTGATATTTAAACATATTACAAAAATATTATTAAGAAGTAATATTGCTCTTGATTGCTGTCTTGAAGGAAGATAACTTCCACTGGTAAGCTGTTCCAACGTTAAGATCCAGTATAAAAAAGGAATTTGATACAACACCTTTAATTTTGGCAGCTGAAACCACATTATTCTTTTAGTCTGGTATTATAAGAGTGTACAGAGTTTTGCAATGTGAAATAATCCTGCATATAATTAGGTGATATGTTATGTTTAATTTTGAACACATGGCACAGTATAATTTGATCAATTCTCGGCAGCAGGCAGCCAATCAAGAGAATGATTTAAAATATTGATACCCAACATGTCTTTTTTGAGTCAAGATTGAATATAAATCTAATCAGCTTGTTCGTGTGCAATTTAAGCTTAAGAGATTTTGATAGTCCATTATACCAAACAGCAAAAGCTGAATAAGACACTTAATCACAAGCAGCTGTTTAGTATGTTGTGTATGAAAATCCTTCTTCCGGTCAATATACTTTAGCTTGGCATTGGGCTTCTTTATAATTGGATTCTGCCATACCATTAAAAAGACAAATGTTGATCTATATTTACACCAAGATAATTGACATAAGATGCTGATTTACAAACTGTGTTCAAATGAAATTTTGCTTTCAGTTTATGCTTTGAGCCAAAACCAATCGAGTCTGTCTTATCTAAATGTAATGATATCTCAATTAACCACTGGCTTACTCTGCCAAGATCTTCAGAGAGTGTCATTTCCACAGAGGACAAATGTTTGCCTGAAACAAGTATGGCTGGGTCATCATCATAAAGCATGAGCTTATTTTCAACAACAGCTCACATGGCATTAACATAAAGTAAAAACAGGAGAGGGCCCAGAATATATCATTGAGGCACACCACATATAACAGTTTCAGGAGAAGAAAAAGTACCAGACACATCAACTAGCTGTCGCCGATCAGAAAGGCACGACGGAAACCAAGTTAAAATGTCATTTCCTAGGCCAGATGCTTTAAGTTTCATTAAAAGTAAGGAATGGTCTACTGTATCAAAAGCTATTTGCATATCTAACATTACAGTACCAACAGGATTGCCATCTCCATTTTCTGTTCTAATAAAATCAGTTAGGTGCATCAACATGTATCGGTGGAATATCCGCTTCTGAAGCCTGATCGGAACTTATACAATATGCTTTTGCTTCTAAAAGAGGATTCAATTTGGTCATATATAACCCGTTCGAGTACTTTAGAAAAACAATTGAGACAGGTCTGTGGTTGCCAGCATGTACTCTGGCAATCTCCTTAGCAGAGTTGTCGTTCGTTACTCTCACATACACCTCTGCGATGGGCTCATGCGAAGAATCTTGGCAAAACCAGTAGTTTGTATGTTTATGGTTATCTGAGTCGATAGTTTATATAAAAATAGCCTGAATCAAGAATAGAAAGCTTTTATTTTATCATAAAACTGGTAATACAGTTTAATTTCAGAGAATATTTGATGACCTATTCTCATGCCGCTTTACGCTTCAAGTATTGCAGAAGTGTAAACAAACAAAATTGAATGATGTCTGCTCAATATTTCGAAAACAGTTTCTACAAATTATAGATTCCGAACGTCTTATAAGGGCACTGAAATTCTGCTATAACCCCAAAGGGATCACAATTTATGGGAAATCCCAGCCTTTTGCTTTTCTTCCGTTGAACTGTCAAAGAAACACACAAAGCAATTTACTTTCTGTTTTGTACGGGAGTTAGTTTCATTCCGGACTACTTTCTGAGCCAACTACAGAGGCATATGTAATGTAGCCGGGTGTAAGAGAGTGGTAACCTGATGCTCTTCTTTTAAAGGCGGATAACTCTTGCAGACATAAGCTCCTCAGGAACAACACCTTGTAAAGAGACACATTTATTATGTAGGTTATAGGACCAACAGTAGCACATGTCCCATCTATAACTGGAAGGTATGCCGTCTAAGCAAGTAGTATTTTTGGAACTAAGGGAATTCATGTAATTCAGTACTTTGGCTTCTGACACAATTGAAAATCAGCTGTGAGGAAATAATCAATCCATTGTTTCTGTTAAAAAAAGAATGTACAAAACTGTGGCCATATTGCTGTATAACTTCGGGTAATTTGTCTACAAACTTGCAGGCAACAGGTGTATAAAAACTAGTAAAATCACTTTTGTATCAAAGCACAAACAGTCATCAATTTTCAGACAAATATTTGAACATGGCCTAGGTCAAGCTTTGTTTGAAGGCAATTCCATAAGGAAGTAGAATCATGTTTATTGTCATCAAGTGTATCACTAAACAAGTCTCTCGTGCAGAATGTACAAGAGATTGAACCTTATTCCTCAAAGTTTTATATTTACCAAAGTTTTCAGATGATCTGCTTTTACTAAAAACCCTGAATGCTTTTGTCTCTTTCTATAATTGCTTTTAAAATATATACATGTTCGCGATCGATAATCGAGTAAAATTCTAATAATGTGGACTAATGTGATTTTGGGTAAAGGTCAACTATAGGTTGTAGGTTTGCATCCAGGCCAATCTTTTTGTCTAAAACATAACGTTTGATAATGTTAAAATCTGTTTGAAATATTAGATGACAAAACGATTTTGTTCACTTAAAACAATATGACCAAACAATCTGTAAACCCCTAATCAGACGTTTGGCATTGTCTGGCTTATAATATTTACTGGATTCTATCGTCTCGATAAGGTGGAGTATAAATCGTCGTCGACTGCCTGTCCTTCGTCGATCATCACGTTGGAACCTTCACGACGTGACAGCCGAGTATTGCGATTAATTGGAACGTCAGTAGTATTCATTTATCGTTAAAGTTGTATTCTTGTGAAATTTCCTCATTTTTACGTAGCGAAATGATTCCCAGAATACCATAATGTGTGATTTGAATCTGACTTACGGAGAAAGAGCATGGTGAGGAAAGAGTTTTATTTATCGATAAAATGAGAATATTGGATTGGTACGGACATTAACAGAAACGCGACCGCCATTTACTGGAATGTGTCACCTATATGCTCTCTTTTGCGTTAGTTCCACTTTCGACTGACCCGAGTCACTTTCTATTATGAACACTTAATTAATATCCATAACGTTGTTCTGAAATTGATTCAGCGTTAATCTAAGGTTGGCCGAACATGTTCATTGGCTTCGACGTAAATTTGTGTCTCTTGCAAAATCAACAGTTCTCTAAGAATTTAGCAGAATTCAGATATCATTGATAGTTAGCTGAATAAATACTAAGTGTAAGAAAATGGATTTTAACTTGTTTTAATCCATGAATATTCATGCAATATATAATGGCATCATGCATATTAATGCACCGAATTTTTAAAAATGTCCTTATGATCAAACTATATTTTATTATGACAGATCTATATCAATATATCATAAGCAAACAGAGCAAACCCTGATCAGACGGCTCCTATATGAACTGTCTGATCTGGCTCTACTCTGTTTACAAAGGCATATTTATTGTGTAAAGGGTTAACTCTTTCGCTGCTAATTATGCATCTGTGATGACATATGCAAACAGTTTAGATACATATGAGGATAAAAACTGTGAGTTTTTCAAAATTTTATTTCCATGATATGATTATAACTTTAAAACGCCGATAAAGTTCAAAAACTAAATTTGAAACGTGTTAGAAGCTTTACAGGAGGAATTGTAAACATCATGTAACTGCAGCGGCGTTTACATAATGTGTTGGTAACATTGTTTTGATTGATATTAAGTATGCCGTTGAAATTCCCTAGCATCGTTCATTCATCGTCCAAGGTCAAGTGAAAACATCGCTATCTTCATATTTCGCATGCTACGAGTGACAATTTAAAGAACAGTGACGCCGAGTAACCAGGCTCTCGTCAGTATTCAAATTAAGTTGAACATGTCGTAAGCGGCAACAATAAGAGATCTAATTATGTAAGACAGGTGGTTGCTTAATTAACACATTATCCGCTAGTGACGCATTTTTGCGCATCTATAAAAGTCATTTTATGAAACCATTGTGATAAATAGAGCATTAGCTCCTATAGGAGCAAATGCTCTATTTATCACAAAGGTTTCAAACTACACAATTTAGATTGTTTCCCTTCCTCTAGTTGATACTCCTTTTCGGTAGATACATTCAAAGAGGTTGGGTGTAAAAATAGTCTATTAGATAATGAGTTAATGGATGTCAAAAGTAATGCAGAAATCTCCAATAGGAGCTTACTGCATTACTTATGCCTTGCAGTAAACAATCGCCTGCTTTTAACACTCATATGTTAATATAAGTGAATGACCGCTTGAGACAGGTTCGACTGCATTGCACAATCTCGTATGAGCATGTTTATGAAAAGAAATGCATGGAAAATGCAAATGAAAATGTAAAGTATGTTTTTTTCCTACCACGAACATTTTGCTAGGCATGCTAAACATCTCAAACAGTATATTCTTAACTCATTCCCTCCTAGACTAGTATAGACCAAACCTCTTTGAACTAATCTACAGAAAAGGAGCATTAACTACAACAAAGGTGGGTTTTTGAATTCTGTAGTTTGGAAATTATTGTGGTAAACAGAGCCTTTGCTCCATATGAGGAAAGTCTCTAATTATCACTATGGTCTCAATAAATGAGTTTTACAAAGGCACAAAAAGGCATCAGTAGGAGAGAATGGGTTAATTACCAAAGGAAATTAAACAACAGAAATAACGAAAAAACAAGCAATAAAAAACGTAAACAGCAACGAACACAAACTCTCAAAAACCGGACACTTAAGTACAGTAATACCTGTCTTAACCCATTACCTCATAGGCTATTTTTAGATATAACTCTTTGAATAAACCTACCGAGAAGACGCATCAATTAGAGAAAATGACAATTCTAGAATTTTGTAGTTTGAAACTATTGTGATAAATAGAGCATTTGCTCCTATAGGTGCAAACGCTCTATTTATCACAATGGTTTCATAAAGTGACTTTTACAGAGTCGTCAAAAGTCGTAAATTCTCGTATGAGGGAAGGGGTTAAGCGACTATCAAACATATGTCTTATTATGTGTCTTTAAGCAGACGTTAGTTTAATGGAAGACAAAAGTTATACATGTAACAGTAAATTATCTTTGTTGTGCAAAATTATGTTTGTTGAATGTAGGAACACATGTGTGTACGTTAATGTTGGACAGAAATGTGCTACAGGAGCCGTCTGATACCGGTCTACTCTGTTTTCAAGTGTCAAAGGGCGCCCGAATCAGAAAAGTACGTGAATAGACTGCCTAAAACGGAATCTTCCACAAACCAAGCGCATGTGACATCATTGTAACTAAAGTTGTAATATCTGCAGACAGCCAGGAGTTCCGATAATCACGCCTGGTTAAATTTCGATTTGTTTCAAGTTTTCAGTTTATGCTGTTAAGAAGCAATTGACACAGTGTTAGCCATTTACCCGATAAAGATCACTTGTCATGCCTATGTTAACTGAGTAGACTCAGATCAGCCAGCTCCTGGAGGATCAGGGTCTGTTCAACTGAACAGGGTCATCTCAGTTTGTTTACTGAACCCAAATCTCTATTGAAATCTCTTTTTGTGTTGCAATTTTTGCTTTCGGGGGATCACCACCCTTCAGAATTTATAATCTTCACAACAGCAGGTGTTAAGTGCTGGTGTGGCGGTCGTAAAACGTCGCCCCGTACTTCATTCTCAGTGTTGTTATACCTTCTGATCCTTCGAGATCATGAATTTCACTACTTCTTGTTCTGAAAATTGAATACCGCTTAAGCCGGTGCTAGGGGGCGTGAGCAGTGTTGCACTTTCAATTACTGCTCATGAACAGACTCAATAAAACCTAGTCTGCAATTTTCTCTTTTTGTGTTGCAATTTATGCTTTCGGGGGATCACCACCCTTCAGAATTTATAATCTTCACAACAGCAGGTGTTAAGTGCTGGTGTGGCGGCCGTAAAACGTCGCCCCGTACTTCATTCTCAGTGTTGTTATACCTTTTGATCCTTCGAGATCATGAATTTCACTACTTCTTGTTCTGAAAATTGAATACCGCTTAAGCCGGTGCTAGGGGGCGTGAGCAGTGTTGCACTTTCAATTACTGCTCATGAACAGACTCAATAAAACCTAGTCTGCAATTTTCTCTTTTGTGTTGCAATTTATGCTTTCGGGGGATCACCACCCTTCAGCATTTATAACGTGATCAAAACGATAAAGTCTCCAGGCAATGTCGTATCCTTTATATTCCTTTCTATTTCTTCTTAAAAGTGGGCTGTCAAACCGCTTGGGACCTGATACAACGCAAACTTCGTAAAACATTTTCAAAATTTTACCACCGTAATGTTCTACTCATCAGCAAATACAATTGTAATTTACGTACTTTTCTAAAGTTAGGTATTTCACATCCGGAGGTTTACGGTGATGTCATTTACAAACTTCGAAAACTTTATTGGACACACATATTTTGATACTTTGTTTGTCAAACGTATAAAACAATTCATTAAAAAGGGATATGACCCCTCTATATTGCAGCACACTACATGCTTGGTGGTCGACCCCTTTATAGTTGGTCATTATGCTTTCCTCTTTGCTTGTGCGACGACGGAAAAGGCTTAATACTCTATGAAGATTCCCTCTTAAACCCGTTTACGGAGGGAGGAAATTAGATATTTGTATTTTGCCAGTTCTGTCGTACCCCAAATGACTTCTCCACAGCTGCTCTGACCTGAATAGTCATCGAGTACATGTCTACGATGTCAAGTTTATTCTTTTTCAAACAAAACAGTTGTGCGTGCTTAATATTCACTAGTATTTGTATCTTCTTGCGATTTATCTTTTATTAAATGTCGGTGTAGAAGTGTTTCATATAGTTTTCCCGTACTTTTAAATGATGACGTCATGTAAATGATGACGTCGCTTGTTTACCTCTAACGTTTATTTTCAAATCATTTTCATTTTGGTAGACATCGTTATGCATGTTGTGGAGTTGTCTGGAGGGGGAATTTAATTTACATTTTGACTTTGGTGAAAGTGGGATCAGGACGAGGTTGGGTACCCGTAAACCAGGTTTAAGTCCCCCAGTAGCTTAATTTGGTTACTGGCCTTTCCAAGGCGGTACTCCTGCTTTCAGCCTATGGTCAATTTTGTTGTTTAATATGCTTAATGTTTAATGTTTTTCGTCTTGATATGCGTCCTGTTATGTTTTGTCTTGTGGCTTTACCATTTCTTGTTTGATGGTGTTTGGTGCGGTGTCATTTCGTGTGTGGCTCTCCCTGTTTGACTATTTTTCCATATTTACAGAGGATTTTCCTTCAGTTTCTTTTCAATATATCAGTGGAATGTGGATTAGTGATGATACGTGTTATTTGGTGTCTCATCTGGATCCAAACTGTTTGCAAATGTTATCAAAGATTCGTCCTATGCCGCAATCAACGCTCATACATACAATGGTACAGAAAGAGGTGCGTACCCAAATACAAAACAATCTTCGAGACGATTCTAAAGAGTGGTCACAGTATAGGGTTTGGAGGAGAAATAAAAGAGTTATTCTTGAATGTAATATATAAGACCTTCCTGTATTACTTTGGTTCTGTATGAACCGTTTACCTGCTATGGACGCCTTTTTGGTACCAAGCAAACAGAGTAGAACCAGACCAGATGATAAGAGTATGTGACTTATGGATCTCTTTGCTTATGGAATTATATACAGTAAAATCACCTGCTTTTATCCCATTACCTCATAGGCTTTGTTACATCCAACCTCTTTGAATAAATCTACCGAAAAGGAGTATTAACTCGAGAAGAGGAACATTTTAGAATTTTGTAGTTTGAAACCATTGTGATAAATAGAGCATTTGCTCCTACAGTGGCAAATGCTCTATATAGAGGCGTCAAAAGGCGTCAATATGAGGGAATGAGTTAAACACATCTATGTTTATTCGCAAAGCAGCTGTATTAGAAGGGGGTTTACAGTAAAACTGATTCTAGATGTTTTGCCATTGCCAAAATATAATAATTATGTTTATACTCCATTATAAGAAATCAACTGATAGTATTTGTTGTGATAAATAGAGCATTTGCTCCTATGAGCAAATGCTCTATCAATCACAATGGTTTCAAATTTGAAAATTTGTATTCAAATTTGAGTTTTATGAATAAATAATACTTACCTGGTATGACCATGAGGATTCTCTTTTCTTAATCCGCTTATTAGACTTAACCCAACCGGAAGTAAACTTTTACCCGCGCACCGTGCAGTCTACTTCCGCCCAAACCACATGCAATCGACAGTTTCCTTTCTGGCGAAAGTGTTCGCCTTAAATAACTGCTTAATGACATGTGGGGATGGTGGGAGGGTAGCTGTCATACCAGGTAAGTATTATTTATTCATAAAACTCAAATTTGAATACAAATTTTCAAATTTCATTTCATAAATAAACTTACCTGGTATGACCATGAGGATTATCTTAGATTCTAAAGCAATACTTCCCTGGAGGTGGGAGTCATTAAGTAACCACAACCCATCTTAATTAAAAATGGTATAAGAACTTACTTTTACTTGTAAGTGAATATCTGTCTCCATCAGCTACAGCATCAGGTTCTGCTCTCTTCTCTAGTATAAATCTAGTTACTCTGCTGCTATAGCTCTGTATTAACTTATCAAACCTAATTACTCACATAAACTTACTGTACAAACCGTACAATATACCTTAAATGTACTGTATTTACACTAATCTTGAGTCTTTCCTTTAAGACTTATAAACACTGGAATCCGCAAGAAGAAGAGATACCTTCAAATCTTCAGTTTTCTTACGTTCTCATAAAATCAACATTCACATGTTTAAGATAATGTTTGGTAAACGTGGTCTCCTTTGACCAATCTGCCGCTTCCATGATATGTTGAAGCGATGCTCCCTTGAAAAACGCCCAGGACGGTCCAATAGATCTGGTAGAATGTCCTTTTACTTTACCAACTGACTTCTTCTCCTTTTTATAAGCAAACTTAATAGTCTCTACCAACCATCTGGATATTGTTTGTGCCGTTACTGGTAAGTTTGGTTTCTTTATGGACAAAAATAGTTTCACCACATCTTGATCCTTTTTGGATATCCGAAAAGACTCTGTTCTTTTTAAGTAGTATGCAAGAGCTCTCTTTGGATCTAAAAACTTGTTATCTTGAAGTGCTGGCACAAAAATGATTCTATCCGAATGATTTAAGCGGTCCTGTTTTGCTAAACCAGTTCTTACAAAAGTGACACCTCGTCTCTGAACATTGACAAAACCTTCTCCTAACCTTAGCGACTGCAAGTCACTGCAGCGACGAAAAGTGGTGATTGCTATTAAAAAGCAAGTCTTCCATGTAACATATTTCAAGGAAGCATCTTTCATCGGTTCAAAAGGGGCTTTCTTCAGGCATCCTAAAACCACAAAAAGATCCCATTCAGGTAACAATTTCTTAACAGGAGGCCGTTCGTTAAAAACTGCTTTAAGTAAACGTATAATAAAAGGATGCTGACCTACTGGGATATTCTCAACTGGTGCTAGAACTGATGATAGCATAGATCTATAACCATTGATAGTGCTGTACTTAAGACCCTTTTCAAATAAATCTGTCAAAAATTCTGCACACTCTTTTAAAGAGGCAAGATAGGGATCAATCTCCCTTTCACTACACCAGCTATTGAATCGTCTAAATTTACTTCTATAATCTTGCTGTGTGCCTTTTCTCCAGGATTTTGATAATAATTTTCTAGTCTTTTCAGAAAATCCTTTTGACGACATTCGTCTGTCGATAACAGCCATGCAGTCAGATGAAATGTCTCTGGATGTGGATGGGATACTCTCCCCTTGCACTGAGTCAAGAGATTCTGACTGCATGGTAGTTTCAACGGAGATGCTATCAACAGTTTCAACAGTTGAGGATAATACAACTGTCGAGGCCATTGTGGGGCAATCAATATCATTGTAGTGCACTGACAATTTTGTAAGTGGTTCAGAACTTTTGGAACAAGTTGAACAGGAGGAAACGCATACACAAACATGTTCTGCCATGAGATTGACAGGGCATCTACAACATATGCTTGTGTATGTGGGATCCATGAACAAAACAGTGTCGTCTTTTTGTTTTGATACGTTGCAAACAGGTCTATTAATGGCTGACCCCATACACTGAATATTTTCTGGACCACTGCACTGTCCAGGGACCACTCTGTCTGTCGAACTTGTTCCCTGCTCAATGCGTCTGCTAATACATTCTTTGTACCCTGAATATAAACCGCTTTCAGCTTTATCTGATTCTCGAGAGCTAATTGCCACAACTCTCTCGTCAGACTGCACAACTGTATTGACTTTGTACCCCCCTGACGATTTATGTACTGGCATACAGTGGTATTGTCTGATCGGACTAGAACATTTTGTCCTATCAAATGAACCATAAATGACTGAAGGCTCTGAATCACTGCTAACATTTCCAAGCAGTTGATATGTAGAAGTTTCTGCCCCTTGCTCCATTTGCCCTGGCATGTCAGATTGTTCAAATGACCTCCCCAGCCCCATTTCCCACTTGCATCGGTGGTCAGTGTTAATGGAAAACTTTCTTTCTCTAAAGATCTGCCCTTGGCAATGTTGAGATCCTGTTGCCACCAATTCAGATGAGATATTAGCTGAGGTGTAACGGGAATCCGTACACAAAGTTTCATGGTGGATGGACTCCAATTTTGAAGTAGATGGAGCTGAATTGGTCTCATGAACAATCTGGCATTCGGAATGAGCTCTAAACAAGAGGCTACACTGCCTAGAAATACCATGACTTGTCGAGCTGTCGACTGACCTTGTAAAATTTTTGTCACAGCTATTTTTAGATTTTCTAATCTTTCTTTTGTTGGAAACACAAAACCGGTCAACAGATTGAAATAGCTTCCTAAGTAAGTCAGTCCTTGTACCGGAATTAGTTGCGACTTCTGTTTGTTTACTATCAAACCCAGGTGGAATAGGAGACTGAGAATTGTTTGTCTGTTTTGTAACAACATATGGATTGTTCTGTTTACTGCCAACCAATCGTCTAGGTAATTTGCTAGGCGGATATTCAGTTTCCTTAAATGTGCCACCACTACTGACATTATTTTTACAAATACTCGTGGTGCACTGGTTGGACCAAAACATAGGGCTCTGAACTGATACACTGTTCCTTGAAATTGAAACCGAAGATATTGGCGATGCTTTTTGAAATTTTTTATATGGAAATATGCATCTTTTAAATCGATTGTGAATGCCCAATCTCCTTTCCCAACAAGGTTGATTACTTTTGCTAATGTGTCCATTTTGAAATGTTGTTTGCGGAGATACTCGTTGAGGGGCTTTAGATTTATCACTGGTCTCATTTCCCCGTTCTTTTTTGGAACAAGAAATAATGTGCTGTAAAAACCTGAATGAATTTTCCCTGGAGGAACTATTTCTATGGCTCTTTTTTCTAAAAGAGATTTTATTTCTCGTTTTATAATTTCTTGACTTTTTGATGGTACCTTTGTTGGTTTTACACCCAAAAAAGGAGGCATTTCTAAAAACTCCAATTTGTACCCGTGTTTTATCACATCTAACACCCACTTGTCTGTGGTAATTTGCTCCCACTTTGACAGGAAATGAGACAGTCTCCCCCCAACAGGTATCTCCGGATTTTTTGCTATGATACTTACATTGTCATTTTCCATCTGGTCGGACCAGTTTCCCTCTGCCTGGGGTTGCTGATCTTCTTGGAAAGTTGCCATAACTTCCTCTGGGTCTGGAATAGGCTGGCTGCCTGTTGTAACTGTCAGTTCTTGGCAGTTTTGGTATACGAAAATTGTTCCAAGTATTTGAGGCTGGCCTCTCCGGGAACTTTTCTGTGTTAAGCCTTTTGCTACCTTCATTTGAATAGCCAGATAATTTGCGTTTAAAATTTCTTTTGCAATCTGGTATCAACTCATCAATCTGCTTCTTTTTCTCTTTACGAGACTTTAAAAGAACCTCTAGTCCTTCACCAAAAACACCTTGCTTAGTTAGTGGTAACTTAGTAAATTCTAAATGGTCTGGCTGTTCATACAACCCTGTGTCAGTCATAGCCACAGCTCTTCTAGAAATGTGATGAAATGCGCCGGATCGACCAATTTGATCCAAGCACTTGGTTGACATTGCAAAAATGTCCTTCACCTGCTTAGAGGCTTTATCCTTATTAAAATCGTCTGATTCTAGAAATTGCAACATGTTTCCAAGGCTTTGTTGTATATATGTTTGAATTACAATACCCAAACGAGCAGCTTGCTGGCCTTTATAGCCAATTTTCTCCACCATTTTGGCTGGTTGCGAGAACAGACACTTGGATTTATTTTTGGCAAAAGCCGCTTTGTTACCGAAGCGTTTAGTCAGACACCCCTCTACTAACGGGTCCAAAGAGGGAACTTCCAGAAAAATTTCAGATTCTTCATCTACTGGAAAAGATTCATAGGTGTCTTCTGAAAAAGCACTCAAGAAATTTGGGTCTGAACACCGGAAACTAGAGTTTATAACCTCCTTCTGAGACTTGTCTAGCACAATGCCTTGCTTTTTGGGATCACGCCTAACAACAGCATCATCCCCAAACATGTCATACAACTCTTTCTTTTGAGTCTGAGTCAAATTATTGTTTAAGTCAATATCACTATCTTCCTCCTCAACTCTGTGTTCAGGGGAAATTTGGCCATTTGCAAACAAAGAAAGAGTGTCATCTTGGTCAGAGTCATTTTCAATTGTTATGACAGGTCTACGGGTTTGTCCCGGTTCCACATGGCATTGGGTTTGTCCCAAATCCGTCGTTCGAATTTGTTTCGAATCTGTAGAAATTCGGGTTTGTCCCGACACAGTAGAAGACCGAGTTTGTCTCGTACCCTCTTTGTTCATAAATTGTAAAAACATAGTCTCCATCCTAGAAAATCTTTTATCCAATTCACTATAACGAGATTTCCTGGATTTCTTCTTCCTCTTAGTCTTAGTGTCCGAAAGACTAACACGTGGGCTGGAACCATCATTCCGTAATGGCGACACGTTAGTGGTTGTCGTGTCGGTAGAGTCTGTATCTGACCCAATTTCTGTATTGTCCGTCAAAACATTTGACGCCATAGTAAAACAAACTCTTCCAGAAGATATCAAAAACCAAAAACTAATTCCTAATAACAAAAAATAAAAAATAGTAAGTCTAATTTTTCCACGAAACATGCGAACACTTTCGCAAGAAAAGAGAAACTGTCGATTGCATGTGGTTTGGGCGGAAGTAGACTGCACGGTGCGCGGGTAAAAGTTTACTTCCGGTTGGGTTAAGTCTAATAAGCGGATTAAGAAAAGAGAATCCTCATGGTCATACCAGGTAAGTTTATTTATGAAATGAAATTGTGAATTTTACAGAGGGAATGTGTTGACAATTAAATGAATGAAGATGAACATGGTTTTCACCGACATGTATTACTTTCTGCATAATAGAGGTTAAACTTATGAGAATTTATAGCATGACTTTATCATGTCAGCTATACCAAAACCGCTAATTCCAACAAACTAGCCTCCAGAAGATGCACCGAGTGTCCTGGCGTCTCATCAAGGTTTACATTGTCATTGATAGTGTCCAAATAAAACCTTAACAAGTTGAAAACAAACTGCAGGATACAATCTATCTAGTAGACAGTAGTAACATGGGGCTTTAATGACAATACGTTGAGATCAGTATCAGGGGAACAGATGTCATAGGAAAGCTGGTATGTTACGCAGTGTCAAGCGCTGTTATCATTCTAATTGCTCTGGGACAATGGTGCCTTGTAAGAACATATATAATGCGAACCCATTGTTGTCTAAATTTTCGCCTGCTAAGCAAATGTCGCCCCTCGACAGTTGGCATAGTTCGTATTTAACCTTTTACCTGTCAAATCTTACTTCTATGAAATAATTACGTCATCAATATTAATTAGATTATTTTCTATAATGGCGTACGAACACGTGACATTTTTCCTGCGGTAGAAACTGTAGAATAAGATCTATAGTAAACCATAAACAAACATAGCAGACCCTAATTGGACGGCTATATGAGTTCCAATAGGAGCCGCCTGATCTAGGTATACTCTGTTTGCAAATGCGTGAAAAGGCGTTGATATGAGGGAAAAGATTAACAAATTAGCCCACTGTGAAACTATAATGTCTGCCCAACTTTGGATTTAGTGCAATGTTGAGTTTAACATTGTTTAACAGACTAAATGTTTGCTACAAATATTCGCATTTCCGGAGTCCGTGATTTCAATCGTCTGGGAGCTATTTGAGCAGCGTCAGAAGAAAAAAGGGATTTCGGTGTATCAAACATTGTATAGGCGTTTACCTCTAGGCGCCTACACTATTTGCGAAGATGGGCAAATATATTTGTATATATTGAAGAACCTGAATATGGCGACTAAACACAGTAAAACCTCTCTATAACGGTCACTAAATTGTGGTAATTAGTTGGTATTTAGGACAGGTGGCTGCTTAAAGCAAGGTGAAAGTAAAACAGAACGCTCCGATAGGAGCGTTCTGTCTTAATTTTACCTTGCTTTAAGCAGCTCCCTGCCTTTAACACAAAATATGTAATGTAATTTAGTAGTCGTTATAGAAAGGTTTTACTGTAACTGATTCAAATCGGTTGGAGTCTATAAAGGCGGGAGGCTGCTTCATGTGCGAAAATGTTATGCAGAAAACTCCTAGAGGTAATATCTGCATAACTGTTGCCCTCCGAAATGTACCCGAAGTATACAATGCCGTTTTGTAATACTCAAAGGAATAAACAACTTAAGTGTTTGGTGTTTACAATCTTCTATACAGACATGTAAACGAGTACAAGACGCAAGCTATATACGTCAAGCTAAATACGCTGAAGTAGGGATATATAATATTTACTGCAAGAAATATATTCCCATACACTAGCTTTATTATTAAACAGAAACATTCTCATGTTCTTTAAGTTTTATAAGATGACAACAATATTTGAATTACATCAAGCAACAATGCAAAATATTTGTGTTTGATCTGTTATATATATTCTTGCAATTTTCTGTCAATATTCAGTAACCATACACTCCGCGAATAATCATGCAACATATACTGTATATAAATGGATATTAACTACCTTAATATTTATAGCTGTATATGAACAAGAGTAATAATAGACCTGGCAAAAACGGTATATCAGCTATATAAATATATACAATGACATAAGCAAACGCATCAGAGGTAAACCATTCCCTCATATTGATGCCATTTGCCTCCACTGTCGGGTATGCAAAACAACTTTAAATAAATCACAATGTATAAAATACAAGTAAACTTCGCAAATACGATTTAACTGTCAAGTATAAAAGAAAACTTCGAATAATGTTGCGTTGTTAAACACTACAAGAAAATGATTCCACTGTCAAGTATAGAAGACGGCTTTGAATACGAGTCCACTGCTAAGTATACAAGTAAACCTCGATTTCTATTACATTGTCAAACACTACAAATACTTCGAATACAATTATACTGTGAAGACTACACGAACAGTTCGTATACTATTCCACCGTCAATTATACAAGACTGCTTTGGATACGATTACACTGCCGCGAATACAAGAACACTTCGAATCTGGTAAACAATGCAAGTAAACTTCGAATGTAATTACACTGTCAAGAATACAAGAACACATCGGATACGCATACGCTGACGTTGAACATTGCTGTCTGTGCAGTAAGATTATATTGAAGACTATAGATGTATCCAGCAGTAAGAGACAACGATAAAAGAATGTTTCTTAATGCAGGGTACATGTTATAAAGAAAAGTTCTATATGAGTTTTCTGCATAGTTTTCATATCCTGCATTAAGCAACCGTATGTATATAACAACACCACTACTTACCAAAGCATTTATCACCACGGGATTTATTTGCACACTCAATAGCTGGTTGTTATATCCTGAAAAAAGAAATATGTAATTCTATATATTCTAAAAGTAAGTATAACACACTTCGTTCCGATATATTTTCTTAAATGCAGAGCACCAGATAAAGGTGCTGACTGAAGTACTGAACTTGTCCTTTCTCTAACACCCCCTATGGTGTGACTACTCTTTAGAATCGGCTCTTCGAGGCGATTCTAAAGAGTGGTCACAAAATACGACCTGGTGGGGAAATAAAGGAGTTATTTTTGAAGATGTTTTAATTTAGGCATCTTATCTGGACTTCTGCTTACATGCACCTGTTTGTATTCAAAAAGACGCACTTTGATGTATTTATACAGAGTACATGTACGTCCCGCTCAGATAGCAACTGTGGGTGCCGTCTGATCAGGGTCTGTTTGTTTGCTTAATATTGATATGATTCTACAGTTTTGTTCTTGGCCAACACATTATGTGTCCATATGGTATTATACTAATTCGGCTAATTATCATACATGATGTCATTATTTCTTGCATAAATATTCATGATGTAAATGCATACCACGGGTGTACAGCATTGCGACCTTTAACCCTTAACCCTGTGTAAAACCAATAATAGCTGCTAAAGTGTCAATTTACAGTACAACCTGTCTTAAGCGGCCATTCATTTATTGAACGTAGGAGTCTTAAAAACAGGTCGATTCTTAACCCATTCCCTCATATTGACGCCTATATCAAAGTCACTTTTTGAAACCATTGTGATAAAAAGAGCATTTGCTCCTTAGGAGCAAATGTTCTATTTATCACAATGGCTTCAAAATTGCACAATTTTCACAAGTAAATGCTCCTTCCTGGTAGATTTATTCAAAGCGGTTGGGTCAAACAATAGCCTGTGAGGTAACGGGTTAATGCAGGCAAACTGTAATGCAGAAAACTCATATAGGAGCGTTTTGCATTAATTTTGCTCTGCATTAAGCTACCACCTGCCTTACAGACACATAATAAGACCCATTTTGATGGGCTCTTAAGACAATTATGATTACTTCCGATTCGATCAGGGTTTTCAGAAACCATTGACCGAAAGTACAAGAGCAAACAGCTTGGATCAAATCAATTCGCGACAGGAAACAATTTTGTATTGGTTAAAGAACATGCTACATGAACAAAAGTTCTTATCGATTAGATTCTGAAAATCAGAATACGCCCAAAGGGCAAGCACATAAAAACAAATAATTTCATCAGTCGAAAATAACGGACGTGTTACGGGATGATTTAAAAATTAGTTTGTCTGATTTAATAAGTAGCAATCTTTCTAAACTTTACACGCGGATTTGACAAAAATAGCGTGACTGCACACAGGAACACGTCATCATTATCGTATTCCGAGCGGTCTTACTGCGTTTGCAAACTGTTTGTATCCTGGTGAGACGCCGAATAACCCGATATTCTCCAGGAAATACAGTAGAACTTGTCTTAAGCCGCCTATATTGATTGGACACATAGTTCTTAAAAGCAGGTTGTTGTTTAATGCAGGTCAATAGTAATGCAGACAGCTCATGTAGGAGCTTTCTGCATTACTTTTAACATGCATTAAGCTACAACCTGGCTTACAGATCCTGGATTATACCCCTTTTCAATGGTCGCTTAAGACAGGTTTCACTGTAACGTGTTTGTCACTCTAAAGATTGCTTAGATGGGAAGTAATAAGGTATCCAACAGATCAGAGCTTAAGCAGATGTTTATTTTTCACAGTGTGATGTGGGGTATTCCTTAGCCTGTTGAACAGATATTTGCTAGAATAAAAACTTACGAAATACACGACCCAGTAGATCCAATCTAAAACGATATTTTCCTGAATTAACACGGCCGTCTGAAAAAGCAGGTGTTCACTCAATGCAGGGCGAATGTATGGGAGCTTTCTGCGAAACTTTCGTCCAGCATTAGGGATACCACCTGCCTTTAAAGCCTATAATTATAATCTTTTACATTTGGTGGTTGCTTTAAAGGCGTATTTTCAACTATGTTGATGTTATTCGTGTGGGAAATGTGTACAAATTACATGTGTCGAATTCATTTTATTGTTAATCCTATCATTCATGTAAACACCTTTTCACACACTTGCAAACAGAGTAAACACAGATCAAGCGCATCATACAGGAACCGAAGGCTCTGGGTCTACATGGGTTACAAAGGCGTGATCATGCGTTTATATTAGGTAAAGAGTTAACCCTTTCACCACCGCAGTCGCATAAATGCACCACGACAAATAGTGCATTCCAAATCAGACGCCGCCTTTTCAAGGCGGCGTCTGATCAGGGACTTCACTATTTGTCTCAATCTCTATTTCTATATATGTGTTTTATTCTTTTTAAAATTGCATATATTTATCTCATTTCCTTTTTTTAACTGAATGATTTAACAAAATTGGATTGCAGACGACAATTATAAATTTGGCGCTGAAAGGGTTAAATGAAACAAAAGCACAAACGTTTAACCCTTTACCTGATAAACAGTCATGCAAGAAAAAATTGCATCATGGGCATGTGTTCACTTTATTATGGTGCAATAAACTCAGTTGGTTTTTGCATTGGCTGAAGCTGTAGAATCTTATATCTATAATTCCAAAAGTAAATAGAACAGACCCTGGTCAGACGGCTTCTTCGTTTGTTGTCTGAACTAGGTCTGCTATGTTTGCAAAGGCATACACAATGGTGTTTATATAAGGTTATATAAGGGTTAAAAGGAACAAACGATTGCGACAGACGACACAACGAATTATATAAAAACACTGCTTCATTAAAACTGTCTCGGGAATTCTCTGCTAAACTTCAGTGTTCGTGAAATGAATATGTTACAGATGTAAAAGGAAACAACCAATCAGCTATGGAAATTGGTTGAACTTGCTTGAAATGTCAAATGAAAACATGCTTAATCCTTTTACTCAATGTACATCTTAAGTTAACCATTTCCTCCATAAACACACCTTTCTATGTCTTTATAATAGTCACTTCTTGAAACCATTGTGATAAATAGAGCATTTGCTCCATAGGAGCAAATGCTCTATTTATCACAATGGTTTCAATACTACACAATTTTAAAATTTTCCTTTTCTCTTGTTAATGCACCTTTTTGGTAGATATATTCAAAGAGGTTGGGTCTAAAAATAGCTTATGGGGGAATTGGTTAATACAAACAGAGGTAGGAGTCGTCTGACCAGAGTTTGCACAGTTTTCATGAAGTGATATAAACCTTATTCTACTGTGTCTGTCTGAATATATCTGCGTTCATGTGTCATTAAAACGAAAAATACATGTTACTAATATTCATGATATCATTATCCCATAATATGTATGTTTGTTTATTGTTTTGTTTGTATCGATGTTTTAGGCCGCTTTAATAGTAATTTATTAATGTCAAGAGATTCAGCTAATTACAGATGTGGTAATTCAGTAAAATCAAGACGTCCAACTTATTACAGGTGGGGGAAGATCCCAGACGTTGTTTTGATGCATGGAACAAATAATACATAAATGTCTATGACATTATTGCTGATTTGGACGTACACTGCTTTCAAACAGACAGAAGCTCCATAGATACTCCTCCTCCATATCATTCTACATATACATGACTTAATTAACACTTTCCTCCTTAAATACGCCTTCTACGCCTCTGTAAAAGTCACTTTATGAAACCATTGTGATGAATATCTAAGCACTTGCTTCATAGGAGCAAATGCTCTATTTATCACAATGGTTTCAAAACTACATAATTCTACCATTTCTCTTTTCTCTAGTACATACTCCTCTTCGGTATATTTATTATGCTCCCCAACAACGATGTTGGGGGAGCATATAGTCGCCGCTTTGTTCGTTCGTCCGTCCGTCCGAACTTTGTCCGGAGCATAACACAATAACTGTAATAGATATCAACATGAAACTTCATAGGTAGATTGATCTCGATGAGGAAAAGTGCAGTGCACAAGAACCATCACTCTAGTTTGCATAATTCAGGAGTTATTGCCCTTTGTTATTTTTCATACTTAAAATTTGTCCGGAGCATAACACAAACACTATAACAGGTATCAACATGGAACTTCATAGGAAGATTAATCTTGATGTGGAGACGTGCAGTGCATAAGAATCATCACCCTCTTTTGCATGATTTAGGTGTTATTGCCCTTTGTTATTTTTATACTTAAAATTTGCCTGCAGTTGGGGAGCATCCATCATTGTTCAGAGAGGTTGGGTCTTAAAATAGCCTACGAGGAAATGGGTTAAGGCGCATAGTTGTTGGTTGTCGAATTAAGGGAGTGTTAATGTATAAGGATAATTAACAAAAAATAAATGTATTGAACATAAGATTTCGCGGACTTCCGCATCAATACTACAGTGACGAAAGATGCGATGACATGGGAAGAACTGCACTGTGTACCGAACAACATTTGTAAATCAGGATATCTCCCTCTTAGGAGGCATAAATGCGCTGAAGAGTAATTATTCTTGTCAGAAATATTGAAATTAATGTGTGGATGAACAAACTGGACTTGTCTAATTCAATTTCATGCATTTACGATCGAATTTGAGTGTATTATAAGACTATGTTATATATGGATATGTCAACATCCATTAGCCGAAGTCACATGGGGGTTTACTGTATAAGGACACTGGACACGTTCTAACTGTATTAACCCATTCCCTCATAGGCTATATTAGATACAACCTCTTTGAAAAAACCTACCGAAAAGGAGCATTAACTAGGGAAATGTTTGAATTGTGTAGTTTTGAAACCAATGTGATAAATAGAGCATTTGCTCCTATAAGAGCAAATGCTCTATTTATCACAATGGTTTCACAAAGTGACTTTTACAGAGTCGTCAAAAGTCGTCAATATGAGGAAATGTATTAACCCTTTCCCTCATATAAACGTGTTTTCACGCATCTGCAAACAGAGTAGACCCAGATCAGACGGCTCCTAGAGGAGCCGTCTGATCAGGGTCTGATCAGGGTCTGCTCTGTTTGCTAATAGAATTTGATAGATCTGTTTCCTTGCTTTCTAAAATGACTACAATGTTCCACCCTCCTTATTTCTTTAAAACTATTTTGTTAATGAACATTCAGTAGGTATTGAAATTTGGCCCAAATACAGAACAGGGAAAGGGTTAAACCCATAGTGAGACCACATCAACTCTACAGGATAGTCAACAGATGAAAAACGTGATAATATGAGATGAACTGCATTGTGCACCGACCAACATGTGTAAACCAGGAAATCTCTCTCTTGGGGGCATAGACGTAGTGAAGAGTAATTATATTGGTTGAAAAACTGAACTTGTCTAATTTAATTTCTTGCATTTATTGTCGAATTTGAACGTACTGTAGAAATATCTGATCTATAAATGTGTCTGCACCCTATGACCAAAAGCACAGGTAGCGGTATCGAACTGAATGTGTGATGTATAATTGTATGTATAATCATGTCGATCTACAGGTCGGTACTGCTGCCTGTGACCGCGTGCACGGCATCACTTATAACCCTTAAATAGTCATGCAAGAAATAATGGCATCGTGGATAGTAATAACTGTATTTTTATGATAACATATTAACAAAGAATCAAGGTAGAACATGAATAATCAGATCTATATTACATGTATATCATAAGCAAACAGGGCAGACCCTGATCAGACAGTTATTACAGGAGCCATCTGATCTGTTGCAAAGAACTCCCGTACAGCGACAACAGATCACTAAATACGGATATCTCTATAAGCATGTGATTGCCCAATGCAGTACTAAAGTGCATGAATACTATGGAGAAAAAAGCTTAAGACCCAATACTAGTGGTCGGCTAGTCTCTATAGAGAGGCCAGGATTACCACTGGACATGTTAATATCAGAGAGCGCTCGGCTTTAACTATTTCATTGCCAAATTGTGTCGTCTGCCGCAATTTTCATTTTTCTTTATTTTTCAGCACTTTGTTTAAAACAAACAGCAGCAGTAACAAACAGTTTGGATCTTGATGAGATGCCAAATTACTCGGTGTCTCATCTGGTTCCAAACCGTTTGCATTGGTAACCATAGATGCGATATTGGCAGCGAAAGAGCTAACATGCGGAGCAATATTTTATACAGTAAACCCCCGCTAATGCGACCACCTAAAAAGGTATAATTCTGGGTGCTAGATGCAGGTGGTAGCTTAATGCAGGACAAAAGTAATGCAGAAAGATCCTTGAGGAGCTTTTTGCATTACTTTTGTCGTGCATTTAGCAACCACCTGCTTATAATGACACCCATGTTTATTCATTAAGTGGTCGCATTAGTGGGGTTCTACTGTACAAGGTTTCGTTCATTCTTTTTTCATTATCTATAGGATATATGAGTATATTACACCAATGCTCATTTACAAACGAATTGACTAAAATAATAGGACACGAGGGTTGCTGAGTGTAATATTTATTTTAGTCAACGAGTTTGTTAAAAATAATAGTAAATGAACAGGAATGTAACATTCCTTTTATCACATGACATATGAAAAGGCGACTAGGTACATGAATACTTGCTTACGTCATTCTGCATGCTATGCAGTAAAACAAATTGCGTACTCGTTAAAACAATTCGGGTACAAGATGTGTCATTTTCAGTGCCGCTACAACGCTACACTTACAGTGTTAGACGGTTATGATGTTGATCAGACACTTTCTACATGGTGTCTGGTATGTATTCATATTTCCTTCAATGCAATTACAGATTTACACGAAGTATAGTTAACTCTTTCACCGCCGAAATTTCCGGGAAACGACTCAGAGTGCATGCTGCACTAGGCGAAGTTGTGACTACATTCGCAGACAGTTTGGATCTAGATAAGCAGGCGGGTTATTCGGCGTCTCACCAGGGTTCAAACTGTTTGACACACCACGTACGTTTTAGAGAGGAAATGGAAGGAACTTAACCCTTATAATGTAAAGCGATGCCTGACCTGCATTTTGCAAACAGCTTAGATCATGATCAGATTCCGAGTAACTTGGCGTCTCATCAGGGTCCACTTGGTCAACTGCTTTTCAGACGCTTGTACGAACCAGAAGTAAGTACAAAATGCAACACAGACGTTTGACATATTTGTTTCAGCGCGATAAGTGTTAAAAGAGACGGTATTGTTTACAGACAATAATGATTTGGCGACAAAAGAGGTAATGATGTACATGTATATACATGTATAAGATACCTCCTCTCTGAAATCACACATCGGTACTGTTTGTTTTAGCTGATTACAGGCAACATACGAGAAGAATCAGAGGAATCAAATGTCACTTGAGAGTAGATGTCCTAGGCAATGTCGAACACTGTTATCATTACCATAGCCTCGGGACAATGGCGTCTGCGAATAAATAGATAAAAAGTCGAAAACCATATTTACTTGAGGTAAAGATTGGGTTCATTTCTAGAAACGGTGAGTGTTACAGTCTAGGAAATGTTTGATTTACAGAATTAATCTTAATTCTTACTCCACTGTAAAATAATGTCTGCTAAAATTTGGATATTGTTCAATTTAGACTTATTCCGTTCTGATCACGGTTTTCCGAAGTGGCATGGCACAAGCGTTTGTTAAAATATTAACCAAGTGTCAAACAGATTGAATCCTGTATCCATGCTTATAAAACATTTTTTGCTAAAGGCTCAAATCTGACCAATCAAAAGCTTGAGAACAAACCCAGACTCAACTAAAACGCTTTATAAGCATGGACCCTGATGAAACGTCAAGTTACCCAGCATCTCATCTGCACGGAAAACATTGCATATAATGTATTCTGCTAGTCAGGTCGCTGCCAGGATAATGATTAAGGTAGCTGTATAAGAACTAAGCTTTTCCATCAGAGAAACGCATTGTCACGTCTTTTCACGCCTTTGCAAACAGAATAGACCCAGATAAGACGACTCCTGGTCAGGATCTACTCTGTTTGCTAGTGGTATAATATAGATCTGATTCCGCAGTTTCTGCACGACCAAAAATATCATGGGTTCGGATGCCATTATAATTTTATTTTTAAATAATATTCATTATATCATTAATTCTTCTGTGAATATTGAATTTGTATGGGACTAAGGTAACCGGATAGGCGTTAATAGTCGATCCAAACGCCAGCGTACATGTACGTACTGGACCTCACTGTATTGCACAGTGGGGTAAGCGTTTATAGTCGATCCAAACGCCAGCGTACGTACTGGACCTCACTGTATGGCACAGTGGGGTAAGCGTTTATAGTCGATCCAAACGCCGGCGCACGTACTGGACCTCACTGTATGGCACAGTGGGGTAAGCGTTAAAAGTCGATCCAAACGCCAGCGTACGTACTGGACCTCACTGTATTGCACAGTGGTCGGTACAAGGACACTCTGACTTTGCAAACAGTGTAGATCCGCTTAACTGGTGTGTACTGTTTGCTCTAGTAATGGTATTATAAAATATTATGCTTGAGTCTGAAGTCAATTTGAAGTATAGACTGGTCCCGAGATTATAAAACGTTTTGCTTGAGTCTGAGATCATTCTCAAGCATCTGATTGGTCAGATGCTGACCAATCAGATACTTGAGAATGATCTCAGACTCAGACTCTGAAGTTTTATAACATTGGGCCTTGTTCAGCGTTTACGACTTCTAAAATTTACCAATCAAACCCTTGTAATCTTGGGTGAGGCTTCGTGCCTTTTTACAACATTGGTGGACGAAATACTGTTGATTGACACCAGTCACAGACAATAATGAAACTATATATTTTTAATTATCTAAGTGTCCCCTTTGGTTATGGTCTGCATTGTGTGCCATTACCACTCCTCTAGCATGTTTCAGCATTTCAAATTGAGTGGACGACTTTAGAGTTAAATATTGATGGGCTTTTCCTCTCATAATTCAGGGCTGAAAGGGTTAATTACAGTCGGTGTTCTACATAATCAGCTAATAAAATTCAACGCAGTAGTACATGTATGCCATTAAATGCCACATTCTGACCTGAAAATCGCACAGCAAAGACACTATAATTCTTTTAGCTCCCACATACCTTTTGTTTGCAAACATGTCGTCTGCTTTCTATTTCGCAGTTGGCTTTCTTATGGAGGACGATTAACGCCAAAAATGCATCAAGTTTTGTGGCATTTCAATTTGATTCATGTTAAATGCATTTTGCTAAATGATTATTGCATGCCACGATGTGCTTTCTTCTTTCTTTGAAGTTTCTTCGTCGATCCGACATTCAACATCCTCTAAACATACGTATTGTTATTATAAATGTCAAATGTTTTGTTTCATTACTTTTGTTTCATTGTTTAAACTTCTTTAAAGTATATTGCTTGGTGGTTGGTGATTGGTGCTTGGTGCGTGGTGCGTTGTTCCAACTTGACTACGTTCGACCCCGGCCTTTGTCGTACTCTGGCAGCCAATTAAGAGGAACGGACTAAAACGAATACAAATAAAGAAGGAAAACGCTGAAGACATAGAAATGGAAGGATTAAGAAAATTGCTGAAGACAAGGAAATAGAGGGTTACTGATCCGTTACGTTTGAATGGGGGAGAGAGAGGATTATATTATACTTATGTCAACACCTGTACGGTAAAACAGAAGATTGTTAATGGAAAATTGTCACTTATGTAATTATTGTTACTTGCTTAAAGACGTTTGTATACATTAAAATTTTATATTTGATAAACAACTATATTGTGTGTGTTGGGGGGGGGGGGGGGGTTAATAAAAATGATGTTGTTTTGGTGCAATTTCATTTCGTTGTTTTTTGTCCGTCTGATCATCATGGTCTGTCATGTTTGCTAATGATCAGTGATTACAGATATTATTATACATAGTCTGCCATGATAACACATTCCTGTGGCCATGAGCTATTTTGACAGTATAATTACTATTCACGATGTCATTATTTTTCACAAGAACATGCATTGAGTAATGGGTCAACTGTGTAGTACCGTGGTCGCCGACACAAAAAAACCAACAAAATAAAATTGCACCAAAAGCAACATCATTTTTTTGTTATAGAATACATAAATGATGTCAGACTCAGACTCAGAAGTTTTATAACCTTGGACCCAGGGCAACAGATATATAAAGGTACGTACTCAAATACTAAAATCGTCATTTCTACACCAAACCCAATGTTGTGATCATTCGTAGGAATCGTCTCTTTGAGACGATTCTAAAAGGTAGTTACAATATATCGTTTAGTGGAGAGATAAAGGAATTATTCTTGAAAATGTTTTATTTTAAGCACGCATCTTGTCCTCTCAAGTAGTCAGCATTGCACTAGATCTCAATCTTAGCAAATAGTGCTGGTTTCTACAGTCACAGTAACAGCTACAGATAAGGGTGCGTACAGTGCTCCTTCCCTACAACGGTCCTCTCAATAACGATTCCCTCCTTACAACAACGCTTGTCACTGTTTCCGAAACAACAAGGATCCAGAAACAACTTTTTCCATCGTACTTTCTTTATGCCTCCATCAAACCCTATGTTGTGACTACTCTTTAGAATCGTCACTTTGTGACGATTCTAAAGAGTGGTCACAACATAGGGTTTGATAGAGGCATAACGGTTTTAGTTCTCGAAATACACCTTATCTGGGGATCTGCAAACAAGCTAATTGTGTTTGATTTTCCCTCCCTATAACAGCTCCCTCTGAACAACACATACAATCTTCGTATCCCAAATGGTGTCGTTGTAGAGAGGGAGCACTGTACTCAAATACTGAAATCTTCATTTCTCGACCAAACCCTATAATGTGATCATTCTTTAGAATCGTCTCTTCGAGGCGATTCTAAAGAGTGGTCACTGTATAAGGTTTGGTCGAGAAAATAGAGTTATTCTTGAAAATATTTTAATTTACGCATCTTATATGTACCTTTTAAGTAGTCAGCATAGTACTAGATCCAAATTCGAGCAAACAGTATTTTTTTTTGTCTACAGCAGGGTTATGACACACAAAAATAAAACCACAATGCCCATATATCCATCACAAGAGTGAACAAATGTTTCAAGAGATTAGTTGTCATGAATGCTAATTTACAATAATCTTGATGTGTGTGTGTATTGTCCTGGGAAATATTCTGCTATTTAATGATTTGATCTGATGTTTATTTGTCATGAATGGCACTTTTCTAGCATAATACTATTAGAGAAAATATGGTTTCTGCAAAAGCTCTGAATTAATTTCCAAAACGCTGCACGACCAAAATATCTTTAACTGTTAAACAAATCAGGACCATATGATGATATAACACTAATTAATTACACCGGCCTAGAATACGAAAATGCCATCAGAAATAAAGCAGTAATGTTGAAAAGTATTTGCTTAATACATATTCATAAAAGAAATAATTGCATCATGAATATCAATTCATTGAATTTTTACACAGCAGAATAAGTGTTAAATGTAAATATCGGCCATAGATTAATCTGTTCCCACATAGGCTATTTTATATCCTACCCTTTTCAATAAATCTACCGAAAAGGAGTATTTACTAGAGAAAAGGAAACGTTTAGAAGTGTGTTTTTAAACCATTGTGACAAACAGAGCATTTGTTCCACAGGAGCAAATACTCTATTTATCACAATTGTTTCAGAAAGTGACTTTACAAAGGCGTCAAAAGGCGTCAGTATGAGGGAATAGCTAACAGCGGGAAAATCTAGCGGGAGACTTACAGTTGACTATACATGTATATAGGTCATGATCTAGCTAATTTACCAAAGCAGAGTTCCCTACCGTTGAATTTGTTGCCGAGATAAAAATAAAACGTCACATGGCAAATATAAGTATGATTCAATTAACTTTAACTTGGTTGAAGTAATGTGTGAGCATGTTTGTGCGTTTCGTGAGTTGAATTTATTGAGTAATTTTGCAACTTCAAATTGAAATGTCCGCCTTTTCAGGAAATTAGATGATAATTATTATATGCATGTCAGATTAAAATATGAAGCCAGAAACAAAACAGGATTATATGATTTTTCGAAACGGAACATTATCACGGAAATTCTTCACATGCTAGTTGTCATGTGATGTTTCAACCGCTAAGTGAGCAAATGAGGTATCCTCTTAGCGCAAAGGTTTCTCAGGTCCAAATATTTTTACAGTGCATTCTGATATGACAGTAAGAGCTGATGTTTGCCTTGGTAACAGATAGTTTAGGGTATCATCTTCAACAGATACTTTCGCATCCTTAAAAGCTTTAATCCGTCTAAAAGTGTGCGAATTGAAATGACCTGTGGTCCATATAGGCCATGAGCCAGAGGCCCAAATTTTGGCCATCGGTACCATCTTTGGGGAATAATGCTATCAATGCTTTTTGATAAGATATAAGTATCTAGAATCAGAAAATATGTGATAGCAGTAAATCGGTGGTAGCTTTTTGTATTTTTTTCACCAATTTTAACCCTTTGGTAAAACTAGTGTTTTCTAAATCTAGCATTAAAGAAAAGACATCATTAAATTTCAAACTGATGTCTCTCTCTTGTTACATCCTGTATCTACTTGAAAATTGAAAGGCTTGTAGCTGTAGTTACACACGTTTCATTAATGTTGTTATTTCTTCACAAAAAGTGGTTCATATAATGTAAATTCTTGCTCATACGTACACGGAATTATGTTTACATTCATATGTATTTTGCAGAAGTAAAATTTCTCCGGAGTTTTGCATACCTTCATCATCTTTATAACTAGGCTCATAAAACCTCATATGTATATTCACAATAATGAGGACAATGAATTGACTTCAGACTAGAACCCTTACATATAGCATCTCTTAATGCAAATTGTCAGAGTTATGTCCCTTTTAAATCTTCCATACACTCAAATTGTGCCAAAACTGAAATATCTTATGAGTTGGCCCCATGAAAGTTCACCAGCATTAAACTATCATTATATCAACGACCAAATTAAAGATGAGAACCCTTTAAGCCAGAACCCAGTCATTGTTTAGGCCAAATTATGTCCCTTTATGAAACTTGTATGTAACAGGTAAGCTATAAATATCCGATCAACCACTTCAGAGCTAGCTAATTCATGATATACTTGTGTACATGTATATTTATTATTCATCATAAGCATTACAACTTGAACTATAGGAAATGGAACCCCCCCCCCCCCTCCTTCCTTATGATGATATTGTCTTTAGTCAAGTATGCATTTTAGTGAAAAAACAAAACAAAAACAAAGTCCCTTAATTTTGCTTACTACACAATTCCCCATCTTTACATCAAGTTGTTTATATGTGAAAGTTTTATGCATATATATGCTTTATGGTAAAGAAATTTGCCAAGACCTGTAACTCTGGATAACATGGTCAGAACAAACATTTCTTTCTTAACGGTCATTTTCACATCAAGGTTGCCAATTTGCGAAAGTTTGAAGCAAAGCCCCCATTGGTGTATGAGGAGTTGGAAACATAAACGTTGCGAGATATATATAGGAGCATAAAATGGTGATTACCATATCTAGCATGCTTATATGTAGACTTTCTGTTTTCACTTCAAGGTAATTTGAAGTAAAACGTATTTTGTCTGACCATCCGTTAGTTTGTCCATTGGTACATGTTACGGTCAGCATTTCAGTTAGCTCAGATGGTACAGCGTTCGCTTTCGGGCAGGACGTTGTGAGTATGATCGCTGGTCGGGTCATACCAAAGACTTTCAAAATGGTACTAAGGTGGGCTGGTTGGCCCGATGTCCGGTAAATGCTACTGGGTATGGGTTGCAGTTTTCAATTCTATACACTAAACACGTTAAAGAATCAATGAAATCAGAATTGGTGTATCCAATTCTGTTTCTAATGCATCTATTGGCACAAGATGGCAAAGGTCAAGGACGTAATAATCATGGGTACTGGTGATACATTTGGACAGTAAAGACAGAGAAGTGAAAATATATTTAAAACATTGAGTTATCAGTAAGTAATGCAGATTTTAGTCAGGTGTGTTCTGGTTAAAAGAATTGCACAACATTCATTTGGATTCATAGAATGTGATATTTAGGAATTTTCAAAAGCAACAAGCAATGACAAAACATGAGAGGGAACCTCCAAAACAAAGTTTAACAATTTGTTATCCATTTGAAACATAATGGCTAAAGGAAATCATGATATGCTAGACATAAGCAACAACAACACATTAGTAAGATAGATTTGCAGAAGAAATTGACTAGTGTAAACAATGTACATGTTATCGTGCTGCAATAGTAGATAGGAGTTTGCTCAAACAGAAATTATCAATGTGGTATAAAATCTTTGGCCGTGATAGAATATACATTATGTTTGAATTATGAAGGGAAAAATTAATCAAGAACCGTGGTGATGACTTGAAGTAGAGAGTCTGGTCATTTGATGCTAAGCATAACAATTAAACAGATTAGGAAGCATTTGGGGAGGTTTCTAAATAAATAGAGTCAACCAATGCATTGGCAATAGAAGGATACAGCAAACACATTTAATGACAGTGAGAAGGTCCCGGCACTTCAGTACTAACTGGATGAAGTAGATGAGAGTCTGACCATGCAACTGAAGTTTTTATAACCTGGTCAGAGAACACAGAATACTTCGTAATGTATTTGGCTTTTCATGCTGATATATACACCAGAGTCCCATTATATTAGAAATGCGGGACTGGAGCAATGACTCAATGATATCAGGAAGATTACCATCACTATTAAAATATAAGTTTGTGTGTAACCTTGCATTGGCACGGCCTTAATTATAATAGTAAGGCAAGCACAGTGGGATTCCCGACCAGGAAAGAAAATCCCTAAGCAAAGTTCTTAAATTGGTTAGAAATAGGAGATCTGCTTCAAATTGTTACATGAAGTGCAGCCATTTGTCTGTCTCCTACATTAACCATAATGTGTAGGTCATGCCAGACGCGACCTTTGCTGTGCGATAATGAAGGGTAATCTTCAACAACTATGCAGCGAAAACTTTGCATAGCGCTCGCAAAAATACAAACGACCAGGCCGTAATTCAGAATCCAAATTTTCAAAATTATTATAGCTTAGGCAATGTTATTTGTGCATTGTATGGGTGGTCAGGCAACCAACTTTCGAACAGTATTAAATTATTGGGATGTCTGGTTTTTTTTAAACTTGTGAATGCCTATAATGACTTTTTACACTTATGTCAGTAGCCGGTGAGAATACATGTATTTGTAAGTAGAGTGATTGTTTGTTATGTATATTTGCTTTACGTTAGTTTTATCATTCATTTGCCACATAGGACTATCAATGATCCAACAGGAGAGATTGGAGGAGAGCAGAAGAACGCTCTTGTTATCTGGTTCTTCAACATTCCCTATCAAAATTACTATTAGCAGATCGATACATTATCCCATCACCAGGTTAACATATCTTAGAGCTACTTTCATATGCCAAGTACAAAGCAAATGTGAAACTTTTAGCTGTTTTTGGCTACTGACCGTTCCAAGGCGGTACTCCTGCTTTCAGCCTATGGTCAACTTTGTTGTTTAATATGCTTAATGTTTAATGTTTTTGTATTGATATGCGTCCTGTTATGTTTGTCTTGTGGCTATACCGTTTCTTGTTTGATGGTGTTTGGTGCGGTGCCATTTCGTATGTGGCCCTCTCTGTTTGACTATTTTTCCATATTGAATCATATTAAAACCTTTGTAATAACCTTTAGGGCAATCCCTTCAACCTCATTCTGATGGGAATCATCTTGAAGAAAATCTGACAGAACAATGATACGATAATATTTTTTCTGTAATTTATGTGTCAGTGACAATGCACGGTCAGAGAAAAACAAACGTTTTCAGAGAAAGGACACTGGGGGTTTTGGGGAACTTTTTAACTCAGCTGCCCCTTGTTCTAATTTTAAACAACATGTCATTCAGCTGTGTCATTCTCCATCCTACATATTAAACTCCTGATCATAAAGACAAAAATGTAATTGATCTGTATTGTGTTTTGTATTGGATATCGTGCGACAATGAAATCACTGAAAGCATGTATGTTAGATTGACACAGATGTCCATCAAGAATGACCCATGGTTCATCTAGGAATATGTAATTGTGTACGAACCAATACGGGTGATTTCTTTGAATGCGGCAGATTCAATATCCACATTCTTTAATAACATACTACTGAGTATTTTGTTTGACACTACATGTACATTCAGTCACAAGAAAAATATGAACACAACGAAAGCCCATACCTACATATCTTCTTCAGACAGAAAGTTTGAGGATATTTTAATCTCTTTTAATTCAAAAGATAATGACAATAAAACAATTTAGAGCTAAATACGGTCTAACTAAAATGATAAGCAACGAATGCTTAATGATAATAAATATTATCACCCCGCCACATCCCATCTTACAGGCTACTAATTTATTTCGGGATAAAGTGGAAATAAATAAATAATGATCAGGTCCAAATGAAACTAGATTTTTTTTATACAAAAATTGATGTCCCCCTCCCCCGCGCGGACAAAGTTTGCAATATACAATTTTCAAAGTCCTGTAACTCTGTAGAAAATCGTCGAACCTGAGCAGGGATAAAATAAGCACAACTAGGCGTAGTGCAGTTCAATCTTATTAAGTTTAATGAAAATCCGACGACATGTCTTGGAGAAACCGCGAGTACAAAAATTCAATGTAAAACAAGATGTGTTTGTGAAACACTATGCCCCGACCTTTGACCCTGAAGGAAGACCTTGACCTTTGACCCACGGACCAGGGAGTTAAACGCGATACATCACACTTGTGGCAGATTATTTTGAAATCAATTCACAGATAAAAAAAAGTTATAGAAAGGACAATAAATTTGGGACGGACGGATGGAAGGACGCACAGACGGAATGACGGACAATGCAATTACTATATGCCCGCCGTTGGGGTGCATAAAAATCAAAGTCCCACAACTGTGCAGAAAATCATTGAACCGGAATATAAATAAAATAAACAAAACAAGACATAGTGCTGATCAATACTATGAAATTTCATGAACATCCGATCAAAGGTTTTGGAGAAACCGCACGGATAAACTAAAATCGGACAGAAGAACGGACGGAAGTGTGTGTGTTTGGGGGGGGGGGGGGCTGCAGACATGCGGATGGACAGACAGACGCCACACACAAAAACAATATGTTTCCCAGTATACTTGGGGGCATAACTAGCAAGTGCATTGGTTACTAAAATAATAAGAATATCAAGTGTTAAGCAAACTTGTACATTGGGGCACTTGCGTCTATAAATGGACAGATAGGCAGACGGATGAATGGACGGACATATAGAGGAACAGACATATAGGGTTGACAGATGGAAGGACAGTTAGACTGACAACCTGATTCAGGTATACCATCATAATTTCGTTGTTGGGGTTTGATACCAAATGTCGTAAATCTGAAATCGTTAGCTTTACTTTTCATTGATATTTTGTCTCGAAATGCGGATATTGTATAGCATAATATAAAAGGCATTAACACATAGAAAGCTACCATCGATGCAATGCTATCACATATTTTCTAACTCTATAGATGTATATGATGTAAAAAATCACAATGGGAATTATTCCCCTGAGATGGTACCGACCAACCCTACTGGCTCATGGACTAATATATACCACATACTTCATCAAATATCCGCACTATTGTCACTTTTTATATAGCTACGAATGTCCATTTTACAATGTGACAAATGAATCGGTCAGTCTATATACATGTAACTGATTGAAATAACTCGGTCATCGGTATATTTGATATATCTTTCAAGTAAACTGGTGCGTTTTTCAAAATATACATAAAATAAATCTACGAAGCCCATCATTGTCAGAATATTTTGCAGGTCTCTCATAGTTTCATACGGGAGCTTTGTACATAACCTTTGTCTTGCATTAATCAACGAACTGCACCTACGAAAACATCTATGTTTATTCATACATATACTGCGACCACTCATTAGAATCGTCCATTCGAGACGATTCTAAAGAGTGATCACATTATAGGGTTTGGTGAAGTCCAATTGAGCTATTCTTGAAAATATTTAAATGTGCGTATACAGTAAAACCTCTCTAAACCGGAATTCTAGATGAGAAGAATTTGGATACTTTTTGGCAGGTAGCTGCTTAATGCAGGGAGAAATTCGTGCAGAAGGCTCCTAGAGGAGCTTTCTGCATGAATTTCACCCTGCATTAAGCTGCCACCTGTCCTCAATACCGATATTTATACAAATTGAACGTCCGGTTTAGAGAGGTTTTACTGTATTATCTGGGTCTCTGTTCATAAAATGATCACTAGAGGGGGTTTATTTTATGTTTCGAATTCATACTGTTTAATGGCTCGGTGTCGTCAGCATATATCAGCCAAAAACTGTAACGATCTGTTTTAACCCTTAACCTGCTAATCGTGACCTAACTGATACATGCAAACAACTTGGATCCAGATCAGACGCCGAGTAGCTCGGCATCTCATCTGGATCCAAGCTGTTTGACACTCGGTCAGTAGTTCTTAAAAGCTTGACCGAACAAGAAGTAGGCGAAATTGTTTCATTTCAAACTTTAAGCAGACAATATATTTATAGCGGGGTAAGTGTTAAGATGATTAATTGTTTTTATATTAAAAGCACGTACCAAAAAAGGGAGAAAAAACAGCATTGAAATGATGGAAAGAAATTTGTCTTCGGCGTTTTCTCCTAAAATAGTTCGAAAGCCATCGTGATAGTAAATCATTTTCCATTTTCCATGTTAAATTGAGTATTTTCTTTGGCCTCTATTATAAAAACACCACACCAAAAGGCATTAAAACATGGTTACGGCAATACACGCCGATTTTGAGATGCTAAATTCTGAAAGCAGAATTAGAATAACGTTATTGATGGTTTGAATAAAGATAAAATATGTCTAAAAAAAACCAACATTATCGCAAATGTATAAATGGAGTGAACATGTACCTCGCATTAAATTATTTCATTTTTACAGAATTTTACAAATCTAATAAAAATTGAGGCTGTCGGAAAATATACATACAATAAAATAAATGTATTGTATATATTGTATAATTATATACAGTAAAACCTCGATTATTCGAATTTTCGTTATAAACGAATTTAGACCCTTTTGGGCAGGTGGCTGCTTAATGCATGATGAAAGTCATGCAGAAAGCTCCTAGAGGAGCTTTCTGCATGACTTTCACCATGCATTAAGCTGCCACCTGTCTTAAAGATCGATAATAATACGTATTTTAGTGTTCGGATAATCGAGGTTTTAATGTAGTTATATTTGATTGTATCGTGGCTATAGCGTACGCGTGATCATGTTCAGTTGTTATCAGTTATATCACAGTAATAATTTACATAGTATTATATTCAATTGTATCGAGGTAACATCGCACCCGTGATTATATCCAATTTTATCGTGGTTATATTGTACGCGTGATCATTTTCAGTTGTTATCAGTTATATCACAGTAATAATTTACATAGTATTATATTCAATTGTATCGAGGTAACATCGCACCCGTGATTATATCCAATTCTATCTTGGTTATATTGTACATGTGGTTTTATTGAATTGCAGTAACACTGTACATATAATGATATTCTATCGCTATTACATTGTACATATACAGTAAAAAACCCTAATGCGACCACCTAAAAGAGGTATAATTCTGTGTGCTAGATGCAGGTGGTAGCTTTATGTAGAGCAAAAGTAATTCAGAAAGCTCCTAGAGGAGTTTTCTGCATTACTTTTGTCCTGCATTAAGCAACCACCTGCTTATACAGACACCCATTTTTGTTCATTAAGTGATCGCATTAGTGGGGTTTTATATGTACATGTACTTGTATTGTATCGCGGTTATATCGAACCTTTGATCATGTTCAATTTTATCGAGGTTATATTGTATAGGTGATTATATTCAATTATATTACGGTTATATTGTACCAATCATTATGTTCTATTGTATGATGGTTATATTGTACCTATGATTATGTTAAACTGTATCGTGGTTATATAATACGTATTTGTTTGTTCGCATGTATCGTGGTTTACCTTAAATTTTATCATGTATCATTGTTTCACGGTTTTACCTTACATGTACATAAAATGATGTTCAGTTATACATGTAACACGATAAAAGTGTAAATATGATAGCATTAAATGTACAGTAGAACCTGTCTTAATCGGCCATAACACATATGTTCAGCTTTGGTCTGTAAGGCAGGTGGTAGCTTAATTAATGTAAATATTAATGCAGAAAGCTCCTATAGTAGCTTACTATATTACGTTTACCCTGCCCTAAACAAAACAATCACCTACTTTGAAGACGTCTGTGTTCAATAACTGAATGGCCGCTTAGAACAAGTTTTCCTATATATACAGTAAAACCTCTGTAAACCGGACGTTACATTTGGTATAAATATCGGTCTTGGAGACAGGTGGCAGCTTCATGCAGGGTGAAAGTCATGCTGAAAGCTCCTAGAGGAGCTTTTTGCATGACTTTCACCCTGCATGAAGCAGCCACCTGCCTAAAAGTATCTAAATTCTTCTCTACTAGAATTCCGGTTTAGACGGGGTTTACTGTATCGTGTTTAGTCCGCTATTCGCATTCTGACTCACATTTGGTTTGACCCTGGGTAAGCTAGTGTCTCATCAGGGACCAATCTGTTTGTCACCCGGTCAATACTTTCTTAACCCTTCGCTTGCTGAATTTTAACCCTTCGCTTGCTGAATTTTAAAATACATTTCTCATTCTTTACCCATGCCCTGTGGTATAATTACATATACCTTCACTGTGTACACGTATTTCGCTGTACAATCACTGCTGTGGAGTGCACTGGTTGCACAATTAACGTGTAAATAGTGCAGACCCTGATGAGACAGCTCCTGCAGGAGCTGTCTCATCTTGGCCTTCACTATTTACAGGCACGTATATTGACGTGAATAGCAAGCGAAGGGTTAACCTTTAGCCTGCTGAGCAAATTATTTTAACATAATTGTTCACCTCCAATTTTTTTTAAAATCAAGTAATAATCAATGTGGCTACCAAAACGCAACCGCCCATAGCAGACTAAAGGTTAAAGGCTTAATCGAATCTAAAGTAGTGAAAACTGTACTAGATCCAAATTTAAGAAGACCCTATGTTTTACCGCAGATTAGAATTAAAACAAATGAATATTCATGTATAACTGAACATGGCGCATTCTGTTTTATTTTGACCGTTTGACTGCTATTCTAAAGTACAAATAAAAATGGGTTCGTTTACAAAATGAATCTGTCATCTTGCCAGAAATAGAAAAAGAAACAAAAAACAGACAGTGGTAATTCATTGCACGAATGGTAATTGCTCCCGGGTATGATTTTCATGTAATTTGTAATAATTCCCATTGTAATTCAGCCTTCAAAGCTGAGTGCCGTTTGTTGGACAAGGTTATATCGTCACCAGATGCGAATCATTTGACAGCCTTTGCAAACGATATGAACCCAGGTGATACTTCAGTGTAGCTCACTGCCAGAGGCGAACACATAAGAAACATGTCAAACAATTTAGTTCCAGGTGAGGCGTCGAGTAACTCGATGTCTCATCAAAATACAACTTGACAAATACTTGAGAAAACTCGTCATCTTTGTAATCTGAAAAGGTTAAGCGTTGGTATTAGAAATTTATTATATTGGAGTCCATGCATTTTCCATGTAGCGGGGACACAGCAAAGGAAAACGTTTACTCGTATAAGCCATTGACATCAATGAAATTAGTAAACAGTGCATACCCTGATCATAGGGAACAGTCAGGTCTACAATATTTGCACATGTCCTGTTTTAAGGGACACTGGCCATTAATGGTTAAAGGTTGCAGTTTAACCATTTCCCTTTGATTATTGATCACTTCATGAATATTCCTTACACCTAAATGAAATGTTGGCTAAGACAAACACGGTGGAATCAAATCTGTGTAATTTCACAACCCCAAAAAGTAGATGCCGATCTGGCGGCTCTGGTCAGAGTCTACTGTGTTTGTAAAGGCATGAAATGGTGATTATTTGGAGGAACGAGCTAATACAGGACACATATTATGCAGAAAGTTCCTAAAATGATGTTATGTATTAATAACAGTTATCCTGTATAAAGCAACAACCTGTTTTTAAATACACCAATACCTATTCTATACTATGAGCCAACGTTATAAAACATTGAGTCTGAGTCTGAGATCCTGCGCAAGTATCTAATTGGTCAGATCATGCACAAGCTCAGAATCTGACCAACCATATGCTTGAGACTTATCTCAGGCTAAAGTAAAAAGTGGTATAACCTCCGGGCAAGGTCACTTTAGAGGGTTTCCATGGCACGTACAGTTGCCATCAAAAGTCTCATTCAATTGCAAAGTTCAATGAACTAAAACGATGTTGATTGCTTTATGCATCGAATGGAATTTTATCTGTTAATGCCAGCCTTACTGGCCCCGGAGTTTTACAACTTTCTGCTTGAGTGTGAGTGCATTCTCAAGCAGCTGACCAATCATATACAAGAGGATTACAAATATTAAACTACAGTAAAACCTCTCTATAACAGCCACTAAATTACATCAAGTAGTTTGTGTTAAAGGCAGCTGGATGCTTAAAGCAAGGTGAAAGTTACACAGAACGCCCCTATAGGAGCGTTCTGTTTTAGTTTCACATTGCTTGAAGCAACCACCTGCCCAAAATACCAACTAATTAACACAATTTAGTGGTCGTTTTAGAGAGGTTTTACTGTAAATAACCCCGAAGTTATATAGAAATATAGCGTGTTTTGCAGTAATAAGTGTATTGCAAAAATACATACATATTGACAAATAAAATAAATGAATGAATGAGCGAGTAAGTGAATGATTGATACCAATTTTCAGTTAAATAGAAAGATATGTAACTTCGCCAACAATATCTCGACCAATCAGAGCCCACAATATGACGCTTGTAAAAAGTCAAAAGTGGGATACACATATGCATGTAACCAGCAACGTGCATGTGAATTTCATTAGGATCGGACCATTATTTACCGAGAAATGTGTCGGACATGTTCACGGCGGCGGAAGAAGAAGAATGAGAAGAATCGGAATCGGAAGAAAGAATAATGATAAGAAGAATATGAAACGGAGCAAACACATTATGTCTTCCACTTCGTTAACTAAATGAATAAATAAATAACACTGTATGCTTGATCATTTCAGTTTCAGCTTCTGATTGGTCAGTGTTTTGGCCCGCTCAAAATATGACCATTCAGCTACTTGAGAATGAATCCAGAAATTTATTAACATCGATGCCATGGTCTGCAAATCTATGATCGGAATGAGCCAAAGGTTAATCTGAAGGGATAAATCAGAGCTTTCCTCGCAAGAAACCCATCTGTTTTCATTTACACACGCTTGGGACCCAGTGTCTCAGGAGGCTGATATATAACTATATCGATTGCATCGGTTTAATACTGAAAATGATTAATGCTGACCGCAGACAGTGCACTCATACTCTTTCTAGGGGTTCATCGGTCACCACCACCCTCTGTCACACCTGCCATAGAGTCGCAATACTCCCATCACAGCGTTAATAATTCATATAAGCCTGTATCATTAATCTTTATCCCGATAATTGCGCCCTTACTCGCATTTGTAAATAGTTTGGATCCAGATGAGACATTGCGTTCCACCAGAATCCAATGTGTTTGACACTTGGTCAATAGTTTCTCAAACGATTGATCGAGTCATACTTGCACCAAGTCCACATTGAGCATACATTAGTTTTGTTATAATGTTATAATCCTTTCCTCCATGAATACGCATTTCTACGCCTCTGTAAAAGTCACTTTATGAAACCATTGTGATAAATAGAGCATTTGCTCCTGCATGAGCAGATGCTCTATTTACCACAATGGTTTCAAACTACAAAATTCTAAACGTTTCATTTGCTCTGGTTAATGCTCCTTTTCGGTTGATTTACTCAAAGTGGTTGGATCTAAAAATAGCCTATTGAGGAAAGGGTTAATATAATACCCTGAATTGTTAATAGTTCTAAATAGTTTCTAAAAAGCTTGAACAGATGGGAAGTATTCAATACTGCACCAAATTGAAATTTGAGCAAACATTATTTTTGTTCACAGCGGGATACGGTTTAATGCCGCCAAAGTATTCTTGTGTATAATTATAATGCATTGATAAAGTGGGTAATGAATCAACCAGGTTGACAACGCAGTTAAGTCTCGCTAACGCGATCACAATATAACCCTATTCTATTCAGTATTCATGAAAGAAATAATGACAGCATGTATACTTATCAGCATAATGTTTGCACAGTAAAAGTTTCAAGGGAAACTATAATTGGACAAAAACTGTAGAATGAGATCTATATCATGTCAAAAGCAAAGAGAGAAAACCCTGTCAGACTGCCAGTATAGGAGCAGTCTTATCTGGGTCTACCCTGTTTGCAAATATGTGAAAACACGTTTATATGAGGGAAATGGTTAACATGGGAATCTGTTAAATATGGTTGTTGCTTAATGCAGGTCAAAGGTAATACAGAATGTTCCCATAAGAGGTTTCTACATGACTTTTGTCACCGCTTGATTAAAACATCCAGAATTATTCTTTACTCTTTCCCTCATATTGGCGACTTTTGGCGACTATAAAAGTCACTTTGCGAAACTATTGTGATAAAAAGAGCATTTGCTCCTATAGGAGCAAATGCTCTATTAATCACAATGGTTTCAAACTACAAAATTCTAAAAAATATCCTTTTCTCTAATTAATGCTCCTTTTCGGTAGATTAATTCAAAGAGATTGTATCTAAAAATAGCCTATGAGGTAATGGGTTAATCTAAACGGTCGTAGTATCGAGCCTTCACTGTAATGTGACTAATAAACAATCGCTTTGTTTCATATTTACTAGAACAAACGTGTATAGTGCGTGACTCAGAGTCTATTTGATGTTGAGAACAAAAGCAAACAATCCATGAGCTTTCTAATAATATTTTGTCAACATTCTCAATCATACAATATTAAGATATTCTCAAATATGTTCCTGGTGTGGGTTCACAACGCCTACAAGAATAGTAATGGAAGGGAATCAGTGTGTATGTTTAACCTATCATTGCACTTTGAGTTTGAAATTGCACTCTAAGGAGGTGGTGCATGTATATGGTAGGAATTAAGTAATCACGTTTGAGAACAATCGTAATTAATGAACGATTTCTGACCGACTCGGACAAATGGTTTACGTAAAGATGCCCTAAATGTCTGGAATTGTAAGAATGTGGTGTTCACTTCAATACACGCATGAACAATCTACTACCCATTCGATGATACAATCGTAACGTAACCATTTACTCCATATAAACGCCTCTTAATGCATTTGCAAATATAGTAGACTCAGGTCAGACATTCATATAGAAACCGTCTGTTCAGACTATAGAATACCCAGATCCGACGGCTACTGTGTGAGTCGTCTGATCAAGGTCGCTCTGTTGGCTTATAAAATTATATAGATCTGATTCTATAGTTTTTGCAATAGATAAATAATCATGTGAGCATAATTATGTTATTATAATAATTCAGCTAATTAATATTCATGATGTCATTATTTCTAACATTCATGGATTAAAAGGTTATACCAGAGTTATTTCCTTTAACATAACAGCTATGCTAACTGCGATTGTTAGCATTATTGTCTGACAACCATTCAAAAAGTAATATGCATTTCTTTCTCTACAAAATACAACACACAATCAGAACTGCTAAACAGTTTAAATTCAGGCCTCTGTGTTACATGTATAAAACTATTTGCTTGAGTCTGAAATCATTCTTAAGCATCTGATTGGTCAGATTTTGAGCTTGCTCAAAATCTGACCAATCAGATACTTGAGAATGAACTCACATTAAGATGACGTGTAAGCTTTATAACCTCGGACTCAGATCTCGCCTTGGTACCCGACGTCTCTTCTACACCAACACTGCTTGAATGGGTCATCATCGTGAACTCACTGCATGCGTGCAAAGACGTATGGCCAAGAGAGATCAAATCATTATATGAAAAACGATACGTTGATATGACATGTCCTTGTGGGATTTTAAAAATCAAGTTGCGTGTCAGTTTCAATAGGGCTAACTGCTCTGACAGAAACTAATTACAGGGCCACATGTTGACAGAGAGCGATAAAGCGACAGTTCACGACAAAAATGTGTGTGGTAAAAACATGACATGTAACGCGAACTATTTAGAACATTGTCAGATAAAACAGCCGGCTTGTTCACCGCGGAAGTCTCCGGAAAGCGACTCAAAGGAATTGCTTCCATGGACATGTGAGAACAGTTTGGATATAGTCGTGTCGCTTAGTAACTCGGCGTCATCAAAATTATTTGACACACACAATACGAAGACATCGAAGGAACGGCCACTCTGAAACATATCAAACGACATCGTTTGCAATTGAAAATTATTTAGATCCAATATAATAATCCCCCCTTTACTGACGCATTTTGACGTCTCTGTAAAAATCATATTTTTAAACCATTGTGATGCAAAATGCTCAATGTATCAAATGGTTTCAGAGCTAAACAAATCTAAACAATTCCTTTTCTCTAATAAAGGCCCCTCTTAGGTAGATTTATTCAAAGAGGTTGGATATAAAAATAGTCTAGGAGGGAATGGGTTAAAAAGTAACGTTTTTCAGGCTGACAAAATAAATGTGTGTTCAAACTATGGTACATGTATGCTGTACGTTATTGCCTTATAACTCAGTCCCCCTAGACTATGTTTAGACGCAATCTATTTGAATAAAAAATACCGAAAAGGAGAATTAACTATGAAAATGGAAAACTTTAGAATTGTTTAGTTTTAAAACCATTGTGATAAATAGAGCATTTGCTCCTATAGTAGCAAATGCTTTATTTATCACAATGTTTTCAGAATGTGACTTTTACTGATGCGCCAAAATGCGTTACTAGTAGGAAATGTGATAATTCGTTCAAAATGCTGAGACATTATTGACAATATGTCAAACAGCTTGGGTTCTAATGAAATGCAAACTACTGGAATCAAGTATTTTTGCAAATGTGTGTCGGGTCGTCAGCAGCAGGATATTAATTAAATTTCCCTGTTTAAAAATGTTGTGTCCGAAATTTTCCAGTTCCATGTTTTCCAATAACTTACCAGTATAATGCTGACAGGTTTTCTCGATCTAACAGTCAATTGAAACATTATGTTTCGTACTTGTCGGGAAAATGAGTTCTGTATGTCTCGATACATAAATTTCCGTTTTTGTCGAATTTTACAGTTCGATTCCGTATTTGTCGACATATGCAACTAAGTACCGTATTTTACGACTTGTAGGTTCTTTTCAGTATTTCTTGAATGGTGAAGTTTAATGCCGTATATCTTGATTGATGATCTTCCGTTCCGAATTTTTCGATTTATAAGGTTTATGTCGGTATTTCTAAATTGATAAAGATCAGTTCCGTATTTGTCGTATTATCTAGCTCAACTTATGAGGTTAAAATTTGATCACGTACTTCAGTTCTGTATTTGTCTAATTATACAGTTCAGTTTCGTATTTTCTGATTAATTAGGTTTGAATTCGTATTTCTTGATAGAAAGTTTGGTTCCTTTTCTTAGATAATAAGGTTTACTTTCGTATTTCTTGATTGATTAAGTTCAACTCTGCATTGCTCAATTTGAAACATTTATTTCGGCATTTTTCAATTAATAAGTTCAGTTCCAAAAACAACGAGTTACACAGTTCAGTTCCGTTTCATCTCGATTCATACGATTTAGTTCTATATTTCTCGATTGATAACATTTAACGCCCTATCTCTCAATTAGTAACGTTCATAGTTCTATATATGTCTTGAGTGATAGGCTTCAGTTTCGTATTTCTTGAGTAATACGATTCCGATCCAAATCCAAGTTTAATTCCGTATATCTCGAGTGATAGGGTTGTTTCGTATTTCTCGAGTGATACTGTTTAGTTTCATATTTCTCGAGTGATAACGTTTAGTTTCGTATTTCTCGGATGATAAGAATTAATTCTGTATTTCTCGATTGATAACGTTTAGTTTGATATGGCTTCATATTTCTCGATTCGATTGATATGGTTTAGCTCCGTATTTGTCACATTATACAGTTCTAATACAGTGTCTCAATTTGTCGCACATAATTTCATAATTTCTCTATACGGGTATCGGAATCATCAACACCACCCGAGACACGGAACTACATATGTATCTAGAGTTGTAAGTCGCTCAATTCAAGTACACATGCACTGTGGTTTGGTGGTAATTATTAGACAACGAAATAATGACTATGAATTTGATGATTTTTTATAATGATTATAGCAACGAATACAGGAATTTTGGACTGTATAATCATAGATCTAAAGGCAAACAGCAGTTCCTATTCAGACAGCTCATACATGAGTCGTCTGACCTGGGTCTATCCTGTTTGCAAAACCATTAAAAAGTTAACCTTTCACTCAATAAATACGCCTTTAGAACTACGCCTTAGCAAACAGAGTAGACCCAGATTAGAGGGTTCCTATGTATAAGGTCTGATCAGGGTCTGTCCTGTTTACTAATGATATAATATAGATATTATTCTACAGTTTATGCCATTGCCAAAACTTCCCATGTACATTTACTATTATAATAATTAATGATAAGAATTTTCAAGATGTTATTATTTTTACATACATATTAATGGAGTAAAGTGTTAAAGGGTTACCTACTACAGGGGCGTTTGTACAGTGCTGGATACTTTATTCAAACAAAACCAGAAGTACAATTACCAAACAATTGTTTAATAAGCAAAGCAACTTTACCATCACTCTATCTCTATTGGATATTCATGTAAGAAATAATTACATCGTGAATATTTATAGGTGGAGTATTTATAATGGCACGAGGAAACATGTTTGTTTTGGTATTGGTAGAAACTGTAGAGTCAGATCTTTTACATGAGCCGGCTGACCTTGGTCTACTCTTCAAAGCCACGAAAACGCACTGATGTGGGGGAAATGTTTAACGTGTTGCATTTGTTTACTTTCTTCCGATTTATTTAAAGCTTTAGACTTTACTACTTTTCCATTTAGAGAAACAACTGAGGAAAACAACTCGGATCCCGATGAGTTACCCGTACCCGACATCCCTCTGGGGAACAAACCACACGTATTTGCAAATGCAAACTCGAAAGATCGCGTTTGACATCAGAAAAGGTTAATTGACCTAAAAACCCCTTCCATCTGAAATTCGTTTTCCCATCTTCTAATTCGGATAGCATCACGCCCATGAGTGTGTAATCAGCCCGGGCAAAACATGTGACAGTGGCATTTTTTCCGAATGCATTGAAATGATAGAGAACGCTGAAAAGGTGACATTTTAATTTACCCTTTCCCTGTTCTATGTTTATTCCAAATTTCGATACCTACTAAATAGTCATGTTTATAACGAACTATGAAAGGTTGAAAATTTTAGCAATTTTAGAAAGTACAGAAACAAATATTTCAAATTCAATTAGCAAACTGAGCAGACCCTGATCAGACGGTTCCTATAGGAACCGTCTGACATGGGTATACTCTGTTTGCAAATGCGTAAAAACACGTTTATATGAAGGAAAGGGTTAACTCTGCGCCTGCTTATCGCGACCTGGCTCACATTTATAAGCAGTTGTGTCAAATAGGCGATGCTGGTTACCTTGGTAAAATTGACTGACACTCCGTCAATGGTTTCTCAAAAGCTTGGTCGAATCGGAAGTAGGCAAGTTTGCACGTGATCAAGATTTGGGCAGCCATTATTGTTTTCACAACGAGGTAAGGGTTCAACTTTACTCCACATATACATCTTTTAACGGTTTTGCAAATATATTTTATTTTTCCAAATAAGCGAGAGTACAAACATAAATATATTAGAAAATGTATTTAGTGGGTATCAAAAAGAGGTCTAATTATGGATTTGTTATGCAGGTCGTAGCTTAATGCAGGTCCAAAGTAATGCAGTAAGCTCCAAAAGGAACTTTCTGCTTTACCTTTGCCCTGCATTAAACAACCGCCTGATTTTTATCACTCATATGTTCAATAAACTAATGCCGCCCCAGACAGGTTTTGCAGTACATTGTATTGTATTTAATTTACAGAAAATTCTTGCTACTCAAAACCGTTATTAAAAAGAGGTTTGTAGACAGATGACCTGCTTAATACAGGATGAAAGTCATACAGAAAACTCCAAGAGGAGCTTTCTACATAATGTTCACCGTTCAATAAGCCACACTCTGGTTTAAGGGCGATACATATTCTAATTTGAGTTTTTGGACTAGCGATGTTTTACTGTAACTTTATTTTAATATTATAAACGTTAATCAAGCGGTAAGATTCAATCTTGATATCAACTATGGTCTTAAATGAGTATGTGAATTCAAGGCCAAGTTTAAAAATGAAATTCATTTATATTAAGGTCCGCGATCGGGACTAATCGATTTATCTATTAAGGCATAATGTCCCTAGAGACATAAACGGAAACTCAAGAGCTCTTTTGATTAATAAGAAAAGATGCATCAAGTGTCAGGCAGAATGTCTGGCTCGATTTGTCTTGCAACAATCATTCTTTTGACTTTTCGTTCAGATGATGTCAATTTCACTAACGCGCTTAACCCTTACAATGAGGGACATGGGTCACTAATGTCATTTGCAAATAGTGTAGACCCAGATGAGAGGCCTCCAAAAGGAGCACTCTCATCAAGGTATGCACTGTTTGTCATGTTATACTTTTCTTTAGAAAAATCCCTACATATTCACCATAAGCTTGACCTGGTTGAATTTTGGAATTGTTCATTTGATAATTCAGCATTTTAAGGGTTTAACCCCCACACGCATGATGAGAATGGTTCATCTAATTCAATGTTTTGTCTGACATGAGTAGCTCTTTCATGCAGGGAACAAATTCCCATTTATTAATATTGCTGAAGCCAATGAAAGACGGACTTTTGAGCTATAACATTTCAATGGAAGTTTGAAAAAAGTCCTAATTGAACGGGCTTTGAGGAGTAACTTTGACACTTTAAATGAAACTTGATTTTTCCACGTTTTTTCGCCTTTGCTTTCAGAGTGGACCCGGGTTTAGGCTGGTAATGTAGGAACTGTCTGCTCAGAATATGTTTGCTATGTGTGCTCATGATTCTGTGTTGTTTCCATCATAAATGTCTTTATTTTATTATTTTATTATTAATACAACAATTGAATAAATTAATATTCCTAATAGACATATTAATGCATCAATGGTTAAATTTTCTTCCGTTGCATATCTAAGACAGGCTATAAACAGCTGAGGATACATGTATGTATATATTATACATACCTTACATGAGGATATGTAATACATATCTTACATCAAGGTAGTGTCGTGTTTTTTAACCTGTCAAACTTTAAATAATTATACGCTTGCTGAACACACCATATATAGCTTCGATTGATGTCAATTGTTTCCGCTAGTAAATGCTTTCCTGCTTGGCTTATTCGAGTACATATATATTTATTGTGAATCTCGTGAAAAACGTTTGAAACACAGGTTTACCGAAGCTAAATATATCCATTCAGTGACGTAGGAATATTCACATTTTGACAGGTAAAAAAACAAACAATACGTACTACATATCTTGCATGAAGATACATACTACAACTCTTATATTAAGGTATGCAAAACACATCTTACATGAAGGTATGTAATACACATCTTACGTGAGGATAATTATTTAATAAGACTATATCAACTTACATATATGATATTAATAAACATCTTACAAGAAGGTATTTAATACACGTATTACACGATGATATGTAATATGAGGATACATGTATGTAATAAACACCTTGCATAGATGATATGTAAATTAAAATCTTACACATATGTTATGTAATACACATCTTACACGATGGTATGTAATAGAACAAAATACACGGGTGTAGGTAATAAACATCTTACATAGAGGTATTTTATATACATCTCAAACATCTTACATTTGGGTATGTACATGTAATAGACTATTGAAAAGCGTATTACTATATATAAAATGTACTGTTATAGCTAGCATCTATTAATTTTTTTCTCGTCAGTATCGGTTTCATAAAGTCAATGAGTTGTACATCTTTTATCGTGATATAGTTAAATTATAAAGTTAGAAAGATAAACAAAATCGAAAAACAAACCAAAAAATCCCACACTTTGCTACAAGGCCGGTTATTAATTTATTATGATCTTTATTGTCTATATTCTACATGTAACACCATTCTAATATGTTGATATCTTTGTAGAATACATACTGCATTTTTAAGATTTTTGGAAAATATGCACTGTATTTTGCCATGTTCTTTTAAACATATATTGTTTGTTATTTTGTACGGCGGTCTATTTAAGCAGATTGTATTTGAAATATATGTATTTCTTTGCACCTTGTTCTGTTGGCAGAAATTTCAGGTTTCTGCATTGAAAAATATACATTTTAAAGAACATGACCACGAGATCATTAGCTATATCTAGAGTATCTAGAGATAAAAAAAAAAGGTTTTCAAATTAAAGGAGCCATGATATTTTTCAAAAGCTTCTACTTTTATCAAGAGCAAACAACTAATGTCCCTAATTGTAATTTACTTAGAAGTTTTAATTATGCCAACAACACCAAGCGTGTTCCTTTTCATATTATTTAGAAGTTTGTTTGTCTTTTAAATAAATATAACTAATCATTAACTTTGGTGTTCCTTTCCTATACCCGACTTTTGCTCTTCTTATTACTTTCTAGCATAATTAATTCACACCAGCATAAGAAGACTGGGGTTTAAAAAGCGTCATCGATATTATTTTGAAAGTCCGGTTTAAACAGTTATACGTTTTTGTATACTGGTACATGTATACTTGAAGTAAAAAGGTATTTTTCCAGTGTCTGTACTGTTTAAAACTACTTAGCTTTCAATGCTCAAGTAATAAACACCATACACTTCAGTTAAAATATCATTTCATACTTATTCAGGAAGTACGGTTTACATAATGGTAAGCTTTGTTATGCCGCAGTACGTACTTTGCTGTACATGTACAGCAATTGTTTACTTGTTTTGTTTATATAGAAACGCTGTGCCTACTTACGACAGAGATAAGGTCGATGTCCCGATCACTAATCACATCTTGCGAGAAGTAACATACAATATTAAAAGGGTGCTATTTAGCGCATGTCGACACATGCGATATTTTAAATAGGCTATGATATATTATAGCGTGTTTAAATATCGCCTGTGTAGAATCCCTCCCCAGACTTACATAAATGCGAGATTAAGCCATTTAAATGTCGCTAGTCACTTCTCGCGAGAAGTAACATGCGACATTACAAGGGCACTATTTAGCGCATGTCAACACGTGCGCTATTTTAAATAGGCTATGTTATACATGTAACTGTTTAAAATATCGCATGTGTCGACATGCGCTAAAAAGCTCCCTTTTAATATCGCAAGTTACTTCTCGCGAGAAGTGACCAGCGATAATTTACAGTGTTTAATATCGCATATATGTATGTCTCGGGAGGAATTCAACAGTGTCAAAAGGGTGATGCTTCATTTGTCGCGATCGAGACACCGTAGGTAAGTGCCGTCACACCATGCTAACATGCCGTAGACACACGGCATGATATCACATCCAGCCACAGTACATGTATAAACTAACACTGGGTCAACCAGTCAAAGTATAATGCCATACGTTACAACGGAAATGCTATGTCCATTTGAAACGACATAGTTATGTCGCGAGCGTAGATCGAACCTGTGCCCCCCCCCCCCCCCCTCGATAAGGAAGCCGATGCGTAAGCTACTGAGGTAACAAGGCGACGATCTTAATCATCTCCTTGCATATTCATGCATGAAATAATTGCATCATGAATATTTATTAAATGAAATTTTATAATGGCATTTTACATATGACGAATTTGTAAAATCTTCTTCTCTGAAACTGTAAGGCCTAGACCTTTGATATTTGGTATGTAGCATGATCATATGGTTCTCTACAAAGATTGTTCAAATTATGACCCCCGGGCAAAAAATGGCCCCGCCCAAGGGCTTATCAGTTTTTCATAGGAAAATCTTTAAAAATCTTCTTCTCTGAAACTGTAAGGCCTAGACCATTGATAGTTGGTATGTAGCATGATCATATGGTCCTCTACAAAGATTGTTCAAATTATGACCCCGGGCCGAAAGTGGCCCAGCCCAAGGGCTTACATGTATTAGTTTTTCATAGGAAAATCTTAAAAAATCTTCTTCTCTGAAACTGTAAGGCCTAGACCTTTGGTATTTGGTATGTAGCATGCTCTAATGGTCCTCTATAAAGATTGTTTAAATTATGACCCCCGGGCCATAAATGGCCCCGCCCAAGGGCTTATCATTTTTTCAATAGGAAAATCTTTAACAATCTTCTTCTCTGAAGCTGGAAGGCCTAGACCTTTGATATTTGTTATGTAGCGTGATCTTATGGTCCTCTATAAAGATTGTTCAAATTATGACCCCGGGCCAAAAATGGCCCCGCCCAAGGGCTTATCAGTTTTTATAGGAAAATCTTTAAGAATCTTCTTCTCTGAAACTGTAAGGCCTAGACCATTGGTATTTGGTATGTAGCATGATCTTATGGTCCTCTACAAAGATTTTATGACCCCTTGACCAAAAATAGCCCGCCATAGGGCTTATCAGTTTTTCATAGGAAAATCATTAAAAATCTACTGAAACTGTAAGGCCTAGACCTTTTATGTTTGGTATGTAACATGATCTAATGGTCCTCGTACATACCATGATCTAATGGTCCTCTACAAATATGTAGCTTTGGCTTGTGGTCCTCTGCCAATAATATTCAACTTACGACCCTGACCACTGGGCGAAACTCTGCTCTGCCTCAGGGCTTATCAGTTTTTCATAGGAAAAATATAAAATATTACTTTTCGCTGAAACCATAAGGCTTAGACCTTTAGTTAACGGCATACTGCTTTGCCTTGTGGTTCTCTACCAAGGTTGTACAAATGATTTCTTGTGGTCAAAAATGGCCCTGCCCCTGGGGTTATCTCAGGTGAGCGCTTCAGGGCCTCATGGCCCTCTTGTATACGATTCTATTTCCGTTATGTTAATTTAGCGAGATAGACGCCGTAGCGAAATCATCATGACGTAAATTAATACAAAATCACATTTACGCGAAATAATCATGACGCGAATATAACCTGTTTTACATATCATTCCATAAACAAACAGAGCAGACCATGAACTCCTACATGAACCATCTGATATGGGTCTACTCTGTTTGCAAAGGCGTATAAAAGATTTACATAAAGGAAAAAAACTAGTGTAGATTTTGTTTATATGATAAATGGATACAAATATATTCTCACACATTAATCGTTAATCCCTTATCAGACAGTCGGTGTTTTTTCCTTATCCCTTGCCTCATTTGTAAAACAAAAGGTCAGCTCAAATCTGAATCTGGGTTCATGCTTATAAAGCTGTTTAGTTGAGTCTGAGTTTGTTCTCAAGCCAGAGGCTCAAATCTGACCAATCAAAATCTTGGGAACGAACTCAGACTCAACCAAAAAGTTTTATAAGCATGGACCCAGGTATAAGTTTGAGTACTTCCGACTCAATCAACATTTAGAGAAATTATTGACGTAGTTTCAAACACATTGGATCCTGATGAAACGCAGATTTACTCGGCGACTGATCTGGATCCAGACTGTTTGCAAATGTGAGTCAGGTCGGGAATAAAAAAGGGGTAAAACATGGATGCTTAGGTGACGAGGAATGGCAGATGAGAGAACCAATTTGAAATTACAGTAGAACATATCCTAAACGACCATTCATTTATTATACATATGAGTCTTAAAAGCAGGTTATTTCTTAGGAAAAATAACGCAGAAAGCCCCTATAGGAGTTTTCTGCATTACCTTTGACCTGTATTAAACTACCACCTGTCTTACAGACCAAACTTGTTTTATGGCCGTTTAAGACAGGTTCTACCGTACTAATTCGTGTATATTATATTCTAATAGCACATATGTGTTTTCAAATGATCTGGGAACGAAAATTGAGGTATTACCCGTAAATACGCTATATGTAAAGTACAGAAGAGCCTGTCTTAAGCGACCATTAAAAAGAGGTTAAGAGTTTGTAAGGCAGATGGTAGCTTAATGCAGGTCAAACGTTCTGCATTATTGTTGCCCTGCATTAAGCAACCACCTGTTTTTAAAATGCATGTGTTCAACCAATATAAGGTCGTTTATTGCAGGTTCTACTTACATGCATTGACTCGGATTCTTCCATGCTTATATATTGGATTAGTCTATCTTTTATCTAAGGGATGTCTGGTGTAACTTTTCATTTTTATTTTGTTTTATATTGAATTTTCTATCAGCAAACAGTGTAGACTCTGATCAGACGCCGCATTTTGCGGCGTCCGATCAGAGTCTACACTGGTTGCCTACATCCCATAAATGGGATCGTGGGAGTAAATGGGTTAAGCATCCACATGTTTTAAAAATCCGTGTTCAACCAATATAAGGTCGTTTAATACAGGTTCTACTTACATGTATTGACTCGGAGTGCATTAACCCTTACCAAATGTTGATCTGATGCAATTTGAACTGATTCCTATTCAACTTTTTGAGAAACTATTGTCTAAGAACAGTAAAACCTCTCTATAACGGCCACTAAATTACATCAAATATTTTGTGTTAAAGGCAGGTGGCTGTTTAAAGCAAGGTGAAAGTAAAACAGAACGCTCCTATAGAAGCGTTTTGTTTTACTTTCACCTTGCTTTAAGCAGTCACCTGCCCTAAATACCAACTGATTAATACAATTTAGTGGTCGTTATAGAAAGGTTTTATTGTACCAAAACGTTTGGTTCCTGGTGTGGCAGTTTTTCAACTTCGGGTAAGTGCAAACTGAGCAATATATAGTAACATATATTATCTTTGTTTTATTTTAATGATATATAACTTCGCAACTACTACAATGATATTTTTGAAAAGGCACAGACGTAAAGGATAGCAGCATAACGTGCAGAAACAAGGGGTGGATATTGACCTTTATTTTATGAATATTCATGTAGGAATTTATGGCACCGCAGATGTCATCTCTACGTATCAATGGAGTAAAAAGGAATAATAAATATACATAGTTGGTATGTTTGTGCTGCAATTCCGTTTTGTGTACTATTCAGTATTAAGGGAAACATTTTACATCCATTTGGTCGTATTTGATGGTTATATATCATGCCCGCTTACCCATGATATATTGACGGCCATGATTTGATTTATCTGACATTTAATTCAATTCATGTTCGTTTGATTTATTAAGCAATCTATGTTGCAATCAAAGGGAGTTTAATAGTCTCCTGTTTGACAAACACTACTTCATAAAACAGGGTTACAGTACAACCCCTCTAATGCGACCAATTAATAAATATACATGGATGTCTTTATAAGCAGGTATTTGCTTAATGCAGGGAAAAGTAATTCAGAAAGTTCCACTAGGAGCTTTCTGCATTACTTTTGTCCTGCATTAAGCTACCACCTGCATCTGGCACCCCTAATTATACCTGTTATAGGTTGTCGCATTAGCGGGGTTTTACTGTATTCCGCTATCCTCGGCCTACATCGCATTTGCAGACAGTCTATATCCATATGAGACATGGAGTATCTCGGCGTCTCACTAGGGTTCAATATATTCAACAGTTTCTAAACAGCTTTATCGAATCGAAAGGAGTCCAAAAATATCACGAAATCCAACTTCGAACAGACCTTATTTTTTCGCAGTGGTGTAAAGATTGATAAAAAAGGCTCAATGTGTTGACGAATTGCTACTTTGCATTGGGTTTTTATGTAAAACAAAACCGATATAACCATCGTATTTAAACCTTCAAATGCGGAACTTTTAAAGTGGAATGACCCATGTATAGGTTAGAGCATTTTTATTTCATACTACGGAATATAGTCCTCAAGGCGCGGGACGCGCCGAGAGGACTATATTCTGTAGTATGAAATAAACATGCTCTGAGCTATTTAGCACAATTATCTACCGTCGCCCGTCATTTTTCCCGCCAAAATCTTCAAAGTTGCAAAGAAACCATACTGACTGGTTAAAGCGGTTCGTTCAGGTAAATTGGAATGAGCAAGGTTTGTCGCAAGCCTCATTCTTCGCTGAAACTTGGCGGACGAAACAGTGAATTTCGACGTATACTGGGGACAATTTTATCTGGAAATATGTGTAAATTGTTTTTAGTAATTCGTTTAGAATGGTGCTATTGTATTTGCACTGTTTTCATAGTACCAGTAAATTTCTACGTGTTGTTCAGTTGTTTAAAAGCTTTGCATTGTATAATCTTAAAAATGAATGATATTAAAATTAAAATGCTCTAAAGCAGCAGATCGTTTCGAGCAAAGTATCTTTTTAACATAATAATTTCAAAAGAACAGAATTTTACTGTTCAAACAAATACAACTGCATTTAGTAATTCGTTTAGAAAGGTGCTACTCTATTTGCACTGTTTTCATAGTCCATTCTTTCTTTTCTTTTTTACCGATAAATTGACAGTTGCAATTCACAGCTGTCATTTATCGATGAAATTGACAGAAATTTACGCAATATAGTATTGACGCCAACGCCCTGAAATCTCGCAACCTTATTGGTTAATAGCACAGCGACGATGTAGAGCATGTGCTAACATTGTTTAGTGATTGAAATTATATTTTGTCCAATGGCGTTGCAGTATTTTTCAAATTTTCTGGCGATTTATTTTAGTAAATCAGCCGTTACTGGCCATTTATTTTGTAAGTGTCTATTTGCCGAGTCGGTCTATTTTATATTGCACCTGCGTTCAGAATCAGTTCAGGGCGGCTAGCAGCTGAAGCCTGTTGGAGCAAATGAAACTGACATGACGCCTCGATATTCCGGACAGTATTTTATCAACTGATGTGGATTCAAGCTTTTGAAATGATTTCAAAGAAGGGGGATACAAAAGACACAATAATCACAATAAATATTAAAATGATTTTATAACTCTTGAAGTCATCATGCTGGGCGTTAGCATTAAACATACATGTAAATGAAAAATAAATTAAAAACAGTAATCATTTTTGCTGGCTCTTAACGAAAACAATGTTTTATGACACTCTCGGAGGTTTGAATTACTAAACATTGTGTGAGTTGGTTGTTAAAGGGGATTTGTGAGTATTTAGCTATAACTTGGAGCCAGGTCGGTTTGAGACAGTGTTTAGCTCTTTCTCTAAGGAACATTAATAGATCTACACGACTTGATCAATTCAGGAATATTAATAACCCATTTGTTTATTAATGTAAACTTTTCAAGGGAACATTTGGTTCAAACAAAAACTCTAGGATCAGATCAGATCCACAGGTGCTAGGCGTGTGGCCATTTCACAAATACTGCTTATAAATACCTTCAAATACGTTTAGACATCATAACTTGACATTATAAAAAAAAGAAAAAAAAATGAAAAAAATGAAAAAAAAATTTCGTATAATATATTACTATATAAAGGTATGTAACTAAATGGTCCAAAGTGGCAGAAAAAATGCACCAACTACATTCCGCGTCTTGTTACGACGTCAATTTCCGCTCGATTTCAATCAAATATGAGTCAATGCACGCAGAAATGTCCAGTCTTTCAAATATACACCATTGATTGCCGATCATAAGCCGAAAAATTACTGTTTTGAGACGATAAACTCCAGCTTAGATTTAGTCGACCGAGTCACTACCGACACATACATGCACATTTTCACCACTGATGACATCGAAAGTCACACTAGATCTCATAATATGGTCCGTTTTCCACTCTCATTCAATAAAACTAACTTAACTATTCAACTTACTGTCGATGTCAACCTCAAAGTTACTACCGGTTCTACGAAACTGAAGAGTTTTCGAAACAACCCGCGGCTGTCAACATTCGGCCAGCCATGATTTTTCGTGACCCGGAAATGCTTGAAGCGAAGAAGCGACTGGTGCCCGGCAGACCATTTGACTACTATAAAGCAGGTAACAAGTGCCCTGTAAACTGCTAATTATGTTCGCCCAAAATTTAGATTTTCTATTCTAATAAGACTGAAAAAAAGAGAGAACTAGCTTTATTTAAAATTTAATGACAGCCTTCATTTCATATATATATTAGGAACAATGACTATAGTTACTTGGTAATTTATACTGATTATTTTATAATCGTTTGCTTTCTAATATATGTGTTAATTTATTTTTCATATATAGTGTCCAGCACATGACTGAAAAATGTATACGTCGACTGCATTTTATTTTCCAGTTAACATTTCCCTGTTCAATAATCATGTAAGAAAAAGTAACACCATGAATATTTATTAGATTAATTTTTATCATTTTCAAGGGCATGTTTGCTTCGACGAATGGTATAGAATTATATCTATATATCATGGCACAAATGGAGTAGATCCTGGTCTTCTACGAGCTATCTGATTTGGGTCTATACTGTTTTCAAATGCGTGAAAAGGTGTTTATAGGAGGGAAAGGGTTAACAGGGTGTTTTATACAGAAACCGGGCACCAGTAATCATGTTTACAGGGCACTTGTTACCTGCTTCATAGTAGTCAAATGGTCTGCCGGGCACCAGTCGCTTCTTCGCTTCAAGCATTTCCGGGTCACGAAAATCATGGCTGGCCGAATGTTGACAGCCGCGGGTTGTTTCGAAAACTCTTCAGTTTCGTAGAACCGGTAGTAACTTTGAGGTTGACATCGACAGTAAGTTGAATGGTTATGTTAGTTTTATTGAATGAGAGTGGAAAACGGACCATATTATGAGATCTAGTGTGACTTTCGATGTCATCAGTGGTGAAAATGTGCATGTATGTGTCGGTAGTGACTCGGTCGACTAAATCTAAGCTGGAGTTTATCGTCTCAAAACAGTAATTTTTCGGCTTATGCTCGGCAATCAATGGTGTATATTTGAAAGACTGGACATTTCTGCGTGCATTGACTCATATTTGATTGAAATCGAGCGGAAATTGACGTCGTAACAAGACGCGGAATGTAGTTGGTGCATTTTTTCTGCCACTTTGGACCATTTAGTTACATACCTTTATATAGTAATATATTATACGAAAATTTTTAATTTTTTTTCATTTTTTTTTCTTTTTTTTATAATGTCAAGTTATGATGTCTAAACGTATTTGAAGGTATTTATAAGCAGTATTTGTGAAATGGCCACACGCCTAGCACCTGTGATCAGATCCATATACTTTTATACGGAAATAGAGCGAATCCTGATATTAGACGTCTGGTCTTTGTCTACTATGTTTGCGATAAAGCGTTGATATGAGGGAAAGGGTTAAGACCGGTGTTTCCTCGATCGAATATAGACAGAGTTGTGTTGCTGCCAATTTCGCTGATGGGGCCACCAAGTTCTGCCTATAGAAGTCGTCTGTTCTTGCATTTATACAAATAAACTTGCAAACGTTGGTCTACTCCATTTGCAAATGTGTGAAATGCGTTTATATGAAGTAAAGGGTTAAACGATTTGTAGACATGTGCATTGACGAAAATGAATTCTTGATAATCCAATCGAAATCACAGGAAATCTCTGCAAAGTACAATGTAATAACCTACCGGTTTTATTAGTGAAATTCTGAAGCGGTTATTGAGAGCTTGAGTTGCCGTGACCTCATGTTTGGACAGTATTGGTTCATACATACAAATGTATTTCAATAAATCAACATCCTCCATTTATTATTCGCTTGAATATCCACTGCTATTCTCGGAAAACTAAGGTGTTGCTGTCGGAAATGTATCGCGTCTCAGGTATTAATACAAGCGTTTGCCGCACGATACTCTTATGAAAGCGATGACGGGTGGTGACAGATATGTTTATTACATAGGGTGCGCGACAGTTTGTGAACAAAACATAATTTCAATCACTAAATTGGTTAGTATTTGTTAGCCAGCATTTACAAAATAAATCGGTCGCGGGGCTGCGCCCCGCTAGACCGATTTATTTTTGTAAATGCTGACTAACAAACACTAACCTATACTTAAAACGAAAATAGTCCATTCCGTATGAAAGGGTATACTTTGCGAGAGGTGTTTGAATGACAAACAGTGCAGACCCTTATCAGAGGGCTTCTCTAGGAGCCCTCTGATCTGGGTGTACACTGTTTGCAAATAACAATGCACACGTGTCCCGCATTAAAACGGTTAACCATTTCACCGCCGAAGTCGCATAAATGCACCACGACAAATAGTGCAGTCCCAGATCAGACGCCGACTTTTCAAGGCGGCGTCTGATCAGGGACTTAACATGTTGTCTCATTCTCTATTTCTATATATGTGCTTTATTCTTTTGAAATTTGCATTTATTTATCTCATTTTCTTATTGTACCGAATAATTTAACAAAATTTGGATTGCAGACGACAATAATAATTTTGGCGCCGAAAGGGTTAAGTGTGCCTGTGTCAACACAGATAAACAAGGCGCTGTGCAGTTGAGCGACAATTGACATTCCACTCTCTCCTTATCAGGAGTCTGCAGACGCTTTATCGAACCCTTAAACCGCTTTGAAAATACTGTCTGCTCAAATTTGGATATGCTGCAACTGTTACTGATTAGAGCAAACGTTTGAAGAAAAAAAACATTGACCGAGTGTCAAACAGCTCAGGCCCAAGCTGTTTGCAAATGCGTTTCAAGTCGAACTTATTGGAAGATGGTTTAATATATTAAGATTTTACAGTGAACCTTATGCTTAGCGTAGGTGTTTAGTTTTAGTTTTAGTTGATATGTTAATAAAATGTTATCGTAACGTGTCACTTTCTTGAATTCGATTGCTGTCGCTTGCCTACAAAAGCGAAAGTAAGACATATATTAAGTTACATTAATTCACATAATTATTTACTTCCATATTATTTAAGGAAAATTCGTTTAGATCTCATTTTGGAACCCATCCATTGTCCATGTTGAGGGGACACAGCAAACAATACACTTGCTGGTATAAACCTTTGACATTGATATGTGCAGACCCTGATTACAGGACTCATTTAGTAGCCCTCTGTTCTGGGTCTACACCGTTTGACTATGTCCTTTTAGAAGGACACTGGGTATTACCGGGTTAGCGTCAAAATGTACAGTAAACATCTTCTAAACCGGAAGTCTAGTAGAGAATAATAATTTAGATACTTATAGACAGGTGGCTGATTCATGCAGGGTGATAGCCATGCAGAAAGCTCCTAGAGAGGAGTTTTCTGCATAAATTTCACCCTGCATTAAACCTATAGGAGCCGTCTGATCAGGGTCTGCTCTGTTTGCTTATGGTATAATATGGTATAATATAGATCCGATTCTACAGTTTCTGCTTGAGCAAAAATGTCATGTGTTATATGCCATTATACAAATAATCTAAATTAATATTAATGACGTCATTATTTCCTACATGGATATGATATAGTGAACAGATAAAGGATTCAGTGCCCCCTCTCTACAACGACACCCTTTGGGATACGAAGAGTGTATGTGTTGTTCAGAGGGAGTTGTTATAGGGAGGGAAAATCAAACATAATTAGCTTGTTTGCAGATCCCCCAGATAAGGTGTATTCGAGAATTAAAACCGTTATGCCTCTATCAAACCCTATGTTGTGACCACTCTTTAGAATCGTCACAAAGTGACGATTCTAAAGAGTGGTCACAACATAGGGTTTGATGGAGGCATAAAGAAAATACGATGGAAAAAGTTGCTTCTGGGGCCTTGTTGTTTCGGAAACAGTGACATGCGTTGTTGTAAGGAGGAAATCGTTATTGAGAGGGTCGTTGTAGGGAGGGAGCACTGTATATAGTGTTGTAATATGTCCAACAATCATAGCTCCATAAAGATGTACATGTACCATTGTCTGCTAACACAAGGGAATTGTTATTTGTTATTAAACTCTGTTTATGAGGATGTATCACTAGCCGTCACGGGATTAATTTAATATCTCATTTTTCATGGTATTTAATTGTGACTTTATTGTGCAAATAAAGATATATGTCTTCGAGGTCATTGCTCAAACTGTGTTTATCTAATTCTTGGCCTCATGCACGTGATCTGTAGAGTCCTATTTATCTTAATACGTGTGAACATCTTGGTACAGTTAATTCTCACTAATATGACCACTCAAAAGAAGTATAATGCTGGATTTTTAATCCTATCCAGCATTCTATCTATCTTTAAAACAAGTGGTAGCTGAATGTTGGGCAAAGGAGATACAGACATCTCCTAACAGAGCCTTCTGTATCACGTTTGCCATGCATTAAGCATTCACCATCTATTGCAGTCTCCTATATTAACCCTTTCCGCTATAAATACGTCTTTCTACGCCTCTGTAAAAGTCACTTTTTGAAACCATTGTGATAAATAGAGCATTTGCCCCCAAGGAGCAAATGCTGTATTAATCACAATGGTTTTAGAACTACAAAATTCTAATAGTTTCCTTTTATCTAGTTAATGCTCCATTTCGGTAGATTTATTCAAAGAGGTTGGATCTAAAAATAGCCTATGAGGGAATCGGTTAATAGACCAATCATATGGTCGCGTTAGCTGAGAGTTTTCTGTATTTCTTTTTTTTTGCCGTCAGTGATTTCCCTTCAGCAACATTTTATCCATCGACATATAAGTAAACACTTATAAAATGTCAAACGTTTCAAGAGCCGACAATTTAGTGGTCCATTCGAACAAATAAATCGTCTAAATTTCACCTGATGCAATTCAAACTGTTTGCTCTCTGGATATTTATTTTCAAAATTCAGTTTTAAAATTATTATTAAACCATTATTGAGTGGAGTGGTATATGGTGCAATTCTGACTACGTCCGATTCGATTAGGCTAAGCAAGTGGTTGATTAATGCATGACAAATATTATGCAGTAAGCTCATTTGGGGATTTTCTGCCTTTCTTTTGCCCTGTATTAAGCTGGCACTTTCAGTAGAGATCCAAAACTAGATATTCGGTAATGTGTCGATTAAACATTTACGTCATATAAACGTGTTTTCACGCATTTTCAAACAGAGTAGACCCAGATCAGACGGCTCCTATAGAAGCCGTCTTATAAGGGTATGCACTGTTTGCTGATTGAATTTGAAAGATCTGTTTCTTTAGTTTCTAAAATGGCTACAATGTTCCACCTTCCATATTCCATTATAACTATTTTGTCCATGAATATCCAAAAGGTATTGGCATATATTCATTAACGTGCCTGGAGCAAGTTGAAACCACCATTTCGTCGAAAGCTTTTTCAAGGAAATTATGGACTATTATAATTGCTAATAATCAGGTCCGGATTCCTTGTTTAAGTTTTTTCACGGAAATTAGCAGTTCCTCTTTTTTCGGATTAGGAAATAATATAAATGATATAGCGTAACATTTCTGTGTAACATTTGTGCATCCAGGTTCATTTGCCCGTCTCATGTGTGTTTAAAATCACCCTGCAAAGTTCTGTTCACTGTATTGTTAATTTGTACTGCAAAATGCTTTTTGAATTTTAATGCAATCACATATCTTAATAATATGCCTTGTTAAATGTATACTACCGGTTCTGTTTGATATGCACTATGCATACCTTATTAAAGGATTGCATTATATAGGAGCGTTCTGTTTTACTTCCATCTTGCTTTAAGCAGCCACATGCCCTAAATACCAACTAATTAACACAATTTAGTGGCCGTTATAGAGAGGTTCTGCTGTATTTATGGGAACTACTGTCAATCTACAGTAGAACATTCTGAAACAGCTTTTTAAGACGCATGTGGTCAATAAATGACTGGTCGCTTAAAACGAAGTCTAATATATAGAGGTTATTACACGGGTGACTAGGGCACCCGTCACCTTGATATTGGCCCGAGGGCTTTAGCCTGAGGTAAGGGCCAATATCACGCTGCGGTCCTAGTCATCAGTGTAATAACCTGTCCATTACATTTGTAAAACATTGGCGAACAATTCAGCAGATCAAAGATAGAGTAGAAACCATTCTAAGCATGCAAACGGGTTTAAAAACTAAATGTTCCTTGTCAAAAATGTTCCTTGTTCATGAAGCCATCATAGTACAACCTGTCTTAACCCTTTCCCTGATGAATATTCATGTAGGAAATAATGACGTCATGAATATTAATAAGATTATTTTCTATAATGGCATATGAACACAGGACATTTTGCCTCAGACAGAAGCTGTAGAATCAGATCTTTATTACACTATAAGCAAACAGAGCAGACCCTGATCAGACGCCTCCTATAGGATCCGTCTGATCTGGGTCTACCCTGTTTGCAGATGCGTCCAAGTGCGCTTAGATAAGGGAACGGGTTAAGCGACCATCACAAAGAGGTCTAATTATGGGTTTGTAAGGCAGTTGGTAGCTTAATGCAGGTTAAAAGTAATGCAGAAAACTCTTATAAGATATTTCTGCATTACTTTTGATCTGCATTAAGCAACTGCCTGCTTTCTAAGACGCCTATGCTTAAATGATGAATGGTCGCTTAAGGCAGGTTATAGTGTATAAAAGATAAGCTAACAAATATTCATACATTAGCATTTCATATTTAATATCCATGAGTTAAATTACAGGAGCAACTGTAGAAAATATCGGTATCCATAACAACTGCGATTAACTGTAACCAGTGGAACCAGACCAAATTGCAATTTCCTGACAGAAAAGATAAAATCCCCCCCCCCCCCCCCCCTCGAAATGAATACAATCAATAGAGCAATCGTGTTAACCTTAAATCTGTTTGTAAAACTTGTGTTTGCTCAATTAAAATCTGAAACATTTTTAATTTGTTTTTGCTTCGTTAACCCTTCGCTTGCTATTCACATCAATATACCTACCTGTAAATAGTGAAGACCCAGATGAGACAGCTCCTGCAGGAGCTGTCTCATCAGGGTCTGCACTATTTACAAATTGATTGTGCAACCAGTGCACTCCACAGCAGTGATTGCACAGAGAAATAATTGTAGACAGTGAATTTATATGTAATTACTCGTACAACAGGGCATGGGTAAAGAAGGAGACTTTTTTTTTAAAAATCAGCAAGAGCAGGGTTAATACTTGAAGACTTCTGACGCAGTGTCAAACAACTAGAAGTTTGATGAGACGCCGAGTAACTTGACGTCTCTTCTGTATCTAATCTATCTACAAATACCAGTCAGGCCGCAGTTAGCATGCAAAGGGGTAAGAACCTATGTTTTCTCTAAATTACTTTGTGTGGGAAAGTTTATAGAATTATTCGAACACAAAACATTTTATTGTCATTCGTTAATTGATTTAGAATATTGGTTTTGCATTCTTCTTCTCTGGTTTTACTATTTTTAAATGAAGGAAAGAGGGATTGAAACGCTAAAATTCAGTAATATATAGTGATTATTAAGCATATTACATACGCACACACACAAAATAAATAAAACTGGGACAAACGCCTAATTACTCTAAACCTTTCAATGCTGAATTGACAGAGTGGAATAGTCAATTAATATGTAACTACAGTAAAACCTCTCTATAACGAGCACTAAATTGTGATAATTATTTGGTATTTAGGGCAGGTGGCTGCTTAAAGCAAGGTGAAAGTAAAACAGAACGCTCCTATAGGAACGTTCTGTTTTACTTTCACATTGCTTTAAGCAGCCACCTGTCTTTAACACAAAATACTTGATGTAATTTAATGACCGTTATAGAGAGGTTTTATTGTACAGAATCCACTGATTATGAAATGCTGAAACTGGCTAGAATATTCTGAATGTCAAACAGTGCAGACCCCGATCCGGGTCTACACGATTTGCATACTCAAGTGCATGTGTGTCTCGGATTCAGAATGTTGAAACTGAATAAAGCGTGTGTACCGAAAATGTCCGGAGAGCATTCAAAAGTGTGTAGCAGTAGTAGAAGATACCATTTGTTTTACAGCGGGAAAAGGGTTAATAATGTTCTCCTTAATTTCTTCCAAGAACATTACAACAGTTACAAAAGTTTGATTCCTATTAATTTCAAGCTTATTTATTTCAGTGTGTTTCCGTCTATGTGTCTGTCTGTATGTCTGTCTCTGTCTCTGTCTCTCTCTGTCTGTCTCTGTCTCTCTGTCTCTCTCTCTCTGTCTGTCTCTCTCTCTCTGTGTCTCTGTCTGTCTGTCTGTCTGTCTATCTCTCTCTCTCTGAGGACTTACGGTGACGTTCAATGGTGAGTTTAGTAATGACGATTAGTAGTGGACGTATAGTAATGACGTTAATGGTGACGTTTAGTGGTTGAAGTGTAGAGGTGACATCAAATAGTGACGTTCATCAATGACATTAAACCGGTTTAAACCCCCAGTGACTACTGTCACTGACCGTTCCAAGGCAGTACTTCCGTCTTCCCCCTACTGTTCGTTTGCGTCTATTTTTTTCTTTTGACAGGCATATGCATTTGCTGTATTTTGTCATGGCGACTGTGTATTTTGTATGTGGTATTTCCTGCACGACTAACAAATGTACTTTCAGTAAAGACATTGAGTGGTGACGTTAAATGGTGACGTTTAGTGTTGTCGTTTAAAGATGACGTTTAGTGTTTAAATTTATTGGTGATGTTTAGTTGTGACGTATAGTGTTACATGTAGTGCTGATATTTATCGGTGACCTTAAATGGTGATATTAATTGGTGACGTTAAGCGATGCCGTTCAACGCTGACTATAAGTGGATACGTTTATTGTTGACATTTAATAGTGACGTCTAGTCGTGATGTGAAATGATGATGATGTTTACAAGTGATATCAATTGGTGACGTTTAGTGATAATGTTTAGTGATTTCGTGTAGTGATTACGTCTAGTCGTGACGTTTAGTGGTGACATACAATGTTTACGTGTAACGGTGACATTTAGTGGTGACGTTCAATAATGACGTTTAATAGTGACTTAATTGTGTCGTTAAGCGGTGACGTTTGATGTTCACACAAAGTTCCGTTGTATAGATATAACATTAAATTTTAGTGGTGTTATTTAAAGGTGAAGTTTAGTGGTGACATTAAGAGTTGGTGTTTTGTACCATAAGGTATATAAGGTATGCGATCTGTACGAGTATTTGTGGTATATATATGTACAACATTCTCGTTTTCGGAGGGTCTACTTACATGCACTAACATTCTTGTATGATTAACACCAATTAGTTAAACTCTTATCCAGCTGGGAAACAATAATGTCTGCTCAAAATTTGAACTGGTGCAGTTTTGACTGGTTCGATTTGAACAGGTTGTCGACCAGTTTTGATCCTGATGGACACCGAGTTACTCAGTGTTTCATAAGGATCGAAGCTATAATTTGCAAACGGAATCAGGTCGGGGATATCTGATTAAGGGTTACCGTATTTCCATGTTTTAGCTTTACGCCGTTTAATGCAATGAATTCTGTCGTAAATTAAGTAAATTGACACAGTAAAATAACACCAATTGAAAGCCAACAGATTACCGTGTTTCAAGCCCTTAACTAAATAAATAAGCGCTGCAATTATTTTAGCCAAATTAATGATGAATTTCTGATTAGAAACAGGCAATTTATGTTGCAATTTATTTAAATAATTCCCTTTTACTGTACACTTAATTTGAAATGGACATTTCAGTTTAATTATTTAGACATAAATTCAAATTGAAACAGGTAATGGTACCCGCGTAATTTGTTCCACACCTAATATGATTTCATAAAAAAACAAACCAGGAGTTATTTATAACAAAGTAAATGCGCTACCTTGAGCAGCTTGTTTCTGTATTAATCCTTGTTTCGTTGTGAAAAAACAAGACATCAGTTTAGATATCGATATGGTGTGATCTTGACTACTTCAGATTCGATCAAGCTTTTGAGAAACTACTAACCTAGTGTCAAACGGCTTGGATCCTGATGAGATGTCGAGTTACTCGGCGTCTCATATGGGTTCAAGCAGTTTACAAACGCTTGTCAAATCGCACTTAGCGGGAGAAAGATTTTTAAATGTCAAAACATTCGTGGAAATTGTATGCAGTTTCAAGCCAGAAGATTACTGATGAGGGTAAGAAATTAGGTCCGTGTGTCTACCAATCGGATCAACTTCGTCAAATTTCCAGCTTAGACATCGCGGTTCTGGGGTTATGGTTGTGAAATTATGGTTGCGTGATTATGGTTGTGGTGTTATTATTATGTGATTATGGTTGTGTAATTATTGTTATGGGTTTATGACTGTGGGGATATGGTTGTGGGGCAATGGCCGTATGTATTTAGTTGAATATAGTCGTATGGTTATGGTTGTTATTGTATGGTTGTGGGATTATGGTTGGATGGTTTTGGGGTTATGCTTATCGGGTAATGACGGTGTGTATTTAGTTGATTAGTGTTATGGTTATGGTTGTTATCATATGGTTGTGGTATTATGGTTGGATGGTTTGGGGGTTATGGTTATCGGGTAATGACGGTGTGTATTTAGTTGATTAGTGTTATGGTTATGGTTGTTATCATATGGTTGTGGTATTATGGTTGGATGGTTTGGGGGTTATGGTTATCGGGTAATGACGGTATGTATTTAGTTGAATAGTGTTATGGTTATGGTTGTTATCATATGGTTGTGGGATTATGGTTGAATTGTTGGGGGATTATGGTAATGGGGTTATGGTTGTGGAGTTATTGTTGAATGGTTTGTGGTTATGGCTGTTTGGTTACGGCTGTTACGTGCGGGGTATGGGTGTATGGTGTAAGGGTATGGGTGTATGGTGTGAGCGTATGGTTGTATGGTGTGGGGTATGGGTGTATGGTGTGGGGGTATGGGTGTATGGTGTGGGGGTATGGTTGTATGGTGTGGGTGTATGGGTGAATGGTGTAGGGATATGATTGTATGGTGTGAGGGTATGGGTGTATTGTGTGGGTGTATGGTCGTATGGTGTGGGGGTATGGTTGTATGGTGTGGGGGTATGGTTGTATGGTGGGGGTATGGTTGTATGGTGTGGGGTATGGTTGTATGGTGTGGGGGTATGGTTGTATGGTGTGTGGTGTGATTGTGGGGTTACAGTTGTATGATTGCTGTTTGGGGTTATGCTTGTTGGGTTAATGCTGAAATTAGTGATGTTTTGATCTTTTGATAAAAGCAACACCCCACCTCTTCCGGTATTATCTGAACGAACGTGCCGGACAATAGTGTTGATTTCAATAAGTGTGCGTTTGCTTTTTCTGTACACGCAAATGTCAATGAAATAAGTTTGCAGGAAACAAAAAGCTATTTGTTATAAAATAGATCCAGTCAATGCAATTAAACAACAGAGTATATCTTATCATCTATCATACAAATAATGATATTACTTATAGCATTCAGTAGAACTAGATTACATGTTCATTCTCAGATTTCTGACTGGTCAGGTCTCGTGTAAACCTAAAATTCAGACAATCAGATACTTGAGTAATGATCTCAGACTAAAATTTAAAAGTTTAATAAAAGCATGCGCATTGTAACCTTTAAAATACTGAGAATTATTTTCTTGTACCGACAGAGCTCCACATACATGTAACAGGCGTAAATTAAAACATTTTCAAGAATAACTAATTTATATTTCCATCAAACCCTATGTTTTTACCACTCTTTAGAAGAGACAATTCTAAAGAGTGGTCACAACATATGGTTTGGTGGAGTGGTCACAACCTATGGTTTGGTTGATAAATGAATATTTTAGTATCTGAGTACCCCGCATTTATTGTTTGCTTTGACTGAGGTTCGTTTCAGTGCACACTTATTCTGAGATCCTGTGTACTTAGAACTGTTTTACTGAATATTAATTTAAAGAATAATACAGTAAAACCTCTCTTAACCGGCAGTTATATTTAGTATGAATATCGGTCTTGGAGACAGGTGGCAGCTTAATGCAGGGTGAAAGTCATGCAGAAAGCTCCTAGAGGAGCTTTCTGCATGACTTTCACCCTGCATTAAGCAGCCATCTGCCTAAAAGTATCTAAATTATTATCTACTAGAATTCCGGTTAAGAGAGGTTATACTGTAACATCATCTAGATATTAATTAGATTTGTATAATGGCACATGGACACAGGAGTTCTCGGACATGGCATACACTGTAATCATATCTATATCATTTTATAAGCAAACAGAGCAGACACCGATCAGACCATCCTATAGAAACCGTCTGGCCTGGCTATACCCTGTTTGCAAGTGCATAGAAATGTGTATTTATGGATTAAAGGGTAAATTGAGATCCTAGTAGACCCTTGTGTGAGGACTTAAAATCTCAAACGTCATGTACAATTTAACCCATTTGCTCCGAGTGGATTCTTCCATGTTTATATATTGGATTTGTCTATTTTTATCTAAGGGATGTCTGGTCTGAATTTTCATTTTTGTTTTGTTTTATATTGAATGTCCTATCAGCAAACAGTGTAGACTCTGACCAGACGCCGCATTATGCGGCGTCTGATCAGAGTCTACACTGTTTGCCTATGTCCCATATATGGGATCGTGGGAGAAAATGGGTTAATATGAAACAGTAGGATCTCACTCAAGATCACATTGTTATTGAGATTTCAGGTTCTTGCTATCAATTGTATACAGAGTGAGAATCTAGGTTCTAAAACACTTTCCGAGGAGTATCACTACTATTGAGTACCGGTGTGTGGTTCATTAATTTGCTTGTTTGAAATCACATGATATTAGGCGGGAACTTACGATCTTGAAATAATTGTGCAAATGGTCACCGAGTTCTTAGGCTCAAAACAAAACAAAACAAAAACAAATATGCACGCTATAGTCAAACAACTAGGTCTGACGGGTCACGGGTTCGCCGAGTCCATTTTTAAGGGAGATCAGCATTTCGGATATCCACGTGCCATTTATAAAATAAAATGTTCAGTTATAGGTATAAAGAATAAGCGCATTAGTTATCGGAAATATAGCGTAGTGGATAAGTCGTAGGACCATAAAGAAGTATATGATCGGCGAACATTTTATTAGGCGCAGGTTCGAGTCTCGCATCAACCTAAAATATTTTTTTTGCTAAAAAATATTAAGGAAAGTCCCCTAGTATAAACATATTTTATTTCATTTATCATTTCATGAAAAAAGGGTCGGGCGACAAGTTCGACCAACATTAGTTACGGCCCTCCCCTTTATAGCTTTCTACAGTAAGTGTGTCACATGAAACAAAACACGTGAAACAAAGAATGCATTAACTTTTCTCAGCCCTCTACCCGATATATCACCATCTTAAATAAAAATGACTTGACTGAACTTCCATTAACTTACAGTTTATAATGGTACATGGACTAATTATTATTTAGCATGGCAGGACATGCAGAAATATATAACTTATTCTGTAATTAAGCTAAATATAATAGACCATGTTCAGAGGACTCCTAGAGGAGCTGTCTGGTCAGGGTCTACTCTGCCTTAAAGATATGATACGTCCTCTCTATCAGGTAAAGTCCCCTTAAGAGCATTTGTTTTGTTGTGCATTAAGAAACCACTTGTACAAGACATTTGCTAAAACTTATATTGATATTCATATTTTAGCATCGATTTATTATTGAAAATATGGCTAATATAGGACTCGAACTCAAACAAAGGCACCATTCCCTAACATAGACGAACATGTGCATAAATGGCCAATACAATTATACAATATGACATAAAATAATACTCTACTATTCATTCAAAATTAAAAAAAAAGTTTAAGGTCGACACGGGATTCGAACCCACGATCAATAAAAAATACTCTCTCGATGTCTTCTGCGTACCTAGACTTTACCCACTGCGCTAAGCTGCTGACAACAATTCCGCCTTCAATTTTATCTTATATACTAAACTCGTCTGTTTAAAAAATGGTCCGAGAACTTGCGCAATGCTGTTCTCCCTAAAAAATGGACTCGGCTGACCTTTGACACGTCAGACCTAGTTGTTTGACTATAGAGAAACGACGTTCTCAACTGAGAATCTAAAATCTCAGAATGATTGTGTCATGCATTAATTTCTGAAAAGCTTGAACAAACCAGAATTATGCAAATTTTGCAACAGATCAAAGGTCAGTAACTCGGTGAAAAACAGGGTTAAAATTATTTGACACTCTGTTTATGTTTGTAAAGGATTTGAAGAAACCCCTGCTGTTAAACAGGAGGAGTTGGGCCCAGCAGCCGATAATAGTTGCACTGAAAGAGTTAGATTAACGTAATGTTATTTATTTTTTTTATTTTTTCTTTAAATGGCGCACAGCTGCATTAACCCTTAAACTGGTAATTGATTACAACCGCTAGCTCATTTAATCTGGTAATTGATTACAACTGGTTCCCCTTTCTGAAAATCAAAAATAAAGTGTCAATGGGACGCGGATACCCCCAGCTGAACGAAAGACTTGAAAAGAAGAGACACGGTACAACTCACTATGATTATGCCTCAGACCAAATATCAAATCATTGCATCATACACAGGCCAAGGAATATTGGACAAAAAATTTACAGGACGGACATACGGACGTACGGACACGGGTAAAACTTAATGCACCCGTCGCCTAAAGGCGCTATTTGATCTGAGTCTACAGTGTTTGCTAATATATACTATACTTGGTTCCCACACACTTTGGGTTTAAGTCTGACAACTATGTTTAGTGGCGGACGACTGTGTTATCACTGAACTCATGCTGACAACTCTAATCTGATTTAATTCATAATAATCCAATTCGGTCAAGATTGTTGTCGTTTTCTGGGATTTTTTTTTAAAGTATTCATCGAGTGTCAGCCAACATAGATCCTGATGAGACACAGAGTAACTCGGCGTTTTATCCCTTACCCTGATCTTTGGTTCTTCCTAATTTAAATACCCACTGATCCTATAGGATCCGTCTGATCTGGGTCTTCTCTGTTTGCAAATGCGTGAAAACACGTTTATATGAAGTAAAGGTTTAATCGACTCATTACAGATATTTCAAAGTCCGTTAGCAAACAGAGTAGACCCTGATCAGACGGCTCCTATAGGAGCCGTCTGATCTGGGTCTTCTCTGTTTGCAAATGCGTGAAAACACGTTTATATAAGGGAAAGGGCTATCTTGATCCAAACCGTCTGCAATCTAGTCACATTGCGCTGGTGCTCAGTACGAGTATGTGATAAGATATTCATTAGTGTCTGAACAGTGCTTAAAAATAGTTTTTAACGTATATTTTAACTGGCAGATCCTGTCTGGCACTAAATACGTCTCTCACCATGAAATAAATTGTAACTATACGTCGCGCCGGTCATATAAATATCTTGCCTAATGTGTGGCATTGTCTTAACACGTTAACCCTTATTCTGCTCAACGCGACATTGGCCGTATTTGCAAACATATTGTATCCGGGTGAGACGCCAAGTTACTCGGCTACTCACCAGGATGATGCAGCTTAGACCAATTGACCGCGCTAGAAAGTACTTAACCATTTCCTTCATATGAACGCATTTTCATGCATTTGCAAATAGAGTAGACCAAGATCAGACATACGAGTCGTCTGATCAGGATCTGCTGTGTTTGCTAATGCATTGAATTTGATAGATCTTATTTACTTTATAAATAGCTATAATGTTCCACCTTCCATATTTTATTTTAACTATTATGTCCATGAGTATTCAGTAGGTTTTGAAATGGGAATAAACATAGAACAGGGAAAGGGTTAACCGCTGATCCAACAAAGTTTCTGCTACACTCTAGTTTAACCCCTCGCTTGCTGTATTTTAAAATACATTTCTCCTTCTTTACCCATGCCCTGTTGCATAATTACAACCCTGATGAGACAGCTCCTTCACTATTTACAGGTAGGTATATTGACGTGAATAGCAAGCGAAGGGTTAATGTCACGCCTGGGCTACTATAACTCCCTTCTACACGGCGATCCAAAGACAATCTCGAGTAACCTTCAAAACGTTCAAAACACTTTTGCTTGACTTACAAGCAAGATTGCTCGCCATAAACCATATTACTCCTATCTTGAGGGAGCTTCAATGGCTATCTGTTTAATCCAGAGTTCAGTTTAGTGTTAGATACTTGTGTTAACATATAATGATTTGTATACATCAGACATCTTGTACACACCAAAAAAACTTGAGATCGAAGAACAATGGCATTGCACTCATTGTGCCAAGAAACAGCAAAGTCATGTTCGGCGACAGGAGCTTTGCAGCTGCTGTTATCAGATTGGAATGCGTTGCCTGAAGGCATCAGAGACTCTAAATCATTAGAAGATTGTAAAAGGTCATTGAAAACACACTTCTTTATACAAATACATGGACAGTAAATGTAATATTGACAATTAACACGTAGCCACTGGGACAATACGTGTAAATATCAGTTTTATTTCTTAACTGGATAGAGCTGTATTGTTTTTTAAAAAATGCCAAAATACCCTTTTTATTTGCAATTATGTCTGTTTTAATGATTTAAATAATGCAATAATTTAAGGCACATTTAATATGCTCATGTTGTAAACTGTAGGTTATTATAAAAATCCATATCTTAAGTGGTACTCTCATTTCATGTTTTGTGTTCGTGTTTGTACAGTACTTTTGAACATATGATAATGTATGATAAAGTGCTATATCAATATGGTATATACTACTACTTAGGTAGCGGTGGTCTAGTGGTAACGCGCTTGACTAACAGTCCGGAGGTCCGGGGTTCAAATCCCGGGCCCTCCCGGAAATTTCAGAGACGCTTTTCCGTGTCTCCCACCCGCATATCCTCTCCACCCAGGAGGTTAAAATGGGTACCTGTGAGGGTCACTCGCCGGTACTGCGGCTGCATGATTGCGCCATATGTTAGCAGTGCTCAATATTGTAGGCCAATGACTCAATGACCAGGGGAGTAAATGTACAGTCGGCTGAGCGGTCATTCGGACTGAAAGTAGACTATAACTAGGTACTTTTTTATTTTATTTTATAATAATAATAATAAATAGATAAACAAATTCATTCTAGAAGTGGTCATCAAATAATAATAATAATAATAATAATAATAATAATAATAATAATAACAATAATAATAATAATCAGGATCCAATCTTTTTGACACTTGGTACATAGTTTATCATCAGAATGTGGGAAAACACTTGATCAATACTTTTTTAAAATGTTTGATCTAATCGGAAGTAGTCAAACTTGCTAGAGATCCGATTTTAAACAACGGTGTAAGAACGAGCTATTGTTATTCCTCCGTGGACATTTATGTAAGAAACAATGACATGCATGTAATGGCAGTAATTGTTATAGTAACATATTAACACAAAACAATTCTAACAATAGCAGAAACTGTTTGCAAAAGTCAGGGTTCACACAATCTGCAAATACGTGAAAATGCGTTAAATATGAAATACAAATCAGGCTTGCACAAAGCCTGCACAATTGAATTAAATGTTTAAACTTTCTTCGCTGTGTCAAGCATCGCTTCAAAATGGGGGGAAATAGCCAGAGTGATATACAACTTCGACTAGAGTTATATTTCATCGAACGGTGAACGTTTTTTCTCCGAAGTTAACACTAAAACGGCAGAAAATATTTTGCACACCATTCGTTGAACGTTGCAAAAACAGTAATTTCAGGATATTGCCATGTTTTGTTGAACTGAGAGGATAGTGTCTTAATCAACACATTACAGACAGTTTGATTTCACTGTCATGTGTTGCTGTTTGTATCCCTCTAACCAATTCACTCCTACTGACACATTTTGACGCTTCTGTAAAAGTCGTGTCTTAAAACCATTGGGCGAAATAGAGCATAATTATGCTCCATAGGAGTAAATGATCTATTTATCACACTGATTTCAAATGGATATAATTCTGAAAATAAAACTCCTAGTAAATGCTCCTTTTCAGTAGATCTATATAAATAGGTTGTGTCTAAACATGTTCTAAGAAATGGGTTAATATTCAGATACAGTATAACCTGTCTTAAGAGGCCATCAAAAAGAGTTACATGTATGGCAGGTGATACCTAAATACACGTCAAAGATAATGCTGAAAACCCATAGCAGCTTTCTGCATTACTTTTGTCCCGCATTAAGCTCCCATCTGGTTAGGACATATTCTATTGTATTCCCATATCCTTTCAACCCTGAATTTTCGAATGGACTATTGCAAAATTCAAACAGCTATTGCAAAATTCAAACAGGTCAAACTTACCATGAATATTCAGAGATGTTTTAAGAGGTAAGTGCAACATGAGAAACAGTGCAGACCCTGATAAGAGAGCTGTTTTAGGATCCTCATCTGAGTCTACATTGCGTGCATATGACATTAGTAACTCGCTCCAGCACTGTAGGTTATGTGCGTACTGATTTGTGTATACTGTGGTATTTCTCTTACTTAGCAAAATGTCTTCAGAGTAGGTAGGATGAAGTCTCACTGTAGTATAATCCTCGTTTCCTTTTAACTCTTTCCCTGTTCTAAGATTATTCCAAATTGCAATACCTACTGAATATTCACGGACAAAGTAGATATAATGAAATATGGAAGGTGGAATATTGTAGTTATTTTAGAAAGTTAAGAAACAGATTCCACTAGCAAACAGAGCAGACCTTGATCAGACAGCTTCTATAGAAGCACTCGCAAATTCGTGAAAAGCGTGTTCATGAAGAGAAGGGTTAAAAACAATCTGTGTATCAAGCAGTTTGGACTCTGATAACAACATATTGTATCAGTTTGTATAACAAGATAGCTGTTTAATACCTACTTAAGCTTTCTGCATAAACCTTTCCCTGTATTAATCGGTTACCTGTTTTAACAATCCATAATTATACTTCTTTAGAGTAATTGCATAATGCCTGGCGTCCACTAGAGCGCCGAAGCCTTGCCGAAGGGTTGCCGAATAAATGTTGCTCGATTCGGGAACCATTCGGGATCAGCTTTGTATTCGGAGTCATTCGGCATGTATTCCGCAAGTATTCGGGAAGTGGCTTACGAAGCGTTGCGGAACAGACGCCGAAGCGATGCAGAATCATGCCGAAACCTTGAGGATAACCTCCCGAATGCTTCCCGAATGGTTTCCGATCGTGCGGAAAGGTTGCGGAACCGTTGCAGAACATGCCGAAGGGATGCCGAATCGTTGCAGAAATAAGGCCGAAGGGTTGCCGAATTGAGAGTCTGGGAATATAACGATGTCGCATTTTTGTGTTTTGGAATGGAAAAGATGTCTCGTTGGAGTGGAAAAGATGCCCCCCTTATATCTAGACTAGATTCATTCGGATGGAGCGGATGGTTACCTCCGGTCCCCAACACCTAATTGGTAGTGGATCGGAGTACATGGCTCAATTATCATGTAATAAATACTGACAGTTCCTTTACGTCCGGATGTACATTCTTATGCTTGCTTTATATTAATACATGTACCCTTTTTAAACTGTATCTATTACCTTCTTCTCCTCTCCATGCATGGTGTCGTACTATTTCAATATATGTTACTGGGGATTGCTTAAAAACCTCTCATAATTAATTAAGAAAGATTTATTTTCTATGTCAGTTCTTAACGACTATTACTCATGTATGTCGTATTTCCATTTCATATCTTAATTTGCATCTAAAGATAGTTCTTAGGCTTCAATAGTACAAGTATAGATCCACTTACACATATCCATACTATATGCACACAGCCTTATACTACAAAATAAGTAAGTGTGTACATGATAATTAATGTAAATAAATATTGACATTTATCTATTACAGCTATATATGTGTTGCAAAATAACAAACTCTATGGACCCTTTTTGGGTGGGTCAAACACGAATCCCTTTTTCAAAATCTCCACTGTTTGCAAAAGACAAGTACACTCTTTGCAAATATACTACTTGTAAAGGATACACACACATCTATATATTAATATTAATACAAACTCTGTAGACCCTGTTTGGGTGGGGCTCAAATACAGTCTTAGCTAGTACTTGTGAAGAGCACACACAAACGTACGCACACACATACATCTACATATAAATGATTCCCTCTCATGTGTTTTATTTGGTTTTTGTTAAAACAAAAACATAATTACGAGTATAAGGGATTTATTATATACATGCTATTTTAAGCTATTTATAATAGGTAGCAAAAATGAGATGTGTTATATTTTATAGCTATTCCTGTTCTTTATACATGCAATTTATCCATAGGTAGTTAGTAATGGAATGTATTTTGTTAAGAAGCTATTGTTTTAGTCGATAAATAACTTCTAGCTTATGGTAAATAAGCTGTTTTGTAACATCCGATTATAAGTAAAGTTTCTTGTATATTTTATTTTATATCTCGAAATCCCGTTCTTTTACAGATATAAGTTTTGCTGACATCAGCATCTTCTGAGACTATTCAAGCCCCAGTTTCACGAACATTCTTAAGTAATAACTTAGCTAAGCCTGTTACTTAAAAATATACCAGAGCATAAATTTTCATAAATTTTGTAAAATCAAATTGTAAGACGTTTGTTTAATTGTCATTTAAAGAATACATATTGTATTTGATAATAATTGAGGGTAATCTAAATCAAAAACAGTATTTAAGAATGTGTAACAGACTGGATTTAATTAGATAGTTCATGCACAAACTGTTATTTTCTGTTTAATATAATAATATAAAATATAACATAATGTCTATAAGGATTTTGCTTAGATAAAAATACTTCATATTAAGTATATGAATTGTTCATAATACATTCGGCATGTCTTCCGAATGGGTTCATGTCTTCCGAATGGGTTCGGGAACCCTTCCGCGTCTTCGGGAAGCATTCGGGAAGCCTTCGGGAAGCATTCTGTATCGATTCGGCATCATTCTTGAACCGCTCGGGGTGGATAGGAGATCCCGAAGCCTTGCAGAATGACCCCGAATCTACCCCGAAGCCACCGCGAAGGGTTCCCGAACGTCCCGAAGGGTTCCAGAAGGGTTCCAGAAGGTCCCGAAGCCTTCCCGAATAAAAGATTCGGCGTCCAAATCTTAAAACTTTTAAAACTTGGATGCCGAATCTTTTTCGACCCCGATCAGTCCCCGAATCACCCAGAATGGTTCCCGAAGGGTTCAAGAATGACGCGGAAGGGTTCCCGAACATCCCGAAGGCATGCCGAATCATCCAGAATCTGCGATATCCACATTCGGGAACCCTTCGGGAACCATTCGGCGCCCTAGTGGACGCCTGGTCTAAGAGAGACTTTACTGCACTTAACTCTTTCGGCGCCAATGTCGTCTGTTGGCACCATTGAAAACAGTGCAGTCCCAGATCAGATGCCGCCTTTTCAAGGCGGCATCTGACCTAGGAATTCACTGTTTTCTGTATTATTTTAGCCCAAGCATACATGTTTTAAAAACAAATGTTTTACTAATATACCTTTATTATTTAGTTTAGAATTAGATTTAATATGAAATTATTATTGCAGACGGCACTTAAATTTGGCGCCAAAAGAGTTAACTGTTCACACTGCGTCCTTAGTTCTGATCACCCACTCCTTCAATAACGCACTACATATAACTCACCCCTCACTCTTTAAATGCTATGGGAAATGATATAAACGTTTAAATCTCCATTGTCTATAAGACTCTTTAATACTCAATTGTCTATGCAGTAAATACCCTCTATTTAAATAAACAAGAATTCAGATATGATGGCTGCTTAATACAAGAAGAAGGTCGTGCAGAAAGTTCATTTGGGTGAGTTCTGCATGACACTCTGTAATAAGTTGGCACCTTTTTCACTGACTGGTATAGATACTAATTTGAACGTCTGCTTTAGGGGGCTATACTGTACATATAGGACACTAAATAACCATTTCCTTCAAATTAACACATTCATACACCTTTGCAATCAGAGTAGACCAAGATCAGATGGCTCCTACTGGAGCAGTCTGATCAGGTTATGCTCTGTTTGCTAATAAAATGTGATAGGTCATTTTCTTTACTTTCTAAAATAGCTACAATGTCCCATCTTCCATATTTCATTATAGCCATTTAGTCCATGAATACTCAGTAGGTATTGAAATTTGAAATAAAAATACAACAGGGAAATAGTTTATGATAGAATCATCCATCGGCATTTGCTACTAATAAAACATAACCGCGTTCATATAAATGTGACAATAGAATGCATTATCATTCGAAGACAATAACGATTTGTTTGCAGTTAATAAACTATTTTAAAAGGATAATTATTCAAATTTGAATACATTTCCTGGGCATAAAGTTATTTATTGCATTAAGAATAAAACGGATTTACTCAATGATATAAAATAAATTCTACAACATTCGTCAGCTCCATTTCACCCTGTATGTCTAGTGTTACTGACTCACACTAGTTTAATTAGAAAAATGTCCTCCAAGTGAAGTTGTCAATGAAAGTCAGTTGAAATGATTTTAATCCTTACTAAGCGAGACACGAGTGACTAATGTCCTATGCAAACAGTGTAGACCCAGATGAGAGGGCTCCTAGAGGAGCCCTCTCATCAGGGTAAACACTGTTTGTCATGTTTCACTTTTCTTTAGACAAATCCCCCAAATAACCAACATAGGCTTGACCTGTTTGAATTTTGGAATAGTCCATTTGAAAAGTCAGCGTTTTAAGGGTTAATAAGTGCAATGTGGTTTTCAAAGAACAGTAATGTATCGCTAAGGCGAATACTTAGTTTATCGACCACAGAGTCGGTAAAAGCAGGTGGCTGCTAAATACAGGACAAAAGTAAAATAGAAAGCTTCTATAGGAGCATTTCGTATAACATGCCCAGCATTAAGCTACCATCTGTTTTAAAAATCCAGAATTATACTAGTTTTGAGTGGGCGTATTAAGATTGTACTTAATAGGAAACATGGTTTCCCATTCAATAAAACGTGTTTTCCAAACAATTCAAATTATTTCCAAGAATGTCATATACAGATGGTCTTCAGCGTATTGCAAAGAAAACAACAACATAAATCAAAACAAACAACAAAAGAAAAAGGTTTTCCACTTGTCTTAAAAACTATTGGATAATTTGGTTCCAAGTAATTAAAACGCGATTTCTATATAGTAATTTCCTATTATACAAATTCAGCTAATTGATATTCATGATGTCATTATTTCTTACATGGACATTCATGGGTTAATGGATTTAAATTTAATAATGAGTAAGTGGAGCAGCGGATAATTCACCCTTACCCCGCTGTGAAAAAAAATCTACTCAATTTTGGACACTTCCAGCTAAGATGCGGAAATTTAAAACAATTCAAGAATAACTATTTTACCCCATGCTATGTCTACTCTTTAGAATCGTTTCGAAGAGACGATTCTGAAGAGTGGTCACAGTTTAGAGTTTGGTGGAGAAATGACGATTTTAGTATTTGGGTTCGCACCTCTGACTGTAGTTCTGTTTGGATGTGGCACAATGTTGACTACTTCTGTTTCGATTAAGCTTTTGAGACACTACTGACCGTGTGCCAAACAGCTTGGATCCAGATGAGACGCCGAGTTACTCGGCGTCTCCTCTGGATCCAAGCTGTTTGCAAAAATGCAAGTCAGGTCGCGGATAGCGCTATAAAAATAACCATGTTTGCAAGAAAAGGTGTTTATTTTGGGTCCTGTTGCCAGATGATCACTTGAATTAATTTTCAGCATTTTTAAATTAATGATGTTCGGTTTCATAGTTCAAATCATTAGTCACAGATTTGAGAGATGAGAACACGTCATCAATAAAAACGACCTCAGTGTAATTTCTCGTTATAATTAGGGCCAAATAACGAGTCTGTCAATTGAAATACGATCCACACGAACACCAGAGCTTCCTAAATTTAAGTCCACCCACTTCTCTGCATTGCAATGTACTTAACCTTCTCTCTAATTAACGTGTATGATTGAGTTGGTCACTTCATGAATATTCATTAACTTGAGTGTAATATCTCAAACTGTTTAAAGGAATCTGTATGATTAATCTGTGGGACAAAATTTGTAGGATTACACCTACAGATTTCTTAACCCATTTGCTCCAACGATCCCATACATGGGACGTAGGGAAACATTGTAGACTCTGATCAGACGCCGCATGATGCGGCGTCTGATCAGTGCCTATACTGTTTGCTGATAGGAAATTCAATATAAAAAAACAAAAATGAAAATTTAGACCAGACATCCCTTAGATAAAAGATAGACTAGTCCAATATATAAGCATGGAATCCACTGGGAGCAAATGGGTTAAACATACAGAGCAGATTCTTTGGTAGCTGTTTGATCTGGGGTTACTCTGTTGGAATGGTGTTAAAATGCGTTACTGTTAGAGAAAAGGTTAAAACAAACCAAATACATCAACAGAGTATATGTTTGTATTACTTTAACCCTTTCCCTGTGGCATATTCTAAAACGAAATGATGACACCATAAGGCCACGAGCCAGAGCCCCAGAATTTGGCCACCGGTACCATCTTTGGGGAATAATGCTATCAACGATTTTTGTTTTGGCAATATATAAGTATCTAGAATCAGAAAATAAGTGATAGCAGTGAATTGGTGGTAGCTTTTTGTATTTTTAACCAATTTTAACACTATGGTAAAAATAATGTTTTCTAAATCTGGCATTAAAGAGAAGACAGCATTAAATTTCAAACTGATTACCCTCTCTTGCTACACCATGTATCTGCTTGAAAATTGAAAGGTTTGTATCTGAAGTTACACATATTTCATTTTATGTTGTTATTTTCCCATAGAAAAGGTTGCATATATTTTAAATTCTTGCTCATAAGTACATGCTAACATGTATTTTGCGTAAGTAAAATATTTCCAAAGTTGTGCATACCTTCATCATCTTTATAACTAGGTTCATAAAACTTCATATGTATATTCACAATAATGATGGCAATTAATTGACTTCAGACTAGAACTCTTAGATATACAATCTCTTAATGCGAATTGTCAGAGTTATGTCCCTTTTAAAATTTCCATACACTCAAATTGTGCCAAAACTGTAATATCTTAAGAGTTAGCCCCATGAAAGTTCACAAGCATTTCACTACCATTATATCAACGACCAACTATATGATGAGAACCCTTTGAGCCAGAATCCAGTTTTTGTTTTGGCCAAAGTATGTCCCTTTATGAAATTTGTAAGTAACGGGTGAACTATTATATTACCCGACCAACATCTTCAGAGCTAACTTCATCGGTACATATACTATTATACATTTTCTTTTCATCATAAGCATTACGCTTGAACAAGAAGCGTACATGTCTATAGGACACAGACCCCACCCTCATTCCTTATTATGATATTGTCTCTATTCAAGTATGCATTTTAGTGAAAATACCAAAACGGTCCAGTTATTTAGGTTACTACAAAATTTCCCTTCTCTTTGACCATCTTCACGTCAAGTTTTTTATCTGTGAAAGTTTGAAGCATATATATGCTTTAAAGTGAAGCTATTTACCAAATCCTGTAAATCTGGCAAAATCGGTAAGAATAAACATTTCCTTCATAACGGTCATTTTCACATTAGAATGGCACATGCACGCATTAATTTTGGTATTGATAGGAAACTTAGACCAGATCTATTATGATTTAATAAGCAATTAGAAGAACAGACCCTGATCTGACGGCTCCTGTAGGATCTGGGTCTACTCTGCCTGCAATCGAGGGACAGGATTACGCCTTACCGCGGTGAACACTTCGGTATCTGTTGTGATGCTTATCTGTCGCAACTGTTCTGTTGACCGACCTGTTCAATATTTTGAGAACCTGTAGAATAACTAGCAGCTACGAATCTACTGTCCGAATGACACACATCTGAGAGTCTACTGGCCAAATGCCAAACAGCTGAAAGAACCTACTGGTCGACAGACAGACAACTGAGAGCCTACTGATCGAATTCAAAATACAATGTATATTAAAACCTACTGTCCGAATGACACACATACAGCTTAGAGTCTACTGGCCAAACGCCAAACAACTTGACAGAACCTACTGGCCGAATGACAAACAGCTGAGAGAACCTACTTGTCGAATGAGAAACAGCTGAGAACCTAATGGCTGAATGCTAAATTGCTGAAAACCTACTAGCTGAATGCAATGGGAAACAGCTGATAACTTACTGGCCAAACGCCAACAGCCGAGAACCTATTGGTTCAATGACAAACAGCTGTTAACCTACTGGTCGAATTCCAAAAAGCTGAGAACATATTGGTCGAATGCCAAACAGCTGATAACTTACTAACCGAACGACAAACAACTGAGAACCTAATGGCTGAATGCTAAATTGCTGAGAACCTTCTAGCTGAATGCAATTGGAAACAGCTGATAACTTACTGGCCGAACGCCAAACAGTTGAGAACTTAACTGGCCGAATGCCAAACAGTTGAGAACCTACTGGCCGAATGCCAACAGCCGAGAACCTATTGGTTCAATGGCAAACAGCTGATAACCTACTGGCCGAATTCCAAACAGCTGAGAACATATTGATCGAATGCCAAACAGCTGATAACTTACTGATCGAACGACAAACAACTGAGAACCTAATGGTTGAATGCTAAATTGCTGAGAACCTTCTAGCTGAATGCAATTGGAAACAGCTGAGAACTTACTGGCCGAACGCCAAACAGCCGAGAACTTACTGGCCGAACGCCAAAAAGCTGAGAAGTTACTGGCCGAACGCCAAACAGTTGAGAACCTACTGGCCGAACGCCAACAGCCGCGAACCTATTAGTTCAATGGCAAACAACTGAGGCCTGTTCAGGAGCGCGGGCGCTTGATGAGCGCTTGTCCGAGCAAAAGTATCACTGCTGAACGCGATCGAGCACTCTTTCTAAAACCAAGTACATTTTTGTTCTGCGGTCGGGTTCTAGAGCATCAATTTGTTAATTACGATTGTTTTCTTCCAGTCGGTTGCTTCTGTTACCGTGTTGGTAGCCATCTTGGAAACACAAGCGAATGGCAAAGCGATACACCTCGTGAGTAGGCTAGATTGCGCTAGCTGGCACTAGGCGGGCGCCCTCGTTCAGAGTCCAAGCGCTCGAAGTGACATCGAGTGCCTACACCCCTGAACAGGCCTCAGAAAACCTACTGGTCGAATTCCAAACAGCTGAGAACATATTGATCGATTGCCAAACAGCTGATAACTTACTGACCGAACGACAAACAACTGAGAACCTATTAGACGGATACCAAACAGCTGGAAAACAAATTTTTGCTTCTTGTGTGGATCCAATCTGTTTATAAATTCAACACAGATCGCGCTTAGAAGAATAGTTATTTTTAAATGTTGTGCAATTGTTTCTTGACATATACTGAACAGCGGGATATTCGCGACCTGGCAGCATTTGCCAACAACTTGGATACATATCAGTATCCATGCTTATAAAACTTTTAGTTGAGTCTGGGTTTCATTCTCAAGTTTTGATTGGTCAGATTTGAGCCTTTGGCTCAAATCTGACCAATCAAAAGCTTGATAACTCAAATCTGACCAATCAAAAGCTTGAGAACGAACCCAGACTCAACTAAAAAGTTTTATAAGCATGAACCCTGATGATCGAGTAACCCGGGGTCTGGACAGGGTCCAAGCTGTTGGACAATAGGTGAATACTGATAGAACCAGAAGTGCTCGAAACTGCACCAGATCTAACTGAACCCATTCCCTCATAGGCTAGTTTTAGACCCATCCTCTTCTAATGAATCTACCGAAAAGGACCATTTACTAGAGAAAAGGAAAAGTTTAGAATTGTGTAGTTTTCAAACGATTGTGATAATTAGAGCATTTACTCCTATGGGGCAAATTATGATTACAGTGGTGTCAAAAAGTGACTTTTACAGAGGCGCCAAAGGGCATCAGTATGAGGGAATGGGTTACAGAAGCATTATTGTTTTCTTAATCTGAGCAAGGGCTTATCATATTATGAAAATACATATATCTGACTATTCTTTAGTTTATCATATTATGAAAACACACGTAGCTGACTATTCTATGGTTTATCATATTATGAAAATACATGTACAGTAAAATCCCGCTAATGCAACCACTTAATGATTTAACATGGGTGTCTTTATAAGCAGGTGGTTGCTTAATGCAGGACAAAAGTAATGTAGAAAGCTCCTCTAGGAGCTTTCTGCATTACTTTTGTCCTGCATTAAGCTACCACCTGCATCTAGCACCCATAATTATACCTATTTTAGGTGGTCGCATTAGCGGAACTTTACTGTATCTGACTATTGTATTACACTTTACATCATAACGCATTGGCAACCAGAGTAGACCAAGATCATACGGCTCATGTAGGGGCCGTCTGACCAGGGATTTGCTATGTTTGCCTGACACTTTACTCCATGTAGATGCATGTAAGAAATATTGACACCATTAATGTTAATTAGATTAATTGTTGTAATAACATATAGACATGTTTGCCTTGGCAGAAACTGAAGAGTCATATCTGTATTATTTCCATAAGCAAACAGAGCAGACCCTAATCAGACGGCTCCTATAGGAGCCGTCTGATCTGGGTCTACTCTGTTTGCAAGATCGTATTTATGGAGTAAAGGGATAAGGAATAAAATAGACCATTCTCAAGCTTTTGATTGGTTAGATTTGAGTTCTCAAGCTTTTGATTGGTCTGATTTGAGCCAAAGGCTCAAATCTGACCATTCAAAAACTTGAGAACGAACTCAGATTCAACTAAAAGTTTTATAAGCATGGATACAGAGTCCAGAGTTTCTGCCAAAGACAACCCATATTTCAAATATGCAGCTAATTAAAATTCGTATATCCAGTTGTTCGTATATGAATATTTACCAGGAAAATGATCAATGTGATTATTTCTTGCTTACTGTCTACTACCACATATCCCCTCACAGAATTCTCTTTTATACATGTAAAGCAAAATTGAAAGAAACATAATATGCCATAGAACATTATTCATTTTTTAATTTCCCATAGGCACACAGATATTTGTGAACCAGTTATAATGGGTATCCTCACAGTTATATAAGACAAGAGTAAAAATTAAACAGAAATGGCAGAAATGAAGTGATTGATTAGCAAGGCACCACAAGGTTTCGCAAAATATGATAGATCAAATACAGAGCCTATTCATTGTCTATTAATCCTTAATGGATATTCATGTAAAATATAATGACATCATATATATTAACCCTTTCCGGTTCTATATTTATTCCAATTTTCAATGCCTACTGAAAATTCATGGACAAAATAATTACGATTAAATATGGAAGGTGGAACACTTTAGCCATTTTAGAAACAGAGCAGACCCTGATCAGACGGCTCCTATAGGAGCCGTCTGATCTGGGTCTAATCTGTTTGCAAGTGCGTGAAAACACGTTTGTATGAAAGAAAGGGTCAATGAGACGATATTTTAGATTTCCGTGTAAAATTAAGAAAATGTTGGCCGTGGCGGAAAATGTAAAATCTAATGTACATAACTATATTGTTCATAGGCAAACAAAGCAAATCATGATCAGACGATTCTTACAGGGAACCATCTGATCTGTGTCTACTGTGTTTGCAGATACATTTAACCCTTGCAGTGCGGGACACGAGTCACACATGTCCTTTGCAAACAGTGTAGACACAGATGAGAGGGCTCCTAGAGGATCCCTCTCATCAGGGTCTGCACTGTTTGTCATATTAAACGTTTCTTTAGAAAAATCCCTAAATATTCACCGTGGGCTTGACCTATTTGAATTGTGGATTAGTCCATTTGAAAAATCAGCGTTGTAAGGGTTAAACCGTATATATGGGGTACGGTGCATGTTATCACGATAATCGACAGTGTACATGTAAGTGCATCTCTATCAGTTAAAGTGTTAAAGGAAAATAGCTACTTAATCTAGCTTGAAGGTTATGTCGTAAACTACTGCAAGAACTTTCTGCCTAATTTGTCGTCCTGCTTTGACCTACTACCTGGCTTTAAAACCAGGAATGAGGTTTGTTTTACGTGGTTGGTTTAGAGACGTATTGCTGCATTATTTCTTTATACTTCTCTATACGGCCATTATTATTAACACTTTCGAACGTGTCCCTCGCTATTCGCGACCTGGCTCGCGTTTACACACAGCTTGAGAACCAGTTGAGACGCCGAGTAACTCGGCATCTCATCAGAATCTAAGGTGATTGACACTCGGTCAGTACTTTTCAAAAAAGCTTAATTGATTCAGAAGTCTTTTAGAATGCATTAGATGCATATCAGTCAGAGATACAGATAAATGTAAGTACTCCGATACTAAAATCGTCATTTCTATTCGAGACGATTCTAAAGAGTGGTCACGGTATAGGGTACGGTGGAGAAACAAAGGAGCTATTCTTGAAAATGTTTAAATTTACGAATCTTGTCTGAACCTCTGACTTATCTGATCAGACATTATCTTTTCACAGCGGAATATGGGTCTAATAAGACACTTTCTGTAATATAAGATAACTGCCATGCACTATAGTTTAATCCAAAGAAAACCAAACATTGCGTTGTTGTATAATACGCCGTAGATACTAAGTAGTGGGCACGTAATATAGACACCATTAACGATTTAAACCAATTCCCTCAAAGGCTATTTTAGATCCAACCTCTTTGAATAAATCTACCGAAAAGGAGCATTAACTAGAGAAAAGGAAAGTTTTAGGATTTTGTAGTGCTGAAACCATTGTGATAAATAGAGCATTTGCTCCTTAGGAGCAAATGCTCTATTTATCACAATTGTTTCAAAAAGGTTCTTTTAAAAAGGCATAGAAAGGCGTATTTATGAAGGAAATTGTGAAATGCAATAAATAATTGTATGTTCAATTTAACACTTAAGCCACCATTTGCGACCTGGCTGCTGTTTGAAAAACGCTCGTGTCTAGACGAGTCACTGTGTACCACGACCTCTTATCGGTGTTCGAGCAGTTTGGTACTCGGTCAACTGTTCCTCAGGAGCTTGTTTGAATCTGAAGTAACCCACATTGCACCAGATCTATTATTTTTTTCACTATAGCATAAGGGTTAATCAAACAAAACTCGTTATTACACAATTGGTTTATAACATAGTGAAAACAAACCTCTAACCATTTCAACGCTAAGTTTTCAGAGTGGACTAGTCCATCGTTATTTATTGGCAGAGTTTATTAAACATGAACTGGTAAAATTTGCAATAGGATTTTGAGTATCAACCAACGGAGACCCTGATCAGGAGGATCCTCTAGAAGCCTTCGTATCTGCGTCTACACTGCTTGCAATTGACCATGCACCCGTTTGCCGCATTCAAATGACTAATCAATGCTAATTTGTAAAGAAACATTTTCTACGTAATTCAAGTCAGATAACGCGGATGAAGTTTCTCCAGTGATGAAGATAATGATATATATGGAAACGACCGGAAACAAGCTGTTTTTCTAATTTAAAATTCTCTCATTAATTAAATACTGGTAATTACTTTATGGCAATAAATAACATGCAGAACGGTTTGTACTTGCTGAAAGGCATTGACGTTGCAAAAAAGCTACAACAATTGGACATAATTGTATGTTTACCCCCCCCCCCCCCCCCATGCCATTATTTTCCCGACCTGGTCCGTACAGTAAAACCTCCCTGTAAAGGCCACTAAATTACATAAAATACTTTGTGTTAAAGGCAGGTGTCTGCTTAAAGCAAGGTGAAAGTAAAACAGAATGCTCATATAGGAGCATTCTGTTTTGCTTTCACCTTGCATTAAGCAGCCACCTGTCCTAAATACCAACTAATTAACACAATTTAGTGGCCGTAATAGAGAAGTTTTACTGTAATTAACACAATTTAGTGGCCGTTATAGAGAAGTTCACAAAGAATAAAGACGCAGATTATCAACATCCGGTGCAACACCTTCCAATTCAACCAAACGTTTGATAAACTGTCGATCTAGTGTCAATCTCATTGGATGATGACGAGGTAACGATTCACACTGGATCCAAGCTGTTTTCAAATACGCGTTAGGTCGAAGACAGCGGGGAAAGCGTTACGGAGGACATTGCAACCCATGTTGTTAATTTGAATGTTTTCAACAGAGGTCCAGATAAAATGCGCAAACTATAATATTTTAAAGAATAACTCCTCTATTTCTCCACCAAACCCTATGGTGTGACCACTCTTTAGAATCGTCTCGAAGAGAATACATATGGTTTGGTGATGAAATGACGAGTACCAGAGTACATTTATACTGTTTCTGTTTCTAAGACCGGATTAACTTGCTCAAGTCGATTTACGTTCAATCCCTCTAAACCAGATTTTCAGTAATGAAGAATTTAGATCTTTTAAGATAGGGGACTGCTTAATCATGATGAATGTCGCACATAAAGCTCCCATTGGCAGCGTCCATATGACTTTTTCATCCAGCATTAACCCATTACCTCATAGGCTATTTTTAGACCCAACCTCTTTGAACTAATCTACCGAAAAGGAGCATTAACTAGATAAAAGGAATTTTTTTAGAATTGTGTAGTTTGAAACCATTGTGATAAATAAAGCATTTGCTCCTATAGGAGCAAATGCTCTATTTATCACAATGGTTTCACAAAGTGACTTTAACAGAGTCGTCAAAAGTCGTCAATATGAGGGAAAGGGTTAAGCTGCCACTTGTCTTACATACTGGCGTCGATACTGATTTGAACGTCCGATTTAGAGGGGTTTAACTGTACTTTATTTGATCAAATGTCCTCTACAATATAATCTCTTTGTAAAGGAATATATCTTGTTTCGCCAAATGTATCACACCGATTTCTTATCTATGGGATTGTCTTTGGTGTGTTTAATCCTTTACTCCATGAATATTCATGTAAGAAATAATGACATTATGCATATTAATTAGAGTAGGTTTTATTTTGGCACATGAACACAGGAATATTCGGCCATGGACGACTCTGTAGAATAATATCTGTATTACTTCATAAGCACACAGTGCAGATGATGATCAGACGACTCCTACAGGAGTCGTGCCATCGGGGTCTACTGTGTTTGCAAAGGCGTAGAAAGGTATATTTATAGAGTAAATGATTAAATACAGTAAAATATATCTGGTAATATAGAACTGACACGCATTTAAGACTAGCATCATTAAAATTTAAATGCATACACTACATTAATATAAACATTTTTTGTCAAGTTATATGTTTGATCTAAAATACAATATTTTATTAGTTATTGACTTTATTATTACTGTCATGACACGGCCTTAACCCTAACTGTTCATTTGAACCTTCAAAACAGATACTGAATGTTAAGTTAATGTTACATGTACCTCCAAAACAAACACATGCAGTATAATTGAAATAATTGCCGGAATTATGTAAGTATTCGCAACTACTCAAACAGCAGAAATTATCTCACATTCTAGTATGCAGGAATTAAGGCTAACTTCGTTCGGCAGAAATTATCATAAGTTCCATCATGCGACGATCGCACCTTACGATAATTTCTGTCGTACAGTACAGTGAGACGGTGTCACTTCATAATGTATGTGAACACTTGTACCGCCTTGGGTTTCAACCCCACACCAACGGGTAAATGTTCTGTCAGAGACAGAGAGTGCTATAAAGCGTATCAAATGATGTACCTTCGAAAAACATTTTTGTTTAAACCGTATTTACACTAGTAAACATTCCGACACCCCTTCACGACATTGCACCAGAATGTCCAGCTAAAACATTCACGTTGATACCATTTGGATAAATTTAGATTAAACTGACATAACCAAACAGTGCTTATTCTTATTTAAATAAAACAGAAACCATGCAGGAAATGCCACACGAAAGTCCACAACAACCACAGAAGCACAATGAAGTGTGCGTAAACATATACACCAGAAGTTCAGAAACGATGCGTAAATTTAAACATTTTCCAGAATAGCTCCTTTATTTCTCCACCAAACCCTATACGCTGACCACTCTTTAGAATCGTCTCTTCGAGACGATTCTAAAGAGTGGTCAGCGTATAGGGTTTGATGGATAAAAGCCGATGTTAGTATTATATCTGTAGCTTAGTATACATACACACACAACCTTCACAGAACTGACACTTGCCTGCTGACCACACCGAAGGTATGCCTGTCCTATATGACTAAAAATAGGTCGCAGCGCCTTTAAAACAAAACCAACCAAACTCATCAAAAACAAAAGACAACAAATTACGCCATAACTTACACTAGAGTAAGATAAGACACCGTGAAACAAAACGCCTGTACTGAAAGGTATGTATCGGAATGGTTGGGTCCAGGTCGCTGCGACAGTAAATTGAATGGTTTGGAGTTTTAGGGCATTGTGGTACTGAACAGGTCACTTTTCATTCCGGTGCAATTTGATCTGCGTTTACACCGTTTACATTTAGGGTTGTCTGTTCGAGTTGTTAGGGGTGAATACGGTAGTAACATACTGATAATCCATGTGTGCACGATATGAGCAAATGTAACACAGAGACTCTAAGTGCATGACGGTCTAGCAAATGTTTCAATGGCTGCACAAGTTAAGTCACCTCACTTCTACAAAGGAATCGAATTTGTACACAAATACATTAGTTATTGGCTTCCATCAATACATTAATAAGAGGAACAACAGTCACAGAATTGAACTTCAGAATCAAAACTCTCAGACAAGAAACACATTGATCGGAGGCTGATGAAATTGAAAAGTATTCATTTGCTGGAAATGGCCGTTAAAGTTCCCGGTCTTGAGAGATTTAACACTGATAGAAGCAGAACATTTAAGTGGTTGGTCTTTGGCGATATAATAAAATGACACCAAGGGGAAATCATCCGTAGAAATAATAAATGGAATGCACAAGTGCTAGCAAACATGGCTAAAGTCTAAGCTAAAATAGCATTTTTTCTGTCCACCAGTTTTAGTTTTGCATGTACCATAGAAAAAGCGAATGTTTGCATATATCATTCGCATTTGCAAAGGCTTGGATTCAGGTGAGACGCCGAGTTAGTATGCGTCTCATTACTTAGTCATCAGGATCCCAGCTGTTTGGCACTTGGTCCATACCGGCCTTTTAACAGCCGCTTTAACCCAGTACCTCATAGGCTATTTTCAGATACAACCTCTTTGAACAAATCTACCGAAAAGGAGCATTAACTAGAGAAAAGGAAAATTTTTAGAATATTGTAAGTTGAAACCATTGTGATAAATAGAGCATTTGATCCTATAGGAGCAAATGCTCTATTTATCACAATGGTTTCACAAAGTGACTTTTACAGAGTCGTCAAAAGTCGCCAATATGAGGGAAGGGATAAGGGATATAACTGCGTTCATTTGACCAAGATGCACATTACTTTTTTACCTTTATCACGTAGCAATAACAGCTTTCTATTACAGTACTTGTGCGGAGTGACAATTTATTTGAAATGTTGTCCAGTATGCCTGTAGGTCAATTAGAAGTATTCATGACAGAAATGCACACTTGATGTCTGTGCATACATCTTTGCATACAGGGTGGTCCCAATGAAATGGCTTCTGTATGATCCATCTGATCAGACTATGTTCTATTTACATATGGAATAAATGCCACTAGTCGAAACTCGGCTCAACAGTCATGACATTAACACGATCAGCCGGCCAGTTGCAGAACGTCGTAACACAGCTAAACTGTCCTGATATTAACACTATCATCTAATCAGCTCATATGTCCTGGTATCAAAACAATTAACCAGTTGCAGAACGTCGTTACTCAGCTCAACCGTTCTGATATGAATAATATCAACTAGGTACACAACGTCGTAACTCAGCTCAACCGTTCTCATATTAACAATATCAACTAGGTACACAACGTCGTAACTCAGCTCAACCGTTCTGATATTAACAATACCAACTAGGTACACAACGTCTTAACTCAGCTCAACCGTTCTCATATTAACAATATCAACTAGGTACACAACGTCTTAACTCAGCTCAACCGTTCTGATATTAACAATATCAACCAGGGCCCATATTCATAAAGCTCCTTAGGAATAGTTTAACCTTAGGACAACTTGAGGAGAAATTTCCTGTCTATATTTATAGCAAAACTATTGAGTAAATTTTATTCAATGGCTTCTAGAATATTTGGTTAAGTATATATTTTATATACAGCTTTATTTCTCTTAAATATCTTTACTTGTATTGATTTTATAAGGTTAAGGAATATTCAAGAAACTAAAGAATTTTCTTAAGTTTCTCCTTAGGAGCTTTATGAATACGGGCCAGGTACACAACGTCGTAACTCAGCTCAACCGTTCTGATATTAACAATACCAACTAGGTACACAACGTCGTAACTTAGCTCATCTACAAGTTGGTGATGCTATTTCACGTATAGTGATACCTCGCTAATTCGAACAATCACGTACGTACATGTATCGTACTAAATTTGGTTTGCAAGACGGGTGGCATCTTAATGCAGTCAAAGTCATGCAGAAATCTGTAGAATAGTGGAGTATGTCTAATTAAGTAAAACAAACAAAATACAGTAAAATACCTTTCTAATCCGGAATTCTAGTAGAGAAGAATTTAGATATTTTTAGGCAGGTGGCTTATTAATGCAGGGTGAAAGCCACATAGAACGTTGCTAGAGGAGTTTTCCGCATGACCTGTACCCTGCGTTAAGCTGCCACCTATCTCCAAGACCGATGCAAATACTATTTATACGTTCGGTTTAGAGAGGTTTAACTGTAGGGTAATGTGTCTATAAATGACAGGTTATCGGAGTATGTTAAAATGGAACAAGCTTCTAGTTTGTTTAAAGTACAGTAGTTTAGGATGTTGATATAACGTCTGTAATTGACGCGTTTTATAAGACAAACTTCTAAGTTTCTAAATGAACAGTAGTTTGGTGTAGATATAATTTTCTCTTTAGATTAAACTGTAAGAAGCATGTAAAGATGGAATAAAATTGGTGTTTCTTAAACGAAATGTGATAGTATGAGAAAATAACTTAACGTTACGAAATTTTGGTTTAACACTAAACAGTACATGTATGGATGACGCCGAAGTTATTCGCTCGCGTTTTAGACAAACCCTGTGGGTATCAGATCACGATATGACAATATTATATTATGCTAGAAAAAGTGATTACAAGTGGAAATATGAACGGTTATTATTGCTATACAATATAAGTTATTCAGGGAAACTTTCCTAAAAGTGTCCAGACAGTATTGTGACAATGGTTAAGATATATGTGTAGATATATTACACATTATTAACCCTTTACACCACGAACATGCCTTTCTACGCCTTTACAAACAGATGAGACGACGATTCCTGCTCTGTTTGCTTATGAATTGATATACAGTTGAACTTCGATATCTCGAACTCGGATAACTCGGACTTCGGGATAACTCGATAACATGCTCTAAATTGTATCACATTTCATAGCTTAATGCAGGTCTACAGTAATGCTGAAAGCTCCTACAGGAGCTTTCATCATTACTGTAGACCTGCATTAAGCTGTGAACTTGAGAAAATTGTCCATATCAGAAATCGGATAACTCGAACTCCTGTTATCTCGAACTAATTTATATAGTCCCTTGAAGTTCGAGATATCGAAGTTCAAATGTAGATATGATACTACAGTTTCTTGCATTGCCATACTTTCCAGTGTCCATATGTCATTATAAAAAACATAATCAAATCAATATTCATAATGCCATTATTTCTTACATGTATATTCATGGAGTAAAGGGTTATTATACATACTACCCTTCTTATCACTAAATAGAAAATAAACGTATTCTGAGACGGATTGTCACATATCGTAAAACCTCTATAAACTGACCATCAAAGGGAGGTACACTTCCTGGCGTAGAATACAGACGTTAGCTTAACCCATTCCGTCATATTGACGACTTCTGACGACTCTGTAAAAGTCACTTTGCGAAACCATTGTGATAAATAGAGCATTTGCTCTATTTATCACAATGGTTTCAAATTACAAAATTCTAAAATTTTCCTTTTCTCTAGTTAATTATCCTCTTCGGTAGATTTATTCAAAGTGATTGAATCTAAAAATAGCCTATGAGGGAATGGGTTATACAGGACGAAAGTTATGCAGAAAGTTTCTACGGGAACTTCCTATACAGTATAACCCCTCTAAACCGGAATTCTAGTAGAGAAGAATTTAGATACTTTTAGACAGGTGGCTGCTTAATGCAGGGTGAAAGTCATACAGAAAGCTCCTAGAGGAGCTTTCTGTATGACTGTCACCCTGCATTAAGCTGCCACCTGTATCCAAAGCCGATATTTATGCTAAATTTAGCGTCCGGTTTAGAGGGGTTTCACTGTACCGGTATATCTTTCGAGCTGCATTCTTCAGTCGCTTGCTCTTAAAAGTGTGAATTTGTCGCTTTAGAAATGGTTTACTGTAGTTCAAGTAAGTTCGAGGACGCATACTCACATACTTAGCGGGTGTTGTGGCCAGTAGATTATACGCTCATTATTTTCTATATTACATGTACATTGTTTTTGCTGGTTTGTTTGTATCAGGGGTTTACATCGCTTCAAGAGTATGTATCTCTTTACTCCAATAATACTCATGTAAGAATGAATGACATCGTTAATATTAACTAGATTGATCGTAATAATATCACTTTGACACGGACGTGTTCTACATGTACCATGGCACATACTGAAGAATCACATCTATATTATATCACAAACAAACAGAACAGATCCTGATTAGACTGCTTCTAACGTCTAGCTATTTACAGGTGGAGCAAAACCCCAGAGATTCTTTCCGTCCATGGAATACATTGTAATGTCCCTTACAAAGAAAACCCGAAGAGAACCACCGACCTATCACAAGCCAGCTAGAAGGCTTCTTCCCTACATACCATGCACTGTATAACAAACGAATAGTACAATTTGTCACCAAAGCAATTATATTTGAAATCGACACTGTGTCACAATACTTCTGGGAACACAAAAGAGAAAAATGTGTGTTCAGTCATCTGAACTGTTTTCACTTTTTGTCATGGGAAATCTTATGTGTGAAAAGCCTTTACCTGATATAGACGTTTTACAACATCTTTGCAATCAGAGGAATGTTCCAAATGGCTCGTGTAGGAGTCGTCAGATCAAGATCTGCTCTGTTTACTGATGGGATGTTATAGAAATCAGTCTATAGTTACGTTCATAGCACAAATCTCCAAGTTCATAATTCTGTTATTAAAACAAGCTAATGAACATTAATGACGTCATTATTTATTACAATAATAATCACGAGGAAAGATTAACCTTTAGCTTGCTATGGGCGGATGAGTGAATACCTATGCAAACAGTTTGTATCCAGGTGAACTCGGCGTCTCATCAGGATCCAAACTGTTTGACAACCTAATTGCATTTTCGTAGACCAATTGATTATACATGTAGCTTGAATTCTGAAAATGTAGTGGGTGAAACATTCTGTAAAACTAATTTGCTCAGCAGGCTAAAGGTTAAAGAAATGAAGTTTTGTGTGGGCGAACAGTTAATCAGTTACTCCATAAATGCACATTTTTACGCCTTTACAAACACAGAAGACCCATATCAGACGATTCCTGTAGGAGCCGTCTGATCAGGGTCTGCTGTGTTTGCTTTTGGTATATTACAAATCTGAGTCTACAGTTTCTGCTTGAACAAAAAAGTCATGCGCTCATATGTCAGTATAAAAGTTCATATTGATCCATAATTATCCGGCATCTGTTCATGTTTCAGGCTGTTTGCAACTGTGAGGTAGGTCACGAGTAGCGAGGGTAAGATTTATAGAATTAAGGACCGCCCCTATGGGTATATAAAGTTAACTGTTTAGCCCATAAATACCACTTGTAACGCTTGTGCGAAAGGAGTAGACCCAGATCAGACGGATCTTGTAGGAGACGAGGGTCTGTTCTGTTTGCTTATGACATAATATAGATAAGATTCTTCCATGCCAAAAATGCATGTACACATGTGCTATTATAACAATAAAGTAAATTGATATCCTTGATGTAATTATTACTCTTCATACATGAATATTCACGGTTTATATGTACCAACTTGAACGATGCTCTGAAAACAGCTGATAAGAAAAACATTATGTCAACCAACTACACAAACCCTGTTATATTTATCTCTACTTACACAGAACCTAATTTCTATTTAACCCTTATTCGACTACCCGCGACATCCAGATGAGTCGTCGAATACATTTGCAAACAGCTTGGAACCAGACGATAGGTCTGATACATGTGCATACAACTTGGAACCAGATGATAGGTCTGATACATTTGCATACAACTTGGAACCAGATGATAGGTCTGATACATTTGCATACAACTTGGAACCAGATGATAGGTCTGATACATTTGCATACAACTTGGAACCAGATGATAGGTCTGATACATTTGCATACAACTTGGAACCAGATGATAGGTCTGATACATGTGCATACAACTTGGAACCAGATGATAGGTCTGATACATTTGCATACAACTTGGAACCAGATGATAGGTCTGATACATTTGCATACAACTTGGAACCAGATGATAGGTCTGATACATTTGCATACAGCTTGAAACCAGATGATAGGTCGAATACATTTGCATACTAATACTTGGGACCAGACGAGACGTCGAATATATTTGCAGACAACTTGGAACCAGATGAGAAGTCGAATACATTTACAACAGATTGAAACAAGATGATAGGTCAAATACATTTACAACAGATTGAAACAAGATGATAGGTAAACTATATTTGCAAACAGCTTGTAACCAGATGATAGGTCAAATATATTTGCAAACAGCTTGTAACCAGATGATACGTCGAATACATTTGCAACAGATTGGAACGAATACATTTGCAACAGATTGGAACGAATACATTTGCAAACAGGTTGGAACGAATACATTTGCATACAGTTTGGAACTAGATGAGACGTCGAATAACTGGTCTCTCCCAGGGCACGATTTGTTTGACTCTCAGTTAACCCATTACCTCATAGGCTATTTTTAGGTCCAACCTCTTTGAATAAATCTACCGAAAAGGAGCATTAACCAGAAACAAGGAAAATTTTAGAATGTTGCAGTTTGAAACCATTGTGATAAATAAAGCATTTGCTCCTATATGAGCTAATGCTTTATTTATCACAATGATTTCAACAGGTGGCTTTTACAGAGGCGTCAAAAGGCGTCAAAAGGCGTCAATATGAGGGAATGGGTTAATAGTTCCTTCACCCTCTAAAGCTTTATGAATACATATAAGTTGTTTAACATTGTCCCTGGTGAAAATTGATGTAAGAAATATTGAAACCATGCATTATTTATTAGCTAATTTGTTTTTTAAAACATGGCATACAAGTAAAACCTCTCTATAACGGCCACTAAGTTACATCAAGTATTTAGTGTTAAATGAAGGTGGATGTTTAAAGCAACGTGAAAGTAAAACAGAACACTCCTATAGGAGCGTTTTATTTTACTTTCACTTTGTTTTAAGCATCCACCTGCCCTAAATACCAACTACATGTAATTAACACAATTTAGTGGTCGTTAAAGAGAGGTGGTTTTGTATGTGCACAGGGTGTACATTGGTTTTGGACTACCTAGAACCTTGATTGTCGTCTCTGTAGATAAAATACAAATTGTGCCAGTTGAATCTTATAAGGCCGCAGATGTTTCTTGTTATATCAGATGAGGGTTTTAAGATAATCTGTCTATACAGACGCGTGTTTTTGGAAACAATATATCATAAACAGTTAATTATAGTTTAGACTTTTTTCCCTGAACAATTTATCATAAAACGCATTTATGAATAAATAATAATAGTTTACATTAACGCTCGTAATTGTTTTTCTTTAACAAAACCTTATTGTAGTATCGCAAACACATACGGAACAAATCTGAAGACTTCAAAGCAGTTGCGAGTAATACGATGGACACGGAATCGAAACGCATGCTCATTGTGTCTACGTAAGAATGGGACTAATACATACTTAAACATAAAAACTTCTCATTTTTAAACGATTATGTGTAAGTTATGTTCACACTCTGCTATATTTTTATTCCTTCTTGACACTTTGCTGCTACCGGGGGATCCATGATTACCGATGTAAATAGTTTGGATCCAAATGAATAACTTCATGAAAGCATTTTGGTAGAATTGATTATAGCTCTAATATGGAAAATTAGTTGTTGAAATATTTAGAAAAAAATGATTAAATCAGCAGGCTGAATGTTAAAAATATTGCATTCAACCTACTCCATCCTAGTCTATGTTTAGACCCAGCTAGACCCAACCTCTTAGAATGAATCTACCAAAAAGGAGCATTTACTAGAGGGAAGGAAAATTTAGAAATGTGTAGTTTTGAAACCATTGTGATAAATAGAGCATTTGCTCCATAAGGGTAAATGATTTATTTATCACAATGGTTTCAAAAAATACTTTTACAGAGGCATCAAATGACGTCAGTAGGAAGGAATCGAACAACCGTTGTCTTGCTAAGCAAATAATAGTCGGTTGAAACTATTTTTGAGCATTTAACAACTTTTTATTTCTCTTGTACGAGCTCGTATTTAATTTGAAACACACCATGAGAGTGTCGGGAAATTTAGATCCTGGTTAAGTGCCGAGTATAGTTAAATGCCGAGAAACTCGGTATCTCACTTGAGGTCCGATTTACTAATGATTGTAATACCAAACTTATCGTAAGCCCTAATTAACGACAATATATAACTACTATATTGTGTAATTGATGATTTTCCTGAGTTAATGGGCCTGGAGCCTAGGAGCTACAGACTTAGACTAAATGGGGTTTTCTTAAATGCTTTTGTATCGCACTTTGGCATTCATATTTGGTTATATTGATATAAAATAAATCAATTTTTGTGTAAATTAGATTTATTGCACTAGTCTTAAGAAACACAACTTAGTGAGGTATTTGGTGAGAACTTGCAGTCAGCCAATCAGATAGCTTGTTTTTTGTCATGTGACTTTTATCTATATAACTATATAAGCGAGGCTGCTGAGAGCTGTAACCATTCTCTCCAGAACTAGGGACATGAAAACTATTTCTCTTACCATGTAGAGGATAACATTTAGGGGTATTTATTATTTAGCATAGTTTTACTTACTGCTATTTGATAAAACCTTCAGTATTTCTGATTTTGGCTTTTAGTTTGATTCCCAAATGGATATTGGAGAGAATCATCAATCTAAATTATTCCCTAGTTCCATTTTGGGCTATTTTCTTCTATCTGTTAATTAGCAACAGGCTGCTGCACTTTTAGTAAATTATTTATTGCTCATTTAAATTAGAACTACCGCTTGTTTACTGTTTGGCTCTGGTGTACATATTGTGTAAATAATGTTTTTTCATGTTTTTTAGATAAGATTGTTTACTTAGATTAGATTTTAGTTCGACAAAAACAGTTTAATCATACTTTTGTCTTCAGTCATTCTTTTAAATTCTTTATTTCTGACCTGAGAGGTCAGTGGTGTCATCCTGACGTTTAACGTGATAACATCCTGACCTTTTTAAGAACCCCGCAACAATTTAGTGGTCGCTTCCCAGATGTTCTGCTGTATATACTTAGACAGTCTGATAGGGGATTAACTCACGTGACATTTAGATTTATTAGCTGGCATCGCTTACACTCATCTGTAAGATTTATAAGATTAACCATTCATTTGCTCCGTGAAAGACCATGCCAGATTCTACCCTTTTTCAATACTAATCAAACTAATTATTGTACCAAACGAATAGAATAAGGACATATATCGTTATGGTAAAAAACTCAGATATGTAATAGCAAACAGAGCATACCCTTATGAGGCTGCTCCTGCAGGAACTGTCTGATCCGGGTCTACTCTGTTGACAAAGGCATACAAATGCGTATGTATAGAGTAAAGGGTGAACCGTTGCACAAATACTCCAAGCAATTACCATACCGAACATTACTCATGCTGCGTAGTTGTCTGGAGGGGAGTTTAATTTTGCATTTTGACTTGAGTGAAGGTAGGATAAGTGCGAGGTTGGGTACCCTTAACCCAAGTTAAAGCCCCCAGTAGCCATTTTGGCTACTGACCGTTCCTATGCGGTACTCCTGCTTTCACCCATGGTCAACTTTAACATATGCTTCATGTTAAATGTTTTATGTCTTTGTATTCGCCCCGTTAGGTTTTGCCTTGTGGCTGTGCCGTTTCTTGTTTGATGGTGTTTGGTACAGTGTCTTTTCGTATGTGGCTCTGACTGTTTGACTGTTTTTCCCATATACATGTATATAATATTGAACACAACAGTAACAATCAACCAGATAAAACGCTATTAAAGGTTAATGTAATAGTTAGTACGCAAATAAAACCACTGCTCCCAAATCATGTTTCTTATGAAATTACGTAATATTGAGAAGTTCCAAGGTTGGACACTTTTAAGGAGAAACTGGACTTCACAAGCTTGAGTTCTTCAGCATCGTCATCATCATCATAGGATCAGCAAGTGAGCTACTGCACGATATTTTGGAGGAATTAAGATTACGATATGTACTTGTACAGTAAAACCTCTCCATAACGACCACTAAATTACATCAAGTATTTATGTTAAAGGCATGTGGTTGCTTAAAGCAATGTGAAAGTAAAACAGAACGCTCCTATTGGAGCGTTCTGTTTTACTTTCACCTTGCTTTAAGTAACCACCTGCCCAAAACACCAACTAATTAACACAATTTAGTGGTTGTTATAGAGAGGTTTTACTGTATATTCAAATGATTTATCAAACCGCTATTGTGCCTTTATTCAATTATTTCGCGCGCGCGTTAAGAAATATTTTTTTCTATTTATATTATTGTTGTTATTATTATTATTTTCATAATTATTATTATCATTATTATTTTATTATTATTATTATTATCAGTTTTTACATAATATTACTGACATGGATACTGGAGGCATACATTGTAACAACACATGTATCGTTTATTTAGGACATTCTGTTAAACAGCTTAATTAAAATGTTATCGGTATAATAGTCATGATAGCATCACCTAGAGAAATCGACTATTATATCTGCAAACAAAAGAATAATTATGCATTTCAGAGAAGAAGCATGTCAGGAAATGCCATCCAATTAACCATTTTCTCCCAATGGCTCAAAGTGTTACACATTAGAGAAATCAAAAGCTGTTCTTTGTAGGGTGAAATGGACAATAATGAAATCTTCCAAGATAAAACGAGACAGAAATTCTGTCTGGTACTTGATGCATCTTTTCTTGTTAATGAAAAATCATGCAAGCTTCCGTTTATGTCTCCGAGGAGATTACCGCGAAATAGATCGATTCAATAGTCCCGATATTGGACATGAATATATTTCATCTTGCATAAGCCAACAGGCTGTAAAGAGTTTGTAATTCCTCCGAATGTCGAGAACGGTAACCGCTACTGAATAAATCATCGTTGGTGAGTATAACAGTATCTGACTGCTCAGTGCAAAGCGAAAGTAGTACAGACAAAACACGTGTGGGGTTTCCGCGCCACCATCTATTTTAATCCTGTACCTGCTTGAAACGCATTTCACGCCCGTGTAAACAGAAGAGACTCAGATCAGACAGACATTGTAAGTGGAGTCTGATCAGGGTATGTATGCTCTATTTGCATATGTCATAATATAGATCTGTATCCATGCTTATAAAGCTTTTAGTTGAGTCTGAGTTCGTTCTCAAGTTTTTGATTGGTCAGATTTGAGCCTTTGGCTCAAATCTGACCAATCAAAAGCTTGAGAACTCAAATCTGACCAATCAAAGGCTTGAGAACGAACTCAGACTCAACTAAAAAGCTTTATAAGCATGGACCCTGGTTTTATAGTTTCTGCAATGGCCAATAACTCTCGTGTTCATACACAATTATAAATTATGCTGTTATTAAATAGGTTTTGCCATGGCCTACACAACCCTCTGTTCATATTGTATTATAAATGTTCTACGGTAGAGTCTTGCTATTGCAGTCATTCAAAAGAAGTCCAGTTCTTGATTTTAAAAACAAACGGCAGATTAAAGCAGGGCAAATGTGACACAGAAAGCTCCTATAGGAGCTTTCTGTATCAACTTTGTCCTAGATTAAGCAACCGCACACCCTTACAGTCTACTGTGTTAATAATTCATGTAGCCGCCTTAACGAGACTGTAATATCGTTATGTTTTACAGGAATATTCATAATATAAAGAGAGAAATGTGTGACTAAAGTTTGTCCCCTGGTGACCGCTGTAGGGCAATTTCACCGATCAAAGATAATCGGTGACGCTGCCTTTGCACGACGCAGCTGAATACTTTTATGCGAACACGATACCCTAGGATTCGCAAGCAAGTAAACCCAGATCGGTAATACTAAACATGCTAAAACCTTATCTATCCCGCTGTAAAAGAAAGTGTCTATAGTAATTTGGATCAGTTCCATTTTGAACACGGCCGATTCGTTTAAGCCTTTAAGAAACTATTGATCAAGCTCCTGATGATACGCAGAGTTACATGTACTCGGTGTCTCATATGAAGCCAAGCTGTCTGCAAATGCGTGTCAGGTCGCGCGGAGCGTCATATAAGGGTTAAAACACAACGTCTGATCAAGAACTGAATGGTTCGCAAACTTTCAAAGCCTGATTTGCTTTGCTGAATTGTATGCGTGTATAATTATCGAGACAGGTTTGCGTAGAGCACAACTCATATCGACGATATGTCGCGAAGTTTGGCAAAAAAATTGACCGAGACCGGTCAAATCGTAGACGGGCCCGTTCGAGCAGAATGTGTATCGTTTGACGTTTAATAATCATATGCAATTTTAATATCTAGCTCAATACATATTCTAGCCATTGCTCATTTAGTTTATGATATTCATGTCAGAAATAAGGAACTAATGGATATCAGTTATTTGAATCTTTATTTCATAATCATATATTAGCATGTGTCAGTCAAGAAATATACACATAATTATGTTGATTGAAAGTGACAATTCCTGCTGACATATTTTTCCCCAAATCAACCAATCAGTGAATCTTTCTATTCCTCTCTCTGTCTATCTTAATTAAAGTACATTGTGTATACACAGCAAACCAGTATTTTTGTGTTTCAATTTGATTATACTGTACAGTGAGTCAGAGCGCATATATCTATGACGTTTTAATTTCCATGTTCAGCTAAATTATAAAAGAATAATAAATTCAAATGTCAAATCGACTTGACGGAAGACATTTGCAATGTAATTTAATAAATTGTTATCATAATTAAAAATCTAAGCCGTCTCACACCCTAATCTTTGTTTAAACAGACACTGTCAACAGAAAACATAATATCTAACATCACTGGTTAACTCTTAACCCATCCCCTCATATTGACGACCTTTGACGACTCTGTAAAAGTAACTTTGTGAAACCATTGTGACAAATAGAGCATTTGCTCCTATTGGAGTAACTGCTCTATTTATCACAATGGTTTCAAAGTACAAAATTCTAAAAGTTTCCTTTTCTCTAGTTAATGCTCCTTTTCGGTAGATTTAATCAAAGAGGTTGGATCTAAAAATAGCCTATGAGGTAATGGGTTAAAGTGCGGACACCGAGTATACAATGCATTAGCAAACAATGTAGATCACAGGGCTCTTAAAGGAACATGTTGGTCAGGGACTGCACTATTTGTCGTATAAGTCATTTTCTTCAGCGATACATTTTGATGCAATGTTTTCATTAACCCTTTCACCGCCAATGTCGCACAAATGCACAACAACAAATAGTGCAGTCCCAGATCAGACGCCGCCTTTTCAAGGCGGCCTCTGATCAGGGACTTCACTTTTTGTCTCAATCTCTAATTCTATATATGTGCTTTATTCCTTTTAAAGTTGCGTTTAATTAGTTAATTTCCTTATTGAACCGAACGATTTAACAAAACAAATACATTCCAGAAATTTGGCGCCGAAATGGTTTAATATTACAAAAATGAGAAGCCGCTTTTAATTATTCAGCAGATTAAAAGTCAAATTCAACATTTATTAATTTAATCAGTCTCATGTTGAAAGAAGGGTGTTTGCTCAAAATCCTCTCTAAACTGTACGTTCAATTTAGTATAAATATCGGTCTGGGAGACAGGTGCGACATAATGCAAGGTGAAATACATACTCATATAGGAGCTTTATGCGTGACTTTCACCCTGATTTAAGCAGCAGCCTGCCTAACAGTATCTTAATTCTTCTCTACTAGAATAATTAGAAGTTTCACTCTGTATCAGTCGTTAATATATGGATTTGTGTTGAGCAGATCTCAGTGTTTGTTTCAATTGGTGGAATATACATACAGGAGTCAGCTAAAACATCGATTGTTTGTATTTTTATTGAATTCCAATTTGTTCTGATATTTGAGAAAATATTGACTGAGTGTCAAGCAGATAGGATAATAATGAGATACCGAGATACAGTTAAACCCCTTCACACCGAACGTCTAATAGAGAAAAATGTAGATACGTTTTGACAGGTGGCTGTTTAATGCAGGGTGAAAGTCATGCAGAAAACTCCTCTGAATTAAACTGTCACCTGTCTCCAAGACCGATATTTATACTACATTGAACGTCCGATTTATATACTTTTACTGTACCCGGTTTCGTATCTGGATCGAGTATGTTTATCAAACGCAAGTCAATTCGGCAATAGCGATACAATGGTTAACACGACCGGTTCAGAGTTATTCAATTACGTTAGCACTGTTTTGATGTTGAAATCACAAGTACTGTCTTTTTTATCTAATTCCAGTGAGGCACATAATAGTTGTTACAAATTAAATCATAAACCATTTGCTTGGGATATGAAATAATACAAGTCACGTTTCGATCGTTAACGGTTATACGTAATAATTAGTTCGGTAAATGTATAAAATAACACATTTTAATTGTGCCCAGTTGTGAGAAACATTGCACACAGTATAGGCAAAGATAAGTTACAATGTACCAATCGTTGCGTCTGATCACAGGCTGGCCACAGGGATTGCATTTTGAATACGCGGTGCAGAAGCATGGAAGCTGCTAGCGCGTGACAAAATATCTGAATGAACATTGTTTGCATTGTGTAACGACTAGATACCTTACTTCTTCGCCACTGTGTTTTCTGTTGTGCTTAACCTAAGATTACACTGAAAGCATGTCGCAAATAAGTTCAATTAATTCTATTTATATATATCCACTTTATACAGAGAGGAAGTCCCTGCAATGAACGCATATTTTCAGTAATATCATAAAACTTGGTATTTGTTAAGCTCAATCATTATTATGAAGATTGTCAATTTGAACTTATATCGAAAAATGCCCCTTTGATACTAAATAAACCGATTTCATCAATACTTATAATTTTTGTTCTACAACAAAGTATTATCGACATTTTCCGTTCATATTGTCCGCGTTTTGCCGATGATCACCCGACCCCTCCATTGTTTACAGCTTTTGTCGGAAGTGGTCCGACAGGCGCGAATAGCGTGAACAGATACGAAACTAAAACCCAACCCGAATAAAACTGAAACATCGGGGAATAAAATCGGGATCGTCGATTATAAACACATGGATGTTTTGTCATTTTCAACGTTTATTGGATAGGGTTTCTTGCGATATACTACTTTTCAGCATATAAACAAATGAGTTTTGTATATTTTAGGTATTTTTGAAATGCTTCGTATGTAGGGAATTCCCCTTTAAATCCTTACTCAATAGGTATGCATTTAACGCCTTTGCAAATAGAGTTAATCCAGAACAGACGACTCCTAAGCACAGATCCGAGTCTACTCTGTTTGTCTATGAAATACTATTGACATGATGTTACAATATCTGACAGGGTCTCAATTCCTTCCATAAACCATTAAATAAATAATCTTATCAAAAGTTATTACATTACTTATTCTTTAATGGATATTCATGAAGTAAAGGGTTACGAAACTATCCAACAAAAACTAGAATCTCAAACACCCTTTCCAACAATCAACGTAAGAGCATTTTACCGCTATTCACCGACCAAGTCCTGTCTTGTTGGTGGATCTAATGAGAACAAGCAAGAAACGCTTGGTGTTCAAACAGTCAGTCATATGTATTCACAAGTAATATCCACTAACAATTGTCTTCGTGAATATCTATACAAAACCCCTCTAATGCGACCACCTAAAAGAGGTATAATTCTGAGTGGTAGAGGCAGATGGTAGCTTAATGCAGGACACAAGTAATGCAGAAATCTCCCAGAGGAGCTTTCTGCATTACTTTTGTTCTGCATTACGCAACCAGCTGCTTAAAAAGATACACATGCTTATCCATTAAGCGGTCGCATTAGATTCTACTGATGTACTTCAATATTCATTCATCGAATTTACACAACAGCCATTGAACAAAAGTTTGGTTTGGACATGACAGAATCTGTAGAATCAGATTTCAAACTAATTCCAAATGCAAACAGAACAGACTAGACCTTGATCAAACTGCACAGGGAGGATCCGCCATCCAATCTGTGTCAACTCTGTTTGCAAATGTGTGAAAAGTCGTTTATTCAAGTAAAGGGTAAACACGGGACATCCGATCAGGATTTACACTCTTTGTCATATCAGCCAGCTAAACAAACCAAGCCCTCGAAACTGTTTGTAGAGTCTAAAGACAGGTTTTCGTATACATCGTAGCTACATGTACATGTAGACTCAAATATGCCTTTTATCGGGAGAACAGTGCTTATATTAACTCTCGTAATAAACACTTTAGTTGCTGGGCAAATTATATTTTATTCAATTGTTAACCCACTACATTTACAAAATTTAAGCTTTAGTCAGTTTGTGCACCAAAAGTCAACCAGGATGTCAAATAGTTTGGATCCTGATATCCAGGTGAGATTCCGAGTTACTCGGCGTCAAGTCCGATGGCATACTATCTGTATAGGTACTCGTTCATTGGCCCGCAGCAGGCTAAAGTCAACTCTGGTTATTCAATTATACACACAGTTATCATTTTGACAGAATACTAATTTGTAACTTGCCATGATGAAACAGAGAATAAATCATACTTTGATTGTCATGTTTCCGCTAATTCCGTACAAAAACACACAACAATCTCTCCAAATCTAAGATATGATTAGTTTATACATCAATATTTGTATTTCTATATTGCATTAGTATGTTCTGTCTTCTGTAAGGTTGAACAAACCGGAGGATATTTGACCTAATATACAGGAATTAGCGTACAAGTATTGCAATATATGGGACGAACTCATGCAATATTGACCAACAATTTGTATTAAAATGAGACACAGAACCAGTCGAAGTCTAAACAGGTTCGAAACTATTAGATGTGCTGTAGGTGTTTTGCAGAATACAACAATACAGTAAAACCTCTCTATAACGGCCACTTAATTACATCAAATAGTTTGTGTTAAAGGCAGGTGGCTGCTTAAAGCAAGTTGAAAGTAAAACAGAACGCTCCTATAGGAGCATTCTGTTTTACTTTCACCTTGCTTTAAGCAGCCACCTGCCCTAATATACCAACTAATTAACACAATTTAGTGGCCGTTATAGAGAGGTTTTACTGTATACAAATCTATATTGTATTGCTATGGAGTTCTCCAATCAGGGTCTGTACTGCTTGCCTAGCAAATCATTACCTTCCATATAAATTGGAGTCTACAATGTTAAACACAGAATGGATTATTCCAATTATAATATTTAACACCCAAAGTTAAATGAATACAATAATTGCTTATTATAATACAGTAAAACCTCTCTATAACGGCCATTAAATTGTGTTAATTAGTTGCTAATTAGTTGGTATTTAGGGCAGGTGGCTGCTTAAAGTGAGTTGAAAGTGAACAGAATGCTACTATAGAATCGTTCTGTTTTACTTTCACCTTGCTTTAAGCAGCCACTTGTCTTAAACACAAAATACTTGATGTGATTTAGTGGCCGTTGTAGAGAGGTTTTACTGTAACCCTTTCCACTGTAAACCCGATGTCCTCATAAAGTACGGCCTATTGCAACATTTCTCCATAATAATGTATGCTCAAATTTGCATGGTGAAATTTTGACAATTTCTGATTGGCTCAGCTACTGGCCGAATGTCAAACAGCTTAGATCCTGTGTCTGATCTTGATCCAAGCTGTTTGCAAATGCTAATCTTTTGTGACACTATAGTAATGCATTTTAGAACCAATATACAGTAATTATATTGGAAATGCAGAAGCAATTTGTGCTGCAAAATAGTTCGTCTTATCGCTGTTGACACAGACAAGAAGCAACATTTAAAATCCAGTGAGATAAATTGGTAGAAGCATTTGTAAATGAAATCGAAGTACATTTGAAGCGTTTCTGCAATGTGGTTAAGATACGAAACACGTGTATCTATCTGCCTTCAGCAGACATATGATAACATCTGTTTTTAAATGAAACAGTACAATACAATCTCGCCGGTGCGGACATATGATTTACATAGGTGACTTTAAAAGCAAGCCGTTGCTTACTGCAGGGGAAACGTGATAAAGAAAGTTTTCTGTATCACTTTTGTGCTGCATTAAGCTACCATCTGTTTGAAATCCCAAGAATTTGACTTGTTTTGATTGGTCGTATTAGCGAAATTATACAGTATATGGTATCAGAGCTCCAGATAAGATGCGTACAATTAAACATTTCCAAGAATAGCTCCTTTGTTTCTTCAACAAGCCGAAGAGACGATTCTAAAGAGTGGTCACAGTATAGGGTTCGGTGGAGAAATGACGATTTTAGTATTTGGCTACGCACCTTTATCTTTAGCTCTGTGATATTATCTTGTTTGAAAGAAGTATCCAAGAAATGCGTTCTGTACAAGCGTAATGTATTTTCTGCATTCGTCATGTTGTTGATTATAACAATTATAAATATATGCATTATGAGTATGATATATGAACAAAGCAAAATGTCGCTCATACGACCACTTAAATAAGTGCAACTGTTCTATTTATTACAATTATTTCACAACTACACAATTCCAACAGTTTCCTTTTTCCTAGTAAATGTTCCTTTTCAGTAGGCTTATTCGAAGAGGTTGGGTCTAAAACGACCTATGTGAATTGAGCTAAGAGCTAAAACAACCCATTACTATTGCCAATCATATGTACAGTAAAACCCGTATAAACCGGACTTTTAGTAATGAAGAAATTATTGTAAAGCAAGTACTATATTTAGGTGGGTGGCTGCTTAATGCAGGATTAAAGTCATGTAGAAAGCTCATTTTGGGTATTTTTGCATTACTTTCTCTCTGCGTTAAGCTGAGGCAGTGCGTATAGTTATCGGCGTCACGACACTGTTGATGGAGATCTTCATCTGGTCGGCGTGAATTTGAAAAACATACTAATAGTTATAAAGCTTATAATGTAATAGTTCCACCACATATCATTGATTTAGATTCGCCATTTGATGGGGACCTGTGAATTGCCACCATTTCGTACATCAATTCACACCATTACGCATTCCATCTGTATTACTTCCCTGGAACAGTTGCAGTTACGATCTAAGGAATTTAGATAGTTCAACATCTTTCAATACTGCTTTACGTGGAGGATTTCTAAATCAGATCATTCCCTCGTATATCTTTTCTTGAAATAGGTATTAATCTATTCGAATCTGAAATAATTGCAGCAACTTAAACAATGATTATCTCTTTGTCTTTGTCTGTGTGTGTGTGTGTGTGTGTGTGTCTCTCTCTCTCTCTCTCTCTCTCTCTCTTTCTCTCTCTCTCTCTCTCTCTCTCTCTCTCTCTCTCTCTCCCTCTCTCTGTGTCTCTCTCTATCTCTTATCTACCCCCTCTCTCAGTCACACAGTATTACGCTAAACCGTTTGAACAATTTTCAAATCGACTGATATTCTGATATTCAAACAGCTCAGGCTGTCTTACCGTGAATGTTTAGGGAGTTCGTTTCAAAAGCAAAGTGTAACATGACAAACAGTGCTGACGTTAAATCTGTCTCTATACTGTGACTCGTTTCCCGCACAAATACCTTACCACAGGTTTTGAGACAATTGATCAGGTAACAGTTTAAAGCAACGTGCTTCGTGCAAGTTAACATGTGCATACAATACGTAATATAAAATGAAACTACAGTCCTCATAACTTCAGCTAATCAGACAGGTTCACTGTAATGAACCTGTTTGCTTATGGCCATCTTAATATGTGCACTTTGCAACAACTATTAAATCTGGCAGACAATCTCCCACGTTTGCCATGTTTCTTACGATAAACTAATGGCTTCATAAGTCAAATCGCACATCTCCGAGAAAAATCTGATAAGGTAAATTATATGTGTAGGCTAATAATTGCTACCTCGAGTAATATTTGGTATGTACCATGCAGATAGAATGATACAGCAATGGTTTTCAATTGGCTACTGCATCAGTTTACCCTTTATCTCATGAATTTTTGTACAAGAATGCGTGGTTTCAGTATTCATTATAATTTTGATAATGTCTGATGATCAAATGAACTGTTATACATGGCAGAATAATTATGAAGAACCAATACTGTATTACTTCATAAACAAATAGCACATACCCTATATGAGCTATCTGGTTTGGATCTATCCTATTTGCACAATGCGTGAAAGAGGGTTTCTATCAGGTAAAGTTTTAGCAATAGGTAGAAAGTAAAAAATTTCCGTGTCAACCTTTTACATCATACATACAGCTTTCTAAGCCTTTGAAAACATAGTAGACCCAGATCAGATTGCTCATGGACTAATTTACATGTAGGCGTAGTTCTACAGTTTCTGTAATGGTCAGATATGTCTATGTTCATTAGCTTTCAAATACTACTAATGATGACAATGTTTCACACATAAATAATCACCACGTAAAAGGTTAAAGGCAGACATCGGAATCTGATTTAGCAACGTTATTTAAAACTTTCCCTTTTGTAAGCGCATTTTGACGCATCTGCAAACAGAGTAGACCCAGATCATACGGCTCCTATAGGGGTCGTCTTATCAGGGTCTGCTCTGTTTGTTTATGGTGTAATATAGATCTGATTCTACAGCTTCTGCCTGGGCCAAAATGTCCTGTGTTCATATGCCATTATAAAAAATAATATTATTAATATTCATGACGTCAATATTAAATTTTCCTACATGAAAAATACATTCATGGTAAACATAAGCATGTTAAACCATTTCTATTACCACATTATAATCAGGATAACAGATAAATGTACATACTCAAATATTGAAATCGTCATTTCTCCACCAAGCCCTATGTTGTTACTGCCGTTTAGAATTGTCTCTTCGAGACGATTCTGAAGAGTGTTCATGGCAAAAAATAAGGAGTTATTCTTGAAAACATTATAGTTCACGCATCTGATCTGGACGTTTGCATAATGATCTATGGTTTTATAATAATATGCATAATTATATCTGTTGGACTCTGTTAACTTTGTCTCGGTCCAAAATTCAAGAGTGGGAAACTCGCAGCTAACTGTAAAGGGCATGAACAATTCTCGCACCAGAGATACCCGCCCTTTAAATTTTGACCGAGACAAAAGTTAAAGAGTCAAATATTGAAATAAAATCAATTATAATGTCATATATCTTATAATCAAATACAAAGGATGTAAGAGTAATATTTGGGTGTAGTTTTGCAACAACAAATTCCGATGTCTATCTTTTAACAGAAACATCGTCGCCGTACTAGATCAACAATTATTATTTTAGTGCAAGTTTCATCATAATAGGAGTGAATTATCGTAAACTGGTTCTTGTTTTAACATTTTACCTCATGCATATTCATGCAATAAAGACTGACATCATGAAAATAAATCGCCTGTTTTATAACGGTATATGGACATAGGATATATATGTGATGGCATAAATGGTAGAATCACACCTTAGACTATAAACGTATGCTTCCTTAAGAAAACATGACATACGCTGATTAGGGCGGTTCTTGCAGGACATGTCTGACATTGGTCTATTCTATTTGTTTTGGTGTGAACATGCGTGCGTTTCTACCAGGTAAAAATTTAAAGTGAGTTTGTTATATTGCTCTACAGAAGATATTAAGGGATTGGGAAGAACACCATTTACATAAGCCCTTCTACCGTTATGATACCTGCAGGAGCTTCTGTATGTGTTCTATACTGTTTGCCTTGGTGTGAACATGCGTTTCTACAAGGTAAAGTGTTAAAGTGAGTTTGCAATATTGCTCTTCAGAAGATAAGCAAGTGACTGGGACGAACTTCATTACATAATCCCTTATACCACTATTCGCGACCTGGCTGGCATTTGCAAACAGCCTGGATCCAGATGAGACGTCGACTAAATCGGCGTCTCACGAGGACCCAAGCTATTTCTCACTAGTTCAATAGTTTCTCGAAAGTTTGAACGAATCGGAAATAGTCAGAACTACACCAGGTCCAAATTTGAGCAGACATTGTGTTTTTCACAGCCGACTAAGGGTTAATGGATGTCTACAGAGGTTAAAGTATGCATTATCGCATAATAAATAGTCTATTGCAGCCCATTATGATTCAATTATATAAAATGTGTTGTCTAGTCTTTAGACATTTCAAGTGACATGCAATGAAGGAGAATAGTTCGGCAATTGTTACAGACACAAGATTAAGCTTTTATAGATGTTTTTGAACGCCTTTGAAAATTGAGTGTCGTCTGGTCAAGATCTGCTCTGGTTACTTATGGAATAATATACACATGGTACTGCATGTTTTCCCATGGCCACACTATTCTGGTTTCATATGGAATTATAAAAAACAATACTCCAAATAATACTTATTATCTCAGAACCAAAAAACAACAACAACATTTGCTTAACTCCAATATTGAATGGAAAGTATACATCAAATACAAATATGTATATACATAGATAACAAATACGTTATGTGATGTATGACAATGTAACTATTAAAATGATATACTTTTAAAGGACATGTTTAGACAAATTGTAAGAGGAAAAATGAGAGTGTGGTTTAAATATTCATTAGATGCTTTATTTAAGAAATAATAAATTCTAATTCTAATTTAATTATAAGCATCTCAACGACTACCCGTGTTCGATTGCACGATAAAACACTGGTATAAATATATTATTTCGATTCTAACACTTCAATTTAACTATAATTTGCACCGCCACAACGGTACTACGTTTCTTGGCGTTCGACATTTTGAAGCCATATCACGTCACGTTAAGCCGTTACAGCGTGTGTGGTGTTTTATGGAGAATTCAAACATAGATACGTCCCTTCTTTGTTTATGTAGATGTGTGCGTGTATATGTAGATTCCAAAAGCAGATAATAGTAACCGATATGATGAGCAAACAGTGAATACACTGTCCAGACTGCTCCACAGGAGCTTCCTGGTTTGAGTCCGCGATGAAATATTGGGTAATTCGAGCCAACATGATGTCATTATTACTTACATAGTCAATTACGAGGTAAATGGTGAAAGAGATATAGCTTTCAATGAAATATCTTGTTAAAGAGATTTATCCTGTCACGTGCCTATTTTCCTGACGGATAACAAGGTGCCTGATAAACTTTTTGTTATTATGCCAGTTGGTCACATGATCGATGTTATGTCAGTTGGTCACATGACCTGTAGCCGAAACTACTTTTTTTTACCGAGACGTTTATTTCGTGAATACACAAATTTACGTCTACCTAGTAGATCTACTAGATCTACTTAATAAAAAAAGTTTAACAAAGCGAATTTGTTGATTTCAATCGATACCCATTAAACTAAATAGATCTAATTCTTTCACTTCATTCTCCCAAACTTAGGCCCTAGCATATTCTTAGGCCTAGACTAGTAGATCTAGATCTAGTCTAGATCTAGTTGTTTGTCGCGAAATTACCGTGTTTAGATAAATCCACATCAAGAATCATAAATCGTCTAGATATCGTCAAGTGACAGGTTCTTTTTCTCACATAACCAACCGGGGCAAGCCAACGGTTTTGTTTTGAGCATTTTTTTTAAAGCAATGTGACTTTATGGAATTCCAGTGATGTAATAACGCCTTTATAGTGACGTCATCAACAGTCTAGAGCGAGTAGAGTCGGGTATACTTTGCGGTGCATTTTGTGGTACATTCGGTACAAAATAATTATATGTTGCTGTCGTGACAAGGATAAATAGAATATTTGGTTCCTAGCTTTGAATGAGAAATGTTATCTGGCTCGGCTTCTGAATATATCAGGTTCGCCTTCGGCTCACCTGATATATTCATCCGCCTTGCCAGATAACATTTCTCATTCAAAGCTAGGAACCAAATATTCTCTATATATCTTTCAATGATATTATCCAACTACAAAAATGCCCGTCGAAGACATCACCTGAGATAAAACGGAGTTATGTATTTGATTTATTTGTATTGGACTAAGGGTTAATAAACAGTAGATCAACTTGCACAGTCCGGTAAATATTTGAAATTGGAAATTATACTTTAGACCTTAAAACTGTTTCTTATCATGAGTGTGTCAGACGTATGTCTGCAATGTATTAAACACTTTTCAAGCTGTTACCAGATAATGATTGCTCAAATTTGGATCCGGTGCAATTTTTATTACCTCCATTTCAAAAGTAGCGTAACAGTGTAAAACAGTTTGTTGATCTTACTCGGCGTTTCATCTGGATCCAATCTGTTTGCTGTAAAAAGAAATTAAAGCCCCATTTAACTTTATAAGGGTTAATCGACCAACAGAACCAAACAGTACTGGCCGAGAAAGGCCTTTATTTTACAATATCATATTTGGAAACGGCATAATACGTCTGAACGTAACCCTTCGCTTGCTATTCACGTCAATATACCTACCTGTAAATAGTGAAGACCCAGATGAGACAGCTCCTGCAGGAGCTGTCTCATCAGGGTCTGCACTATTTACAAGTACAAAAATGAGTCGTGCAGGAAACACCACATACAGAACAAACAGCCGCCCGAACAGCAACACAACGGAAACAGCAAATGTACATAACTATAAAAACATCATGAGACGCACAAAGACAAAACAAACATACAACAGGGTGAAGATGGAAGTACCGCATTGGAACGGTCAGTGACAAAAGTTGATTGTGCAACCAGTGCACTCCACAGCAGTGACTGCACAGCGAAATAACGTGTACACAGTGAAGATATATGTAATCATACAACGGGACATTGGTTAAGAAGGAGAAATGTATTTTAAAATTCAGCAAGAGAATGGTTAAAAGGCATACTTTCTCCGGGAATTTACTTCAACTATAATTAAATTAATGTCAATCAAACTCAGAATAGCCATATTCTTTGGCATTAATATTAATTTACAGGAGAACAATCACTAAAAAGAAGTTTTACATCATTTTACAATGACAGTTTTCACATATTTTCATATACAGTAGACAGCCTCTAAAACGACCACTTCGTGACCAAATAGTGGCGTGTTTAATCGCAGCCGGTTGGTTAATGAAGGATAACCGTGATACACAACGATTTTAGGAGTGTTCGGCATAAATGGCATGCATTAAGCTCCCTCCTGATTTCAAATTGTATACCTTTGTTAAGTGGACGATTTAGAGGGGTTTTGTTTTCAGTACCGACATCTAGATCATTAACAAAGACGTCTCAATTTGTGAAAAACTATATTGGGCGACTTCTGCATACATACATGTGCATTCGTCATTCATATATATCTTACGTCTGTATTTGACCAAAATAAAATCTGTACATAATGCTGCGTAGTCTAGACATGTAACTGTCCACTGTCCTTTTCACTCACTTTTGTCACTCGGTTTGAATCGGGATTTTGTTTTATTTCTTACCGGATTGTCACCACATTCAAATCACAAATATCGTCACTCTTTAGGAACACTGTGTCCGAGTTACTGTTGGATTCTTCTTAAAATTAAAGATTCAGTCCTAAAAACAATATCTATCCTTGATTGTAAACATTTCAAATTGCCAATGGTGGAAGTTAAGTGGAACGTTCTATTATTTACGAGGGTCAGTATGACTCTCAGAAAGCTTACGTCATACATAAACACGTCATTTGATTTCGTATCAGCATACAATTCACCCCTATAGAAAAAAATGGTACACCTCACTGTTCATTTCAGTACATGCCCATTACGTCGTACGGCGATCATTTGCAAAGAAACAGCAGCTCGAATTAGCACGTAGAAAATGCGTTTTCGGTGTTTTTTCCTCAGTACCTAATGGAATAAAGAGGGATATTTAACATGAAAATTCCTAAAATCAAATGCAATCAAATGGGGTAGTTATAAGTTCAATATGTCCTGTAATAAAAAAGATATAAATTCAAATCAAAGACAAAAATGAGTGAAACACACAGTAAGGGCATATATGAAGCTAAACAATGTACCAATCATTTTCTATAAAGTTATGTTATGACCCAATCCCAAGTACAATATTTAGAACGTCTGTACATCTGTAAAAACACATTATGTTCCAACAGAAGATTATATAGATTTCAATGGAAGATGATTTGTTATTCAAAACATAATACGGTAAAACCTCTCTAAACCGGGCGTTCAATTTAGTATTTATAGATATCGGTCTTGGAGACATTTGACAGCTTAATGCAGGGTGAAAGTCATGCAAAAAGCTCCTAGAGGAGCTTTTTGCATGATTTTCACCCTGTATTAAACAGCCACCTGCCTAAAAGTATGCAAATTCTTCTCTACAAGAAATCCGGTTTAGAGGGCTTTTACTGTATCTGATTGAGTATAAACAATATATATCACATAGTATGCAACTACGTTATATTGATAGCAAAGAAAGTACGATATGTGCCGACTTTATGGTGAATATTTTCAGTCATGTTCGCTTTGGTGCCATTTTATACATAAGGGATATCCATGTCGTAGCTTGCATTAAAATTAAAATTAGTAAATGCTCCCTTTCAGTAGATTTATTCAAACAGTTCTGGTCAAAACTAACCTATGAGAGAATGGGTTAATAGTCTCATTTTCTCTGAGGATATATTTAAACTATTGTCTCGGTGACAAAAATATATATGTAGAAAGCACATAATGTTCCTGAAGAACATGATAATTATACATCGTAATGGAAGCGAATCGGTTATTCCAAACATGGGAAACAACATCTGACTGAATATAAATGATATCAATCATGTATTCAGCATGTAAGATACATGGATGCGTATAACAGAACAGACGATGTGTGCCGAATTATTGGCATCTATTTTCAGACACTATGTTAGTTCTTTCCACCGAATGGTAAGTGCGCTTCAGGGCGTTTTTATTAGAACACTTTAATGGACTAACAACATAAAACCATAGACCAAGCAATTACAGTGGACTATGGAAATGTAGTTAAGAACATACACAGTTAAACTTCCCAATAGCGACCACCAAACTGCATAATTCTGTGCCTTATAGCCAGATGGTATCTCAATGCAGGACGAAGCTTCTGACAGGAGCTTTCTGCATTACCTGTGTCCTGCAATAAACAACTATCTGTTATTTTTATTCTTTTTTATAAAAGAATAGTTCATTAAGAAGCCATTTTTCAGAGTTCTGGTTGTATATTTACCTTTTGCGACGGAATACTTAGGTAGGATCAAATTTATGCAAAAGCTTTCAGTCTGCAATAAACTACCACCTGCTTTAAAGGCATTAATGAATTGTCATTAAGTGGTCGTTTTAGAGGGCATCCACTGTATATTTACCAGTCTGATTGAAAAAACCGTTACTCCATAAATACGACATTTAACACATTTGCAAAGAGAGGTGTCCCAGAACTGACAGCTCCTGCACGAGCCGTCTGATCAGGGTCTTCTATGTTAGCTTAAGGGATCAAACCGATATGATTCTACAGTTTCTGATATGGCCGGAGTGTCTTGTGTCCATATACAATGATACAAAAAATATAATTAATATTCAAGATACCATATGTTTTCATTGCATTTTCATGGAGTAAAGGGCTGATTATGCTCATCTTTAATGTAATATTTCACATTAAACTTGGTAATAATTACAAATACATAATGGGCAACCATCTCTCCCATTATTCAAGTAAAATACAGTTTGTACAGCGATATTTGTACATTAAAACCTCTATAAACCGTACGTTCAAATATGTGGCAATAACGGTCTTCAAGATAGTTTGAAGTTTAATGTCAGACTTTCATCCTGTATTTGGCAGCCACCTGCCTATATAGCCATAAGTTGTTCCTTATAAGAAAGAAATCCGGTTTAGAGAGGTTTACTGTATATATATCGCCCATTAGTGTCTGCCCTGCACTACAAAATATATATGAGTAATAAAACGGACAGTTATGGTAATCATTTACACTTAAATGAATATAAACGAACTCCGTGCATTCACTCAGAAACAGGATTAATGTCAATCAAGTGGCATCACAACAATAACATGGAACACAGTCCAAAGCAATTCCATGCTATTTATACACACAAATAACGAGTAAAAAAGGCGATATTTGAAATTTAAATATCTAGATTATAAGTTTAAAAAGTTCGAGTGGGAGAGTTTTTGAGGATTGTAATGCGTTATATACTAATAGAAAATATTACATAAAGTAAAGTATGACTTAAATATGATACACAAAAGATAGCAGCTATATGTATAAGAAAATATATTTCAAGAATGGAGAAAATTGCATAATTCAATTTAAAAAGTTCTTATTCAAAACCTTATAATTCAACACGATACAAAATGTTATTAAATTTCACAGACATACCAGGTCCTGTTAACAATGTGCATATACAAAAAGACGGGAACATCCATATTGATCACATTATAAATACTATTTTGCGTCAGGTCTTAAGCAATGTTATTAACCTTTCTCATGCTATTCGTGATTAGACTGGCGTTTACAGTAACTTTGATTCAGATGAACCCCAGGTAACCCGGCGTCTCCCTAGGATCCAAGCTGACTGATCCCCTGTCAATACCCTCTGGATATCTTAAACGGATCGGGTGAAAAGTAAACATTGCAACATATTTAAGTTTAGTAGACATTATTGTCCTGGAGCATGAGAACGGTTCAATAGGTTTGCTTTAAGTTGCACACAGCCGTCTGGTTCACATTTCGTTCAACGAACATTGAACTCCATCTTCAAATAAAGCTAGACAGGGGCTCCGATTTATCTTGCGCCTTTGCAGTAGTCTATGGCATGTTACATTGTTGCTCTGAACTGTATTTCAGGACATTGAAACTGTTTTATACGTATTCGCATGATGAAGAAGACAAACATAGGAACATGGGACCTTTCTAAACAGCTAAAGATAGTGGACATAGTTTAAACAAAACATATACGTGTGATTTGCCGAAGAACATGTAAGCATATACAGTAAAACCTCTCTATAACGGCCACTAAATTGTGATAATAAGTTGGAATCTAGGACAAGTGGCAGCTTAAAGCAAGGTGAAAGTAAAACAGAACGCTGCGTTCTGTTTTACTTTCATCTTGCTTTAAGCAGCCACCTTTGAGACAAAATACTTGATGTAATTTAGTGGCCGTTATATAGAGGTTTTACTGTAGCCTTTAGCTTGCCGGTAGAAAATCTTCCACTTCAGTTGTCACAGTTGATTTACCTTGTATTTCTATTTAACAACACGGTTAGAGTATCAAATATTTTCTTATGAGACAACGGGTTACTCGCAGTTTCATCTGGTTTTAAAAGGTTTGCATAGGTAATCCCATATTACATAGCAGGCTAAAGGTTATCCCTCTACCCTATAAATACGCAGTTCTACACCTTTGCAAACAGAGTATACCCAGATCAGACGAATCCTGTTTGGTCTGCTCTGTTTGCTGATGACACAATATAGATATGATTCTATAGATTCTGCCATGACCCAAATTTTCTGTGTCCATCAGGAGAATTCATCAAATTTGTATCCATGGTATTACTATTTCCTACATGAATATTCATGAAGGGGTTAATTAGACTGTTTAAAAATGCATTGACACTCGTTAACTGAAATGTGGAGATTGCAAACTAAATATTACGCTATATTCACGAAACGCATAACCATTACTGTTACCATGTCAATATTTGAATATCTGGGAGGAAAGTAGCCGGATCAACAAGTATATTGTTTAATGCGAGTTCCCCTCCAGATTTTAATGCGCTTGAATAACATTCGAGACCAAACTTAATGAGCCAAACTTTCTTTCTTATGCATAGTATTGTCAACCAATAACTTTAAAATGAGATATATTGTGGTAATATTAATGATTCAGTGTGCTTAGGTGTTTCGTAAAAGTAGCTTTGCAACCCCCCCCCCCCCCCCCCCCCCCAGAGTCTGCTATCAAGAACCCCATATGATATGCAATTTCCTGACACATACCGTTGCGAAGTAATGCTGCCAATACTGCTTTAGATATAATAAATAAATAAATACAGAAACGAACGTTCCAACTACATTAATGTCTACAGTTATATAGGCGAAACATATTTGGATGGATTAATCTATCCAAAACTATTTTTACATACGTAATTTGTTTATTTATTATATTAAGACTAACTGGCGATAGACAAACAATATAAAAGCTTGAACGGAATCGTTTATTTTCATTACACTTATGTTTGAACAGCTATCGTGGCATTTGTAAAAGCCAACGTGAAGTGTAAAGTGAATAAATCAAAGAATCATCTGCAAATCAACTCTAACACAGCCTTAGTCGTCACCCCGTTGTATAATAATGTTTTCTATTGCAAGTTTAATTACTCTAGATTCGAACAGGCTTTTGAGAAACTTTTGACCGATTGCCAACTTGATGACGTGGAAAAAACACCTAAATTGTACCTTGGCTATTTTAGGAACCCTGCGTATGAATGCATCAATACCGAAAGCCTCAAAAACTGTTAAAACGTTCATTTAATAAAGCCAAACTCGCATGTCTGACAATATTTTCTTAACCACAGCAAGCAATTTCATTTCATCCCCTAAAGTTAGTCTGCTTTGAAAATCATACACTTCAAAGCATCCGTATTGCATTTTGTTTCACCTTTCTGTTGAATCGTATACTGTATAGCCTTAAGAGAACCCAGTAACCACAGTAACATCCCTCTAAATCGACCACCTTATAAGGGTATATATTTAGGTCTTAACGGCAATTGATAGCTTAATACAAAACAGAAATTATGCAGAATGCTTCTGCCGTATTTCATTAAGCAACCACGTGCATTTAAGGACATCCTTATCTATTCATCAAGGAATTGATTTGGAGATTATCTACTGTATTCGTAAATTTTATAACAGGTACGGTTAAAACCCTATAAATCAGAATTCCTGTAGTAAAAGAGCGTAGATACTCCTAGAGGAGCTTTCTGAATGACTTTCACCCTGCATTAAGCTGACACCTGTATACTAGTCTTAACTTCCTGATTAGAGGGGTTTTACTGTACTTAATAAGACTAGGGAGAAACAACACATCACAAGAAGCAGCATAGCATTAAACCGGTTTCACTTTAATTTGGTTTGATGCATTTATACATTACCCGTTCGTAAGAAGACGAGTTTGAAAGAAAACCCTGATCATTAAAGCAATAAAAGTAGGGTTTTCACTGTGAATGTTCCGATTCTGCACTCTTTTATACTTTTTACGACACCAACCTTAAGGAAAACACTGGTTCCTCGTATTCATTATTCATGCTTTTGCAGAGGAAAGTAGTTGTGTGCTTTGTAGTAGAGTTATCATCTCAAATATGTACAGCTGTTACAAACTGTACAATGTTACCATATGATATGTGTAAAAACATGAACAACAACAAGTTTGTTACGATGATAAAGTTTTGAAAACACGTTTTACCTGACAGTTATATATCATATACTTTACAAAAGTTTTTCTCGCTGGTCTCGTATAGAGTAAAACCAGCTACACCCGACGATCAAATTAGTATCAAGACAGCATGCAGTTTACCATGAATTAAGATGTCACATGCCTAAAGAGACTAACATCTTCTTGATTAAAATTGCGGTTTGGTTACGCTTTACTGTATATGAATGTAGGAAGGATGGCACAGCCGGGTAAAATCATGTAGGGTGGATAGTAATGTCCGTAAATAGCACAGCAATATGGGTGCTAACGTCATTATGCCTAGAGAATAATACGTTCATTATGCAAGATGTATGGTACATATATATCATTGTGTATGGCATATTCATTATGTCACTTACAGTATAACATGATAAAAGACATACATGTACATATTGTATGGCATATTCATTATGTCACTTACAGTATAACATGATAAAAGACATACATGTACATATTGTATCATTGTATGTGGCATTTGCATTATGACATGGTGTATGGCATGTACATTGTGTTGTGTGCTATGTTATATACACTCAAATGTAACGTATGAACCATGATGCATTTTTAAAAAACTTTATCATCACATAACTCCGACGAAATTCATGTCAGAAGTAATGGCACCATGGATATTGTTTAGATTGGTTGTAATGGCACACGAATGAGGCACGCGAATTCAGGTAATGCTGGCTATTGTCATCAAAAACCAGGTAGAAATAATGCCATAAGCAAACAACACAGACCAAGATTAGAAAGCTCATACAGAAGTTGTCTGGTACAAATGATTCGTATTGGTCGGAAATACATATGCAATTTACAACATGCATCAATTAAAACATCCATTCAAAACATCAGAATGCACAAAGAGGCGAGGCAATAGACATGGCAATACATGGGAAATATATGAATATTAAAGACTTATAAACATACCAGTTACATTAAATAAACGGATAACATAAAAATGTGCAAAATCCAATTTGAGTATAATCTGTTTACAAAAATCCTGAAAGGTGTATCAATGAATAAAACGTTTATATAAATATTCCATCATAAGAAGGGGATATAGATCATAGCTTGGTCATGGTAAACCTTTCATAATATCTCGTACTCAGCAATCCTAATATTGCACCACTGCAATGATAATTAGATCGGGCTACCAGGAATACATTTATTGGCAATAACGGTCACCTGTTGATATTATTAACCCATTATGTTCCTTATCATCTACAGTACAGTCGTTCATATCCGAGTTGGAAACCAGCAGTATGTCATACTGAAAGGATGGGATCACAAACAAAGCTTATTATACTGCAAAGTAAAATCCTCACTTCTGATTGGTTAACTACCCGTGTACATGAGTCCATGTACCCTGTGAGCTGACAGGGTACATGGAAATTCCCCATAACAGGCCCCACATATTATGGTCAGAAAACAAAAGACCGACTTCTCGACTCGGCTAAACAATAGCAAAATTCATAATAGACAACTATCGATACGTAAAGAAAATATGTAGAAATGAATTAAAAACCCCATCGTTGTTTGAAATGACCAATAAAACAGTTTTTAGAGGAGTTATTATATCGTCCAGGCATCTATAATAACACGAACGCCGATGAAATACAATACACACCACTTCGGATAGAAATAATGTATTGGGGCGCTTTTAGGGGAATTAGCGTGTTTAGTGATTCAACATGCCAAAATGGATTTATATAAATTATCCGAACCGTAAAACTTTGCAGTATAATAAATTCGTTATACAGTTCTTTCCCAGGGTACATGACGATTTATTCCCGGCTGGTAAAATCATGTAACCCTCGCCTAATGGCTCGGGCAACATGATTTTCCTCAGCCGGGAATAAATCGTCATGTACCCTGGGAAAGAACTGTATAACTAATAATGTACTGGTATAAACCTTGGCATCCATGGTTCAGCAAACCGTCTAGACCTTGATAAGAGGGCTCCTCGAGGAAGCCTCTGATCTGAGTCAAATTTATGCCTGTGTCCTATCCATGGCGTTATGGGCGTTAATGGCTTAAAGTACGCATTTTACATACTATTAGTTAATATCATAGTCCATCACAAAATGTTCTACAAGTATCTTATTAAATCAAATTTGTTCCTGATGAAATAAGATCTCAGCATACTTCCATTCCTCGTTTATATCCATACTGAAACAACCCCAATGATATAATATTTACTTATTTCTGTTTAGTGCACGTTTTTGAGAAACTAATGACCGAGTGTCAATCAGATTATGTCTTGATGAGTTGTCGAATCTGGATACAAACCGTTTGCAAATGCAGCATAAATGTCGGAAGATCTTGACACAATGTTATAATGATCACTAAGGACTTTAGTGTTACACTAGTGTTGTTTGGAACTACATCAAACCTCTTAGCAAAGGTACCCGACTCCCGTCAATATATGTGTACAAATAATTACTTCATAACTATCAATCAGATGATTTGTTGATAATAGAATGTAAACACATGAACGGTTTGCAATGGCAGAAACTGTAGAATTAGATAAACATGTTCTGGTATATATTTTTATATTAACCGAACCGTCTGATCTGTGTTTACTTTGTTTGTAAAGATGTTAAAAGGCGTAAAATTGTGTTTGTATGGAGTACAGGATTCAATAGTTAAGTATCATAATTATCTCATTTTAAACAAAATATTAATAAGATTGCTATCAATGAAACACAACCATGCTCGTTGATAACAAACATTAAATTGCACAGAGAAAGTAGGATAATCATGTTATATGATAGTCAATGATTTGGCAATGGTTGTATGCTGTAAAGACCCTCTAAAGCGACCACTAAAACAAACCCAGGTCTAATGTTGAATAGAAGAAGCAGGTGGTAGATTGACAAACTTTATGTAGTAATAGCTTTCTTTATTACTTTCGGCCTGCATTATGAAACCATCTGCTTTTAAAGGCGCATACCTTTATTCATAAGGTTGGCGCCTTTAAGGGAGTTGACAGTATATTAACATATTCTAACAGCTATATTATTTATAGATGATGTCTACATGTACGTATGGCGCTATTCGCAAACTGACTTGCATTTGAAAACTGTTTAGATCCAGATGGGACGCCGAGTAACTCGCCGAGAAAATACACTAGATGAATATTGGAGCAGATATTCGTTTTAATAGCAGTATTACGATTAACCGTTCCAACTCTGAGTCGTTTCTCAAAAACTTAGTCGAAATTGTCCAGGATCAATAATGGAGCGAACATTCTGTTTTTCACAGCACAGATTAACCCTTTGAACCCTGAATAATTATCAGAGTGAAATAATCCATCGACGTTTAACTATTTATAGAACCCACCCAGTAGAAAAGGCTTAAACTTGTTAAAGGGTTTTGAATGACAAACAGTGCAGACCCTGATCAGATGGCTCCTGTAGGAGCCCTCTGATCAGAGTATACATTGTTTGCAAACGACAGTGCATGGATGCCTATGTTGAAAGGGTTAACATTACTCATATTACGTATGTCTCTACATCTGCCGTCATTCGACGTGCTCATTCGTCAATCCGTACATCACCAATATATGCTTATGGCCGACAGGAATTCTGCGAAGAGTGATTTATGGCGTGGAGTTTGTTGTTGCTTCAGTGAATAACGAATCCTATTAATCTACCGATTATTAATGTATAGTGCATGGAATTAAGTTCTGTCCATTATTCAGCTTCTCCTCGTCTGAATGTAATGAATTCCGATTATTATTGTTGTTTGGCTTATTTTGTATGCATATATGCATATATATGCGCTGTGTGTAAAAGTGCGGTGTGTGTATGTATGTGTATGTATGTGTATGCGTGTGTATGTGTGTATATATGTATGTATGTGCGTTTGTTCGTTGTATAAAGGCGATGTGTCCGCTTGATACAATTATAGTACAGTAACACTGAGATAACATTATAAACAAAGACCAGATATATTTCGTAGCACCCGCCTTATAACGCCGAGCTTTAACAATGGGAACTGATACTTCCATTTTAACGACATTTGCTTGTTGCGATCGGGCATCGAACCTGCGACCTCAAAATCCCGAATTAGAGGCTCTTACAACTGAGGTAGCAGGGCTGGTGTATAGTGTATATAAATCCGTACCCATTGTATTACAAATACTTGCATGACTGTGCAATATCTTTAGTGCTCATATAACTGCCGAATTCAAACATTTAAACTATACCACAGAACCCTTCTAAAGACCATTTCATGAAAGGACATTAATGTCTTTAACCCTTTCCTTCTTATAAACGTGTTCTCAAGCAGTTGCAAACAGAAAAGACTCAGATCAGACAGCTTCTATAGGAGCCATCTGATAAGGGTCTGCTGTTTGATATCGGAATTTAAATGACATGTTTCTTTATTTTCTTAAAATGGCGACAATGTTCCACTTTCTATATTTTGTTGTTACTATTTTCCCATGAATATTCAGTCGATATTAAAATTTGGAATAAACGTAGAACAAGGAAAGGGTTCAAACAGGTGATTTCTTAATGATTTTCACCCCGGGCCATGGCTTAACATCGGATGTATTACGTTTATGTATGCATATAGAACTACAGTTGAACTTCGATATCTCGAACATCAAGGCCCCATACAAATTAGTTCGAGATAACAGAGGTTCGGGTCATATAATTTAAAATCTGACCAATATTTCAAGTCCACAGCTTAATGCATGTCTAAAGTAATGCTGAAAGTTCCAGTAGGATCTTTCAGCATTATTTTCGACCTGCATTTAGCTGTAACATATGTTTCTAGATATGTTTAGTTTTAGAACAATTCTGTATTATAAGGTTTGGAAGGACCGAACGTTTAGTTATATCGAAGTTCGAGTTATCCGAGTTCGAGATATCGAAGTTCTACTGCATGTATGTGGACATCTACTAACAAATGGTTTAGTTTTGCAATTCACACAAGTTACGTCGCAATTCGGTAATCATTCGTTACGATTGATGTGGAAATATGTATAGTCGCAATTCGCTACAAGTAATGTCACAAATTCCTACATATAATGCCGCAATTCGCTACATTACTATAATGTCACAATTTGCTAGAAGTCGCTCATAAGTATTTGCAAATAAAATGAGGCTAAATGGGTCAGTCTGACTCCGTTGTTGCAACATGCATATATTTTACATGTCGCAATAATTGCAGCATTACAAAGATTTTATTACTTGTGTTCTACCATATATCGGCGATAAAATTCTAAATTGTGATGCGTTTGCACCGATAATATAGAGGAATACAATAAAACCCATCTAAACCGGATATCTAGTACAGAAGAATGAAACATTCTTTTTGGCAGGTGGCTCCTTAATGCAGCATGAGTTCAAGTCATGCAGGAAGATCCTAGAAGAGCTTTCTGCATGGCTATCACCCTGTACGAAGCTGTAACTTTTCACCAAGACCGATTTTTATACTAAACCGAACGTCCGGTTTAGAAGGGGTTTTATTGTGCTGCAATTCAATCGAATTTACCTCAAACAAGAATGATTGCTTGCGGTATTGTCTTAGACAATTTAGACTAATATCATCAAACGACTCGAAGTTTATAACTCACTAAGTACAATAAAGCCCCTCTAAATCGACCACTCATCGAATTAACATAGATGGCATTGAAATAAGGCCGTTGCTTTATGTAGGATGAAAGTAAAGCAGAAAGCTCCCTATATGAGTTTTCTGTATAACTCTCGACCTGCATTAAACTTCCATGTACATCTACGATCCAAAATTAGACTTCTTTTGATGGTTGCGTTTCGTGTGGTTTACTTTACATTTAATGGTGGTACCTAGTATCGGTATGCTGCATGTACAATTTCTGGAATAATATATGATTTGAACGTAAAAACAGATGAAATAGTTGCTCGGAGTCTCATGTGGTGTCAAGCTATTTGGATATACGAGTCTAGTCACGGATAGCGGGGTTAAAGTTACACTGTACTCCATGTATATCCATGTAAGAACTCAGGATGTCAGAAGCATTCACACTTTCCTGAAACACAACGCTTTTAAAAAGTAATTGCAAACATAGTAGACCTAGATCAGACTGCTCTGTTTGCTAATGGAATTTGATAGATATGTTTCTTTAGTTTTAAAAATGGCTACACTGTACATGTGTACCACCTTCCATATAACTATTTTGTCCATACATATTCAGTAGGTATTGAGGTTTGGAATAAATGTGATAAAGGGAAATAAGTTACTTAGATTCATTCTAATAATGGCATATATAAACACATAAAAATAAAAGTTTGGTCATAGCAGAAACTGTTGAACAATATCTATAGTTTGTCATAAGCAAGCAGAGCAGATCCTAATTATATGCTTCCGTCTGATATGAGTCTACTATATTTGCAATGGCATAGAATGGCATATAAATGGAGTAAGGAGTTAACCCAATGTTGGATAGAAGTGAGACATAATTCCGGAACAACAACTGTGTACATAACCATCTCTTCTGTTTTGTATTATACGACATCATGTGTTAGAGTTCTACTAGAATTAAGCTGGGTATAAAGAGACACGAATCTTTCTCTCCGATAGGGTGAAGTCATGTTTTCTGTCACCGCGTGTGTATTGATGGTATATTAATGTTAACGATCTGCCAAATAAAGCAGAACATAACGTATACACTGTATCTATAATTGCATGCAGTGTGGCATTACACATTAACCCTTTCACCGCCTATGTCGCATTAATGCACCACGACAAATAGTGCAATCCCAGATCAGACGCCGCCTTTTGAAGGAGGCGTCTGATCAGGGATTTCACTATTTGTCTCAAATTCGTCTTCTATATCTGCGCTTTATTCCTTTGAAATTTGCATTCATTTATCTCACTTCCTTATTTTACCAAATGACTTAACAAAACTTGCATTGCAGACGACAATTTGAAATTTGGCGCCGAAAGGGTTAAATCATGTCTTCTCGTTGGCGTACCAAGTACAAGTGCCCCCGTTGATGTGTTACATTCACTGACATACTCGTAAGCTAAAACATTATTTTTTATGCCCATTTCATTCCTTCCCCTGTTCAATATTCATGCAAGAAATTATGACACTATCGAGATCAACTAGATTAATCTTTATAATGACATTTGAACACAGAACATCTTGGCAGAAACTGTATAATCAGGGCCATATTATACCATAAGCAAACAGAGCAGACCCTATGGAGCAAATGCTCTATTTATCACAATGGTTTAAAATGTGACTTTTAAAAGACGTCTCTAAGAGGACTGTGTTAACTTTTAGCCTGCTGGGCAAATTAAGTTTGCTATTATTTTCACCTACTACATTAGGCAATAACCAATCTGTCTACCAAACTGCAATCAGGGTGTCAAACAATTTGGATCCTGATGAGACGCCGGGTTACACGGCGTCTCATCTGGATCCAAACTGTTTGCATATGTATTCACTCATCCGCCCATATCAGGCTAAAGGTTAAATGATAACAATAAGAACATTTCGAGGGCTTGGTGGAAAACTATTCTAACTCCTTCACTTTGTGAAGGAGTTAGAATAGTTTTGCACCAAGCCCTCGATTTGGAAATGTCATTTCGCCAGAGTGTTATGTTTCGAATTGATACGACTATCTCTGTTTACACAGACATACGGAATAGAAACAGTATCTGAAATGCATCTCAAACAACACAATTTAATGCTATCAATACCACAGCACATGTGAGAAAACTAAGCATTTCTTAGCCCTTTACTCCATGAATATTCATGTAAGAAATAAAAATATTATGACTATTAATTGGATAAATCTTTACAACGGCATATGTGCACATGGCATTTTGGCCATGACAGAAACTACAGCATCAGATCTATATAGTTCCATAAGTAAATACAAGAGCTGTCTGCAGACAGCGCGCTCCACTTTCTTTAGTGCTGGATAGTGTAGTGGAAGTCTAAGTCAGAAAGGGCAGATACTTATAGCAAAATTAATTTCAGGGTTATCTGCCCTTGTAAAATAGGTCCCCCTTGTAATAGTTAACATGTATACCAAGTTGAACCAAATATCTTGCACAGTTTCTGAGACATGGACCTGAACATAAAACTTAACCAACGATGAAAATTCTAAGTCGAAAAAGGGGCATAACTATGGCAAAATTAATTTTAGGGTTACCTACCCTTGTGAAATAGGTTCCCTTGTGATAGTTAACATACATACCAAATATGATCCAAATACCTTTGATGGTTTCTGAGAAAAGGACCTTAACAAAACGGTTAACCAACGCCGACGCCGACGCCGACGAGAGGGTCATGACAATAGCTCCACTTTTTGAAAAAGTGGAGCTAATAAAAGGTCCTAATCAGACGATCCAACAGAAGCCGTCTGATCTGGGTCTACTATGTTTGTAAAGTATTTAAAATATGTTTAAAGTCATCTATATGGGATAATGTGTTAAATGTGTATAAATAATATCGATACCGGATCCCACGTTGAAAAAACTAAGGATTTCAAATCCCTTTTCTTCGTAAATACGCATTCAAATGCCATGACAAACTGAGTAGTAATGGAGCGGTCTGACCAGGGTCTGTTTCGATTGATTATGGCTTAATATAGATTGGATTATACTGTGTCTGCCATCATAAACAGTTTGTGTTCATATGTCATTATGAAATGCATCTAATTTAAATTGTATGATGTCATTATTTGATACATGAATATTGATGGGTAACGAGTTATAATAACCCCTTCTCTCATATAAACGCATTTTCACGCGTTTGCAAACAGGATAGACCCAGATCAGACGGTTCCTACAGGGGTCCTCTGATCAGGGTCTACTCTGCTTGCTAACGACATGATGTAAATATAATTCTACAGTGTTTGTCAAAGGAAAAATCTCACTTGAAATAATATGAAATAATATATACATTTTGTACATTGTAAAAAACAGTTAATAAATATGCATGACTATTGAACCGATAAAAGGTTAAATTTGTACCTTCAAAAGCAATCCGGTTGATACAGAAGTGTCGTACCATCATATCATACATTATTCATGTTCTGAACAACCTAAACCTTCTCATGCAGAATGTTCAAATGTGAATCCACCACTATGAATATAAATTAGCTCAATCATTCTAAAGTTGGATCAATTCTAGCCACTGAATTATAATGACAAATAGTGCAGATCCATATGAGACAGCTCCTCTAGGAGCTGTCTCGTATGGGTCTACACTATTTGCCAATAGCATGCTAAGTGTTAAAGCGTTTTAATGTCCATTGTTTTTTCCGTAACAATTACAATGCTTTCAGGAATCTAACCAACACTCATTCCTTTACGAAATTAGTTTGAGCAATATCGCCTGACAAAGATGCCGACAAAATGTTCCACCTCTTCATTAGGATTACACCATGTCCAGAGAAAGACCTACTTTTACCAGCTGCATAATTAGCGTAGTATAACAAACATATTCAAACAGTTTGGATCCAAATGAGATGCTGCGTGTCTTATGAGAATCCAAACTGTTTGACACTCGATTGTTAGTTTCTGTGAGGGACACGAGTCACTAATGTCCTTTGCAAACTAGATGTACCCAGATGAGACCGTTCTAGAGGATCCCCTCTCATCAGGATCTGCACTGTTTGTCATGTTAAACTTTTTTCTATAGAACATTCCCTAGATATCCACCGTAAGCTTGACCTGTTTGATTTTGGAATAGTCCATTTGAAAAGGGAGCGTTGCAAGGGTTAACGTAGAGGATGTAAGTAAAACTTGCAGCAGAATAAAGTTAGAGTTGACACCATTCTTTTTTCAGCAGAGTACAGCTTAATGCACTGGAGGCAGATGCAATTCAAAGAAAGTACTTGACATTGGAGATTGCACCAACCGTAAGGGATAGTCAGTGTGTTGATTGACTGTGAGACAATTCACTGACTACCAGTTCACCATATTTAGTTGTTTAGTCATACATTTGTATTAATCTTTATCCTGCTGTTTTTTTAGTCATATTTAGTCAATTTATTTTTACTCCACTGTTTGTTAAGTCATACTTGTTTATACCCCGCTGCTTGTTTAGTAATATTAATGCTTACTCCGTTGTGGCAGAAAAGATAATCTCCACTCAAAGTTTGAACTGGTGCAGTTTGGACTACCTCCGATTCAACTATAGTAACTAAGCTTTTGGGACATTGTTGACAGAGTGACAATCAGCTTTGATCCTAATGAGACGCCGAACTGTGTGCAATATGATAAGAAATAAGGGTTAAACTTTATACAAAGGTCAAGATAAGATGCGTAAATTAAAACATTTTCAAAACATTACTTCTTTATTTCTCCATCAAACCCTATGTTGTTGCCACTCTTTAGAATCGTCTCTTCGAGACGATTCTAAAGAGTGGTCACAACTTCGAGACAATTTTAAAGCGTGGTCGCAACATAGCTTTTGGTGGAGAAATGACGATTTTAGTACTTGAGTACGTACGATTATATGTAGCTCTGTTTACAGTTTGTAATAGGTTGTTTAGAGTTTTCTCTTTTTCTTTCTTTGATCTACCGAGTATTGAGCACCGACATCTCTTTATCCCTTTACTTGTTTATGCAAAAAATAATGACAATAAATGTAAAATTGATTTTATAATGGCGTAATGAACAAGGGAATTCTTGACACTGACATGAACTGTATAACATACTCTATATTATTATAGAAGCAAACAGATCAGATGAGTCTTAAATGAGCAAATTTATTAAATTGCAAATACAACTAAAGGTGTCTCCATTAGGTAAATATTTAACAGTTTGCTTGCAAAAGAACTCCTAGTCAAGTAGTGTATAAACAATGGAGTTGGGCTTGTCTCATGCTTCTGTTTCTAAAAATTACGACCAGCGTATCAAACAAGTGTGTTTGTCCTGCTCGACCTTGACCTTGTCCTTATTAGAAGCCAACTTACTGTTTTATTTGATGTCTCATCTGGATCGCTTATCAATGTTGTCGCAATTGCTAAATGCAATCAGAATACGTTCGTACATGCCGAAATTGCAGGTTTAATATAAATGCAATAAAATAAGACGCCGCACAAAATCTAAACAACCGGTCTTTAGTAGTAGCCCGGCTGCCGACAATGCAATCATTGAATATAACAAGGTTACATTCGATTACAGATTATTACATATACATGTCAACCCTTTTGAACGCATGACATACATGCTCTTGCATTAACACAGTGTGGACGTACTTCAGATTAGAGTCCTCCTAGAGGAGACCTCTGATCAGGGTCTGCACTGTTTGTCACTCAAAAGCATGTTACAAGTGGACTTGATAGGTTATTCCACGCACTCTTAAAAGTCAGGCTAAATGAACGTATTTTATTGCATCGAAATACTTATGTCGCAATCTATCTTAGTTCACCGTAATACAACAGACCATTACATCCTCATTAGTTAACCAGAACTATTGCAAAGTTGATAGTTTCGTCCCGTTTATTCTAAGAATAGACATAATTCACGAGTACGTCTATATAGTTACGGTTTAATTATTTATAGCATTGGCGTTAATTCCTGCTTTCCTGCTTGTGATAAAACCAGGAACTCTGGTTTATATCAAATTAAACAGGCGCGTTCTAGCAAATCCATTACATGTCACTTAAGAAAAGAACATAGCGACAGTGTTTGCTGGTATTAATGAAGAGTGACACCAATTAATTCTGTGTCGATTTAAATACATGTACATGTTATTTCAAATAGCTTATACAGAACATAATCAGCATATCCACCATTTACTTCATGAATATCAATATTAGATATAATATGCCATATATATTAATTAGAGGAATTGTGTTATGGCAGAGAATAGTTTGGCCGAGTCAGAAACTGTAGAATCAGGCCCCGAGGTTATTAATCGTTTTGCTTGAGGCTGAGATCATTCTTAAGTATCTGATATGAGCTTGCTCAGCATCTGACCAATCAGATACTTGAGAATGATCTCAGACGTAGACTCAGAAGTTTTATAACCTTGGACCCAGATCTATACAATTCAACAAATAGAGCGGACCAAGGGTCCATACTTATAAAACTTTTAGTTGAGTCTGAGTTCGTTCTCAAGTTTTTGATTGGTCAAAAGCTTGAGAACTCAAATCTGACCAATCAAAAGATTGAGAACGAACTCAGACTCAACTAAAAAGCTTTGTAAGCATGGACCCTGATTACAGGACTCCTACAGAAGCATTTTGATCTGGGCCTCGTCAGTTTGTATATTGTTTAGTTGATATTAATGCATGTCACGAGAGTGGGTAGCTACAATGTATCTGGTTAAAAGTGTGTTCGGTGAACGAGTACCTAAAAGTATATTGTAATCCGACAATAATCTATTCGAATGACATATCTTTAATATCAATCCAGCATAAACGATTATTTTGTTTATTATATACATGTTCATTGACATGAATTCTAATGATGACAAAACAGTAGGAAATGAAATAAAACAGGTGTAGAATTAAGTAAACCGCGCCCCCACAACTGTTACAAATGCACATAGATGCACTGGCAAACTGGTATCGTGTAGATATCGAATGCGAGGCATACGCTTGTCATCAAATGAAATGTGGAAAAGTAGTTCCGACACACAAAAAATATATCGTCACATTGAATTGATACCATTGCTAGTTAAAATATCAACTGTGACGTAAGTGAAATTTATCTGAGAAATGTCTGTACATCATCGAAAAGGTATAATACAAAATGACGTGATTGTGTCCAAAGGTGAGCAAAATATTGCCCGAAAGCCGTTGGGACGTTAAGCTCGTTTCCTGTCGAATATTCATGTATGCAACACTGACATCGAGAATATATCTTTTTTTATAATTACATATGTACATATGAATATTTGGTATTGGTAGAAACTGCGGAGTCAGATCTATCAAATCTTAATAAGCAAACAGATAAAATCCTGATCAGACGGTTTCTACATGAGCAGTCTGGTCTTGATCTACTCTGTTTGTAAATAGGTAAATTGAAACTATTGTGATAAATAGAGCATTTGCTCCTCAGGAGCAAATGCTCTATTTATCACAATGGTTTCAAAATGTAAAACGTGTTTATATGCAGGATAGGGTAACTCGTTGCACATATGACGCATTTGCAAACAGAGTAGATCCAAAGCAGACACCACCTGATCAGGGTCTGCACTGTTGGTTATTGAGTATTATAGCTCTGATTCTACAGTCAGTGTCTGCCATGAATAGCCGCAAGAATAATTACCTGCCGACAGGACTAAAGCATATCTAAACCTAATACGACTTGTCTTTTTAGGGTATACATTCATGCTATTACATGTAACACTAAACACACTGCGATAAAAATAACATCTGCTCGCAAATATATCTCGTGCAATATCAACTACTCCCAACTTGACCTAGCTTTAGAGAACACACTAACCGAGTATCAAACAGCTTGGATCCTAATGTGAATTTCTTGGCATCTAATTTGCATCCAAGTGGTTTGCAAATGTCCGTCAATTTGCCATCATCGGAGAGAGAAATCGTACTTACTAGTGTGACATGCAACATTTCAGTGTAATATAAAAGAACATGCCTTGCTGCATGCAACATTTTTATGTGCAGTAAAACCTCTCTATGTCGGACGTTCACTTTAGTATAAACATCGGTCTTGGAGACAGGTGGCAGCTTAATTCAATATGAAAGTCACACAGAAAGCTCCTAGAGGAGCGTCAAGCAGTCACCTGCTTTACAAAATCTTAATTCTTTTCTACTAGAATTCCGCTCTAGAGGAATTGTACCGTACATGTAATATGACCGGCTCTGTGGTTTGTCACATTGTTATGTTATATAAAGATACAAACTTTGTAACATATAACACTTCTCTTTTGAACGAAAGTACAAATTGTGTGACATGTAACATATCAATGTAATATGAAAGTACAGACTTCCAATGCTAAAATATGATATAAATTCAGCTAATATCGCTACCGCAGCGAGTATAGCAGTTGTATGTTCCAAGAAAGGTTGAACATGTGTTGGGAAATTGGTCGTATATAACAAATTCCCATACATACATGTGATTTACGAGAACAGCGAACTGATAAGATATGAATTGGTCATTAGTTCTCATTTGCGAAGACATGTTAATTAGAATGGAAACAGTCTGGCCTTATCTACACCGTCAACTAATCAGTATTAATTATACGTTAAACAGAAAACTGAAAAAAGGTTACTTTGCTAATCTAATGAAACGATAAACAGTAACTTTCAATTACAACAGTTTTAACTGGTGGCAATATGTCAATTGTACCAAGACAGTTTAACGCGTTTGTTGCCAATGGTGAATTCGGAATCACCTTTGCAAACAATTGGAATTCAGATGAGACGACGAGTAACAAGCTTGGACCATTTGGAAGTAAGTAATTATGGCAACAGATCAGGAAACTAACAGACATCGTGTATTCAGCACAATGATCAATTTTGAATACTGCTTCAGAGTAGAATTTTCGATCACTGATTAGCTATGGAGTCCATTACGTAATGTATGGAATGATTTAGAATGACATACAATGCAGCTCCTGATCAGAGGACCCTTCTAGGAGGCCACCGTTTTAGATTTACACTCTTTTCCAGCATACACATGGTTAAACCATTTATCTCAATCGCATTAAATGTGCAGAAACTGGCATAAACTAAACCCCACTTATATATGCATAAACTTATTTATCTTGAACAGCAGATAGTTGCTTACCCCATTCCCTCCTAGTGACGCCTTTTGACGCCTCTGTAAAAGTCAGTTTTGAAACCATTGTGATACATAGAGCATTTCCTCCATGGGAGCTAATGCTCTATTTATCACAATGGTTTAAAAACTACACAATATTCTAAAAGTCTCCCTTTCTTTGGTTACTGCTCCTTTTCGGTAGATTAATTCAAAGAGGTTGGGTCTAAATATAGTCCAGGATGCAATGAGTTAAAGCTTTCATTCATATAAACGCATTTTAACTCATTTGCAAACAGAATTGCTCTCTGTTTGTTTATGGTATAATATATATCTGGTTCTACAGTTTCTACCTTATCGAGAATGTCGTGTGTTTATATGTCATTATAAATACTAATTATATGTCATTATAAATACTAATTATATGTCATTATATATACTAATCTAAATTATATCAGTGATGTCATTATTTCTTACATGAACAGGTTATAATATAAAGTTAATGGTTGTGTATCGTTGTTTTACGTACTTTGGCAGTATTCCAGTCATATCGCGATGTCCAGTTAATTGCATGTGGAGCAAAATCCATAAGATGATTTCATTCATGGAACAAATTGCATTGTGTCGTGTACAGAAAAAGTCAAGATAGAAAAACCGACCTACCGCCAGCAATGAAGGAAACCGAAGCACTGTGTGTAACAATAGAACTTGTCTTAAACGACCTTATATTGATTGGACGAAGGGATATTAACAAATAGGCGGTTGTTTAATGCAGGGCCAAAGTACAGTAAAACCTATAACGGCCACGAAATTACACCAAGTAGTTTGTGTTAAAGGCAGGTGACTGCTTAAAGCAAGGTGAAAGTAAAACAGAACGCTCCTATAGGAGCGTTCTGTTTTGCTTTCACCTTGCTTTAAGCGGCCGCCTGCCCTAAATACCAAATAATTAACACAATTTAGTTGCCGTTATAGAGAGGTTTTACTGTAATGCGGAAATAGCCTAATAATTATAATAAATCTGGCTGAACAGTTTTTACCAATACCAAAATGTCATGTGTGTATACGCCATTATTACAATCAAGCTAATAAATAAGTATGTTTGATGTCATTATTTCTTACTTGAATAATGAACAGGGAAATGACTAAGAGTTCATGTGGTTCTACAGATGTACATTGAGCGAACTGGCACATATTTAAAACGTCTTATCGTCAACAACTCGGTAAAACTACTACATTATGAAAACAACTAAGAGGAGAAAGCTATTATCAACTGCAGATAAAACAAATTGATGTTATCTTAAAACAAATATAGTGTCAATGCTGTCTTTAAAGTATAAATGATTTAGTCTTTTTTTTTTAAAAATCTCATTTACATTTCTAACCTTTAAGAAATTATATGTGATTTCGTTTATATATGTTTAGGCTGAACTATTTCTGTTAACAGACATCACCTGGGTATGTTATTAAGTGGTATGGTAAATGCTTTTAAACATAATGTTGAAGGTATTAAAAATAAAAAGTTAACGTTTAATTTCATGTTTGATATATAATTATATTATTTACCTTAGCTTATCCGAACCTTTTATGTCGTTTAACCCTTTATACGATAGAGACGCCTTTTCAAGCACAGTAATAAGTCGATACTACGAACAATCAAATAGGTACCATTATTGATCTTTAACACACAGGTGGCAGCTTAATGCAGGGTGAAAGTCATGCTAAAAGCGCCTCTATAGTTTCCTGCACGACTTTTACCCTGCATTAAACAGCAACCTGTCTAAAAGACATATATTTTTTATTACTAAAATTTCGTAGTATCGAAATTTAACTGTATTTGTAAAACTGGTAGGTCCAGATCAGGAGACGCCTGATCAGTGTCTGCTCTATTTACTATGGAATATTATAGATCTGATTCTACAGTTAATGCAATGGTCAATATATCATACACAGTAAAATCCCTCTAAACCGGAAATCTAGTAGAGAGTAATTTAGATACAGTAAAACCCCGCTAATGCGACCACCTAAAAGAGGTATAATTTCGGGTGCTAGATGCAGGTGGTAGCTTAATGCGGGTCACAAGAAATGCAGCAAGTTCCTAGATGAGCTTTCTGCATTACCTTTGACCTGCATTAAGCAATCGCCTACTTATAAAGACACCAAATTAATTAAGTGGTCGCATTAGAGGGGTTCTACTGTACATTTAGGCAGGTGGATGCTTAATGCAGGGTGAAAGTCATGCAGAAAGCTCCTAGAGCGATTTCTGTATGACTTTCATCCCGCATTCAGCTGCCTCCGGTCTTCAAGACCGATATTTACACTAAATTCAGTGTCCGGTTAGGAATGTTTTATTGTATTAATAATAATGTTTGTCATTATAAAAAAAAACTGCTGCATAAATATTCGTCATGCTTTCTTGCACAAATATTCGTGATGTAAAAGCTTAAGATCAGTGTACTGTAACTCTTTCATGTGATTTGCATCTCATCGTAACACCTGTTGTTAATGACCCCGGCTTTCGAACAGATGTACAGTAAAACCTCTCTACACCGGATTTCTAGTAGAGAAGAAATTACATACTTTTAGACAGGTGTATGGGAGCTTTCTGTATGACTTTCACCATGCAGTAAGCTGCCGCCTGTCTCCAAGACCAATATTTATTCCAAATTCAACGTTCGGTTTAGAGAGGTTTGGTTGTATACATATTTAGATACCAAGATAGTCTAATAAAACAAAATAAGACATAGTGCTGTCTGACTTGGCTCATCTTTCAAATCTCCTGTGGAGACAACAACATCGTAAAGTCACACCACTGTAGTGTACGTGTAACTGAGTTGTTGGGATACCCATGAGGTCGGTTAACACCTTACACTATATCTAAACTATCTAAGACCTTTGTAAACAGAGTAAACACAGATCAGACGGTAAGTATACGAGCCGTCTGATTTGTGGTTACCTATGAAATAATATAGATCCGATTCTTCAGTTTGTGCTACGGCTAAATAATTATGTGGGTATACACCATTATACAAATCAGTTATAATTAAGTATTCAAACGTCTATGTTTTATTACATGAATACTCACCAGAAAAAGGGTTAATAGCAGTATATTAGAACATGTTCATGCGATATGTTCCTTTATAGAAACATCTGTTCTAAACGATCCTGACTTTCGTACAGATGGTAGATATATTAAGATACCAAGGTGGTCTAATAAAAACAAATCAAGACATAATACTGTCTCGCGTTATTCATCATTCAAATCTCGCGTGAAGTCAGCTATACCGCAGTCACGTCATGCCAGTGTACTTGTAACCGAGTCGTTGGTTACATGTAACCCTTTCAGCCCTGAGTTTTCAGATTGGAATATTCCATCCGTGTTTAACACCCAGTATGAATGCTTAAACTCGCTAGAGGATGTTTTATGACAAACAGTGCAGACCCTGATCAGAGAGCTCCTCTAGAAGTCCATTGATATATATCTACACTGTTTGCAACTGACAGCGCTTTCGTGTCATAAGTTGAAAAAGGTTTATGAACGTGGTTTATATGATATGCATGCTATATACTGGTTTGCACCGATGAGGTCGATTGGTGAATTGCCAGTCAGTTAACAAATGGTCTACCTGATACGCTGTATGCACCATTTGCCTGATGAATATCCAAGTGAAAAACAATGACACCATGAATATTTAACCCTTTCCTCTATAGGCTATTTTAGACCCAACCTCTTTGAATGAATCTACCGACAAGGAGCATTTACTAGAGAAAAGGAAAATGTTATAATTGTTTATTATAGAAACCATTTTGATAAATAGAGCATTTGCTCCTATGGAGCAAATGCTTTATTTATCACGATGGTTTCAAGAAATGACTACTACAGGGGCGTAGAAAGGGGTATTTATGAAGGAAAGGGTTAGTGACATGTTTTCAGTTGCATTTGATCACATAAACTTGGGGTAATGGGAGAAACTGCAGAATCAGATCCATTTAAGCAGAAAGAGCAGACCCTGAGGCATCTGATTTGGTCCTGTGTTAACACATTCCCTCCCAATGAGGCCCTCTGACTCCAATGTAACACCCGATAGGTGTAAATGCTCTATTTATGGTTTTAAAACTGCATGGTTCTTGAAATATCTCATTTTTTTCTAGTAAATGTTCCTCCTAAGCAGATTTATTCAAAGAAGTTGGTTCTAAAATTAGACAATGGGGTAATGGGTTAACATGCGATTTATGAGGTACCGGGTTAAGTATATACAGCATGTTGTACATCTGAGAATTAATATACACCACATAATTTTAGTATAATTGGCATTTCGAAGAGATAAACAATTATGCCTTTCTACACAACATGGTGGTCTCATAAAAACAAACGTCGATGAACAGTGCCATCTGCAAACGATTGATGTATGCAGACTCAAAACGCCTTACCCTTAACCACGCTGCAAAACAACGTGTCACCTTAAAATTGGATCTAGTACAATTTTGACTATGTTCCATTCCATCAAGCCTTTGAGGAACTATTGACGGGTGGTTAAACAGTCTGTTGAGACGCAGTGGAACTCGTCGTCTGATCTGGATCCAATATATTTGCAACTGCGAGTCCGGTCGCGGATAACGAAGCAATGGTAAAGGTTCATGTAGTGAAATAATGGTTAAACCTTTCGGCGACAAATTTCTAATTGTCGTCTGCAAACCACTTTTGTCAAATCATTTGGTAAAGTACAGAAATGAGGTCAATAAATACACATTTCAAAGGAATAAAGCACAGATATAGAAATAGAGTTAACCCTTTCGGTGCCAACTTTCTAATTGTCTGCAATCCAAGTTTTGTTAAAAGAAAATCTCAGCTAATTGAGGAAATGATATAAATAAATTTAGATTTCAAAGGAATTAACTATAGATATAGAACTAGAGACTGAGACAAAAAGTGTAGTCCCTGATCAGACGCCGCCTTGATCTGGGACTGCACTATTTGACGTGGTGCATTATTGCGACATTGGCGGTGCAAGGGTTAAAAAACGTAAACCTATAAACCATTTCACAGCGATTCCACACCGCATTAGGCGTACATGGACCGTGACGTACTGTAGAATATATGTAGAGTGAGAGTTCTTGATTACAAAGAGTGACTGGAACGGAAGGTGATAGCTTAAGGAAGCGCAAAAGAAATGCAGAGAGTTTTATTGAAAACTTTCTAAACCACTATGTACTGCATTAAGCCATCAACTGTCTTGAGAAATCAGATTTCGGGTGGCCGTATTTAAGAAGTGTTATAGTACCATGAATACGTTAGATGAGTTTTACAGACAATGCAGTAACATACTTCTAAAGCGACAACGGTATAAACGTCCGATAAAACCCCGCTAATGCCACCACCTAAAATAGGTATATTTCTGGGTGCTAGATGTGGGTAGTATCTTAATGCTGGACACATTAATGCAGAAAGCTCCAAGAGGAGCTTTCTACATTACTTTTGTCCTGCATTAAGATACCACCTGCTTATAAAGACACCCATGTTTATTCATTAAGTGGTCGCATTAGAGGGGTTCTACTGTAAGTGTCTTTATGATCAGGCGATTGCTAATGCATGAAGTAAGTTCCTTAAAGTCCCTGGACGTACTGAGATCGAAAAACTGACACTTTGGTGTTTTGATAGAGTGTCCATCCATTTGAAAGAGACTGGTCTTAAAAAAAAGGTTCAAACGTAAGGTTTTTCGTAAGGTTTTTCGTTAAATTTCCTTTTTTTTCTTTAATCGATGAAAACGAAAGTAGGTTTAAATATAGAGAGAAAACGAAAATAGGTTTAAATATAGAGACTGTGAGTATGTTTATTTCTACATTTTCGTCCGATTTTCAAGAGACAGTGCTCATTCCACTTCGGCTTCTAAGAGACGCCTTAATGCATTGTTTGATTCCGAGAGGCGTATATATGCGCGAAGTGTTTACTATATTTATAGCGAATGTTTATAAAGAACTGTCATACTTTATTGCCCGCTGGAACAAAAAGTAAAGCGCGATATATTTTAGAGTTGTATTGTTGTTTCTGAACAGAAAACGATCAAATAAAAAGCAAGACTGTTTAAATGGTATACTGAAGGGTAAATTCAGCATATATGTATTTCAATGCAAAGGCGTTCAGGGACTATAAGGAGATTTAGGCATACCTTTCGAATATCACAACCAAGTTCATGCATACATGTAACGCACTTTGGTATCCGAGACCAGTGTCCATGCTTTTGATTGGTCAGATTTGAGTTCTCAAGCTTTTGATTGGTCAGATTTGAGCCAAAGGCTCAAATCTGACCAATCAAAAGCTTGAGAACGTACTCAGACTCAACTAAAAGTTTTATTAGCATCGATCCAGAGCTGTATGGGCAGGTGTCATGCATAGCCTGTCATAGCTTAATCACCCATGAGCCATATAGACAGAGAACATTCATACAGACATTCGATTTCGAGGCTCTTTCGAGTCTTGTTTTAATGTTTGTCTGCTTTTAACCGAACGCATGGGGGAGGGGATATCAATAAATATGATTCGCAGCAAATATGAAATTATTTCTGAATTTTTAATACATGCGTGGTCTAATCCTATATTGCATGTCATTCTATCAGTTTAATAATATGTGGAAGAATGGACGCCAATAATCTGTTATGGTACTTACATCCGCACTTTGGTGTTATTTTTTTCCAAGTGGCATCGGAAGTGCCGGACCAAAGTACGTTGGGCACAAACGTACAGCTACACAAAGTTCCTACTGCAGCGTTCTGTACAATTATCGTCCTGCATTAAGCTACGACCTGCCTATAAAACCAAAACTTATCCCTTTTGGGGTCGCTTTAGAGGGGTTTTCCTGGATAAGCAATTTCTTTATCGTAAAATAATTCGATATGATTAAGCAGATTGATAAAAGATCTCACGAGCAGATTTCGCCTTTTTTATTGAATCTTTATTCTGTTTTGACTGTATACATGTGTCACATACAGGCATATACAATGTACTTACATGTATAACAATTTAATTCCCCCAGGCACCATCCATTTACAATTGCTTCCAAGGCGAACACAAAAACTTTGATTCTATTAAATACATATTTTGGTGTCGCGCTGATATACATTAATGTTTTACTTATGGGCCATTTTGCATTCGCGCAAAATACAGAAAAACTCTTCCAAACCGGAATTACAATAAAGAACAATTTAGATAAGGCAGGTGACTGCCTAATGCATTGTGAAAGTCATGCAGAAGTCTCCGAAAGGAGAGTTTTGCATGATGACTTTCAACCTGCATTAAGCTGTCACTTGCTGAAAGACCAGCACAAAGAAATCACCGTCCATTTTAGAGGGGTGTTACTGTACATCACAACGGGGCATTCTATGTGATTTCGGGTATACCAGTTCTTTGAAAATAGCAGATTGTATTTTTACAAGCTGTAAATTTGTTATAAGGAATATAATATTTTATATTAGGAAATACTTCAAGACATTTAACACTTATACCGCTGTCCGCTACCTCATCACTCGCATTTGCAAATAGTTTGGATCCAAATGTGACACCATGTAACTCGGCGTCTCATCAGGATCCAAACTGTTTGACAGTTGGTCAATAGTTTCTAAAATGAGATGTTCTTCTACACACATTTACAGTAGAATCTGTCTTTAGCGGACAAAAGAAGTCTAAATATGGGTATGCACATGTAAGGAAGATGATAACTGAATGCAGGACAGAAGTAATGCAGAAAGCTCCTATGCTTTCTGTTATACGTTTGCCCGGCATTAAGCAACAGTGTGCATTTTAAGACCCCTATGTTTAATAAATCAATGGCCGCCTAGGACAGATTCTGCTGTATTTCAAATGGCCAAAATAGATGCATTTTGAAAACATAATGCATTAAAGTGGCCCCATTGTATCACGCATCTTGAAAAAAAAATAGAATCTACATGTGTACGCACTTTTTTCAATCTGCGCATATTTTTATCTTAACACTTTCGGTGCAAGCATTGTCGTCTGCTGGGCATAGTTTCGTTTATTTTTAGTGTAAGTGTGTGCACTTCTTCCATTTTCTTTATTAAACGGTAAACAGAGTATCAAACAGTTTGGATCCTGATGAGACGCCGAGTCACTCGGCGTCTCATCTGGCTCCAAACTGTTTGCATGTGATATCATAAACCCGTAATTGTGGCACGGAAGGGGTTACATTGCGTTGTTACAGACGAGACTTTCAGCCGAGGGGCATCTCAATGTTCACTGAGATTTAGGGACGTCGGTTCCAACATAAACAATGCATATTGGTAAAAAGTAAAGTAAAGTACCTAGTTATAGTCTACTTTGAGTCCGAATGACCGCTCAGCCGACTGTACATTTACTCCCCTGGTCATTGAGTCATTGGCCTACAATATTGAGCACTGCTAACATATGGCGCAATCATGCAGCCGCAGTACCGGCGAGTGACCCTCACAGGTACCCGTTTTAATTTCCGGGAGGGACCGGGATTTGAACCACGGACCTCCGGACTGATAGTCAAGCGCGTTACTACTAGACCACCGCAACCTTTCGTAAGCCCTTTCGTATTTACTTAAGCAGTTAGTAATGTAGGGTTTTAACTTAAAGGTGTGTCTCCTTGTATCTATAGACTCCATGCGAGATCCATAATCGCCTGGACAAAGCTTTGAAACAAGTGTGATAAAATTATTAAAGCTGACAGTTTCTGTCTGGTCTTTCTTACCAGGTTTTGATAATTTGACAACCAGACACATTGTATATAAAATATCCATACATGATCACAGTGCTTTCAAGAAAATATGCCCTCAAGCTAAATAATTTACGCCATGACATATATGTAAGCAACGTTATGGCTATTTCACAAATTGTATAATCACAAAGACCCTGATAAGATGCGTAAACAAAACACTTTCAAGAATAATTTATTTAATTCTCCACCAAACCTTATGTTGTGACCACTCTTTAGAATCGTCTCAAAGAGACGATTCTAAAGAGTGGTCACAGCATAGGGTTTGGTGGAGAAATGACGATATAAATATTTGAGTGCGCACCTTTATCTGTAGCTCTGAATTATAAGATGTATCTTATTCAATAAGAAAACATATCAGAACCAGCAGGTACCACTTGCTTTGGTTATATTATGTTTGTTAAGACATTTAACCAATTTCCTTGTGTTGGCGCCTTTTGACTCCTCTGTAAAAGTCACTTTATGACACCATTGTGATAAATATCCTCCAGTTAGCTCAAATCGGGGTAGAGTTATTTTCGTGTTACCGGAAATCATTTCGATATCGCACGCGCTGTTTTGATTCTGACGTCATAAACTTCAGAGCAAGTGGACAACACCCACTCCGCCAAGTTGCCACCAAAAATTGTAAGAATCAAACTTGGAGGGGTAAATCACCACTAATTTTGTGTCTATGGTTGCAAAATGTGGTATTTTATTTAATTCTGTTTGATGCACTATAGCTTTCATACAATTTTCTGATTAAAAAGTCCATTCTGATTTCAACAGCCCGAGTTACTGTCATCTGTGTGTAAACGCAATACTACGCAACGTCAGGGTCAGGTGTACCGATTCAATAATTCTGTTTACCATTGCAAGGGAGTTAACTGTGGTGGTTTTCTTATGAGGCCCTAATACAAATTTTGTTGGAAATAAATCACGAATGCTGATGATGATTACGAATAACATTAGATAGTTTAAATATAGATCTATGTAGATCTATAGGTCTATTTTGAACAGTTTTAAATGTGTTTTGAGTAGATTTATTTCTTATTTAGACATATACTTTTAGGTTTACAACATCCCACCTCCTGCAAAGAAGTACCGCCTTTACTCGGCCCCTTCCTCGATGACATCTGCGTCATCAGAACGCCTTGAGGGCAATATGTCCAAAATTGTTACAAAATATTGTTGTGAAGATAAAAACATTTTACAGTGAATGAATAAATAGAAATAACATTTTTTTCTCTCTATGTGGAGGTTGTTTATTTGTAACCCCGTCAGGGCCTCGATTTTATTGATTTTTCTGCTGTCCACGAACATAGGTATACCCGCCTGTGATGACGTCATTTGCTGTACTGATCAAAATGACAGCGCTTATGCCAAAATTATTGCCACAATTTGTACATTTCTTTAGGGGCTAAATAATGCAATATTTGCTTTGTTTGTTGGCGTGTTTCATTTTTAAATTGTTGTTAACTCGTCATGGTAATCCGTGATTGAATGGTTATCCACACGAAAACTGGTAACGCGAGGGTACTGTATTTATCACAATGGTTTCAAAACTACACAATTCTAAAATATCCTTTTTTCTAGTAAATGCTCCTTTTCGGTAGATTTACTCAAATAGTGTTGGTCTAAAAATAACCGTTGAGGGAATGGGTTAAAGGCGTTTATACGGAATAAAGTATTAAATAGCTCGTGCAACTATTGGTGGTCATTGATTTAACTCTTGCATCTGACGAATACGTATACATTTGTGTAAGAAATAATGATTCACTGGATATTATTGTAAGGGTGTATGAACTCAAGACGTTTTAGTCAATGTGGTAACTGTATACTCAGATCTTTATAATTCCATGAGAAAAGAGAGCAGACCCTGGTTAGAGAGTGTCTATAGAAGCCATCTTAGCCATGTCAAACTCAAAGGCGTGGCTAAGCGTATGCCTGAAGTAATGGCTTGACAGGCTGATGCATATATTTTAGTTTGAAAACATAATGCATTCTATGACACATTGGAACTATTTTGTTATTTGTACATTCACAGTGCCATATTGTGTTCTTGTACACATTTTATATTAACCTAGAACCGTACGTTCCATATATCATCGTACCAAAAAGCCACCAGACGGTCATCCATAAAGTTACTCCCATCTCGATACGATATGTGCAACCTGACTCGCATTACAAACAGCTTGGAACCAGACGAGACGCCACGTCACCCGGTGTCTCATTAGGATCCAAGCTATTTGGCAATTGGTCAATAGTTCCCCTACACAAAAACTAATTCGAAAGTAGTCAAAATTGCATTATAAAGGTTAACATATCGCAAAAGAATGAACGAATAAATGAGACTCCCTGTAAAATGTCCTTAGAGATCTATAACGGATATCAACCTTTAATAATTAATGCATTTATGGTATCATGAATTATTCTCAATGACATTCGTACACTGATTCATACCTGGTTAATATTACATTTGCCCGACTAATATTTGTTTCGTTTAATTTTCTGCAAATATTTAACTCGGTTTCCATGCACACCAAAACGAGTTGATCCAAATACTAGATTAATGTTAATCCCTGTTTCAGAAATACGCCTATTTACACCTTCGGACGAGACTATAAACCGAGGTCCGATGTACATCTATCAGTGCTATACACTGGGAATAAAAAAGAACCAGATAAACTCAGTCGATAATAAGAGTAAGGCATCGCGCCCGGGTTTCTCTATATTCTCTCTCCTCTCTCTGGTGCGTCCAATTAACCCATAGTGAGCAGAAACGGACATTAATCAACACAAAACAAAACAAACCTTTGCAAACGGGGTAGGGGTACAATTCTAAAACACAATTGAATGAAAGTTACGTAAACCAAAACAGTACACTTACTGCAGTGTTTAGACTTCATTGTTGTCAAATTAGTCATCCAACAGTGTGAAAATCAAATCAATATTATCTATGTTTAGTCATTTACATACTTCGTATTTTCAGGAAGAAACGCTTGTTTTATGAATTATAATGAACTGATATACAGTAAATCCGCTCTATAACGGCCACTGAATTACATCAAGTATTTTGTGTTAAAAGCAGGTGACTGCTTAAAGCAAGGCGGAAGTAAAACTGAACGCTCCTATACTTTCACCTTGCTTTCAGTAGCTACATGCCCTAAATACCAACTAATTAAGACACTTTAGTGGGCGTTATAGAGATGGTTTTACTGTATTGTAATGGCACCATGAACAAGAACATGTTTTACCATGACATAAACTATAGAATAATATCTATATTATTCCATAATCAAACAAAGCATATCCTGATCAGATGGCTCCTGTAACCTCGGTCTACCCTATTTGAAGGATGTCAAATGCGTCTCTATGCGGTAAAGTATTTATATAAATAAATTTCTTTAAACGATACTATCATCACAGGTTTCAATTTAACAACTATTTGAATCCGTAATTTTGTTTTTTTTATTTTTCATTTTACGGAATGTTTGTGGGCATTGGTTTACTGATACTGTGTAGAACTGTTTTCTCATATAGCTTTGGAACATTCATCAGAGGTTTAGCTGTTTACAAGAACAACTCTTTGATTTTTCCACCAAATCTTATACTTTGACCACTCTTTAGAATCGTCTCGAAGAGGCGATTCTAAAGAGTGGTCACAGTATAGGGTTCGGTGGAGAAATTACGATTGTAGTATTTGAGTATGTACCTTTATCTGTAGCTCTGTTATATCTAGAAGTGTTCTTGACTATTTGTCCAGTGTTGACGTGATTGTTGGTTAACCTGCAGCCTGCTGAGCAAATCATTTTTAACACTTCATCACTCACTGCATTGACCAAACATCACTCTTTAATCAGTTTATCTATCGAAATGCAAGCATGGCGCAGACAACTTGGATCCCGATGAGATGCCGACTTACTCCTCGTCACATCAGGATCCAAACATTTTGCAAAGGTAATTATGGATCAACCGGCAGCAAGCTAATGGTTAGAGTTGTAATTCCAAGAAGAGAAACTGATTGTGCGGGTGAATGACAATATATTACCATGATATTAGTACACCAGTATCTTGGTTTACCATAACACAAGTGCTAGTCTGTATTCCACTGTAGAACAAATATATCTACTAAAATTTGGATATAGTGCAATATATTTACTATTTCCGTTTCGGACAAGATTTTGAGAACCAAGTGGCTGAGAATGTGTATCTTGATGAGACGTCAAGTTGGTCGGCGTCTCATTGTCACCCAAGGTGTTTATAAATACGAGTTAGGTCGCGAATAACGGAATAAGAGTTAATTGCTTGTAGATTAAATCAATTCGCAATTAGAAATGCAAACCGTTTAGAATTGTTTGGTTATTTGTATCTGGGTATACTGCACTTTAATTGTACTTACTTCAAAAGCTAAGGAACTCTCACAATGATGCAGATTGTCTGACTCTCAATATTCAAGGCATTTGAAAAAACCAAAAAAAAACCAGCATAGGTATTTTGAGATTTTGCAACAGGTGACGGATTTTGCAGACGACACTCAGAAAGCTAATGATAGCTGTTTGATTAGAGTCTGCTCCATTTGCTTATTATACAGGTTCATCTTTATGCCGCTAAAACATTTAGTTTAATGATAAAAATACTTTCTGTACAGTACAGCCTGTCTTAAGCGGCCATTAAAAATGTCTAACTTTATGTCTGTAAGGCAGGTAGTAGCTTAATACAGGTACTGTAAGAGTTTCTACATTATTTTTGCCCTACGTTGAGTAACCATCGGCCTTTTAAGACTCCTATGTTCAAAAAATGAATGACCGCTTAGGACAGGTTCTACTGTATTTGTACCATATACAGTAAAACATCTCTAAACCGGATGTTTAATTAAGTATAGATATCGGTCTTGGAGGCAGGTGGCATCTTAATGCAGGGTGGAAAGTCACACTGCATTAAGCAGCCACCTGCCTAAAATATATACTCTGATACAAACTATTTGGTACCCGGTCAGCAGTTTCCCCAACGCTTGTAGTAATCAGAAGCAAGTACAGTAAAACCTCTCTATAACGGCCACTAAATTACATCCATTATTTTGTGTTAAAGGGAGATGGCTGCTTAAAGCAAGGTGAAAGTTAAACAGAACGCTCCTATAGGAGCGTTCTGTTTTACTTTCACCTTGCTTTAAGCAGCCACATGCCCTAACTACCAATTAATTGACACAGTTTAATGGCCCTTATAGAGAGATTTTACTGTAAAACATACAGCAGATCAGGGTTTTCGTAGTTGTTTATCAGCATGATAAAGGTTAAGATTTGTAGCAGACGATAGACGATTTCGCAGACGACAATTTAACTTAGCGTGCAATTAATTGATCCTGTTTCAGCCTTCCTACGCTCATTCGTCTTACATCTGACATCATTTATTATTTAACAATATTTGCTTATATCCAAATTTAGTTTGTATTAAATGATTTATAGTCTGGATATGTACTTATATAATAAATGAGCAGAGAATTGTGTTAAGCATTTCCAATGCATGCATATGAACACATGTCAGTTTTTGTATATCCATTTTTCAAATTCGTCTACAAATTATCAATTAACTACAGTGCTTATCTATGTTACTGAAACGGTTTTTACATATCAGTACATACTTAGCTTTTTCCTGAAAGTATTAACCCTTAGCCCACATTGAAAAAAACCCAATGTCGGCTCATTTTTTGATCTGGTGCAATTATGACTACTTCAGATTCGATCAAGTTTCTGAGAAGCTATTGTAGTGTTAAAAAGATTGGATGCTGATGAGACGCTGAGTTACTCGGTGTCTCATCTGGATCCAAACTGATTACATACGTAATTAGCCATCAGGATTCAGTTGTTTGCAAACGGCAGACATGTCGCGAACAGCGGGAAAAGAGTTGATGCGTTTTCGATGTTAATTGAAAACTGTATGTAATGGCGTTTTCTACAGTGGGTATATGTAATAATGTTCTCCATAAATTCTTTGATGTTTATTATCGCTTTGGCCTACCTGTCTCTCACATGCAAACAACTTGGACCCAGATGAGACGCTAAGTAAATGGACATCATGCCATACTGTTTGACCAATAGTTTCTCAATAACTTGATCCAATCGGAAGGAAGTCACAACTGTACCAGATCCAAATTTAAGCAGACATTATCTTTATTCAAAGACTGATAAGGGTTACCAATGTACAATGCTTCACGTGTCTGCAAATTTGTAGAAAAAAGTGGCCATTTTCATCAACAAACATACATAGCCCACACAATTGATATGGCAGAATCACCTTTAACCCGCTGAAGAAATTATGTTTTTGGATGTTTCACTCACTGCATTTTCAACATTCAAGCTACAATCAATGTGTGTACATGTACCAAAATGCAATCAGGTTATCAAACAGGTTAAATCCTGATGAGACGCCGAGTTACTCGGCGTCTCATCTGGATCCGAACTGATTACATAGGTACATGTAATTAGCCATCCGCCTTCAGCAGGTTTAAGGGTAACCCTTCGCTTGCTATTCACGTCAATATACCTACCTGTAAATAGTGCAGACCCAGATGAGACAACTCCTGCAGGAGCTGTCTCATCAGGGTCTGCACTATTTACAAGTTGAGTGTGCAACCAATGCACTCCACAACAGTGATTGCACAGCGATATACTTGTACACAGTGAAGATATATGTAATTATACAACAGGTCATGGGTAAAGAAGGAGAAATGTATTTTAAAATTCAGCAAGAGAAGGGTTAATAAAGCAGCAACGATATGAATGTACTTACAGTACAATAGATCCGTCCCTGCTCCAACTTCAGTTGTTATCTTAGTATACAACTCACAGAGAACATTAATCCCTGCAATGAAACAAGAAGCAAATTTACAATAAGATGGACTGGTTTATGTGTTATACTAAAAGCATACAGACATGCAATAAACTATAGGCTAGTCTGTGCATATTTCATCTATAGTCCATCTTAAACCCTTTACTCCATGAATATTCATGTACGGCATATTGACAGCATGCATATCAATTAGCTGCAGATTTATAATGGCAAATGAACACAGGAAGTTTAAGCCATTGCAGAAACTGTATAATGAGGTCGACTCGTATAGTATTACATAAGCAAAGAGAGCAGACCAAGATCAGACGGCTCCCACAGAAGCCGTCTGACCTGGGTCTACTCTGTTAGCAAAGGCGTTAAAAGGTATCTATATAAATTAAAGGATTTAAATCCATGTTTAACTAAGTACTGGATAAAGGCACCTTTGTACACATGCAAAAACAGTGTATATCCTGATTTATATAAATATATGTATTGTACATATTGTTTATTGTATATCTATTGCTTATCATTCATTGACTGGGTAGATTAATCATGTGTTTCCTACCGGATAGTTATTTTATATTTATTGCATATCTTTCATTGACTGGGTAGATAATAATGTGGTTCCTACCGGTTAGTGGTTTTATATTTATTGTATATCTATTGCATATCTTTCAGTGACTGGATGGACAATCATGCGATTCCTTCCGGTTTATGATTTCATATCTATTGTATATCTTTTGTATATCCTTCATTGACCGGATGGACGATCATGCGGTTCCTTCCGGCTAGTGATTTTATATTTATTGTATATCTATTGTAAATCTTTCATTGTCTGGATAGATAATCATGCGGTTCGTTCCGATTATTGATTTCATCCATGTGCAGCGCTTTTGAACGCACATATCCTGTGTGAAAAGAGCGCTATATAAATCTGGTATAATAATAATAATAATAATAATCAGTCAGTCTCTGCTGTAGCAGCTGTCTAGCAGTTGTTCATTTGGTCAAAGCACAATTCCTCCTATTGACGTCCTTTGACACTTCTATAAAAGTCAGGTTTTGAAACGAATGTGATAAATAGAGCATTTGATCCATATGAGGAAATGCCCTTTGTAACATATTGGTTTCAAACTATACAATTCTAAAAATGTCCTTAATACACAATGAAACGTATGCAGCAAACCTCTGAAAGAGCTGTCTACATTACTTTTGTCCTGCATTAATCCATTCCCTGCTAGGCTATTTTTAGAAGCAATCTCTTCGCAAAAAAACCTGAAAAATTCCTTTCCATTGTTTCGGAAACAAGGACAACATACGATGACGTTACAAGCTAACCCTTTACCACATACATATTCAGTTAGTTTAGAGCACCAGTGCTTGTCATATATAGTGCCTGTTTTTTCACAAGGTCAAAGGCCATAAATCAGGTGTAACTGGTCAAATATAAAGACTTAAACACAGATGCTGTAGGAGGCCATAGACAATTAGAATTACAGTTATGGAAAAGGCTTGATGACAAGAGTGGAACGTTTGGACATCCGGGTCCAATTGATATAATTCTAGTTTGACTAGACACACAATGCAAGCATCATTAACAGGACGCAGACAAGTTGTCATAGTTACTTCGTAACACCCACTTTGCTCACATTTGAAATTGGTGCTATTTGACTACTTCCGAATCGATCATGCGTTTGAGATACTATTGACCGAATGCCAAACAGCTGGGGTCCTGATGAGACATCAAGTTATTCAGTGTCTCATCTTGATCCAAGCTGTTTACTAATGACAATTTGGTCGCACAAAAACTGCATTATAGTAAACACATTTATTAACCCATTCCCTCCAAGGTAATGTTTAGACTTAAACTATGTGAATAAATCTACTGAAAAAGGGAATTTACTAGAAAAAAGTACATGTAATTATTTTAGTGTTGCATATGTTTGAAACCAACGTGGTAAGCAGAGCAATAATGGTTACAAGAAATGATCTTTTCAGAGGCGTCAAATGGCGCCAGTAGGAGCGAATGGGTTCATTGCAGACGAGGACAAAAATAAAAGTGAATAACTAGTTTATGTTCCGCATAATAAGGTCACAGATAGAACAAGCCAGACATTCTGACACCTGATGTATCTTTCCGTGTTAGTCACAAAAGATGCTAAGCTTCTAACTTCCGTGTGTCTCCGGTAAAATTACGAACTAATAGTTCTATTTATTAACCTATATAAGGGCATTATATATTGTAAAAACGCAGACGAAGACATTGGAGATTGAAAGACACCTGAAGATGAATTCTGAACAAGATTATAATTTATTCACATACCAATGGTTTTATTGATAGGATATTTATGAAGCCTTATCCCGCGATTCTTAACCTGACATGCATTTGCAAACAGCTTGGACCCAGTTGAGATACCAAATAACACGGCGTCTCACAGGAATCCGAAATGCATGAAACTTGGTCAATCGTTTCTCACACATTTAATTCAATCGGACGTACACATGTAGTCAAATTTGAGCAAAATTTGAATCAAATTTGAGCAGACATTATTTTACAGGTTGGTTTTATAGTTGCTTATTGGTACAAACATAACATTGCTCGTTGGATATATTCAGTAATCCATGAGAGAATACATTTTCATGGCATGACGTTTTGGGAATAACTGTAGTATGTGTTTTTGTATCTTGCATAAATCCGTAGACGAAGGCATTGGATACTGACACAGCACTTCTTGTGTGATTAAAAAACCCAAAGATGAGTAACATTCTCATATATTCACACATCGATGTATTCATTACAGTAAAGTTTCACTAATACGATCACTTAAAAGGAGTCTAAGTATGTATTCTAAAACAGGCGGTAGCTTAATGCAGAACAAACGTTATACAGAAAACTCCCATAGGAGCTTTCTGTATTACTTTTTCCCTGCATTAAGCAGCCACCTGAGTTTACACTCATACATGTATACTAATGAATTATGAGGTCGCATTAGCGAGACTAAATTAATTAATTAGACCAAATTATGTGGTCGCATTAATGAGACGTTACTGAAATAAGATAATCATTTAGTCTTGGTAGGAGAGTTGCCTGTTTGACATGTATACTCATTGATAGGCAAGTGCAATAATATTTCTTGACGTTTTCGGAATTGACATACAGTGGGAACAACGAAGCTTGCCCGTCTATTCATATAAGACACACTGTGATAAATCCCTCCTAAATAAATCCCTTAATGAATAAACATCGAATTTTTATAAGCCGATGCTGCATAATACATGTCGAAGGTAATGCAGAAAGCCCATGTAGTCACATTTTGTACAACGTTCGCCCAATTAGATATGTTTGGATGGTCGCATTAGAGGTGGTTTATTGTATTTCAATGTCAAAGCATGACATCACATGTCAAGCATATACGTCATATGCTCTAATTAGCCAAAACATGTTTAAAATGTTTCCAACTGAAAATGTCCATTGTAAAATGAAAATAAGATGAACATGGGAATGCCATTGAACTGACTGTTGCATCAGCGGCATGCAATCTGTATGAATTGTCAATCATGATTGCCAATAATTACTCATAGTAATAGCAGAATGAGTCGTTTAACCCATTCCATCATATTGACGACTTTTGACAACTCTGTAAAAGTCACTTTGTGAAACCATTGTAATAAATAGAGCATTTGCTCCTATAGGAGCAAATGCTCTATTTATCACAATGGTTTCAAACTATAAAATTCTAACATTTCCTTTTTTCTAGTTCATGCTCCTTTTCGGTAGATTTATTCAGAGAGGTTGGATCTAAAAAATAGTCTATGAGGTAATGGGTTAACTCTTAATCTGATGGATAATTAATACTTGCACATCATTTTTCTGAGTGTTAATTAAACAAAAGGTTGTAACAAAATTGACGAGAATGATTAGGGTCTACGCTGTTATCAAATGTCTTATATATAGAGGATCTTACATAAAGTTTGTGTCTTATTATTATAGTAAACTCGTTGTATAAAAACAATTGGTAATGGACATGAATGTAAAATTATTTTTATGGCATTACCCTTAAAAGTGCCATAGAAACTGAAACAGACTATATCTGACGACTGTTTCGGCTATTGTATACAGCGTAGTACAGCCGGACTCCACTGCTCATTTGCATACCCAATTTACTAGTGCATTTCCACGATTTACGACACTCTGTTTCGGCACTCGCACACGGCAGATTATGTGGTAAAACTATGTTCCCGAACATTCAGGGTTCAACCATTCCTCTAACCATATGTATAATAAATAAAACCTGCCTAACCCTTTCCCTGTTCTATATTTATTCCAAATACCAATACCTACTTAAAATTCATGAACAAAAAAGTTATGATGACATATAGAAGGTGAAACTAGTATTGCCAATTTAGAAACTGAAGAAACAGATCTATCAAATTCCATTAGCAAACAGAGCAGACACTGATCAGACGGTTCCTGTAGGAGCCGACTGATCTGGGTTTGCTATTTTGCAAATGCGTGAAAACACGTTTATATGAAGAAAGCGTTAACTCGTTCACTGCCAACTTTTGTCATCTGCGAACTTTGTCGTCTGCTACAATTTTCACTTTTAATTTTTCTTCATTCTGGTGTAAAAAACAGTCACCGTAACAAACAAGTTGCAGCATGATGAGACACCGAGTTACTCAGCCTTATCTGGATCCAAACTGTTTTCACAAGTAATCACAGATGCGACATTGTCAGCGAAAGTGTTAAACACCGACTAGTCCAAAAGTTTTTTAATAACAGAGTCCACGCAGTATGATAGGCTTAAACGTGCTAGAGGATTCTGAATGACAAATAGTGCAGACCCTGATCAGTGGGCAGTTCTAGGAGGTCTCTGATATAGGTCTACACAGTACATGCGTGTCCCGCATTAAAGTATTAACTCATTACCTCATAGGCTATTTTTAGACCAAACCTCTTCGAATGTATCTACCAGAAAGGAGTCTTAACTAGAAGAAAAGGAACAAAATAGAGTTTTGTAGTTTGAAACCATTGTGATAAATAGAGCATTTGCTCCTATAGGAGCAAATGCTCTATTTATCACAATGGTTTCATAAAGTGACTTCTGTAGATGCGCAAAAAATGCGTCACTAGGGGATAATGTGTTAACGCTTTCCCTGTTCTGTATTTAGGCCACATTTCAATACCTACTGAATATTCATTAACAAAATAGTTATAAAGAAATCTGGAAGATGGAGCATTGTAGACATTTTAGAAAGTAAAGAAACAGATCTATCAAATTCTATTAGCAAACAGAGCAGACCCTGATCAGACGGCTCCTCTAGGAGCCGTCTGATCTGGGTCTACTCTGTTTGCAAATGCGTGAAAACACGTTTATATGAGGGAAAGGGTTAAAGCGACCGCTTCATGGATAAATATGCACGTCTTGAAATTAATTGGCTGGATAATGCAGAACGAATGTTACACAAAAACCTTTTTCGAGCTGTTTGCTCAATTTGCTTCCTGCATGTAGATGCCACATATCTTAAATACAAAATAATGCACGTCTTTTGAAATGCTTTGCATCACGCTAATAACATTTACAATGAGAGAAACGAATCACTAATGTATTTGTAAACAGGACAGACCAAGATGAGAGTGCGCCTAAGGGAGCCCCCTCATCAGGGTCTGCACTGAAAATACCGAAATATTCAACGTAGGCTTGACCTGTTTTAATGTCCATTTGAAAATTCAGCATTGTAAGGGATAACAAATTCTGACAACTGCTTCTGGCAGTACTTATTCTCACCTGCACGGTGGTCTTATAAAAACAATATATGACACTCCAAACTATTGATACGTTTGGGATGAAACTATCATATACCACCATAAACATCTGCCAAATCATTCAAACAGCACGTTAGGTGTAACTGAACCATGTCAATACCTACCAAAACTGATAGATTTGTAAATGCCAGATGGGCATCATTTATCGTATGCTATGTAAATAAATGGTATATGTTTTTTAAATCAGATGTTTGTTTGCCCGTAGGTTTATCCTTGCTCAATCAGTATTTCAGTAATTCCGGAACTATCGATCTATAAAAACAAGTATATAGTAACAGTTAAGTAAATAGATAAATAAATAAATTTGAATGAATAAATAAGTAAATTAATAAATAAATAAAAACATTAAATGAATAAATATATAAATAAAACTCAGGTAAAGCATCATGCATACTGAAACGGAACAGCTACGTGTTTACAAAATGCAATAGACTTCTTGTAAAAATATAATAATGCCCGCCCCGTGGAATGTTTAAAAGATATAGTACGGTATCTATTCATGCAATCTGGGTCTGTTTATCGGGGGTAGCAACTCCCAAACCCTAGCTTATACGATGATCGATTTCAAGTGTAGCAAACGAAAACACCACACTGTGTTAGAACAGAGTTTTATTCTGACGTACAGGCGGCCTTACGAACAACTCAACATTCGACTGAGTGTGCTCTGTTAGCAAAGGTTAAATGTTTAAAATTTGCTAGAGTGTGCAAATGTGCACACGAAAAAATAAAAATCAGAATACGGAGCCAAATTTCGACAAGAAAAGAAAACGTTTCCGCATTCAGATTTCAAGTAATTACATTACCTTCCTTTGTAGATACATTATCAGAGCTCTATCAGGCGCCGAAGATTATTCGGTATCACAGCTGGATCACACGTGTTTGCAGATGCTACCAAAATTATGTACGTGTCAGTAAAATGTAGACTCAACCTGTTTCATGTTCATGTAAAAGTTACCTATTACCTAGTTATTGTCTGCTTTCAGTCGGAATGACCGCTTACTCGACCGACTGTGCATTTACTCCCCTGGTCATCGGGACATTTGCCTACAATACTGAGCACTGCTAACTAATGGCGCGATTATGCAGCTGCAATACCGGCTAGCGACCCCACAGGTACACCAAAGGTTTAACCCCTGGGTGGAGAGGAGACAACATAGTATAGATTGAAGACACTGAAAAGCGGCTCTGAAATGTCGAGCTGGTCCATGCCAGAATTTGAACCCCGGGTCCCTGGGTTATCAGCTCAACGCTGAACCACTAGGCAAAACCACTACATGTACCTCAAATCATGCGTCATTAAAGAAGGCGAAGTAAATTTTCTCAGTTCTAGTGTTAGAAAGTGACGATTTGTAAAGACATTTACAGTGGTAAATACGCTATTCCTACCCACTTAACGCGTTTCTTACGCGTTACCTAACCGTTCGTTACCCGTTTCTTAGCCGTTTCGTTAAACGGGTTTCTAACCGTTTGTTTATTTACAGGTAGGTATATTGACGTGAATAGCAAGCGAAGGGTTAAGAGGTAGTGCGGTACCGGCTGTCTTATGTGGCATGGTAGGTGTAGATGGTCCGTTGTATATCAGTATGTTTATATCATATTCTAACTGTTCAGAATGTCTTCTTTCAGTATTCTCCTAATGGGGTCATTTCACCGAGTACGACCTGGAAAAGTCGCACGCGACCACGCGCGACCTTAATCGCAGCTCGGTTTTCCAATAGTCGCGGGCAAAAACCGTGCGACCTACCCCATTATTTTATGTGCACGCTCTATGTTCGATGTTAGCTCGTTTGACATTCGATGTGTACGCTCTATATACGCCCTATACGCTCTACACACGCTCTATATACGCTCTATCTACGTCTATCCACTCGATCTGAAGCGATCTTGACACGACCAAGGTTCGTTCTGTTCGACCAATCTGCGACATTGCCTCGATCTCTCGGCGATCTATACTCGCAAGCGCGCGACCTCGGCCGACCAAGACTCGTTCCCTGCCGATCTAGCTACGTACGAGTTGCAATGTACCCTCGATTAATACGATTTAGTTGCGATCTCGAACGTTCTAGCCTCGCTAAGACGACCAATTCTCGATCTTTTCTCAACAGAGTCTCGCCCGAGCTACGTGCACACTGGGTTTGGTTGCACGGATTTGCGCGCGACCCACTGCGATCGTTATTAAATGCCCGGCGATCGTTGGCCGACCATCAGTTTTTGACCAGTCTCCGAAAGGATAACATGGACCAAATCGCTCTGCATCGTGCTATTGTACTACAGCACCATGCCCTGAAATTGCAGCTAGACTGTCTGGTTATGCTAATCATGCTGAAAAGGGGCTGCGTGAACACCAGAGGGAACATTATGGTCAGTACACGTCCCTCATGACGGAACTGAGGCTGAAAGATGAAGCTACCTACCTACCGTATGCCCCAGAGATGTTTGACGAACTTTTGGCCAGGGTGGGGCCTAGAATTGAACACTAACTATAGAAGATCTATAGAAACGCAAGTTAAGCGAGGGTCGATCTTATTTGGTTGAAACTTAAGCGCACAGATTCCGCCAATGGAAATAATATGGAACGTACGGGTCTAGGGAAGGTCTGGGACAGGTCGCTCGGAGTGAGGCTTAATCGCAAAAGAGCGAAGCTAGATCGCACGGATCGAGCGAGAATCGAGCAGGGGTCGAGTAGCACGACCATGCGCGCGACCAGTTCTCGCTCGAGAAGACTGAGCCTAGCTCATCCCCGCTCTAGTTTCGATCGTTTCACGACCAATGCGTTCTTTCCTCGATCTCGCTCGCTCTTTCGACGCTCTCCGTGCGACTTTTAGGTCGAGGCTCAGTTTTTTGACATGTCAAAAAACCGAGCTACGATCTGTTTTTACGGGAGACCAATCCTCGACCATGTGCGACCACGGGAGACCAAGGCACGACCAACCCTCGGTCAACTGTCGACTACGTGCGACCTGCGGCGACCAAGCCACGCTCTGAGATCGCAGCTCAGTCTTCCGGGAAGATTTCTCGGTGAAATGACCCCTTTACTGAGTTTGACATTGGTAATAACGTCAGCTAAGGGGTGATAGGTTTCCAATTCTGTGACTAAAGCCTCAGTATATACGAGTATATGTGAAGTCATTACAATATTTTCTAAGGATAATGTAGCTATTGATTTTTTATTTATTCATGTCTGCATATAAATGCTATTTTGTGCGAGTGGGGTAATTTTAAATTATAAACTAATGAAAATAAGGATTTTCACTCGTCAGTATGTGCAACTACATGTATCATTTAACTGTTGTTCTTTGACTCACAAAGCATTTATATGAGACACGACCTAATAACATTACCAGTATTCCAAATTGCAGTTTCTCACAATGGTGAAATGGGTGGGTGGGGGAAATGCCCAAATAACTCAAAATGCCCAAGGGTATCAGAGTGCAAACAGTCCTATTATCTTCCGAACACTTTACACTATAAATAAATGCAAAGACAAAAACTATAGACCACAATACAAGGTTAGGTTCATAAACCCACTTTCTCTGCTACTTTGGTATTGGTAGAAACTGTAGAACTAGATATATTACAGTTTCAAAAGAAAACAGAGCAGACCATGATCAGAGGGTTCTCATATCCTGGTCAGACGACTCCTACAGGAACTGTCTGATCTGGGTCTACTCTGCACAGGCGTGCAAAAACGTTTTTACGAAGAAAGGGGTTAAAGCATTATTTATACACACTTAAACTTCTCAGTGTTGTTATATTTTCTGGTCCTTCGGGATCATTAGTTTTCTTCAAGTTATTAGTTTTGAAGATTGAATATTGCTTAAGCCGGTGCTAGGGGCGTGAGTAGTGTTGTATTTTAATTACTACTCATGAACAAACTCAATAAAACCGAGTCTGCAGTTTTCTCTTTTTGCATGTCTACTTTTGCTTTCGAAGGATCACCCATTTTCAGAATATATGTACTTCACAACAGCAGGTGTTAAGTGCTTGTGTGGCGGCCGTAAAAAGTCGCCCCGTACTTCATTCTCAGTGTTGTTATATTTTCTGGTCCTTCGGGACCAATAGTTTTTTAGTTTTGAAAATTGAATACTGCTTAAGCCGGGGCTAGGGGCATGAGTAGTGTTGCCCTTTTAATTACTACTTATGAACAGACTCAATAAAACCGAGTCTGCAATTTACTTTTTGCATTTCTACTTTTGCTTTCGAAGGATTACCCCTTTTCAGAATTTTTGTCATAATGTTTGATATTACGAGAGGTGTTCAATTTATATTTGAATAAAATAAACACCAATGTACTGCAGGCGGTGATGGTGCGCCATTGCAATAATTGTCCATTATGTGAACCACGACAGTAGTAGATCATTCGGCAACGTTTGGGCCATGGATTTAATGATTTATTAATCAGAGTTTGGTCAAGATTTACTCACTCTTGCTGCAGGGCTTTTTAAGAGTGCGTTAATGTTTCACTTCCGAAGCCTTCTTTTTAAAACACCCCAGCTTCCATAGTCCATTGGAGCTGCGTCAGGCGACTTTGGCATCCATTCCTCTGGTGTAATAAAGTTAACTTTCCTAGACTTGAGGTAGTTTAATGCATTTTGGCAGTGTGGCTTGGGGCACTGTCCTAATGAAATACCATGTTTTTCTGTGTATCACCAGGAAACAATCTCTGGGGACATCTTTGTCCAGGAATAGCCTCAGAGCATTTATAATTGATCGAAATAGTAGTCTGAGATGATTTTAGTACTTTTGTCAAGGATTCTGATTTCTGTTTTGCCATTATAACAAACACCAACTCGTTGTTTAGTAATATGGGCAGTAATGAGTTGATGGATGTATTTTCCGAAGTTTTTATGAAGTACCTTGCGAATAACACTATTGACGGTTCCATGTGTTACAATGCGTTGCCACATTGACCGTGATGGTCATAATAGAGATCTTTCATACGATGTTGGATGTAGCCACCGATGGACGTTTTTTTTTTTAATTTTGTAAAAGAAGGCTGATATCGATTTATATTTCATTGTAAGCCATGCTGATGACGGATATTATTTAGTATTCCTAAAACAAACAGTAACTCTCAAGGTCTTTAAATATTTCCATGATGCTTCTATAGCCATATATATTCTTCAAACGACCAACCACTATATCTTCTACGTTATCGCTTATGTTTTGTACGTATTATTGTTGTACATGTACCTTCAACGGCATGACCGTGAATGTGTATTTACATTTGTCAATAGGCATGTTAATACTGTCACAAGTGTACTCGAGGAAATCAAGGTCTTTATTGTGATCAAATATAAGTTGAACACCCCTCGTAGAAATGACTTCCATGTATTTGCCAACAAGTTGAAGAGTGTCCCATACCTGACGAATATTTCAGTTCATAATACAGTAGAACCCCTCTAATGCGACCACTTAATGAATAAACATGGGTGTCTCTATAAGCAGGTGGTTGTTTAATGCAGGACAAATGTAATGTAGAAAGCTCCTCGAGGATCTTTCTGCATTACTTTTGTCCTGCATTAAGCTACCACCTGTATCTAGCACACATAATTATACCTCTTTTGGGTGGTCGCATTAGCGGGGTTTTACTGTAATTACTGTATATATATTTAATAGCTTCTTTTTTGCAATGGCAAATACTGACAGACAGATTTGACAATTGCACACAATGATTCACATCTATATAATTGCATAAGTAAACAGCATAGATCCTGATCAGACGACTCCTGCAGGAGTTGTCTGATATGGGTCTACTCTGTTTGCATAGGTGTAAAACCCACGTTTCTGTAAGGAAAGGGTTTATTGCAGGCTGCATTGTTTTGTTGATTAATATGTCTCGTCGTAGATCAGGTTTTTTTTGTTATTTCAAGAATAAAACATAACGGTAGCACACTTTCTGGCAAATAATTAATGAGGTATCATATTTCAATGTCATTTATACTATTTATCTAATGACAAATGTGTCAAAAAGATTGATATCCCATGTTAAATGTATTTTATACGCAGAAATATGGCGTAATATTGCACACAAACACATTTAGATTGTACGGGACCAGTTTGATTTTAAACGGAATGAAAACATATCTATTAACACTTAAAACATTTGAAAATAATATTGGCAGTTGTATTGATGTATTGCATGTACGTGTAAATGATGTTGATATCACTGATGGTAGCCACTCTATATAGTAATGTGCCAAAGCTTGCTGGATATATATGATATTACAGCGGTCCAGATAAAATGGGGAAAATGAAACATATTCAAGAATAACTCCTTTATTTCTCCACTAGACCCTATGTTGTGATCCTTCTTTAGAATCGTCTCTTCGGGACGATTCTATAGAGTGGGGAAATGACGATTTTAGTAAATGAAAACGCACATCTATATGTTGCTCTGAATTACTGTAAACATTTCATTTACCTGATTTTGATTACACAGCGTAACATCGGTACCTAAGTATCATAGTATTTAACCCAGTACCTAATATACAAAAGTCAGTTGGCGCCTTATAATCAGAAAGGACACACATCTGTGGGCTCCCATATGACCCTTCTGACAGGCTCTGCTCTGTTTGTTTATAAAATTCGATAAAATGATATAAGTTCTACAATTTCCGGCCATGACTAAAACATCATGTGCTCACAAACAGGTAAAACTATGAATATCACCTAATTAATATTCATGATATCATTGTTACTTATACGAATAGTCGTTATATAAATGGTTAAGGCGGTGTTTCTGCTGATGTACGGTAAAACCCTTCTAAAACGACCACTATAAAAATGTATGATTCTAGGTATTAAGGACAGGGTGTAGCTTAATTACTTTCTGCATTACTTTCGTCTTCGTCCTGCATTAAGCTACACCATGCTTGTAAATAAATTTATCTTTATTCTTTAAAAGGTCGCTTTAGAGGGATTTTACTAAATATTATTACAGTAGAACCTGTCTTAAGCGAACATTCATTTATTAACATAAGTGTCTTAAAAGCAGGTTGTTGCTTGATGCAGGCAGATGTAATGCATACAGCTCCTATAGGAGCTTTATGCATTACTTTTGACCTGCATTAAGCTACCACCTGACTTACATACCCATAATTAGACCTCTTTTTGATGGTCGCGTAAGATAGTCTACTGTATATTGTAAAATAATATTTATCAACCAATCATTATAAATATGGTGGAGCATTTCAGAAAGACATAACTCACGTCCTTTTTATTTCAAATGATAGGGATTCACACAGAAATGATAAAATGCACCGTGTATTGTCCCTTCACGATTCACAAGCAAATATGATAAAGTACAAATACGTTACTTTTCATAGAAATATTTTCTTTAATGTATAAATTCAGATTTATTTGTAGCTGTTTTATCGTATTCGATTCGCAGAGTAAAGACGTATCTTTGTTAACGTTTATCGAAGTATCTAGCATGTAAATCACATACCTTTTGCCATTCATGTGCGAGTTTTGTAAATTGAAATAACAGTATTTATCATTGTTTACTATTTTGATCATTAAGAAGGACGTGTTTGCACTATATGATTCTAATGCTCTAATAACTTTATGTAGTAGATGAAACGTCTCGGACTGTTTACACACACTGAATACACTTTAATTATTTACTCCACTGACCATTTCTAATGCAATTGCAAACTGAGTAGACCCAGATCAGACAGCTTTATATGACCAGGATTTGCTCCGTTTCTTTGTTGAATATCACATATATTGACTGCACATTTTTGACATGGTTACAGTTTCCTGTGTTCACATGTCATTACAAAAAAAATCTAATGCATATATATACGTCATTTTTCTTACATATATATTTATTAAGTAAAGGGTTAAATGTCGAATGTGCTGAGCGAGTGAGTGAGTTTTAAGAAAAGTGACACAATCTTGCTTGACACCCAAAGTGTCTAACTTCTCTCTAAACTAATAATTATGTCGAATTATCGAGGTTTTATATATACGTAAACTAAAACAATATAGCTTCACAAGCTTTCTGTAAATCACATTTATTCAATCATTAACAATAGTTTCAAACATTTTCGCCAGTACGGCCCATCAGTGATAACTCCTTTCTACACCTTTTCTAATAGTTCAACAAACCAGATATTCGAAAACAAACTATCATATATTAATTATGTACAGTATCACTAAATCCATGAGTATTCCTTGTTTAACCTCATATTAACGACTTTTGACGATTCTGTAAAAGTCACTTTGTGAAACCATTGTGATAAATAGAGCATTTGCTCCAATAGGAGCAAATGTTCTATTTATCACAATGGTTTCAAACTACCAAATTCTAAATTCTAACCTCATATTGACGACTTTTGACGACTCTGTAAAAGTCAAATGCTCTATTTATCACAATGGTTTCAAACTACCAAAATCTAAGATTTTCCTTTCCTCTAATTAATGCTCCTTTTCGGTAGATTTATTCAAAGAGGCTAGATCTAAAAATAGCCTATGAGGTAATGGGTTAAACCTTATTCCGCTGTGCCATTTGGACTACTTTTAATACGATCAAACTTTTGAGAAAATATTGTGCTAGTATCAAACAACTTGTAATATGATGAAACGGCTTCTAATTGCTTCTGGATTGCTGTTTGTTAATGCAAGTCAGTAAAAAGGGGAAATACAGCAAAACCTGTATTAAACGACAATTCCATTATTGAACACATGAGCTTAACAAGTAGGTAGTTGATTAATGCCGACCAAAAGGAATGCAGAAAGCTCCTATAGGAGCTTTCTGCATTACTTTTGGCCTGCATTAAGCTACCACCTGCCTTATAGGCCCATGTTTATGCATCTATTTGACGGCCGCTTAAGACAGGGTCTACTGTAATGGATAATAGACGAACGGTGTGCATAAATAGCAAGTGGTGTAGACACGGACCAGTTTTGACGAAGTTCTAAATTGTATGGCCACCATCTGCTGAATCTTCTCATTTGGTCGGTAATGAATGTAATTCTTGATCAGATGTCATTTCTCCTTACGACATCTGATTAAATGGTACAGGCTTTGATATGCATCAACGTTCAAGACAAAATAATTTCTTCCTGGTCAGATATTACCGTTCTGTACATCTGACCAAGGTCTATACATCAACATGCAGGACAAAGTACCTATCCTGATCAGATATCTCTTCTACATTTTATTTGCGACATCTAATCAATGTCTACAGTATATGACATGCATCAACTTTCAAAACAAAGTGCCTATCCTATTCAGTTATCACTTCTCTTTACGATATCTACATTATTTCTACAGTATTTGATATTCACCAACTATTCAAGACAAAGTACCTATCCAGATCTGGGTCCATGCTTATAAAACGTTTAGTTGAGTCTGAGTTCGTTCTCAAGTTTTTGATTGGTCAGATTTGAGCCTTTGGCTCAAATCTGACCAATCAAAAGCTTGAGAACGAAATTCAGACTCAACTAAACGTTTTATAAGCATGGACCCAGATATCGAGTCTTTAAGCCTTTCCCTGTTCTGTATTCATGTAAGAAATAAAGGCAACATGAATATTTATTTGCTGAACTGTTATAATATAAACTTTTCAATGGAATTGCTTTGCTTTGACAAAACATGTAGAATCATATCAATATCATATAAAAAACAAACAGAACAGACCCTGATCAGACGGCTACCATATGAGTTTCTGTGTGACTCTCATCCTGCATTAAGCTGCCACCATCTGTATTGACTACTTCCAATTTTATCAAGTGTTTGAGAAACCACTGAATAAGAGTCATGACAGCCTTTTGAAAAAGTATTAACAAATTGGGAAACAACTTGGATCCTGGTGAGACACCGAGTTACTCGACGTCTCCTCTGGATTAAATATGTTTGAAATTGTGACTGGGGTCGTGGTTAGTGGATAAGGCATTCATTTGTTCCGAAATAGCGGTAGCAAAGTTCTACATTGTGGGCAATGGAAGTCATTCAATTAACTTCAGTATTATTGCAATCAACACTTATGATGCTGGATTGTCAAAGTGGAATTAGCCCATTATAGTTTGATAATAGATAAACAATTTATAAGGTGCGGAATGAATTCAAATGACAAACCATACAGGCCCAGGTCAGGGGATACCCTTTATCAGCCCTCTGATCTTGGTCTACAAATTTGGCAAATGCCAGTCGGCTCGTTTCCAGCATTCATATTATTCAGATAATAATACGGTAATAATGCTTTCTTGTTCCCTCCAATTAGTTTGATAGATTTACGTCCAGTGATCCAATTAGAAAGACATATTTTGATTATATGTAATTTGCAATTATAGATAAAGGTTACAATTGTTTGAATTAACCTTTAGCCTGCTAGGTATGCTCTAACTGACATTTGCAAATAGCTTTGATCCAGATGAGACGCCGAGTAACTCGGCGTCTCATCTGGATCAAAGCTGTTTGACTCATGGTCCATATTTCCTCAAACGTTTAAACGGAAAGAAAGTAAGAAAATATTGTAGCAGGTCAGAGTTTGGACAAACATCATTTATGAACAGGTTAATGGTTATAACGTATGCAATAACTCTCATATAATGATCGTTTTATCTTGAACTAAAATTATACCTTGTCTTTCAAAAACAGGAAAGTCAATTACCTAACAAGGAACATAAATTAAAAAATATTAATATACTGTTTTTGCTATTTATAAACACGTGACATAATAAAGAGCATTTAGTTCGTTGGTACATTGTATTGCTATATTTGGCGCGGTATGACGTAATCGGTGTCGGAGCGACACAAAACCAAAATTAACCCATCAATCAGTTGCAAGCCTCTTGTATTGATTTAACACGTTCCTTCATATGAACGCTTTTTCACGCCTTTGCAAACAGAGTAGACCTATATCTGACCAGAGTTTGCTCTGATCGCTTATGCTATTGTTTATAGATATGATTCTACAGTTTTGAAATGGCCAACCATCCGCCCATGTGTTATCATAACAATTAATACAATTCATGATGCCATTAATTTCTTACATCAATATTCATTGAGTAAATGGTTAACTGATTTATGTCTTATTGCCACAGGGCAGTTCCTATACATTCGACAAGCGTATGCTCATGCCTTGTTTACTTATACTTAGTAGTTTGTGTTTCCACTCATAGTTTCGCACATTTTTCTTACCAAAACGACGTCAGAATCGGAATATATGTGATTTGAGCATGGTAAGAAATTAATGCGGTCACCAATACGAGGCTTAATTATGGGTCTTAAAGGACTGTGGTAGCTTAATGCAGGAACATTCTGCATTACTTTTATCCTTCATAAAGCAACCACATTTTCAATGACGTTTATGCTTATTTATAGTAGCTTTAGAGGATAGTTACTGTACTGTACATTTCCCGAAGAGAGCTTAATGCTTTACCTGTTAATTGTTAAAGTAAGAAGTAACGACGCCATGAACACTTATTTGCTAAGATTTTATAATGACATATGGGCAAAGTCTTGTTTTCTATTACAGTAAACCTCTCTATAACGGCCACTAAATTACATTAAGTGGTTTGTGTTAAATGCAGGTGGCTGCTTAAAGCAACGTGAAAGAAAAACAGAACGCTCCTATAGGAGCGTTCTGATTTACGTTCACCTTGCTTTAAGCAGCCACCTGTCCTAAATACCCAACTAATTAACACAACTGAGTGGTCGTTATAGAGGGGTTTTACTGTAGAAGAAACTGTAGAATCAGATCAAACATGCCAGACCCTATGGGATCAGAATGAGCTGGGCCCGCTATATTTACAAATGCACGAGGCGTTAATAGCAATTAACATTTAGCCTGATGTGGGTGGATGAGTGATTACATATGCAAACAGTTTCGATCCAGGCAGATGAGACGTCTCATCAGGATCCAAACTGTATCATGCCCTGATAGCATTTTGGTAGAAAATTGGTTATAACTACAGTTTGGGAAATGTAGTAGGTGAAAACCTTTGTAAACACAATTTGTTCAGCAGGCTTAAGGTTAAAACAGCGTGCATAGTAAATGCAGCTTGTCATCTGATTGCAATTTCAAAGACGTCTTAAATGCTGTCATTTTCAGCATCGTCATAAAAGTGTCAAACAGTTCGAATCCTGATTAGTTTCAACATTTCAATATATGTCAAATACACCAGATTATGAGATATTAAACATACCTGTCTGGTTAAACACCAGGAGATTTATTTCAATAATTATTGTGTCCATATATCGCAAGCGGTATTAACAGTAGAGGGAAATTCATTAAAGATATATAGAGAAGAAACATATTGATAAAAGAAGTCTGTTATACTGCCGGTAAACTGACGCTACTTGCAAGTATATGACAGATGATACTTGAGAGTCTACAGACTTTAAGACATTGGGTTTTCACCCTGTCAATTTAATTGTCAGCTAATAGATATAGGAGTCATAGGAATCTAAATATACAGTAGAACCCCACTAATGCGACCACTTAATGAATAAACATGAGTGTCTTTATAAGCAGGTGGTTGCTTAATGCAGGACAAAGGTAATGCAGAAAGCTCGGAACTCTCTGCATTACTTTTGTCCTGTATTAAGCTACCACCTGCATCTAGCATCCGGAATTGTACCTATTTTAGGTGGTCGCATTAGCGGGATTTTGCTATAATTGCCAAAGCGCTAATCCTCATCTCGTTACTCGCGACCGGAGTGGCAAACAGCTTGGTTCTAGATGAGAATCCGAGTAACACGGCGTTTTATCAGGATCCAAACTGTTTGATGCTCGTTGAATATTTTCTCAAAATCTAGAACGAACCAGTAGAAGACAAATATGTATTGGGTCAGATCAGATTTTGTGCAGACATCTATTTTTACATTGGGTTAAGGGATAAATTTGGCTTTTTGCATAGTTTACCCATATATGTAACTACAGAGAGTCAAGACTTGGATCCTGATGAGACGTAGAGTTTCTCGGCGTCTTACTTGGATCCCAGTCGTTTTCGAGTCAGATCGCGGATATCGGGATAAGTGTCAAATGCCTTCAATCCAAACAACGAGGGGCTGAAGTGAAACATTTAATTTGGTTCTACACTGTTTGCAATACAGTAAACCCCGTCTAAACCGCACGCTTAATTTAATATACATATCGGTTTTGGAGATATGTGGCAGCTAAATGTAGAGTTAAAGTCATGCAGAAAGCTCCTCTATGAGCTTTCTGCATGACTTTCACTCTGCATTAAGCAGCCACCTGCCTAAGAGGACCTAATTTCTTCTCTATTAAAATTCCGGTTTAGATGGGTTTTATTGTAATGCTAAAGGGATGATAAATGAATATTTTTCATGATAAGCAATTATTCAATTTCTTGTTTTGACAGTTTTAAATAGCCATGACTATTTCGGAACAGTTCTCTGATTCCTTTCATTACTCGATGCGCATGCGTAACCTTCCACAGAAAGGGCATATAGAAAAGTCTACTTTAACTCATTCTCTCCTTGGCTATTTTTAGACCCAACGTCTTTGGACAGATCTACCGAAAAGGAGCATTAACTATAGAAAAGGAGAACTTTTAGAATTGTGTAGTCTTGAAACCGTTGTGATAAATAGAACTTTTGCTCCATAGAGCAACTGCTCTATTTATCACAATGGCTTCAAAATGTGAATTTCACCGAGGCGCAAAATGCGTACTAGGGGGTAATGTGTTAAAAATAGAAAAAGTTCTATTTCAAATCCGACTTGTTCTACGTAAAATAGATATTGTCATTTCAGCGATTTCCAGATATATCATTGGGTAATAAACAGGGGCAACAGCAGTAGACATTTTTTTTCACATTGTGGTACCAGTTTATAGAAAGACACCATGCAACCTTATAAATATTACCTGGACAGTTCAGGACAGTCACATGTACAGTAAAACCCCTCTGAACCGGCATTTTAGCAAAGAAGTATTTAGATTGTTTAGGCAGGTGACTGCTTAACCCATTACCTCTTAGGCTATTTTTAGATCCAACCACTTTGAATAATTCTACCCAAAAGGAGCATTAACTAGAGAAAAGGAAATTTTAGAATTTTGAATTTTTAAACCATTGTGATAAATAGAACATTTGCTCTATTTATCACAATGGTTTCAACAGGTGACTTTTACAGAGGCGTAGAAAGCGTATTTATGGAGGAAATGGTTAATACATTGTGAAAGTCATGCATAAAACTCCTTTCTGCATTATTTTCACACTACATTACGCTACCA